>CM038144.1:165258796-167658796 GCA_021437245.1 Aegilops speltoides
TATTTGAATTGAATGGACAATCTAAGTTTCGAGTTGGAGACATTGATTTTCAAAACTTGCACATTATTTTTACGTGCAAAACAAACAAATTGTCGGCCATGATATCATAGTCGGCCGTACGAGAGCAGAATACTTATAATTTTAGGCACCAAAAGCTTTCAAACTTCCCGCTCACATCGAAATATCACGCGCCCGAAAGTTTAGCCCTGCGATATTCCTGTTTTACCCCTGCCACATGAATGGAAAAGGGCTGCTTTGGTAACTCCATTGTTTTCCCCTCTTTGCCCCCAACATTCTTCCCCAGAGCCCCTCCCCTTCCCCTCCCCGACCCCCCAACCACGGCAAGCCACTGAATCTAGTCCTCCGCCGCAGCGGTGGACCTCACACCCCACCGGATTTACCTTCCGCACCTTGGAACCCCCAACTACCAACTCACCACTTCACCGGAGCCGCTTCAGCGACTGGCTTGTCCACCGCTTCAGATCTCCTTGACCGCCATCATGGTCCACCGCACCGGATCTGCTTAACCTGCGCCCTCGTCCACCACAGCGTAGGCCCTTCACTGACTCCCTCGTCCGCCCCTTCGCTGGCCCTTCATACAAGCCCTCGTCCACCGCAATAGATCCGCCTCACCGAAAGCACTGTACAACGCGCCCGCTGAAGCCTTCGTCCACTGCATCGGACCCGCTCCACGGACGCCATACTCAACTCCACCGGCCCTGCTTTACCGATGTGGCAGCCTCATCAGGTTATTTTGATTTGTACTCTTTCGGTTTTTCTCTTTATCGTGCAACTGTTCACTTAACACAGATGAGCTTTCTTGTATGTCGACAGGCGCCGCAATCGTAGCACTGGAGCCGCTTCAGCGACGGCAACAGCCGGCCCAAACTCAACCGCAACATGAGCACCATCGACAATCCTTAGCTATCAAGTATGACAACGATACCCATACACCGCCGAGAATCAGGTACTATTATCCAACGGCCGGCGCCTACGTTCACTTTCCTAGCATAAGCACCGCACCTTTGAATTTCTTCAGGGCATCATTCTGTTTTTCATGAGACGTGTTATTCTTTACACCTGTAGGGCCATACTTCTGGCAGTGAACATGTTACATGTGCTAAATTACAAACAAGTGCACATATAGTTAATATGCTTTAGTTTTGTTCCGATGCCACCTGTTGGTTCCATCAGACTGCTTAATGTTCTCTATGCTTAATTACACATCAGCAAACTAGTAAGTGGTTCCGCTTCTTTTTGTTCATTTTACCCAACATTTTCTGATGCTAGCTATTACATCACTGCTCCGAGCCTCTGTTCATTACTTGTTTGTGTGTTCTTGATCTTCCCAAGTTGCATGACTAATTTGATGCTTCGATTAATTATGGAGCTGCCAACCCCATCAAGCAAAATATTTGTTCTTTTGGGGCTGGCACCTCGAACAAGCATAAAAATAGAGGGAAGTAGATATATTGTCGTGTATGCACACACCCTTCTTTCATTAGTTTAGATGAACCATTGATGATCAATTCGGACCAGTGCATGCGATTAAAATTAATTTTACCTAAATAGAGGATGCAGAATAAACTACAACAACTAGTTTTGCAACCACGGGATGCTGACGATATCTTCAAAGAACATTGCAACAGCAGTGAGGCTTCACATCAACATATGGTACGCCAGTGTGTTTTAGTACATGTGAAATGTAATGCGAGTGGGCTGCTTTCTTGGCTTGTGCCCTCAACCTGTAATCCTACCGAATTACAAATAGTTCAGTTGTCTGCTTTGTTGTATTGCTTGATTCGAATGCTTGTTTGTTGTTATGCTATACCCGAGTTGGCCAATTGTCAGCAGTGCCTGCTGTACTATCGTAAAGAAATGCATGCCTATTTCATTTGAGTCCTTAACTTTTCCTCTCAGCTAGGGATGGCAATGGGGACAATCCCCTATGGGGATACCTACAACATCCCCATCCCCATCTATTCCCTATCATCCCATCCCCATCCCCGTTTACATGACTCGGGATGAAATTTCCCCATACCCATGCCCCACTGGGGAATGGGGCCCCACTAGGGTCCCCATCCCCATAAACAAATACTCATATACATAATATGAGACCCTATGATCAACATACATACATGGTGTTGTCCTTGTCCTACTAATGCCTATCTAGGTCGTATTGACTTCTTGGTCATGGTGACAACTGAGGTGAGGATGTGAGATAGGTTTAAGATTTTTCAGAGCTTTTTTTGTTTTCGCAAGTTTGTTTGTGAATATTTTAATGTTGACCACAGTGTCACGCTTACTAACTGGGTCCCCGATGGGTATTGGGTCTGGGGAATAGGATATTGTCCCCATCCCCGTTGTACCCTATGGGGAATAAATTAGTTTGGTAAATATCCCCATGGGGATGTTTTTCGCCCATCCCCACCCCCTAATAGATGAAATCCCCACGGGTTTGGCGGGTATGGGGCCCCATTGCCATCCCTACTCTCAGCTTCATCACAAGACTGTCTTCGTAGTTTATATGAGGCCACACTGTTAAGTGCTTTCTCAGATTATTTCAAGTGCTTAGATGCCTTGGCAACTTAAATATAGCGGTGTTACACTCCCACTCCCTTTCAACTAGGGATGTCAGCTGGGTCCCGTTTAATCCCGATTAAAGTCCACTAGTGGTATGATAGTTCAAAAGAGTTTTTGTTTTTCGAGGAAAATGAACTAGGGAGGGAGCAAAAACTAACTAGATGGGACTGGCGGATGTCGTTTATTTGCCACTTACATCCCTAGTTTCATCTTACCATTTTAATTATTGCCATGCTCGGCAATAATTCATCCGTTGTTTACCATGTAAGCTTACTGCCTGGATCATACGATAACTATCTCTTACATATGTCCAGCGGAAACCTTTCAGGATGCCGTTCACACTATGACACAATGTAGAACCCCAGAATCTATTTGTGGAAGCATTGCGCCATCCATGTTACCAGATGGTAGCAGTTCAGAGGCAACACCGCGGAGAGCGATGCATGCACGATATTATAGTGCTTGAGGCTCTACTAGAGGCAGAAAGAGATGGTGTGGCTGCCATGAATGAGGTAATCTTTATCTTGAGGCTGGAAATTACGGAATTAGCGGCACGCATTATGCAAGCAACCCGAGAATTGGAAGTAAGAATGTTGCATTTGAAGACGGAGGACGTCCTGCTGTTTCTACTATCTGAAGCCCAAGGTAATCCCGGTTCTTCTTTAGATACTAGTTGAAATTGTCATTAGATTATTGTACTTGCATGTTGTGTCATGTCTCTGAATGGATTATGTTGCAAGACCCCCTATGTTGTCCATGTGTTGTAATGATCCGAATTTTTTAGGCGAGGTAATCCTCAGTACTTGTATGATTGACATAAGGTGAACTATTTTTCATGTGAGCATATTGTATTGGATGAAATAACTATTTGACTCAGAGTGTATCCAACCTACTGAATTCGAAGATCACGACATTTCTAAATCATAATCATATATAAAGGTGGAATAAATCTTTGTTGTGGCTTTGAAGAAATAAATAACAAAACATATAATTATCTGTGGATATTCGTAATCGAATACAAATTGGATTTGAATTTAGTTTGCCAGGGCCCAGGGCAAACGTGAATGCTAATTCTCCCAAGTTTTGAACGAAGCGGCTAAACACCCACTATAATTTGTGGGGTGCCCGAAGCAAGTGTTTGCAAGATGGAAATTACTGTCTACCCCTGACACTTGACATCCTTATCGACCGGATTTACACTGCTGTCGATAGGGGTAGACTAGTAACTTCAATCAGACGTGACACAACGGCCTCTGAGCCCATTCAGACACGGTGGGCGCCAAACGTGGGCGGAAAAACACATTTGATTCAAGCTCGTCCGAAAGACATGTGTCTCTTCCTCCATTTCCCCATTCATACACGGTGGGCGGCAAAAAAACTCTCCTCGTCCGAAATCGATGTAGGCTAATATTTTAAATAGGGGCAGATGTGTAACTTCCATCAGACGTGACACAACCGCCCTACCCGTCAGCCCCGTTCATACACCGTGGGCGCCAACCGTGGGCGGCAAAACACCCTCGCCTCGCCCAAAATAGTTACCGGCAAATATTTGGGAGATGCGAGATTACCGTCCTATCCCCAACCGACGTGATGTCCAAAATTTTAAACGGGGCATAAGTTTGTAACTTTCCCTCATTTCAGAGAAGCGCGTCCCAAAGTTTGAGATCCCCCCTCCCACCCATTTCCCCATTCATACACCGTCGACGGCACGACAACCTCCACACTGCGGCCAGCCTCCTCCGTCCGCCACCCCATCCTCCACCTTGCTGGAGCCGCTACTCCTACCCCGTCGTCCACTGCAAGAGATGGACGTCTCTCATCCATGACGCTGGACCAGGATCCTTTCATCGCCTCCTCTCGCTTCATCGGCGGCGGCGTCCACCTTGTCGTTGCCGCTCCTACGACTGCCTCGTCCACGGCAACAGGATATATCCCCCGACCCGGCCATTTGTCGTCTAAAGTCTTCTTCCCCGCCACCGACAGCCATCGCACCCGCAGCACCCTCAACGTATCAGCATAGGCCTACACGGCATCACAAGAGAGGTGGTACTCTTCCATATGTGCTTAAGTTATTGATCTCACCCGGAAAATAGATCGTAATTTGTTTACTGTACTTCTCTTGTCTGTACCAAATCGTAGTGGCTAGTTGAAAGCAAACATTGGTTGCGAAGTAGCTTTGTCCAGTTTGCACCTTCAGATCCGTGATGGCACGGGCACTATACTCGTAAAGCTTATGGTTTCCCCCTTTATATTCACTACCATCATCGTAGGTGCTTCGTGTTGTGCTAGCACTGCTCCTCAAGACCTCAACCCAAAGCTTACATGTTGAAATACGAATCTGATATGATGCTCATATCACTAAAACAGAGAATGTTTAATTGGTCACCTAATGTTCCTATTTGTTTTGAAAAGCATGTGCGCCACCCACTGGTCCAACTAGTTCCACTTTCCTGATTTTTCTCTTGATGCTTAGGGTTTTCCCCTTTTATCTACTCTACTATGATCTGCGTTGGTGCTTTCAATCGTACTAGCATTACTCCACCCTTCAAGCTAAACAACACAACACTCAGAATTCGAAAGCTTAGTTGTTCAAATATGATTGTGATATGATACTGATATTAGTTAACCAACACATTTAATTGGTTAGCTAAAGGTCCCACTTGAGTTTCCAAATGCATGTTGCGACATATAGAGAGACAGCATAATTGCATTTCTTTGTCACTTGTTGACCGTACTTTCTTGTCCATACCAAATCTTAGTTGTTACTTCAAAGCTAACATCGGTTGCTAACTACCCTTTGCGCGGTTTTCAGCTTCAGATCTTCCATCCCACTGCCGCGGTCAACATTGTACTCATCATGCTTATGTTTTCCCCATTTTATGATGACCACAATCAGCCTATGTGGTTTGTGTCGTAACAGCACTGCTCCACCCATCGAGCTAAACAAGCTTAGTTGTACAAATTCATATCTGATATTATTGCTGATATTAGTAAAACTGAGAGATGTTTAATTGGTTAGCTAAATGTTCCTACTTTAGTTTCGAAATGCATGTGAGCCACATATGGAGAGATCGGAAAGAATAGTATTTCTCTATGTGCTCTGGTTCATCATGGGTGGCCAACCGACATTGTATTGAAAGACTTGTAATATATTCAATCTGCTTGCTCTTCTGCTCTTCTTTAAGATGATACTCTTCTCTTGCGGTCGACTGGTCATGTCAAGTTGTTCTCCCTTAGTATATTTTGAATCTGTCAGGTCAGGTCGACTTGTTCTTCTTTACTATATGTTGAAGCTGTCATCTGCGAAGTGTCATCACTTCTGGAGCTCTCATATTTTGAGTAGTAGGCCACATTATATTAATGCACACAACAAATTACAGCATGCATGGCATCTTTTAAAAGAATTGCGAGATAGCACAAAGGGGTTTCTGAGGAGGCGGTATTGGATTTAAATCATACGCATTACAAAGAAAATCTCACTTGTTTTTATGTTTTCATGCATGTCAGATATTGAACATTATCAAAATGAATATGAGAATGGGCGCACGAGAGGAATATTGCGGAACAATCCACTGGCTAACAAACTTGGCATGGTGGAGGATGGCCTATCTTATTCACCCATCAAGGTGCTTGCTCTAACTTTGCAAAGTTGTATTGGTCGCACATATTTTGCATCTGACCTCTTGCATTGCTTCTACTTTGTTACACCATCTGCTTAGTTTAAGCATCATATATGAGTATATGCCATACATATCCATTTTCTGTACCTATTCCATGTGTCATCACACTATGTTTTTCCAGTCAAATGTTGTTCTTTCGTAATAGATGTCCAAAAGGAAGAGGGTGAGTGTAGATCCTCAAGGAGTACAAACTAGGTATTTGGAAAAGGTAGTGATACCTATTAAATCAGATAGATCAGAGCCACGTAAAAACACAGCCCAATTGTACCACACTTTACCCCTACTCCAAAGGGCCAAACCCTATTAGAACTGCTGATCCCAAAGATCAGTCTTGTCTATGATATCAATTCAAAATTTGAACTCCTAAATTTCTGCTTGTGCCTTACCTTCTCTCTTGTATGAAAACTAATTGCAGATGAATCTCCTTGCTCAAACGATCATACGATCTCAAAACAATAATGGGCTCTGCATTGTTCTTGTCAGTACCTCTCTCCCTTTTGCCTTGTAATGTTGTACTTAATTAATTGCTATTTGATTATGTATCATCAGTCTGCACCTGAGCTTCATTATCCTCTGTTTCTTCCAATATTATTTGATCTATATTTACTCTTTGCAAAATGTAGAATAATGGCAACGCTTATAAAGAATTTTCTTTGGGGATTTATTGAATTATCCTTCCATCAACATGGAGAAGGGCTTTGTCCAGCCCGTGTTAACATGTAATGTAAGTTCATCCTTCTCAAGCCTTCAAACTTTGTTCTAGTATAGATTTGGATAGGCATCATTTCCTCCATCTTTGTTTGCTTTGCTTGTTTACATGTGATTGGATGTTTGCAACAACTACCGCTTCAAATTGTAGTTGTAAAAACATGTTCCTTATCTTGAATGATCCATTTATTTGCTTATATAATTGTGAAACCTGTTACGTGTCTCCTTGTTTCTCTTTCAGAGTCGTATCTATTACGCCAGGCAGAACTTTAGGGAAGATAGTCAGCCAAACCATCTTGAGGACAGCGAGATGACCCCAAGGTCCTGTCTTGATGAAGACAGTGAGTTGAAGCTACTCAGCAGTAGGTGTGAGACAACCTCTGTGCAGTCGCTGCCTCAATCAGTTCGACTTCTTCAGTCGCAACTTAAAGCGGAAAGGCTTCCTTCAGCTCAGCTCCGACTTGAAGTCAAAGATGCAATGAACAGTGTACAATGAAGATGCAATGAAGATGCTAGTTTCACCACGGGTCGTTAATGGGTGTAATGTGGTACAATGTTCATTACAGGCCAGCTTCACCACGGGCTGTTAATAGGCCAAGAGTTACATAGGGCCTCATATGGGCCGAAAGACGTCATGGGCCATACATGGGCCAGAAGTGAAAACGGGCTGGAATCATATTGGATGGCCCAAATGACGCTACTGGTCCTAATTCGGATAGGGCGTAACGGGCCTTGGGTTAGCGGGCTGTAAATGGGCTATATGCGAACAGGCCGTTAACAGGCTTTACATGGTCCGGCCCACCACCTTTTGACCAAGTCAAATGGGCCGGCCTTTTCACAGGAATGGGCCTTTGTTGGGCCGTGCCATGTGTCGACGTATCATAGGCGCCTTCTGTCCAATGAGTGGATGACATCTGTCCCAACGATGAGCCGACACGTGTTTCCTCCAGCCAATGATGATTTTACACATGGAAAATCCCCATTGGTCAGGGTTGTTAACAGGTTATCGGATCCAAAACCCCACCCGATAGCTTAACGGCGTTCCGCTAAGGTGGATGCCACGTGTCGGTCACCATTGACGAAAGCACTAATATGACGCGCGATTTATCGTCATGGAAGTGGACACTTCCAAGATGATAATTTTGGTAATGTCATGGAACACTTCTACGACAGCACAGGTATGACTATCTTGATTCTATCATAAAATCGTCATGGATGTACATGCATGACAGAAAATGTGACCTACTGTGACAAACACGTATCATCACGGAAGTGTATTTTTTTTGTAGTGCTTGCAATTGCATTGATAACCACATGGCCTTACTTTTGTGTTGCTTACCCATCGAGACTAGCCATTGAGTATTGTCGGCAACGTGACTTGTGCACATTAGTGTTCATACCCCATAGCATACATACCATACCATAGTGGTGCATATCTTCGCATCATCTTTTGTGTCACAAGGTTGTCATCGCATACACAATTGCTATCTTGGTTCGTGAAGTTCTGCATGAGAAAAGAGCTCAAAAGTGAAAGAGCCAACCAAGCTTTTAAGCAAAGAGGGAAAGATAAACAAAGAGCTTATAAGCTAGAACCATAGCATCATACTACATTAAGATTGTCATATCCGATCATCTTGGATCATATCACCGAAATACCATACATATAGCATACTTGGGATAGAGGTCGTTGCATTTTTGCCTAGTAGGTCGTGCACAAGTTACGTATCCACCTATTGTGCAATCGTGCTAGCGTCTCTGTTGTATTGTGCAACAAGAGCATTTTCGTGGATTCCACATTTTGGCTCATTTTTGGTTTGCACAATCCCACTTATCTATTTGCGTGTGTGTTTGCGTGTACATCTACTTGCTTGGTCTACTTATTGCATTTGCAAACTTGTGAATATTTTCCAACATTATTGAGGCTCACTTACAATTGCATTAAATTTTGTGCCACCATCCTAACCAAGCTCCACCATAAGCTTTTACTTGTGTAGGTGTGAGAACCGACAACAATTGGTACCACTATTTCATTGTCCGCATTTGAGTGATCTTGATTCATCTCCAACATCGGTCAAGGTACATTTGGTATAAGTTCTTCTCCTTCTCCCACTCACATTTTGCTTGGAATGATGGATAGGCCAAGTTCTTGATGTAGGGCGGAACCCTAGGGGCCGATCTTTCACGTTTGGAGTGGATCCTATGGGGAAACACAAAGAACACACGGAAGAACACAAGGGAAATCACGGGGGAAAACAAGAGAAACACTCAACCGACAAGGAATCAATCACACAAGGGCTAGATCACCGAAAGCACAAAGTATCACGAGATCCAAAGTCAACAAAGGGAGATACAAGAGTAACCGTTCTTCTCCGTGATGAGGTCTTGATTGTCTTCTCCGGATGGAGGCCTTGAATCTGAATGGATCTTCTCCGAAGAGGCACAGTCTCTCACGTGGAGTGGATCCGGTACGGATGAGCAATGCTCTATCTCAATGAGCTATCACAATGCTAACCCTATCTAGGAGGTGGGAGTGGTGTATATATAGTCTTAGTGCAAAAGAAGGGCGTAGTGAAGGGGTACATGGGACTCAGCCCGCAACTGGACGTAGACAGGGTCTGGACGTCTGTGGGGTGCCAGTCGTCCGGAGGCTCGCGGGGTCCCATACGTCCGGGGTCCTTCGGATGATCGTAGATTCGGTTCTGTTGGCAGGCTCATGGTTGTTCGAAAGCCTTCGGATTGCCGCAATTTCCGTTCTGTGGTCGTTGGCACGGACGTCCGTAGGGGCTAAGTCGTCCGGAGCCTGGGAGTGGTCCGATCATCCGGGCTCGGCCGGTCGTCCGTAACCTGGAGCTCTGGCCTGCATTCCTTCTCTCGGCTGTAGCACCTTCCAGGGGTGGGACGTCTGTGCCTGGCCGGTCGTCTGGGTCCAGTAGCTTCCAAAGCAGTCCTTCCTCTTGATCTTCACACTTGGTGTCCTGGCCACCTTGGCCATTGGATGTAGCCGCCCCGTGGCTCTCCTCCAAGTACCTGATCATGCACAGAGTCTCCATATGAGGTAGTAGCCATGTCTCGTTAGTAGAGAGAGGGAGTTCGAAGAGGAGCGAGTTCACCTTATCTTCAATAGCCTTTGCTCGAGCTCTTGTCATGGGTCCAAGTGGTGTTGAGGGAGATGTAGGTACGTCCATGGGGATGAGCGAGGGATGCTCCGCATCATCTCCCCCCTTGGGAAAGATCCGTCCTAGGATCAAAAGTTTCATCACCATGGTATGGCGCGAGGTCCGTGACATTGAAAATGTCGCTCACGTTGTACTTGTCTCGTGGGAGGTCGATCTTGTAGGCATTGTTGTTGTGGCGTGCTAGCACCTTGAAGGGTCCATCGGCTCAAGGTAGAAGTTTGGACTTGCATTCATTGGGGAAGCGGTCCTTGCGAAGGTGTAGACACACGAGATCGCCAATGTTGAAGATCATGGGGTGCTTGTTGACGTTGAGCTTGGTCGCTAGTCGTTGTACTTGGCGCTTGATGGTGTGCCTTGTATCCTCATGCATCTTCTTGATGTAGCTTGCCCGTGCACTCGCATCCATGTTGGTCCGCTCTTGTAGAGGAAGAGGTAGAATGTCCAATGGGGACAATGGGTTGAAGCCATAGACGACCTCGAAGGGGGACTTGCCGGTATTCGAATGTCTTTCATGGTTGTAGGCATACTCGGCGATGGGTAGACATGCCTCCCACTCCTTGATGTTCTTCTTGATCAACACGCGAAGTAGAGTGGAGAGTGTCCGGTTCATCACCTCCGTTTGGCCGTCGGTTAGAGGATGCTATGTGGATGAGAACAAGAGCTTGATTCCGAGCTTGGCGCATGGTGTCTTCCAAAAGTAACTCAAGAACTTGACGTCACGGTCGGAGACGATTGTCTTTGGAACTCCATGGAGGCGCAAGATTTCCCTACAGAAGAGATTTGCAACATGTGAAGCATTGTCTATCTTGTTGCAAGGAATGAAATGTGCCATTCTAGAGAATCGGTCCACAACAACAAACACGGAATCCTTTCCATTTTGAGTTCTAGGCAACCCAAGTACAAAATCCATGCTAATGTCTTCCCGAGGTTGATAAGGAATAGGAAGAGGCATGTAAAGCCCATGTGATTGAGCTTTAGACTTAGCTTTGCGACATGTAGAGCATCGGTTGGTGAAGCGTGAGACATCGCGGGACATCTTGGGCCAAAAGTAGTTCTTGGAGAGCGTGGCGAATGTCTTGTCGCGTCCAAAATGTCCCATGAGTCTGCCTCCATGAGCCTCTTGTAAAAGGAGCAAACAAAGAGAAGACTCGGGAATGCATAGTTTGTTAGCTCTCATAAGATAACCATCCTTGATGTAATATTGTTCCCAAGATGTATGCGTCAAACATTTAGCATAAGGGGTAGCAAAAGATGGATCATTAGCATACAAGTCTTTTATGTTCTCAAAACCAATAACATTCAACTCAAGTTTAGTGACAAGCATGCATATGTGCGAGAGTGCATCCGCAACTACATTTTCCTTACCCTTAAAGTACTTGATCACATAGGGGAAAGATTCGATAAATTCACTCCATTTGGCATGTCGCTTATTCAACTTAGTTTGACCTTCTAATTATGGATCGGTATGGATGACAAACTCATGAGGTATGGATGACAAACTCATGAGGGGTAAGATAATGTTCCCAAACATGTAGCACACGCACTAAAGCATACAATTCTTTGTCATAGATGGGATAGTTAAGTTGAGCACCGGAGAGTTTTTCGCTAAAATATGCAATGGCTCATTTTTCTTGCATCAAAACTCTACCAATTCCGGTACCACTTGCATCACAATGAACCTCAAAAGTTTTGTCAATGTTGGATAAAGCAAGAATTGGAGCATGAGTAAGCAAAGACTTGAGCTCATCAAAAGCAGTGGATTGCAAAGATCCCCAAACAAAAGGAGCATTCTTCTTACTCAAAGCATGCAAAGGAGCGGCAATAGTGCTAAAGTCTTTCACGAAGCGACGATAAAAACCCGCAAGACCAAGAAAGCTACGCACTGGTTGCAAATTGGTGGGTTGGGGCCAAGTTTTAATTGCTTCGATTTTAGATTCATCAACATGGACACCCTTGGAAGAGACAACAAAACCTAAGAAAACAAGTTTGTCAACACCAAACGTGTTTTTTTTCAAGTTGGCATAAAGACGTTCCTTGCGAAGCGTTTGCAAAACAGCCCTAACATGATTAAGATGCTCTTTCATGGATTTTCTAAACACAAGAATATCATCAAAGTAAACCACAACAAATACTCCAATATAAGGTCGAAGCAAAAAATGCATAAGACACATGAAAGTACCGGGAGCTTCCGATAAACCCATAGGCCTTAGTAACCACTCGTATAAGCCTAATTTGGTTTTGAAGGCAGTTTTCCATTCATCAGCCTCTTGTATGCGGATTTGATAATAGCCACTTTTAAGATCAATTTTTGAGAAAAAGGCGGCACCGCTAAGTTCATCAAGCATATCATCTAAGCAAGGAATGGGATGCCTATAGCAAACGGTAATAGCATTGATGAGTCTACAACCGGAACACATGCAAAAACTTCCATCTTGCTTAGGCACAAGTATAACGGGAATGGCACAAGGACTTAAGCTTTCACGTACATGACCATTGTCGATTAGTTGTTGTACTTGCCGTTGGATCTCCTTAGTTTCTTCGGGGTTGACGCGGTATGGAGCTTTGTTTGGGAGAGGCGCTCCAGGGATGAGGTTGATTCGATGCTCAATGCCTCGTAGAGGAGGTAGACCCGGAGGTAGCTCATCGGGGAAAACATCATGGAATTCCTGCAAAAGATATTGAAACACTAAAGGTAGCTCGTGAGAGGTGTTAGTTTTTGGTTCCCCATCCTTGCACACAAGGATAAAGTGCATAACACTCGATGGGCTCTCACACACTTCTCTCATCTCACTTTTTGTGGTGAATAGGACTAGGTCTCTCTAGGCGAAGGGGCGCTCAAGTTTGGCGTGTGGCTCTCACTCACTTTTTGGTGGATCACTTTCTCACTCTTATCTCCACGATGGGTGGCTTTCTTGTTGGCTATCACTTGACTAGGAGACATAGGTCGTAGCACATACTCTTTCCCTTTCATCTTGAAGCTATAGTGATTGGTACGCCCGTTGTGGATGACACCACGGTCGAATTGCCATGGTCGACCAAGAAGGAGGTGGCAAACAGACATTGGGACGACATCACACTCCAAAGTGTCCTCATATGCACCAATTTTGAAGGAGACTTGGACCGTATGCTCAACTCGTATAGTGCCGGAGTCACTTAGCCATTGAACTTTGTATGGTTGCGGGTGCTTCATCTTGACTAATTGAAGCTTGGAGCATAGTTCTGCACTTGCCAAGTTGTGACAACTACCTGCATGGATGATGACCTTAACGGACCTTCCATTGATGCCGACCTTTGTGTGGAAGATGTGGCATCGTTGGTCCTCTTCTTGTTGATGTTGAAGAGTCAAGACCTTGGAGACAATGAGAGCAGGGCTCGAATCCTCATCACAAAAGACTTGATCATCTTCATCCTCGTTCACGCGCCGGTGCATGGCCACTTGCTCAAGAGCTTCCATCTCCTCATAACTCATGGACTCGTAGGTGCCATCGTCCTTGAGGATCATGGTGCGCTTGTTTGTGCATTCATATGACTTGTGGCCTCGGCCGCCGCAAGTGAAACACTTGAAGGAGCTTGTCTTGACGGTCTCATCGGTCGGAGTAGATGATGAAGCATGCGGCTTGAAGTTGCTTGTAGTAGGAGGAAGGCGACTTGAACTTGACGAAGTCTTCTTGTAACTTGACTTGTCGTCGTCGCTTGGAGAAGGCTTGGTTGATGTAGAGATTGGAGGAGTTGTTGAAGCTTGGTTGTTGGAGAAGCCGTAGGTCTTGGATGAGTACTTGGCGTACTTGAAATCATCTTGCACTTGACGTTCTGCCTTTGTAGCTTGATGCACGAGCTCGATGAGGTTCGAGTAGGGTTGGAAATCGGCAATCTTCTTGTGGGATGATTGAGTCCATTCAAGAAACGTGCCATAGTTTGCTCATCATCTTCCGTGACATTGGCTCGAATCATGGCTATCTCCATTTCCTTGTAGTATTCTTCAACACCCTTTGTTCCTTGCTTGGGGAGTTGGAGTTTCTTGAAGAGATCGCGGTTGTAGTAGGTAGGCACAAAACTTGCTCCCATGACATCCTTCATTTGAGCCCAAGTGGTGATAGGTGGTTCACCTCTTGCTTCTCGGCGCTCAAGGACTTGTTCCCACCATATGAGCACATAGTCTTGGAACTCAAGTGATGCCATAGCGATCTTCTTCTCTTCCTCATAGTTGTGCAAACGAAAGATTTTGTCGACCTTCAATGCCCATGAGAGGTATTCCTCGGGACCATTGCTTCCATTGATCTTGGGCATAGTGAATTTGAGCTTGCCATAGCGTTGCTCTTCATTGTGTTGTTCGCGATGGTGATGATGACCCCCTTGACGTGGAGGGTAATCATCCTCATGTTGCTCTTGGTGTGGAGGAAGTCCATGATCAACTTGCTCTTGTTGAACTTGAGGTTGAGGTGGAGCTTGACGAGCTTGTGAAGGAGCTTGAGGAACTTGACGTTGCACTCATGGTTGGTAGTTCCTCTCTTGGATTTCTTCTAGAAGGGCTTCCTCTTGATTGCGCCATTCGCGATTGCGGTTTGTGATGGCTCGACTTGATTCTTGAAGGGCACGTTGCGCCTCAAGAGCTTGTGCTTCTCGTTGTTGTTGTTGAAGATGTTGAGCCTCGGCGTCTTGATCCTCCTGGTGTAAACGCGCTCGTTCTTCCTCGTGGCACCGTTGTCGTTGTCGTTCTTGAGCTTGAGCAAAAGCGACTTGGTTTGAGTGAGGACGAGGGATTTGCTCATCGACTTGCTCTTGTGAATGCTTGTCGTGTAGCGGGTTGCGAGATGCATGACGGTCTTGACGCGTCGCTCATTGAAGAGTGTTCGACGATGGTGTACTTGAGCCGGAGAAGGAGTCGTCGGAGTGTCAACTTGAGTGGCTCCGTCTTGAGTATGAAGAAGTTGAAGGAGGTCGGTTCACGAACAAGGCGCGGATCTCGTCCATCCTTGCATCGTTCTCTTGCTTGTGCGCGTCGAGCTTGTTGTTGAAGTAGTCCTTGGCATGTTGCTCGGAGAGTCGCAAGTCGGTGCTGAGGTTATCGATGCGTTCGTTCATAGCTTGTTGCTCTTGATGTAACGCTCGTTGTGCACCAAAGAGGTGGTTCTTGGTGACGTATGATGACATGTCGTCATCTTGCTCGATGAAGAGTGGGTTGGTAGAAGTACTCGGCCTATCCATCATTCCAAGAAAAATGTGAGTGGTAGAAAGAGAAGAACTTATATGAATGTACCTTGACCGATGTTGACGATGAATCAAGTTTACTCAAATGCGGACAATGAAATAGCACTATTGGTACCAATTCTTGTCGGTTCTCACACCTACACAAGTAAAAGCTTATGGTGGAGCTTGGTTAGGATGGTGGCACAAAATTTGATGCAATCTTAAGTGAGCTTCAATAATGTTGTAAAAGATCCATAAATTTGCAAATGCAGAAAGTAGACCAAGCAAATTGGGGCACACGGAAACACACACGCAAATAGATAAATGGGATTGTGCAAACCAAAAGTGAGCCGAAATGTGGAATCCACGAAAATGCTCTTGTTGCACAATACACGAGAGACGCTAGCACGATTGCACAATAGGCGGATATGGAACTTGTGCACAACCTACTAGGCAAAAATGCAATGATCTCTATCCCAAGTATGCTATATGTATGGTATTTCAGTGCTATGATCCAAGATGATTGAGTATGACAATCTTAATGCGGTATGATGCTATGGTTCTTGCTCATAAGCTCTTTGCTTATCTTTCCTCTTTGCTTAAAAGCTTAGGTGGCTCTTTCACTTTTGAGCTCTTTTCTCATGCAAAACTGCACAAACCAAGATAGCAATTGTGTATGCAATGACAACTTTGTGACACACAAGTTGATGCCAAGATATGCACCACGATGGTATGGTATGTATGCTATGGAGTATGATCACTAATGTGCACAAGTCATGTTGCCGGCTATACTCAATGGCTAGTCGCGATCGGTAATCTAAGCAAAAGTAAGGCCATGTGGGTATCAATGCAATTGCAAAGTATAACGAAGATGTCGTCGAGGTTACCGTCCTTGGCGATGATGAGACCCTTGCAAAGATAAGCCGCGGTGATGATGATGTCGAACCATACCTATATAGCCAAAACACAATAGGACACGGGAGCCACAACTCAAAATCTCAAAGACCAAAACGTGTCAAAATCACCATAGGAGGTATTAGGGATGATGGTGGTGTATGTGGGTTTGGAAGATGTGGTGGAAGGTGGGGATGTGGTGGTGGCCGAACTGAACAAAATTCAATTTTGTCAGAGTTGCCCGGACGTCCGGGTTGTCACGGCCGTCCGAAAGTCGTCGGACGTCCGGCTTGGTCCGGTCGTCCGTATCCTGGGCGAAAATCGGGCATGGGATGAACAGCACGATTTCGGGTGGAGGGAGATGGTGATGTCGAAATCGAGCGGATTTGTGGATGGAAAAGGGTGGGAGGGTGGTGAAAGCTAGATCCACACATGGCAATACAAATCCATGGACCAAATCCAACAAAATTTCAACTCACCAACCAATCACAAAAAAAAATTGGGGCTATTTTTGGTGGGGAATTTTCGGATTTTGGAAGAAAACAACAAAATCAAGCTAGAAAACATGGGGTAGGGGCTCCAAAAATGTGATCAACGTGGCTCATGATACCAAGATGATGTAGGACGGAACCCTAGGGGACGATCTTTCACATTTGGAGTGGATCCTATGGGGAAACACGAAGAAAGCGCGGAAGAACACAAGGGAAATCATGGGGGAAAACGAGAGAAACACTCAACAGACAAGGAATCGATCACACAAGGGCTAGATCATCGAAAGCACAAAGTATCACGAGATCCAACGTCAACAAAGGGAGATACAAGAGTAACCGTTCTTCTCCGTGAGGAGGTCTTGATTGTTTTCTCCGGATGGAGGCCTTGAATCCGAATGGATCTTCTCCGATGAGGCGCGGTCCCAAACGTGGAGTAGATCCGATACGGATGAGCAATGCTCTATCTCAATGAGCTATCACAATGCTAACCCTATCTAGGAGGTGGGAGTGGTCTATGTATAGTCTTAGTGCAAAAGAGGGGCGAAGTGAAGGGGTACATGGGACTCAGCCCGCAGCTGGACGCAGCCAGGGTCCGGACGTCCGTGGGGCGCCGGTCGTCCGGAGGCTCGCGGGGTCCCGGATGTCCGAGGTCCTTCGGATGACCGTAGATTCGGTTCTGTTGGCAGGCGCACGGTCGTCCGGAAGCCTTCAGATTGCCGTAATTTCCATTCTATGGTCGTTGGCACGAATGTCCGTAGGGGCTCGATCGTCCGGAGCCTGGGAGTGTCCAGTCGTCCAGGCACGGCCGGTCGTCCATAACCTGGAGCTCTGGCCTGCCTTCCTTCTCTCCGCTATAGCACCTTCCAGGGGTCGGACGTCCGTGCCTGGCCGGTCGTCCGGGTCCTGTAGCTTCCAAAGCAGTCCTTCCTCTTGATCTTCACGCTTGCTGTCCTCGCCACCTTGGCCATTGGAGTAGCCGTCCCGTGGCTCTCCTCTGAGTACCTGATCACGCACAGAGTCTCTGTATGAGGTAGTAGCCATGTCTCGTGAGTAGAGAGAGGGAGTTCGGAGAGGAGCGAGTTCACCTTATCTTCAATAGCCTTTGTTCGAGCTCTTGTCATGGGTCCAAGTGGTGTTGAGGGAGATGTAGGTACGTCCATGGGGATTAGCAAGGCATGCTCCGCATCAGTTCTTCTACCAACCCACTCTTCATCGAGCAAGACGACGACATGTCATCATTCATCACCAAGAGCCACCTCTTTGGTGCACAACGAGCGCTGCATCAAGAGCAAGAAGCAATGTCCGATCGCATCGACAACCTCGCCACCGACTAGCGACTCTTCGAGCAATGTACAAGGGACTACTTCGACAACAAGCTCGATGCACACAAGCAAGAGAACGATGCAAGAATGGACGAGACCCGTGCCTTGTTGGTGAAGCGCCCTCTGTCGGTGTCAAAACCAGCGGATCTCGGGTAGGGGGTCCCGAACTGTTCGTCTAGGTGGATGGTAAATGGAGACAAGGGACACGATGTTTTTACCTAGGTTCGGGCCCTCTCGATGGAGGTAAAACCCTACTCCTGCTTGATTGATATTGATGATATGGGTAGTACAAGAGTAGATCTACCACGAGATCAAGGAGGCTAAACCCTAGAAGCTAGCCTATGGTATGATTGTTGTTCGTCCTACGGACTAAAACCCTCCGGTTTATATAGACACCGGAGAGGGCTAGGGTTACACAGAGTCGGTTACAATGGTAGGAGATCTACATATCCGTATCGCCAAGCTTGCCTTCCACGCCAAGGAAAGTCCCTTCCGGACACGGGACGAAGTCTTCAATCTTGTATCTTCATAGCCTTGGAGTCCGGCCAATGATGATAGTTCGGCTATCCGGACACCCCCTAGTCCAGGACTCCCTCAGTAGCCCCCGAACTAGGCTTCAATGACGACGAATCCAGCGTGCATATTGTTTTCGGCATTGCAAGGCGGGTTCTCCTTCAAATTCCATGTGCTTGCCGAATGGTGTCCGGCTTCCTTATAAATGTTGCGCTTCTTGGCTTCCACGTTCAATAAGGGCCCTCTTTCACGTGTCGTACGAATGCGAAAAGCCAGGGTATTTTTACACTTTACCCCTTAGCTGCGCGAATAGGCGGCCTATAAGAGAGGCGAGGATCTAGATCCGAATCACACCATCCTCCTTCCGCGAGTACTCATCGAAGCGCCTCTGACAAAGATCCACTCCATCATGGACAGTCGACGCGGCTCCTCCTCTCGCGCTCCCAGCCCTCAGCCAGGAGATTGGGGGAGATGTTCAGTCCCGCACAGCGAGCTAGTGACGCTCCAAGCAGAGGGATATCTCCCCCCAGCCTTTATGGTTCCGGTTCGAGCCGGACTTGCCACCTACAAGGGCGGAAAGCAGGCGGAGAGCGTCCCCAATCGCTCCAAAGGAGAGCGGGTATGCTTCGTCCCTCATATAATAAGGGGACTCGGATTTCCCATACATCTGTTTCTCCGGGGGCTTCTGGAGTTCTACGGGCTCCAACTTCACCACCTTACGCATGCCTCCATCCTTCACATAGCGGGCTTCGTGGCCTTTTGCGAGCTGTTCTTGGGCATCGAGGCCCATTTTGCGCTATGGAAGAGATTGTTTTGCCTCGTACCCCATTCTCATGAGGGGTCGATATATCAAGTGGGCGGAGCCGTAATATGGCGCATCATTGGGACCGGATATCTATCCGGAACCCCGAAGATGGCGTCCGAAGACTGGCCTTCGGAATGGTTTTATATGGAGGACGCCCCGCTGCCAGACCCAGTTCGGATCGGCCTCCCGGAGTTCAGCAACGCTCCTCTAAAGAAACGCCCGAGTTGGCGCCCGCGGAGCCCTCAACGGGAGAATGATGGGGACGTTCAATATCTGATGGGCCGAATAAGGTTATTGGCTCATTCCGGATTGACCATGATTGGAGTCATGGCCACATGCATCATCACGAGGGTGCAGCCGCTCAATCTGAGGGCCACCCCATGTGGGATTTCAACGGGGAGGATGACGCCACCCGTCATGGCCGCAAGGGGCCGGGATCGGTTGCCGATCTGGTGAAGATCCTGTCCGGCTTGTACAAGGGGGAGAAGGAGTACTTCCTCCGCGCGAGTCCATTGAATGGATTTTCGATGAACAACCCTCGGAGCTGGGTAAGCGGACGTTTGTCTATCCGATCCATGTTCCCAAAGTTAAGTGTCTCACTTTGTGATTTTGACGCAGGAACTGCGTCGGGCCGTAGAGGACATACACAGCCTGGCTCCACAACCAGAGGATCCGGAACGATCCCTTGATCCGGCCTCCGAAGAGGATCTAAAGGTGGAGCTGATCGATGGGGTGTTCCACCAACTTAGCATGGTTAATGCTTTGGTCGCTATTACGGCCGACAACCCCGGTTTATCTCCGGCTTCCCAAGTAACTGTGACCGGACTCCTGATACCATGACTCATCCATGCTTATTTCTTACCACCGTATACTAATGGTACTCCGCAGGAGGTGCCTTTGAGGTGGGAAGCCGAACCTGCGGCGGCTGACCAACAAGGGGCAGCTCGGCCCAGCAGGTGGAAAAGAAGTGCGGTGCGAATCGAGACATCACCGCAACGGTATGATGCGCCCCCATGTTTCCGAAAAAGATTCCTGGAAGGCATATTAACGCTCGTGATTTTTTCAGGAGAAAGAGCGCTCGCCAGACTGTGCCCGGCGAGGTTGCCAATCCAGCCTCCACCGGCCAGGCTCCAACACCAGGTCCATAGGGGGAGGCAAACGCAAGGCGCGCGTCGGGTGCCCCTCCAATGGAGGACACCGACAGGTTGTCCGCCACCAGATCTGAGGTGGAGAGCGCCATGAATCACAGGCGCCGCCGGACGGTTCTTCGTGACGCATGCCTCTCCCCCGAGGCGTTAAATGCCTTTAATTCGGGTGATATGCACCTCTGTGCTACTCAAGATGGTCTAGCCAGAGCCATGGAGCAGTATGTGAAAGACATACGGGTGAGGAATTTTGACAGTTATATATGCTAGTAGCCCCCGAGACTTAAAATAGTTAGAGTAACTTATTTAAGGATCATTTGTTATGCAGGATCTTACGGAGAAGAATACCCACCTTCCCATGACCTTCAAGAGTGCAAGGCCCAACTTGAGGCCGCACTAGCCGCCGCAGGGGGAGCCACAGAGACCCCCTCTGGTAATACATACTTCGAAAGATAAGTCTGATGATAATATTGCAGATGGCGCCGGACTAGATCCGAACAAGCAACAGCTACTACGCCAGCTGAAGGCTGGCGAGAAGGTGCTTATGAGGGTGCAGCAGGAGAGGAACAAACTCCAAGATGCCAACACCCAGTTGGGCGAGGAACTAAAAGATGTTCGGGCCCAGCTGTCTGACTCCGTGAAGGAGAATCGGCGGCTTCGTCGCGGCATTTACAGTAAGTGCTTGAGCAAACTTTTGAGAAAGAAGAGTTCGGCGAGGAAGTCGATTAACAGAAATATATTTGTAGGTGTGCTCACAGGTCGTCCTGCGGAGGAAATGCCCGGTTCAACGGGTGACCTACTTCCCGAGCTGCTGCAACTGAACGAACGAGTTCGGCAGGTGATGAGCGGCGTCGCCCAGGCCTTGTGGCCGTCCATCTCCCTACCCGAAGGTCTTGGAGAGCTTGTGGTGATGCTTCAGGGAGCACAGCGGCGCTTCCGGTTATGGAAGATATCGGCCTGCCGTCAAGGCGCTAGGGAGGCCTGGGCCATGGTGAAGACGCGGTACTCGAAGGCTGACCCAAACCACATGGCCGAAGTCGGACCTGTGGGGCCTGATGGGAAGGAGATCCCTGTGAGCTTAGTGTACAACCAAGTAGAGTTGGCAGCAAAGTATTCACAGCGGGACTGTAAACTAGACAGTTTATTAGATGGTATCGAAGAGGAATACCATCAGTCAGCTTGACTATGTAATTTGAAATGACATGAAAAATGCCTTCTAGCCGGATTGTAGATCGTTTGTCATTGCGGTCCTTTTCTCTTCAACCTCGGGACCCGACAGTCCGGAGTGTGTCCGAATACCCTCACGGTTATATGAAAACCGGGGCATGCATGGAGACCAGGCGTAGGGGTCATTAGTGCTTTATCAGACAAGTCCCCAACTAGTTATGTTATATTACGTGGTTAGTAAGAAACATCCTTCCAGGGAGAATAGTTCCGTTAGGGGTTCCTTTCCCTAGGAGGCATGCCCTAAAGTGCACGTCCGGACTGCGAAAAAAGCAGAAAAGCATCTGGGGGCAGATAAATAAATAGGTAAGAAATCATCTTTCAATTCACCGACCGAATATTCCCTTAAGAACGCTAGCTTTCGGCTTTACCGGTCGAGGTACACATCCGGTGACTGGCGATAACAATCGCAGAGGTGCTCCCTTTACCTCCTAGCCGAACAATCGGGAACGTAGGGGTAAGCATAGGAGCCAGGCAACCCTGCTTGGCCAAAACTTAAGTCATATCGATGCATATAATGGTGAATAAAAGGTACATGCGGAAGTGTGACACATGTGTTGGGTATAAGGCCCGTATAGATAAGCTTCTGTTAAAGAAGCCCCCAGGTATAATGAGTGCGGATAGCACGTCAAGTGTGTGCGAACAATGCGCAGACGAGCCACCGAAGGCCCGTGAGAGAATAAAAAAGGAAAAAAAGAGAGGGGGAAAATAAAAGACAGTTAATGTATAAAATATAGACGGGGGAGGGAGACGAACTCAAAGTCCGGCGCTAGGCGTAGAATCTACGGAGACGGGCTGCATTCCATGGGTTTGGCTCGAGTCGGTTATCTGATGCATTTCGCAGACGGTATGCTTCGCCGGTCAGGACCTGGGCGATGATGAAGGGACCTTCCCATTTGGGCTTGAGCTTGTCCTTTTTCTTGTCCGGCAGTCGTAGAACTAGTTCACCAACATTGTAAGTTTTGGCTCGTACTTCTCTGCTTTGATATCTTCGAGCATGCTGTTGATAGAATTTGGAACGAGCTTTTGCCACGTCGCGCTCCTCTTCTAAGGCATCCAAACTGTCCTGCTGATCCAGCTCGGCTTCTCTTTCTTCGTGCATGCGCACACGAGGTGAGTCAGGAATTATGTCGCAGGGCAAAACTGCCTCTGCGCCGTATACCATAAAAAATGGTGTGAATCCGGTAGTGCGGTCTAGCGTGGTCCGCAGCCCCCAGAGTACGGAGTCGAGCTCCTCTACCCAGTGCGTGCTAGATTCCTTAAGGGATCGCACTAGTCTGGGTTTGATGCCGCTCATGATTAGACCATTTGCTCGTTCGACTTGACCGTTAGTTTGAGGGTGATAGACTGAAGCGTAGTCGAGCTTGATGCCCATGTTTTTGCACCAGAGTTTAACCTCGTCGGCCGTGAAGTTCGTGCCGTTATCAGTGATGATGCTATGGCGGACGCCGTAACGGTGTACGACCCCAGATATGAAGTCTATCACAGGTCCGGATTCGGCCGTTTTAACTGGCTTGGCCTCTATCCATTTGGTGAATTTATCCACCATGACCAGTAGGTATTTTTGCTTGTGGTTTCCTCCTTTAAGGGGTCCAACCATGTCAAGCCCCAGACATGAACGGCGGTGATGGGTATAGTTTTGAGGGCGGTGGGTGGCATGTGGCTTTGATTAGCAAAGAGCTGGCAACCGAGGCATCGTTGGACTAAGTCATGAGCATCTGCCCGGGCCGTCGGCCAATAAAATCCTGTACGGAAGGCCTTGCCTACAAGGGCCCGGGCTGCGGCGTGGTGCCCACCGAGTCTGGTGTGAATTTCAGCCAGAAGATCTTGCCCTTCCTCTTCGGAGATGCACCTTTGAAGGACTCCGGTTGTGCTTTTCTTATAAAGCTCTCCCTCATGGACCTTGTAGGCTTTAGATCGCCGTACTATGCAGCGGGCCTCGTTTTGGTCTTCGGGAAGTTCCTGCCTGATTAAGTAGGCTAGGAATGGTTCCGTCCACGGGGCAATGACTGCCATTATTTCGTGAGCTGAAGGTGTTATTTCATTGGCAGAGCCACCGATTGTGTCAGAGTGTTCGGTGTTGAGCGGTGCGGTTGGTTCCGGGTTGTTGTTTTCGGACTCCCCTTCCCATAATACGGATGGCTTGAAAAGCCGCTCCAGGAAGATATTGGGAGGGACAGCGTCCCGCTTTGCACCGATGCGTGCCAACACGTTGGCCGCCTGGTTATTATCCCGGGCTATATGGTGGAATTCGAGTCCTTCGAACCGAGCTGACATTTTTAAGACGGCGTTACGATAGGCTGCCATTTTCAGATCCTTGGCGTCAAAGTCTCCGTTTATTTGGGATATTGCGAGGTTTGAATCCCCGCGGACCTCTAGGCGTTGAATGCCCATGGAGATTGCCATCCGGAGACCATGTAGAAGGGCCTCGTATTCGGCTGCATTGTTGGAGTCCGTGTACATTATCTGGAGTACGTATTGGACTGTGTCTCCGGTTGGGGACGTCAAGACGACGCCAGCCCCCAGGCCGGCCAACATTTTGGAGCATCCAAAGTGCACGCTCCAATTGGAGTATGCACCGTACTCTTTAGGGAGTTCGGCTTCGGTCCATTCAGCGATGAAGTCTGCCAAAACTTGCGACTTGATAGCTCGCCGTAGTTTGTAGGTTATGTCGAATGGTAGGAGCACAATGGCCCATTTTGCAATCCTGCCAGTCGCGTCGCGGTTGTTTATAATGTCGTTGAGAGGTACTTCGGAGGCTACTATTATCGAACACTCTTGAAAGTAGTGTCGCAGCTTCCGGGATGCCATGAACACCGCGTACGCTATCTTTTGATAATGTGGATACCGAGACTTGCATGGAATTAGAACAGTGGATACGTAGTACACTAGTTTTTGAAGAGGAAATTTGTTTCCTTCCGTTTCTCGTTCGATGACGAGCACCGCGCTTACAACTTGATGTGTTGCCGCGATATATAATAACATTGGTTCGCCCAAGTTGGGCGCGGCCAGGACCGGATTTCTTGCCAATATGGCCTTTATTTCTTCGAGTCCGGCCGTGGCGTCATCCGTCCATTCAAGTGTTCGATTGCACCGAGGAGGCGATAAAGGGGTAATGCCTTTTCTCCCAAGCGGGAGATGAAGCGGCTTAGAGCCGCCATGCATCCAGTCAATTTTTGTATTTGTTTGAGGTCTTTTGGGATATCCAACTGTGATAGAGCTCGGATCTTGGCTGGGTTTGCTTCAATTCCTCTACCGGATACAATGAAGCCCAACAGCTTTCCAGCTGGTACGCCGAAAACGTATTTTTCCGGGTTGAGCTTAATGTCATATGCTCGGAGGTTGTCAAATGTGAGCCTCAAATCGTCTACTAGAGTTTCGACGTGTTTAGACTTGACAACCACATCGTCTATGTATGCCTCCACTGTTTTGCCGATTTGGGTTTCCAGACAT
Source organism: Aegilops speltoides (assembly GCA_021437245.1). Taxonomy (NCBI): domain Eukaryota; kingdom Viridiplantae; phylum Streptophyta; class Magnoliopsida; order Poales; family Poaceae; genus Aegilops; species Aegilops speltoides. The sequence goes on from CM038144.1 coordinate 165,283,978, forward strand.
GTCTGAATCATGCGCTGATATGTTGCGCCAGCGTTTTTGAGCCCGAAGGGCATTGTGTTGAAGCAGAATGGTCCGTATGGAGTAATGAATGCTGTTGCGGCTTGCTCTGGCTCCGCCATCTTGATTTGATGGTAGCCGGAGTATGCGTTGAGGAAGCACAATGAATCGTGCCCTGCGGTAGCATCAATAATTTGATCGATGCGGGGAAGGGGGAAAGGATCCTTTGGACAAGCCTTGTTAAGGTCCTTGAAATCGACACACAGGCACCAGGATTTGTCCTTCTTTGGTACCATTACCAGGTTTGCTAGCCAGTCCGGATGTTTTATGTCTCTGATGAGTCCGGCTTCTAACGGTTTGGCTAGCTCCTCTCCCATTGCTGTCTTTTGGGTTGGAAAATCGCCAAGAGCCTGTTTGGTCGGCTTAAATCCTTTAGGATATTTAGGCTGTGTTACGCCAACCCGCATGGGATTCATGGCATGTCGAGAAGGGTGCCGTGCAAAGATGTCCCAATTTTCGAAGGAATTCTCGTAGTCTGGCGTCTACATCAGGTTTAATTGTGCCCCAATGGAGGACGTCTTTGTGGGGTCCGTTGGATGGACTTGGAATTTGACTATTTCGTCTGCTGGCTTAAAAGAGGTGGACTTGGATCTCTTATCGAGTATCACATCGTCCCTGTTCACCGTGGGGCGCAGCGCAGTGAGTTCCTCGGCCGCTAGGGCTTTGGATAGTGCCTCTAGGGCTAGTGCGGCTATCTTATTTTCGGGGCGGAGTGCTATGTCTGGATCACTGACAAGAGTGATGATTCCGTTGGGCCCGGGCATTTTGAGCTTCATGTACCCGTAATGGGGTATAGCTTGAAAATTGTGAATGCCTCTCGCCCTAATAAAGCGTGATATCCGCTGCTGAACAGGGCCACTTGGAACGTGACCTCCTCGGACCTGTAATTGTCCGGTGGGCCAAACACCACATCCAGTGTAATTTTTCCTGTGCAGCGTGCTTCCCGACTAGGGATTATTCCTCTAAAGGTTGTGCTGCTTCGCTCAATGCGGCTCGATCTATTTCCATTTTTGAAGGGTTTCCTCGTAGATGAGGTTTAATCCGCTGCCGCCATCCATGAGTACCTTAGTAAGGCGAAATCCCCACTATTGGTGAGGACCAATGCGGCTGGTGCTCGGGCTGTTCGAATTTAGGTTCGTCACTGGCGTTAAAGGTAATAGCCGTGTCGCTCCATGGATTTATTGTTGCTACTTGGTAGACTTTGGCGAGGCTGCGGAGTGTTTGTTTCCGCATATTATTTGATGTGAAAGTCTTGAAGACTATTAATACCGTACTGGTACTGCTGGGCTGGTTCTCTGGGGCTAGAAGCCCTTCGCCACTTTTGGCCACCTGTCGTAGTATCCAACATGCTCGAAGGCTATGTGTTGGAGTGGCGCCCTCTGTACTATGGATTTTGCAGGGTCCGCTGAGCCATCCCTCCAGTACGGTTCCGTGCCCTTTAGGGGTTTTTTGCTTTTTGGTTTTTAACCCAGGTGCCTGAATATGATGCACCCTTTTATTTCGGACTAGGGTTGTGTTCGGAGCCGGATTGTCCCAGAATTTGGTTTTGGTTTTCCAGGCACTCTCCATTGCACAGTACTTTCGTACTATGGACGCCAAGTCGACGAAGCGTGTAATTTCACGACGACTTATGGTGTTCATGATTCCCTTGTCCATGCAATTGTTGCAGAAAATTGAGATTGCACTTTCCTCACGGCAGTCTTTTATCCTGTCCATAACCAGGAGGAATCGCCCAATAATGATGTCTTGTTTGATGGGCTCTTGCGGATTAGAGATAGATCGCTTGTGTTTGGGTGGGCGGGTGGAATTAAATTTGGAACCCGTCAATCTAAGGCTCAAGGGCGAAAAGTTTCGAACTTGGAAGCTTGGATTGCTGGATGTTGTCCAACGAATCTGGCCCGCTGCCTGACTTTAGGTTCAGTGCTTGGTTGACGTCCGTCCCTCCGCGAATCTGGCGTGGAGGGATCGTGAATCCGACATAACTGGTCCTTAATATAGAAGAAGAGTCGCCGCACGTTCCTCTACCACAAAGAGCGTGGTGGGTAGCACAGGGAGAGTTGATTTCTCTCGGATCGGTTTAAGCCCAATCTGATCGTAGTCCATAGCGACTCCTGTATGCGATGCTATCCAAGAGCTCATTTATGGAGGAGAGCTCCATCGGATCTAGCTGCTCGGTGAATTTCGAGTTGACGTGAAGATCGCTTTTGATGACCCGAGAGGTCATTGTCGGCGCGGCGGCCGAACAGCGGTCATGAGAAAACCACCTAGCCGGATAGTTTGGCTGGTGGCCAAAGCTCCTTTGGCAACGGTACCGTCTTTAAAGACGGGATGAGGCATCCTTCCTGATCGCGACGGCACAGAGGAACTCTCAATGAAAGCACCAATGTCGGTTTCAAAACCGGCGGATCTCGGGTAGGGGGTCCCGAACTATGCGTCTAGGCGGATGGTAACAGGAGACAAGGGACACGATGTTTTTACCCAGGTTCGGGCCCTCTCGATGGAGGTAAAACCCTACTCCTGCTTGATTGATATTGATGATATGGGTAGTACAAGGGTAGATCTACCACGAGATCAAGAGGCTAAACCCTAGAAGCTAGCCTATGGTATGATTGTTGTTCGTCCTCGGACTAAAACCCTCCAGTTTATATAGACACCGGAGAGGGCTAGGGTTACACAAAGTCGGTTACAATGGTAGGACATCTACATATCCGTATCGCCAAGCTTGCCTTCCACGCTAAGGAAAGTCCCTTCCGGACACGGGACAAAGTCTTCAATCTTGTATCTTCATAGTCTTGGAGTCCGGCCAATGATGATAGTTCGGCTATCCGGACACCCCCTAGTCCAGGACTCCCTCACCCTCCTTCAACTTCCTCATAATCAAGATGGAGCCGCTCAAGTAGACACTCCGATGACACCTTCTCTAGCTCAAGTACACCAACTTCAAACACTCTTCGACGAGCCGCGCGTCAAGACCATCATGCATCTCGCAATCCTCTACACGGCAATCATCCACAAGAGCAAGTCGTCGAGCAAGTCCTTCGTCATCAACCTCACCAAGATCCTTTTGCACAAGCTCAAGAACGACAACGTCAACGTCGCCAAGAGGAAGAACGAGCGCGTCTACATCAAGAGGAACAAGACACCGAGGCTCAACGTCTTCAACAACAACAATGTGAAGCACAAGCTCTTGAGGCACAACGTGCCCTTCAAGACTCAGGTTGAGCCAATGCCAAGCGCAACCGCGATAGGTGAAATCTAGAGGAAGCACTTCGAGAAGAAATCCAAGAGCAGAACTACCAACCAAGAGTGCAACGTCAAGTTCCACCTCCTCCTCCTCAAGCTTGATAAGCTCCTCCACAACCTCAAGTTCAACAAGAGCAAAATGATCATGAACTTCCCCCACGCCAAGAGCAACATGAGGTTGATTATCCTCCACGTCAAGGGCGTCATCATCACCCTCGACAACAACACAGTGAAGAGCAACACTATGGCAAGCTAAAGTTTACCATGCCCAAGTTCAGTGGAAGCAATGATCCCGAAGAGTACCTATCATGGGTATTGAAGGTCGACAAAATCTTTCGTTTGCACAACTATGAGGAAAGAGAATAAGATCGCTATGGCATCACTTGAGTTCCAAGACTATGTGCTCATATTGTGGGAACAAGTCATTGAGCGACGAGAAGCAAGAGGGGAACCACCCATCACCACTTGGGCTCAAATGAAAGATGTCATGCGAGCACGTTTTGTGCCCACCTACTACAACTGCAATCTCTTCAAGAAGCTCCAACTCGTCAAGCAAGGAACAAAGAGTGTTGAAGAATACTACAAGGAAATGGAGATAGCCATGATACTAGCCAATGTTACGGAAGATGATGAGCAAACTATGACACGCTTCTTGAATGGCCTCAATCATCCCATCAAGAAGATTGTCGGCTTCCAACACTACTCCAACCTCATTGAGCTCGTGCATCAAGCTACCAAGGCGGAACGGCAAGTGCATGGTGACTTCAAGTACGCCAAGTACTCATCCAAGACTTACGGCTTCTCCAACACCCAAGCTGCAACGACTCCTCCAACTTCTATCTCAACCAAGCCATCTACAAGCAACGAAGACAAGTCAAGTTACAAGAAAGCTTCGACAACCTCAAGTCATCGTCCTCCTACTACAAGAAACTTCAAGTCGCGCGCTTCATCATCTACTCCGACCGATGAGACTGTCAAGACAAGCTCCTTCAAGTTTCACTTGCGGCGGCCGAGGCCACAATGTCGGTGTACTAAGGTAGGGGTACCTCAGTACCCCAACTTGTGCACGGGCGGCCTCAGCTTCCCGTAGCTGGATCCACCAAATGCTTGCCGGAGACCATCTCCGCTCCACACCAAGCCATTCAAGAACAAAGTGTACAAGGCAGAAGGTTAAGACCCCGGCAAGAGGAGCTTGCCAGAAGGCCGTTCGGTGCTCAAGACTACATCGCCACGCAAGTCCTCGGCGAGAGGAGCTCGCCGAAAGCTAGAAGATCACGCCACGAAAACACGCCTCGGCGCTATCGGCGTCGGCGAGGGCCCGAGAACGACAAGTTACCAGCCCGACAAGCTCCGGGCCGGCAAGATCAAGACCCGGCAAGGTACTTGCCGGAGAGCTGCGGACGCGTGCCGCCTCCAGCTCATCGCCCACAGCGTCGCCTTGACCTTCTCGAGAGCGTGGCGGGTGGTCATGTGCTGCATGAGGTGCGGTGGCACTCCGCGGTGGTAACCGCGCCGTGGGCAAACGGAGACGCAAGGGCGGAACTTTTGGGGCGGCGGCGACGGGCATTTAATGCTCTTGTTCCCCTCGCCAAAAGTAGGTAGAATCCATTGTTCATGCCTTTGTAGCTGCTTGTTCCCTTTTGTTCCAACTACCACCTCTTTTACATTTTACCCTCTACCCTACGTTGACACCTGTCGGTGACCCCTTGCCCTATAAAAGGAGGCCCATGCACAACGTAGAGGAGGTTCTGATCATTCGCTACTCTCGCGGAGGGTCTGATCATCCGCTACTCTCGCGGGGGTTCTGATCATTCGCTACTCTCGCGAGGGGTTCGACTCTCTCGCAACTCTCTCGCTCGGTGTAGCTGCCCTCCGGGGTCCCGAGCGCAATACAACACAAAGCAGCAGTAGGGTTTTACGCGACCATCGCGGCCCGAAGCTGGGTAAAAATCTCCTCTCGCCCGCGCGCATCGCCTCAATCTGCTCTCCGTGCGCCCTCCGCCCTCGTACCGAACACACGAAGGGGCCGTCCCCGGCGGCCCCATAGGTGCCGCGCCACCCATCGCGCGCGACATCTTTGGCGCGCCAGGTAGGGGGCGTCAAGGTTGTGCGGACCTGATTCGGCGTTCACGCGGCTGCTTTCTTCATCAACCTCTCCGGTTTAAATCGGCGGCTTCGCCGACAACTCGCCATGGCCCGAAGACGAGAGCTTCGAGGGTCGCAGACCCATCTCCGTCTTCCCCACCGCCACCGGAGCCAACGGTGGGCGGAGGAGACGCCGATGGAAGGGTGGACGCCGGCGAGGGCACTCGCGGTGCCACCAGATCCAGAGACAGGGCGGATGACCGCGCCTCGGTCTCCGCAGATCCACGTCCAGCCCAGCACACGACAACCCCGCAGCGCCGTGCCACGGAGGATGGTACTCGCATGCTGGGGCAAGAACGTGCCGGGGGCTCGCGGGATGCTCCGGACCGCTGTCCATGCATGAGCAAAAGCGAGAGTGCCGAGGCAGGACTCTGCTCCTCCTATCGCTACTAGGAGTCCGAGCATGTTCTGTACCTCGCGCCGCTCGCCCCCGCTCCCCCTACTCCCCGGCAAGCGCATCTCCCTGGAGCGCTATGCTGTCGTCGAGGACGCGCCATCGAGCTCTAAGTCCGGCGAGGACGGCTCTGGTGCTCACTCCGACAAGTGCAGCTCCTCGGAACGCTATAAGCCCGCGAGGACAGCCCTGGTGCTCGTTCCGGCGAGCGCACCTCCTCGGAGTGCTGCGTCGTCGCCAAGGACGCGCCATTGAGCTCCACCAGCAAGTACAGGGGAGCAAGAAAAAGAGAAGCTAAGTCGCTCGCGCCTTTGTGCAGAGCACTTCTTAATTCCATGCTTTTATCTGTTATATCCCTCTCGCGTCATCGTTTGTGCGAAACACATGCTTATTGAGGAGCTGCTATGACAGTCGCACCCTTACTTTGCTTCGAACACGCTCAACGAGTTAAGAGTGAATCGCGACCAGCTTCGTGCCCTCGTTTCGTTTCGAGTCTGTTCAGCAAGTTAAGCGCGTCGCGAACTAGGCAGCAAGGTTGCTTGCGGAGCGGCGCCACCGGTGGCTGCTGATGTCCCGTACTCGACAAGCGCGTTAAGCACCGCAAGTTCCTAGAAGCGTGGGGTGAAAGCGCACAAAGGATCGCGAGTAGGGGTGTAACATAGCAAGCCCTTGCCGTGAGATGTCGCCATTATGAGAGGCTTGTGCGAGAGGAGCCAAGTCGTGGTCGATTCGCGTGCTTGTTTTGTTTCGAGTCCGCTCAACAAACACAAGTGTGCTGCTGCACCTTATCTTGCTTCGAGCACTGCTCGACAAGTTAAGCGTCATAATCGCCCGCAAGGTTGTTTGCGGAAGCGACGCCACCAGCGGGCTGTCCCGCGATCGATAAGCGTGTTCGCCCGGCAAGCTCCCCAAGGCGTGAGTACAAACATCTGAAGGACAAAGCTCGGCATCGTATTGCGTAGTCAAGATTTATATACGCATACATATCGTTGAGCGATTGCATATCTACATCAGCTGTTTTATGACTGCAATTGCAGCGACAAGGAGGAACCAAAAGATCACACCAGCACACTGGGCCCGGCAAGCCGTGGTCGCCGGGCTGCTGGTGCCAAGGCTCTTCTTGGCGAGCCAGCCTCGCCGGAAGCTGCGAGCATCGAGATTCGTCTCCGGCAAGCTAGTGTTCTTTGGGGCTGCGATTCAGATAAGTTTTCATCCTCGTCATGCATCCTCTCATGGACCGGAGATGCGGGACTGCGTCTTTGAGCGGCGTGTCTTGTAAAAACCCGTACGTGGAGGAGCCGAGTCGTGGCCCAGTTGCGTACTTGGTTTGTTTCCGAGTCCGCTCAACAAACACAAGTGTGCAGCTGCACCCTTATCTTGCTTTCGAGCATGCTCGGCAAGTTAAGCGTCAATCGCCCGACAAGGTTGCTTGCGGGCGACACCACCGGCGGGCTGTCCCATGGTCGATAAGCGTGTTCGCCCCGGCAAGCTCCCCGATAGCGTAAGAACACGCAAGGCACGCAGTCAAGTAAAGGACTCAGTCCGGCAAGCTTTCCCCTCTTTTCATTAAAAGCATCCAGTTTAGTACAAGTCCATAGAGGATGAAAAACATGATAGAGAGGATTACAAGTTCTTAAATGCAGCTAATGCCCGAGGGCTTACAATTTAAAAAGATAAGGTGCCCGTGATCCCTCTCCTGTTTCTCTGTTCAGGAGTTCAGGAGGTAGGTCAAGGAGCCCCCGGCAAGATAAGCTTGCCGGGGAGAGGAGACCCCGGCAAGAGGAGCTTGTCGGGGAAGGGCGAGGCGCCTAGGAGAGCGTGGCGGTGACGCCGCCGTGCCGCAGGAGCTGCGCAAGGTGACGGGCATGGGGAACGCATGCCCGGAGAGCCAGCGACAAGTCCCTGAAGCCCGCGGAGAGCCACGGGCGCCAGAAGACACCAAGAGAACCCCCCGGGAGCCGGCCAGGAGTTTGGCGGCGTCGGAGGCGTCGGAGGCAGAGCTTGAAGACGGAGTGGTGGGACATCGGCACGAGGGCACCTCGCCCTCGTACTCCGACTTAACGGCCTTGCCGCCGTCCCCCTCTTCCTCTTCTGCTGCCTCTCTACGCCAGCCGCCGAGGAGACGGCCCCGGGGAGTTCAGGAGCCCGGCAACCCAGAAGATGGGGTTGCCGGTGGCCTTGAGGCAGCGGTGTCCGACGCCTAGTCGGGCCCGCCATCCCCTCGCCGCCGCTGTCGCTCTCCTCCTCGTCACTTTCGCTCGGGAGGAGCCTTCGCTATCCGAGGAGCTGTCCACACAGCAGCGCACCGGGTTCCATAGTCGCCAAGACCTTGGGCGAGGAGGTCACCATCCAATAACTTGAAATGGAGGTGAACCCGCCGTCAAGCTATGGATCCGGCGAATGTCTTCCACCCTCGGTCGAAGAACATCACGCCGGGGCTGGGGACACGACACTCACCCGAGTGCCGCTGATCCCGCAGCCCCTCATGCGTAACTCCATCATGTCGGGTGGATCCGGTCCCATCGCATCCATAAGCGGGACCCGGCAGGGGAGGCGACGGCGAGGCGCCCGCGAAGCTTGATGAAGAACTCCCAGGGGTCATCTCCGGTGTGGACCGCGCCGTGGTCAGGAGACGCCGGGGGAGATGGAGGAGGCACGTCGCCTCGGCCGCCTCTCCCTCGACCACCTCCGCCACGCCCTCGGCCTCCCACCTTCGCCGCCCACGACCCCCATGCATGAGGGCCGCGTGGCGAAAAAGCGGAGCCGGAGCGACGGGTGAAGCGACCCCGCTCTGCGCCACGATCACGGGGTGGATGCCTTGAAGGCTGCATCGCCGCCCGTCTCCCATGACGCCGCAATCGGCGCTGCGTGCCGTTTGAAGCGGCGGATCTGACGGTCGGCGCGCCATGGGCTTCGCGTGTGCCCGTGCACTGTCTTGGGCCTGGCCCAACAGCGCTCGGCACCGTGTATGGCCCAGGCCCGGGGGCTCCTGTCGGTGTACTAAGGTAGGGGTACCTCAGTACCCCAACTTGTGCACGGGCGGCCTCGACTTCCGTGTTGGATCCACCAAATGCTTGCCGGAGACCATCTCCGCTCCACACCAAGCCATTCAAGAACAAAGTGTACAAGGCAGAAGGTTAAGACCCCGGCAAGAGGAGCTTGCCGGGAAGGCCGTTCGAGGCTCAAGACTACATCGCTTCATGAAGTCCTGGCGAGAGGCTCGCCGGGAAAGCTAGAAGATCACGCCACGAAAAACACGCCGGCGCTTATCTGCGTCGGCGAGGGGCCCGGGGAACGACAAGTTACCAGCCCGACAAGCTCCCGGGCCCGGCAAGATCAAGACCCCGGCAAGGTACTTGCCGGGAGAGCTGTGACGCGTGCCCGCACTCCAGCTCATCTGCCCACGCGTCGCCTTCAGCCTTCTCCAGAGACGCGTGGCGGGTGGCTGTCTGCATGAGGGGTGCGGTGGCACTCCACGGTGGTGGCCGCCCGCCGTGGCAAGCGGAGACGCAAGGCGGGAACTTTTGGGGCGGCGGCGACGGGCATTTAATGCTCTTGTCCCCTCTGCCAAAAGTAGGTAGAATCCACTGTTCATGCCTTCGTAGCTGCATTGTTCCCTTGCTTGCTCCAACTACCACCTCTTTTACATTTTTACCCCTCTACCCTACGTTGACACCTGTCGGTGACCCCTTGCCCTATAAAAGGAGGCCCATGCACAACGTAGAGGAGGTTCTGATCATTCGCTACTCTCGCGGAGGGTCTGATCATCCGCTACTCTCGCGGGGGTTCTGATCATTCGCTACTCTCGCGAGGGGTTCGACTCTCTCGCAACTCTCTCGCTCGGTGTAGCTGCCCTCCGGGGTCCCGAGCGCAATACAACACAAAGCAGCAGTAGGGTTTTACGCGACCATCGCGGCCCGAAGCTGGGTAAAAATCTCCTCTCGCCCAGCAGACGCCTCAATCTGCTCTCCGTGCGCCCTCCGCCCTCGTACCGAACACACGAAGGGGCCGTCCCCGGCGGCCCCATAGGTGCCGCGCCACCCATCGCGCGCGACACACAAGTCCTTCCCAATGCACAAACAAGCAAACCATGATCCTCAACGATGATGGAACCTATGACTCCATGAGTTATGGGGAGATGGAAGCGCTTGAGCATGTGGCCATGCACCGGCGCGTGAACGAGGATGAAGATGATCAAGTCTTTTGTGATGAGGATTCGAGCCCCGCTCTTGTTGTCTCCAAAGTCTTGACTCTTCAACATCAACAAGAAGCAGACCAACGATGCCACATCTTCCACATAAAGGCCGACATCAAGGGAAGGTCCGTCAAGGTCATCATTGATGGAGGTAGTTATCACAACTTGGCAAGTGAAGAACTATGCTCCAAGCTACAATTGGTCAAGATGAAGCACCCGCACCCCTACAAAGTCCAATGGTTAAGCGACTCCGGCACTATACGAGTTGAGCATACTGATGAGGACATGGCTACCACAGTTACACCATATCCCTTGCTATTTTACCTCTTGGAACAATTGCTAGAGCTCACATACGCCAATTCAACTATCAGGTACTTTCGTTTCTTCGTAATGTTTCTAGTCTTCATGAGAATATGATGCTGCCTAACATAGATACATTTGTGTTGCTTGCAATTCAAGGGCCTAGCACGGACAAGAAGGATGAACATTGGAGTATGGTCAAGCACGGAGATGAAGGTGCGTGCGAAGAGAAAAAGAACGAAGATTCAAGTGGAGATTTCTGGACTTTGAAGCCACCATGATGACATACAAGAAGATGGACAAAATATACATGATAGCCTTTTCTAAATTTCGTCCATAGCTTATTATTGTTGTTGCGTGCTAGAGGCAAAGGTGTCCCATCTTTCGATGAGATGATGGATATCGCTTTAGTGGAAGTCGACTTTGACGATCCGACTACGAACGTGCAAGGACGTCACGCCTTAGCAATCGCTAAACCAACTCCGAGTGGTTATTGACCACGCCGAAGCACGATCAATCTGACCACGAGGGTATGTTTCCTGCGAGCAAACGAAGAACAAGCAAGAAAATGAGATTGCAATTTGGATATTGCGAATATAAGATGAAAGCTTTATTGATCAAGGTGGGGTTCTGTGACGCCTTTGTCTGGTCGGTGAACACAAACGAAGTACGCGAAGTTGCAGCTATGGTGAACTTTAATCTAAACAAAACCCAAAGTCTAAACGACGCCCTAAGGGCTGTATATATGAAGGAAGAGGGGGGAATTTCGTGGCCCTTGAGGAAGGGTGTCTGGACCCCGATTCTATGCCACACCGATCTAGCATGTAACACCTCATATCACTTTGCGGCCTCACGCACTGTATTCCCACGGGTGTCGCCTTACCATGCCAGGGACCGTTTGCGCCATTTGGCACATGTATATGATAGTGTCGCTAGCATCCATATGACAAGAACCCGGACTGACATGGCTAGTCATGAACCCGAAGTGGCACTAACTTACAGGGACAGGCATACATGACCCAGCATGGAACGTGTTGGTCATCAGCGAGTGAATCCGGGCTGTAGCAACTGGGCTAGCAGGACTTCGGAGAATCTGGGTTGTAGCAGGCTAACAGGACTCCGGTAGACACCACATGACATTTCCCTGAACGGACAGACACAGGAACGAATAAGGACACATGTCGGCCAGCCTAAGTGTTCAGGAGTAGTAGCAAGCTACCAGGGCTCAGTGGAAGCACTAGGAGACATTTCTCGGTAAGAGAGGCTACTAAGGATAAACAACTAGATAGTCAGATCCCACACATAGCAATACACATTACACGTACGCATAACATGCAAGTATGTGATGTACAACATGGCATCACAACATAACTCAACAACTCATATAGATAAAGGCTCAGAAGAGCCATCATAGCATTTACTACAAGCAGGGGTCACATGACCCAACATTCAGAGCAATCAAGCAACAAGCGGAAGCATTACATGTCTGAGTACAGACATCTACAAATGAAAAAGGATGATGAGCCTAACTATCTACAACATCCTATCAAGATCATAGCTGAGGTACAAGCTACTTGTCGAAGTCCAAGAGAACACTAGTAAGACCGAAGTCTCTGCTGCAAAAACATAAATAAAGCAACATGAGTACAAAGGTACTCAGCAAGACTTACATCAGATCCTATCATACATGCACTTGTATCAAGAAGGTAATGTGGGGTTTAGTTGCAGCAAGCCAGCTTTGACTCAGTGGCTATCCTGTTCTACGACTACGAGAAACTTCTTTGAGGTGAGATGGAGCACACAGGTCCACTAATCACCACCCAATACACTACTATGGATTCATCCCCATCTCCCTACGAGAAGGCCATCCATAGCACTCACACCTGTCTTGAGCATTTTAGAGTATCCACTTCAAGTTGTCTATGTACCACGTAAACATCCAAGAAGTCCATAACCGCGGACCCGGCTATTCAAATAGATCATGATAACCCTGCAGGGGTGTACTTCTTCACACATGCTCTAGCCACTTACCGCCATGTACACGTCATATATCTCGGCAAGCTTCAAGCGGAAGCCCGGCGAGGGTGTCGGCCACGACCTGACTAACCACACAAGACTCTAGTCCGGGTTTATCGCCTATTCGGGTTCCATCCGCAAGGAGATCCGGCAGGGGTGTCGCTCACGGCCCCAAACGATGTGAGCAGGGTTCCCAAGCCCACCATCCGGGTGCCACTTGGTACACCGTGCCACCTGTGCCTAGTCTGTCCCAAGCCCACCCTGTCGGGTGCCACTTGGTAGAAAAATAGCACTACCTACAAACACCAGAAACTAGTTGCGACTCCTGGACAGAGATCAAGTTGGTTAATAAGTCGAGAGGGCTTGGAGAGCCCGGAGCCCAATGTGTGGTAGTATCGAGTCATTGGACAATATACATAGAACTCAGTGCTTAAGGACATTTCCAGTGAGACAACCCACCATGTACTCCTACATGGCCTCTCACCGCTACCTTTACCAAATCGTGTTCACACACTTCACTCTCAGCATCAGAACATAGCACTGTACTCCAATTCATTCCCAATGAATCAGACTGACACACTCTAAGCAATAGAAGGCATGGCACGGTAGGAACACAGCAATGGCTTCAATCAACTCCCACACATGCTAGTGGGTTTCAACTATTTACTGTGGCAATGACAGGTCATGCAGAGGACTGGGTTCAACTACCGCAGCACAAAGTAGCAGTTGAATCGTTGTTGTCCTAATGCAATAACTAAGAGCAGGAGCAAGAGAGTAGGATTGTATCAGAATGAACAAGGGGGTTTGCTTGCCTAGTAGATCAACAGGGGAGGCACTGCTTCACAGACAGGTACTCTTGAGCACTCTCCGGAGCAGGACCTATCGAGAAGGAATGGTGTCGACAATCAAAACACAAGCATATGCAACAATATGATGCATGATCATGGCATGTAGATGTGATGTTGTTTGAGCTAACGCAGCTAGAATTCATTTGGTTGAAGTCCATTTGAACCAAGAATTCAAATGCAACTCCAAGTTAAGCCATTTACAAACGCCATTTTAGTGTTTCACTTATACAGTAGGTATAAGTTGGTTTGTCATGCATGAAACTAGAACAGATGGATAGATTGCATTTTTCTGATAATATTTCATATATAAATTATTTCAATATGAGCTACGGTTGAATTTCTATGATTTTTTGAAGTTTAGGGCATTTTCTAGAATTTCCTGAATAAGATTAAATCCAGAAAATATTTTATTGCGTCAGCATTGTGTCACTGTGACGTCAGCAGTCAACGGAGATAGTCCAGGTCAAACCTGACCAGTGGGACCCACTGGTCAGTGACTCAGTAGGCAAACCCGGTCAAATCCAGCGCTGACTGGGTTTGACCGGTGGTGGGGCCCGCTGTCAGTGGCAGTGAGGTGGCTAATTAGGGGGGTAAGTCCTAATGACGCGCCATGTCGGCACCCGCCGGAGCACGGCCGGCGACGACCATATCACGCGGCAGAGGCTCACCGGACTGGCTCGGGACGGCGCTACAGAGGGTAGTTCGCGATGGGGTTTGGCTCTACGGGGAGCTGGAGGAGTGGCGCATCCATTGGTGGCAGCGACTGGAGCTCGGGTGGCCTGTAGCGGCGGCGGCGGTGAGTTGGGCGGCTGCCGGAGTTCGGCCAGGTGCGCGCGTGGTGCTGCGGGGCACGACAGGAGCTATGGGCGGCGGCGTTAGTCTTCTGGGAGGTTTCTGAGTGCGGTGACATGCGCGGTTGTGAGCTGCGGTGGCCCTAGCCACGGAGGCGACATGGCCGGCGGCGTTGTGCTCGCGGGTTCAACGGCTAGCAGGGCTATGGCACGAAATCGAGCCCGCGGAAGGAGGGAAAACGGAGGAGAGCTCACAGCGGTCTAGATGGCATCTTGCGCAAGCTCGGGGATGCACGGGTGCGGCCGGAACAACGACGGCGATCTCAGGCGGCCAGATGTGAAGACGACGATGGTGGCGGCGATGCAGCGCGTCCCTGGTCGCTTGGCTCGTCGAGGACGATGCAGGCGACGAGGCAGAGCACCCGGACACGAAGAGAGGGCGAGGGGAAGGCGGTGACTACGCGGGCAGCGAGCGGCGGCGACGAGCTCCGCTCGGTCCAGCGAGAGAGAGAGCAGCAGGGGAGGGGATGAGGATGGGAAAGAGCGAGAGGGTCCTGGGGGTGCGTGGCGTCCTCGGGTGAGTCCAGCGGTGAGCAGGCAAGCAGGAGGTGGCTGGCGCGTGCGCGCGCGCGTCGGGCACACACCCTCCTGCCTACTGGCAGGAGGTTGAAGACGGTGGCGGCTACAGTGGGCTGGGTTGCGTCGTAACTGGGTCAGCCAGGTAAGTAGGCCAGGTAAGTGCTCCCTTTTTCCTATTTTGTTACTGTTTTCTATTTTCTGACATTTGCTTTGGTTTAATAAAAATACAAAACCATTTTATTTCCTTATGCCAATTTTTGCAGGAGCTAGTGGTATAATTCCAGAGCTCCTCAACAACTAGCATATTTTTTGGACATATATTATATATGACATATATATATCCAAGGCAAATAATTACCGGATTAATCCAAATGCCCAAAAGTAAATATCCATGAGCTCCCAAAAATATTTGTTTCAATTTTACCTCTGACCAATATTTTCAGAGAGCAACATGAACATTTTCTTGGACCTTTTTGGAGCAATTTTTATTTGGCTCGTTTCCAAAAATGATTCTGAGGGTTTCACAAATCCCCATTTAAAATTTAAATGGAATTTAAACATGATGCACACATGACTAGCTAGCCTCGAGCATACCAGGACTAGGAATGTGACAAAGGGGTCCGAAACCAACCCTATTGCTTGTTTCCCCACACATACGGACTCTAAAAATAGCCTATACTCAAGTATTTTGAAATTACATGGGCCTGGCCCAATAATAAGGTGACGCAACACCTAGAATAGCCTCTAGACGAAAGTTATGAAGTAGCATCTTGTATATTTCGTCCAAGGCTTCATGCACTCATTATGGTGGCTTTAACGTCCTGAAATCATCACTTGTAACTCCTTTCTTGTTCCTGTTGCGCATGCCATCATCTCCATGCTTGTTCTTGCTCCAGTGTTCATCCTTCTCCAAGCTGGGCCCTTCATTTGTAAGCAAAACAAATGTATCCAATTTAGGCAGCATCATATTCTCATGAACATTAGAATCATTACCAAAAAACAAAAGTACCTGGTAATTTAATTGGCATGCGCGAGCTCTAGTAATTGGTCCAGTATGTATAACAGCAGGGGTTGTGGGTGTAACAATGGTATTGATGTGCTCATCATCCTCCCCTTCTTGAAATGAAGTCATCCTCGATGGAATCTCATCTTCCTCACCCAAATAAGGCTTCAAATCTGCAATGTTAAAAGTGGGACTAACCCCAAAATCTACAGGCAGCTCAAGTTTATATGCATTATCATTCATTTTCTCTAACACCTTAAAAGGACCATCAGCACTAGGCATAAGCATTGATTTGCGCAAATCAGGAAATCTATCCTTACGCAAATGTAACCAAACAAGATCTCCAGGTGCAAAGACAACATGTTTTCTACCCTTATCTCCAGCAAGTTTATATTTAGCATTCATACGCTCAATGTTTTCCTTAGTTAACTCATGCATTTTTAAAATCAATTCAGCACGTTGTTTAGCATCAAAATTAACCTTCTCCGAAGATGAAAGAGGAAACAAATCAATAGGTGCATGAGGTAGGAAACCATACACAGTTTCAAAAGGGCACATCTTAGTAGTAGAATGCAATGAACGATTATAAGCAAATTCAATATGAGGCCAGCATTCTTCCCACATTTTCTTATTATTCATCAAAACAGCCCTAAGCATAGTAGAGAATGTTCTATTCACTACTTCAGTTTGTCCATCAGTTTGAGGGTGACAAGTAGTACTAAAAAGCAGTTTAGTCCCCAACTTAGACCATAAACATCTCCAAAAGTGGCTAAGAATTTTAGTATCACGATCTGAAGCAATAGTATTTGGCACACTATGCAAGCGAATAATTTCACGGAAGAACAAATCAGCAACATTAACAGCATCATCCCTTTTATGACATGGTATAAAGTGTGCCATTTCCGAGAACCTATCAACGACAACAAATATGCTATCCCTCCCCTTCTTTGTTCAAGGTAAATCTAAAACAAAGTCCATAGATATATCCTCCCAAGGAACACTAGGTACAGGCAAAGGCATATATAAACCATGAGGATTGAGTCGTGACTTAGCTTTTGGACATGTAGTGCAGCGAGCAACAAAGCGCTCAACATCCCGTCTCATCTTTGGCCAAAAGAAATGTGTAGCAAGTACGTCTTCCGTCTTCTTCACGCCAAAGTGTCCCATTAATCCTCCTCCATGCGCCTCCTGCAACAACAAAAGACGAACGAAGCTAGCTGGAATGCATAGTTTGTTAGCACGGAACACAAATCCATCATTAACGACGAACTTGTTCCATGTTCTCCCTTCTGTACAATTCTGCAATACATCTATAAAATCAGCATCATGCACATATTGATCTTTAATGGACTCCAAACCAAATATTTTGAAGTCAAGTTCTGAAAGCATAGTATAGCAACGAGACAACGCATGAGCAATAACATTTTCTTTACCCTTCTTGTGTTTAATGACATAAGGGAAAGTCTCAATGAATTCAACCCATTTAGCATGTCTATGATTCAGTTTAGCTTGACTTCTAATATGTTTCAAAGATTCATGATCAGAATGTATAACAAATTCTTTGGGCCAGAAATAATGTTGCCATGTTTCTAAAGTCCGAACAAGAGCATATAATTCTTTATCATAAGTAGAATAATTCAGACTAGGCCCACTCAATTTTTCAAAAAAGTATGCAACAGGTTTGCCATCTTGTAATAACACACCTCCTAATCCAATTCCACTAGCATCACATTCAAGCTCAAATGTCTTATTAAAATCAGGAAGTTGGAGTAAAGGAGCATGTGTCAACTTATCTTTCAACACCGTGAAGGCTTCTACCTGTGCGGTACCCCAAACAAAAGGCACATTCTTATTTGTAAGCTCATTGGAGGTGCAGCAATGGTGCTAAAATCTCTCACAAAGCGCCTATAGAATCCAGCGAGGCCAAGAAAACTCCTCACTTGTGTGACCGTTTTGGGTTGCGGCCAACTCTCAATAGCTTCAATCTTGGCTTTATCAACTTCAATTCCCTGTGGAGTAACAACATAGCCAAGAAAAGGCACTCGGTCGGTGCAAAAGGTGCAGTTCCCAAGGTTACCAAACAAACGTGCATCACGTAGAGCAACAAAAACAGCACGTAAATGTTCCAAATGTTCCTCCAAAGATCTGTTATAAATCAATATGTCATCAAAGTAAACTACCACAAATCGTCCAATGAAAGCACGTAAAACTTCGTTCATTAATCCCATGAAAGTACTAGGTGCATTAGTTAACCCAAGAGGCATGACTAACCACTCATATAACCCAAACATAGTTTTAAATGTTGTTTTCCATTCATCCCCCAATTTCATACGAATTTGATGGTATCCACTCCGCAAATCAACTTTGGAGAATATTGTAGAGCCACTCAATTCATCAAGCATGTCATCTAGCCTAGGAATAGGATGACGATAACGAATAGTAATATTATTAATGCCTCTACAATCAACACACATACGCGATGTACCATCCTTTTTCGGCACTAGAATAATAGGAACAGCACAAGGACTAAGGGATTCGCGCATATAACCTTTGTCGAGAAGCTCCTGTACTTGACGCATAATCTCCTTCGTCTCCTCTGGATTGGTACGGTATGGCGCATGATTTGGCAGTGAAGCACCGGGAATTAAGTTAATCTGATGCTCAATCACTCGAATAGGCGGTAGTCCCGGTGGCACGCCTTGTGTAAAGACGTCAGCGAACTCCTGCAAAATGTTAGTGACAGCAGGAGGCAAAGAGGAAGGCACGTCCTCGAATGAAAATAATGCCTCTTTGCACACAAAAGCATAGCAAACAGATTCGCTGAAATCTAGCTCATCAATATCAGATTTGGTGGCAAGTAAACATGCACTTTTCAATTTAATTTCAAAAGCAACAGTAGATGGTTTATTATTAGGCTTCATTTGTTGCTCAAATTCTTTTGCCATAATCTGATTTTCACTCTTATTCTTCTCCTGTTTGCTTTATTAGCTCTATTAATATCATCTTTGAAAATGGAATCAGGAGTCATGGGAAGCAAAGTAATATTTTTATCCTTATGAACAAGAGTGTACTGATTGTTTCTACCATGGTGTACAGAATTTTTATCAAATTGCCATAGTCGACCAAGTAATAAGGAACATGCTTGCATAGGTACCACATCACAATCAACATAAGCAGCATATGTAGAGATACTAAAATGCACATGAACAGTACATGTTACCTTAACCTTGCCACTGTTGTTGAACCATTGGATGTAGTAAGCATGTGGATGTCGTCTTGTGGTGAGAGAAAGCTTCTCCACCATCTCCATGCTAGCCAAGTTGTTGCAGCTCCCTCCATCTATGACGACGCGCACAAAACGTTCCTTGAAAACTCCCTTTGTATGGAACAAATTATGCCTCTTATTTTGCTCAGCTTGTGTGACCCGCACACTCAAAACACATTGAGCTACTAAACATTCATACCTATCAGCGTCTTCAGGAGCCATGTATTTTGTCTCATGATCAGAATCATCCCCACCGTGTTGTTCACTTGTAATAAGAGCCAAAGTCTCCTCATCATAGTCACTAGCAGACTCATACCCACCATCCTCAGTAGCAATCATCACACGCTGAGCTTTACATTCTCGCACATAATTTCCTCTTCCCTTACAACGACGACAAATAATATCACTTGTGTGCCCTGTTGATGCCATGGAAGAAGAAGAGCTCTGTGCAGGCCCGACAGGTGCGTTCTTGGCGAATCTTGGTGGTTGTGCTCTTTCTTGTATCACGGCTGGAGGTGGCACCTGATGGAGGTGCTGGTGCAGTGGAAGTAGAGGATGCACGCGGTGTCCAAGATGAAGGTCGGCCTGCAGAAAAGTTAGTTCGCGCCAATGCTTGTCGATCCTGCACTTCACGTTCAGCTTTACAAGCAAGATGGAATAAACGAGTGATATTAGTAAACTCCTTATACTCTAGAATGGTCTGAATGTCTCTATTTCATCCACTAATAAAACGTGCAATCATAGCTTCATTCTCCTCAACAATACCACATCTAATCATGCTAGTTTGTAATTCCTGATAATATTCTTCTACAGAATTTTTTCCTTGTCTTAAACGCTGCAATTTTTGAAGCAATTCACGTTGATAATATGGTGGAACCCAACGAGTACGCATAGTAGTTTTAAAAGCAGCCCAAGTAGCGGGAATAGGATATAATCTACAATGTTCAGACCACCATACACATGCAAAACTAGTGAAAGCACAAACAACAGCAGCAACCCGTCTCTCCTCGGGATATTGCAAACATGTAAAACGTTGTTCAGTTTCTAACTCCCAAGTAAGATATATATCAGGAACATATCTACCCTCAAATGGTGGAATATTCAATTTCAGTTTAGGAATATGGTCATTATATCGTACCTGAGGTGGTGGTGCAGGCCTACCATTGCGATTATATACCTGAGGTCGACCTGCTGGTGGTGGTGCTGGTGGCTGCACGTAGTTTTGATTTTTGATCAACCTCCTCCTCATAATCGCCCGCATACTCATCATCCTCCACAGGTAAAGAAGCAGCAAAGAGAGCAGGAGCCAAAGAAGCATCAACAATAGGTACAGCAGCACCAGAAGTTTGGTCATCCTCAAGAGGAACATGCTTCGCTCGTCCATACTGATTCGGAAGGCGCCGTTGTAGCTATTGTTGTTATAGAGGTGTGATAGGTGCAGCCAGCGGTGGTTATGGAAAACGTGCGAGCAATTCATTAAACTTCTTATCAAGCTTTGTTTCAAACGTCTTCTCAATGCCATCTATCTTCTCCATGGCCTCTTCAAATCTGTTTAGCACATCTTGCACCTGTCCACTCATCATTTGCTGAAGTTTATCAAGTAGCTGTTTGTTCGTCAGGTTCTCCCAATCAGTCTCATCGGCTTGTGATCCTGCCATGGTTAGCAGCAAATAGGAACACACAAGAATATGATCCTACATACTACTAGGAAGTGGTGGTGGTGTATCACAAACCCGTCAAGCAAATCTCAAATTCTTACCAGTTCTTACCTAGCAGCAGGTGGTAATCGGCAACCATCGTAGTCAAAACTCTCAAAGCTTGGATAGAGCGATGGCCAGGGAGAGTCAAACGCACGACGTAGATATATGTGGAGCTGTGAAGGCTTATGATATGGTAGCAAAAAGGATCAGCAATAATCAATTCAGAGATGCAAAGTTGAATAAACGCTCAACGACGGTACTGTGTTGGTCCTAGGCTAGACCATGCTAGAGACGCGAGCCTAGAACACTAGCAAAATCATGGCGCTGCACGTAAACAAGGGGAAAGCACACTCTGCAAAAAAATTCGCTCTTTTTTTTGCGCTCTGTTTTTTTTTTGCGAAAAATCACTATAATGGCGAGTGTCTCAAAACTCTTCCCAGGTCAAACTGACAGGATGGACACGAATTGTTTTTGATAATTTTGTTTTCGGAAATCAGGGCAGCGACGACGAAAAAGTGCAACAGAAATCACTATGATGGCGAATGTCTCAAAACACTCACTGGGACTAAAAATAGGATAGGGAAAAATATTTTTGGTCGCCGAAATTTTGGCCTAAAAACTGCCCGGGGGTCTCCAGACTCTTTTTTTTAAACCTACTCAGGCAAGGAAACACGAATTGGAAATTAGATGGATCTCGGAAACAAACCTAATATGAAAAGAACTCGGATTGGTTGTGGATATATGGTGGTAGGATATGGCAGCGGTGGTGGTATATGATAGCGATGGTGGTATATAGATATGGATCGGTGGTATATGGCAGCGTTGGTGGGATATGGCAGCGCTGGTAGTATATGGCAGGGTGGTGGTATAAGGCAACGTTGGTGGGGTATGGCAGCGGCGGTGGTATATGGCAACAGCGATGAAGATGGTGCGGTGGCGGCATGACAAATTGTGGCAGAACTCAAAACTCTAAAGGACTAGACGCTAAGACCAGCAACTAGACACGACTGGATCCTCGAATTGAAAGAGAGATTGAGAGGGATCAAGAATCCTAATTCTTGCTATTTGGAATGGATCCAATTCTATGATGCAACCGCAAATTCAACAAAGCAAAACCCTAAAAAGATTATGCAAAGGCTCAGATTGGTTCGGATATGATGAACTAACCCTAATTTTTTTGTGGCTTTTTCGTGGACTGTAGGTATGAAGAACAGACTCAATCTAAACTACGAAAAACTGTAAAATCTCGCCGAGCAACATAGAAATCTGATACCACTTGCTAGAGGCAAAGGTGTCACGTCTTTCATTGAGATGATGGATATCGCTTTGGTGGAAGTCGACTTTGACGATCTGACTACGAACGTGCGAGGACGTCGCGCCTTAACAATCGCTAAACCAACTCCGAGAGGTTATTGACCACGCCGGAGCATGATCAACCTGACCACGAGAGTCTATTTCCTGCGAGCAAACGAAGAACAAGCAAGAAACTGAGATTGCAAACTGGATATTGCGAATATAAGATGAAAGCTTATTTGATCAAGGTGGGGTTCTATGACGCCTTTGTCTGGTCGTTGAACACAAATGAAGTACGCGAGGTTGCAGCTATGGCGAACTTTAATCTAAACAAAACCCAAAGTCTAAATGACGCCCTAAGGGCTGTATATATGGAGGAAGAGGGGGGAATTTTGTGGCCCTTAGGGAAGGGGTCCGAAACCAACCGTATCTCTTGTTTCCCCACACATACGGACTCTAAAAACAGCCTATACTCAAGTACTTCGAAATTACATGGGCCTGGCCCAATAATAAGGTGACGCCATCATCTCCATGCTTGTTCTTGCTCCAGTGTTCATCCTTCTCCAAGCTAGGCCCTTCATTTGTAAGCAAAACAAATGTATCAAATTTAGGCAGCATCATATTCTCATGAACATTAGAATCATTACCAGGAAACAAAAGCACCTGGTAATTTAATTGGCGTGCGCGAGCTCTAGTAATTGGTCAAGTATGTATAGTAGCAGGGGTTGTGGGTGTAACAATGGTATTGATGTGCTCATCACTGCGCCACCTTATTTCTGGGCCAGGCCCATGTAATTTCGAAATACTACTTCATAGGCTGTTTTTTGAGTCCATATTGTAGGGGAAACGAACTGGGAGGTATTTTAGTCCCACCTTGCCAAGGGTGGACGAAATCCCCTCTCTTTTCCCCTATAAATATAGCCCTTAAGGCATCGTTTAGACTTGGGTTTTATCTAGTTAAAAGTTAGCCATCGCTGCAACTTCGTGTACTTCATTTGTGTCCAACGACCAAACCAAGACCGCTTATGAAACCCCACTTCTATCAATACTTCATCCATATTCATAATATTCAGATTGCCTAATCATATTCTTGTTTGTTCTTTGATTGCTTGCAGGAATAGACCTTCGTGGTCAGGTTGATCGTGCTCCGGCGTGGTCAATGTCACGCCCAATATGCGACCCTATCCAAAAGGGACTCGAAGGTCCCACCAAGGATAGACCCGCATATTGAAACGCTTTTGCAAGGTGGATATCATTACATCAACATTACATAATAGATGGGGATACATACATAAGGCATAAAATGCCACATGAATACAACATACAAGAACAACATCCTCCTACGGATGAATCATAAACAGAAACTCAAACAATATCCACCTTGCTAGCCCAGGCTACCGACCTGGAACCTATCCCCTGATCGAAGAAGAAGCAGAAGAAGAACTCCAAACAAGCAAACATCGCTCTCGCGTCAAGATCAACGGAAAACCTGTACCTGCAACTGTTGTTGTAGTAATCTGTGAGCCACGAGGACTCAGCAATCCCATTACCATGGGTATCAAGACTAGCAAAGCTTAATGGGAAAGGAAGGGGTAAAATGGTGAGGTTGCAGCAGCGACTAAGCATGATATGGTGGCTAACATACGCAAATGAGAGCGAGAAGAGAAACAAAGGAACGGTCGTCAACTAGCAATGATCAAGAGGTGATCCTGAACTCCTACTTACGTCAAACATAACACAGAAACCGTGTTCACTTCCTGGACTCCGCCGAGAAGAGACCATCACGGCTACACACGCGGTTGATGCGTTTTGTTTCGGATCTGGTGTCAAGTTATCTACAACCGGACATTAACAAATTCCCATCTGCCACATACCCGCGGGCACGGCTCTCGAAAGTTTAATCCCTGCAGGGGTGTCCCAACTTAGCCCATGACAAGCTCTCGCGATCAACGAAGGAATAGACCTTCTCCCAGGAAGACCCGATCAGTCTCGGAATCCTGGTTTACAAGACATTTCGACAATGGTAAAACAAGACTAGCAAAGCCGCCCGCTGTGCCGACAATCCCGATAGGAGCTGCACATATCTCGTTCTCAGGGCACACCGGATGAGCAAGACGACGGGTTGGCATAGACCCTGGTTGCCCAGGGGGCGCCGTTCATCGCTCGGTTTGGACTAACACTTAGACAAGCATTGGCCCGGGGGGGGGCTAAAATAAAGATGACCCTCAAGAGAGCGACTCCCAAGGGAAAAGTAGGTGGTGGTGAGGCAAATGGTAAAACCAAGGTTGGGCCTTGTTGGACAAGTTTTATTCAAAGCGAACTGTCAGGGGGGTCCCATAAATCACCCGACCGCGTAAGGAACGCAAAATCCGGGAACATAATACCGGTATGACGAAAACTAGGGCGGCAAGAGTGGAACAAAACACCAGGCATAAGGCCGAGCCTTCCACCCTTTACCAAATATATAGATGCATTAATAATATAAGAGATATTGTGATATCCCAACCAAAATCCTGTCCACCATGGAGAAATCTTCAACTTCACCTGCAGCTAGCAACGCTATAAGAGGGGCTGAGCAAAGCGGTAACATAGCCAAGCAACGGTTTGCTAGGAATGGTGTCAAAGGTTAGAGGTTCATGGCAATTTAGGAGGCTTGAAGAGCAAATGATAGGTAACGCAGCATAGCGATAGAACGAAGCAACTAGCATAGCAATGATAGTAGTGAGATCCAGGGTAGCAGTCATCTTGCCTGAAATCCCGCAAGGAAGAAGAACGAGTCCATGAAGAAGAAGAACGGATGAAGCCGAACCAACCGTAGACGAACGAATCCTCACGATCGCAATGAAACAGGAACTAACAAGAAGAAGCACACAACATGGTAAACACACCACACATGAACAAGGCATGATGCACAACAAGCATGATGCATGACAAGGCTACATGAAGCTACTCATGGCAAGAGACGATGCAAACAAGAGCAACACGTCAAGACAAGTTTAAATGAGACCGGAAACAACATATAACAATTCCGGTAAGTCCTCATATGCAAATTTCGAAATTGGTCCAGATCTGAATAAACCTTATGTTCAAGTTGTTAAACAGCAAGTTAAGATGCACCAAGATGATCTACACGAAATTCTAGTCAAGTTACATATAAAGTTCATTAGATTCGGAGCTACGGCCTAGAAGATATGAGCAAAACAAGTTAAACATGGCATTGATGCAAAATGCATACAAACATCAAGCAAACACCTCAAAACAAGGATGCAACATGATAATATGAAACTACATGCAAAAACAAGCAAGTTTCATATAGAGCACACTCAAAACGGAGCAACGGTTCAACACACACACACTATACAAGTCATAGCAACAATCTGTCCAAAACAGCGACTAGGCATCTTGCAAGCATCATAACAATAAGCTACAACACCCCAACATAAAAACAAAAGGCATGGGCATGAAGTACAGGTAAAGCATAACAAAACATGAACACTGAGCTATCTCCAGAAATCACTAGAACATGCTCAAAAAGACATGGTAAGATTGCAAATAATAACAGTTTCAGACTTTAGCAGAAATAACATCAGGTTGCAATGTTTAGAGCTATCAAATAGCATGTTACAGGAACTTATCATGGCAAACAAAGGCATGGCATGAACCTACTAAATGCATAGATCAAAAGTCCCTTACTGACCATGAGCCAAAAAGGATCAGAAGATATGATGGCACCCATGTAAACATGGCAAGTTATATTACAGATTCATACATGGCAGGAACAACAATAAGTAGGCATGTTGGTGAGCTTGAACCACTCACCACAGAGCAAAACATGGCATGGCAAGGCAACCAACAGTAAGAAGGCATGTTTATGAAGCTAAGCATGTCAAGATCAAGGTCATAGGGTGCATGGAACACTAGCAAAACACATGGGAACAAGTGAACTTAATGTTAACAGGCTGACAGCAACATTATGAAGCAACTTTGGAGCAAGATATGAACAATCTACAAATGCAACCAGGGGCATTGATGGATAGGGCATAACACGTAGATCAAAACATGTTTACAGAACATCTCCAGATTATGCATAGGATGGCTAGTAGCAACATGTTTATATAGCATCACGAAATAACAGATTCAGCCTAGCAAAACAGCAACAGCAAGTACACTACTTAACAAGCTCGATTCACTCACCACAAGTCATTGAATGAAAAGATAAGCATAGCATCATCAAGAAGACATGTTTGTGAAACAAACCAAGGCAAGAACAAGTCCATAGCATGCAAGGATCAACTATAGCAAGCTTGGCCATATTGAATAACATGTAAACAATCTGCCAGGAAACATTTTGAAGCAAAAGTAGAGCACTCAAATGACATGTTAGACTACTCCATAATTGCAACCAAGGGCAGGGATGGATAGACAACAACCATATTTTCAAAACACCCTTACTGAAGTATCTCAAAATATGCATGGATCTCTCTGTAGCATCAAGTTTACATGGCATCAAAATAACAACAGAACAGGGAGTAAAATCAGCAATATCACAAAGCCTAGTTTGCATGCTTGTGCTAGTCACCACATTGATCACAAAAATACATGGCATACACCCCTGGAAAGATGGCATGGCATAGATCAAAACACATGTGGACATCAACCCCATAGGATGCACACATCAATCATGGCAAAAATGACAAATGAGCAAGTTATAACAGTTTCAGCAGGTTAACGTCAACATGCACTCTTCAAACAGCATTTCGGCATCAAGATGAGCTTAAATGAAAATGATGCAATGGAATGAAATGAAGTACCCGTCGAGGCGAACAATTTGACATATTACACGCACAAAACGGAGCTACAGTTGCAGAGATACAACAGGTCAAACATGGCATGATAATACTGGAATCTGGGGACTTAGTGGAATAACGGGGTCAACCTCCAGTTTTGCGCGGTTTACGAGGTTCGCCGGAGGGGTCACAGGAGTCGTCGCCGGAGATGGGGAAGGCTGGATCTGGCCGGCCCGGCCACGGATCCGGCCGGAGGAGGCGCTGGCGAGGTGGGGAAGGCGGCGGCGGCGGCCCCGGGAGGCGGAGGGCCCGGCGGAGAGGGAGGAGGCCGCGGCAGCGTGAGTCAAGCGCGGCCGGCTGGCCGAGGCGGGCGGCGCTGGGCCGAAGCTTCGACGGCGGGAGGTGCCGGGGCGGCGGAGGCTCATGGGCACTGCGGCTGGTGCCGGGCGGCGGCGGGCAGCGGCGGCGGGTCCGGGCGGTCTGTGAGCATGCCGGGCGAGGTCGAGGTCGGTCCGGCGAGGAGGCGGTGGCGGGCGGGAGGCAAGGCGCGAGGCGGGCGCCCTGCTGGCTGGCGGGCGGCGGCCGCCGAAGGCCTCTGTGAGCCTTGATGGGCTCCAGCAGCCGGCGCTGGCGCGGCTGGCGGAGGCCACGCTGGGTCGGCGATTTGCTTGGGGCCAGGGTGGATGTGTCCGGCCGCCGGGCGGACATGTCCGGCGGCGCAAGGAGGGAGAGGACTAGGGTTTGCCCGAGATTTCGGGGGATGGGGCTAATTTATAGGTAGAGGGAGCTAGGAGAGTCCAAATGAGGAGCGGTTTCCGGCCACGCGATCGTGATCGAACGACCGAGAGCGTGGAGGGGAGTTAGATGGTTTTTGGGCCACTTTGAAAGGGGTGTTGGGCTGCAAACAAAAGAGGCCTTTACGGTTACCCGGTTAACCGTTGGAGTATCAAACAACCTCCAAATGGCACGAAACTTGACAGGCGGTCTACCGGTGCTATACCAAGGCCGCATGGCAAACCTCGGGCCATTCCGAGAAAGTTTAACACCCACTCACGAAGAGAGGCGAGAAGGGGACGCCGGATGACATAGGAGTGCCGGATTGCAAAACGGACAACGGGGAAAATGCTCGGATGCATGAGACGAACATGTATGCAAAATGAGATGCACATGATGACAAGATATGAAATGTAGATGATGACATGGCAAAGTGCAACACGCAAGCAAATGACATGGCAATGACGGCGAATAACTGGCGGACACCTGGCGCATCGAATCCGGGGCGTTACAACACTCCTCCACTAACAAGAGATCTCGTCCCGAGATCTTAGGACCGAGACGGAAGGAAAAAGGGATGAGGTGAAACAAGAACACAAGAGAAGAAGTAAAGGATCGAGAGCACTCGAGAAGAAGAGAGAAACGACGAGAATGACGAGAATCGAAAGCTCACGGAATCAGATAGACTATGACAGCACTCGTTCTAACCAGAGTGATTAGAATGAGAAAAGAAACGAATAAGACTGAAAGGATTTAGGTAGCACTCCGGGTGAAACATGGAGGAATAGAACACGAGCTAGAGAGGATGGGATGGCACTTGATGAACTCTTGAAGAATGAATTGAATCACGAAGAACCACCATGAAAAACTCCGTTAACGAAAGGATGGTGAGATAGAATGAAGGATGAAAGAATAAGATTAAATCTTACGATGATTTAGATGGAGGTTCCGACGAAATGACCGAGGAAATTGAACTCCAGAAAAGAAAAGATGAAAACACTTGGAACTAGAATTTATTCAACAAGAACAAACTCCGAAGAAAGGGATTAATCACTTGGATGAAATAAGAATAAGATTTATTGTATGCTTATCCTTCATCAACTTAAATTGATGCATAGCAATGGATTTCGCATAGTACTTATTCTTCTTGAAAGGATTAAGAGAGATATAACACAAACTTGAATAAGGTCTTCATGAACCATCGGTAGGATTGAAACGAACGAATGGATTAATATGATAAACAAGGAAAAGAATCTGAAAGAACCACCGTGAGAATTCGAAAATGACCGATGAAAGAGAATGAATCACCGGGAAGAATTAGAAGAAAAATACGCTTGAGGGGATTTAGATGCAAAAGAACAAAGAGAGCATGAGCTGATTGAAGAATACTTGAACGAAGCACCGGGATAATATTGAGACGACCGAAGCTGAAAACTTAGAATGAAAAAATCTTCCGAAAAGATGACCTCCGGATGATCGAGAGGGAAAGCAACTCCTGAAATGCTCCGGATGGATGAAAAGAATTTGCATGACTTGAAACAATTTAATAGGATAACATCGAGCTAGCACCGCGAATCTCCGGGGAACAGACAAGATTTAGAGGAAAAAACTCTTCTTCGGTCTTCAAATGACGATGAGGAACGCCACCAAAATTACTGAGGTACTCCGGGAGAATGGAAAGCGAAGGGGGTTGAGCCAACAATGAAAATGATTTGAAATCGATCTTGGAAAAGACATGTGACTGATGAAATTCATTCTTACGTCACACTTGAAAAGAAATGAGTAATAACTCCAGGGGAATCAGAAGAGTTAGGTAAGATCCTGGGAAAAGACCTGTGGGTTAGGGCCTACTAAAGAGATAACACCGTTGGAAAGGATGATGAATAGATAGATGATGCACCGGAACAATTGAAATATTTGAATGAGGTAACAACCTCGAAATAATTGAAACACAGACGAATCTCCTGAGATGTCTTGAGCACTCCGGAAGGATAAACAGGCGAGAGGCGAACGAGCAGGGAAAACACTTGAGCCGAGGGAAAGAAAGTGATCAACCCAGAAAACTTGAATTGAGTGCACCGGAAAAAAGATGAAGAATGTCAAACAAAAGAGAACTCACCGGTTGAGATAATTGAGGGAAGACTGAAGAGACTCCACACGAAAGGAATTTATGGTCGAAAGAGACCCGAACTCCGGGAAGAAGAGGGTGGGAGGGCGGGAAAAACAAAGACAACTTGGAAGCTGAAAACCGACGAATATCTTGAAGAGAAGACATCGGTTGAAATAATTGAGGAAAGAAAGCAAAGACTTCGCACGAGTAGGATGGATACTCGATTATGGACTCCGGATTCGAGAAGAAGAAGGGAGGGCGGGTGGGAAAAGAAAACAACTCAGGATTGAACGCAAAGATGAAGAGGCTCGAGAAGTGCACCGGATGCAAAGAGCTGAGGAACAACGATCCGGAAAACCAACTGCGTGATCCTAAAGAAAAATTTGAAGGGGAAGAGGAGTAATTCAAAACACATACGTCAAGATTCCTCACCAGAGCGACGAAGGGGCTGAGGAGTAAAAAATAATTCCTACTCTCCAATATAACTAGACTCCGAAAACAGATTTCTTCTAGACTCAACAACGGCCAAACTACACGATCAATCAAGGGGGCTCCTAGGGTCGGTCGAGGCTCTGATTACCAACTTGTCACACCCAATATGCGGCCCTATCCAAAAGGGACTCGAAGGTCCCACCAAGGATAGACCCGCATATTGAAACGCTTTTGCAAGGTGGATATCATTACATTAACATTACATAATAGATGGGGATACATACAGAAGGCATACAATGCCACATGAATACAACATACAAGAACAACATCCGCCTACGGATGAATCATAAATAGAAACTCAAACAATATCCACCTTGCTAGCCCAGGCTACCGACCTGGAACCTATCCCCTGATCGAAGAAGAAGCAGAAGAAGAACTCCAAACAAGCAAACATCGCTCTCGCGTCAAGATCAACGGAAAACCTGTACCTGCAACTGTTGTTGTAGTAATCTATGAGCCACGAGGACTCAGCAATCCCATTACCATGGGCATCAAGACTAGCAAAGCTTAATGGGAAAGGAAGGGGTAAAATGGTGAGGTTGCAGCAGCGACTAAGCATGATATGGTGGCTAACATACGCAAATGAGAGCGAGAAGAGAAACAAAGGAACGGTCGCCAACTAGCAATGATCAAGAGGTGATCCTGAACTCCTACTTACGTCAAACATAACACAGAAACCATGTTCACTTCCTGGACTCCGCCGAGAAGAGACCATCACGGCTACACACGCGGTTGATGCGTTTTGTTTCGGATCTGGTGTCAAGTTATCTACAATCGGACATTAACAAATTCCCATCTGCCACATACCATGGGCACGGCTCTCGAAAGTTTAATCCTGCGGGGTGTCCCAACTTAGCCCATGACAAGCTCTTGCGATCAACGAAGAATAGACCTTCTCCGTGAAGACCCGATCGGTCTCGGAATCCCAGTATAGAAGACATTTCGACAATAGTAAAACAAGACCAGCAAAAGCCGCCACTGTGCCGACAATCCCGATAGGAGCTGCACATATCTCGTTCTCAGGGCACACCGGATGAGCAAGACGACGGGTTGGCATAGACCTTGGTTGCCCAGGGGGCGCTGGACATCGCTCGGTTTGGACTAACACTTAGACAAGCATTGGCCCGGGGGGCTAAAATAAAGATGACCCTCGAGAGAGCGACTCCCAAGGGAAAAGTAGGTGGTGGTGAGGCAAATGGTAAAACCAAGGTTGGGCCTTGCTGGACAAGTTTTATTCAAAGCAAACTATCAGGGGGGTCCCATAAATCACCCGACCGCGTAAGGAAAGCAAAATCCGGGAACATAATACCGGTATGACGAAAACTAGGGTGGCAAGAGTGGAACAAAACACCAGGCATAAGGCCGAGCCTTCCACCCTTTACCAAATATATAGATGCATTAATAATATAAGAGATATTGTGATATCCCAACCAAAATCCTGTCCACCATGGAGAAATCTTCAACTTCACCTGCAGCTAGCAACGCTATAAGAGGGGCTGAGCAAAGCGGTAACATAGCCAAGCAACGGTTTGCTAGGAATGGTGTCAAAGGTTAGAGGTTCATGGCAATTTAGGAGGCTTGAAGAGCAAATGATAGGTAACGCAGCATAGCGATAGAACAAAGCAACTAGCATAGCAATGATAGTAGTGAGATCCGTAGGTAGCGGTCATCTTGCCTAAAATCCATAAGGAAGAAGAACGAGTCCATGAAGAAGAAGAACGGATGAAGCCGAACCAACCGTGAGCGAACGAATCCTCACGATCGCAATGAAACAGAACTAACAAGAAGAAGCACACAACATGGTAAACACACCACACATGGACAAGGCATGATGCACAACAAGCATGATGCATGACAAGGCTACATGAAGCTACTCATGGCAAGAGACGATGCAAACAAGAGCAACACGTCAAGACAAGTTTAAATGAGGCCGGAAACAACATATAACAATTCCGGTAAGTCCTCATATGCAAATTTTAAAATTGGTCCAGATCTGAATAAACCTTATGTCCAAGTTGTTAAACAGCAAGTTAGGATGCACCAAGATGATCTACACGAAATTCTAGTCAAGTTACATATAAAGTTCATTAGATTCGGAGCTACGGCCTAGAAGATATGAGCAAAACAAGTTAAACATGGCATTGATGCAAAATGCATACAAACATCAAGCAAACACCTCAAAACAAGGATGCAACATGATAATATGAAACTACATGCAAAAACAAGCAAGTTTCATATAGAGCACACTGAAAACGGAGCAACGGTTAAACACACACACACACACACTATACAAGTCATAGCAACAATCTGTCCAAAACAGCGACTAGGCATCTTGCAAGCATCATAACAATAAGCTACAGCACCCCAACATAAAAACAAAAGGCATGGGCATGAAGTACAGGTAAAGCATAACAAAACATGAACACTGAGCTATCTCTAGAAATCACTAGAACATGCTCAAAAACACATGGTAAGATTGCAAATAATAACAGTTTCAGACTTTAGCAGAAATAACATCAGGTTGCAATGTTTAGAGCTATCAAACAGCATGTTACAGGAACTTATCATGGCAAACAAATGCATGGCATGAACCTACTAAATGCATAGATCAAAAGTCCCTTACTGACCATGAGCCAAAAAGGATCAGAAGATATGATGGCACCCATGTAAACATGGCAAGTTATATTACAGATTCATACATGGCAGGAACAACAATAAGTAGGCATGTTGGTGAGCTTGAACCACTCACCACAGAGCAAAACATGGCATGGCAAGGCAACCAACAGTAAGAAGGCATGTTTATGAAGCTAAGAATATCAAGAGCAAGGTCATAGGGTGCATGGAACACTAGCAAAACATTATGAAGCAACTTTGGAGCAAGATATGAACAATCTACAAATGCAACCAGGGGCATTGATGGATAGGGCATAACACGTAGATCAAAACATGTTTACAGAACATCTCCAGATTATGCATAGGATGGCTAGTAGCAACATGTTTATATAGCATCACGAAATAACAGATTCAGCCTAGCAAAACAGCAACAGCAAGTACACTACTTAACAAGCTCGATTCACTCACCACAAGTCATTGAATGACAAGATAAGCATAGCATCATCAAGAAGACATGTTTGTGAAACAAACCAAGGCAAGAACAAGTCCATATCATGCAAGGATCAACTATAGCAAGCTTGGCCATATTGAATAACATGTAAACAATCTGCCAGGAAACATTTTGAAGCAAAAGTAGAGAACTTAAATGACATGTTAGACTACTCCATAATTGCAACCAAGGGCAGGGATGGATAGACAACAACCATATTTTCAAAACACCCTTACTGAAGTATCTCAAAATATGCATGGATCTCTCTGTAGCATCAAGTTTACATGGCATCAAAATAACAATGTAGCAGGAGTAAAATCAGCAATATCACGAAGCCTAGTTTGCATGCTTGTGCTAGTCACCACATTGATCACAAAAATACACGGCATACACCCCTGGAAAGATGGCATGGCATAGATCAAAACACATGTGGACATCAACCCCATAGGATGCACACATCAATCATGGCAAAATGACAAATGAGCAAGTTATAACAGCCAAAGAAAGTTAACGCCAACATGCACTCTTCAAACAGATTTCGGCATCAAGATGAGCTTAAATGAAAATGATGCAATGGAATGAAATGAAGTACCCGTCGAGGCGAACAATTTGACATATTACACGCACAAAACGGAGCTACAGGTGCAGAGATACAATAGGGCAAACATGGTATGATAATACTGGAATCTGGGACTTATCGAATAACGGGTCAACCTCCGCTTCTTGCGGTTTACGAGGTTCGCCGGAGGGGTCACCGAGTCGTCGCCGGAGATGGGGAAGGCTGGATCCGCCGCCCAGCCACGGATCCGCCGAGGAGGCGCCGGCGAGGCGGGAAGGCGCGGCGGCGGCCCCGGAGGCGGAGGGCGCGCGAGAGCGGAGGAGGCCGCGCCAGCTGGTCAGCGGCCACGGCGTCCGAGGCGGTGGCGCTGGGGCCGAGCTCGGACGGCGGGAGGTGCCGGCGGCGGCGGAGGCTCACGGCACCGCGACCGGTGCCGCCGGCGGCGGCGGCAGCGGCAGCGGGTCCGGCGGTCTGGCGGAGCACGCCGTGGCGTAGGTCGGCGGTCCGGCGAGGAGGCGGTGGCCGGGGGAGGCCAGGCGGCGCGGCCGGGCGCAGCGGGCTGGCGGCGGCGGCCGGCCGACCGGGTTCTGCTGACCCTTGATGGGCTCCATGGCGGCAGGCGCGCGGGCTGGCGGCAGAGGCCACGCGGCGGTCGGCGATTGGCTGGGGGGAGCGGGGTGGACGTGTCCGGCCGCTGGGCGGACATGTCCGGCGGCGCGAGGAGGGAGAGGACTAGGGTTTGCCCGAGATTTCGGGGGATGGGGCTAATTTATAGGTAGAGGGAGCTAGGAGAGTCCAAATGAGGAGCGGTTTTCGGCCACGCGATCGTGATCGAACGACCGAGAGCATGGAGGGGAGTTAGATGGTTTTTGGGCCACTTTGAAAGGGGTGTTGGGCTGCAAACAAAAGAGGCCTTTATGGTTACCCTGTTAACCGTTGGAGTATCAAACAACCTCCAAATGGCACGAAACTTGACAAGCGGTCTACCGGTGCTATACCAAGGCCGCTTGGCAAACCTCGGGCCATTCCGAGAAAGTTTAACACCCACTCACGAAGAGAGGCGAGAAGGGGACGCCGGATGACATAGGAGTGCCGGATTGCAAAACGGACAACGGGGAAAATGCTCGGATGCATGAGACGAACATGTATGCAAAATGAGATGCACATGATGACATGATATGAAATGCAGATGATGACATGGCAAAGTGCAACACGCAAGCAAATGACATGGCAATGACGGCGAATAACTGGCGGACACCTGGCGCATCGAATCCGGGGCGTTACAACACTCCTCCACTAACAAGAGATCTCGTCCCGAGATCTTAGGACCGAGACGGAAGGAAAAAGGGATGAGGTGAAACAAGAACTCAAGAGAAGAAGCAAAGGATCGAGAGTACTCGAGAAGAAGAGAGAAACGACGAGAATGACGAGAATCGAAAGCTCACGGAATCAAATAGACTATGACAGCACTCGTTCTAACCAGAGTGATTAGAATGAGAAAAGAAATGAATAAGACTGAAAGGATTTAGGTAGCACTCCGGGTGAAACATGGAGGAATAGAACACGAGCTAGAGAGGATGGGATGACACTTGATGAAATCTTGAAGAATGAATTGAATCACGAAGAACCACCATGGAAAACTCCGTTAACGAAAGGATGGTGAGATAGAATGAAGGATGAAAGAATAAGATTAAATCTTACGATGATTTAGATGGAGGTTCCGACGAAATGACCGAGGAAATTGAACTCCGGAAAAGAAAAGATGAAAACACTTGGAACTAGAATTTATTCAACAAGAACAAACTCCGAAGAAAGGGATTAATCACTTGGATGAAATAAGAATAAGATTTATTGTATGCTTATCCTTCATCAACTTAAATTGATGTATAGCAATGGATTTCGCATAGTAATTATTCTTCTTGAAAGGATTAAGAGAGATATAACACAAACTTGAATAAGGTCTTCATGAACCACCGGTAGGATTGAAACGAACGAATGGATTAATATGATAAACAAGGAAAAGAATCTGAAAGAACCACCGTGAGAATTCGAAAATGACTGATGAAAGAGAATGAATCACCGGGAAGAATTAGAAGACAAATATGCTTGAGGGGATTTAGATGCAAAAGAACAAAGAGAGCATGAGCTGATTGAAGAATACTTGAACGAAACACCGGGATAATATTGAGACGACCGAAGCTGAAAACTTAGAATGAAAAAATCTTCCGAAAAGATGACCTCCGGATGATCGAGAGGGAAAGCAACTCCTGAAATGCTCCAGATGGATGAAAAGAATTTGCATGACTTGAAACAATTTAATAGGATAACATCGAGCTAGCACCGCGAATCTCCGGGGAACGGACAAGATTTAGAGGAAAAAACTCTTCTTCGGTCTTCAAATGACGATGAGGAACGCCACCAAAATTACTGAGGTACTCCGGGAGAATGGAAAGCGAAGGGGGTTGAGCCAACAATGAAAATGATTTGAAATCGATCTTGGAAAAGACATGTGACTGATGAAATTCATTCTTACGTCACACTTGAAAAGAAATGAGTAATAACTCCGGGGGAATCAGAAGAGTTAGGTAAGATCCTGGGAAAAGACCTGTGGGCCCACTAAAGAGATAAGACCGTTGGAAAGGATGATGAACAGATAGATGATGCACCGGAACAATTGAAATATTTGAATGAGGTAACAACCTCGAAATAATTGAAACACAGACGAATCTCTTGAGATGTCTTGAGCACTCCGGAAGGATAAACAGGCGAGAGGCGAACGAGCAGGGAAAACACTTGAGCTGAGGGAAAGAAAGTGATCAACCCAGAAAACTTGAATTGAGTGCACCGGAAAAAAGATGAAGAATGTCAAACAAAAGAGAATTCACCGGTTGAGATAATTGAGGGAAGACTGAAGAGACTCCACACGAAAGGAATTTATGGTCGAAAGAGACTCGAACTCCGGGAAGAAGAGGGTGGGAGGGCGGGAAAAACAATGACAACTTGGAAGGGGAAAACCAACGAATATCTTGAAGAGAAGACATCGGTTGAAATAATTGAGGAAAGAAAGCAAAGACTTCGCACGAGTAGGATGGATACTCGATTATGGACTCCGGATTCGAGAAGAAGAAGGGAGGGCGGGTGGGAAAAGAAAACAACTAAGGATTGAACGCAAAGATGAAGAGGCTCGAGAAGTGCACCGGATGCAAAGAGCTGAGGAACAACGATCCGGAAAGCCAACTGCGTGATCCTAAAGAAAAATTTGAAGGGGAAGAGGAGTAATTCAAAACACCTACGTCAAGATTCCTCACCAGAGCGACGAAGGGGCTGAGGAGTAAAAAAGGATTCCTACTCTCCGATATAACTAGACTCCGAAAACAGATTTCTTCTAGACTCAACAACGGCCAAACTACACGATCAAGCACGGGGGCTCCTAGGGTCGGTCGAGGCTCTGATTACCAACTTGTCACGCCCAATATACGACCCTTTCCAAAAGGGACTCGAAGGTCCCACCAAGGATAGACCCGCATATTGAAACGCTTTTGCAAGGTGGATATCATTACATCAACATTACATAATAGATGGGGATACATACATAAGGCATACAATGCCACATGAATACAACATACAAGAACAGCATCCGCCTACGGATGAATCATAAACAGAAACTCAAACAATATCCACCTAGCTAGCCCATGCTGCTGACCTGGAACCTATCCCCTGATCGAAGAAGAAGCAGAAGAACTCCAAACAAGCAAACATCGCTCTCGCGTCAAGATCAACGGAAAACCTGTACCGCAATCGTTGTTGTAGTAATCAGGAGCCACGAGGACTCAGCAATCCCATTACCATGGGTATCAAGACTAGCAAAGCTTAATGGGAAAGGAAGGGGTAAAATGGTGAGGTTGCAGCAGCGACTAAGCATGATATGGTGGCTAACATACGCAAATGAGAGCGAGAAGAGAAACAAAGGAACGGTCGTCAACTAGCAATGATCAAGAGGTGATCCTGAACTCCTACTTACGTCAAACATAACACGGAAACCGTGTTCACTTCCCGGACTCCGCCGAGAAGAGACCATCACGGCTACACACGCGGTTGATGCGTTTTGTTTCGGATCTGGTGTCAAGTTATCTACAACCGGACATTAACAAATTCCCATCTGCCACATAACCGCGGGCACGACTCTCGAAAGTTTATACCCTGCAGGGGTGTCCCAACTTAGCCCATGACAAGCTCTCACGATCAACGAAGGAATAGACCTTCTACCAGGAAGACCCGATCGATCTCGGAATCCTGGTTTACAAGACATTTCGACAATGGTAAAACAAGACCAAAAGCCGCCCACTGTGCCGACAATCTCGATAGGAGCTGCACATATCTCGTTCTCGTGGCACACCGGATGAGCAAGACGACGGGTTCAAGATAGACCACTGGTTGCCAGTGGGGCGCGGATATCGCTTCGGTTTGGACCAACACTTGACAAGTATTGGCCCGGGGCTAAATAAAGATGACCCTCGAGAGAGCGACTCCCAAGGGAAAAGTAGGTGGTGGTGAGGCAAATGGTAAAACCAAGGTTGGGCCTTGCTGGACAAGTTTTATTCAAAGCAAACTGTCAGGGGGGGTCCCATAAATCACCCGACCACGTAAGGAATGCAAAATCTGGGAACATAATACCGGTATGATGGAAACTAGGGCGGCAAGAGTGGAACAAAACACCAGGCATAAGGCCGAGCCTTCCACCCTTTACCAAATATATAGATGCATTAATAATATAAGAGATATTGTGATATCCCAACCAAAATCCTGTCCACCATGGAGAAATCTTCAACTTCACCTGCAGCTAGCAACGCTATAAGAGGGGCTGAGCAAAGCGGTAACATAGCCAAGCAACGGTTTGCTAGGAATGGTGTCAAAGGTTAGAGGTTCATGGCAATTTGGGAGGCTTGAAGAGCAAATGATAGGTAACGCAGCATAGCGATAGAACGAAGCAACTAGCATAGCAATGAAAGTAGTGAGATCCAGGGTAGCGGTCATCTTGCCTGAAATCCCGCAAGGAAGAAGAACGAGTCCATGAAGAAGAAGAACGGATGAAGCCGAACCAACCGTAGACGAACGAATCCTCACGATCGCAATTAAACAAGAACTAACAGGAAGAAGCACACAACATGGTAAACACACCACACATGAACAAGGCATGATGCACAACAAGCATGATGCATGACAAGGCTACATGAAGCTACTCATGGCAAGAGACGATGCAAACAAGAGCAACACGTCAAGACAAGTTTAAATGAGGCCGGAAACAACATATAACAATTCCGGTAAGTCCTCATATGCAAATTTCAAAATTGGTCCAGATCTGAATAAACCTTATGTTAAAGTTGTTAAACAGCAAGTTAAGATGCACCAAGATGATCTACACGAAATTCTAGTCAAGTTACATATAAAGTTCATTAGATTCGGAGCTACAGCCTAGAAGATATGAGCAAAACAAGTTAAACATGGCATTGATGCAAAATGCATACAAACATCAAGCAAACACCTCAAAACAAGGATGCAACATGATAATATGAAACTACATGCAAAAACAAGCAAGTTTCATATAGAGCACACTCAAAACGGAGCAACGGTTCAACACACACACACACTATACAAGTCATAGCAACAATCTGTCCAAAACAGCGACTAGGCATCTTGCAAGCATCATAACAATAAGCTAAAGCACCGCAACATAAAAACAAAAGGCATGGGCATGAAGTACAGGTAAAGCATAACAAAACATGAACACTGAGCTATCTCCAGAAATCACTAGAACATGCTCAAAAAGACATGGTAAGATTGCAAATAATAACAGTTTCAGACTTTAGCAGAAATAACATCAGGTTGCAATGTTTAGAGCTGTCAAACAGCATGTTACAGGAACTTATCATGGCAAACAAAGGCATGGCATGAACCTACTAAATGCATAGATCAAAAGTCCCTTACTGACCATGAGCCAAAAAGGATCAGAAGATATGATGGCACCCATGTAAACATGGCAAGTTATATTACAGATTCATACATGGCAGGAACAACAATAAGTAGGCATGTTGGTGAGCTTGAACCACTCACCACAGAGCGAAACATGGCATGGCAAGGCAACCAACAGTAAGAA
This sequence comes from Aegilops speltoides, assembly GCA_021437245.1. Classification (NCBI taxonomy): domain Eukaryota; kingdom Viridiplantae; phylum Streptophyta; class Magnoliopsida; order Poales; family Poaceae; genus Aegilops; species Aegilops speltoides. The sequence continues at coordinate 165,323,786 of CM038144.1, forward strand.
GGCATGTTTATGAAGCTAAGAATGTCAAGAGCAAGGTCATAGGGTGCATGGAACACTAGCAAAACACATGGGAACAAGTGAACTTAATGTTAACAGGCTGGCAGCAACATTATGAAGCAACTTTGGAGCAAGATATGAACAATCTACAACAATCTATAAATGCAACCAGGGGCATTCATGGATAGGGCATAACATGTAGATCAAAACATGTTTACATAACATCTCCATATTATGCATAGGATGGCTAGTAGCAACATGTTTATATAGCATCACGAAATAACAGATTCAGCCTAGCAAAACAACAACAGCAAGTACACTACTTAACAAGCTCGATTCACTCACCACAAGTCATTGCATGACAAGATAAGCATAGCATCATCAAGAAGACATGTTTGTGAAACAAACCAAGGCAAGAACAAGTCCGTAGCATGCAAGGATCAACTATAGCAAGCTTGGCCATAATGAATAACATGTAAACAATCTGCCAGGAAACATTTTGAAGCAAAAGTAGAGCACTCAAATAACATGTTAGACTAGTCCATAATTGCAACCAAGGGCAGGGATGGATAGACAACAACCATATGTTCAAAACACCCTTACTGAAGTATCTCAAAATATGCATGGATCTCTCAGAGCATCAAGTTTACATGGCATCAAAATAACAATGAGTAACAGGGACTAAAATCAGCAATATCACGAAGCCTAGTTTGCATGCTTGTGCTAGTCACCACATTGATCACAAAAATACATGGCATACACCTGGAAAGATGGCATGGCATAGATCGAGAACACATGTGGACATCAACCCCATAGGATGCACACATCAATCATGGCAAAATGACAAATGAGCAAGTTATAACAGCCAAACGAGTTAACATCGACATGCACTCTTCAAACAAAGATTTCGGCATCAAGATGAGCTCAAATGAAAATGATGCAATGGAATGTAATGAAGTACTCCGAGGCGAACAGTTTGGCATATTACACGCACAAAACGGAACTACAGTGCGAGAGATAGAACAGTCAAACATGGCATGATAATACCGAATCTGGGACTTAGTGGAATAACGGGTCAACCTCCGCTTTCTGCGGTTTACGAGGTTCGCGGAGGTCACCGAGTCGTCGCGGAGATGGGGAATGCTGGATCCGGCCGCCCGGCTCGGATCCGCCGCAGGAGGCGCCGGGCGAGGCGGGAAGGCAGCGGCGGCCCCGGAGGCGAGGGCGCGGCGGAGAGGCGGAGGAGGCCGCGGCGGGGGTCGGCGGCTTCGCCGTCGTCCGGCGGCGCGCGGGCCGAAGCTCGACGGCGGGAGGTGCTGGCGGGCGGCGGAGGCTCGCGGGCACCGCTGCTGGGTGCCGGCGGCGGGGGCGGCAGCGGCGGGTCCGGCGGTGTGTGAGCACGCCGCCGGGCGAGGTCGGCGGTCCGGCGAGGAGGCGGTGGCGGGAGGCCAAAGGCGCGAGGCGGGCGCCATGGAGGCGGCGGCGGCGGCGATCGGCTCTGTGAACCTGATGGGCTCCATGGGCGGGCGGCGGAGGCCACGCGGGCGGTCGGCGATTGGCTTGGGGGCGGCGGACGTGTCCGGCCGCCGGGCGGACATGTCCGGCGGCGCGAGGAGGGAGAGGACTAGGGTTTGCCCGAGATTTCGGGGGATGGGGCTAATTTACAGGTAGAGGGAGCTAGGAGAGTCCAAATGAGGAGCGGTTTTCGGCCACGCGATCGTGATCGAACGACCAAGAGCATGGAGGGGAGTTAGATGGGTTTTGGGCCACTTTGAAAGGGGTGTTGGGCTGCAAACAAAAGAGGCCTTTACGGTACCCGGTTAACCGTTGGAGTATCAAACGACCTCCAAATGGCACGAAACTTGATAGGCAGTCTACCGGTGCTATACCAAGGCCGCTTGGCAAACCTCGGGCCATTCCGAGAAAGTTTAACACCCACTCACGAAGAGAGGCGAGAAGGGGACACTGGATGACATAGGAGTGCCGGATTGCAAAACAGACAACGGGGAAAATGCTCAGATGCATGAGACAAACATGTATGCAAAATGAGATGCACATGATGACATGATATGAAATGCAGATGATGACATGGCAAAGTGCAACACGCAAGCAAATGACATGGCAATGACGACGAATAACTGGCGGACACCTGGCGCATCGAATCCGGGGCGTTACAGTCAACAACCTCTCGGAGTTGGTTTAGTGATTGCTAAGGCGCAACGTGGTGCACGTTTGTAGTCGGATCATCAAAGTCATCTCCTCCAAATCGATAGTTATCATCTCATCAAAAGATCGGGCCCCTCGTTTCTATCAAGTGGTATCAGTTTTCAGGTTGCTCGGTGAGATTTTCCAGTTTTTTGTAGTCTGGTTTGCATAGGTTCTTCGTACGAGTCCAAGAAAAAGCCAAAAAAAAGTTAGATTAGTTCATCCGTGTCCAAGACTGTCTGAGCCTTTTCGCCATTATCACTTAGTTTTTGCATTGTTGAATTTTCAGTTGCATCGTGTGTCGAGTTGCTGGTTTTTAGTGTCTAGGTTTTTAGAGTTTTGAGTTCTAGTCACGCATTGTTCATGTTGCATCCACTCGCACTGTCCGCATCCACATCCATCATTCGCTAACAACCGTTAGTTGTCGTTGTCATCTCCATCACCTCAGTTGTTGCCACCCTACATCAGTATCAGTCGCGCTTCGCACTCACTACTGCCATCGTGAGTCATTTGCTACCGCCATCGTTTTCTATTGAATCAACCTCAGTAGAAAAAGAAGAGAGAAAGAAGATATAGAAGGAAGAAAGAAAAGAGTGGCAACATGAAGATATTTTAAGGTAACAACGTGAAGCGTGTCTTGTTTTCCGTTTGGGTGGTAAGGTCTAGTCCTTAATGTGGAAGGACTTCTACTTGGGACGTTGAGATTAAAAAGGAAAAAAAAGCTGTTCGGTTTGGAGTCCTTGCCATTCACATTTTTGGAAACCAAGTAAAAAAAGGTGCTAACCGATTTGTGTGTTTGGAAAGAGTGCGAAAGAAAAAAGGCAAGAAGAGAGAGTTAGGAAAGGAATCAAAGAGAGGGAGATAAAGGGAAATCTGCTCGGTAAAAAAATAAGGGAAGGAAAGGAAAGAAAAGAGGAAGTAGTACTATAGTTGGCTGACTCGGTTGGTGGTTTCCAAGTTTTGGAATTTCCTAGGCGAAAATAAAGAAGAAAAAGAGCAGCCATCTTGGAGAAAAGAAAAGGCAAGTCGGATCAGATCTGGGCAAATCTCTACTATCTAAAAGAAACGGAGCGTTCCGTTTCCCATCTTACGTCAAACATCCTTCGTCCGCCTCCCCCTCAGCAAGATCTCATCTCCGCGATCTATTCGCTCCTCGCAGCCGCCGTCGCTAGACCCGGCCGAATCCGTAGTTCCGCACTCGTGAGTTCTGTCGATCCCTAGGCATCAACACACAAGTGGACGTATCCATGGGATGGGCTTGTAAGGATGAACTCCGCGATGGGAGGCATTGATGGTGCGGCCGTCGGTCTTTGAGCGAGGAAACGCGAGCAGGAAGAGATCCTACATTAGGAGGCGGACGATGCGATGGAGTTGGGCTGCCGGCACGCGCGATGGGGCTGGGCGGGCGTGCACGTGCAGGTGTTGGGTTAGCTGCCTGTGTGCATGTTGCGGCTTGGCTGGGAGGAGCGTCAGGATGTATTGGCAAGTGGACAGGGACGCGGTGGGGGAGAAGCTGCGCTCGGGTGATGCGGCGGTCGGAGTCTCGGAGAGATGCTGTGGAGGAGTTGGCCGGCGCCAGGGAAAGCGAAGCAGCAGTGTGAGTCCTCCCTTACCTTTCTCTTTCTGTGTTATAAGCAGCAGCGAAATCCTCCCTTACCCTTAAGAGCCAAGAGTGGTGGTGTTGCCCGTGGCTCACCAGTATAGCATAAGTTGCTCCGTGTTCTGTGTTTGATCTTGTTCTTGTTCGGTATACCTGATGATGTTTCACAGTCTGTCCTGCTTGCTTTCTTTTTTCTCAAGGTCAGCTTGCTGGTGGCGTGTACCTTCTTATCTGAATCTTTCTTTGACATCCATGAATGTTTGATAGGTGCAGATAACATGTCATGTCCCGCCAATCAGTATGGAAAATCGGATGATATTTTTTCGACGGTCAAACAGTAGGGGAATACCCTACGGAATCAGATGATATTGATATTTCAGATGAAATGCAAGCATTCTACTGGAATGAACATCTTTAAGGTAATGCCTGAATAGTTCCTTTGCACGATGGGCTGATCCATGCATATACCTGTAATTTATCCGTCTGATTCTATTTGTATGCAATTTTCATTAAGTGGTTTATGAGATAGGCAAAAAAGAATAGCGTGCATTGCACATGCAATATTATCAGTTTGCAGTCAATATGTTGTGTTGGTCTGTTTATTGCCTTTTGGTGAGAAGAAGAAGTGGAAGAGTGCTTTTTACGGTAAAAGAAAAAGAGTCTTCTTTATGTTCATGACAATCGTAAAGTTTGTATGTTTATCAATATTTGTATTGGGCCACCAATTATGCCCCGTGGCAACGCACGGGCAATTACCTAGTATTTGAAAAAAAAGAGTTGAGTACGTTTTGGAGAGAGAGACAGAGAGTTCGGTTAGGAAAGTGAAGATGATTTGATGGATAGATTTTGGGGAGGTTTAAACCATGATATTCAGGAGATACTAATTCATGAAGAGTGTTATCCTATGGATCGTTTGTTTCGTCTTGCTTGCAAAGCTGAACAGGAAATACAACTGTGTGTTTTCCACAAGGAGATTTTACCCAAGGTGCACATTCCAAGAGATGATACAATTGTCCCTTCAACTACTAGGCGTACTATGACAACCACATTCGTGGTTGTGAGGACTACATCACCTCCACCATGTGACACATCACCTCAAAGAGTGCCTACATCATCTGAGTCAATCGTAATAGATAATGACAAAGGTACCGGTCTTCCACCTCCACATGAGTATGATGCTTGCCATGTCAATTTAAATGCACCATGCAATGAGCTACCCACTACTTTGATCAAACCAGTTATTTTAGAGGACTATTATGATGATTTGACTTTGCCATGTGATCAAACAATTTTGAGTGAACCCATTGAATTAACTATTGATGCAAAAGAATCATGTGAATCAGGGAATAAATCATATTTGGATCAAATATGTTTGAAAATAATTGTGCCAATATTTAATCATTTTGATATGACCTCTAATCTTGGTGATGGTCATCAATGTTGGGATGGTTTAATGATAAGCATTGTCAATCTTTTGATATGAATAAGAGCTTCACCTATATGTGCAAACTGAGTTGCAATATTTTCATGCCTTTGACTTCTTGTGATAACATATTGGCTTTATATTTCACGACTTTTGAAGGATGCTCTTGTATAACCATGTCACATGTACCCCAACTAGATCAGTAAAAATGGATGACATATACATATACAACATGTACACCTTGTCTCTTTTGTTAGCCACATTTCAGAATAAGCAACACCAAGGACGGCTTTGTTTTCAAGAAGGGGAGGATGATGAGGACATGGCTACCACAGTTACACCCATATCCCTTGCTGTTTTACCTCTTGGAACAATTGTTAGAGCTCACATACGCCAATTCAACTATCAGATACTTTCATTTCTTGGTAATGTTTCTAGTGTTCATGAGAATATGATGCTGCCTAACATAGATACATTTGTGTTGCTTGCAATTGAAGGGCCTAGCACGGACAAGAAGGATGAACATTGGAGTATGGTCAAGCACGGAGATGAAGGTGCGCGCGAAGAGAAAAAGAACGAGGGTTCAAGTGGAGATTTCCGGACTTTGAAGCCACCATGATGACATACAAGAAGATGGACGAAATATACAAGATGACCTTTTCTAAATTTCGTCCATAGCTTATTATTGGTGCTGCGCCAGCTTATTTCTGGGCCAGGCCCATGTAATTTCGAAATACTACTTCATAGGCTGTTTTTAGAGTCCATATTGTAGGGGAAATGAACTGCGAGGTATTTTACTGCCACCTTGCCAAGGGTGGACAAAGTCCCCTCTCTTTTCCCCTATAAATATAGCCCTTAAGGCATCAGACTTGGGTTTTATTTAGTTAAAAGTTAGCCATCGCTGCAACTTCGTGTACTTCGTTAGTGTCCAACGACCAAACCAAGACCGCTTATGAAACCCCACTTCTATCAATACTTCATCCATGTTCGTAATATTCATATTGCTTAAACATATTCTTGCTTGTTCTTCGATTGCTTGAAGGAATATACCTTCATGCTCAGGTTGATCGTGCTCCGGCGTGGTCAATAACCTCTCAGAGTTTGTTTAGCGATTGCTAAGGAGCAACGTGGTGCACGTTTGTAGTCGGATTGTCAAAGTCGTCTCCTCCAAATCGATAGTTATCATCTCATCGAAAGATCGGGCCCCTCATTTCTATCACATACGGTCCAAGTCTCCTTCAAAATTGGTGCATATGAGGACACTTTGGAGTGTGATGTCATCCCGATGTCCGTTTGCCACCTCCTTCTTGGTCGACCATCGCAATTTGACCGAGGCGTCATCCACAACGGGCGTACCAATCACTATAGCTTCAAGATGAAAGGGAAGGAGTATGTGCTACGACCTATGTCTCCTAGTCAAGTGATAGCCGACAAACAAGCCACCCATCATGGAGAGAAGAGTGAGAAAGTGATCCACCCAAAAGAGAGTGAGAGCCACAAGCCAAAACCGAGTGCCTCCACGATGAGCGACAAGAAAAACTTAGTCTTATTTGCCACCAAAAGTGAGATGAGAGAAGTGTGTGAGAACCCATCGAGTGTTATGCACTTTATCCTTGTGTGCAAGGATGGGGAACCAAAAACTAACACCTCTCACGAGCTACCTTTAGTGTTATCTTCTCTTTTGCAGGAATTCCAAGATGTTTTCCCCGATGAGCTACCTCCGGGTCTACCTCCTCTATGAGGCATTGAGCACCGAATCGACCTCATCCCCGGAGCACCCCTACCAAACGAAGCTCCATACCGCGTCAACCCCGAAGAAACTAAGGAGATCCAACGGCAAGTACAACAAGTAATCGACAATGGACATGTACGTGAAAGCTTAAGCCCTTGTGTCGTTCCCGTTATACTTGTGCCCACACAAGACGGTAGTTTTCGCATGTGCTCAGATTGTAGATCCATCAATGCTATTACTGTTCGTTATAGGCATCCCATTCCTCGCCTAGATGATATGCTTGATGAACTTAGCGGTGCCACCATTTTCTCAAAAATTGATCTTAAAAGTGGCTACTATCAAATCCGCATACAAGAAGGTGATGAATGGAAAACCGCTTTCAAAACCAAATTTGGCTTGTACGAGTGGTTGGTTATGCCCATGGGTTTGTCGTAAGCTCCTGGTACTTTTATGCGTCTCATGCATTTTGTGCTTCGCCCTTATATTGGAGTATTTGTTCTGGTTTACTTTGATGACATTCTTGTTTTTAGCAAATCTATGAAAGAGCATCTAAAGAATGTTAGGGCTGTTTTGCAAACTCTTCGCAAGGAACGTCTTTATGCCAACATGAAAAAGTGCCATTTGGTGTTGACAAGCTTGGTTTCTTGGGTTTCGTTGTCTCTTCCAAGGGTGTACATGTTGATGAATCTAAAACTGATGCAATTAAAACTTGGCCCCAACCCACCAATTTGCAACAAGTGGGTAGCTTTCTTGGCCTTGCGGGTTTTTATCGTCGCTTTGTGAAAGATTTTAGCACTATTGCCGCTCCTTTGCATGCCTTGAATAAGAATAATGCTCCTTTTGTTTGGGGATCTTTGCAATCTACCGCTTTTGATGAGCTCAAGTCTTTGCTTACTCATGCTCTGATTCTCGCTTCGCCCAACTTTGACAAAACTTTTGAGGTTCATTGCGATGCAAGTGGTACCAGAATTCGCGGAGTTTTGATGGAAGAAAAATGAGCCATTGCATATTTTAGTGAAAAACTCTCCGGTGCTCAACTTAACTATCCCATCTATGACAAAGAATTCTATGCTTTAGTGCGTGTGCTACATGTTTGGGAGCATTATCTTAGACCTCATGAGTTTGTCATACATACCGATCATGAAACGCTTAAGTACTTGAAAGGCCAAACTAAGTTGAACAAGCGTCATGCCAAATGGATTGAATTTATTAAATCTTTCCCCCATGTGATCAAGTACATTAAGGGTAAGGAAAATGTAGTTGCGGATGCACTTTCATGCATATGCACGCTTGTCACTAAACTTGAGTTGAATGTTATTGGCTTTGAGCACATAAAAGACTTGTATGCGAATGATCCTTCCTTTGCTAATCCTTCTGCTAAGTGTTTGACACATACATCTTGGGAACGATATTACATAAAGGATGAATATCTTATGATAGCTAGCAAACTTTGCATTCCCGAGTCTTCTCTTCATTTGCTCCTTTTGCATGAGGCTCATGGAGGCGGACTCATGGGACACTTTGGACGCGAAAATACATTTGCCAGGCTCTCCAAGAACTAATTTTGGCCCAAGATGTTCCGCGACGTCTCACGCTTCACCAACTGATGCTCTACATGTCGCAAAGCTAACTCTAAAGCTCAATCCCATGGTCTTTACATGCCTCTTCCTATTCCTTATCAACCTTGGGAAGACATTAGCATGGATTTTGTACTTCGTTTGAACTGAAAATGGCAAGGATTCCGTGTTTGTTGTTCTGGACCGATTTTCTAAGATGGCACATTTCATTCCGTGCAACAAGATAGACGATGCTTCACATGTTGCAAAACTCTTTTGTAGGGAAATATTGCACATCCATGGAGTACCAAAGACAATCGTCTCGGACCGCGACGTCAAGTTCTTGAGTTACTTTTGGAAGACACTATGCGCCAAGCTCGGAATCAAGCTCTTGTTCTCATCGGCGTACCATCCGCAAATTGACGGCCAAACGGAGGTGACGAACTGAACGCTCTCCACTCTATTTCGCGTGTTGATCAAGAGGAACATCAAAGAGTGGGAGGAGTGTCTACCCATCACCGAGTACGCATACAACCGGGCAAGACATTCGACTACCGGCAAGTCCCCCTTCGAGGTCGTCTATGGCTTCAACCCGTTGTCCCCATTTTACATTCTACCCCTACCACTACAAGAGCGCACCAACATGGATGCGAGTGCATGAGCAAGCTACATCAAGAAGATGCATGAGGATACAAGGTACACCATCTTGCGCCAAGTACAACGACTAGCGACCAAGCTCAACGTCAACAAGCAACCCATGATCTTCAACATTGGCGATCTCGTGTGGCTACACCTTCGCAAGGAACGCTTCCCCAACGAATGCAAGTCCAAACTCCTACCTCGAGCCGATGGACCCTTCAAGGTGCTAGCACGCTACAACAACAACAACGCCTACAAGATCGACATCCCACGAGACAAGTACAACGTGAGTGACATCTTCAACGTCCAAGACCTTTCGCCATACCATGGTGATGAAACTTTCGATCCGAGGTCGGATCTTTCCCGGGGGGGATGATGCGGAGCATCCCTCGCTCATCCCCATGAACGTACCTACATCTCCCTCGACACCACTCAGACCCATGACAAGAGCTCGAGCAAAGGCTATCAAAGATAAGGCGAACTCGCTCCTCTCCGAACTCCCTCTTCCTACTCACGAGACATGGCTACTACCTCATATGGAGACTCTATGTGTGATCAGGTGCTTGGACGGGAGCCACGGGACAGCTACATTCAATGAACAAGATGGCGAGGACACCAAGCATGAAGATCAAGAAGAAGAGCTGCTTTGGAAGCTACAGGCCCCGGACAACCGGCCTGGCCTGGACGTTAGACCCCTGGAGGACGCTACAGCCAAGGGAAGAGAAGCCAGCCAGAGCTACAGGCTCCGGATGACCGGCCCAGCCCGGACGTCCGGCCACTCCCAGGCTCCGGACGACCGAGCCCTTCTGGACGTCTGGCACTTCTCCAAAAGAACCAAATCTATGGAATTCTGAGGAAGTCCGGACGACCGTGCACCTTCCAACAGAACCGAATCTACAGACATCCGAAGACTCCGGATGTCCGGGACCCTGCGAGCCTCCAGACGACCGACGCCCCACGGACGTCCGGACCCTGGTTGCGTCCAGCCTACGGGCTGATGCCCATGTACCCCTTCACTTCGCCCCTCATTTGCACTGTGAATATAAATAGACCACTCCAACCTCCTAGCTAGGGTTAGCGTTGATTTAGCTCATTTGTGAGATAGAGCCTCGCTCATCCATCCGGATCTACTCCTCGTGAGGGACCGACACCTCCATCCAGAGAAGATCCACCTGGATTCAGGACCTCCATCCGGAGAAGACCCCATCAAGATCTCCTCATGGAGAAGAATCAGTTACACTTTGTATCGTCCTTTATTGGACTTGGATCTTGTATCTCTCCTTGTGTTTCGATGATCTAGCACATGTGTGACTTTTATTCTTGTTGGTTGAGTGTTTTTCTCTCGTTCCCCTCCTCGTGTTCTTCATGTTCCTCGTAGGGTTTCTTTCCAAATGTGAAAGATCGGCCTCTAGGGTTCTACCCTACATCAAGTGGTACTACCGCTCTAGTGCACGGTACTACCGCCCTGAGATGCCAATGCCCATGTATCCCTACCTAATTTTCATGTTTGGTGTTTGTCTTTCCTTGGCTTATGCTCTCTTGCTCTTGTGGTTCTTGTGTGTGTGTGTGTGTGTGTGTGTGTTTCAGGTGGTAGTAGCTCCGGGCATCAGGCTCGCCGCAAGAATCCAGACCGTGCAACAGGTTCCAAGCGTTATCGCTCTTCGGATGCTCCAAAGTCTGCTGCTACTGTTGATGCGGGTGGCTCGACCGAGCCGCCAAAACACAAGGCCATGGTCCTAACGTCAAAGACCTCTGTTGGGCGCAAGCATGCTAATCAGATGTCTGCAATGGAGTTCTGTACCAAGAGGAAGCACAATCCCTACCATGTGGACCAGGAGCCTGCTCTTCAGAGGCGTCTGTTCTGGAACAGGTTTCAGCAGTCCATCTATCATGATGTCTTGAAGCAAAAGAAGAACTTGTTTGTGAAGGTCAAGTCTGTTGATCTCTCGCACATGGAGAAGGACCTGCCATACTTTGGGAATGCTCTGCAGAGGTGTGAGGAATTGGACATCAAGAGTATCATTACCTTCAACAAAGACTTTGATGCCGAGCTCGTGGCCCAGTTCTTTGCCACCGTTCACTTTAGGCATGATCAGGCCGTACTCAGTATTGGATGACAAATGGTCGTCTTCTGTCTGCACCATGGAAGGACTTCATGGTCAGCTTATCGTACAATGATGAGGGTGCCCATACCCCAATTGGGTTCCGCCCTCATAAGGAGATTGCCGCTACTCATAAGGAAAAGCTTTGGACCTATTCTACCAGGAAGGTATCTGAGACTGGGAAGGTTTCTTATGAGCTCTGGCCCTTCCTAGACATCATGCATAGGATCTTCTGGAACACCTTGTTTCCTCGGATCGGCAACTTGGATCAGGTGCACTCTTACCTTGTTGACATGCTTCTTTTCTGTCAAGAAGAGCAGGGCTCTCAGCAGGTGCCGGATGTGTCACATGTGATGTGGTCTGAACTTCACCTGCTTTCATGGAGCACAAGTACATCATTTATGGACCCTATCTTATGCAACTTATCGAGGACACTTGGTGATGTAGGGTGGAACCCTATAGCGGCGATCTTTCACGTTTGGAGTGGGATCCCTCGAAGAACACGATGAACACGGGGAAGAACGGGGAGAAATCACAAGGGGAAACACTCAAGAACAAGTCCAAATCACACATCCACTAGACAATCAAACACACAAGATCACAAGGTACATGAACAACAAAGGGAAAGATACAAGGTAAGGTTCATCTCCAAGAGGAGGTCTTGATGATATCCTAGATGGATCTTCCCACAAGGGGTCTTGATGATATCCCGGGATCTTCTCCTAGATGGAGGTCTTGGCCTCCAATGGAGTAGTGGTCTCTCTCTCAAGAGTAGAGATAGGTAGGAGCAAAGCTCACATACAAATGAGCTATCACTTTGCTAACCCTAGAAAGGAGGTGGAGGAGGTCTATTTATAGCCCAAGGGCGAAGGGGTAAGTGAGGGGAAGAGGTACACGGCTTGCCCAAGTCACGACGCAGCGGGTCCGGATGATCCGGATGGTGGCCCGGATGATCCGGGTGTCGGGGGTCCGGATGATCCGGGCGACCGTCCGGATGATCCGGCTTCCTCGAGCAGCTTCTGTTGTCTTCGGGCACATTAGCCGGATCGTCTGGGAGGTCGTCCGGATCATCCGGGCTCGGTCCGGATCGTCCGGTGGGGTCTGATGATCCGCAACTTCGCCTTGCTCCATTTTTCCTCTTCCTTTCTTCCGCTTCTCTTCCACGCTTCCCTCGCGGATGGTGTAGTCGTTCCTTGGCGCTTGCACTCCTCCTCGCCGCCCAGTGAAGTTCCGACAATACCTATGCATGCACACGGGAGAAGTGTCAAGTAGTATGCCATCCTCGAAGGGGTCAAGTGAGCACGTGTAAAGGAGATGATTCACCTTAGTGTGTGTGAAGTAGATGTCGCACGTGTCACTTGCCAAATGGGCTCTTGACATGGTGATGTCCGTAGGATGCTCCGCATCATCCCCTCCCCCTTGGGAAAGATCCGATGTAACGCCCTCGATGCGGCTATATCTCCCACGTGTCGAAGCACGACTTAGAGGCATAACCGCATTGAAAGCAATGTCGCAAGTGAGGTAATCTTCACACAACCCATGTAATACATAAGGGAAAGAGATACATAGTTGGCTTACAATCGCCACTTCACACAATTACATGAATAAAGCATTACATCATCCAGATACAATCAAGGTCCGACTACGGAACAAAAATAAAAGAAGAACCCCAAATGCACAAAGGTCCCCGATCGACCCTAACCGGGCTCCACTATGATCAACTAGAACGAAACAACACAAAAGGCAAGATCTTCATCGAGCTCCTCCTTGAGCTTAGTTCGTCACCGCTTTCATTAACATAGGCACCGCAAACTGGTTTTGAAGTATCCGTGAGCCACAAGGACTCAAAGAATCCCATTACCATGGGTATCAAGACTAGCAAAGCTTAATGGGTAAGGAAGGGGTAAAGTGGTGAGGTTGCAAAGAGCGGCTAAGCATGATATGGTGGCTAACATACGCAAATGAGAGCGAGAAGAGAAACAAAGGAACGGTCGTGAAGCTAGCAATGATCAAGAGGTGATCCTGAACACCTACTTACGCCAAACATAACCCGAAACCGTGTTCACTTCCGGACTCCGAGAAGAGACCATCACGACTACGCACTTTCGGTTGATGCATTTTAATTCGGATCTGGTGTCAAGTTATCTACAACCGACATTAACAAATTCCCATCTGCCACATAACCGCGGCACGGCTCTCGAAAGTTTATACCTGCAGGGTGTCCCAACTTAGCCCATGACAAGCTCTCGCGATCAACGAAGGAATAGACCTTCTCCCAGGAAGACCCGATCAGTCTCGGAATCCCGGTTTACAAGACTTTTCGACAATGGTAAAACAAGACCAGCAAAGCCGCCCGATCTTGACAATCCCGATAGGAGCTGCACATATCTCGCTCTCAGTCAACACCGGATGAGACATCCTCTGAGTAAACCAGACCTCGAAGTTTCCACGAGGGGCCCCCGCATCTACTCGGTTCGGACCAGCACTTAGACAAGCACCGCCCGGGGTAAATAAAGATGACCCTCGGGTTGGCCGACCCAAGGAAAGGGTATAGGTGGTGGTGAGGCAAATGGTAAAACCATGGTTGGGCCTTGCTGGACAAGTTTTATTCAAAGCAAACTGTCACGGGGGTCCCATAAATCACCCGACCGTGTTAGGGATGCAAAATCCGGGAACATAACACCGGTATGACGGAAACTAGGGCGGCAAGAGTGGAACAAAACACCAGGCATAAGGCCGAGCCTTCCACCCTTTACCAAGTATATAGATGCATTAATAATATAAGAGATATTGTGATATCCCAACATAAACCCTGTCCGCCATGGAGAAAGTCTTCAACTTCACCTACAGCTAGCAACGCTATAAGAGGGGCTGAGCAAAGCGGTAACATAGCCAAACAACGGTTTGCATAGGAAAGGTGTCAAAGGTTAGAGGTTCATGGCAATATGGGATGGCTTGATAATCAGGTAATAGGTAGCGCAACATAGCGATAGAACGAAGCAACTAGCATAGCAATGATAGTAGTGAGATCCAGGGTAGCAGTCATCTTGCACGAAATCCGCTAGGAAGAAGAACGAGTCCATGAAGAAGACGAACGGGAGTAGTCGAACGAATCCTCACAACTCCGAACGAAACCGGCTAACGAGAGAAGCAAACCGGAAAGAAGCAAACAACATGGTAAACACACAAGCATAATCATGGCATGATGCACAAACAAGTATGATGCATGTCCGGTTTAATGAGGCATGGCATGGCAAAGTGCAACACACAATACTACAAGTTAAGTGGAGCTCAATATGCAACGAGTTGCATATTGACAAAACACCACATTGACTTATTTAGTTTAATCTCGTTTAGGTACACAACAATGTTAAATGTTGTTAAACATGGCAAGGGGTGAAGCATAACAAAACTACACTATCTAAGCAATTTAAATGGGGCCGAAACAACAAACAACAAGTCCGGAAAATCCCCATGTGCATATTATGGATTTGGTACTGTTCTGCCCTAAAACATATTTTAAAGTTGTTAAACAGGAAAATAAGGTGGACCATGTTAATCTAGGCATTTTTCCACCCCATTTACATATAAAGAACACTTAAAACCGAGCTACGGTTATTTAGTTATGAAATAAAACATTTTAACATGGCATTTAAGCAAATTTAAACAAACAACATTTTAAACATTTTAAACATGGATGAAAGTTTCATATTATGAAACTAGATTAAAAACTAGTCATTTTACATATATAAATTAGTTACATCCGATGCACGGTTTGTGAATTGTTATATGCATGAAGTGCAAGGGGTTTTCTGTAAAACTGTTAACTCACTGGAAAATTAGGAAATTCGCAGAACCAAAAAAAACATATACGGGCCGTATCTGCAGGCTGGCCCATTAGGAGGAAAATCAAAGGAGGGGCGCTGGGGCTTCTCACCCAGTGGGCCTTGGCCCGGTTCGATGGAGGAGCTGGCAGGCCGCGGCTGGAGAGGAGGCGCGCTGGGCCGGGGGGATCTGGAGGCAGAGGCGCGGTCAACGGAGTGGCTGGATCGAGTGGGACTTGGCGCTGCAGTCCACGCTGGAGCAGAGGAACAACGCGACGGCGGGGCAACTCCGGCAGGGTGAGGACGGGGCGGCAGCAGATCCAGGCGTGGGGAGGAAGGCATGGGCGCCAGGCCGGGTTCTTCTTGGCGAGACCAAAGTGTCGGGATGAGATCCGTATGCCGACGGAGGCTCGGGCTCTGGCGCCTTTGGCCGTCGAGGTCTGCGAGAGAGAGAGTGTAACACCCCGGATGTAACCTTCCATATTCGTAACTCCAACTCTTTCCTTTTCCGGAGATGTGTTATTTTATTTCCCTCGTGGTTGGGTTTTGTTGTTTTGTTTTGCTTTTGTTCATGGCATGCTTTTCGCCTCATGCATCATGCGCATTGCATCGGCATCGCTTTCATAAAACTTGCATCCGTTCGCGATTGCCCTTTCTTTCTTTACTGCGTTGGCATTTTGTCGGCCCTTGTCCTTGTTGACCTTCCCTCGCACCATTTGGACCCCTCTCTTCTCTCTTTCTCCGAGACCACAAAACCCCTTGTCTTCGCCGACCTCTCTTGCCACCGCGCGGCACCCCTGTGCGTGTCCGAACTTGCCTCAACCCGAACCGGTCTGTCGTTACCGTTGGGTCCGGATCATCCCTAACGCCTACAAAACGCTCCGTTTTGTTATTTGGGCTCCTAACTATTTTATCCGGAACCGTCCGATTTAATCGGAGGGACCAAATACCCTATCCGAAATTCACTTGCTATATAAATAGATCAACCCTAGAAACTAGGGATCTTGTCCCATCCCCATCCTAGCCGCCGCCACTCTCTCCAAAATCCCTCGGGATCCATCCCTACCCAACCATCGCCGCCACCCACCTCTCCTCTGATCCCTCGAACCATCCATCCGGTCGATCCACCTCCTCCTCGACGGTAAACCGAGTCAACCACCTTCTATTGTCGCCTCCTCCCTGCCTTCTTAGCCAACCACCAGATCGAAGCCCGTGCTCCCCACCACCTCGCCCTCACGAGCACGACCACCGGAGCTTCGCCCGCCCGCTCCGGCTAGCGAGCCGACGCCGACGAGCACCAGCAGGAGCACGAGCTCCCTCCTCCTTGTCCCGTGCCCTCGCAGTAGCAGAGCAGGATTCGGCCGCGACGCCTCCTACCCCGAAGCTCCTCCCATGGCGCCTCGTTCACGAGCTCCCGTCGACCCGGCCACGCCGCCCTCCACCACTCCTGCGCCCTCGCCCGCGCCAGAGTCAGCTGGACCCCGCCTCCTTCTCCTTCCTTCTCGCCCGAGCTCTCCCTCACTCGCTACCTCCCTCTCTCTCCCTTTCAGAACTGCCGCCGCCGCCCTAGGTCTCGCCACGACGCCGAACGGGTCCCCGACCACGACCTCCGCGGATCCGCCACTGCGCCCCGTTCCGCCTCCCCGCGCCCCCATCGCCGTTGACCGCCGTCCTCCGTCGCCGTTGGATTGCGCCCGCCGCTGTGTCCTCTGCTTCGGGATGAGGCGCCCGCTCGCGATCCCGCTGACCGCCTCGGATCGACAAACAGTAGCTTGCGCCAAGGCCCAGACGACAACCATCTTCCCCATGCCCCTGATCTTGTCGACCCGATCCACCACCGACCGGGCTCGCCCATGGTGAGCAATACCACCTCCTCTTACATGCATGTTGGGCTAGCAGTTTGACCCGTAGTGGTTTTTTTTCCGTTGCTGCCATTTTGCATTATCCAGTGTATTTACAGAATTGCAGAAAACCCCCCTAAGTTCATGCATATAATAACTTCACAACCGTGCATCATATGTAAACAATTTATATATGAAAAATGCTTAGTTTTTCGTCTAGTTTCATAATATGTCATTTTCATCCATGTTTAAAATGTTTAAAATGTTGTTTGATTAAATTTGCTCCAATGCCATGTTAAATTGATTTAATTCATAACTAAATAACCGTAACTCCGATTTTTTAATAAACTTTATATGTAAATGGGGTAGAATTTTGCCTAGTTTAACATGGTGCACTCATCTCGCATGTTTAACGACTTTAAAATATGGTTTAGGACAGAACAGTACCAAATTCATAATATGCTCATGAGGATTTTCCGGACTTGTTGTTCGTTGTTTCCGGCCTCATTTAAATTTGCCTAGGTAGGTAGTTTTGTTATGCTTCACCCCTTGTCATGTTAATCAACATTTAATATTGTTGGGTGGTTTAAACAAGAGAGAACTAAATAATTGAAGTGGTGTTTATTAATATGCAACTCCGTTGCATATTGAGCTCCACTTAATTTGTAAGATTGTTTCGCTCCTTTGCCATGCCATGCCTCATTAAACCGGACATGCATCATACTTGTTTGCGCATCATGCCATGTTTATGTGATGGTTGTTTACTATGTGGTTTGTTTCTTTCCGAGTTGCTTCTCTCGTTAGCTTCGGTTTCGTTCAAGATGTGAGGATTCGCTCGACTCGCCCTTTTGTCTTCTTCATGGAATCGTTCTTCTTCCTTGCGGGATTTCGAGCAAGATGATCATACCTCGAAATCACTACTATCTTTGCTATGCTAGTTTGCTCGCCTTTTGCTATGCCAATGCTGCGATGCCTACCTTTTGCTTGTCAGCCTCCCAAAATGTCAAACCCCTAACCTTTGACACCTTTCCTATGCAAACCGTTGTTTGGCTATGTTACCGCTTTGCTCAGCCCCTCTTATAGCGTTGTTAGTTGCAGGTGAAGATTGAAGATTGTTCCTTGTTGGAACATGGAGATGTTGTTCCTTGTTGGAACATGTTTACTTGTTGGGATATCACAATATCTCTTATTTAATTAATGCATCTATATACTTGGTAAAGGGTGGAAGGCTCGGCCTTATGCCTGGTGTTTTGTTCCACTCTTGCCGCCCTAGTTTCCGTCATACCGTGTTATGTTCCCGGATTTTGCGTTCCTTACGCTGGTCGGGTGATTTATGGGACCCCCGACAGTTCGCTTTGAATAAAACTTGTCCAAAAAGGCCCAACCTTGGTTTTACCATTTGCCTCACCTAGCCCTTTTTTTCCCTTGGGTTTCGGAGCCCAAGGGTCATCTTTATTTACCCCCGGCCGGTGCTCGTTGTGAGTGTTGGTCCAAACCGTCGACCGCCGGTGGCCACCAGGGCAACTCTGGGCTGGCCTCTGGAAGTTTGGACAATCCGGTGTGCCACGAGAACGAGATATGTGCAGCTCCTATCGGGATTTGTCGGCACATTCGGGCAGCTTTGCTGGTCTTGTTTTACCATTGTCGAAATGTCTTGATGTACCGGATACCGAGTCTGATCGGAGTGTCTTGGGTGAAGGTCTATTCTTCGTTGATCGCGAGAGCTTGTCATGAGCTGTTGGGACACCCTGCGCAGGTATAAACTTTCGAGAGCCGTGCCCACGGTTATGTGGCAGATGGGAATTTGATAATGTCCGGTTGTAGAAAACCTGAAGTTGACCTTAATTAAAATACATCAACCGTGTGTGTTACCGTGATGGTCTCTTTCCGGCGGAGTCCGGGAAGTGAACACGGTGTTGGAGTTATGCTTGACGCAGGTTGCTATAGGATCACTTCTTGATCATACTTCTATCGACCGTGCTTTGCTTTCTCTTCTCGCTCTCATTTGCGTAGGTTAGCCGCCATATATGCTAGTCGCTTGCTGCAGCTCCACCTCATGCCTTTACCTTACCCATAGGCTTAAATAGTCTTGATCTCGCGGGTGCGAGATTGCTGAGTCCTCGTGACTCACCAGATACTTCCAAAACCAGTTTGCAGGTGCCTATGTTACCGAGCAGGTGATGCAACCAAGCTCAAGGAGGAGCTTGATGAAGATCTTGTTCATTGTGTTGTTTCGTTCCAGTTGATCAGTAGTGGAGCCCAGTTGGGGTCGATCGGGGACCGTTTGTCGCAATTGGGGTTCTTCTTTTATTTTGGTTCCGTAGCCGGACCTTGATTGTATCTGAATGATGTAATGCTTTACTCATGTAATTGTGTGAAGTGGCGATTGTAAGCCAACTATGTATCTTTTCCCTTATGTATTACATGGGTTGTGTGAAGATTACCTCACTTGCGACATTGCTTTCAATGCGGTTATGCCTCTAAGTTGTGCTTCGACACGTGGGAGATATAGCCGCATCGAGGGCGTGACAAGTTGGTAATCAGAGCCATCCCCGACCTTAGGAGCCCCCACTGCTTGATCGTTTTTAGTGGCCGAGTTGTGTCTAAAAAAAATGTTTTGAGTCATTTAGGATTATATATATCGGAGAGTTTAGGAATTCTTTTTACTCCCCAGTCCCTTCGACCTTCTGGTGAGGTATCCTGACGTAGAGTTTTGACTCTTCTCTTCTTAAATTTCACTAAATTTTTTTTAGGATCACGCGGGTATCTTAGAATCGTTCCGATGGTTTTATGATGACAACATTGTCTTGGTGCCTCGACATTTAGGGGTTGTGGCGGTGTCCCGGGAGTTGAGCTCCGAGGTGTTGTCGTCATAATTTTATCGCTGCAGATTCGGAATACCTGAGTTTAGTACGCCGACATCGAAAATCTCTTTTATGCGCTTGTTGGTGAGATAATCCCGCTAACCCAATCTCGAGGTGAGTACGGAGTATTGCCATGACTTGTATAACGGATGCTTTTCAAGGTTGAGGTAGACGATTTCGAAGGTTTCTTGGTTATGTGTTGACGGATGGATACAATTGGATGTAGGGATTGTTAGTTTGTGTGAGATATATTGCTCCCTGTATCCCCAACACAGTTGCATAACCGAAAATTTCGGAGTTTCATAGGTGGGAATTCAAGTAGCTCTTAGGATATCTTTCCGACGGATGTATGATATGAAATTGGGGTTCGACGTCTAGTGGTCCGCCTATTCACGGTTGGTTTTACATGGTCTCGTTGTGTCTTAAAGAGTCCTTGGCTATGCCGACTGGGACACTTCAGATGTCATGTGCACTGCCTTGTACATGATGGTGCTGTACGATTGAGCCCGTGTAGGCCCCACCACAAAAACTTCGGACGAAATCTCTATCATATGTTTGTTCCGGCTTATTCTGCAAGCCAAATCCTTTGTTTTGTTTTAATTGTGGTATTCGAGTTGCTTCAAAGTCAAATGTTGAATCCATACCTTCCCTAAATGGTGTTCTCGTGCTCCGATGTGAATACCAATCCTTCTTGATCATTGAGATTGTCATGTCAATTCTTTCCAACCGGTGTGCTTCTCTTCAAGTGGATCCCATCATTTTTCCCATCCGCAAGATCAATTCTAAGTTTTCTCAACGGTGTTTGTTTCATCCGTCCCAAGTTCATTTTGTTTTCCCGCCCTCCCACCCTTTTTATTCAAGGACACAGATTTCTTAATCAGGTATCCATTTAATCATGTGAAGTTTCTCCATTCTTTTCTTTCAATGTTCTTACCCGGTGGTTCTCAAGAAGATGTTCTACTAGTTCATCATCGTCCGTTCTCTTTTCTTCTCCGGTGGATTCAAGTCAAGTTTTGTTGATCATACCTTTTTCCTCATTTCAATGTCTTCTCATACCGGTGCACCTCATTATCATTCTTCTCGCTATTTGTTATTCCGGAGTGCTCAAGATATCTCGAAGATTCGTGTTTCCACTCTGCATTCGTTCAAGCTCTTTCGAGATTGGTATCTCATTCAAGTCATTTAATTCAACCAGTGCAACATCGCTTTTAAATCTTTTCAACGGTGTTCTTTTGAGTGGGCCCTAACCCACAGGTCTTTTCCCAGGATCTTACCTGACTCTTCTAATTATTCCGGAGCCATTCTCAAATTCTTTTCAAGTTTGACGTAAGAATGAGTTATCATCAGTCAAATGCTTTTCTTCAAGATCTTTCAAATTCTTTTCATAGTTGGCTCAACCTCTTCACTTTTGATTCTTCCGGTGTGCCTCAATAATTCTTGGTGGTGTTTCTCGTTGTCATTCTCATCATTTGAAGACCGAAGAAGAGTTTCTCTTTAATCTTGCTCTATTCTCTTCGAGATTCATGGTGCTAGCTTGTTGCCATCCTCTCATAATTGTTTTCGATTGTGAGAATCTTTTCACCCGTCAGAGATATTCAAGAGTCTTCTCGGTTTGTCATCCGAGTCCATCAATTCAGGTTTATTCTTTCTCAGCTATCGCTTATCATTCTCCTATCTTACCGTGCATCACTCAAGTATTCTCTAATCAGCTCGCCGATCTCTTCGTTCTCATGTATCTAAATCCTCTCAAGTATCTTCGCTTTTTTTTCTCCAATTCTTCCCGTGAATTGTGGCTTTGCTACGCTCATTTTCGATTCTTACGGTGGTTCGCTCAAGATCTCTCTTCCTTGTTCATCATATCAATTCATTTGTTGTTCCAATCCTACCGGTGGTTCGTTGAAGACCTTCTCAAGTTTTGATATATCTCTTTTAATCCTTTCTACGGGAATAAGTAGTATGCCAAATCCGTTGATTGTCATCAATTTAATTGGTGAAGGATAAGCATAACATAATTCTTATTCTTGTTCATCCAAGTGATTAATTCCTTCTTCCGGAGATTGTTCATGATGAAGTAATTCTCAGTTTCATTTGTTTCATCTTCTCTTTTTCCCGGAGTTCCAAGTTCTCATCATCACGGAGATCCATCTAAATCATTGCAAGGATTCACCTTGTGTTTTCAATTTCTCTTTCTTTTCATCCTTTTATTACCGGAGTTCTTCATGGAGTTTCTTCATGGTGGTTCCTCAAGGATTCTTTTCATTCTTCAATTGTTCTTCAAGATTTCTCTTGAAGTTATGACCCGCCAAGCTATACTCAAAAATTAAACATGCTGCTTAACACTTGTTTTGTTTTGAGAAGCTCAAATATTCTCCGTCTTGCATTCCGAAGTGCAATTCGTTCTACCTTATCATTTGAGATGGTGTTATGTCACTCTTGACAATTTCCTTCTTGTTTCATGATTCATATGTTGTCAAGAATGAGGTATTTTAAATCCATCAATCTCTTCGTTAGAGTTATCTTGGGTTATATTTCACCTAAAGCCTTCCATTGGGAATGTTGCTATTTGTGGTGCTTATCATTGATCCAAGCTTTCTCCATATCCTTCTCGGTGAAAGAGGTTTTTCATCTCTTCGTTGATCTCAAGCAACCAATTGTTTCCGTTAGTGGCCGGTTGTCACCTCATAATGTTGAGATGTTTCCATAAGCCCACTACAAACTTATTCTTTTTGTTGTTGGTCTTCCAACAACTCTATTCTAACCTTCTTGCAAGGATGCCTTCCAAATTCAATTGTGGTAGAAGTTGTCATTTTCTTCTCCGTCCCCTTATCCCAACGCTCTAACTTCTATTCTTTCGTTACGGAGGCATTGTGATGTTGCTCTTTTCACTCATCATCTCGAATTGAGAGGATCATGTTCTTCATGCATATCCATTTAACCGGCGTGTCGTGTCCTCCATTCAAGTTCTTTTCAAGTTTTTCCTTCTTCTTTCAGTCGGAGTGCTGCCCAAATTATATCATTCTTCCCCTCTCATCTTGTTTTAACCGGAGTGGTTTTGAATTCCATCTTGTCCATTAAACTCTTGATTCATGTCTTTGCAACCTTCAAATTCTCGCCGTACTCCTTGTTCCTCTTTTCTACCGGATTGTTTGCAATCTCGTTCATCTTTGTTGTACCCTTTCTTTTAAATTGCTCAACCTCTCAAGGTCCGTGGTTTCACTCGTTCGTCAAAGAAGCAACTTAGTTTTACCTCTCCTCTCTTCCTCTTCTGTTTCTCTCCGGTGCCATTCTAGATCTCGGGACGAGATCCTCTCGTAGTGGTGGAGTGTTGTAACACCCCGGATGTAACCTTCCATATTCGTAACTCCAACTCTTTCCTTTTCCGGAGATGTGTTATTTTATTTCCCTCGTGGTTGGGTTTTGTTGTTTTGTTTTGCTTTTGTTCATGGCATGCTTTTCGTCTCATGCATCATGCGCATTGCATCGGCATCATTTTCATAAAACTTGCATCCGTTCGCAGTTGCCCTTTCTTTCTTTGCCTGCGTTGGCATTTTGTCGGGCCCTTGTCCTTGTTGACCTTCCCTCAGACCATTTGGACCCCTCTCTTCTCTCTTTCTCCGAGACCACAAAACCCCCTTGTCTTCGCCGACCTCTCTTGCCAGCTCGCAGCACCCCGTGCAGCGTGTCCGAAACTTGCCCGAACCCGAACCGGTCTGTCGTTACCGTTGGGTCCGGATCATCCCCTAACGTCTACAAAACGTCTCCGTTTTGTTATTTGGGCTCCCTAACTATTTTATCCGGAACCGTCCGATTTAATCGGAGGGACCAAATACCCCTATCCGAAATTCACTTGCTATATAAATAGATCAACCCTAGAAACTAGGGATCTTGTCCCATCCCCATCCTAGCCGCCGCCGCCACTCTCTCCAAAATCCCCTCGGGATCCATCCCTACCCAACCATCGCTCGCCACCCACCTCTCCTCTGGATCCCCTCGAACCATCCATCCGGTCGATCCACCCTCCTCCTCGATTTGCAAACCGAGTCAACCACCTTCTATTGTCGTCTCCTCCCTGCCTTCTTAGCCAACCACCAGATCGAAGCCCGTGCTCCCCACCACCTCGTCCTCACGAGCACGACCACCGGAGCTTCGCCCCGCCGCTCCGGCTAGCGAGCCGACGCCGACGAGCACCAGCAGGAGCACGAGCTCCCTCCTCCTTGTCCCCGTGCCCGCAGCAGCAGAGCAGGATTCGGCCGCGACGCCTCCTACCCCGAGCTCCTCCCATGGCGCCCTCGTTCACGAGCTCCCCGTCGACCCGCCGCCGGCGCGCCTCCACCACTCCCTGCGCCCTCGCCGCCGCGCCAGAGTCAGGCTGGACCCCCGCCTCCTTCTCCTTCCTTCTCTCGCCCGAGCTCTCCCTCACCTCGCTACCTCCCTCTCTCTCCCTTTCCAGGAACTGCCGCCGCCGCCCTAGGTCTCGCCGCCGACGCCGGGAACGGGTCCCCGACCACGACCTCCGCCGGATCCGGCCACCTGCGGCCCCGTTCCGGCCTCCCCCGCGCCTCCCCATCGCCGTTGACCGCCGTCCTCCGTTGCCGTTGGATTGCGCCCCGCCGCCTGTGTCCTCTGTTTCCGGGATGAGGCGCCCGCTCGCCCGCATCCCGCGTTGACCGCCTCTAGATCGACAGCCGTAGCCAGCGCCAAGGCCCAGATCGACAACCATCTTCCCCACAGCCCAGATCTTGTTGACCCGATCCACCACCGACTGGGCCTGGCCCATGGTGAGCAGCGCCCAGCCTCCTCTTCTGTGCATGTTGGGCTAGCAGTTTCGGCCCGTAGTGGTTTTTTTTCCCGTTGCTGCCATTTTTGCATTATCCAAAGTATTTACTGAGTGCGTAAAACCCCTAAGTTCATGCATATAATAACTTCACAACCGTGCATCATATGTAAACAATTTATATATGAAAAATGCTTAGTTTTTCGTCTAGTTTCATAATATGTCATTTTCATCCATGTTTAAAATGTTTAAAATGTTGTTTGATTAAATTTGCTCCAATGCCATGTTAAATTGATTTAATTCATAACTAAATAACCGTAACTCCGATTTTAATAAACTTTATATGTAAATGGGGTAGAATTTTGCCTAGTTTAACATGGTGCACTCATCTCGCATGTTTAACGACTTTAAAATATGGTTTAGGACAGAACAGTACCAAATTCATAATATGCTCATGAGGATTTTCCGGACTTGTTGTTCGTTGTTTCCGGCCTCATTTAAATTTGCCTAGGTAGGTAGTTTTGTTATGCTTCACCCCTTGTCATGTTAATCAACATTTAATATTGTTGGGTGGTTTAAACAAGAGAGAACTAAATAATTGAAGTGGTGTTTCGTCAATATGCAACTCCGTTGCATATTGAGCTCCACTTAATTTGTAAGATTGTTTCGCTCCTTTGCCATGCCATGCCTCATTAAACCGGACATGCATCATACTTGTTTGCGCATCATGCCATGTTTATGTGATGGTTGTTTACTATGTGGTTTGTTTCTTTCCGAGTTGCTTCTCTCGTTAGCTTCGGTTTCGTTCCGAAGATGTGAGGATTCGTTCGACTACGTCCTTTTGTCTTCTTCATGGAATCGTTCTTCTTCCTTGCGGGATTTCAGGCAAGATGATCATACCCTCGAAATCACTACTATCTTTGCTATGCTAGTTTGCTCGCCCTTTTGCTATGCCAATGCTGCGATGCCTACCTTTTGCTTGTCAGCCTCCCAAAATGTCAAACCCCTAACCTTTGACACCTTTCCTATGCAAACCGTTGTTTGGCTATGTTACCGCTTTGCTCAGCCCCTCTTATAGCGTTGTTAGTTGCAGGTGAAGATTGAAGATTGTTCCTTGTTGGAACATGGAGATGTTGTTCCTTGTTGGAACATGTTTACTTGTTGGGATATCACAATATCTCTTATTTAATTAATGCATCTATATACTTGGTAAAGGGTGGAAGGCTCGGCCTTATGCCTGGTGTTTTGTTCCACTCTTGCCGCCCTAGTTTCCGTCATACCGGTGTTATGTTCCCGGATTTTGCGTTCCTTACGCGGTCGGGTGATTTATGGGACCCCCCTGACAGTTCGCTTTGAATAAAACTTGTCCAGCAAGGCCCAACCTTGGTTTTACCATTTGCCTCACCTAGCCCTTTTTTCCCTTGGGTTTCCGGAGCCCAAGGGTCATCTTTATTTACCCCCCCGGGCCAGTGCTCGTTGTGAGTGTTGGTCCAAACCGTCAGCCGCCGGTGGCCACCAGGGGCAACTCTGGGCTGGCCTACCGGAAGTTTGGACAATCCGGTGTGCCCTGAGAACGAGATATGTGCAGCTCCTATCAGGATTTGTCGGCACATTCGGGCGGCTTTGCTGGTCTTGTTTTACCATTGTCGAAATGTCTTGATGTACCGGGATACCGAGTCTGATCGGAGTGTCTTGGGTGAAGGTCTATTCCTTCGTTGATCGCGAGAGCTTGTCATGAGCTAAGTTGGGACACCCCTGCAGGGTATAAACTTTCGAGAGCCGTGCCCGCGGTTATGTGGCAGATGGGAATTTGTTAATGTCCGGTTGTAGAAAACCTGAAGTTGACCTTAATTAAAATACATCAACCGTGTGTGTTACCGTGATGGTCTCTTTCCGTGGTCCGGAAGTGAACACGATGTTGGAGTTATGCTTGACGCAGGTTGCTATAGGATCACTTCTTGATCATACTTCTATCGACCGTGCTTTGCTTTCTCTTCTCGCTCTCATTTGCGTAGGTTAGCCGCCATATATGCTAGTCGCTTGCTGCAGCTCCACCTCATGCCTTTACCTTACCCATAAGCTTAAATAGTCTTGATCTCGCGGGTGCGAGATTGCTGAGTCCTCGTGACTCACGGATACTTCAAAACCAGTTTGCGGTGCCTATGTTACCGGCGGTGATGCAACCAAGCTCAAGGAGGAGCTTGATGAAGATCTTGTTCATTGTGTTGTTTCGTTCCGGTTGATCGATAGTGGAGCCCGGTTAGGGTCGATCGGGGACCGTTTATGCAATTGGGGTTCTTCTTTTATTTTGGTTCCGTAGCCGGACCTTGATTGTATCTGAATGATGTAATGCTTTACTCATGTAATTGTGTGAAGTGGCGATTGTAAGCCAACTATGTATCTTTTCCCTTATGTATTACATGGGTTGTGTGAAGATTACCTCACTTGCGACATTGCTTTCAATGCGGTTATGCCTCTAAGTCGTGCTTCGACACGTGGGAGATATAGCCGCATCGAGGGCGTGACAGAGAGAGAGATGAGGTACAGGGAGAAGGGAAAGGAGGAAGGAGAGGGCACGACGGGGCTTGCCTGGGTGGCGGAGGGCGTCGGCAGGAGGGGCTCAGCTCCGGCGAGCTGGTTGCGGCGCGCTCCAGCACGGGAGGCAAACGGGGACGCGGGCGACGAGGCTGCAGGCGCCTCGACGAAGAGGAGCAGCAGCGGACAGGCGCGGCTCCAGCAGAGGGGTTTGGCGAGGCGGAGGGAGGCGGACGACGCGGATCCGGCGGGACCAGGCTGGAACTGGCCGGATCCAGCAGCGGGGCGGACCAGGAATGAGGAGGCCGTCGGCCAGACGACGAGGCGGGGTCGAGGGTGAATGGGGAGCTAAAGGAGGAGCTCGGGCAGAGGCAGAGGGCGCGAGGCAGATCCTAGTGGTTCTGGCGGCGTTCAGTCGGGCTCCGGCGAGGGTCATCGGCAGCACGGGCGTGCGGGGAGCGGGAGCGAGCGCTCCGCTCGGGAAGGAGCTCGGGGACAGTTCCGCGGGCGACGACGGGCGCGCCTGGCCCAGAGGATGCTCGTCGGCGACGAGGCGAGGAGAAGGGGGTCTGTCAGCGCGGGGACGGCTCGGATCGAGCGGGAGGAGCTCGGGTGTGGGGGTGGATCGATGGGTGGATCTGGCAGGGAGGCGGCTGCGCTCGGTGGTGGTTGGGCGAGGGGATCGAGGGAGATCGGTGAGGGGATCCCGATGAAGAAAGTGGCGGCGGCCGAGACGGGATGGATGGGATAGGTCCCTAGGAATTAGGGATTTGGTCTGATGTATATATATTAGGTGGACTAGGCTTAGTGGCTATTTGGTCCCTACGATTAAAATTGGACGGTCGCGAATAAAATAGTTAGGGAGCCCAAATAACAAAACGGAGACGTTTTGTAGACGTTAGGGGATGATCCGGACCCAACGGTAATGAAAGCCCGGGTCGGGTTCGGGGAAGTTTTCGAACGCAAGAAAGAGGGGGTCGGTGCACTGTGTTGAGAGGGTAGGCATTTAGATGAGAGGGGGAAAACAAAGACAAAGGTCTGACGAAAGGCCACGGGGTCAAGGGGTTTTGTTGGTCTCGGAGAAAGAGAGAAGAGAGGGGTCCAAATGGTCTGCGAGAAGGTCAACAAAGGCAAAGCGGTCCGAGGAGGTCAACAAGGACAAAGGCCCGACAAAATGCCAACGCCGGCAAAGAAAGAAAGGGCAACTGCGAACGGTTACGAGTTTTATGAAAACAATGACGACAACGAGTGCCAATGCAATGCAAATGATGCCATGAGATGAGATGCATGCCAAGACCAAAACGCAAAACAAAAGACAAAAACCCAACCACGGAGAAAATAATATATCACAAAGCCGGAAATGGCAAGAGTTGGAGTTACGAATATGGAAAGCTACATCCGGGGTGTTACAACACTCCACCACTACGAGAGGATCTCGTCCCGAGATCTAGGATGGCACCGGAGGGAAAACGGAACAGGAAGAGAAGAGGTAAAACTAAGTTGCTTCTTTGACCAATGAGTGAAACCAAAGAACCTTGAGAGGTTGAACAGATTGAAAGAAACAAAACAACGGAGATGACAAAGATTGCAAACAATTCATTGGACAAGAGGAACAAGGAATATGATGAGAACCAAGAGGTTCAGTGATAAGATAGATATTGAAACCACTCCGGTTAATACTAGATAGAGGAGGAGTAAGATTGATATAATTTGGGCAGCACTCCGACTGTAAATGGAAGGAATTGAACATGAACTTGACAAGATGAGAGGATACATGATGAAATCAACAACACACTGCATCCAGAATTGAAAGAATGGCACAAGGGGTAAGAAACATTACAAACCGCACTCCGGTTGAGAAGGGAGGCAATACTTAATAAGATGAGAGAACTCGAATGAAAACACGACACTCCGGCTAAACGGATAAGCAAGGAAAATTACATGATATTGACAAAACGAGGTGATGAGTGAAGAGCACAACATCACAATGCCTCCGGAACGAAAGAATAGAAGCTAGACCGTTGGGATAAAGGGACGGAGAAGAAAATGACAACTTTTGCCACAAGTGAACTTGGAAAGCATCCTTGCAAAGAAGGTCATAACGGAGTTGTTGGAAAACCAACAACAAAAAGAATAAGCTTGTGGCGGGCTTATGAAAACATCTCAAAATTATGACGTGAGCTTCTGCCACAAGCGGGAACAATTCATTGGATTGATATCAACAAGGAGACGAGAAACTTATTTCACCGGGAGGACAAATGAAGAACTTGGGTCATTTATAAGCACCATAAATAGCAACAACCCTTACGGAAAGGCTTTAGGTGAAATCTGACACAAGATAACTCCAATGAAGAAGTTGATGGATTTAAAATACCTCATTCTTGACAACATATGAATCATGAAACATGAAGGAAATTGTCAAGAGTGACATAACACCACCTCAAAAGATAAGGTAGAAAGAATTGCACTTTGGAATGCAAGATGAAGAATACTTGAGCTCCTCAAAACAAAACATGTGTTGAACACCATGTTTATTTTAGAGTATAGCTTGGGGGATCATAACTTCGAGAGAAATCTTGAAGAACAAATGAAGAATGAAAAGAATCCTTGACGACCCACCATTTAGAGCCTCCATGAAGAACTCCGGTAATAGAAGGATGATGAAAAGAAAGAGAAGTTGAAAACACAAGGTGAAGCCTTGCAATGATTTAGATGGAGCTTCGCGATTATATAACCGAGAGAACTTAGAACTCCGAAATGAAAGATGAAGCCTCTCGAACCGAGAATGTGATATGATGACCAACTCCGGAAAGAAAGATGAATCACTTGTAATCAAGAATTTATACATCATGAATAATCTCCGGAAGAAAAGAATTGAATCGCCTCGAGGAAATAAGAATAAGATTTATTGTATGCTTGTCCTTCATCAAATTAAATTGACGGCAAGCAATGGATTTTGCATATTACTTATTCTCGTAGAAAGGATTAAGAGAGATATATCAAAACTTGAGAAGGTCTTCAACGAACCACCGGTAGGATTGGAACAACAAATGAATTGATATGAAGAACAAGGAAGAGAGATCTTGAAAGAACCACCGTAAGAATTGAAAATGATCGAAGTAGGGGTGCATCACCGGTAAGAATTAGCAAATGAACGAAGGTGCTTGAGACAAACTAGATACATGAGAACAAAGAGATCAAGAACTGATTAGAGGATATTCGATTGATGCACTGGCAAGATAGGAGAATGATATCGATAGTGAGAATGAATAAACCTGAATTGATGGACTCGGATGACAAACCGAGAAGACTCTTGAATATCTCCTGATGGGTGAAAAAGATTCTCACAATAGAAAACAATTATGAGAGGATGGCAACAAGCTAGCACCATGAATCTTGAAGAGAATAGAGCAAGATTAAAGAGAAACTCTTCTTCGGTTTTCAAAATCCGAGACTGACGATGAGAAACACCACCATGAATTGTTGAGATACTCCGGGAGAACTAAAAGAGGAAAGGTTGAGCCAAAGATGAAAAGAATTTGAAAGATCTTGGAGAAAAGCATTTGGCTGATGATAACTCATTCTTACGTCAAACTTGGAGAAGAATTTAGGATAGCTCGGGAAAATAGAAGAGTCGTAAGATCACGGAAAAGACACGTGGGTTAGGGCCCACTCAAAAGAACACCGTTGAAAAGATTTAAAAGAGATGTTGCACGGTTAAATTAAATGACTTGAATGAGATACCAATCTCGAAAGAGCTTGAGCGAATGCAGAGTGGAAACACGAATCTTGAGATATCTTGAGCACTCCGAATAACAAATAGCGAGCAAGAGAATGATAATGAGGTGCACCGATGCGAGAAGACATTGAAATGAGGAAAAAGGTATGATCAACAAAACTTGACTTGAATCCACCGGAGAAGAGAAAGGAATGAGGAATGACGAACTAGAAGAACATCTTCTTGGGAACCACCGGGTAAGAACATTGATGGAAAAGAATGGAGAAACTTCACAAAATAAAAGGATACTTGGTAAAGAAATCTTAGTCCTTGAGGAAAAAGGGTGGGTGGGCGGGAAAAACAAAGGCAACTTGGAGACGGATGAAACAAACAACGTTGAGAAGAAATGATAATTGGACTTGCTGATGTTGAAGTGATCGGATCCACTTGAAGAGTAACACGCCGGTTGAAAAGGATTGACATGACAATCTCGATTGTCGAGAAGGATTGGTATTCACATCGGAGTATGAGAACACCATTTCGGAAAGGTATGGAATCAACACTTGGCATTGAAGCAACTCGAATACCACAACTCAAAACAAAAACAAAGGATTGGCTTGCAGAATAAGCCGGAACAAATACATATGATAGAGATTTACCCAATCCCATATCATGCATCTGTCGGAAAGATATTCTAGGAGCTACTTGAATTCCCACCTATAAACTCCCGAAACTTTCTGGTTAAGCAATCTGGTTTTGGGGATACAGGGGAAGCAATATATCTCACCCAAACTAACAATCCCTACATCCAAGCTGTATCCATCCGTCAACACATAACCAAGAAACCTTCAGAAATTGTCTACCTCAACCTTCGAAAAGCATCCGTTATACGAGTCATGGCAATACTCCCGTACTCACCTCGATCTTTGGGTTATCGGGTTATCTCACCAACAAGCGCATAAAAGAGATTTTCGATGTCGGCGACTAAACTCGGTATTCGAACTGCAACGATAAAATTATGACGACAACACCTTAGAGCTCAACTCCTCAGGACACTTCCACTAAACCCCTGACAGGAGGCACCAAGACAATGTTCTCATCATAAAACCATCGGAACGATTCCAAGATACCAGCGTGATCCTAAAAAATTTTTAGTGAAATTTGAGAAGAGAAGAGTCAAAACTCTCGTCGGGATGCCTTACCAGAGCGACGAAGGACCGAGGAGTAAAAAAATTCTAACTCTCCGATATATATAATCCTAAATGACTCAAAACATTTTTCTAGACGCAACTCGGCCGCTAAAAAACGATCAAGCAGTGGGGCTCCTAAGGTCGGGGAAGGCTCTGATTACCAACTTGTAACGCCCTCGATGCGGCTATATCTCCCACGTGTCGAAGCACGACTTAGAGGCATAACCGCATTGAAAGCAATGTCACAAGTGAGGTAATCTTCACACAACCCATGTAATACATAAGGGAAAGAGATACATAGTTGGCTTACAATCGCCACTTCACACAATTACATGAATAAAGCATTACATCATCCAGATACAATCAAGTTCGACTACGGAACCAAAATAAAAGAAGAACCCCAAATCGACAAAGGTCCCCGATCGACCCCAACTGGGCTCCACTCTCGATCAACTAGAACGAAACAACACAAAAGGCAAGATCTTCATCGAGCTCCTCCTTGAGCTTGGTTGCGTCACCCCGCCGGTAACATAGGCACCGCAAACTGGTTTTGGAAGTATCCGGTGAGCCACGAGGACTCAAAGAATCCCATTACCATGGGTATCAAGACTAGCAAAGCTTAATGGGTAAGGAAGGGGTAAAGTGGTGAGGTTGCAGCAGCGGCTAAGCATGATATGGTGGCTAACATACGCAAATGAGAGCGAGAAGAGAAACAAAGGAACGGTCGTGAAGCTAGCAATGATCAAGAGGTGATCCTGAACACCTACTTACGTCAAACATAACCCAGAAACCGTGTTCACTTCCCGGACTCCGCCGAGAAGAGACCATCACGGCTACGCACTCGGTTGATGCATTTTAATTCGGATCTGGTGTCAAGTTATCTACAACCGGACATTAACAAATTCCCATCTGCCACATAACCGCGGGCACGGCTCTCGAAAGTTTATACCGTGCAGGGGTGTCCCAACTTAGCCCATGACAAGCTCTCGCGATCAACGAAGAATAGACCTTCTCCGGAAGACCCGATCGGTCTCGGAATCCGGTTTACAAGACTTTTCGACAATGGTAAAACAAGACCAGCAAAGCCGCCCGATGCGCCGACAATCCCGATAGGAGCTGCACATATCTTGTTCTCAGGGCAACACCGGATGAGACATCCTACGAGTAAAACCAGACCTCGAGTTTCCCCGAGGGGGCCCCACAATCTACTCGGTTCGGACCAGCACTTAGACAAGCACTGGCCCGGGGGGGCTAAAATAAAGATGACCCTCGGGTTGGCCGACCCAAGGGAAGGGTATAGGTGGTGGTGAGGCAAATGGTAAAACCAAGGTTGGGCCTTGCAGGACAAGTTTTATTCAAAGCGACTGTCAGGGGGGTCCCATAAATCACCCGACCGTGTTAGGGACGCAAAATCCGGGAACATAACACCGGTATGACGGAAACTAGGGCGGCAAGAGTGGAACAAAACACCAGGCATAAGGCCTAGCCTTCCACCCTTTACCAAGTATATAGATGCATTAATAATATAAGAGATATTGTGATATCCCAACATAAACCCCATCCGCCATGGAGAAAGTCTTCAACTTCACCGCAGCTAGCAACGCTATAAGAGGGCTGAGCAAAGCGGTAACATAGCCAAACAACGGTTTGCATAGGAAAGGTGTCAAAGGTTAGAGGTTCATGGCAATATGGGATGGCTTGATAATCAGGTAATAGGTAGCGCAGCATAGCGATAGAACGAAGCAACTAGCATAGCAATGATAGTAGTGAGATCCAGGGTAGCAGTCATCTTGCCTGAAATCCCGCTAGGAAGAAGAACGAGTCCATGAAGAAGACGAACGGGAGTAGTCGAACGAATCCTCACAACTCCAGAACGAAACCGAAGCTAACGAGAGAAGCAAACCGGAAAGAAGCAAACAACATGGTAAACACGCAAGCATAATCATGGCATGATGCACAAACAAGTATGATGCATGTCCGGTTTAATGAGGCATGGCATGGCAAAGTGCAACACACAATACTACAAGTTAAGTGGAGCTCAATATGCAACGAGTTGCATATTGACAAAACACCACATTGACTTATTTAGTTTAATCTCGTTTAGGTACACAACAATGTTAAATGTTGTTAAACAGGGCAAGGGGTGAAGCATAACAAAACTACACTATCTAAGCAATTTAAATGGGGCCGGAAACAACAAACAACAAGTCCGGAAAATCCCCATGTGCATATTATGGATTTGGTACTGTTCTGCCCTAAAACATATTTTAAAGTTGTTAAACAGGAAAATAAAGTGGACCATGTTAATCTAGGCATTTTTCCACCCCATTTACATATAAAGAACATTTAAAACCGAGCTACTGTTATTTAGTTATGAAATAAAACATTTTAACATGGCATTTAAGCAAATTTAAACAAACAGCATTTTAAACATTTTAAACATGGATGAAAGTTGCATATTATGAAACTAGATGAAAAACTAGTCATTTTACATATATAAATTAGTTACATCCGATGCACGGTTTGTGAATTATTATATGCATGAAGTGCAAGGGGTTTTCTGTAAACTGTTAAATCACTGAAAATTAGGAAATTCGCAGAACCAAAAAAAACATATACGGGCCGTATCTGCAGGCTGGCCCATTAGGAGGAAAATCAAAGGAGGGGCGCTGGGGCTTCTCACCCAGTGGGCCTTGGCCCGGTTCGATGGAGGAGCTGGCAGGCCGCGGCTGGAGAGGAGGCGCGCTGGGCCGGGGGGATCTGGAGGCAGAGGCGCGGTCAACGGAGTGGCTGGATCGAGTGGGACTTGGCGCTGCAGTCCACGCTGGAGCAGAGGAACAACGCGACGGCGGGGCAACTCCGGCAGGGTGAGCACGGGGCGGCAGCAGATCCGGGCGTGGGGAGGAAGGCATGGGCGCGCGGCGCCGGGGTTCTGCTGGCGAGGACCGGTGTCGGGGATGAGATCCAGGGCGGCCGACGGGAGGCTCGGGCTCCTGGCGCCTTGGCCGTCAGGGTCCTGCGAGAGAGAGAGAGAGAGAGATGAGTTACAGAGAGAAGGGAAAGGAGGAAGGAGAGGGCACGACGGGCTTGCCTGGGTGGCGGAGGGCGTCGGCAGGAGGGGCTCGCTCCAGCCGAGCTGGTTGCGGCGCGCTCAAAGCCACGGGAGGCAACGGGACGCGGGCGACGAGGCTGCAGTGCTTGACGAAGAGGAGCAGCAGCGGACAGGCGCAGCTCCAGCAGAGGGGTTTGGCGAGGCGGAGGGAGGCGGACGACGCGGATCCGGCGGGACCAGGCTGGAACTGGCCGGATCCAGCAGCGGGGCAGACCGGGCTTGAGGAGGCCGTCGGCCAGACGACGAGGCGGGGTCGAGGGTGAATGGGGAGCTGCAGGAGGAGCTCGGGCAGAGGCAGAGGGCGCGAGGCAGATCCTGGTGGTTCTGGCGGCGTTCAGTCGGGCTCCGGCGAGGGTCATCGGCAGCACGGGCGCGCGGGGAGCGGGAGCGAGCGCTCCGCTCGGGAAGGAGCTCGGGGACGGTTCCGCGGGCGACGATGGGCGCGCCTGGCCCAGAGGATGCTCGTCGGCGACGAGGCGAGGAGGAGGGGGTCTGTCAGCGCGGGGACGGCTCGGATCGAGCGTGAGGAGCTCGGGTGTGGGGGTGGATCGATGGGTGGATCGGGCAGGGAGGCGGCTGCGCTCGGTGGTGGTTGGGCGAGGGGATCGAGGGAGATCGGTGAGGGGATCCCGATGAAGAAAGTGGCGGCGGCCGAGACGGGATGGATGGGATAGATCCCTAGGAATTAGGGATTTGGTCTAATGTATATATATTAGGTGGACTAGGCTTAGGGGCTATTTGGTCCCTACGATTAAAATCGGACGGTCGCGAATAAAATAGTTAGGGAGCCCAAATAACAAAACGGAGACGTTTTGTAGACGTTAGGGGATGATCCGGACCCAACGGTAATGAAAGCCCGGGTCGGGTTCGGGGAAGTTTTCGGACGCAAGAAAGAGGGGGTCGGTGCACTGTGTTGAGAGGGTAGGCATTTAGATGAGAGGGGGGAAACAAAGACAAAGGTCTGACGAAAGGCCATGGGGTCAAGGGGTTTTGTTGGTCTCGGAGAAAGAGAGAAGAGAGGGGTCCAAATGGTCTGCGAGAAGGTCAACAAAGGCAAAGCGGTCCGAGGAGGTCAACGAGGACAAAGGCCCGACAAAATGCCAACGCCAGCAAAGAAAGAAAGGGCAACTGCGAACGGTTACGAGTTTTATGAAAACAGTGACGACAACGAGTGCCGATGCAATGCAAATGATGCCATGAGATGAGATGCATGCCAAGACCAACACGCAAAACAAAAGACAAAAACCCAACCACGGAGAAAATAATATATCACAAAGCCGGAAATGGCAAGAGTTGGAGTTACGAATATGGAAAGCTACATCCGGGGCGTTACATCCGACCTCGGATCGAAAACCAAATCACCATGGGAAAGAGATGGCGTTGCCGTGTAGAAGTGGTCGATCACCAAGTTCTTGTCATCTTGAAGTTCCAAATGTGCACTCTCCAATGTCGCACCGTCTTGTAATTCCTTCAAAAGTAGCAAAGATAACAAGCACTTGGAAAAACAAATGTGGTTGTCGTAAGAGCAAAACCAAGCATTCAAGAGGTGATTCACCCAACAAGTGTTGTCATCAAGCATAGCATATGGTTTGACAAAGAAGTATGTCATGACATATGGACATATAAATTGAGCACAATCAAGTACATCATGGGAACAAGCATGTAAATGGGAGGTCAAGATGCAAATATATGTGATAAGTGACCAAGCATCTACCTCAAGGTCATAGCAAGAATGCATAAAGAGCTCAATGAACGGTCTATGGTAGGCATAAGAGTCATTCACAACACCAAATATAGTGAAATGTCTAAACACATGGGGCAAGTGCAAGACAATCCAAGCATAATGTGCATAGGATGTAGTGAATATATCGTGGCACTCAACACAATGGAAAGAGCAATTGTTCAGCATGTGTGAGGCAATCAAGTCAAACATGTGACAAGCAAAGGGACATGGCATATGTGAAGAAATGGTATTGGTGCAACCAACCATATGATAGTAGTAAGTAGTCCAAGAATTGGATGCAACACACAAGGCATATATATCATGATGCATGGGAATGTGATAATGGCAAGTCAAAGCAAGATCTAGCATGAGAGAGGAAACACATGGAGATATATGACACGAAGCAATATGAATCATGTGCGAAGCATATAGATGGTTGTCATCAACCGCATGAGATGAGCAAGTATGACACAAGAGACAACGCATGTGAGAGGCATGAACATATATGTCATCAACCCAAGAAAGCAAGTAGTGGAACATGGGTGATGCAACATAGCGAGCAATCATAGCAATCATGTCGTGCAAGCTAGTAGTGCGAAGATGCAACATACTAGAGGAAATCATGGAAATCATGTCATTGGTGCAAATAGTGGGCCTGAATAATTCACATGTCATAGCACAAGCATGAAAGCAAGATATGAGGACAATAGCATGGGGCACATGATAAACATGGCAATAGCAACAAGGATCTCTACCAAGCATGCAAATACACAGAGAAGTAGCATAATGATGAAACATGGGTAGATGCAAGCAAGGGTCACAATTGCATGGCAAAGGCATAGAAGCAAGCATAGCA
This sequence comes from Aegilops speltoides, assembly GCA_021437245.1. Taxonomy (NCBI): domain Eukaryota; kingdom Viridiplantae; phylum Streptophyta; class Magnoliopsida; order Poales; family Poaceae; genus Aegilops; species Aegilops speltoides. The sequence goes on from CM038144.1 coordinate 165,361,477, forward strand.
TGCAAAGTGAACACGGTAAAATGAGCATAATGTGAGAAGTGGTAAATGGCCCATAGCCGTGTGAGAGCCAAGTAGAGGAGTTGCGCGTAGTCCTTGCGCGAAGGGAACGGTGGTAAGGATAGTCCACGGGATCCCAAATTGTCATTGCTCTCAAGAGCTCGTTTTGTCAACTCGTGGGATTGCGAGGTTGACAAGTATTCATGGGTACCTACACAAAAGAGACACAAACGAAAGAAATTGTGTGTGTGGTAAATGTACACATCATCCATCATGATGTGTATGTGCACGTGTGAGTTAGCACAAGATAGGCATCGCTCAAAGAAATTTGATGCATGGTATAGGAACATGTCATCCATCATGAAAGAATAGTTGTTATGCATGACACGATGGGGACACAAATTGAGCAAACAAGTATATGGCACATCAAAAGCATGTTTATTCATGGGGAGCATATGGTGCCCACACGTATTGGGATCATGCAATGGATGGGATGGATCAAAATCTCCTAAAATGTATGAGGAAACTATGGGGGCCTCCTCATGAGCAATATCGGAAACATCATATGGAGAAAATGGACAACATCCAAAACAATGCATATCCGAAGCTAGGTGGTCATGGCATGGCATATGAGATAAATGATGCAAAGGGAGCATATCAATATCATCACAAGAGAAACAAATGCCAATAACCATGGGCTTGTCATCTATGCCATATGTGCAAATTGGGTTTATTTTAATGGCATATGCATAGTCACTATGAAGAGATTGCAAATAAGACATATGGTTGATCTCATGCATAGCATATGACAAGTCAAGCGGATTATCAAACTTGATGTGACCTAAAGAATTGTCACAAGAAATCCTATGTAACATGGCATCAGAACTAATAGACTCCACAATAGAATCATCATACTCATCATAAATGGGCAAATCATCGCATGGGGAAATCATACTAGCATGAAGCATGGCAATAGGTGGATCAACATCATGCAAGCAATCAATGTCAAGAATGTCCACTAGTGGGACTAGAGCATCACCTTCACCTATGTTACCTTTGTCATTCCACTCAAGTGGTGTAGGTGAGGTGGGAAGGACCAAATGGTGGTCATCATCATCTTGATGGAACCATGTGGGCGGTGGATCATAATCCACCATGGCCATCATCTTGTCCAAAGGGAGGACGAAGTCGTCGAGGATCGGCGCGTCATCATAAATGGGACCTAGCACCAAACGAGAAGACACAATCGATGTAGAGGTCAAGTTGTTAGAAATGCAAATGGCCTCACGAGACCTATCAATTGTCTCACTCTCTCTATGTGGTGGTTCACTCACTCCCTCAAAATAGGTGCACTCAAGCTCACGTATGGTGGAGTCACTCATCTCACTCAAGTGGTGGGGGTTGTGGCTCTCCTCACATGTAAAGTGGGGCAACTCATCATATATGGGGCTAGTGGTGAAGTCACTCTCACTCTCAATATGGTGGCAAAAGTCACTCAAGTCATCATACATCGCCGTGGTCGAAGGGAAAGTCCCATGCCCAATCATCTCGTCACCGTCGCCGTTGATGAAGGCCGAAGATGGCTCAACATCACTCTCGTCGTGGATGAAGGCCGAAGATGGCACATCATCACTCTCACCTCCTAAGATGGAAGCATCATCCTTGCTCGCCACCTTGTTGCTCCCCTCCAAAGCTTGGTCCTTGAGGGTCTCCGTAGTCGTACTCGTCGCCGCACCGTCTTGAAAAAGAGTCGAAGTAGACTCGGCATCATCAATGCCACAAAGAGGGATGGCGATGAAGTCACACTTGGGAGCATCGTCTTGGAGCTTGTCGGCCTTGGACATCATGGTGGTACTAGCCTCATGCTTGTCGTAGAGCTTGGTCGCCGCGAAGTTTGCTTGGGGTGGATAAGCCTTGGCCTTCATGAGTTCTTGTTCCGCCTTGAGAGCACCAATGTAGTAGTCGTCGATGGACTTGTAGTTCTCGAGGAAGATGGTCTTGGAGATGTCATTGTGCAATCCCATCATGAAGTGGAACTTCATCGAAATGGGGTCGTCCACGCCGGCTCGTCGCAAGGCAATCATCATCTCCTTGAAGTACTTGTCGATGGACTTAGATCCTTGGGTGGTGTTCTCCAATTGGCGTCGAAGTTGTTCCGTGTAGGTTTGAGGCACAAACTCTCGCCGTAAAGCTCTATTCGTCTTGGGTCAACTCATCTCATAGCTCTCCAAAGGTGTGTGAAGCCACCATGTCGAGGCGTAGTCGTGGAAGTTTCTTGTGGCGCACTTCACTTGATCTTCGGGACGAACTTGATGTAGCTTGAGGTAATCGTCCATCAAACGCTCCCACTCGAGGTACTCCTCGGGTTCTTGAGTCCCATAGAAAGGAATCTTGTGGTCGGTGTCGAGGTCGTAGTAGCTCGTGGAAGTCGCGGACTTGAGCTTGGGTAGCTTCTCTTGAGTGTAGTGTTGAGGTTCTTGCTGGCGAAGATGCCACATGTCCGTAGGCGAAGATGCCTTGAAGTCGCTTGGCGAAGATGCCAAGGGAGATGGTGAAGTTGTTGAGCGGTTGTTGGTGTTGAGCTCTTGACCTTCACGTTCTTGTTGGTGATGGTGTCGATGCCGATGTGATCTTGCCGGAGGTGGTAGCTCGGAAGGATGTGCTCTTGAGCGTCTTCTCGAAGATGAGGAAGATCGCTTGTAGGACTTGATGAGGGCCTTGATCTCCTCCATGCGCTTGTCCATCTTGGCGTCGTAGTTGTTGTTCATGGCATCGAACTCGTCATTGTTGTTGTAGACCGAAAGTGAAATGCCTTGCCTATCCATCACAAGACTCGAGTAGAGGTGAGTAGGAAATGAGATAAACAATACCAAGTTACCTTTTCCCAAAGTTGAGGATGTATCTCGTTTCACCCAATGTGAGATGAAAGAATAGTGGAATTGGTACCGGACTTGTTCACTCACACCTTCAAGTAAAGGCTTATGGTAGAGCTCGGTGAGGATAGTGGCACAAAAATTTGATGCAAAATGTTAGCAAGAGTCAATAATGTTGAAAGAGATTCACAAATTCGCAAGTGAAACAAATGGACCAATAGCAATGAAAGGTACACGGAAACACACACACGGATAGATAAATGGGGTCGTGCAACCAAGGAATGAGCACAAAATGTGGAATCCACGGAAAACGCTCGTGTTGCACAACTCAAGAGAGACGCTAGCACGATTGCTCAATAGGCGAATACGACACTTGTGCACAACCTATAAGATGCAAAATGGATATTCTTCTATCCCAAGTATGCTATGTATGTATGCTTCCCGGTGTTCCTCTCAAGCATGATATCATATGATGTAGATTTTGGTATGGCTCTTATTTTCAATGGGGGTATGATGCTATGGCACTTGCTCACGAGCTCTTTGCTCTCTTTTTGCTTAAAAGCTTTTACTTTTTTTTTCTATGGCCAATTTGCACAATGCACAAACCAAGATAGCAATTGGGTATATGCGGGAACAAACTTGAGGCACAATGGATGATATGATACCAAGATGATATGGTATGTATGCAATGGATGGTGGATCACTAATGTGCACAAGTAACGTTGCCGACAATACTCAAATGGCTAGTCTCGATAGGCAAGTAACGCAAAATGGGCTAGGGGTTAACAATGCAATTGCAAGGGAATATACAAAGGTGTCGTCGAGGTTACCGTCCTTTGTGATGATGAGTGGCGGTGTTCTTGGTGTAGATACCAAGATGATGGAGACTCGTCCCTAAGTAGCCGAAACACCTTAGGAAACGGAAAAACCGCAAACTCAAAATCTCAAATGACAAATGTCAAATGGTGTAGCGGAAAGCGGTGGTGGTGTTGCACTAGGCAATGCAGAAGTGGAATGATGGGCTATACACGAGTTGGAGTTGAATTTGCCGTCCCTAAGTAGCCGAAACACCTTAGGAGACACAAGCCACTACTCAAAAAAAATTGGGTTAAGTTGGGGTGGAAATGTATGGTGGGCACGTCTATGCGGAAGTGGTGGTGGTGGTTGATGAAGAAGCAATTGTCCCTAAGTAGCCGAAACACCTTAGGAGACTCTAGTCACAACTCAAACAACCACATATGCAATGGGGAACAAAATGGGTTAGGTTGCGGAAGTCGGTGGTGGTAATGCGGATGATATGGTGGAGGGCCTAGGCAAACTTGCCAAATTTCAGAAAATATTATGGAGTCAAATGATTTTGGTGGTATTTTTGTGGGATGGGGGATGTCAATAGCTTCAAAACGAGCTAAAGAACGTCGAAATCGGACTCCGGATGAATTAGTTATGACCAAAACAAAATTTCAGCCGTGTCAGTTTTAGGGTTAACCGGACATCCGGGAGGAGGTCCGGATGATCCGGGCTAGGTCCGGATGATCCGGGTGTTCATCCGGATGATCCGGGTTCGTCAGCGCCGATTCTGTTTTCTGGGTGCGTGGGGTATCCGGACGTCCGGGAGAGGGTCCAGCTGATCCGGGAGGTGTCCGGATGATCCGGGAGAAGGTCCGGATGATCCGGGCAGGTCAATCTGCTCGGGATTTCCTCTCGGGGATGAATTTTGGGGCGGAAATGGCGGATTTTTGGGGCAAAATTGAGGAGATTTTATGGATGGAAGGTGGGGAAACTTGGGGGAAAGCTAGATCCACTTGAAACCAAGCAAATCCACGGATCAAAATCAACAAAACATCATCAAACCAACAAATCACAAAAAAATTTGGGGCTATTTTTGGTGTGGATTTTCGGATTTAGGCAAGAACTCTCAAAATCAAGCTAGAAAAAGAGGGGTAGGGGCTCCAAAAACATGATCAACGTGGCTCATGATACCATATGATGTAGGGTGGAACCCTATAGCGACGATCTTTCACGTTTGGAGTGGGATCCCTCGAAGAACACGATGAACACGGGGAAGAACGGGGAGAAATCACAAGGGGAAACACTCAAGAACAAGTCCAAATCACACATCCACTAGACAATCAAACACACAAGATCACAAGGTACATGAACAACAAAGGGAAAGATACAAGGTAAGGTTCATCTCCAAGAGGAGGTCTTGATGATATCCTAGATGGATCTTCCCACAAGGGGGTCTTGATGATATCCCGTGGGATCTTCTCCTAGATGGAGGTCTTGGCCTCCAATGGAGTAGTGGTCTCTCTCTCTCAAGAGTAGAGATAGGTAGGAGCAAAGCTCACATACAAATGAGCTATCACTTTGCTAACCCTAGAAAGGAGGTGGAGGAGGTCTATTTATAGCCCAAGGGCGAAGGGGTAAGTGAGGGGCGAGGGGTACACGGGCTTGGCCCAAGTCACGCCTGCAGCGGGTCCGGATGATCCGGATGGTGGCGGATGATCCGGTGTCGGGTCCGGATGATCCGGGCGACCGTCCAGATGATCCGGCTTCCTCGAGCAGCTTCTGTTGTCTTCGGGCACATTAGCCGGATCGTCTGGGAGGTCGTCCGGATCGTCCGGGCTCGGTCCGGATCGTCCGGCTGGGGGTCTGGATGATCCGGGCAACTTCAGCCTTGCTCCATTCTTCCTCTTCCTTTCTTCCGTCTTCTCTTCCACGCTTCCCTCGCGGATGGTGTAGTCGTTCCTTGGCGCTTGCACTCCTCCTCGTCGTCCGTGAAGTTCCGACAATACCTATGCATGCACACGGGAGAAGTGTCAAGTAGTATGCCATCCTCGAAGGGGTCAAGTGAGCACGTGTAAAGGAGATGATTCACCTTAGTGTGTGTGAAGTAGATGTCGCACGTGTCACTTGCCAAATGGGCTCTTGACATGGTGATGTCCGTAGGATGCTCCGCATCACTTGGCAGCCAAGTTTCCCGATGAGGAGCTTGTCACAGAAAATATGGTTTCTCATGATACTATCGAGCTGCGTCAGAAGGAGAAGTGGAGTACGTCTACTCCGGCACCTCCAGTGCAGGAGACTGTCTTATCTGATGCAGATGATGAGGATGATGATGGGTGCGAGTATGTGCCCCCATCTGAGGAGCCCTCTTGGGCGAAGAAACTCAAGGACAAGATGAAACGTCTGTTCTACTTTCGGGCCAAGGGCCAGTACAAGGCTCACAAGGAGGCCAAGATGGCTCGTCGTCGTGACAAGGCCATTATGAGAAGGGTTGGACTAGAGGTTGCAGATGGCTCTGAGGAGCGGATCACTGATGAGGAGTCTTGGATCAGACTGCACTGCCCGTGGTCTAACAGTGAGGAGGACACCGGAGTTCAAGCTTCTCCCCGTGCTGCAGAGGACTCTGGGGAGGAGGAGCATGACTGGTGATGCCATGGAGATCAACTACCATCGTGTGTCGTGTTCACCCTTTCCCTTTGGTGTCTTGCTGCCAAAGGGGGAGAGTTAGGGATTTGCTTTGGGTTTTGTGTTTGCGTGTTCGTGTTCGTTCATGTTCGTTGTGTTCGTTCGTTTTCGTTCGCTTTTGTTCGGCTGTGAGTGAGACCTTATGGTGTAAGACATATGTGAACTACCCTATCTTATCTACTATAGTCTCAAGTACTCTGTTATCATGTGAGATGCTTCATTACCGGCACTTATATTATTGCTCTCATGCTTGTCCTTGCTTAGTTGTACTTGTTGTTATTCTTATATGCAAAGTTGTTGCCTGTCTACAAAATATAGGGGGAGTTTGATCCTAAAGATGTGCACATAGCCTTTCATGCTAATTTCCTTGGTGCACACCTCTTGGGGGAGCCCGTCTATATTTTGTTGGGAGAGGGTTTGCTTAATTTCCAATTACTATTTTGTGCAAATCATGTGTTGTCATCAATCCACCAAAAAGGGGGAGATTGTTAGGGCATTATTTTCCCTGGTTTGTTTTGGTGATTGATGACAATACGTTTGCGGACTAATCATGTGCATTAAGCTTTTCAGCTTATCTAATATAAGGGCACTATGCGATTGTTACCCCTCGAGGACTTCACTTTAGATGGATTATTTTCCTTTGTTTCTTTTTGGTGGCATTGAGTCGTAGGGATAACCGTACTATCAAGAGGGGATCCGTTTCGGAAGAGTATGGGTGGAACCATCATGTTCACGTTCTCCTTGTACCCTCGCCTTCTTCCTACTTCTTTGGATTTTTCGTGTTGTGTAAAACAAGGGGTGCTATGTGCTAAGCGGTAGTACCGCAGCCAGGGCGGTAGTACCGCCTATTGGCGGTAGTACCGCTTGTTAGTGCCGCTGGTACTACCGCCCCTGCTGTGGTCTCGATTTTTCGTGTCGGGTTTCCGTAAAGGACCACGCAGGGGAGCGGTAGTAGGGACGGCAGTAGGGCGCGGTAGTACCGCTTATCAGCGGTAGTACCGCTCCTACGTCCGCTCCAACTACCGCTCTGCTCCCTGCCCTCCTCTATTTTCCAGCGGTTGTAGGAAGTGGCAGTACCACTTATCGGCGGTAGTACCGCCCTCAGGGCGATAGTATCGCCCTAGTGCGTGTACTTCCTCTCCCTCAGCCCTCGTTGCCCTATGCCTGCTTGCCACAACGGTAGTACCGCTGTGGCAGCAGTACTACCGCTCTGCAACGGTAGTACCGCCCAGATGCGGGCTGCGGGCTGCATAACGGTTGGATGTGTCCCCCCACTATATAAAGGGGTCTTCTTCTCCAAGAAGACTTACCTCTTCTGTCCCCAAAACTCCATTGTTGCTCCAAGCTCCATTTTCGCCCGATCTCTCTCCCTAGCCAATCAAACTTGTTGATTTTCTAGGGATTGGTTGAGAAGGCCCTGATCTACACTTCCACCAAGAGAAATTTGATTCCCGCCCACTAATCCCTTGCGGATCTTGTTACTCTTGAGTGTTTGAGCACCCTAGACGGTTGAGCTCACCGCGGAGCCATATTCCATTGCGGTGAAGCTTCGTGGTGTTGTTGGGAGCCTCCAATTAAGTTGTGGAGATTACCCCAACCTTTTTGTAAAGGTTCGGTCGCCGCCTCCAAGGGCACCAATAGTGGAATCACGGCATCTCGCATTGTGTGAGGGCGTGAGGAGAATACGGTGGCCCTAGTGGCTTCTTGGGGAGCATTGTGCCTCCACATCGCTCCAACGGAGACATACTTCCCCTCAAAGGGAAGGAACTTCGGTAACACATCCCCGTCTTCACCGGCTCCACTCTTGGTTATCTTGTACCTTTACTTCTGCAAGCTTATATTGTGTTATATCTCTTGCTTACTTGTGTGCTCGTTGTTGTTGCATCATATAGGTTGCTCACCTAGTTGCATATCTATACAACCTACTTTGATGCAAAGTTTATGATAGAGGCAAAGGTGTCCCGTCTTTTGATGATATGGTGATTATCGTTTCGGAGGAGTAGACTTTAACGATCCGACTACGTATGTGCAAGGACGTCGCGCCTTAGCAATCGCTAAACCAACTCCGAGAGGTTATTGACCACGCCGGAGCATGATCAACCTGACCACGAGGGTCTATTTCCTGCGAGCAAACAAAGAACAAGCAAGAAACGGAGATTGCAATCTGGATATTGCAAATATAAGATGAAAGCTTTATTGATCAAGATGGGGTTCCGTGACGTCTTGGTATGGTCTTTGAACACAAACGAAGTACGCGAAGTTGCAGCTATGGCGAATTTTTAATCTAAACAAAACCCAAAGTCTAAACAGTGCCCTAAGGGCTGTATATATGGAGGAAGAGGGGGAAATTTCGTGGCCCTTGAGGGAGGGGTGCGAAACCAACCCTATCTCTTATTTCCCCACACATACGGACTCTAAAAATAGCCTATACTTATGTATTTCAAAATTACATGGGCCTGTCCCAATAATAAGGTGACGCAGCACCTAGAATAGCCTCTAGACGAAATTTATGAACTGGCATCTTGTGTATTTCATCCAAGACTTCATGCACTCATTATGGTTGCTTCAAAGACCTGAAATCATCACTTGTGACTTCGTCTTGTTCCCCTTGCGCATGTCATCATCTCCATGCTTGGTCTTGCTCCAGTGTTCATCCCTCTTCTCGATGCCAGGCCCTTCATTTGTAAGCAAAACAAATGTATCCAATTTAGGTAGCATCATATTCTCATGAACATTAGAATCATTACCAAGAAACGAAAGTACCTGATAATTTAATTGGCGTCTTGTGAGCTCTAGTAATTGGTCCAATATATGTAGCAATGGGGGTTGTGGGTGTAATAATGGTATTGATGTCCTCATCATCCTCCCTTCTTGAAATGAAGTCGTCCTCGACGGAAGCTCATCTTCCTCACCCAAATAAGGCTTCAAATCTGCAATGTTAAAAGTGGGACTAACCCCGAAATCTGCAGGCAGCTCAAGTTTATATGCATTATCATTTATTTTCTCTAACACCTTAAAAGGACCATCAGCATGTGGCATTAGCTTTGATTTGCGCAAATTAGGAAACCTATCCTACGCAAATGTAACCAAACAAGATCTCGAGGTGCAAAGACAACATGTTTTCTACTCTTATCTCCTACAAGTTTATATTTAGCATTCATACGCTCTATGTTTTCCTTAGTTAACTCATGCAGTTTTAAGATCAATTCAGCATGTTGTTTAGCATCAAAATTAACCTTCTCCGAAGATGGAAGGGGCAACAAATCAATAGGTGCACGAGGTAGAAAACCATACACAATTTCAAAAGGGCACATCTTAGTAGTAGAATGCAATGAACGATTATAAGCAAATTCAATATGAGGCAAGCGTTCTTCCCACATTTTCTTATTATTCTTCAAAACAGCCCTAAGCATAGTATACAATGTTCTATTGACTACTTCAGTTTGTCCATCAGTTTGGGGGTGACAAGTAGTACTAAAAAGCAGTTTAGTCCCCAACTTAGCCCATAAACATCTCCAAAAGTGGCTAAGAAATTTAGTATCATGATCTGAAACAACAGTATTTGGCACACCATGCAAGCGAATAATTTCACGAAAGAACAAATCAGCAACATTAACAGCATCATCGCTGTTATGACATGTTATAAAGTGTGCCATTTTCGAGAATCTATCCACGACAACAAATATGCTATCCCTCCCCTTCTTTGTTCGAGGTAAACCTAAAACAAAGTCCATAGATATATCCTCCCAAGGAACACTAGGTACAGGCAAAGGCATATATAAACCATGAGGATTGAGTCATGATTAGCCTTTTGACATGTAGTGCAGCGAGCAACAAAACGCTCAACATCCCGTCTCATCTTTGGCCAAAAGAAATGTGTAGCAAGTATATCCTCCATCTTATTCACGCCAAAGTGTTCCATTAATCCTCCTCAATGCGCCTCCTACAACAACAAAAGATGAACAGAGCTAGCTGGAATGCATATCTTGTTAGCACGAAACACAAATCCATTGTTAACGACGAACTTGTTCCATGTTCTCCCTTCTTTACAATTCTGCAATACATCTTTTAATTCAGCATCATGCACATATTGATCTTTGATGGTCTCCAAACCAAATATTTTAAAGTCAAGTTGTGAAAGCATAGTATAACGATGAGACAATGCATCAGCAATAACATTTTCTCTACCCTTCTTGTGTTTAATGACATATGGGAAAGTCTCAATGAATTCAACCCATTTAGCATGTCTACGGTTCAGTTTTGCTTGACTTTTAATGTGTTTCAAAGATTCATGATCAGAATGTATAACAAATTCTTTGGGCAATAAATAATGTTGCCATGTTTCTAAAGTTTGAACAAGAGCATATAATTCTTTATCATAAGTAGAATAGTTCAGACTAGGCCCACTCAATTTTTTGGAAAAGTATGCAACAGGTTTGCCATCTTGTAATAACACACCTCCTAATCCAATTCCACTAGCATCACATCCAAGCTCAAATGTTTTATTAAAATTTGGAAGTTGGAGTAAAGGAGCATGTGTCAACTTATCTTTCAATACCGTGAAGGCTTCTTCCTGTGCGGTACCCCAAACAAAAGGCACATCTTTCTTTGTAAGCTCATTGAGAGGTGTAGCAATGGTGCTAAAATCTCTCACAATTCGCCTATAAAATCAAGCGAGGCCAAGAAAACCCCTCACTTGTGTCACCGTTTTGGGCTGCGGCCAACTCTCAATAGATTCAATCTTGGCTTTATCAACTTCAATTCCCTGTGGAGTAACAACATAGCCAAGAAAAGAGACTCGGTAGGTGCAAAATGTGCACTTCCCAAGGTTACCAAACAAATGTGCATCACGTAGAGCAATAAAACCAACACACAAATGTTCCAAATGTTCCTCCAAAGATCTGCTATAAATCAGTATATCATCAAAATAGACTACCACAAATCGTCCAATGAAAGCACGTTAAACTTCATTCATTAGTCTCATGAAAGTACTAGGTGTATTAGTTAGCCCAAAAGGCATGACTAACCACTCATATAATCCAAACTTAGTTTTAAATGTTGTTTTCCATTCATCCCCCATTTTCATACGAATTTGATGATATCCACTATGCAAATCAATTTTGGAGAATATTGTAGAGCCACTCAATTCATCAAGCATATCATCTAGCCTAGGAATAGGATGACAATAACGAATAGTAATATTATTAATGCCTCTACAATCAACACACATACGCGATGTACCATCCTTTTTCGGCACTAGAATAATAGGAACAACACTAGGACTAAGGGATTCGCGTATATAACCTTTGTCGAGAAGCCCATGTACTTGATGCATAATCTCCTTCGTCTCCTCTGGATTGGTACGGTATGGCGCACGGTTTGGCAGGAAGCAACGGGAATTAATTCAATCTGATGCTCAATCCCTCGAATAGGCGGTAATCCCGGTGTCACGTCTTGTGGAAAGACGTCGGCGAACTCCTACAAAATGTTAATGACAGCAGGAGGCAAAGAGGAAGGCATGTCCTCGAATGAAAATAATGCCTCTTTGCACACAAAAGCATAGCAAACAGATTTGCTGAAATCTAACTCATCAATATCAGATTTGGTGGCAAACAAACATGCACTTTTCAACTTAATTTCAGAAGCAACACTAGATGGTTTATTATTAGGCTTCATTTGTTGCTCAAATTCTTTTGCCACAATCTGATTTTCACTCTTATTCTTCTCCTGTTTTGCTTTATTAGCTCTATTAATATCATCTTTCAAAATGGAATCAGGAGTCATAGAAAGCAAAGTAATATTTTTATCCTTATGAACAAGAGTATACTGATTGTTTCTACCATGGTGTACAGAATTTTTATCAAATTTCCATGGTCGACCAAGTAACAAGGAACATGCGTGCATAGGTACCACATCACAATCAACATAATCAGCATATGTAGAAATACTAAAATGCACACGAACAGTACGTGTTACCTTAACCTTGCCATTGTTGTTGAACCATTGGATGTAGTAAGGATGTGGATGTGGTCTTGTGGTGAGAGATAGCTTCGCCACCATCTCCATGCTAGCCAAGTTGTTGCAGCTCCCTCCATCTATGATGACGCGCACAGAACGTTCCTTCACAACTCCCTTTGTATGGAACAAATTATGCCTCTGATTTTGCTCAGCTTGTGTGACCCGCACACTCAAAACACGTTGAGCAACTAAACATTCATACCTGTCAGCGTCTTCAGGAGCCATGTATTGTGTCTCATGATCATAATCATCTCCACCGGGTTCTTCACGTGTAATAAGAGCCAAAGTCTCCTCATCATAGTCACTAGCGGATTCATACCCACCATCCTCAGTAGCAATCATCACATGCTGAGATTTGCATTCTCGCGCATAATGTCCTCTTCCCTTACAACGACGACAAATAATATCACTTGTGTGCCCTGTTGATGCCATGGAAGAAGAAGAGCTCTGCAGCAGCTCGGCGGTGTGCTCTTGGCGATAGTGGTGGTTGTGCACCTTTCTTGTATCATAGCCGGAGGTGGCGGTGATGGAGGTCTTTGGTGCGATTGAAGTAGAGGATGCACGCGGTGTCCATGATGAAGGTCGACCTGCAGAAAAGTTAGTTCGCGCCAATGCTTGTCGATCCTGCACTTCAGGTTCAGCTTTACAAGCAAGATGGAATAAACGAGGGATATTAGTATACTCCTTGTACTCTAGAATGGTCTGAATCTCTCTATTTAATCCACCCATAAAACGTGCAAGCATAGCTTCATTCTCCTTAACAATACCACATCTAATCATGCCAGTTTGTAATTCCTGATAATATTCTTCTATAGAATTTTTTTTCCTTGTCTTAAATGATGCAATTTTTGAAGCAATTCACGTTGATAATATGGTGGAACCCAACGAGTACGCATAGCAGTTTTCAAAGCAGCCCAAGTAGTTGGAATAGGATATAATCTACAATGTTCAGACCACCATACACATGCAAAACTAGTGAAAGCACAAACAGCAGCAGCAACCCGTCTCTCCTCGGGATATTGTAAACATGTAAAACGTTGTTCAGTTTCTAACTCCCAAGTAAGATATATATCAAGAACATATCTAGCCTCAAATGGTGAATATTCAATTTCTGTTTAGGAACATGGTCATGATCTCCTACCTAAGGTGGTGGTGTGGGCCTACCATTGCGATTATATACCTGAGGTCGACCTGCTGGTGGTGGTGCTTGTAACGCCCCGGATCCGATGCGCCAGGTGTCCGCCAGTTATTCGCCGTCGTTGCCATGTTTTTGCTTGCGTGTTGCACTTTGCCATGTCATCATATGCATTTTATCGTGTCATCATGTGCATTTCATTTTGCATACATGTTCGTCTCATGCATCCGAGCCTTTTCCCCGTTGTCAGTTTTGTATTCCGGCGCTCCTATGTCCTCCGGTGTTCCTTCTTCCCTCTTTTAGTGTGCGGGTATTAAACTTTCTCGGAATGGCGAGGTTTGCCAAGCGGCCTTGGTATAGCACCGTGAACCGCTGTCAAGTTTCGTGCCATTTGGAGGTCGTTTGGTACTCCAACAGTTAGCAAGATAACAAGTAAAGCCCTCTTTTTTTTCCAGCCCAACACCCCTTCCAAAGTGGCCCAAAACCCACCAAACTCCCCTCCATGCTCTCGGTCGTTCGATCACGATCGCGTGGCCGAAAACCGCACCTCATTTGGACACTCCTAGCTCCCTCTACCTATATATAGGCCCTCCCCTTCCATTTTCGCGGTGCAAACCCTAGCCTAACTCCTCCGCGCCGCCGGACATGTCCATCCGCGCCGGACATGTCCGCCGGACACGTCGTCTCGCCCAATCAGGGCGCGACACGTCATCGCGCCGCCGCCCCGAAACACTCACCCTCGCCACGTGGCGCTCACGCCTTGCCCCGCCGTCGCCATGCCATGAGGCCGGATCGAACCCTTGAGCCATAGCCGCGCCGCCGCCCGCGCCCGCTCAGCCCGCCGCGGCGTCCGCCGCCGTTCGCCAGCGCCGCCGCCACGCCCACGCCTCACACCGCCTCGCCTTCTCGCCTTGGCGTCGCCCAGCCTTGCGCCGCCATACACATTGCCGCCATTGCCGTCGCCCAGCGCCCGCCTCGCCGCCTCGCGCCCCGCCACTCTCCCGCGCCGCCCATGAATCCGCCGCCGCCCTCTGCGCCCGCGCCCCGAAAGTCCGCCGCCGCCTTGGCCGCGCCGCCGCCGGATCGCCGCCCATGCCCGGCCGCCTCCGCCCTCCATGCCTCTCCGGCCAGATCCGGGCCGGCGCCGCCCGGATCCGGCGACCCCGACCTGCCGGCGCCCGTTCCCGACCTCCCCGTGCATCTCCGGCGAGTTCCGGCGAGCAACTCCGGCGACCCGCTCCGCTTTGAAATCCGTGCAAGGTTGCCCCGATTTTTTTCTAAGTCCCCGTTTCCAGTAATTTTTGTGCATTTTCATAGCTTCACATCTCCGCATCCGTAGCTCCGTTTTGCGTGTATAATATGTCAAATTGTTCGCCTCGAAGAGTAAATCATTTCATTCCATTGCATCATTTGCATTTGAGCTCATCTTGATGCCCTAAATGCTGTTGGAAGAAGGCTTCAGATCGTTAGTTCCAAATTCTTATCAGCTCGAGCTCTTTTGTCATTTTTGCCATGATTTATGTGTGCATCCTATGAGTATGAGCTCTACATGAATGTTGGACATTGCCATGCCATCTTTCCAGAGGTGTTGACCATGTATTTTTGTGAGTTGTGTGCTGAGTGTATCAAGCTTGTAAAGTAGGGTAGTTGCTGTTGTTGTTTTCCTGGCAGATTCTGTTATATTTTGATGCCATGTTAACATGCTTCTAGTAATCATTCTATGCATAATCTGGAGGTGCTCTATAAACATGTTTTGATATATATGTCATGCTCTATCCATTCATGCTATTGGTTGCATTTATAGCCTGCTGGAACATGTTCATATCTTGCTCTAAAGTTGCTTGAAAATGTTTCCTGGCAGATTGTTTGCGTGAGATTCAATTTTCACAAGGTCGTTGTAGTTGATCCGTGTATGCTATGACCTTGCTCTTGCCATGCTTAGCTTCATAATCATGCCTTCTTACTGTTGGTTGCCTTGCCATGCCATGTCTTGCTTTGTAGTGAGTGCATCGAGCTCACGAACATGCCATGTTGAATCTGTTTTTGCCATGTCCTGAGATTTCACTAAGTCTGAAATCTGTAATAAAACTTGCTATGTTTACATGGGTGCCATCATTTCTTAGAGTCCTTTTTGGCTTATGGTCAGTAAGGGACTATTGATATATGCTTTGAGTAGAATCATGTCATACCTTGCTTTGCTATTATAAGTTCCTGTAGCATGTTGTTTGCTTGCTCTAAACATGCCTTCCTGATGCTAATTCCTGGTATGTTAGTATTTTCACTAAGTCTGTGAACCTGATATTTTGAGCACTTTCTCCATGCTTGTTTGAGCATGTTATGATGTGATTTAGCCATAGCTCAGTGTTCCTCTTTTGTTAAGCATCTCTTGTAGTTCGTTGCCATATGCTTTGTTTGCATGTTGGGGTGCTGTAGCATAGTTTTGTGTTGCGTGCTAAGTAGCATCGGGCTGTTAAACGCAGATTTGCATCATTCTTGTTTTGCTTGTCATTTGCAAACCGTGCATCCGATTCCGGTGATCTTTATATCGATTTCAACCGAAATCATCTCATCTTTCCAGCGGCATACTTGGTTTGCCAAGTTGATGCCAGTTCATCATTTTCCTTCCGAGCATACATATGCATTGCATATCACATCTCGCATCGCATGTCATGTATTGCATCATATTGCTTGTGCATTGTTCCTTGTTTGATTGTGGTTCCGTTGCTTGTGTTCTTGCTTTGGGTAGAGCCGAGAGACGAGTACGTGAACGAGGAACCTGTTGAGAACGCCTACGAGGATCAAGTCTTCGACAACTCTGAGAACCTTGCAGGCAAGATGACCATACCCTCGAAATCACTACTATCTTTGCTATGCTAGTTTGCTCGCTCTTTTGCTATGCCAATGCTACGATGCCTACCATTTGCTTGTCAGCCTCCCAAATTGCCATGTCAAACCCCTAACCTTTGACACCTTTTCCTATGCAAACCGTTGTTTGGCTATGTTACCGCTTTGCTCAGCCCCTCTTATAGCGTTGCTAGTTGCAGGTGGAGTTGAAGATTTCTCCATGGTGGACAGGGTTTATGTTGGGATATCACAATATCTCTTATGTTATTAATGCATCTATATACTTGGTAAAGGGTGGAAGGCTCGGCCTTATGCCTGGTGTTTTGTTCCACTCTTGCCGCCCTAGTTTCCGTCATACCGGTGTTATGTTCCCGGATTTTGCGTCCCTTACGCGGTCGGGAGATTTATGGGACCCCCCTGACAGTTCGCTTTGAATAAAACTTGTCCAGCAAGGCCCAACATTGCCTTTTACCATTTGCCTCACCACCACCTACTTTTTCCCTTGGGAGTCGCTCTCTCGAGGGTCATCTTTTATTCAGCCCCCCGGGCCAATGCTTGTCTAAGTGTTGGTCCAAACTAGAGCCCTTTGCAGCGCCCCCTCAAGGAAACTTGAGGTCTGGTTTTAGTTGTACGGATTGCTCATCCGGTCGTGGCCTGAGACGAGTTACGCGCGGCTACTATCAGGATGTCGGCACGCCGGGAGGTCTTGCTGGTCTTGTTTTACCATTGTCGAAATGTCTTGATGTACCGGGATACCGAGCCTGATCGGAGTGTCTCGGGTGAAGGTCTATTCCTTCGATGATCGCGAGAGCTTGTCATGGGCTAAGTTGGGACACCCTGCAGGTATAAACTTTCGAGAGCCGTGCCTGCGGTTATCTGGCAGATGGGAATTTGTTAATGTCCGGTTGTAGAAAACCTGAAGTTGACCTTAATTAAAATACATCAACCGTGTGTGTTACCGTGATGGTCTCTTTCCGTGGTCCGGAAGTGAACACGGATGTTGGAGTTATGCTTGACGCAGGTTGCTATAGGATCACTTCTTGATCATACTTTTGACGACCGTGCTTTGCCTTCTCTTCTCGCTCTCATTTGCGTATGTTAGCCTCCGTATATGCTAGTCGCTTGCTGCAGCTCCACCTCATGCCTTTATCTTACCCATAAGCTTAAATAGTCTTGATCTCGCGGGTGTGAGATTGCTGAGTCCTCGTGACTCACCAGATACTTCCAAAACCAGTTTGCAGGTGCCTATGTTACCGAGCAGGTGATGCATTCAGGCTCAAGGAGGAGCTCGATGAAGATCTTGTTCATTGTGTTGTTTCGTTTCAGTTGATCAGTAGTGGAGCCCAGTTGGGGTCGATCGAGGACGTTTGTCGCATTTGGGGTTCTTCTTTTATTTTGGTTCCGTAGTCGGACCTTGATTGTATCTGGATGATGTAATGCTTTATTCATGTAATTGTGTGAAGTGGCGATTGTAAGCCAACTATGTACCTTTCCCCTTATGTATATCATGGATTGTGCGAAGATTACCTCACTTGCGACATTGCTTTCAATGCGGTTATGCCTCTAAGTCATGCTTCGACACGTGGGAGATATAGCCGCATCGAGGGCGTTATAAGTTGGTAATCAGAGCCATCCCCGACCTTAGGAGCCCCACCGCTTGATCGTTTTTAGTGGCGAGTTGTGTCTAGAAAAATGTTTTGAGTCATTTAGGATTATATATATCGGAGAGTTTAGGAATTCTTTTTACTCCCCAGTCCCTTCGACCTTCTGGTGAGGTATCCTGACGTAGAGTTTTGACTCTTCTCTTCTCAAATTTCACAAAAAAATTTTAGGATCACGCTGGTATCTTGGAATCGTTCGATGGTTTTATGATGACAACATTGTCTTGGTGCCTCCCGTCATTTAGGGGTTGTGGCGGTGTCCCGGGAGTTGAGCTCCGAGGTGTTGTCGTCATAATTTTATCGTTGCGCATTCGAATACCTGAGTTTAGTACGCCGACATCGAAAATCTCTTTTATGCAGTTGTTGGTGAGATAACCCCGCTAACCCAGTACTGTGGTGAGTACGGGAGTATTGCCATGACTCGTATAACGGATGCTTTTCGAAGGTTGAGGTAGACGATTTCCGAAGGTTTCTTGGTTATGTGTTGACGGATGGATACAGTTGGATGTAGGGATTGTTAGTTTGAGCGAGATATATTGCTCCTCTGTATCCCCAACACCAGATTGCATAACCAGAAAATTTCGGGAGTTTTATAGGTGGGAATTCAAGTAGCTCTTAGGATATCTTTCCGACGGATGTATGATATGAAATTGGGGTTCGACGTCTAGTGGTCCGCCTATTCACGGTTGGTTTTACAGTGGTCTCGTTGTGTCTTAAAGAGTCCTTGGCTATGCCGACTGGGGCGCTTCAGATGTCATGTGCACCGCCTTGTACATGATGGTGTTTGTCGATTGAGCCCGTAGGCCCCACCACGAAAACTTGGACGAAATCTCTATCATATGTTTGTTCCGGCTTATTCTGCAAGCCAATCCTTTGTTTTGTGTTATTTGTGGTATTCGAGTTGCTTCAATGTCAAGTGTTGATTCCATACCTTTCCGAAATGGTGTTCTCATACTCCGATGTGAATACCAATCCTTCTCGACAATCGAGATTGTCATGTCAATCCTTTTCAACCGGCGTGTTTCTTCAAGTGGATCCGATCATTCTCCCCATCCGCAAGATCAAATCTAAGTTTTCTCAACGGTGTTTGTTTCATCCATCCCAAGTTGTCTTTGTTTTTCCCAACCCTCCCACCCTTTTTCTTCAAGGACTCAGATTTCTTTACCAAGTATCCTTTTATTTTTGTGAAGTATCTTCATTCTTTTCAACCAATGTTCTTACCCGGTGGTTCTCAAGAAGATGTTCTACTAGTTCGTCATTCCTCATTCCTTTTCTTTTCTACGGTGGTTTCAAGTCAAGTTTTGTTGATCATACCTTTTTCCTCATTTCAATGTCTTCTCATACCGGTGCACCTCATTATCATTCTTCTTCTCGCTATTTGTTATTCCGGAGTGCTCAAGATATCTCGAAGATTCGTGTTTCCACTCTGCATTCGTTCAAGCTCTTTCGAGATTGGTATCTCATTCAAGTCATTTAATTCAATCGGTGCAATCTCTCGTTAATATCATTCTCAACGGTGTTTTCTTTTGAGTGGGCCCTAACCCACAGGTCTTTTCCCAGGATCTTACCTGACTCTTCTATTATTCCGGAGCTATCCCAAATTCTTTTCCAAGTTTGATGTAAGAATGATTTTCATCAGTCAAATGCTTTTCTCCAAGATCTCTCAAATTCTTTTCATAGTTGGCTCAACCTCTTCGCTTTTGGTTCTTCCGGTGTGCCTCAATAATTCTGGTGGTGTTTCTCATCATCATTCTCAACATTTGAAGACCGAAGAAGGATTTCTCTTTAATCTTGCTCTATTCTCTTCAATATTCTTGGTTCTAGCTTCATGCTATCCTCATAATTGTTTTCGATTGTGAGAATTCTTTTCTTACCATCCGGAGTATTTCTTGAGTTGTTTCCATTTCTTTCCTCCGAAGCCCATCATCTCAGTATTATTCATTCAAGCTTTCAGCTCTCGTTCTCCAAATCATACCGGTGCATCATTCAAGTGTTCTCTAATCAACTCGTGATCTATTCGTTCATTTGTATCTAAATACCCTCAAGCACCTTCGTTCATTTGCTAATTCTTACCGGTGATGCACCCCTACTTCGATCATTTTCAATTCTTACGGTGGTTCTTTCAAGATCTCTCTTCCTTGTTCATCATATCAATATTTGTTGTTTCCAAATCCCACCGGTGGTTCCAACAATACCTTCTCAAGCTTGCGCCATTTATATCTTAATCCTTTCTTCGAGAATAAGTGGTATGCCAAATCCGTTGCTTGTCATCAATTTAAATTGGTGAAGGATACGCATAACATAATTCTTATTCATGTTTCATCCAAGTTGATTAATCTCTTCTTTTCGGTGTTTGGTCATCATATCACATTCTTGGTTCGAGTTGCTTCATCTTTTCTTTTCCGGAGTTCCAAGCTCTAATTATCACGGAGATCCATCTAAATCATTGCAAGGTTTCACCTTGTGTTTTCAACTTCTCTTTCTTTCTATCACCCTTTTGATAACCGGAGTTCTTCATGGAGGTTCTACATGATGGTTCATCAAGGATCTAATTCCCTTCTCAAAGTTTTCATCGAGATTCTTATCTAAGGAGCTCAAGTATTCTTCATCTTGCATCCGAAGTGCAATTCTTTCTACCTTATCTTTTCAGATGGTGTTATGTCACTCTTGACAATTTCCTTCATGTTTCTTGATTCATATTGTTGTCAAGAATGAGATATTTAAATCCATCAGTCTCTTCATTGGAGTTATCTTGGGTTATATTTCACCTAAAGCTTTTCCCTAAGGATTGTTGCTATTTATGATGCTTATAAATGACCCAAGTTCTTCATTTGTCCTTCCGGTGAAATAAGTTTCTCGTCTCCTTATTGATATCAATCCAATCATTTGTTTCCGTTGGTGGCAGAAGCTCACCTCATAATTTTGAGATGTTCTCATAAGCCCGCCACAAGCTTGTGCTTCTCGTTGTTGATTTTCCAACAACTACGTTCGATTTTTCTTTGCAAGGATGCTTTCCAAATTCAATTGTGGCAGAAGATGTCATTTTCTTCTCCATTCTGTTATTCCAATGATCTTTCTTCTATTCTTTCTTCCGGAGGCATTGTGATGTTTTCTTTGACCCATTATATCATTTTGGAGATCATGATCTTTTCGTGCTTATCCGTTTAGCCGGAGTGTTGTGTTCTCATTCAAGTTCTTTCATCTTATCAAGTTTTGCCTCCATTCTCAACCGGAGTGCGGTCTGAAATGTTTCTTACCCCTTGTGACATTCTTTCAATTTCGGAGGCAGTGTGTTGTTCATTTCATCAAGTATCCTCTCATTTGTCAAGTTCATGTTCAACTCCTTCCTTTTACAGTCGGAGTGCTGCCCAAATTATATCAATCTTATTCCTTCTCCATCTAGTTTTAACCGGAGTGGTTTCAATATCTATCTTATCACTAAACCTCTTGGTTCTCGTTGTATCCCTTGTTCCCCTTTTCTAACGGAGTGTTTTCAACTTTGTTCATCTTCGTGGTTTTCTTTCATTTGTTTTGCTCTACCTCTCAAGGTTCATGGTGTTCACTCGTTCGTCAAAGAAGCAACTTTGTTTTACCTCTTCTCTTCCTCTTCTGTTTTCCCTCCGGTGCCATCCTAGATCTCGGGACGAGATCCTCTCGTAGTGGTGGAGTGTTGTAACGCCCCGGATCCGATGCGCCAGGTGTCCGCCAGTTATTCGCCGTCGTTGCCATGTTTTTGCTTGCGTGTTGCACTTTGCCATGTCATCATATGCATTTTATCGTGTCATCATGTGCATTTCATTTTGCATACATGTTCGTCTCATGCATCCGAGCCTTTTCCCCGTTGTCCGTTTTGTATTCCGGCGCTCCTATGTCCTCCGGTGTTCCCTTCTTCCCTCTTTTCGTGTGCGGGTATTAAACTTTCTCGGAATGGCCCGAGGTTTGCCAAGCGGCCTTGGTATAGCACCGTGAACCGCTGTCAAGTTTCGTGCCATTTGGAGGTCGTTTGGTACTCCAACGGTTAACCGGTAACAGTAAAGCCCTCTTTGTTTCCAGCCCAACACCCTTCCAAAGTGGCCCAAAACCCACCAAACTCCCTCCATGCTCTCGGTCGTTCGATCACGATCGCGTGGCAAAACCACACCTCATTTGGACACTCCTAGCTCCCTCTACCTATATATAGGCCCTCCCTTCCATTTTCGCGGTGCAAACCCTAGCCCTAACTCCTCCGCCACGGACATGTCCATCCGCGCGGACATGTCCGCCGGACACGCTCTCGCCTAATCAGGCGCGACACGACATCATCGCGCCGCCGCCCGAACCACTCACCCTCGCCACGTGGCGCTCCGCCGCGCCCATCGCCGCCATGCCATGGGGCGGATCGGCCATGTGAGCCACAATGCCGCCGCCGCGCCCCTTGCTCTCGGCCGCCGCCATCCGCCGCCGTTCGCCAGCCGCCACACCTTGTGCACAGCCCCTCCCGAAACCACCTCGCCTTCTCGCCGCCAGCGCCAGCCCCGCCTCTCCATGCGCCTGCCCATGCCGCCCGCCCGTCGCCGTCGCCACCTCTCCGCCGCCTCGCGCCCTCCAGCTCTCCGCTGCCGCCTTGATCCGCCGCCGCCCTCTGCGCCCGCGCCCCCCATCGCCGCCGCCTTGGCCACATGCCGCCGCCGCCAGATCCAGGCCATGCCCCGCCCGCTTCTCCGCCGCCTCCGGCCAGATCGGCGAATCCGGGCAGCGCCGCCGATCCGCGACCCCGACCTGCCGGCGCCCGTTCCCGACCTCCCCGTGCATCTCCGGCGAGTTCCGGCGAGCAACTCCGGCGACCCGCTCCGCTTTGAAATCCGTGCAAGGTTGCCCCGATTTTTTTCTAAGTCCCCGTTTCCAGTAATTTTCGTGCATTTTCATAGCTTCACATCTCCGCATCCGTAGCTCCGTTTTGCGTGTATAATATGTCAAATTGTTCGTCTCGAAGAGTACATCATTTCATTCCATTGCATCATTTGCATTTGAGCTCACCTTGATGCCCTAAATGCTGTTGGAAGAAGGCTTCAGATCGTTAGTTCCAAATTCTTATCAGCTCGAGCTCTTTTGTCATTTTTGCCATGATTTATGTGTGCATCCTATGAGTATGAGCTCTACATGAATGTTGGACTTTGCCATGCCATCTTTCCAGAGGTGTTGACCATGTATTTTTGTGAGTTGTGTGCTGAGTGTATCAAGCTTGTAAAGTAGGGTAGTTGCTGTTGTTGTTTTCCTGGCAGATTCTGTTATATTTTGATGTCATGTTAACATGCTTCTAGTAATCATTCTATGCATAATCTGGAGGTGCTCTATAAACATGTTTTGATATATATGTCATGCGCTATCCATTCATGCTATTGGTTGCATTTATAGCCTGCTGGAACATGTTCATATCTTGCTCTAAAGTTGCTTGAAAATGTTTCCTGGCAGATTGTTTGCGTGAGATTCAATTTTCACAAGGTCGTTGTAGTTGATCCGTGTATGCTATGACCTTGCTCTTGCCATGCTTAGCTTCATAATCATGCCTTCTTACTGTTGGTTGCCTTGCCATGCCATGTCTTGCTTTGTAGTGAGTGCATCGAGCTCACGAACATGCCATGTTGAATCTGTTTTTGCCATGTCCTGAGATTTCACTTAGTCTGAAATCTGTAATAAAACTTGCTATGTTTACATGGGTGCCATCATTTCTTAGAGTCCTTTTTGGCTTATGGTCAGTAAGGGACTATTGATATATGCTTTGAGTAGAATCATGTCATGCCTTGCTTTGCTATTATAAGTTCCTGTAGCATGTTGTTTGCTTGCTCTAAACATGCCTTCCTGATGCTAATTCCTGGTATGTTAGTATTTTCACTAAGTCTGTGAACCTGATATTTTGAGCACTTTCTCCATGCTTGTTTGAGCATGTTATGATGTGATTTAGCCGTAGCTCAGTGTTCCTCTTTTGTTAAGCATCTCTTGTAGTTCGTTGCCATATGCTTTGTTTGCATGTTGGGGTGCCGTAGCATAGTTTTGTGTTGCGTGCTAAGTAGCATCGGGCTGTTAAACGCAGATTTGCATCATTCTTGTTTTGCTTGTCATTTGCAAACCGTGCATCCGATTCCGGTGATCTTTATATCGATTTCAACCGAAATCATCTCATCTTTCCAGCGGCATACTTGGTTTGCCAAGTTGATGCCCGGTTCATCATTTTCCTTCCGGAGCATACATATGCATTGCATATCACATCTCGCATCGCATGTCATGTATTGCATCATATTGCTTGTGCATTGTTCCTTGTTTGATTGTGGTTCCGTTGCTTGTGTTCTTGCTTTGGGTAGAGCCGAGAGACGAGTACGTGAACGAGGAACCTGTTGAGAACGCCTACGAGGATCAAGTCTTCGACAACTCTGAGAACCTTGCAGGCAAGATGACCATACCCTCGAAATCACTACTATCTTTGCTATGCTAGTTTGCTCGCTCTTTTGCTATGCCAATGCTACGATGCCTACCATTTGCTTGTCAGCCTCCCAAATTGCCATGTCAAACCCCTAACCTTTGACACCTTTTCCTATGCAAACCGTTGTTTGGCTATGTTACCGCTTTGCTCAGCCCCTCTTATAGCGTTGCTAGTTGCGGTGGAGTTGAAGATTTCTCCATGGTGGGCAGTGGTTTATGTTGGGATATCACAATATCTCTTATGTTATTAATGCATCTATATACTTGGTAAAGGGTGGAAGGCTCGGCCTTATGCCTGTGTTTTGTTCCACTCTTGCCGCCCTAGTTTCCGTCATACCGGTGTTATGTTCCCGGATTTTGCGTCCCTTACGGTCGGGTGATTTATGGGACCCCCCTGACAATTCGCTTTGAATAAAACTTGTCCAGCAAGGCCCAACATTGCCTTTTACCATTTGCCTCACCACCACCTACTTTTTCCCTTGGGAGTCGCTCTCTCGAGGGTCATCTTTATTCAGCCCCGGGCCAATGCTTGTCTAAGTGTTGGTCCAAACTAGAGCCCTTTAGCGCCCCCTCAAGGAAACTTGAGGTCTGGTTTTAGTTATGCGGATTGCTCATCCGGTCGTGGCTCGAGACGAGTTACGCGCGGCTACTATCAGGATGTCGGCACGCCGGGAGGTCTTGCTGGTCTTGTTTTACCATTGTCGAAATGTCTTGATGTACCGGGATACCGAGCCTGATCGGAGTGTCTCGGGTGAAGGTCTATTCCTTCGATGATCGCGAGAGCTTGTCATGGGCTAAGTTGGGACACCCCTGCAGGGTATAAACTTTCGAGAGCCGTGCCCGCGGTTATGTGGCAGATGGGAATTTGTTAACGTCCGGTTGTAGAAAACCTGAAGTTGACCTTAATTAAAATACATCAACCGTGTGTGTTACCGTGATGGTCTCTTTCCGTGAGTCCGGAAGTGAACACGATGTTGGAGTTATGCTTGACGAGGTTGCTATAGGATCACTTCTTGATCATACTTTTGACGACCGTGCTTTGCCTTCTCTTCTCACTCTCATTTGCGTATGTTAGCCTCCGTATATGCTAGTCGCTTGCTGCAGCTCCACCTCATGCCTTTATCTTACCCATAAGCTTAAATAGTCTTGATCTCGCGGGTGTGAGATTGCTGAGTCCTCGTGACTCACCAGATACTTCCAAAACCAGTTTGCAGGTGCCTATGTTACCGAGCAGGTGATGCATTCAGGCTCAAGGAGGAGCTCGATGAAGATCTTGTTCATTGTGTTGTTTCGTTTCAGTTGATCAGTAGTGGAGCCCAGTTGGGGTCGATCGAGGACGTTTGTCGCATTTGGGGTTCTTCTTTTATTTTGGTTCCGTAGTCGGACCTTGATTGTATCTGGATGATGTAATGCTTTATTCATGTAATTGTGTGAAGTGGCGATTGTAAGCCAACTATGTACCTTTCCCCTTATGTATTACATGGATTGTGCGAAGATTACCTCACTTGCGACATTGCTTTCAATGCGGTTATGCCTCTAAGTCGTGCTTCGACACGTGGGAGATATAGCCGCATCGAGGGCGTTATAGTGCTGGTGGCTGTACTTAGTTCTGATTTTGATCAACCTCATCCTCATAATCGCCCGCATAATCATCATCCTCCTGGGTACTAGCAGCAGCAGTAGCAGGAGCCAAAGAAGCATCAACAATAGGTACATCAGCACCACAATTTTGACCAAGCTCAATTGGAACGCGTTGTGCTCGTCCCACTTGCTTTGGAAGGCGTCGTTGTAGTTGTTGTTGTTATAGAGGTGCGACTGGTGAAACCGGAGGTGGTGGTGGAAGACGCACGAGCAATTCATTAAACTTGTTATCGAGTTTTGTTTCAAACGTCTTCTCAATGCCATCTATCCTCTCCATGGACTCTTCAAATCTGTTTAGCACATCTTGCACCTGTCCACTCATCATTTGCTGAAATTTATCATGTAGCTGTTTGTTCGTCATGTTCTCCCAATCAGTCTCATCGGCTTGTGATCGTGCCATGGTTAGCAGGAATAGAAACACAAAAGAATATGATCCTACGGACTACTAGGAAGTGGTAGTGATGGTGGTGTGCCACAAATCCTTCAAGCGAATCTCAAATTCTTACCAGTTCTTACCCTGCAGCAGTTGTGATTGGAAACTGTTGTAGTCAAAACTCTCAAAGCTTGGATAACGCGATTACCACGGAGAGTCAAACGCACGACATAGATGTATGGGGAGCTGGGAAGGCTTATGATATGGTAGCAAAAAGGGTCAGCAATAATCAATTCAGAGATGCAAAGTTGAATAAATGCTCAACGATGGTACTGTGCTAGTCCTAGGCTAGACCGTGCTAGAGACGCGAGCCTAGAATACTAACAAAATCACGGCGCCGCACGGAAACAAGGGAAAAGCACACTCTGAAAAAAATTCGCTTTTTTTGCTGAAAATCACTAAAATGGCGAGTGTCTCAAAACTCTTCCCAAGTCAAGATAACAGGAGAGACATGAAATTTTTGCGACCAATTTTTTTTCAACTGCCCGGACCCAAAAACTGGAAACGGCTCAAAAAAACTTTCTATAACGGCGACTGTCTCAATACACTTGGAAACACCTAAAATAGGATAGCCAGAATTTTTTTTATCAAGTGCGTTTTTTGGAAAATTTTGGGCCTAAATGGAGGGTAGTCTCCGGACTCTTTTTTTTGGAAACCAACCTCTTCTACGGATGGCAAAAGATTGCTGGAATCCGAAACCTACTCAGACAAGGAAAACACAAATCTGTAAACATATGGATCTCGAAAGTTAAGCTAATATGAGATGGACTCGGAGGGGTGGTGGTATATGGATGTGGGTCGATGGTGGTATATGGACTCAGATCGGTGTTGGTATATGAACTCGGAGCGGTGGCGGATAAGCGGTGATGGTAGATGGCAGGGACGATGTATCTGGTGCGGTGGTGGTATATGGCAGCGGATGATGAATCTGCTGTGGTGGTGGTATATGGCAGCGGATAAAGATGGTGCAGCGACGGCGTGAATACTCGTGAACAGAACTCAAAACTCTAAAAGACTAGACGCTAAGACCAGCAACTAGACAGGACGATGCAATCGAAAATTCAACAAAGCAAAATACTAAATAGACTATGCATTGTCTCAGACTGGTTCGGATATGATGAACTAATCCTAACTTTTTTGTGGCTTTTTCGTGGAGTGTAGGTATGATAACAGACTCGATCGAAACTACGAAAAACTATAAAATCTCACCGAGCAACCTGGAAATCTGATACCACTTGATAGAGGCAAAGGTGTCCCGTCTTTCGATGAGATGGTGATTATCATTTCGGAGGAGTAGACTTTGACAATCCGACTATGTACGTGCGAGTACGTCGCGCCTTAGCAATCGCTAAACCAACTCCGAGAGGTTATTGACCACGCCGGAGCTATGAACCTGACCACGAGGGTCTATTTCCTGCGAGCAAACGAAGAACAAGCAAAAAACTGAGATTGCAATCTAGATATTGCGAATATAAGATGAAAGCTTTATTGATCAAGATGGGGTTATGTGACGTCTTGGTCTGGTCGTTGAACACAAACGAAGTACGCGAAGTTGCAGCTATGGCGAGCTTTTAATCTAAACAAAACCCAAAGTCTAAACGGTGCCCTAAGGGCTATATATATGGAGGAAGAGGGGGGAATTTCGTGGCCCTTGGGGGAGGGGTCCGAAACCAACCCTATCTCTTGTTTCCCCACACATACGGACTCTAAAAATAGCCTATACTTATGTATTTCGAAATTACATGGGACTGGCCCAATAATAAGGTGACGCAGCACCTAGAATAGCCTTTAGATGAAATTTATGAAGTGGCATCTTGTGTATTTCGTCCAAGGCTTCATGCACTTATTATGGTGGCTTCAAATTCCTGAAATCATCACTTGTGACTTTGTTCTTGTTCCCTTGCGCATGCCATCATCTCCATGCTTTGTCTTGTTCCAGTGTTCAACCCTCTTCTCGATGCCAGACCCTTCATTTGTAAGCAAAACAAATGTATCCAATTTAGGCAACATCATATTCTCATGAACATTAGAATCATTACCAAGAAGCGAAAGTACCTTATAATTTAATTGGCGTGCGCGAGCTCTAGTAATTGGTCTAGTATATGTAGCAATAGGGGTTGTGGGTGTATCATCATCAGTTTAAATTGGTAAAGAAAAGCTAAAAATTGTTAGTTGCCTATTCACCCCACCCCCCTCTAGTCAACTATATCGATCCTTTCAGACGTGAATGTAGTGTTTGACACAGATGGCCACATATATCTCGCACTGACGATACTTGCTATTTATGGTTCCATCGACACCGAGGAACGCCCTAACCTGCTCGTCCCCGGGCGCCCTAAATTAGCATGCATTCAATAAGCAATACTAATCATCTCCTATGTCCGTACATTGTCGAATATTATCACTAATATATCTCGAATAGTATCATATATTTAGTATCGCTAATACAACTAGAACCATTGCAAACGATGGGTATCGGCGCGGGCGGTGGACACCCGAAGAGAAGGAACCATCACAGGGTCATAGCTCCAGTGAGATCCCTAAAGAACCTGTCAGGTATTGTTGAACCTGCCCTCCAACGCAACCATGTACCGACGGACGTGCTCGTCCTCCTCGCTGACACGGTGACGTACCACCTCCGCGGTGTCCGAAAGCCTCGGCACCTTCACTGGCCCACGTGACCGCCACCAAACAAGGTTCGGGTCAACGACAGGCTGGCTCCTCACCAAGTTGTGCCCCCAGAAAGGTAGAACCTCCCAGTACCGGCCCGGTGGAGTCCAGTCTCGGACATGGCCCCTCTGATCAAGCAGGCCTCCTCCGCCGAGTCGACGACGAGGATGTGGGATAGGCATCGTCGACGTCGATGTGGGAATAATTGCTTTAACTAGAAAAATAACAACAAATTTGACATGTTCAAAATAAACCAGAAACTTAACCTAAACTAAACCTAAACTAAACCTAAACTAAACTAACTAAACTAAACCTGAACTAAACTAACTAAACTAAACCTAAACTAAATTAAATCTAAACCTAAACCTAAAAAACAGAAGAAAAAAACCTAAACTAAATTATACTAAACCTAATTGAACTAAATCTAAAAAAGAAAAAGAAGAAGAAGAAGAAAAGCTCTCACCTTTAGCCGGTTGGGGCGGCGGGGCGGAGCTGCCTGGGCGGGCGGGCGGGCGGGCCAGCGGAGGGGTGGGGCGGCAGGCGGCGCAGACTAGCGGGCGGCCGGGCCGGGCGTGGCGAGGCGGGCGGGCGGCGCGCCGGGCCGAGCGACTGGGCGGGATAGAGCGGCCCGCGATGGGGGGGCGGCCGGGCGGTGAGGCGGGCGGGCGGCAGCTGGTAATCGATGATGGGAGGGAGAGAGAGGGGTAGGGCGAGGACCTTTTGTTAGATAAGGCACAGCTCTTTGACGTCCGCTAGCAGACGGCAAAGAGCCTAGCTAACGGATGTTAGTTTGGCCACTTTATTTGCCGTCTGCTAACGGACGGCAAAGTTTCTTTGCATCAGCTAGCGGACGGGAAAGAAAGTGGCTGTTAGGTGGCTCTCGCTAGTGTGCCACCCTGCCTCTTTGCCGTCTGCTAGCCGACGGCAAAGATTCTATGCCCTCAGCTAGCTGACGGCAAAGATGTGGCTGACGGCAAACACTTTCTTTGCCGTCAGCTCCTTGCCGTCAGTTTTCTGCAAGCTGGTGTCAAAGAGTGCCATCAGCTAACTGACAGCAAAGAACTGGCTGACAGCAAAGATCCTGATTCTAGTAGTGAATGATACACACCGCAGGGACGGATCCACATGGCTTGGGGATAATGCGGCCAGAGGGGCGCCCCCAACTGAACAAACTAAAAGATGTCACCTCGTACCATCGCTGAAGAGATGTTGGAGTAGTCCAAGACGCACGCTGCAGAGGTCGCTCCTCATAAGCCGCCCTGGCTCTGAACCTCAGGAGGCTCTGGACGTCCGGGGGGCTCGTGAGGATCCATCGCCATCTCCTCGTCAACTGCCTGGCGCCTGGCCTCCCGAGCTGCCAGGACGCCCCACATGTGGTGCTGGGATGCGGCAGCCGCTTTTAGCAACCCGAAGGGCATGCGAACGTAGTTGTGAGGGGGGCTCACATCTGCCAACACGGGACAGCCAGAAGAGCTCCCGAGACGCTGCCCTATTGAGCCCAGGGATGTCGATGCAGACGCGCAGCTCCCCGTCCTCGCCTGGGCAGGGAGCCGCGCCTGGTGGCGATCGCCCTGCATAGCTCTTGCGTCCTTGCCTTGGTGATGAACTCCTGAGCGCCTGATGCCTCGCGCCCTGCGCTTTCTTTGCGGAAGCGCGCGTTGAAGCACGCCTCCACATGGTTCCCGAGCGCCTCCCTCATGACGTTGGCTAGGTCAGAGGTCCTCCAGAGGAGAGCCCCCGTGCCTAGCCTAAGAGGGGCGCCGGGTGCGCCTTCCTATGCGAGAGCGGAGGCACCCCATCCGCGGATACAAGGCTTGAGGCGGCAGCGTCGGATGCCCCACCCTCTTGAGATCCTAGGTGGAGCAGCTGCTTCTTATTCTTGGGAGGGTAGACGGCGCCCTCATCGTTCGGGTTCTCGACCGCTGCAGCGTGGTAGGCGCGCTCGAGAGAGCACACCACATCCTTCTCCTTGCAGGCAAACGTGGTGATGCCGCAGCTTCCTGGCATCTTGAGGACGTTGTAGCCATGGTGGACGACTGCCATGAACTTGGCCATGGCCGGGTACCCGAGGATGGCATTGTATGGGAGACGGATGTTGGCAACGTCAAAGTCGATGAGCTATGTGCGGTAATTCTCGCGCTTGCCGAAAGTGACAGGGAGGCGGACCTGCCCTAACGGGGTGGTGGAGCCGTCAGTCACTCCTGAGAAGGGCTTGGTAGGCTGAAGCTGATGGTATGGCACTTGGAGCCTGTTGAACGTTTGGACGGAAAGAACATTGAGTCATGCACCGCCATCGATGAGCGTCTTGGTGACGAGTACGTTGCTGATGATGGGCGAGCAGAGCATTGGGAGGGTGCCGGCTGTGGCCGCGCACTTGAGCTAGTCAGAGGAGTCGAAGGTGATGGCGTACTTGGACCACCTGAGCGGGCGCGTTGCCTCGAGCTTTGGGAAGGCTGCGTTCACCTCATGCGCGAACTGCTTGAAGATGTGATGAGAGGCTGGGGCCTGGGAGCCGCCCAGGATGCAAGCAATGGCGCGAGGCTCTTGGAAATCCCCAGCCCCTCGTCCTAGTCATGGTCTTCGTTCCTTCTTGGCGGTGGCAGCAGCGGGGGGAAGGTCAGTGTTGCCCTGAGGACAGTCCTCGCGAGGTTGACCCCTCTAGGCGCCCTCACGAGGCTAGCTCTACCAGTGATCCTCTCAAGGCTGGTCACGCCACTCCTGACGATGGTCGTGGTTGTCCCAGCGTCCTCTACCTCGGCCTCCTCCGTGGTCGTAGCCTCGATTGTTGTGCTCGGAGCAACGACCGAGGTGCCCGTCATGGATGGCCCTGAGCTCCTGACAGTCGTTGGTGTTGTGGCTGTGCACATTGTGGAAGACGTAGAACTCGCGGCTGCCCTTGGACGACTCTGGGTGATCACAGCCGCGCTTCATCTTAGGCTCGGCTATGAGTACAGCTGGCCCCTTGCGCGTCACATCCTTGGCCTTGGCCTTCTTGTCTTATGGGTCCATGTCAGGGAGCTTGACAAGGGAGAGGTGTCCGTCCTCAGCTCTCGCACACTTGGTTGCCATGTTGAACATCTCCAAGGCCGTGCACAGGTCCTCGTGTATGGCGAGCTCCTCTTTTATCTTGACGTCGCAGACGCCATCGGTGAACGCAGAGATGATGGCTTCGCCCGACACCTTGGGGATCTTGAGGCGAATGCTGTTGAAGCGCTGGATGTACTTCTGCAGGGTCTCCCCTTGCTGCTGCTTGATGCGTCGTAGATCACCCGCGGCCGGCCGGCGGTCGCGGGTGCCCTGGAAGTTCACGATGAAGCGTTCTCGCATCTCGCCCCAGGAGGATATTAATCCCGCGAGGAGGTTCAGGAGCCACGAGCGCGCGCCGTCCTTGAGGGCTATGGGGAACCAGTTCGCCATGACCTTCACGTCGCCGATGGCCGCCTCGATGCTCAGCTGGTAGAGCTGCAGGAACTCACCAGGGTCGGGGGTGCCATCGTAGCATGGAGGGAGGTCGGGCTTGAAATTCCCCGGCCAGACGACGCTGCTCAGCTCCTGAGTGAACGTGCGGCACCGCGTTGTGGTCACAGGAGGCAGCCGTGGAGGTGGAGCCTGGTCTTGGCGCTCGCGCACCGCCACCATAGGTGGTCCACGGTCTTGACGTGGCAGTGCCGGGAGGGCACGCGCATCTTCTTGCGGCCACCGCACCACTTGGCAGCTTGCCTCATCGCGGGCATGCGCTGGACATGGTGGATCACACCGAGGAGCCTCGCGCCTTGGCTCGATGATGGCGTCCTTCCTGGGAGGTGGAGGAGGCGCCCCATGAGCTACGTCTCCTGCAGCAGGCGGCGGTTGAGGCAGCGAGCAAGACAGCGCAGCAGAGTCTCCGGCGGAGCTGACGAGCTCAGCGATGCAGTCGAGCCAGTCCTCGTAGAAGTTGTCGACCAGGCGGTAGCGCAGCAGTGCGTGCCATGAGTAGCGCTGCCTGCGCGTTCGCCAGGCCTCGACGAGCGTGGGAGGATGAAGCAGCCGGAGTCAGCGACGGAGTGGCGGTGTGCCCGTCACGGTGCATGGAAGGATGCAGCAAAGGAGCTTGCGGCTCATGGCCCGTGGGGTCCGTGGTGGTGTTCGCCACCGGCGACGGGGGACGACGAGGGCAGTCGTCGCCCACCGGCACTGTTTGAGCAACGCGGGCGGCAAGAGTGGCCCGGTGCTCAGCGCAAGCTCGACGTGCGTAGGCCATGGAAGCGGTGGAGCGGTGGCAAATCGACCGACGGAAGCGAGGCTCCGATGCACCCCTACCTGGCGCACGAAATGTCGGATTTCGGGTCCCGCAAACCCTTGAGAGGTTCGAACTCTGGGGTACGTGCGAAGAACTCAACCTCCTCAGTCTGCCTACTCGCCCATCTCATAGCTTAGCTCGACGAACTCGAAGGAAAGGGGACACGGCAGTTTGCCCAGGTTCGGGCCACCTTCCGATGCAAAATCCTACTCCTACTTTGTGGTGGATTGGCTTCGAAGGGCTGAGGATGAACTAGTACAGTGGTGAACAACCTTAGGAGGTGTGTTCTTGAGCTTGAGCGAGCTGGTGAGGGTGGAATGGATTCGATCCCTCCATCTCTCCTTGTGTTCGTTCTCCCTCCTTGTCTTCGTTCTCCCCTTGCTAGGGTGGTGGCTAGGTCCTATTTATAGTGGCCTTGGTCCTCTTACCAAATGAAGGCGGAAGGGATCCCACAACAGCAAAATTGAAGGGAGACAACTGGTACATCTTATCCTGATGAAAGTGGTCTTCGCCTGCAAAAAGCCTCTGGTCGTGATGCCGTGGTGGGCTCGGTGATGACCTCCATCCTGCTGTCCTGGCAGTCTTGGTCTGGTTGGACGCGAATGGAAACCTTTGGTTGATTCCTCAGGACTCCGCGCATGTGCTTGCCTCCTTAGCACCAAGGAGGAAACTGGAACACTGCGCCCGCTGGTGCCCTCCTGGCCTTGGTCGTCATGGCTCACGACAGCCGAACCTTGCGAGGTGAGCCTTGCGTAGAAATGTCCGCTCCTCGGGAGCCAGCCTGAGGAGGCCGCTCCCTTGGAGGTCTTGGTGTCGTCGGCCTCGCGAGGCTTGGCCCCTTGTCGGGGGTTGGATGCGACATATGCCAACGGGTGGCTTATCATGGTGGGGGCGAGTAGAACGTCGCCGGTGCCTGGAAACGGGATGAGGCGAAGACATGCATGCCGGGCGACTTACCCAGCTTCGGGCTCTCCGAGGAGATAACACCCTACCGCTGCTCATGGGTCTCGTGATGATCACTATGGGGTGATAGTACAAAGGTGCTCCTCGAGCTGTTCGGGGCGTGGAGGAGCAAGGCTAGCTCTTTCCCCTCTTGCTATGTGTCTAAACTTCGTCTAGTGTCAACCTTTGCATGGGTGCCCTGGGGTTTAGAGAGACCTACCCTGGGTACAATGATAATCCGATCGGGCGTGGCCCCACCGCCGGTCTCTCTCCTGCCGCCGCCCTCCTCGCTGGCTCACGGGCCGCCGACCGGCGGGCCTCATGGACAGCAAGCACTGCAAGACTCTCGATGACGCAGCTTGGTCATGGGTCGTGGGAACAAGGCCGCCGCCGTCGTCAGCGATCACCGTGGGCTACCCCGGGTCCAATCTGGTTTATGGCTCGTGGGGCCCGGGCCAGGAGGGGGCCGACTCTGAGGAGGCCGACTCCCGCAGGGCCGTCTTCGAGCTCTCCAGCTGTCTTCTTCTCTCTCGCTGACAGGGGGCCCAGCGATCTCTGGGCCGTACGCGCCGCCGTCGTGGGCACATTGCCTTGTGCACTGTGGCTGAGGTCAGGGGAGGCATGGCAACAGTGCCGCGCCTCACCGGAGATCTCCTGGCGACGCGGCTCACTGTAGTCATGCCTTCCTCCCGTGGATCTTGAGGGGACGGCCACGCCGGGGCTGTACCCCGCATCGGTCTTCGTGAAAGGTCGCGGGCCGACTCTCAGAGTCGGCCCCTCAAAGGTTGCAAGCCCGACGTTCACTTGTCTCAGAGTCGCCATCTGAGGACTCTGCTTCTTGAAGGTCGCCACTGACTCGCCTTCTTCAAGGTCGCCTGATGGGACTCGGCCTTCTCGGGGTCGCTGGCCGACTCGGCCGAGGCGCGCCTGCCCCGATGTCTTGAAAGATCTTGGGTCCCGGGTCAGCCTACCCATGGCCCATTACACCGACAGAGTCCCCGGCCGGGCGGCTCGGCGACGCC
Source organism: Aegilops speltoides (assembly GCA_021437245.1). NCBI lineage: Eukaryota > Viridiplantae > Streptophyta > Magnoliopsida > Poales > Poaceae > Aegilops > Aegilops speltoides. Next base: position 165,396,919 of record CM038144.1, read on the forward strand.
GCCGCAGGCTTCGCAGCTTTCGAGCGTTCTGGCGCGCCGATTCGAGATTCGCTGCCACGCCGCCGCTTTTGCCGAGTCGGCCTGGCTCCGCAGAGGAGCCGCTGCTCGCAAGTCGTGGCGGAAACCGCGGCGACGGTACGCTTCCTCGCCACCTATGAGACGGTCTCGTCGCGGGCGCCACGGGAGGCGAGTAGCCTGCTTGCCCATCGCTGTGATGGGACGGGCCGCCCGTGGGGCTCGCGATATCGCGCTACGGCCCCGAGCGGATCCGCCGCGCCGAGGGCGAGCAGTATCCCCACGCCGTTATCAAGGGCAGAACTTCGTGGGGTTAATCGTGGCGTCGGGGCCGTGGCGCATTAATCCCCGCCGCCTCGGCTTCTCAGCCGTTGGGCTATAATAAGCGAGGGGAGCGCGCGCACAGCACGCCGCGCCTCCTCCCCGCTCTCTTGCCCTTCTTCTTCCTTCGCCCGCCCGTCGCTTTCTTCGGGCGGTGAGCGCAGCGCCTCCCTCGCCGGCGATGAGCTCTTTTCCGCCGCGCCCTTTAGCTCGCGGCCCGCATATGGGACGGCTCGGACGTGGATGCGGAGGACATCGAGTTCTTCAAGAAACCCGCCGCCTCCGAGCGTGGACTTGGTGCAGGCTCGCCTGCGCCGGGCGGAGAGATCCGCCCAGCGGGCGGCGGGCGAGCAGGTCATCTTCCGCCAGATCTCATTCGCGGATGGGGCTCCCGCAGCGGGTTCTCCGCCCTTCCTCGAAGTTCCATAGTCTGCAGCCGCATCACCTCACCCCCAACGCGGTGGTGCTTTCTCCTCCTTCGCCACCCATGCGAAGGCTACATCGGTGTTCTCCCCACCTCGAGCTGTGGGGAGTTCTTTCTCGGCTCGATTCAGCTGCTTCAAGACGCCGCACAAGGCGGCACCTACGCCATGCGGCGCGGCGACGACGGCCGACAACCCTTTTCCTCCCATCCCGCCGGTGAAATCGGTGAAGATGTGGCGAAGACGATTTCTCGTGAAGAATGTCTCCACCGACGGCGACCGGGTCAACTTGCCGCCTTCGACTTCGAGCCGCTGATTGGCCGCCACCCAGCTGGTCCCATCGGTCAAGTCGCCTCGACCGGAGTCGGGCGCCGTGGCGCGCCCGAAGTCATGACGCAGCGGAGGGGCTCGTCGCCTCGATCTCCTGGCCGCCCGTGGCGCGCGGGTTCTTCCGCTCAAGGCCGCCTCACCTCATCTCGCCAGATGAGCGGCCGCACGATCCAAGCCGCTCGTACACGGCGACATGCCGCGGAGAAGTGGCGAACATGGTGAACCTCATCGCCCATGCGCGGGTTCACGGACGAGTGGCAGTTCGGCAAGGAGTCAGACTGCAAGAACAACCCCCTCCAGAGGTAAGTTGCTTCCGCTCAGATTTCGATCTCGCTTGCATCCGACTTCAAGCTCTGACCTTGCTGACATCTTGTGAGCAGAACCCTCTCATGGCGCCCGCAGCCGGCGCCACGAGAGAGCTGCGTGACTACGTCCCCGACCGTGAGGTCAGCGACGTTGACGACCCCGACTTGGGGGCCTCGGCGCTGGAGGCCGACGCCAAAGGCGGCGAGAGGAGGAAGACGACGGCTCAGCCGTCGGCGACCTTCGCCGATCGGGTTCGAGGCGGCGCCGACGCGAAGTCATCCCGCCGCCGCCAGCCGAGAGCCGCCCTCCAACCAGGCCGGGCGAAGAGGCGCCACGCCGGGCCGAAAGCGCCTGATGGCAGGTCAAAGAAGCCCAAGGGAACCGCCGCCACCAGCTGGAGGAGGCGGCCGTGAAGGCCAACCGCTTCCAAAGGAAGTGAGAAGGTCGCCACCGGGTTTCTTCGTAAGTCTCTACCCTTACTTCTTTTTCGATTTTGCTTTAATCTTTCGACTTCCCCCTTCTCCAGCGCCTTTTCCTCGAGAGCCGCCGTTCCTCTGTCATGGGTCTGGGCGACGCCCGCCAACACACGGCGGATTGACCTCGCCGCCGACCTCCGGGAGGTGACAGACGAACGCGCAAGAGAAGCGCGGCAGAGGAGGAGGCCGCCGCTCGAGAGGGCGGAGGCTAAGAAGGCGCCGCCAGCCGCCAGGGCCGGCACTCGGAGGAGGCCGAGGCCGCGGCCGCGACGAAGCGGGACGCTGAGGAGGCCGTTCGCCGCCGAGCGGCGATGCTCGTTCCCCCGCTGTCGTCCGCATCGCCGCCACCTGAGTTCACGGGGCAGACCGGGGAGGTCGGCACCGCAAACCTCGCGGATGACGGTGGCGACGCCAGCTCGGATACTCACGCCGCCGCCGCCTGCGTCTCGAGGCCGCACGGCAGCAGCCGGTGGATCCGCAGGATCCGCCGATCGCGATTTATGCCGACGCTGCTGCTTTCCAAGTCGCCGTGCTAACGCGCCGCCGGATTGAGAGGACGAGCTCGGCGCCCGAAAGCTCGGAGATCGACGCCGCCAAAGATGGCGTAACTCGACGCTGAGGCCTTCAGTGCCACGCCCACTGGCTGGGTGCACGAAGGTGGCACCGGCCCGCTGAACCAGGCCCTTCTGGACGTTCAGTCCAGGTTGCGCAAGGAAGGCGAGGCCCTCCAACTCTACACCAAGACGATCTCGCCCCGCGCATTCCGTCCCGGTATGCTTCATTTTTCCTTTTTTGGTCTCTTGTCTTTTTATGTGGGGGCGCGCCAGCGCACCCACTGGGTGTAGTCCCCGAGTTCGGAGTCGGCTGCTGAGCAGGCGGCTCGGACCTCCTTCTAGCGAGCTCCGAAGACTGACTTTGCTTTGCCGCCTTGCAGGAGTACCACAACCTCCGCGCTTACGCCTTCAACCGCAACGTTGAGGAGCTGAGAAGCAGATCACCGATCCGGGCGGACAACGAGGTAAGCCAATTCTTCCTTCTTGGCGCGCGACTAAGGCTGGCTGTAGTCCCCGAGATTCGGCCGATCACTGAGCGATCGGGCCGGATCTCCCCGCGACCTTCCATCTTTCTTCTCTCATGGGCGCACACGCGCTTGCTGGGTCAGAGTCCCGAGATTCGGGCCGACTGCTGAGCAGTCGGGCCGGATCTCCCCGGCGACCTTTCTTGTTGACGACGCTTTGTCTTTCTTCGAGCTTCAGGCGCCAATGCCGCCCTTCAGGAGCAACTGGGCGAGGCCAACACCGCTTGTCGCGCTTAAGGAGGAGGAGGCGACAAACTCATCCAAGAACGCGACCGGGGCGACGCAGCTGGCCGAAAGGTATGAACCGCCCGGAAGGTGCAGGAGGACGCCAAGTCGCGGGAGGATGCCCTCATAGCCGAGTTCGAGGTTGAGCGCTCCGCCTGGACCGACCGGGAGGCGATGCTGACCTCCGGCTACCACGAGCTTGAGGACATCGTCGACGGTAATCTTTTTTCTCCTCTTTGGTCTTCAGACTCTACGCCGAGCTGATTTGGGGTTTTTTCTGACTGTCTTCTTTTCCTGTCTTTGGCAGACTACTTTCCCGGCCACTCGCAGCCGCCCCTTCCGCCATCGAGGCGGCTCGGAGGAGCGGAGGGCGGCGGGCGGCAATTGCCGCTAACGCCTCGAACCTCGATGAGCAGCTTCTGAGCATCGGGGCTCGCCTTCGTCCTGCTCACCGTCTGCTGCGTCGTCTTCAGCGTGCCGACGCCCAAGTCATCGCCGCCCTATGGCCGGAGGTGCCGTCTCTGTGCACCGCCAGTCGGACGACCGACTGGCTGGAGGTCGCCGTCGGTCACTTTGAAGCCTGGAGGGGCTCCTCGGCCCGTGCCGGAGCACGCCGGGCCTTGGAGTTCGTCAAAGGGTGGTACCCTGGGCTGGACCTGGACCGCCTGGCCGCGTTCCGGTCAGAAGCCCAAGCCGAGCTGCAGGTCGTGGAAGGCGCCCTTGCCGAGCGCGCGGCAGCCATCGCTGAGTACACGGACACCAGCGTCTTCGTGTCCGAGCGGACCGACGGCGGCGAGGAGGTGCCGCCGGAGTGGTTCGGGATGCACCCGGGGTACGAGGAGGACTCGGCGGAGGTGATCGGCTCCAGCGCCGAGGAAGAGGACGAGTCAGAGGGCGAAGGTGAAGAGGAGGAGCTAGAGGGCGAGGCAGGCGGCCAGCCCCAGCCTGATCGCGCCTCCAGCAACGAGCCACATAAGGACAAGGCGACTGTTGCTGGAGGTGACCAAGCCGAGACCGCCCAGCCGGCTGCCCCAACCTCCGACACCGCCGTCACCTCCGACCCTCCGGCTCCGGAGGCTGCCCTCTAGAATGCTTCGGCTTTACCTGTCTCTTTTGTTCTTTTTAAAAAACTTGTCAGTTGCGAACAAATCCACCCGCGGGGTGTATTCGGCCAAGGGCCTTATGTAAATATTTATCAAATTTCCGCCTTTCATTGCTTCGGTTCTTTAGACTGTTTTCCTTTGCCGCCTTCCTTTGGTTGCTGCCTTGCCGACTGGGCAGCCGCTCCGCGAACTGCCGCCGGGCCAAGTGTTCAGCTACTTTAGGGAGGCAAGTACTTAGTCGTTTAGAATATCCTAGCAAGTTTGGCTGAAAATCGACAGGCCGACTCTCGAGAGTCGGCCGTCTTTGATAAAGGTTGAGACTATGAGCCGACTGCTCGCGAGTCGGCTCAGTAGGGGGAGGCTGGGAGCCGGCTTGGGCTATGCGCAGCTCTTAAGTCCTTAGCCGTTTTTCATGTGTGCGCTCGCTCTTTCCGTCCCCCCGCTTACCGACAGTCGCTCTGCAAGCTGCGGCTTTCAGCGGGAGACGGCTTTGAGCGCAGCACATTACTTGTCTGACCTCAGGGAGCATTTCATAGCATTACATGGTGAGTCCCCGGGCCGACTAGTCGGACCCGGTGCCAGACAGTATGATGAAAAGGAGAAAGCATTTTGGAAGCGTGATCCATATCATACAGATAATCAAAAAGGCAGTCCCCGAGCTCGCCTCGGGGGGCCTAAGGTCTTAGTACTTAATACGTAAGGGGTAGCGGATACATATCAGATCAATCGTAAAATCTTCGGAGAAGATTTATGCTCCACGGGCGCCTGCTTTTGCCGAGTCGCCCTTCTTGCGTGCTCGAGGCTTCGAAAGCGTCGATCAAATAGTAGGCGCTGCTCCTAGCACCTTGTCGATGATGAAGGGACCTTCCCAAAGGCGCCGACAACTTAGGCCGCCGGCTGTTCTCTCGAATCAGCCGGAGCACAAGGTCGCCCTCTTGGAATGATCTTGGCTTGACCTTGCGGTTGTAGTATCGGCGCAGACTCTGCTGGTAGATGCCGGACCGACTAAGTGCCAACAGTCGACCCTCTTCCAGCAGGTCGACGCCATCTTGGCGTGCTTCTTCAGCCTCTTCTTCGGTGTACATGGAGACTCGCGAAGAGTCGAACTGTATATCCGTTGGGATGACGGCTTCGGCACCGTAGACGAGGAAGAACGGCGTGAAGCCGGTTGACCTGTTCGGGGTTGTGCGCAGACTCTAGAGGACGGCAGGCAGCTCTTCCACCCAACAGCCAGCCGAGCGCTCGAGTGGTTCGACCAATCGAGGCTTGATGCCGGACAGATGAGGCCGCTGGCTCGCTCCACCGCCGCTTGATCGGGATGGGCAACGGACGCTAGGTCCGGGGATGCCTCGCGTCGCGCAGTAAACGAGCCAGGCGCCTTTCGCAGTTGGTGCCGTTATTCGTGATGATGTTGTGCGGTATGCCGCATCAAGCCCGTGATGTCGGCAATGAAGGTCACCGCAGGGGCCTGCTTAATTTCTTGATGGGCTTTGCTTCTACCCACTTGGTGAACTTGTCCACCGCGACAAGCAAATGAGTTAGGCCGCCTCGGTCGCCTTTGAAAGGTCCCACCATGTCCAGCCCCAAACCGCGAAGGGCCAGCGATGGGGATTGTCTTCGCTGCGTAGTTTACCAAGGGGCTTGGAGCGAACACCGCATCCCTTGCACTTCTTGACTAGTTCTTTAGCTTCTTCCGTAGCGATCGGCCAAAAGAAACCGTGTTGAAAGGCTTTGGCCACGAAGCGCCTTGAAGCCGCATGGTGGCCGTGACTCGCCTCGATGGATGTCTCGAGGATCGCTGGCCTTGTTCGATTCTACACAGCGATGGTGGACACCAAAGAACGCTGCGCTACCGACTAACTCTCTCGTTGACTATGGTGTAGGCTGCCGCTGGCGTTGTACTTGCCGAGCCGTAGTCTCGCTCTGCTGGTAACTCCTTGTTTACTAGGAACTTAAGGATGGGCTGCGCCCATGAAGGTGCTGCTATCTCTTCAACTGCCACCACAGCAACTTGGACAAGGGCGGCTGGGCTGGGAGGCGGCGGGTTGGACTCTGCTGTCGCTTGCTGAATTGAGAGAATCTCTGGGCCGACTGGGGCAGCTCCCGGGCCGACTGGCGCAGTCCCCAGGTCGAGCTCCGAAGTCCCCGGGCCGACCGACGCAGTTCCCGGGCCGACTGGCGCAGTCCCCGGGCCGACTGGTGAAGGAAATATGCCCTAGAGGCAATAATAAAGTTATTATTTATTTCCTCATATCATGATAAATGTTTATTATTCATGCTAGAATTGTATTAACCGGAAACATAATACATGTGTGAATATATAGACAAACAGAGTGTCACTAGTATGCCTCTACTTGACTAGCTTGTTAATCAAAGATGGTTATGTTTCCTAACCATGAACAAGGAGTTGTTATTTGATTAACAAGGTCACATCATTAGTTGAATGATCTGATTGACATGACCCATTCCGTTAGCTTAGCACACGATCGCTTAGTATGTTGCTATTGCTTCCTTCATGACTTATACATGTTCCTATGACTATGAGATTATGCAACTCCTGCTTACCGGAGGAACACTTTGGTACTACCAAACGCCACAACGAATCGGGTGATTATAAAGGAGTACTACAGTGTCTCCAAAGGCGTATGTTGGGTTGGCGATTTCGAGATTAGGATTTGTCACTCCGATTGCTCGGAGAGGTATCTCTGGCCCTCTCGGTAATACACATCACTTAAGCCTTGCAAGCATTACAACTAATGAGTTAGCTGTGAGATGATGTATTACGGAACGAGTAAAGAGACTTGCCGTAACGAGATTGAACTAGGTATTGGATACCGACGATCGAATCTCGCAAGTAACATACCGATGACAAAGGAACAACGATGTTGTTATGCGGTCCGACCGATAAAGATCTTCGTAGAATATGTAGGAGCCAATATGGGCATCCAGGTCCCGCTTATTGGTTATTGACCGAGACGGTCTCGGTCATGTCTACATTGTTCTCGAACCGTAGGATCCGCACGCTTAAGGTTTCGATGACGGTTATATTATGAGTTTATGAGTTTTGATGTACCGAAGGAGTTCGAGTCCCGGATGAGATCGGGGACATGACGAGGAGTCTCAAATGGTCGAGACGTAAAGATCGATATATTGGACGACTATATTCGAGTTCGAAAGGTTCCGAGTCATTCGGTATTTATCGGAGTACCGAGAGTTACGGAATTCGCCGGGAGAAGTATTGGGCCTTATGGGCCATACGGGAAAGAGAGAGGGCTGCCCTAGGCAGGTCACTGCCTGCCCTAGTCCGAATTGGGCTAGGGGAGAGCCGCACCCTCCTTCCTTCCCTTCTCTCTTCCCTTCCTAGTCTCCTACTCCTAATACATGGAAGGATCCCTAGTTGACTAGGAAGGGGAATCCTACTCCTGGGGAGTAGGACTCCCCATGGCGCGCCTCCTCCTAGGCCGGCCTCCTCCTCCCTCCCTCCTTTATATACGGGGGCAGGGGGCACCCCATAGACACACAAGTTTGATCTACGGATCGTTCCTTAGCCGTGTGCGGTGCCCCCCTCCACCATATTCCACCTCGGTCATACCGTCACAAAGCTTAGGCGAAGCCCTGCGCCGGTGAAACATCAAGATCGTCACCACGCCGTCATCTCGACGGAACTCTCCCTCGACACTCGCTGGATCGAGTACGAGGGACGCCATCGAGCTGTACGTGTGTCAAGAACTCGGGCGCCGAGTAACGGCGCGGGATCGGTCGGATCGCGAGGAGAACGTCGACTACTTCCTCTACGCCAGATCGCTTCGCCGGGTCTACGAGGGTACGAGACAACACTCTCCCTCTCGCTGCTATGCATCACCATGATCTTGCGTGTGCGTAGGAAATTTTTGAAATTACTACGCTCCCCAACAAAGGGTATCGAGCCAGGTTTTTATGGTTTGATGTTTTGCACGAGTAGAACACAAGTGAGTTGTGGGCGATACAAGTCATACTACCTACCAAAGATGTCATACTTTGGTTCAGCGGTATTGTGAGATGAAGCGCCCGACCGACATTACGCGTGACGCTTACGCGAGACTGGTTTCACCGCCACGAGCACTCGTTGGTTAAAGGTGACCGGTGGGTGTCTGCTCTCTCACTTTAGTTGAACTGAAAAGGGCTACGCCGGTCCTTGAGAAGGTTAAACGGAGTCTATTTGACGAAGTATCGCTGTGGTTTTGATGCGTAGGTGAGATTGGTTCTTGCTTAAGCCCGTAGCAGCCACGTAAAATTTGCAACAACAAAGTAGAGGACGCCTAACTTGTTTTTGCAGGGCATGTTGTGATGTGATATGGTCAAGACGTGATGCTATATTTTATTGTATGAGATGATCATGTTTTGTAACCGGTTATCGGCAATCGGCAGGAGCCATATGGTTGTCGCTTATTGTATGCAATGCATCGCTTCAGTAATGCTTTACTTTATCACTAAGTGGTAGTGATAGTCGAGAAGCATAAGTTTGGCGAGACGACAACGATGCTACGATGGAGATCAAGGTGTCGCTACCGGTGACGATGGTGATCATGGTGGTGCTGCGGAGATGAAGATCACGAAGCACAAGATGATGATGACCATATCATATCACTTATATTGATTTGCATGTGATGTTTATCTTTTATGCATCTTATCTTGCTTTGATTGACGGTAGCATTATAAGATGATCTCTCACTAAATTATCAAGAAGTGTTCTCCCGAGTATGCACCGCTGCCAAAGTTCGTCGTGCCCGCACACCACGTGATGATCGGGTGTGATAAGCTCTCACGTCCATCTACAACGGGTGCAAGCCAGTTTTGCACACGCAGAATACTCAGTTATACTTGACGAGCCTAGCATATGCAGATATGGCCTCGAACACGGAGACCGAAAGGTCGAGCGTGAATCATATAGTAGATATGATCAACATAAGATGTTCACCATTGAAAACTACTCCATCTCACGTGATGATCGGTTATGGTTTAGTTGATTTGGATCACGTGATCACTTAGATGACTAGAGAGATGTCTGTCTAAGTGGGAGTTCTTAAGTAATATGATTAATTGAACTTAAATTTATCATGAACTTAGTCCCGTAGTATTTTGCAAATTATGTTGTAGATCAATAGCTCGCGTTGTTGCTTTCATATGTTTGGTTTTGATATGTTCCTAGAGAAAATTGTGTTGAAAAATGTTAGTAGCAATGATGCGGATTCGATCCGTGATCGGAGGTTTATCCTCATTGCTGCACGTAAGAATTATGTCCTTAATGCACCGCTAGGTGACAGACCTATTGCAGAGCGTATGCAAACGTTATGAACGCTTGGCTAGCTCAATATGATGACTACTTGATAGTTTTGTGCACCATGCTTTATGGCTTAGAATCGGGACTTCAAAGATGTTTTGAACATCATGGACCATATGAGATGTTCCAGAGTTGAAGTTAATATTTCAACAAATACCCGAGTTGAGAGATATGAAGTCTCCAACAAGTTCTATAGCTAAAAGATGGAGGAGAATCGCTCAACTAGTGAGCATGTGCTCAGATTGTCCGGGTACTACAATCGCTGAATCAAGTGGGAGTTAATCTTCCAGATAAGATAGTGATTGATGAATTCTCTAGTCACCATCACCAAGTTAGTAGAACTTCGTGATGAACTATAGTATGCAAGGGATGACGAAAATGATTCCCGAGCTCTTCGTGATGTTGAAATCGATGAAGGTAGAAATCAAGAAAGAGCATCAAGTGTTGATGGTTGACAAGATCACTAGTTTCAAGAAAAGGGCAAAGGAAAGAAAGGGAACTTCAAGTAGATTGACAAGCAAGTTGTCACTCCCACGAAGAAGCCCAAAGCTGAACCAAAGCCTAAAACCGAGTGCTTACACCGCAAAGGAAATGGTCACCGAAGCGAAACTGCCCTAAATATTTGGTGGATAAGAAGGATGGCAAAGTGAAAAGGGTATATTTGATATACATGTGTTTGATGTGTGCTTTACTAGTGTTTATAGCAACCCCTCGGTATTTGGTACTGGTTCGGTTGCTAAGAGTAGTAACTCAAACGGAGTTGCGTAATAAATGTAAACTAGTTAAGGGTGAAGTGACGATGTGTGTTGAAAGTAGTTTCAAGATTGATATGATCATCATCGCACACCCCTATACTTTCGGGATTAGTGTTGAACCTAAATAAATGTTATTTGGTGTTTGCGCTGAGCATGAATATGATTTGATCGTTTTATTGCAATACGCTTATTCATTTAAGTAAGAGAATAAACTGTTGTTCTGTTTACATGAATAAAACCTTATATGGTTACACACCCAGGTTCATTGGATCTCGATCGTAGTGATACACATATTCATAATATTGAAACCAAAAGATGCAAAGTTAATAATGATAGTGCAACTTATTTGTGGCACTGCCGCTTAGGTCATATTGGTGTAAAGCGCATGAAGAAACTCCATGTCGATGGGATTTTGGAATCACTTGATTATGAATCACTTGATGCTTGCGAACCGTGCCTTTTGGGCAAGATGACTAAAACTCCGTTCTCCGAACAATGGAGCGAAAGCAACAGATTTATTGGAAATCATACATACCGATGTATGTCGTCCAATGAATGTTAAGGCTCATGACAAGTATCATTATTTTCTGACCTTCACAGATGATTTGAGCAGATATGGGTATATCTACTTGATGAAACATAAGTCTGAAATAGTTGAAAGGTTCAAAGAATTTCAGAGTGAAGTGGAAAATCATCGTGACAAGAAAATAAGGTTTCTACGATCCGATCGCGAGACAAATATTTGAGTTACGAGTTTGGTCTTCAATTAAAACAATGTGGAATAGTTTCACAAATTCATGCCACCGAACACCACATCATAATGGTGTGTCCAAACGTCATAACCGTACTTTATTGGATATAGTACAATCTATGATGTTTCTTACCGATTTACCAATATCGCTTTTGGGATCATGCATTAGAGACAGCTGCATTCACGTTAAATAGGGCACCATCTAAATTGTTGAGACGACACTATATGAACTATGGTTTAGCAAGAAACCAAAGTTGTCGCTTTCTTAAAGTTTGGGGCTGCGATGCTTATGTGAAAAAGTTTCATCCCGATAAGCTCAAACCCAAATCGAGAAGTGCGTCTTCATAGAATACCCAAAGGAAATTGTTGGGTACACCTTCTATCACAGATCCGAAGGCAAGATATTCGTTGCTTAAAATGGATCCTTTCTAGAGAAGGAGTTTCTCTCGAAAGAAGTGAGTGGGAGGAAAGTAGAACTTGATGAGGTAATTGTACTGCTCCATTATTGGAAAGTAGTTCATCACGAAATTGGTTCTGTGACACCTACACCAATTAGTGAGGAAGTTAATGATGATGATCATGAAACTTCAGATCAAGTTACTACTGAACTCGTGAGATCAACCAGAGTAAGATCCGCACTAGAGTGGTACGGTAATCCTGTTCTGGAAGTCATGTAACTAGATCATGATGAACCTACGAACTATGAGGAAGCGATGATGAGCCCAGATTCCGCGAAATGGCTTGAGGCCATGAAATCTGAGATGAGATCCATGTATGAGAACAAAGTGTGGACTTTGGTGGCGTTGCCCGATGATCGGCAAACCATAGAAAATAAATGGATCTTCAAGAGGAAGACGGACGCTGATAGTAGTGTTACTATCTACAAAGCTCAACTTGTCACAAAAAAGTTTTTGACAAGTTCAAGGTGTTGACTACAATGAGATTTTCTCAACTGTAGCGATGCTTAAGTCTGTCCGAATCATGTTAGCAATTGCCACAATTTATGAAATTTGGCAAATGGATGTAAAAACTGCATTCCTGAATGGGTTTCAAAGGAAGAGTTGTATATGATGCAACCAGAAGGTTTTATCGATCCAAAGGAGCTAACAAAGTGTGCAAGCTCCAATGATCCATCTATGGACTGGTGCAAGCATCTCGAGTTGGAATATACGCTTTGATGAGTTGATCAAAGCATATAGTTTATACTGAGACTTGCAAAGAAGCCTGTATTTACTAGAAAGTGAGTGGGAGCACTACAAGATTTCGATAAGTATATGTGAATGACATATTGTAGATCGGAAATAATGTAGAATTATTCTGCAAAGCATAAAGGAGTGTTTGAAAGAAGTTTTTCAAAGAAAGACCTCGGTGAAGCTGCTTACATATTGAGCATCAAGATCTATAGAGATAGATCAAGACACTTGATAAGTTTTTCAATGAGTACATACCTTGACAAGATTTTGAAGTAGTTCAAAATGGAACAGTCAAAGAAAGAGTTCTTGCCTGTGTTACAAGGTGTGAAATTGAGTAAGACTCAAAACCCGACCACGGCAGAAGATAGAAAGAGAATGAAAGTCATTCCTATGCTTTAGCCATAGGTTCTATAAAGTATGCCATGCTGTGTACCAGATCTATTGTATACCCTGCACCGAGTTTGGCAAGGAGTACAATAGTGATCTAGGAGTAGATCATCGACAGCGGTCAAAATTATCCTTAGTGGAATAAGGATATGTTTCTCGATTATGGAAGTGACAAAAGGTTCGTCAGTAAAGGGTTACGCCGATGCAAGTTTTGACACCGATCCGGATGACTCTAAGTCTCGATCTAGATACATATTGAAAGTGGGAGCAATTAGCTAGAGTAGCTTCGCAAGAGCATTGTAGACATAGAAAATTGCAAAATACATAACGGATCTGAATGTGAAAGACCCGTTGACTAAGACTCTCTCACAAGCAAAACATGATCACACCTTAGTACTCTTGGGTGTTAATCACATAGCGATGTGAACTAGATTACTGAATCTAGTAAACCCTTTGGGTGTTGGTCACATGGCGATGTGAACTATGGGTGTTAATCACATGATGATGTGAACTATCGATGTTAATCACATGGTGATGTGATCTAGATTATTGACTCTAGTGCAAGTGGGAGATCAAGGAAATATGCCCTAGAGGCAATAATAAAGTTATTATTTATTTCCTCATATCATGATAAATGTTTATTATTCATGCTAGAATTGTATTAACCGGAAACATAATACATGTGTGAATATATAGACAAACAGTGTCACTAGTATGCCTCTACTTGACTAGCTTGTTAATCAAAGATGGTTATGTTTCCTAACCATGAACAAGGAGTTGTTATTTGATTAACAAGGTCACATCATTAGTTGAATGATCTGATTGACATGACCCATTCCGTTAGCTTAGCACACGATCGCTTAGTATGTTGCTATTGCTTCCTTCATGACTTATACATGTTCCTATGACTATGAGATTATGCAACTCCGCCATCGGAGGAACACTTTGGGTACTACCAAACGTCACAACATAACTGGGTGATTATAAAGGAGTACTACAGGTGTCTCCAAAGGCGATGTTGGGTTGGCGATTTCGAGATTAGGATTTGTCACTCCGATTGTGGAGAGGTATCTCTGGGCCCTCTCGGTAATACACATCACTTAAGCCTTGCAAGCATTACAACTAATGAGTTAGCTGTGAGATGATGTATTACGGAACGAGTAAAGAGACTTGCCGGTAACGAGATTGAACTAGGTATTGATACCGACGATCGAATCTCGGGCAAGTAACATACCGATGACAAAGGGAAAACGATGTTGTTATGCGGTCTGACCGATAAAGATCTTCAGAGAATATGTAGGAGCCAATATGGGCATCCAGGTCCCGCTATTGGTTATTGACCGAGACGGTCTCGGTCATGTCTACATTGTTCTCGAACCGTAGGGTCCGCACGCTTAAGGTTTCGATGACGGTTATATTATGAGTTTATGAGTTTTGATGTACCGAAGGAGTTCGAGTCCCGGATGAGATCGGGGACATGACGAGGAGTCTCGAAATGGTCGAGACGTAAAGATCGATATATTGGACGACTATATTCGAGTTCGGAAAGGTTCCGAGTCATTCGGTATTTATCGAGTACCGGAGAGTTACGGAAATTCGCCGGGAGAAGTATTGGGCCTTATGGGCCATACGGGAAAGAGAGAGGGCTGCCCTAGGCAGGCAGCCGCCCCTTGCCCTAGTCCGAATTGGGCTAGGGGAGAGGCCGCACCCTCCTTCCTTCCCTTCTCTCTTCCCTTCCTAGTCTCCTACTCCTAATACATGGAAGGATCCCTAGTTGGACTAGGAAAGGGGAATCCTACTCCGTGGGAGTAGGACTCCCCTATGGCGCGCCTCCTCCCTAGGCCGCCACCTCCTCCCTCCCTCCTTTATATACGGGGCAGGGGCACCCCATAGACACACAAGTTTGATCTACGGATCGTTCCTTAGCCGTGTCGGTGCCCCCCTCCACCATATTCCACCTCGGTCATACCGTCGCAAAGCTTAGGCGAAGCCCTCGCGCCGTGAAACATCAAGATCGTCACCACGCCGTCGTCTTGACGGAACTCTCCTCGACACTCGGCTGGATCGAGTACGAGGGACGCCATCGAGCTGTACGTGTGTCAAGAACTCGGGCGCCGGAGTAACGGCGTCGGGATCGGTCGGATCGCGAGGAGAACGTACGACTACTTCCTCTATGTTATGATCGCTTCGCTTGGGTCTACGAGGGTACGAGACAACACTCTCCCCTCTCGCTGCTATGCATCACCATGATCTTGCGTGTGCGTAGGAAATTTTTTGAAATTACTACGTTCCCCAACAACTGGCGCAGTCCCCGGGCCGACTGTGGCTTTCTTGAGGTCGCTTGCTGGGGTCTTGGAGTCGGATCCGACTATCTCTGGCGGAGCCGGCACGAAAATGGAGTCGGATTCTGGTGAAGGCTTGATAGACGGCTTGAGGAGGCGCTGAAGGGCGACGCTGAAGGTATCGCCTGGCGAGTGGAGCCGACTTCGCGCCAATGCGTCTGCTTGATCGTTGTCGTTTCTTGGCACGTGGAGGAATTCGCATCCTTCAAAATATCCGCTGAGTTGCTGCACCAGGAAGCGGTAGCTCGCCATGTTCGCGTCTTTGGCGTCCCAGTCTCCAGATGATTGCTGGACCACCAAGTCGGAGTCGCCATAGCACAGGATCCGGCGAATGCCGAGCTCTTTGGCAAGCCGGAGCCCGTGGATGAGCGCTTCATATTCGGCGACGTTGTTGGAGGCGGCGGCGGATTTGCAGCACGATTTGAGCTTGTCGCCCTTGGGGAGGTGAGGATTTGACGCCGCCCGAGGCCGGAGCGCATCTTGGAGCCGTCGAAATGCAGTCGCCAATGAGTAGAGTCGGGCGCAGGCGGCAAGTATTGAGTCTCGGCCCAGTCGACGAGGAAGTCGGCTAGCGCCTGCGACTTGATGGCGGTGCGAGGTTGGTAGTAAATGGTATAAGGGGCTAGGTCGATAGCCCACTTGGCCACTCGGCCGGAAGCATCTCGACTTCCGATGATCTCGGCGAGTGGAGCGGTGCAAACCACAATGATTGGATGCTCTTGAAAGTAGGGCTTCAGCTTCTTGGCGGCGAAGTGTACGCCGTAACACATCTTCTGATAGTGAGGGTAGTTCTGCTTGGAGGTCGACAAGACTCGCCAGTAATACATCGGTCTCGGACCAGAGCGCTTTGCCTTCCTCCTTGCGCCGACTACAATAATCAGGTCTTGACTACCCGGCTGGTAGCGGCGATGTATAAGAGCATGGGCTCTTTGGGAGTCGGAGCGCCAACACAGGGGAGTCGCCAAATCTTCTTCAGCTTGGAGAAATGCCTCATCTCGCCTTTGTGGTTCCACTCGAAAAAAGTGGTCTTCTTCATCAATTGGTACAATGGCAGAGCTTTCTCGCCCAGCCGACTGATGAATCGGCTTATTGAAGCCAAACAGCCGGTGAATTTCTGCACGTCCAGCAGTCGGCTGGGTACCTCCATCCTCTCAATGGCCTTGATCTTCACAGGGTTGCACTCTATGCCGCGTTCGGAGACCAAAAAGCCGAGGAGCTGGCCGGCTGGGACTCCGAACACGCACTTCTCTGGGTTGAGCTTGATCTAGAATCGGCGCAGATTTTCAAAAGTCTCTTTGAGGTCTTCTAGCAGCGTCCCACGCTTTTTCGTCTTTACCACCACATCATCTACATATACATGGGCGTTTCTGCCGAGTTGCTTGAGGAGGCACTTCTGCATGCAACGCTGAAAGGTGGCGCCGGCATTCCTCAAGCAACGCCATCGCTGTGCAGCGTAAGGCTCCAAACGGCGTGATGAATGCGGTCTTCATCGTCTGCTGGATTCAGCTTGATCTGATGATATCCTGAGTACGCATCCAAAAAGCTCAACAGCTCGCATCCGGCTGTGGAGTCTATCACTTGATCGATCCTTGGCAGGGCAAACGGGTCCTTCGGGCAGGCTTTGTTGAGGCTGGTGTAGTCGATGCACATCCGCCACTGCTTATTCTTCTTCAATACCAGCACAGGGTTGGCCAACCACTCCGGGAAAAACACCTCCATGATGAAGCCGGCTGCCAGGAGCCGGGCTATCTCTTCTCCCACTACTCTTTTCTTCTCTTCTGACAGGCGGCACAAGGGCTGCCTGACGGGCTTCACATCTGGCCTGACATGTAGCTTGTGCTCGGCGAATTTCGTCGGTACACCCGGCATGTCCTTGGGGGACCATGCGAAGATGTCCCGATTCTCACGGAGGAAATCGACGAGCTCGCCTTCCTATTTGCTGTCAAGGCCAGTGCCCATGACAGCGTACCTCTCTGGATGCTCCGGGTCCAAGGGTATCTTCTTGGTTTCTTTAGCCGGCTTGAATGATCCTTCTGCCTCCGACTCCTTGGGGTCAGGCGACATCTCTGGCTGCTTCCCAGCCATCGCCACGACCCGATCAAAGAGCCGCTTCTCGGCCGCGATCACCAAAGACTCGGCCAGCCGATTGCTTCTCGGCCGACAAAGTGACGACTTCTTGTAGTCGCCGGCAATGGTCAGGATCCCCTTGGAACTCGGCATCTTCATCTTGAGGTAGGCGTAGTGGGGAACCGCCATGACTTGGCCAAAGCCGGCCGACCTAGCAGCGCGTGGTACGGGCTCTCCAAATCCACCACCTCGAACCAGATTGGCTCTCGGCGGAAGTGATCTTTGTCTCCGAAGAGGACGTCTATCAGAATCTTGCCAATCGGCGAACAGGAGAGGCCGGGTACGATTCCATGGAACACGGTGCGGCTGCTCTGCAGCTGCCTCCGCCTGATTCCGAGCTTCTCCATGGTATCCTTGTACAGAATGTTTATGCTGCTGCCTCCGTCTATCAGGACCCGCGAGAAGCGGGCGGCCCGCCTATCAGTGGCCAAGGTCGCTCCGAGAACCAAGGCGTAAGAGCCCGGACTCGGCATCACCTCTGGGTGATCTGCCCGACTCCAGCTGATAGGCTTCTCGGACCAATGCATGAACTCGGGAGCTTCTCTGCCACTGCGTTGACTTCTTGCTGCTATTGGCGCCTGCTGCGCCGATCATCTACCAGACTGGTGAACACCACGTATGCACCGTGCTCTTCTGGGAACTCGTCTTGGACCGCGCCGACTGGCCGAGTGGCCGGCTGCGGAGGCGGCGGAGGTGGTGGCGCCCCCGCAGGCGGCGGAGGGGCGAGGCCGTCCCCCTTAGCGATCCTGACAAGCCAGTGGCACTTCCTGGTGCTGTGGTTTGACGGCTTCGCGCCGCTGTGGAACTTGCAAGGACCATCCAGAGTCTGCTCATAGGAGAAGGCTGGCAGCCAATTGGACTTGCCACCCTTCTGCCGCTTGGCCGGAGGCTGCCCCTCTGGTTGCTGATCTTCTACTACTGCGACCTGCCGACTATTGGAAGTCGGCTGTGGGGCCTTGCGCTTGTTGTCATTCTGTTGCTGTCGCCGGCTGGCGTCTCCAGCTGGGGTTCTGGGAGCCTGGGGAGTCACCTTGCTAGCCGCGTTGACTTGGATCTCCGTCTTCATAGAGGAGTCGGCCATGGCGTACTTGTCTGCTATGATCAGCAGCTCGTCGAGGGTTTCGGGCTCGTTGCAGAGGAGCTTGTGCTTGAGGAGGGTGCCCTCTCGGCACCCTGCCATGAAATACTCAATGGCCTGCACCTCGTGCACGCCCTCGCAGGAGTTTCAGAGTTCGCCCCAGCGCGTGAGGTAGTCACGCGTCGACTCTTCGGGGCCTTGCACGCACAAGGAGAGCTGGCGCGGCTTGGGAGGTCGCTTGTACGTGCTGGTGAAGTTGCGAATGAAGGCTTCAGTGAAGTCGACCCAGCTGTTGATGATGCGGGGCTTCAGGCTGTTCAGCCATGTCCGGGCCGTGCCCTGGAGCATGAGGGGAACGTATTTTACGGCAACCCGCTTGTTGCCGTTGGCGATGTTGACGGCTGTGGAGTAGTCTATCATCGAATCCTCGGCTTCACGGAGCGGTGTACTTGGGTGTATCTCGGGGGCGTGAACCCTCTGGGGAAGGGCTCGTCTCTGATGCGGGGCCCGAAGCAAGGCGGACCCAGCTCATCTTCTTCCTCTAACGCCAGGGATCTGTGGAGTCGGTCGATCCGGTGGCGGGCGTCGTTCTCTCCGACTCCCTCAGGGCGGCCAAGGCGACCTTCGAGAGTCGGATGCTCGACGGGCGGCGGAGAGACTCGCCGTTCTCTTCGGGGCAGGGGAGGCAGATAGTCGTCTCGCCGCTCCACTGCTCTGGGCGACCGTCTTGCTCGCGCTTGATGGTGATGCGAGTCCGGCTGTGGCTCGCAGCCGGCTCCTTCTCTTTCCTCGCGCGGACTCCGCCAGTCGGCGTCTGGGAGGTCGCGCCTTGATCTCGGCGAGGGGGTAAGTTGTCATTCTGCTGCTGCTGCTGCGCGTCGGTGCGGCCGCTGCCGCGCAAACAACCGCATCGAGGAGCTGCTGGACTCGCTCCGTTATCACACGACGCTCTTCGCCTTCGAGGTTCCTTAGCTCTTCGGTCGCCGCTTGGGCGGCGCGGATGTTCTCCGCAGGGGTGGCGTACACGGGGCGCTTCGCTCCGAACAAATCGGCGATGGCTGCGCCGCGCTCTCGGACCGCGCCGAGACGGCTCGGCCCAGTCGGAGCCGGCGAGCCGCCTACAGCACGATCCATCTCGCGCTGGTATGCTTCGGACAAGCGTCTCATGCTTGCCAGCTTCTTGGCGCCTTCGATGAGCTGAAGGCGGCGTTTTTCCAAGATCTTCGCGTCCGCGTCCTCAGGGAGGGGCGCGACAGTCTCGCAGGCGCAGCAGCGGGTCCTAGGCGCTTTCGCCGAGTGCTCGCCGTGGCGATGACGAGTACCTCCGTGGCGGCGCCGCCGCTCTCCTCGCACGGAAGCGGCTCGTCGTGAGACCACCACGCTGGTGGGAAGATATCAGCGATATGGCGCCGGAGTCGACCAAAGATCGGGTCGGAGGAGTTTACGGACTCCAAGTCTCTGGCGGGCTCGCCGGCGACTTGAAGTTAGTCAAGGAGGCCCGCGAGAGGGTTCTCGGGGCCACCCGCACCAGCGCTCGGCGCGGGCTCGTCGGAGAGGCGCACCTCACCGATGAGTTCGGCGAGGCCGCTCGCTGCGCAGGCGGCTTCGGCGCCGCGCAATGCGTTGATGCAGACTCCATCTGGCGGGCCGGGCTGGCTGCGCTCGCCAGGAAGGAAAAGGGTTCCCGTCCAGAACAGATCTCCGGACGACGGTGCACCTCGCCCGACGGTGGGCGCCAAATGTCGGGGGTTGGATGCGACATATGCCAACGGGTGGCTTATCATGGTGGGGGCGAGTAGAACGTCGCCGGTGCCTAGAAACGGGATGAGGCGAAGACATGCACGCCGGCGAATCTTACCCAGCTTCGGGGCTCTCCGAGGAGATAACACCCCTACTGCTGCTCTGCGGGGTCTCCGCATGATCACTATGGGGTGATAGTACAAAGGTGCTCCTCGAGCTGTTCGGGGGCAGGGAGGAGCAAGGCTAGCTCTTTCCCCTCTTGCTATGTGTCTAAACCTGTCTAGCGCCGAACCCTTTGCATGGGTGCCCCAGGGGGTTTATATAGACCTACCCCCCGGGGGTACAATGGTAATCTGACTGGGCGTGGCCCCCAGCCGTCGGTCTCTCCTGCTGCCGTCCTCCCTGCTGAAGCCACGGGGCCCGCCGACCGCGGGCCTCATGACAAGTGCAAGCACTGTGCAAGACACTCGATGACGCAGGCTTGGTCATGGGGTCGTGGGAACAGTGCCGCCGTCTGTCAGGCGATCACTGTGGCCACTCCCGGTCCAATCTGGTTTATGGTTCGTGGGGCCCGGGCCAGGAGGCGGCCGACTCTGAGGAGGCCGACTCCCGCAGGGCCGTCTTCGAGCTCTCCAGCTGTCTTCTTCTCTCTCGCTGACAGGGGGCCCAGCGATCTCGGGCGTCTGTGCCGCCATCGTGGGCCTGAAAGCCTTGTGCACTGTGGTGAGGTCGAGGAGGCATGGCAACAGATGCGCGCCTCACGGAGATCTCTGGCGACGCGGCTCATCAGAGCCATGCCTTCCTCCGTGGATCTTGAGGGGCGGCCACGCCGGGCTGTACCCCGCATCGGTCTTCGTGAAAGGTCGCGGGCCGACTCTCAGAGTCGGCCCCTCAAAGGTCGCAAGCCCGACGTTGACTTGTCTCAGAGTCGCCATCTGAGGACTCTGCTTCTTCGAAGGTCGCCAGCTGGGACTCGGCCTTCTTCAAGGTCGCTATAACGCCCTCGATGCGGCTATATCTCCCACGTGTCGAAGCACGACTTAGAGGCATATCCGCATTGAAAGCAATGTCGCAAGTGAGGTAATCTTCGCACAACCCAAGTAATACATAAGGGAAAGAGATACATAGTTGGCTTACAATCGCCACTTCACACAATTACAGGAATAAAGCATTACATCATCCAGATACAATCAAGGTCCGACTACGGAACCAAAATAAAAGAAGAACCCCAAATGCGAAAAAGGTCCCCGATCGACCCCAACTAGGCTCCACTACTGATCAACTGAAACGAAACAACACAAAGGGCAAGATCTTCATCGAGCTCCTCCTTGAGCTTGTTTGCGTCACCTGCTCGGTAACATAGGCACCTGCAAATTGGTTTTGGAAGTATCTGGTGAGTCACGAGGACTCAACAATCTCGCACCCGCGAGATCAAGACTATTTAAGCTTATGGGTAAGGTAAAGGCATAAGGTGGAGCTGCAGCAAGCGACTAGCATATATGGTGACTAGCATACGCAAATGAGAGCGAGAAGAGAAGGCAAAGCACGGTCGATAAAAGTATGATCAAGAAGTGATCCTATAGCAACCTGCGTCAAGCATAACTCCAACACCGTGTTCACTTCCCGGACTCCGCCGGAAAGAGACCATCACGGTAACACACACGGTTGATGTATTTTAATTAAGGTCAACTTCAGGTTTTCTACAACCGGACATTAACAAATTCCCATCTGCCACATAACCGCGGGCACGGCTCTCGAAAGTTTATACCTGCAGGGTGTCCCAACTTAGCCCATGACAAGCTCTCGCGATCATCGAAGGAATAGACCTTCACCCAGACACTCCGATCGGACTCAAATCCGGTACATCAAGACATTTCGACAATGGTAAAACAAGACCAGCAAAGCCGCCCGAATGTGCCGACAAATCCTGATAGGAGCTGCACATATCTCGTTCTCGGGCACACCGGATTGTCCAAACTTCCGTAGGCCAGCCCAGAGTTGCCCTGGTACACCGTGGTGGCCGACGGTTTGGACCAACACTCACAATGAGCACCGCCCGGGGTAAATAAAGATGACCCTTGGGCTCTGAAACCCAAGGGAAAAAAAAGGCTAGGTGAGGCAAATGGTAAAGGCAATGTTGGGCCTTGCTGGACAAGTTTTATTCAAAGCGAATCGTCAAGGGGTCCCATAAATCACCCGACCGCGTAAGGAACGCAAAATCCGGGAACATAACACCGGTATGACGGAAACTAGGGCGGCAAGAGTGGAACAAAACACCAGGCATAAGGCCGAGCCTTCCACCCTTTACCAAATATATAGATGCATTAATAATATAAGAGATATTGTGATATCCCAACAAGTAACATGTTCCAACAAGGAACAACATCTCCATGTTCCAACAAGGAACAAACTTCATCTTCACCTGCAACTATCAACGCTATAAGAGGGGCTGAGAAAAGCGGTAACATAGCCAATCAACGGTTTGCTAGGAATGGTGTCAAAGGTTAGAGGTTTGACATGGCAATTTGGGAGGCTGACAAGCAAATGGTAGGCATCGTAGCATTGGCATAGCAAAAGAGCGAGCAAACTAGCAAGCAAAGATAGAAGTGATTTCGAGGGTATGATCATCTTGCCTGAAATCCCGCAAGGAAGAAGAACGGTCCATGAAGAAGACAAACGGACGTAGTCGAACAAAACCTCACATCTCCGGAACAAAACCGAAGCTAACGAGAGAAGCAACCCGGAAAGAAACAAACAACATAGTAAACACACAAGCATAATCATGGCATGATGCGCAAACAAGTATGATGCATGTCCGGTTTAAATATGCATGGCATGGCAAAGTGCAACAAACAATACTACAAGTTAAGTGGAGCTCAATATGCAACGAGTTGCATATTGACAAAACACCACATCAATTATTTAGTTCTCTCTCGGTTATGAACAAAACAAGATTAAATGTTGGTTAACATGGCAAGAGGGTGAAGCAAAAGCAAACTAACTAGTTAGGCAAGTTTAAATGAGGCCGGAACAACAAACAACAATTCCGGAAAATCCCCATGTTATTTAGCAATTTAAAGCAACAACAATTTTAAACATTTTAATTGTTGTTATCATGATGCAGATGACATATGCAAGTTTTATGCAATATTTATGAAAAGGTTGACAAGAGCATGATAAGGAGCATTTGGTCACCATGGCGGAACAAAAAGGGTGCCACGGCGGCGAAACGGAAATGGTGCCACGGCAACATATCCGAAAATGATGCCACGGCAACATATCGGTGTTCCGACAACTCCTCGAGATGTCGGTGCAAAAGAAAGTGTGGGTGGCGTGTGATGCAAAGATGGTGGGGTGATCCGGATACCGGGTTCCCGTGTCGGTGGCATGGCAAAAGAGGGGCGTCGCAAGGACAATTCGACCACAGTGCAAAACTCGAGCATCTCATACAACCAAGCATGCATTCGTTCACGGGCGGTCGTCATCTCGGGATTATACCTTCAAAGCGTGCATTTATGGAGCGAATCGAGTTCGTAGAGGAAGTAGTCGTTCTCGGGCGTCGAGGGAAGTAGTTGTTCTCGTGTCGACGGTAGTGGTACATATTTTCGTAGATGAACTTGACGCCCACGGGGTCGACGGTAGAGGTACTTGACGCATCACCGGGAGTAGTCGTGCATGAGGGTCTTGACGAATCCGAAGGGGTACTTGACGTTTCCGGAGACGACGGTAGAGCAACCCGTCGTTGTGGTACTGGCAAAATCACAGAGAAGATGCTTGGCGGTCTGGTGACCCGTGGTGGCGATGCGCGGATGGCGGCTTGGGCGCGAAGCAGGGCTGCGGGGCGATGCTGCTGGCGAGCTGGGGACACCGAGGACCCGCAGCAGAGGAGCGGGCGCTGCTCGGCAGGAGGAACTTGAGGCGCGAGGGACGCGAGCTCAGCAGATCCGCCGACGGGTCACGCAGGCGGCGCTTCGGACTGCAGGAGGCGAACGGCGGAGAGAGGCGATGGCGACGCTGGGGAGAAGGAAGGGCGAGGTGGAGGCGGAGCGGTGCGAGCAGCAGCGGAGGAAGCGGAGCGGACGTAGGCGACGAGGCCGCCGGAGTCGTGGTCGAGGTGGACGCGCGTTGTTGTGAGTGCGCGGCGGCGTCAGACGCCGGGACTAGCAGCTGCCGGGCGGCGAGGCTCGGCGACGGCGGGCGAGGCTGGGGAGGCGAGGCCGGGCGGCGGGCCGTGGACGGGCGGCGGTGGCGGAGGGTCGCGCGGAGGGCGCGGGCGGCGACGCCGAGGGACGGGCGAGCGAGGGGGATCGAGGCTGCGAAGGAGGAGATGGGGATCGGGACGAAGGGGGCTCTGCTCGTCACGGTGTGTGAGTCTTGGCCAGGCAGAGGGGACGAGAGGAGAGATGGATCACGGGCTAGGGTTAGGAGGGGGTTAGGTGGGCCTCGGTGGGCCTTGGGCCGGCCGGCTGAGGCTGCACTGGGCTGGCATTGCTAATCTTTATATTTCTTCAAACAGAAATAAAAGAGCAAAAATCACAGAGGAATTTGGAGAGGGTTGTGAGAGATATGAAAATATCCTCGGGACCACGGAATTATGCCCTATTTAAGAAAATGATTTGGGGATTTTAGAGGTTGAAAAATAATTCAAGTTTGAATTGAATTCAAACTTGAGTCATTTAAAACCTAACCAAAACATTTCAAAAGAGGTGAAATTTGGCAGAGAGGCTAGGTACACGGTGTTAGAATTTTGGGGAAAAGATGAGCATTTTGGTGGAGGCAAAGTGGCACTTGCAAGAACGTAAGAAAAGGGAAGAAAGGAGAAGTGAAGGTGCAATGGTTTGAAGAGGTGACAAGGGTACGCACAAGATGCTCATGGAAACAACATGAATGACAAAATGCAACATGGCAAGCACGAAGCTATACTTGATATGACCCAGATGCAACACAAGATGGCATGATGACATGATGCAATGCAAAAATAAAACAAATCACACGACAAAACTCGGAATAGCTGGAAGGCATCTGAAGCTCCGGTCTTGGGGCGTTACAGTCGCCTGATGGGACTCGGCCTTCTCGAAGGTCGCCGGCTGGGACTCGGCTGAGGGGCGCGGCCTGCCCCGATGTCTTGAAAGATCTTGGGTCCTGGGTCAGCCTACCCATGGCCCATTACACCGACACCCCTCGCGAGGGTCTTGAGTTTTCGAAGTCGAAGCTGGGCCGTACTAGGTTGCCGATGGAGCCATGCCGTGGGCCGCAGGCAGGCAAGTCTGGGTACCCTCGTTCCCAAAACACCAACAGGGGCCATTGTTGTGGTGGTGGTCCAAACTAGAGCACTATGCGGGGCCGCCCCTTGGCAACTTGGCGTATCTGGCACCTGTACGTGTCGCTTATCCGCCGTGTCCTGAGAATGAGATACGCAGCTCCTATTGGGATCGTCGACACGTCGGGAGGTCTTGCTAGTTTAGTTTTTACCTTTGACGAGAGGCAGGTCCACCAGAATTCCTTATCGTAAGCATCGTGTTCTTTATGGTGTGAGGATGTTCCATCGGATGCACATGGAATTTATAACGGACCACTTGGAGCACCCTTGCAGGGTTAAATCTTTTCGAGAGCCGTGCCTGCAGTTATGTGGAATATTGGAAATTTATAATATCCGGTTGTCGGGAACTTGACACCATATCCGAATTAAAATACACCAACCGCATGCATAACTGTGACCGTCTCTTTTCGAGTGAGTTCGAGAAGAGAACACAGTGGGGTTATGTTTGATTCGTAAGTAGTTCAGGATAACTTATTGATCATTACTAGTTGCGACCGTTATGCTTAGTAACTCTTCTTACTCTTGTACTCGGAAGTTAGCCACAATACAATGCTTAGTGCTGCTGCAACCTCACCACTTACCCATTCCATACCCATTAAGCTTTGCTAGTCTTTATAACCATGGTAATGGGATTGCTGAGTCCTCGTGGCTCACAGATTACTACAACAACAGGTGCAGGTACAGGTAATGCGATGATATGATGTGAGAGTGATGCTTGCTTGCTTTTGGAGTTCTTCTCTGCTTCTTCTTCTTCGATCGAGGGATAGGTTCCTGGTCGGTAGCCTCGGCTAGCATGGTGGATGTCGTTGTTTTTTCCGTTTGATTTCATCCGTAGACGGATGCTGCTCTTCTGTATGATGTAGTCATGTGGGGATTGTATGCCTTTCTATGTATCCCAAAGTGTGTTGTATACGGTATGATCTAATGATATCCACCTTGCAAAGCGTCTTCAATATGTGGCTCTATCCTTGGTGGGACCTTCGAGTTCCTTTCGGATAGGATCGCATATTGGCCATGACAAGGAAGCAATTGATGTCGGCGCTAGGGGGTAGATGATCGGAGGCTCACATAGCATCGATTGGAGGTCTCAGTGAGCTCGGGAATGACTGGATGGCGGCAGAGCGGCGACGGCAATCTCCGATGCTGGACGTTGAAGATGACAGCGATGGCGGTGTTGCAGTGGCTCCCGCGGTGGGTTGCTCAGCAAGGAGGAAGAGCTAGTCAAGGCGGACATCCTAGGCACTTCGGGTGGGCGTGAGGAGCACGGTGGCTACGGAGAATGACCTCGGTGGCTACAACGGCGTTCGGCTTTGGGAGAGAGAGAGCAAGGGAAAGGGAGCCAGAGGGGGGATGCTTGAGGGAAGTGAGAGGCGGTCGAGGAGTTGTGTGGCATCCTCAAGGCAACGAGGGGACAGGCAGAGAGGCAAGAGGTGGCGGGCGTGTGCCGGCGCAAGGCAACCATGTGCATCTGCTCCTACTAGCAGGAGGTAGACGACGCAGTGGAGGTAGGTGGGCTGGGCTGTCTACTGGGCTGGGTTGGCAATAGTACTTGGCCGCCAGGTATGTTCTTTCCTATTTGCATGTGCCCTCGTTGTCGGAGTTCTCGGCCGCAGCGGCATGGTACGCATACTCGAGAGAATAGATCGCGTCCTTCTCATCATAGTTGACTGTGATGACGTGTTGCACCTCGAGGATGGCGTTGTACGGAAGGCCAATGAGGGCAACGTCAAAGTCAATGAGCTCGGTGTGGTACTTGTCGCGCTTGTCGAAGGTGGCAGGAAGGCGCACCTGCCCCAGAGGAGTCGTGGAGTCATCAGTCACTCCTGAGAAAGGCTTGGTGGGCAGAAGCTGGTTAAGGCACTTGAGCGTGTCGATCGTCTCGGAGAGGACATTGAGCCGAGCGCCACAGTGGATGAGGGTCTTGGTGAAGAGAACGTTGTTGATGGTGGGTGTGCTGAGCATGGGAAGCACGCTTGCGGCAACCGAGCACTTGAGGTGGGCCTTGGAGTCAAAAGTAATGGCTTACTGCGACCACCTGAGGGGACGCGTGGCCTCGAGCTTTGGGAGAGCCACGTTCACATCATGAGAGAACTGCATGAAGATGTGATTCGAGGCAGGGGACTGGGCACCACCCAGGATGCAGGCGATCGCTCAGAGTTCCTGGAAGCCCCTAGCCCCATCATCCTGTTGGTTTTCATCATTTCTCCTCGGCGGCAGCGGTAGCGGAGGGAGGCCGGCATTGCCCTGGGGTTTGTGCTCACGAGGTTGGTCGCACCAGGGGCCGTCGCGAGGCCGATCCCGCCAGTGGTCCTCATGAGGCTGGTCACGCTAGTCCTGGCGAGGGTCACGGTTGTCCCAGTGGCCTCCGCCGCAGCCTCCTCCACGACCGTAGCCACGGTATCCGCACTCGGGGCGGCGGCCGAGGCGTCCGTCACAAAACTCTTTGAGCTCCTGATAGTCATTGGTGTTGTGGCTATTGATGTAGGGTAGAACCCCAGAGGACCGATCTTTCACGATTCGAGCGGATCCCTATGAGGAACATGAAGAACACAGGGAAGAACGAGAGAAATCACAAGGGGAAACACTCAAGAACAAGTCCAATCACACATCCACTAGACAATCAAACACACAAGATCCACGAGGGTACATGAACAACAAAAGGAAACATACAAGGTAGAGTTCATCTCCAAGAGGATGTCTTGATGGTAACCTAGACGGATCTTCCCACGATGGGGTCTTGATGATATCCTGCATGATCTTCTCACATGGAGGTGTTGAACTCCATGGGAGTGGTAGTCTCTCTCTCTCTCAAGAGTAGAGGTAGGAGCAAAGCTCACCTAAGAATGAGCTATCATATTTGCTAATCCTAGAAAGGAGGTGGAGGTGGTCTATTTATAGTCTAAGCCACGAAGGGGTAAGTGGGAGAGGGATACAAGGCCAAAGGCCCTGCTGCTGCAAGACAAGCAGTGGTAGTAGTACTGACTCATGGGCGGTAGTACCGCTTGAGCAGTAGTACCGCTGGGAGGGGCGGCAGTACTGGACTTATACCGCTCGATCACTTGAGTTTGTCAGGTTGAGCGGTAGTACGGCGGATGCTGGGCGGTAGTGCCTCTTGGGTGGCCTCAGCGGTAGTACCGCTTGGAGTGGGCGGTAGTACCGCTCGTTCTGGAGCGGCCAGGTACTCTTCGTCCTTCTCTTCCATGCTTCCCTCGCGGACGGTGTAGTCGTTCCTTGGCGCTTGCACTCCTCCTCGACATCCATGAAGCTCCGACAATACCTATGCATGCACAAGAGTGGAGTGTCAAGTAGTATGCCATCCTCGAAGGGGTCAAGTGAACACGTGTAAAGGAGAAGATTCACCTTTATGTGTGAGAAGTAGAGGTCGCACGTGTCACTTGCCAAACGGACTCTTGACATGGTGATGGCCGTAGGATGCTCCGCATCATCCCCTCCCCCTTGGAAAAGATCCGACCTCGGATCGAAACCAAATCACCATGGGAAATAGATAGTGGTGCCGTGTCGAAGTGGTCGATCACCAAGCACTCATCGTCTAGTAGCTCGAAATGGGCACTCTCCAATGTCGCACCATCTTGTGATTCCTTCAAAATGAGCAAATACAACAAACACTTGGAAAAACAAATGTGGTTAGCATTAGTGCAAAACCAAGCATTCAAGAGGTGATTCACCAAACAAGTGTTGTCATCAAGCATAGCATATGGTTTGACAAAGGGTTGTGACATGGCATGTAAGCACATAAATTGTGCACAAGCAAAGATATCATGGGGACAAGCATGTAAATGTGAGGTAGAGATGCAAATATGTGTGACAAGAGCATAAGCATCTACCTCAAGGCCATAGCAAGTATTCACAAATTGCTCAATGAAAGGTCTATGGTAGGCATAGGAAGTATTCACAACACCAAATAAAATGAAGTGTCTAAACACAAGGGTCAAGTGCAAGACAATCCAAGCATAATGTGCATAGGGTGTAGTGAATATAGTGTGGCACTCAACACAATAGAAAGAACAATTGTTCATCATGTGTGAGGCAATCAAGTCAAGCATGTGACAAGCAAAGGGACATGGCATATGTGAAGAAATGATATTGGTGCAACCAACCATATGATAGTAGCAAGTAGTCCAAGAATTGGATGCAACACACAAGGTATATATGTCATGATGCATGGGAATGCGAAAATGGCAAGTCAAAGCAAGATCTCTAGCAAGTGCGCAATCAAGTGGTCCAAGATGACCAATAAGTCTAACGGTGCAAGCAACACAAGCAGTATGATCCGCAATATCCATGCTCAAGAAAGATGTCACCTTGAAGGCATGTCCTTGTGCATTCTTCACAATGCCGAAGCGCAAGCAAATTTGGTGTAGAAGCGAGTCGTGGTAGAATGTATGAGGCTCGCTCTCAAGAGCTCGAATTGTCAACTCACGTGAAGTGGAAGTCGAGATGAAGTCCAAGTATCCTACACATGCACACAACAAAACAATGAGTGTATGCGCATGGTAGATAAACACATCATCCATCATGATGGTTCTCATCTCTTGCACATAACCTTTAGTAGCACAAGTGCATGAACAATATGATGCAACAATGGCTATATTCATGGCACTAGGCATATGGTGCAAAGAAGGAAGGCAAGCATGCTTCACAAGAATTATGTCAAAATCTCCAATCATATGTGAGAATGCTATGGGGGCAATATCATTAGCAAGGCTAAATGCATCATTGCACTCAATACATGGCAAATCATCTAGCATGAGAGAGGCAACACATGGAGATATATGACAAGAAACAATATGAATCATGTGCAAAGCATATAGATGTTTGTCATCAACCGCATGAGATGAGCAAGTATGAATCATGGGTGATGCAACACGAGCAAGCATAAAGATCAAGTCATGCAAACTAGTGGAGCGAAGATGCAACACACAGAGTAAATCATGGCAATCATGTCATGTGAGCAAATAATAGGCATAGACAATGCACATGACATATCACAAGCATGAACACAAAGCAAGATCATAGTATCATCATAGGGGTGGGTCACAAATGGAACTGGGCAACAACAAGCAATATCTCCACCAAGCTTGCAAATACACCTAAAAGTATGAGAGTCAATCATCATGTGTAAAGCAAAGCATGGGTCACGAATGCATGGCAAAGGCATAGGAATGGGCATATCATGCAAAGTGAACATGGCAAGATGGGCATATAATATGTAATGGACAACAACCCATAGCCAAGTGAGGGCCATGTAGAAGAAATGCGCTAAGTCTTTGCACGAAGAGAGCGGTGGGAAAGACAATCCATGGGATCCCAAGTCCTCATTGCTCTCTAGAGCTCGTTTTGTCAACTCATCGGATTGCAAGGTTGACAAGTATTCATGGGTACCTACACAAAAGAGACACAAACCAAAGAAATTGTGCGCGTGGTAGATGTACACATCATCCATCATGATGTGTATGTGCACATGTGAGTTAGCACAAGATAAGCATCGCTCAAAGAAATTTGATGCATGGTATAGGAACATGTCATCCATCATGAAAGAATAGTTATTATGTATGACACCATGGGGACACAAATTGAGAATGCAAGTATATGGCACATCAATAGCATTTTCATTCAAGGGAAACATATGGTGCACATAATTATTGGGATCATGCAATGGATGGGATGGATCAAAATCTCCTAACATGCATGAGGAAACTATGGGGGTCTCCTCTTGAGCAAAATCGGAAACATCATATGGAGAAAATGGACAACATCCAAAACAATGCATATCCGAAGCTAGGTTGTCATGGCATGGCATATGAGATAAATGATGCAAAGGTAGCATATCAATATCATCACAAGAAAAACAAATGCCAATAACCATGGACTTGTCATCTATGCCATATGTGCAAATTGGGTTTATTTTAATGGCATATGCATAGTCACTATGAAGAGATTGCAAATAAGCCATATGGTTGATCTCATGCATAGCATATGACAAGTCAAGCGGATTATCAAACATGATGTGACCTAAACAATTGTCACAAGAAATCCTATGTAACATGGCATCACAACTAATAGATTCCACATGAGAATCATCATGTTCATCATAAATGGGAAAATCATACTAGCATGAAGCATGGTACTAGGTGGATCAACATCATGCAAGCAATCAATGTCAAGAATGTCCGCTAGTGGGACTAGAGCATCACCTTCACCTATGTTACCTTTTTCATTCCACTCATGTGGTGTAGGTGAGGTGGGAAATACCAAATGGTGGTCATCTTCATCTTGATGGAACCATGTGGGGGGTGCATGTAACGCCCCGAGACCGACGATCCAGAAGACTTCCAGCTATTCCGAGTTTCGTCATGTGATTTGTTTTGTTCGTTGCATTCATCATGCCTCTCTTGCATTGCATCATGTCATCATGCCATCATATCATTAATTTTTTAAAACTCAACTAAATAAATCTTATGGATTTTTTCGATCCATTTAAATCGAGGGAATTCACATGGTGAGTTCTCTTTATAACATATCCTCCCAATATTAGGGAGCTATATTAAATAATCCATTCTTTGGAATCACACTAAACACACTTGCAAAAAATCCCAAAGCCTTTTATTATTTCAACTCTTGGCCTCTAACTTTGCCATATGTCTTTTCATCATTTTCCGGAGCTCCACCTATTTTCTCAACATTTTTGGGCACTTCGAAAAACCTATCCTAGCTCAAACCTTTTGAATTAAATTCAAAGGAATTTGAATTTAATCTTTCAACTTGACCTTTTTTTCTATTTTTTCGGACCGTGCACATTTTTTTCGAGTCCGTGAAAATTATCCCCATGCCCGACTTCTTTCCCTAACCCTCTCTCCCTTTTTTTCCTCTCTCTATTTTGTTTTCTGCTAAAGAGAATTAGAGATAGAGAGAGAAGGAGCTTTGCAGCCCAGCCGACCTCTTAGGCCCGGCCAACCTAGCTGGCCCAAGGCCCACCTAACCTATTCTAACCCTAGCCCGATCCCACGCATCTCTCTTCCTTCCTCGCTCCTCTCGGCGCCGCCACCTTGTGAGCCCAAAGAAGCCGGCCAAACCCGCCAAGCCTCCACCCCGACTGCTTCCTTCTTGGGTGAAGCCCATGGTGAGCGTCCCCGCAGCCTGCAGTTTCGGCCCAGTTCGCCTCAGATTCAACATGTTCTGTTTTTTTCCTTTCCTGCGATTTTAGCATTATCCATAGATTTTCTAATTTGCAGAAAACCCCCTAGACTTCATGCATATAATAACTCATGATCTGTGCATCATATGTAAAAACTTTAAACATGTAAAATGCTCAGAAAATTGTGTAGTTTAATAATATGCCATTTTCATCCATGTTTAAAATGTTTAAAATGTTGTTTGATTAAATTTGCTTAAATGCCATGTTAAAATGATTTATTTCATAACTAAATAACCGTAACTCGGAATTTAATAAAATTTATATGTAAATGGGGTGGAAAAATGCCTAGTTTAACATGGTGCACTTTATTTTCCTGTTTAACAACTTTAAAATATGTTTTAGGGCAGAACAGTACCAAATTCGAATATTGCTTATGGGGATTTTCCGGAATTGTTGTTTGTTCTTCCGGCCCCATTTAAACTTGCCTAGTTAGGTAGTTTTGTTATGCTTCACCCCTTGCCATGTTAATCAACATTTAATATTGTTGGGTAGCTTAAACAAGAGAGAACTAAATAGTTCGATGTGGTGTTCCGTCAATATGCAACTCGTTGCATATTGAGCTCCACTTAATTTGTAGAATTGTTCGTTGCACTTTGCCATGCCATGCCTCATTAAACCGGACATGCATCATACTTGCTTGTGCATCATGCCATGTTTTATGTGATGGTTGTTTACGATGTTGTTTGTTTCTTTCCGGGTTTGCTTCTCTCGTTAGCTTCGGTTTTCGTTCCGGAGTTGTGAGGATCCGTTCGACTTCGTCCGTTTGTCTTCTTCATGGACTCGTTCTTCTTCCTAGCGGGATCTCAGGCAAGATGATCATACCCTTGAAATCACTTCTATCTTTGCTTGCTAGATGCTCGCTCTTTTGCTATGCCTATGCTACGATGCCTACCATTTGCTTGTCAGCCTCCCAAATTGCCATGAACCTCTAACCTTTGACACCATTCCTAGCAAACCATTGATTGGCTATGTTACCGCTTTGCTCAGCCCCTCTTATAGCGTTGCTAGCTGCAGGTGAAGTTGAAGATTGCTCCATGGTGGACAGGATTATGTTGGGATATCACAATATCTCTTATATTATTAATGCACCTATATATTTGGTAAAGGGTGGAAGGCTCGGCCTTATGCCTGGTGTTTTGTTCCACTCTTGCCGCCCTAGTTCCCGTCATACCGGTGTTATGTTCCCGGATTTTGCGTTCCTTACGCGGTCGGGTGATTTATGGGACCCCCCTGACAGTTCGCTTTGAATAAAACTTGTCCAAAGAAGGCCCAACATTGCCTTTTACCATTTGCCTCACCTAGCCTTTTTTTCCCTTGGGTTTAGGAGCCCAAGGGTCATCTTTATTACCCCGGGCGGTGCTCGTTGTGAGTGTTGGTCCAAACCGTCGACCACGGTGGCCACCGGGGCAACTCGGGCTGGCCTACCGGAAGTTTGGACAATCCGTGTGCCCCGAGAACGAGATATGTGCAGCTCCTATCGATTTGTCGGCACATTCGGGCGGCTTTGCTGGTCTTGTTTTACCATTGTCGAAATGTCTTGATGTACCGGATACCGAGTCGATCGGAGTGTCTTGGGTGAAGGTCTATTCCTTCGTTGATCGCGAGAGCTTGTCATGAGCTAAGTTGGGACACCCTGCAGGTATGAACTTTCGAGAGCCGTGCCGCGTTATGTGGCAGATGGGAATTTGTTAATGTCCGGTTGTAGAAAACCCGAAGTTGACCTTAATTAAAATACATCAACCGTGTGTGTTACCGTGATGGTCTCTTTCCGTGGAGTCCGGAAGTGAACACGGTGTTGGAGTTATGCTTGACGCAGGTTGCTATAGGATCACTTCTTGATCATACTTTTATCGACCGTGCTTTGCCTTCTCTTCTCGCTCTCATTTGCGTATGTCGGCCACCATATATGCTAGTCGCTTGCTGCAGCTCCACCTCATGCCTTTACCTTACCCATGAGCTTAAATAGTCTTGATCTCGCGGGTGCGAGATTGCTGAGTCCCCGTGGCTCACCAGATACTTCCAAAACCAGTTTGCAGGTGTCTATGTTACCGAGCAGGTGATGCAACCAAGCTCAAGGATGAGCTTGATGAAGATCTTGCCCTTTGTGTTATCTTGTTCTAGTTGATCAGTAGTGGAGCCCAGTTGGGGTCGATCAGGGTCCTTTGTCGCATTTGGGGTTCTTCTTTTATTTTGGTTCCGTAGTCGGACCTTGATTGTACCTGGATGATGTAATGCTTTATTCATGTAATTGTGTGAAGTGGCGATTGTAAGCCAACTATGTATCTTTTCCCTTATGTATTACATGGATTGTGCGAAGATTACCTCATTTGCGACACTGCTTTCAATGCGGTTATGCCTCTAAGTCGTGCTTCGACACGTGGGAGATATAACCGCATCGAGGGCGCTATAAGTTGGTAATCGAGCCATCCCGACCTTAGGAGCCCCCACCGCTTGATCGTTTTTAGTGGCGAGTTGTGTCTAGAAAAATGTTTTGAGTCATTTAGGATTATATATATCGAGAGTTTAGGAATTCTTTTTACTCCCAGTCCTTCGACCTTCCGGTGAGGTATCCCGACGTAGAGTTTTGACTCTTCTCTTCTCAAATTTCACTAAAAAATTTTAGGATCACGCTGGTATCTTAGAATCGTTCGATGGTTTTATGATGACAACATTGTCTTGGTGCCTCGACATTTAGGGGTTGTGGTAGTGTCCCGGGAGTTGAGCTCGAGGTGTTGTTGTCATAATTTTATCGTTGCGATTCGGAATACCGAGTTTAGTACCGACATTGAAAATCTCTTTTATGCGCTTGTTGGTGAGATAACCCGCTAACCCAATCTTGAGGTGAGTACGGGAGTATTGCCATGACTTCGTATAACGGATGCTTTTCAAGGTTGAGGTAGACGATTTCGAAGGTTTCTTGGTTATGTGTTGACGGATGGATACAGCTGGATGTAGGGATTGTTAGTTTGGGTGAGATATATTGCTCCCCTGTATCCCCAACACCTGATTGCATAACCGGAAAGTTTTGGGAGTTTCATAGGTGGGAATTCAAGTAGCTCTTAGGATATCTTTCCGACGGATGTATGATATGAAATTGGTGTTCGACGTCTAGTGGTCCGCCTATTCACGGTTGGTTTTACAGTGGTCTCGTTGTGTCTTAAAGAGTCCTTGGCTATGCCGACTCGGGGACGCTTCGTATGTCATGTGCACTGCCTTGTACATGATGGTGATGTACGATTGAGCCCGTGTAGGCCCCACCACGAAAACTTCGGATGAAATCTCTATCATATGTTTGTTCCGCTTATTCGCAAGCCATCCTTTGTTTTTGTTTTGAGTTGTGGTATTCGAGTTGCTTCAATGTCAAGTGTTGATTCCATACCTTTCCGAAATGGTGTTCTCATACTCCGATGTGAATACCAATCCTTCTCGACAATCGAGATTGTCATGTAAATCCTTTTAAACCGGCGTGTTTCTCTTCAAGTGGATCAGATCACTTCAACATCAGCAAGACCAATTATCATTTCTTCTCAACGGTGTTTGTTTCATCCATCTCCAAGTTGCCTTTGCCTTTTTCCCACCCTCCCACCCTTTTTCTTCAAGGACTCAGATTTCTTTACCAAGTATCCTTTTATTTTTGTGAAGTTTCTCCATTCTTTTCCGTCAATGTTCTTACCCGGTGGTTCTCAAGAAGATGTTCTACTAGTTCGCCATTCCTCATTCCTTTCTCTTCTCCGGTGGATTCAAGTCAAGTTTTGTTGATCATACCTTTTTCCTCATTTCAATGTCTTCTCATACCGGTGCACCTCATTATCATTCTACTTCTCGCTATTTGTTATTCCGGAGTGCTTAAGATATCTCAAGATTCGTGTTTCCACTCTGCATTCGTTCAAGCTCTTTCGAGATTGGTATCTCATTCAAGTCATTTAATTCAACCGTGCAACATCTCTTTTAAATCTTTTCAACGGTGTTCTTTTGAGTGGGCCCTAACCCACGTGTCTTTTCCTGGATCTTACGACTCTTCCGATTCTTTTGGAGTTATTCTCAAATTCTTCTCCAAGTTCGACGTAAGATGAGCTATCATCACCAAATGCTTTTCTCCAAGATCTTTCAAATTCTTTTCATAGTTGGCTCAACCTCTTCGCTTTTGATTCTTCCGGTGTGCCTCAATAATTATTGGTGGCGTTTCTCGTTGTCATTTTCATCATTTGAAGACCGAAGAAGAGTTTCTCTTTAATCTTGCTCTATTCTCTTCAAGATTCATGGTGCTAGCTTGTTGCCATCCTCTCATAATTGTTTTCGATTGTGAGAATCTTTTTCACCCATCCGGAGCATTTTAGGAGTCTTTTCAGTTCCATTCTTTGAAGCCCATCATCTCAATATTATTCATTCAAGCTTTCAGCTCTCATTCTCTAAATCATACCGGTGCATCATTCAAGTATTCTCTAATCAGCTCGTGATCTATTCGTTCATTTGTATCTAAATACCCTCAAGTATCTTCTTTCATTTTCCAATTCTTCTCGGTGATTTGTGCCTTTGCTACTTTCATTTTCAATTCTTACGGTGGTTCTTTCAAGATCTCACTTCCTTGTTCATCATATCAATTCATTTGTTGTTCCAATCCTACCGGTGGTTCGTTGAAGACCTTCTCAAGTTTACGCCATATCTCTCTTAATCCTTTCTACGAGAATAAGTAGTTTGCCAAATCCGTTGCTTGTCATCAATTTAATTGGTGAAGGATATGCATAACATAATTCTTATTCTTGTTTCATCCAAGTGATTAATTCTTTATTCCGGAGGCCCTTAAAATTCTCGGTTTCATTTGCTTCATCTTCTATTTTTCCCGGAGTTCCAAGCTCTAATTATCACGGAGATCCATCTAAATCATTGCAAGGTTTCACCTTGTGTTTTCAATTTCTCTTTCTTTCTATCATCCTTCTATTACTGGAGTTCTTCATTGAGGCTCTACATGGTGGTTCATCAAGGATTTAATTCCTTCTCAAAGTTTTCATCCAGATTCCTTCCTAAGGAGCTCAAGCTTTCTTCATATGGTAATCCGGAGTGCAATTCTTTCTACCTTATCTTTTGAGATGGTGTTAGGTCATTCTTGACAATTTCCTTCATGTGTCATGATTCTTATTGTTGTCAAGAATGAGGTATGTTAAATCCATCGATCTCTTCATTGGAGTTATCTTGGTATAGATTTCACCTAAAGCCTTTCCTAAGGAATGTTGCTATTTGTGGTGTTTATATATGGTCCAAGTTGTCTCTCTATCACCTCGGTGGAAGAAGCTTTCATCTCTTTGGTGCTCTCAATCAAATCAATTGTTTCCATTAGTGGCGGTTGTCACCTCATAATTTTGAGATGTTTTCATAAGCCCACTACAAGCTTATTCTTTTCGTTGTTGGTTTCCCAACAACCCCGTTATAACCTTTTTTGGAAGGGTGCTTTCCAAGCTCATTCGTGGCGAAGTTGGCATTTTCTTCTCCATTCTTTTATTCCAATGATCTAACTTCTATTCTTTCATTACGGAGGCTTTGTGATGTTGTGCTCTTCACCCTTCACCTCGTTTTGTGAGCATCGTGTTCTTTTCTTGATTATCCAGTTAACCGGAGTGTTGTGTCAACTCTTCAAGTTCTTTTCATCTTTTCAAGTTTTCCTTCTTCTTTCAGTCGGAGTGCTGCCCAAATTATATCAATCTTATTCCTTCTCTATCTAGTTTTAACCGGAGTGGTTTCAATATCTATCTTATCACTAAACCTCTTGGTTCGCGTCGTATCCCTTGTTCCTCTTTTCTAACGGAGTGTTTTCAACTTTGTTCATCTTCGTTGTTTTCTTTCATTCATTTTGCTAAACCTCTCAAGGTTCATGGTTTCACTCAGTTTGTCGAAGAAGCAACTTAGTTCTACATCTTCTCTTCCTCTTCCGTTTTCCCTCCGGTGCCATTCTAGATCTCGGGACGAGATCCTCTCATAGTGGTGGAGTGTTGTAACGCCCCGAGACCGACGCTCCAGAAGACTTCCAGCTATTCCGAGTTTCGTCATGTGATTTGTTTT
This sequence comes from Aegilops speltoides, assembly GCA_021437245.1. Classification (NCBI taxonomy): domain Eukaryota; kingdom Viridiplantae; phylum Streptophyta; class Magnoliopsida; order Poales; family Poaceae; genus Aegilops; species Aegilops speltoides. Next base: position 165,435,478 of record CM038144.1, read on the forward strand.
GTTCGTTGCATTCATCATGCCTCTCTTGCATTGCATCATGTCATCATGCCATCATATCATTAATTTTTTAAAACTCAACTAAATAAATCTTATGGATTTTTCGATCCATTTAAATCGAGGGAATTCACATGGTGAGTTCTCTTTATAACATATCCTCCCAATATTAGGGAGCTATATTAAATAATCCATTCTTTGGAATCACACTAAACACACTTGCAAAAATCCCAAAGCCTTTTATTATTTCAACTCTTGGCCTCTAACTTTGCCATATGTCTTTTCATCATTTTCCGGAGCTCCACCTATTTTCTCAACATTTTTGGGCACTTCGAAAAACCTATCCTAGCTCAAACCTTTTGAATTAAATTCAAAGGAATTTGAATTTAATCTTTCAACTTGACCTTTTTTCTATTTTTCCGGACCGTGCACATTTTTTTCGAGTCCGTGAAAATTATCCCCATGCCCGACTTCTTTCCCTAACCCTCTCTCCTTTTTTTTTTCCTCTCTCTATTTTGTTTTCGCTAAAGAGAATTAGAGATAGAGAGAGAAGGAGCTTTGCAGCCCAGCCGACCTCTTAGGCCCGGCCAACCTAGCTGGCCCAAGGCCCACCTAACCTATTCTAACCCTAGCCCGATCCCACGATCTCTCTTCCTTCCTCGCTCCCTCTGAAGCCCACCTTGCAGCCAGGCCCAGCCGGCGCCCGACCAAGCCTCCACCCCGCCTGCTTCCTCTTGGGTGAAGCCCATGGTGGCGTCCCAAGAGCTGCAGCCGGCCCGATTAGCCTCAGATTCAACATGTTCTGTTTTTTTTTCCTTTCCTGCGATTTTAGCATTATCCATAGATTTTCTGATTTGCAGAAAACCCCCTAGACTTCATGCATATAATAACTCATGATCATGCATCATATGTAAAAACTTTAAACATGTAAAATGCTCGAGAAAATTGTGTAGTTTAATAATATGCCATTTTCATCCATGTTTAAAATGTTTAAAATGTTGTTTGATTAAATTTGCTTAAATGCCATGTTAAAATGATTTATTTCATAACTAAATAACCGTAACTCGGAATTTAATAAACTTTATATGTAAATGGGGTGGAAAAATGCCTAGTTTAACATGGTGCACTTTATTTTCCTGTTTAACAACTTTAAAATATGTTTTAGGGCAGAACAGTACCAAATTCGAATATTGCTTATGGGGATTTTCCGAATTGTTGTTTGTTCTTCCGCCCCATTTAAACTTGCCTAGTTAGGTAGTTTTGTTATGCTTCACCCCTTGCCATGTTAATCAACATTTAATATTGTTGGGTAGCTTAAACAAGAGAGAACTAAATAGTTCGATGTGGTGTTCCGTCAATATGCAACTCGTTGCATATTGAGCTCCACTTAATTTGTAGAATTGTTCGTTGCACTTTGCCATGCCATGCCTCATTAAACCGGACATGCATCATACTTGCTTGTGCATCATGCCATGTTTTATGTGATGGTTGTTTACGATGTTGTTTGTTTCTTTCCGGGTTTGCTTCTCTCGTTAGCTTTGGTTTTCGTTCCGGAGTTGTGAGGATCCGTTCGACTTCGTCCGTTTGTCTTCTTCATGGACTCGTTCTTCTTCCTAGCGGGATCTCAGGCAAGATGATCATACCCTCGAAATCACTTCTATCTTTGCTTGCTAGATGCTCGCTCTTTTGCTATGCCTATGCTACGATGCCTACCATTTGCTTGTCAGCCTCCCAAATTGCCATGAACCTCTAACCTTTGACACCATTCCTAGCAAACCATTGATTGGCTATGTTACCGCTTTGCTCAGCCCCTCTTATAGCGTTGCTAGCTGCAGGTGAAGTTGAAGATTGCTCCATGGTGGACAGGATTATGTTGGGATATCACAATATCTCTTATATTATTAATGCACCTATATATTTGGTAAAGGGTGGAAGGCTCGGCCTTATGCCTGGTGTTTTGTTCCACTCTTGCCGCCCTAGTTCCCGTCATACCGGTGTTATGTTCCCGGATTTTGCGTTCCTTACGCGGTCGGGTGATTTATGGGACCCCCCTGACAGTTCACTTTGAATAAAACTTGTCCAGCAAGGCCCAACATTGCCTTTTACCATTTGCCTCACCTAGCCTTTTTTCCCTTGGGTTTCCGGAGCCCGAGGGTCATCTTTATTTACCCCGGGCGAGTGCTCGTTAGAGTGTTGGTCCAAACCGTCGACCGCCGGTGGCCACCGGGGCAACTCTGGGCTGGCCTACCGAAGTTTGGACAATCCGGTGTGCCCTGAGAACGAGATATGTGCAGCTCCTATCAGGATTTGTCGGCACATTCGGGCGGCTTTGCTGGTCTTGTTTTACCATTGCCGAAATGTCTTGATGTACCGGGATACCGAGTCTGATCGGAGTGTCTTGGGTGAAGGTTTATTCCTTCGTTGATCGCGAGAGCTTGTCATGAGCTAAGTTGGGACACCCCTGCAGGGTATAAACTTTCGAGAGCCGTGCCTGTGGTTATGTGGCAGATGGGAATTTGTTAATGTCCGGTTGTAGAAAACCCGAAGTTGACCTTAATTAAAATACATCAACCGTGTGTGTTACCGTGATGGTCTCTTTCCGGCGGAGTCCGGAAGTGAACACGTGTTGGAGTTATGCTTGACGAGGTTGCTATAGGATCACTTCTTGATCATACTTTTATCGACCGTGCTTTGCCTTCTCTTCTCGCTCTCATTTGCGTATGTCGGCCACCATATATGCTAGTCGCTGTCTGCAGCTCCACCTCATGCCTTTACCTTATCCATGAGCTTAAATAGTCTTGATCTCATGGTGCGAGATTGTTTGAGTCCCGTGGCTCACCGGATACTTCAAAACCAGTTTGCGGTGTCTATGTTACCGAACAGGTGATGCAACCAAGCTCAAGGAGGAGCTTGATGAAGATCTTGCCCTTTGTGTTATCTTGTTCTAGTTGATCAGTAGTGGAGCCCAGTTGGGGTCGATCAGGGTCCTTTGTCGCATTTGGGGTTCTTCTTTTATTTTGGTTCCGTAGTCGGACCTTGATTGTACCTGGATGATGTAATGCTTTATTCATGTAATTGTGTGAAGTGGCGATTGTAAGCCAACTATGTATCTTTTCCCTTATGTATTACATGGATTGTGCGAAGATTACCTCATTTGCGACATTGCTTTCAATGCGGTTATGCCTCTAAGTCGTGCTTCGACACGTGGGAGATATAACAGCATCGAGGGCGTTACAGTGCATCACATTCCACAATGGCCATCGTCTTGTCCAAAGGGAAGACGAAGTCGTCGAGGATCTGCGCGTCATCATATATGGGACCTAGCACCAAATGAGAAGACACAATAGAGGTAGAGGTCAAGTTTTTAGAAATGCAAATGGCCTCACGAGACCTATCAACTATCACACTCTCTCTATGTGGTGGTTCACTCACTCACTCAAAATAGATGCACTCAATGTCGCATATGGTGGAGTCACTCATCTCACTCAAGTGGTTGGGGTTGTGGCTCTCCTCACAAGGGAATTGGGGCAACTCATCATATATGGGGCTAGTGGTGAAGTCACTCTCACTCTCAATATGGTGGCAAAAGTCACTCAAGTCATCATACGTCGACGTGGTCGAAGGGAGAATCCCATGCTCAACCATCTCGTCGTCGTCGTCGTGGATGAAGGCCGAAGATGGCACATCATCACTCTTCTCCATGACTGAAGGGAAAATCCCATGCTCGATCATCTCGTCACCATCGCCGTGGATGAAGGTCGAAGATGGTGCATCATCACTCTCCTCCATGACCGAAGGGAAAATCCCATGCTCGATCATCTCGTCACCGTCGCCGTGGATGAAGGCCAAAGATAGCACATCATCACTCTCGCTTCCAAATATGGAAACATCATCCTTGCTCTCCACCTTGTTGCTCGCCTCCAAAGCTTGGTCCTTGAAGGTCTCCATAGCCGTACTCGTCGCTGCACCGTCTTGAAAAAGAGTCAAGGTAGACTCAGCATCATCAATGCCACAAAGAGGGATAGCGGTGAAGTCAAACTTGGGAGCATCATCTTGGAGCTTGTCGGGCTTGGACATTGTGGTGGTACTAGCCTCATGCTTGTCGTAGAGCTTGGTCGCCTTGAAGTGTGCTTGGGGTGGAGAGGCCTTGGCCTTCATGAGTTCTTGTTCCGCCTTGAGAGCACCAATATAGTAGTTGTCGAGGGACTTGTAGTTCTCGAGGAAGATAGTCTTGGATATGTCGTTGTTCAATCCCATCATGAAGTGGAACTTCATCGAAATGGGGTCGTCTACGCCGGCTCGTCACAAGGCAATCTTCATCTCCTTGAAGTACTTGTCGATGGACTTGGATCCTTGGATGGTGTTCTCCAATTGGCGTCGAAGTTGTTCCGTGTAGGTTGGAGGCACGAACTCTCGCCACAAAGCTCTCTTCATCTTGAGCCAACTCATCTCGTAGCTTTCCGAAGTTGTGTGAAGCCCCCATGTCGAGGCGTAGTCGTGGAAGTTTCTTGTGGCGCACTTCACTTGATCTTCGGAAGGGACTTGATGTAGCTTAAGGTAGTCGTCCATAAAACGCTCCCACTCGAGGTACTCCTCGGGTTCTTGAGTCTCATAGAAAGGAATCGCGTGGTCGATGTCGAGGTCGTAGTAGCTCGTGGAAGTCGCGGACTTGAGCTTGGGGAGCTTCTCTTGAGCGTATTCTTGAGGTGCTTGTTGGCGAAGATGTCGTATGTTCGTAGGCGAAGATGCCTTGAAGTCGCTTGGCGAAGATGCTAAGGGAGATGGTGAAGTTGTTGAGCGGTTGTTGGTGTTGAGCTCTTGACCTTCACGTTCTTCTTGGTGATGGTGTCGATGCCGATGTGATCTTGCCGGAGATGGTAGCTCCAAAGCATGTGCATGTGAGCGTCTTCTCGAAGATGAGGAAGATCGCTTGTAGGACATGATGAGGGCTTTGATCTCCTCCATTTGAGCTTGCATCCTGGCATCGTTGGAGTTGTTCGTGGCATCGAACTCGTCGTTGTTGTTGTAGACCGAAGGTGAAATGCCTTGCCTATCCATCACAAGACTCGAGTAGAGGTGAGTAGGAAATGATATAAACAATACCAAGTTACCTTTTCCCAAAGTAGTGAGGATGTATCCCGTTTCACTTAATGTGAGATGAAAGAATAGTGGAATTGGTACCGGACTTGTTCACTCACACCTATCAATTAAAGCTTATGGTGTAGCTCGGTGAGGATAGTGGCACAAAAATTTAACGCAAAATGTTAGCAAGAGTCAATAATATTGAAAGAGATTCACAAATTTGCAAGTGAAACAAGTAGACCAATAGCAAAGAATGGCACATGGAAACACACACACGGATAGATAAATGGGGTCGTGCAACCAAGGAATGAGCACAAAATGTGGAATCCACGGAAAACGCTCATGGTGCACAACTCAAGAGAGACGCTAGCACGATTGCTCAATAGGCGGATACGACACTTGTGCACAAGCTATAAGATTCAAAATGGATATACTTTCTAACCCAAGTATGCTATATATGTATGGTTCCCGGTGTTCTCTCAAGATGATCCAAGATGATCGGATATGACAATCTTATGTGCAATGTGGTATGATGCTATGGCACTTGCTTACAAGCTTCTTTGCTCTCTTTCTTTTGCTTAAAAGTTTATTTCCTTTTTGTTTGTATGGCCACTTTTGCACAATGCACAAACCTAGATAGCAATTGTGTATCTGCGGGAACAAACTTGTGACACAAGATATGATACCAATGTATGCACCACGATGATATGGTATGTATGCTATGGGAAGTATGATCACTAACGTGCATAAGTCATGTTGCCGGCAATGCTCAAATGGCTAGTCTCGATAGGCAAGTAACGCAAAATGGGCTAGGGGTTAACAATGCAATTGCAAGGGGGATATATAATGGTGTCGTCGAGGTTACCGTCCTTTGCGATGATGAGTGGCGGTGTTCTTGATGTAGATACCAAGATGATGGAGACTCGTCCCTAAGTAGCCGAAACACCTTAGGAAACGGAAAAAAATGTGAACTCAAAATCTCAAATGACAAATGTCAAATGGTGGTAGCGGGAAAGTGGTGGTGGTTGCGGAAACTCAATGGGATTGCGGGAATGCAATGATGGGTTTTGAGACGCAATGAGGAAGCGGAGTGTAAGGTGGTGGACTATACACGGTATTGGAGTTGAAGCAATGGTCCCTAAGTAGCCAAAACACCTTAGGAGACTCGAATCACAACTCAAACAACCTCAAATGCTAAGGGGAACAAAATGGGTTAGGTTGCGGTGATCGGTGGTGGCTATGCAGATGATATGGTGGAGGGCCTAGGAAAACTTTCCAAATTTTGGAAACTTTGATGGAGTCATATGGTGTTGGAACCTATCTAGATGGATGGGGGATGTCAATAGCTACTCAACGAGCTAAAGAGCGCGAAAATCGGACTCTGGATGTGGAAGTTATGGGCAAAACGATGAAACTCGGAACGCTGAAACTGGGTGGGGAGGAAGTACTGCTTGGGAGGGCGGTAGTACCGCTTGTGATGCTCAGCGGTAGTACCGCTTGGAGGGGCGGTAGTACCACTCGTGTCGGGATTCTTCGCAGATCGAATCGGGGCGCGATTTTGGGGCGGAAATGGATTATTTCAGTGGCAAAATTTGACGAATTTCGTGGACAGAAGGTGGGGAAACTTGGGGAGATGCTAGATCCAGTCGAAAACAAGCAAATCCATGGATCAAAATCAACAAAATATCATCAAACCAACAAATCACAAAAAAAATTGGGGCTATTTTTGGTGGGGATTTTTGGATTTTAGGACGAAATCAAGCAAAAGAAGGCTAGAAAAAGAGGGGTAGGGGCTCCAAATTCGTGATCAACCTTGCTCTGATCCAAGATGATGTAGGGTAGAACCCTAGTGGTCCGATCTTTCACTATTGGAGCAGATCTCTATGAGGAACACGAAGAACACGGAGAAGAACGAGAGAAATCACAAAGGGAAACACTCAAGAACAAGTCCAATCACACATCCACTAGACAATCAAACACACAAGATCCACGAGGGTACATGAACAACAAAAGGAAAGATACAAGGTAGAGTTCATCTCCAAGAGGAGGTGATGCGGAGCATCCCTCGCTCATCCCCATGGACGTACCTACATCTCCCTCAACACCACTTGGACCCATGACAAGAGCTCGAGCAAAGGCTATTGAAGATAAGGTGAACTCGCTCCTCTCCGAACTCCCTCTCTCTATTCATGAGACATGGCTACTACCTCATGCAGAGACTTTGTGTGTGATCAGGTACTTGAAGGAGAGCCACGGAACAACTAAACTCAATGGCCAAGATGGCGAGGGCACCAAGCGTGAAGATCAAGAGGAAGGACTACTTTGGGAGCTACAGGACCCGGACGACCGGCCAGGCACGGACGTCCGACCCCTGGAGGATGCTACAGCCGAGAGGAGAGAGGCAGACCAGAGCTACAGGCCTCGGACAACCGGCCCAGCCCGAACGACCGGCCACTCCCAGGCTCTGGACGACCGAGCCCTTACGGACGATCGTGCCAGTGACCACAGAACGGAAATTACGGAAATCTGAAGGCGTTCGGACAACCGTGCCAGCGACCATAGAACAGACTCTGCAGACATCCAAGGAACCCCGGACGTCCGGGACCCCACAAGCCTCTGGACGACTGGCGCCCCACGGACGACCGGACCCTGGCTGCGTCCAGCTGCGGGCTGAGGCCCTTGTACCCCTTCACTTCCCCCTCTTTTGCACTAAGACTATAAATAGACCACTCCCACCTCCTAGATAGGGTTAGCATTGTGATAGCTCAGTTGAGATAGAGCATTGCTCATCCGTACCGGATCTACTCCTCGTGAGGGACCACACCTCTTCGGAGAAGATCCACCCGGATTCAAGACCTCCATCCGGAGAAGACAATCAAGACCTCCTCACGAAGAAGAACGGTTACTCTTGTATCGTCCCTTGTTGACTTTGGATCTCGTGTTACTTTGTGCCTTGATGATCTAGCACTTGTGTGATCAAATTCATGTCGGTTGAGTGTTCCTCTCATTTTCCCCTCATGATTTCCCTCGTGTTCTTTCGCGCATTCTTCGTGTTTCCCCGTAGGATCCACTCCAAACGTGAAAGATTGGCCCCTAGGGTTTCACCCTACATCAGGAGGTCTTGATGGTATCCTAGACGGATCTTCCCACGAGGGGGTCTTGATGATATCCCGTAGGATCTTCTCACATGGAGGTCTTGAACTCCATGGGAATGGTAGTCTCTCTCTCTCTCTCAAGAGTAGAGGTAGGAGCAAAGCTCACCTAAGAATGAGCTATCATATTTGCTAACCCTAGAATGGAGGTGGAGGTGGTCTATTTATAGTCTAAGCCACGAAGGGGTAAGTGGGAGAGGGATACAAGGCCAAAGGCCCGCGGCTGCGCATAGGCAGGGCGGTAGTACCGGACTCATGGGTGGTAGTATCGCTTGAGCAGTAGTACCGCTGGGAGGGGCGGTAGTACCGGACTTATACCGCTCGATCACTGGAGTTTGTCGGGTTGAGCGGTAGTAGGGCGGATGCTGGGCGGTAGTGCCGCTTAGGTGGCCTCAGTGGTAGTACCGCTTGGAGTGGGCGGTAGTACCGCTCGTTCTGGAATGGCCAGGTACTCTTCCTCCTTCTCTTCCATGCTTCCCTCGCGGACGGTGTAGTCGTTCCTTGGCGCTTGCACTCCTCCTCGACATCTGTGAAGCTTCGACAATACCATGCATGTACAAGAGTGGAGTGTCAAGTAGTATGCCATCCTGGAAGGGGTCAAGTGAACATGTGTAAAGGAGAAGATTCACCTTTATGTATGAGAAGTAGAGGTCGCACGTGTCACTTGCCAAACGGACTCTTGACATGGTGATGGCTGTAGGATGCTCCGCATCAGCTGTGTACATTGTGGAAGACGCAGAATGGGCGGTTCCCCTGGGGTGCTCATCATGGTCGCGGCCACGCTTCATCTGGGTCCCCGCTGCCAGCACTGCGGGGCCATTGCGCTTCGCCTCCTTAGCCTTGGACTTCTTGTCTTCAAGGTTGGCCTCCGGAATCTCGAGGAGGGACAGGTGGCCCTCTTCTGCCCTGCACACTTGTTTGCCAGGTTGAACATCTCTAGGGCCAAGCACAAGTCCTCGTGGATGGCAAGCTACCCTTTCATCTTGATGTCCCTGATGCCATCGATGAATGGCGTGATGATGGCCTTGTCCGATGCCTTCGGGATCTTGAGGCAAACATTCGTGATGCATTGTATGTACTTGTGCAGAGTCTCACCCGGTTGGTGCTTCATGCGCTGCAGGTTGTTAACTGTAGGGGCACGGTCACGGGTGCCTTGGAAGTTGGTGATGAAGCGCTCGCGAAGCTCGTCCCAGGAGAAGATTGATCCCTCCGAGAGGTGAGGAGCCAGGAGCGCGTGCCATACTTGAGAGCCTTGGGGAACCAGTACACCATGACTTTGCCGTCACCGTTCACCGCCTCGATGCTCAACGAGTAGATCTGGAGGAACTCCACAGGGTCGAGAGTGTCGTCATAGCGTAGAGGCAGGTCTGGCTTGAACTTGTCGGGCCAGACGATGCGGCGCAGCTCCGGGGTGAAGGCGCGGTAGCCCGTTGCACTCACGGGCACCGCACACATGGGGGGAGCTCGACCTTGACGTCCGCGCGCCACTGCCTCTAGCGGCGCATGGTCCTGATGCTGGCGCGATGGTGCGGGGAGTGCATGTATGTCACCTTGTGGCCACTACGCCACCTGGCAGCTTGCCTCATCTCGTGCCGGCGCCGGCGCCCAACATGGTGCGTCGCGCGGGAGCGCATCACACCTAGGCTCGGGAGCGCATCACACCTAGGCTCAGGGTCGGCGTCGTGCAAAAGAGAAGGAGGAGACGCGCAATGGGCCACGTCACTCGCCTCTGATGGCGGGGGACGAAGTGAGTGGGAGGGCGTCGGGGCCTCGCCGGCGGCGTTGACGAGCTCCGTGATGCGGCCGAAACAGGCAGCATTGTCCTCCTCGGCGGGATAGTAGTGTAGCAGCTCGTGCGGCATGAGTAGCGCAACCTGCGTGTTCGCCTGCCCGCAGTGAGTGTGGGAGGACGATGCTGTGGTGGGGGTGAGAGAAGGAGTGGCAGTGCAGCCATCGTTCCACACGGAAGGTGGCAGCGGCGAGTCCTGCTGCTCGTGAGCAGCAATGTGAGTGACAGCGTTAGCCATGGGAGAGGCAGAGCGGCGTGGGACGCCGCGGCCCATAGGTACCGTCTCATCGATGCGAGTGGCCCGGCGCTTGGTGCGGAATAGGCAAGCATTACCCATAGGCACGGCGGAGCGAGAATGGAGTGCGGTTGATGAAGAGGCGGAGCTTCTACAAACCCCTACCTGTCGTGCCAAATGTCGGATTCAGGGCTCCGTAGACCCAAGAAGGTTCGAAGTCTGGGGCGTGAATGAAGGACCTGGCTTCCAAACAATACTAGCTCACCATCCCATGGCATGATCTCGCCATGTACGTTGGATCATGCGGAAAGAATCAACACAATGTCGGATTCAGGGCTCCGTAGACCCAAGAAGGTTCGAACTCAGGGGCGTGTACGAAGAACTCGACCTCTAAAGCTTGCCAACTCGTCACCCCACTGCTTAGCCTACCGGACTCCCATGAAGGTAGGGAAGAAGATGAACACAGTAGTTTACCTAGGTTTGTGCCACCTTGCGGTGTAAAACCCTACTCCTGCTTTGTGGTGGATTAGCCTCACGAGGGGCTAAGTATGAACCAATACAAGATGAACAAGCTCGCAAGGGCTTGGAGAGAGGGTGAGAGGGTGGAACCAGTCGTGTTGGGAAACGTAGTAATTTCAAAAAAATTCCTACGCACACGCAAGATCATGGTGATGCATAGCAACAAGAGGGGAGAGTGTTGTCCACGTACCCTCGTAGACCAAAAGCGGAAGCTTTAGAACAACACGGTTGATGTAGTCGTACATCTTCACGGCCCGACCGATCAAGCACCGAAACTATGGCACCTCCGAGTTCTAGCACACGTTCAGCTCAATGATGATCCCCGGACTCCGATCCAGCAGAATGTCAGGGAAGAGTTTCGTCAGCACGACGGCGTGGTGACGATCTTGATGTTCTACCATCGCAGGGCTTCTCCTAAGCACCACTACAGTATTATCGAGGACTATGGTGGAGGGGGCACCGCACACGGCTAAGAGATCAAGAGATCAATTGTTGTTGTCTAGAGGTGCCCCTCTCCTCCGTATATAAAGGGGGGAGGAGGAGAGGGCCAGCCAAGGGGAGGAGGCGCGCCCAAGGGGGGCAATCCTACTCCAAGTAGGATTCCCCCCTCTTTCCTAGTCCAAGTAGGAGAGGGGATGGAAGGGAAGGAGAAGGAGAAGGAAGGAGAGGGAGGAAAAGGAGGAAAGGGGGCCGGCCCCTTAGTCCAATTCGGTTTGGGCTAGGGGGGCCGCGCGCCTTGCCTCCTCTCTTCCACCACTTGGCCCATGAGGCCCATTGCTTCTTCCTCGTATTCCCGTAACTCCCCGGTACCTCCAAAAATACCCGAATCACTCGGAGCCATTCCGATGTCCGAATATAGTCGTCCAATATATCGATCTTTACGTCTCGACCATTTCGAGACTCCTAGTCATGTCCCCGATCTCATTCGGGACTCCGAACTCCTTCGGTACATCAAAACTCATAAACTCATAATATAACTGTCATCGAAACCTTAAGCGTGCGGACCCTACGGGTTCGAGAACAATGTAGACATGACCGAGACACGTCTCTGGTCAATAACCAATAGCGGAACCTAGATGCTCATATTGGCTCCTACATATTCTACGAAGATCTTTATCGGTCAAACCGCAAAACAACATACGTTGTTCCCTTTGTCATCGGTATGTCACTTACCTGAGATTCGATCGTCGGTATCTCAATACCTAGCTCAATCTCGTTACCGGAAAATTTCTTTACTCGTTCCGTAAGACATCATCCCGCAACTAACTCATTAGTTACAATGCTTGCAAGGCTTATAGTGATGTGCATTACCGAGTGGGCCCAGAGATACCTCTCCGACAATCGGAGTGACAAATCCTAATCTCGAAATACGACAACTCAACATGTACTTTCGGAGACACCCGTAGAGCTTATTTATAATCACCCAGTTACGTTGTGACGTTTGGTAGCACACAAACTGTTCCTTCGGTAAACGGGAGTTGCATGATCTCATAGTCATAGGAACATGTATAAGTCATGAAGAGAGCAATAGCAACATACTAAACGATCAAGTGCTAAGCTAACGGAATGGGTCAAGTCAATCATATCATTCTACTAATGATGTGATCCCGTTAATTAAATGACAACTCATGTCTATGGTTAGGAAACTTAACCATCTTTGATTAACGAGCTAGTCAAGTAGAGGCATACTAGTGACACTATGTTTGTCTATGTATTCACACATGTATTATGTTTCCGGTTAATATACTTCTAGCATGAATAATAAACATTTATCATGAAATAAGGAAATAAATAATAACTTTATTATTGCCTCTAGGGCATATTTCCTTCAGTCTCCCACTTGCACTAGAGTCAATAATCTAGTTCACTTCCCCATGTGATTTAACACCAATATTCATATCTGTATATGATTAACATCCATAGTTCACATCGTCATGTGGCCAACACCCAAAGAGTTTACTAGAGTCAATAATCTAGTTCACATAGTTATGTGATTAACACCCAAAGAGTACTGAGGTGTGATCATGTTTTGCTCGTGAGAGAAGCTTAGTTAACGGGTCTGTCACATTCAGGGCCGTATGTATTTTGCAAATATTCTATGTCTACAATGCTCTGCACGGAGCTACTCTAGCTAATTGCTCCCACTTTTAATATGTATCTAGATTGAGACTTAGAGTCATCTGGATCGGTGTAAAAGCTTGCACCGATGTAACTCTTTACGACGGGCTCTTTTATCACCTCCATAATCGAGAAATATTTCTTTAGTCCTCACTAAGGATATTCTTGACCAATGTCCAGTGATCTACTCCTAGATCACTATTGTACTCCCTTGCCAAATTTAGAGCAAGGTATACAATAGGTATGGTACATAGCATAGCATACTTTATAGAATCTATGACTGAGGCATAGGGAATGACTTTCATTCTCTTTTCTATTTTCTGTCGTGGTCGGGATTTGAGTCTTACTCAATTTCACACCTTTGCAACACAGGCAAGAACTCTTTCTTTGACTGTTCCATTTTGAACTATTTCAAAATCTTGACAAGGTATGTACTTATTGAAAAAAACTTATCAAGCGTCTTGATCTATCTCAATAGATCTTGATGCTCAATATGTAAGTAGTTTTACTGAGGTCTTTCTTTTAAAGAACTCCTTTCAAATACTCCTTTATGCTTTCTAGAAAAATTCTACATCATTTCTGATCAACAATATGTTACTCACATATATTTATCAGAAAGGCGGTAGTGCTCCCACTCACTTTATTGTAAATACAGGCTTCACCGAAGTCTCAGATAAAATATATGCTTTGATCAACTTATCAAAGCGTATATTCCAACTCTGAGATGCTTGCACCAGTCCATAGATGGATCGCTGGAGCTTGCACATTTTGTTAGCACCTTTAGGATTGACAAAACCTTCTGGTTGCATCATATACAACTCTTCTTTAAAAAATCCATTAAAGAATGCAGTTTTGACATCCTTTTGCCATATTTCATAAAATGTGGCAATTGCTAACATGATTCGGACAGACTTTAAGCATCGATACGAGTGAGAAAAAACTCATCGTAGTCAACATCTTGAACTTTGTCAAAAACTTTTTTCGACAAATCTAGCTTTGTAGATAGTAACATTACTATCAACGTCCGTCTTCCTATTGAAGATCCATTTATTTTCTATGGCTTGCCGATCATCGGGCAAGTCAATCAAAGTCCACACTTTGTTCTCATATATGGATCCCATCTCAGATTTCATGGCCTTCAAGCCATTTCGCGGAATCTGGGCTCATCATCGCTTCCTCATAGTTCGTAGGTTCATTATGGTCTAGTAACATGACTTCCAGAATAGGATTACCGTACCATTCTGGTGCAGATCTTACTCTGGTTGACCTATGAGGTTCGGTAGTAACTTGATCTGAAGTTTCATGATCAATATCATTAGCTTCCTCACTAATTGGTGTAGGAATCACTCGAACTAATTTATGTGATAAACTACTTTCCAATTCGGGAGAAGGTACAATTACCTTATCAAGCTCTACTTTCCTCCCACTCACTTCTTTCGAGAAACTCCTTCTCTGGAAAGGATCCATTTTAGCAACGAATATTTTGCCTTCGGATCTGTGATAGAAGGTGTACCCAACAGTTTCCTTTGGGTATTCTATGAAGACGCACTTCTCCGATTTGGCTTCGAGCTTATCAGGTTGAAGCTTTTTCACATAAGCATCTCAGCCCCAAACTTTAAGAAACGACAACTTTGGTTTCTTGCCAAACCACAGTTCATAAGGCGTTGTTTCAACGGATTTTGATGGTGCCCTTTTAAAGTGAATGCAACTGTCTCTAATGCATAACCCCAAAACGATAGTGGTAAACCAATAAGAAACATCATAGATCGCACAATATCCAATAAAGTGCAGTTACGATGTTTGGACATACCATAACGATGTGGTGTTCCAGGTGGTGTGAACTGCGAAACTATTCCTCATTGTTTTATATGAAGGCCAAACTCGTAACTCAAATATTCTCCTCCACGATCAGATCGTAGAAACTTTTTTTATTACGATGATTCTCCACTTTACTCTGAAATTCTTTGAACTTTTCAAATGTTTCAGACTTGTGTTTCATTAAGTAGATATACTCATATCTGCTCAAATCATTTGTGAAGGTCAGAAAATAGCGATACTCGCCACGAGCATCAACACTCATTGGACCGCATACATCGGTATGTATTATTTCCAACAAGTCAGTAGCTCGTTCCATTGTTCCGAAGAACGGAGTTTTAGTCATCTTGCCAAAAAGGCACGGTTCGCAAGCATCAAATGATTCATAACCAAGTGATTCCGACAATCCATCTTTATGGAATTTCTTCATGCGCTTTACACCGATATGACCCAAACGGCAATGCCACAAATAAGTTGGACTATCATTATTAACTTTGCATCTTTTTGCATTAATATTATGAATATGTGTATCACTACGATCGAGATCCAACAAACTATTTTCATTAGGTGTATGACCATTGAAGGTCTTACTCATGTAAATAGAATAACAATTATTCTCTGACTTTAAATGAATAACCATATTGCAATAAAGATGATCAAATCATATTCATGCTCAACGCAAACGCCAAATAACATTTATTTAGATCAAATCATATTCATATCAATCTTGGAACCACTTCCAACACACATCGTTACTTCACCCACAACTAGTCTCTGTTTATTCTGTAACTCCTGTTTTGAGTTACTAATTTTTAGCAACCGAACAAGTATCAAATACTCAGGGGCTACTATAAACACTAGTATGGTACACATCAATAACTTGTATATCAAATATACCCTTGTTCACTTTGCCATCCTACTACCAAATATTCAAGGCATTTCTGCTTCTAGTGACCATTTCCTTTGCAGTAGAAGCACTCAGTTTCAGGCTTTGGTCCAGCTTTGGACTTCTTCGCAGGAGTGACAACTTGCTTGTCATTCTACTTGAAGTTCCCTTTCTTTCCCTTTGCCCTTTTCTTGAAACTAGTGATCTTGTTAACCATCAACACTTGATGCTCTTTCTTGATTTCTACCTTCGTTGATTTCAACATCAGAAGAGCTCGAGAATCGTTTTCGTTATCCCTTGCATACTATAGTTCATCACAAAGTTCTACTAACTTGGTGATGGTGACTATAGAACTCTGTCAATCACTATCTTATCTGGAAGATTAACTCCCACTTGATTCAAGCGATTGTAGTACACAGACAATCTGAGCACATGCTCACTAGTTGAGCAATTCTCCTCCATCTTTTAGCCATAGAACTTGTTGGAGACTTCATATCTCTCAACTCGGGTATTTGCTTGAAATATTTAACTTCAATTCCTGGAACATCTCATATGGTCCATGACGTTCAAAACGTCTTTGAAGTCCCGATTCTAAGCCGTTAAGCATGGTGCACTAAACTATCAAGTAGTCATCATTTTGAGCTAGCCAAACGTTCATAATGTCTGCATCTACTCCTGCAATAGGTCTGTCACCTAGCGGTGCATTAAGGACATAATTCTTCTGTGCAGCAATGAGGATAAACCTCTGATCACGAATCCAATCCGCATCATTGCTACTAACATTTTTCAACACAATTTTCTCTAGGAACATATCAAAATGAACATATGAAAGCAACAACGCGAGCTATTGATCTACAACATAATTTGCAAAATACTACCAGGACTAAGTTCATGATAAATTTAAGTTCAATTACTTAAGAACTCCCACTTAGACAGACATCTCTCTAGTCATCTAAGTGATCACGTGATCCAAATTAACTAAACCATGTCCGATCATCACGTGAGATGGAGTAGTTTTCAATGGTGAACATAACTATGTTGATCATATCTACAATATGATTCACGTTCGACCTTTCGGTCTCCATGTTCCAGGCCATATCTGTATATGCTAGGCTCGTCAAGTTTAACCTAAGTATTCCGCGTGTGCAACTGTTTTGCACCTGTTGTATTTGAACATAGAGCCTATCACACCCGATCAGCACGTGGTGTCTCAGCACGAAGAACTTTTGCAACGGTGCATACTCAGGGAGAACACTTCTTTATAATTAGTGAGAGATCATCTTAAAATGCTACCGTCAATCAAAGCAAGATAAGATGCATAAAGGATAAACATCACATGCAATCAATATAAGTGATATGATATGGCCATCATCATCTTGTGCTTGTGATCTCCATCTCTGAAGTACCGTCGTGATCACCATCGTCACCGGCGCGACACCTTGATCTCCATCGTAGCATCATTGTCGTTACGCCATCTATTGCTTCTACGACTATCGCTACCGCTTAGTGATAAAGTAAAGCAATTACATGGCGTTTGCATTTCATGCAATAAAGCGACAACCATATGGCTCCTACCAGTTGCCGATAACTTCGGTTACAAAACATGATCATCTCATGCAATAAAATATAGCATCACGTCTTGACCATATCACATCACAACATGCCCTGCAAAAACAAGCTAGACGTTCTCTACTTTGTTGTTGCAAATTTTACGTGGCTGCTACGGGCTGAGCAAGAACCGTTCTTACCTACGCATCAAAACCACAACGATAGTTCGTCAAGTTAGTGTTGTTTTAACCTTCGCAAGGACCGGGCGTAGCCACACTCAGTTCAACTAAAGTTGGAGAAACAGACACCCGCCAGCCACCTGTGTGCAAAGCACGTCGGTAGAACCAGTCTCGCGTAAGCGTACGCGTAATGTCGGTCCGGGCCGCTTCATCCAACAATACCGCCGAACCAAAGTATGACATGCTGGTAAGCAGTATGACTTGTATCGCCCACAACTCACTTGTGTTCTACTCGTGCATATAACATCTAAAATCAGGCTCGGATGCCACTGTTGGGAAACGTAATAATTTCAAAAAAAATCCTATGCACATGCAAGATCATGGAGATGCATAGCAACGAGAGGGGAGAGTGTTGTCCACGTACCCTCGTAGACCAAAAGAGGAAGCGTTAGAACAACGCGGTTGATGTAGTCGTACGTCTTCACGGCCCGACCGATCAAGCACCGAAACTACGGCACCTCCGAGTTCTAGCACATGTTCATCTCAATGACGATCCCCGGACTCCGATCCAGCAGAATGTCGGGGAAGAGTTTCGTCAGCACGACGGCGTGGTGACGGTCTTGATGATCTACCATCGCAGGGCTTCGCCTAAGCACCGCTACAATATTATCGAGGACTATGGTGGAGGGGGGCACCGCACACGGCTAAGAGATCAAGAGATCAATTGTTGTTGTCTAGAGGTGCCCCCCTCCTCCGTATATAAAGGGGGGAGGAGGTGAGGGCCAGCCAAGGGGAGGAGGCGCGCCCAAGGGGGGCAATCCTACTCCAAGTAGGATTCCCCCCTCTTTCCTAGTCCAAGTAGGAGAGGGGAAGGAAGGGAAGGAGAAGGAGAAGGAAGGAGAGGGAGGAAAAGGAGGAAAGGGGGGCCGGCCCCTTAGTACAATTCGGTTTGGGCTAGGGGGTCGCGCGCCTTGCCTCCTCTCTCCCACCACTTGGCCCATGAGGCCCATTGCTTCTTCCTCGTATTCCCGTAACTCCCCGGTACCCCCAAAAATACCCGAATCACTCGGAACCCTTCGGATGTTCGAATATAGTCGTCCAATATATCGATCTTTATGTCTCGACCATTTCGAGACTCCTCGTCATGTCCCCGATCTCATCCGGGACTCCGAACTCCTTCGGTACATCAAAACTCATAAACTCATAATATAACTGTCATCGAAACCTTAAACGTGCGGACCCTACGGGTTCGACAACAATGTAGACATGACCAAGACACGTATCTGGTCAATAACCAATAGCAGAACCTGGATACTCATATTGGCTTCTACATATTCTATGAAGATATTTATCGGTCAAACCGCATAACAACATATGTTGTTCCCTTTGTCATCGGCATTTTACTTACCCGAGATTTGATCATCGGTATCTCAATAACTAGCTCAATCTCGTTACCGGCAAGTCTCTTTACTCATTCTGTAATATATCATCCCACAACTAACTCATTAGTTACAATGCTTGCAAGGCTTATAGTGATGTGCATTACCGAGTGGGCCCAGAGATACCTCTCCGACAATCGGAGTGACAAATCCTAATCTCGAAATACGCCAACTCAACATGTACTTTCGGAGACACCTGTAGAGCTCCTTTATAATCACCCAGTTATGTTGTGACGTTTGGTAGCATACAAACTGTTCCTCCGGTAAACGGGGGTTGCATAATCTCATAGTCATAGGAACATGTATAAGTCATGAAGAAAGCAATAGCAACATACTAAACGATCAAGTGCTAAGCTAACGGAATGGGTCAAGTCAATCACATCATTCTACTAATGATGTGATCCCGTTAATGAAATAACAACTCATGTCTATGGTTAGGAAACTGAACCATCTTTGATTAACGAGCTAGTCAAGTAGAGGCATACTAGTGACACTATGTTTGTCTATGTATTCACACATGTATTAAGTTTCCGGTTAATACAATTCTAGCATGAATTAAAAACATTTATCATGAAATAAGGAAATAAATAATAACTTTATTATTGCCTCTAGGGCATATTTCCTTCAAGTCGACCCCCTCTATGGTGGTGGCTAACCTATACTTATAGTGGCCACGGTCCTCTTTCC
This sequence comes from Aegilops speltoides, assembly GCA_021437245.1. Taxonomy (NCBI): domain Eukaryota; kingdom Viridiplantae; phylum Streptophyta; class Magnoliopsida; order Poales; family Poaceae; genus Aegilops; species Aegilops speltoides. The sequence goes on from CM038144.1 coordinate 165,454,921, forward strand.
CCCAAACGTCAGCGGGAAGGGATCCCATAGTGGCCAATTTAAAAAGCAATAAGTAGTACATCTTATCCTGACAAAAGGTGGTATTCGCCTGCGAAGCTTCTGTCATGATGGGGCGGTGGGCTCGAAGATGACATCCATCCTGCAATGCTGGTGGTCTTGGTCTCGTTGCACCGGAATGAAACCTTTGCCAAATTCCTCGAGAACCCATGCTTGCGCTTGCCTCCTTAGCACCAAAGAGGAAACTGCCTCCTCTGCGCCTGCTGGCGCCTTCCTGGCCTTGGTCGTCATGGCTTGCATCACGGCAGCCTCATGAGACTGGTACCTGCATAGAAATCTCCGCTCCTCGGGAGGCAGACTGGGGAGGCTGCTCCCTCAAGAGGTCTAGGTGTCGTCACCCTCATGAGGCTTGGCCCCTCGCGAGGGTCTTGTTTTGATGGTCTTGGAAGTGGGCCGTACCAGGGCATTGAGGGAGCCACGTCGTGGTCCGCAGGCAGGCAAGCCTGGGTACCCTGGTTCCCATAACGCTGACAGTAGCCCCTAGGCCCAAGGCAAGCTCGGACTTGGCTTAGAGGCGAAGCCAAGGGCAAGGGCGAAGCGCCGCAGGCCCCAACCGCCTGTGGGCCAGGCTGACGCGTGGCGCTCGACGGGCCATGGGCGCCTCCGCTTCTCCACGCCGCGTCGGCAACTGCTCAGACTTGACAACTGCCTGGCACACGCACCCAAGCCATCATTGCCCCGTTGTGCGCTTGCCTTCTGCTTCTCCACTTCCTCGCGGACTTGCGCCCTCTTTGCCAGATTCTGCAACAGCTCCAATCCACCTTGCCGCCATGGCTCCCAGGAAGAAGAAGGGCAAGACCCCTATGGCCGCGGAGCCCTCGTCGGGGCCGGAACCAACACTGGGTCGGTCCACGGTGATCAACCAGGAGGGGCTGGATAAGGTGCGGCACGCCATCGCTGCTGATTCCAACGAGTGGAAGGCAACAAAGAGCTGGCCTGCCTCCCAGACTTTGGCTGACATGGAGGCCGCCGAGATCTCCCTTCATCACCATGCCCTTCTCGCCGCCCTGCTGCCTTCGTTCTCCAATTTCTTCAACGTCGTGCTCTCGCACTACCAAATCCACGCACTGCATCTGGATCCCGGATCCATCATCCTCCTCTCCGCTTTCGCATTTTCGTGTGAGGCCTTCGTGGGCATTACCCCGTTCGTGGCCCTGCTCCGCCACTTCTTCTCGGTTCAGCTGGTCGAAGGCGAGCAACGCTCAGTGTATGTGTGGTCCGGGCACCCCGGATTCGCTGGGATGAGGAGGTCGGGCAACCGGGGGTGATGTCCGGGCACCCGGGGTAGCGCCAGGTGAGGGTGCAGGCACCCGGGGGTCGGGGTGCGGGCACCCGGTAGTGAAAGCCCAGGCACCCGGGGTGGTCAGGGGCTGCACCCTTTGGGGGCCGGGGGTTTGGGCACCCGGGGTGGTTCGAGGCATCCGGTGCTTCGCGTCTTGGTGTCCCTCTTCCTCCTCCTTCTCCCTTCTTGGATGGTGTAGATGTTCTCTTGCGCTTGAACTCCTCCCCGTCGTCGGTGAAGCTCCGGTAATACCAATCCATGCACACGAGAGGGATGTCAAAAAGTATACCATCCTCGAAGGGGTCAAGTGAACACGCGTAAAGGAGAGGATTAACCTTTATGTATGTGAAGTAGATGTTGCACGTATCACTTGCCGAACGGACTCTTGACATGGTGATGTCCGTAGGATGCTCCGCATCAGATTGGACGGGTAAAGTTATGTGCTCGATTATCACGTGGTGACCGTTCTGAGGATCAGCCAGCCAGGAAGAAACTAGACATATAGAGTTATACCCTCACGGAGGGGAATCCCCGCTATCGGGATGTTATGTATACATGTGTCGTCCAAGGGAAGGAAGCGATAGCAACCAACTAAAGCTGATTGAATCGCCATAATAATCAACACTTGTGGGCGAAGCCTTCATGCCCAATGCTACACATACACTCCATGAGGACTGCTCCTCAGAACAACTTCTTCAGGAAAGCCTTCACGGTGCTCCATAGAAAATACTTCAAGTAATTCATTTAACGTCTGACTTGTGGTTGGTTAGTTCACTTAACTTTCATTTTATGTTTCAGATTGTTTATTTTTACTTTCGAGATGTAGTTGGATAGTTGGGCTCCTCAAAAAGTTCACTTCACTTCCATTTCATGTTTCATATAGTTTGGTTAACTTACATGTGGTAGTTGGTCTCTGCGCCAATTGGCGCAACGGGTCATCTAGTTAATATAATTCTCAATCTACTCATAGACATGGATGACATAGATAGATCTACCACAAATAATTTGGTATACATGGATGAAACCTAGATTGGTATCTACCAATGAAAAAAATAGCGCGCTATATAAAATAACGTGACCCCTGAAAATATGCTATTAGCGTGCTATTATCGAGGCATTATACATTGATTTATTTAGCGAGACAATTCTCTATATGCTATAGCGTGCTACTAGCGGCGTTATAGCGTGCTATGTTTTCCAGTGGTATCTACCAACGAGATAAAAACTCCAGTTTCATAGGTAACAACATAGCAACCTGATCAACCAAGAAACATTTATCAAGGGGTGAATTTTCCCTATGGTAAGGTTGCTCGTAAATATATGGATGAAGCCTAAGTCGCAGAAGTAGTAGTCATAGACGAAGTTGAGAAAGAAGGGTGAAGCAGTCGTGCCCCTCGCATCTCTCCACTACCCACGACCCACTAACCACATGTTGACGTGCATAGCTATCATTGGATTGTGTGTTAGACAGATGCAGGTAGAAAAGATAAATACCTAACTGACAAAAAAGGACTGCAATTTACCCATGCCACGGTCAGTGGCTGGTGGTAATCCTCCTTTTCAAAATAAAACTCATGCCACGGTTGCTCATCACAAAGTTACAAGTCATACATAATTACACGAGCGTTACACTTACCATAGTTCTCTGGTGTCCCCTCATTCTAAAGAACTATGTGAGATGCTCTTGTATGTTGGTCCAAACGTTTTTCCCTTTTCAATGTGGGACTAAACATCACGTGCTCTCCAATCCTTTGAATTCTCATCATACGTGAAAATTTATTTGGGGCTAATCCACTTGGGGATAAATTCCAAAGAAGGGGCATAACCTTTTTTGGAGCATCTTGGCACAACTGGTCACTTTCATCCGTCTACGTCTACAACTTCGACTACTTTCTCAGACCTCCCTAACAATGCCATGTGTTATAACTCCGACAACACCAAGAAAGTTGCTGCTACGGCCATTGCAGTTTTGATTTTCCCCACTGGAGGGTATGGTCTGATCATCCTTTCACTGGTTCATGCATGTGTCATACTTACTAGCGGGTAGTGTGCGGCGGCACGTGACACCACATGGATTGATAAGCTATTTAGTTTATTTTGTAATATTTGATAAGTCTTCCCAAGACTTGATTCATGGGAAAGTAGTCCATACAAAGAAATTGTACACTTAGTTGGTACATGCATAAGTGATCTACGACACGTAGTGATATCGGATACTGGATCCAGAATTGTGAAGCTCTTATTCTCATCTTAGAACTAAGATGTTGATCCTTCAGCTGGGTTGTCTCTGTGATGTAGTGATAGAGAGATGAAGCTAGTTCTTCCGCACTTCTTTTTGGTGTTTGTTTCTTGTTTATACAATATTGAAGTGCTTGGCCACTGTTGGTTGTTTCCAGTGTATACCATAGGTGTGTTCCCCCTTGGTGCTCTTCCTGAGTAGTAGAGCATCGACAAGATATCTGAAAACTACAGACAATTTTTTTGTACCATTACGGAAATGAGACTGTTAGTCTCAAGATTTTTGCCTCTATAAGCAACATTATGTGGTTCTCTTCACTACAATATAATAAACGAAGGTTACAAATACAATAAGAAAAAGAATAGTCTTCCATTACATGGTCTATACCACAGCTATACGCAATGCATGAGATATATGGAGATGCACATTCAGAAACTCACTTGATGGTTTTGAGTATCTTGGGAGTGCCCATGTACTACTACTTTTCTACCTTGGATTGTGCATTACGCTTCTGGAGTTGCTCAATTTGGTTTCCCATCTCAGCTGTACGCTAACTTGGCATGTACTTGTGTCAACCTCCATGATCTCCTACTTGGTTTCTTGAGTAAACCGGAGATGGACAAAAGGTTAGAATAAAAACATAAGCATGAAATTTGGGTTGGAGAAGAACGGTTTATCAGTGAATAAAATTTTCTGGAGACACTGAAACTTTAAATTAAATCTGATTACTAGATCTAAACAAGGAACCAAAGATGATACCGTACATTTAATGGTTAATCCCGTGAAACTGGTAAATATAGCTGCCCCAACTCAACTAACCCAAAGTTCAAAGAATTCAACTTTGCTTCTAAATGGAGATAAACGATAGTGGTTGGTACTACCTGCAGCCCGTAAGCAGTAAACAATCTGAGTTTCAAAAATTTAGCCTCTCAAAGATACAAAATACAGCTGGTATTATAAAATCTAACAACAGTGTGTCGATGATTTTGTGATTAGGCACTCAAAAAAATCTATGGTATCCTAAACAAATTCAGGACAATGCATCTTAGGTATTCCATTTCCACAAAAAATCTATGTCCTAAAAAATATCAGCTAGCTAGAGTTGAACATTAGAAACTATGCGATGCTCTACGCAAGGAGGCCGGAATAAAAATAGGGGAAAGTATAAAGTGTAAATAGGAGCAAGCAAGTCACAGATCCAGTATAATATAAACCGTAAGTAAATTCTACATAATGCTTCTTTTTTTTGTACATGATATATGAAGGATCATCAAACCTCACTACCAGCTGAATAAGCTAGAGTTGGCTTTGAATCTTTACACCACCAATTAAAATTCAGATGAGAAGTAAGATCATGGAACTTGACTAAAATTCCTGTGTTTAAATTAAGACAGTCTCCAAGTTCTTGTCCAAGTATCTACATACACATCACACTGTGGAAAGTAGGAATTGAAGTGGCCAACTGAACTGAAAATGCGTTGGGCCGGGCTAGAGACTGTAAGAGTCCGAAGGTGCCAGGGTAACGTGAACAACAAAACTAAGAAAAATGAAATAATAAACGTAGGTCCGAAGTACACTGCTAGCAGCCAAACATCCTCTGTAGTGATAGATAAAGGTTCAGTCTTTTTACAAGGAACAAAAAGGATGTTTATCTATAGATAAAAGACCGAACCTTTCTATTGATTTCAACTGTGCTAATAATGCAATTAAGCTACTTCTGACTCCTAGTATTAGTGGCAAAGAAATACACATTACTACTATTGCAAGGCGCAAAGCCACAAACACAGCTGCAATTGCTCGACCCTGACAAGGAAGAGGCTGGGATGATGGTCCAACACGGCAAACCATCTGCCACGTCACGCATGCCGGCGCGAATAATTCAGAAGCACTTCCGTCGCTTCCGGCATGGGGCTCCCGCACGCTGCGCCAACTCAGAGCATCTCCAGCCGCGTCCCCAACAATGCCCCCCCGGCAATTTTTCGGCCGCCGGCGCCAAAAAATTGGCCCAGTCGCGCCCCCAGGGGCCCATTTTTTGCCGGCTCGGGCCGAAAGTGGTGCCGGCGGACCCAACCCGAACCCGGCGCGCTGGGGGGCGCTCGGGGGCACCGGGCGAATCATTTTTGGCACGAAAGCGCGTGGGGCAGGCGCGTCAGCGACACCGCCCGCCTCGTCTTCCTGACGCCTCGGTTTCCCATAGGGAATCAATGGTAAGTGTCGTGGATTTGTCACGGCAGATGTCCTAGCATAAGGACTTAGTCGTGGAGCCATCGCTACGGGTTTACTTGCAGGGGTTAAAGCGGACACAAAGACACGAGGGTTTATACTAGTTCGGCCCCTTCGATGAAGGTAGAAGCCTACGTCTAGTTGTGATGGAATTGATGTAGTCTCGATGGCTAGGGAGCAAATAAGCTTCGCCTAGGCTCGAGTCGTGGTTGTCTCCCTGAACCGCCGCCGGGTCGTCCCCTTATATACACGAGTGACGCCCGCCGGTCTGCAGAGTCCCAACCGGTTCATATTCGTATCCCGGTTGGTATCTCTCTATTCCTAACTTACAATACAAGTTACACATCAGGCCGGTTTACGGCTACAAGTTCTAAACCAACAACAGGCCTTGGGCCTTCCTTGATTATACTACTAGCGAAGTTAACCCGGCCCAAGCTTGGCCGGTTTACACCTAGTGGTAACATCCCCAACATTAGGCCCAGTTGATTTGAACTGGTTCATGTCAATCCTTCACAGAACCTGCATCTTGGACATCTTCTTTGTTTGATAAACCGTCACGTCGTCATTTGCTTCTGATCACTGTAAACCGGCATGATATCGTTGCTTCTGGTCATTGTAAACCGGCATGACGTCATCTTGAAGTTTATCCTTTATAACGCCTTCTTTAATGACCGTCCCTGGATTCACGCACTTGACCTAGCTTTACTTCCTTATAAATAGGACCGAAGGGTCATTCTGTTTCTCCCTTCGCTTCCTCTTCTTCTTCTTCCTTGCGCCGCTGCCTTTGGAGCTCCGTCGTCGTCATCAACGTCTGCTTCGTCCCAGGCCGCTGCATCAACCTGTTCGGACCAGAACACTGCGGCCTTTCTCCGCATCTCCTCCATTTCCGGTAAATCTCTTACCGTTCTTCAATCTGTTCATCATCTTAGATCTGTTTCTAGGGTTCGAGCTCCACACCACGTTCTTCGTATGTTTTCGCCTTTCTAGCTTTGAGCCATGCTATGGATCCCGTTCTGTACCAAATGACGACTCCTGCATACTCGCTGCACTTTCTCATCTTAATCCCATAGACTTTCTGCATATATCTATATATACGTTATAGTGCATTTCCTGCTTCTTCTTTATCTCCGTGACGCACTTCCTTTTTGCTGAAAACTCGCGTTTGATCCATAATAAACATGAAATCTTGTGAAACCTGTTTACATCCATTACCTTGAAGCCAAGATTAGGCGGTTTAACTCACCATAGTAAAAATTGCTAAACCGGCACCGGCACACCATTAGTCCCCTCGTTGAACCGCCAGTTCATATCTGACATCATATCACGACCACTTACTCGTAGGAAACGCCTCCGGTTTATCGTAGCTTAAATCAACCACTCTGCAATAAACACCTTCTTAAACCGGATCCTTCTCCTTGTAGATCTTATGATGGCCAAACAGGTGTACGAATGCAACTGGGTCCCTTCCCGCGTCTCTGAGACACAGCTGAATGAGTTAGTGTCGATTGGCGCTTTAGATGACCGAATACAATCCTTTGGAGGGTTCACGGAGAGAATGTCCTCCCACACCTCAGGAAGGCGAAGTTGTAGTTTTCGCGGATCACCTGTTCCGGGGTTTCAAACCGCCCGGGTCAAAGTTTTACCGGGACGTGATGGCCAACTTTCAACTCCGTCCCCAAGATATCGGCCCCAATTCTGTTACCAACTTTGCCATTTTCAAGTCTTTGTCGAAGCATATCTGCAAGAGGAGCCCTCTGTTGAGCTGTTAGGGATCTCTTTCACCTAAACCGTCGTGCGAATTTACCGATGGCCCCAATACCGAATTGGGCGGTATGGCTATCGAAGAGGAAGGAGATCACTTATCCCCGTCAAACTCCACACTCATCCCAAAGAGTGGAGCGCGACTTGGTTCTCTTGCAAAGACACTTCCCAAAGGTGAAAATCCTTTACGGTTTCCGTCGGGCGGCTCAGCAACACTCATCCCTTTCATAGCGATTGATCGCCAAAGAGAAAGCAAATATGCTCCACAATTATCAAGCTTTGGGCCTTTATGGCCAACGGTTTATTGGGATCGATCGGCACGCTGCTGGTTATCTTGGGGCATATTGCCTCTGAGCGGCGTTCGGTTTGATGTGCCAAGATATCGCGGCAGCGTCGATGACCCACTCCGACACACCAAACTGGGCTATGCGAAGATGAAGTCACGGATTGATGAGGAAGATGCTGAATGAACCGGAGCACCTTTGTGCCCAAACCGCTTGGCTCCTTCTTGCACCTTCAACGCACCTCCTGCGGTAAGTCTCGATCGTGTTATCCTTAAATCTGCTATCACTTTCATACTTTCAATTCTGAACTATTTCTTATCCGGGTGATAATCCGTTTTGGAGCAAGAAACTCTCTCAAGATAAAGCGGACAAGGCTGGGCGGCAAAACCGCCCAAAACAAAAGTTGTTAAAAGTCCGCCCACAAGAGGAAAACCAACGCTTAATGCGATCCGGCCATCGATGATGATGTGGGTAATCCGAACTTGATTCTCTTGGCTTGTTTTTACACGTCTTATTGATGGCGATGCTTGTCGGGATGACGCTGGCCAAGCAACGCAGGATTTCTTTGAGGTAACCATTCTCTCTTCGATTCAACAAACTTGCCTTCACCAAAATTTCGCCGGCAAACCGGAAAGTTAACTTTTCTCACCCCTTGCTTACTTGGATCCCAAACTTCTTATGAAGACACAAGAGCATGAAGCCGCCGCACAACCCGCAAGACAATGACGGTAGTTACCTCTGCGGTTTACCAAACAGCCCGGCTCGAAGCGCCGCACCGAGGTTTCCAACCATTTTATTACCTTGAATTCCAAAGCGGGTTTATTCCGTCAACCTCTTAATCCGTCCGACTCCGATTATCGGGTCACCTCCCATTCATCATCGGGCGAATCGTCGACCACTCAACTACCACCATTGAAGATAGGCTGTCGGGTAAGTCAAAATGGCCATATGTTTGTTAATTTCTTACGTAATGCATGTGCCTTATTACTGAATCTTTTGTTTCTTGAGAACCAAGCGAAACCCAGCAAGAAAGCTCGCTTAGAAAACAGTGAAGAGGCTGCCGCTTGAGATCATGGCGGCGCGGATCTCGAAAATGTTGCCTTTGAAGACATTCCGAGTGATCCCCCGGTTCAAGAAGATGTGATTCCTGAGGAGAGGCCTGCGACTGTTTCAATGTCTGTTGATCCAGCCGCCCGTCTTGTCGGTTCGAAAATCCTCACAGCCCAATCAAAGCAGGTGTGCCTACGATCCGTCGAATCGAAGGATGACGGCGTTGTAATCACCGGAGCAGGCCACTCGACCGGGGAATCTGCAACTCTAACCCGGCATCTTGTGAAGAGGACTCTTCCACTTTTAACAAAGGAAAGTGGAATGTAGAGCTGAAACATCGCTGCTATGGCGCCCAAGACCTTCATTCGATATCTAAACCGGCTTCTGATGGCCGTGATTATGAAGCGGCTTGGTGAAACTGATGAGGGATAAGTTTGAGGTACCGCTCCTTTCCTTATTACCAATATAGTCATCCTTGTAGCCCCCAAGGGCCGGTTTGCAATCTTTGATCAAACTGGTACTTGATAGCTTCCTTTGATAGACTTTGCAAGCTTCCCTCATAACCACCAGGGCCGGTTTAAATATGCATACTTAAACCGGCACTTCCGAAAAATTTCCTGACGACACTTTAATAGAATCAAATAGCCATTAGCCCCCAAGTGCCGAGTTGAATACTCGTATTGAACTTGGGACTTTGCCATGTATCAGCAGTAGAAAAAATGAAGGTACATTAGCCCCCAAGTGTCAAGCATATAACTATGTTGTGTGGTTGAGACTTGAACTATAATTGTTGGCTGATCCTCTTGTCAATCGCAGCCGAGGTGAAAATCAAGGATGATCGGATTGCCGATTTACTGGTGACATTGAAAACCCAACAGGCGAGACAGACAAAGCCAAGAAGGAGCTAACGATGCTTTGACTGTTGCGGAACAAGTGAAGGACAACATGAAGAAAGAACAGTGATGCAGGCCACCGAAAAGGCCAACTTGCTTAAGCGGGCGAGAATCTGAAGCTGCCCTTAAACCGGTGGTGGATGATCGGACGGCCGTGAAGCGTAAAGTGCATTCGATGGCGGCAGCCATCTTGATAAGTTCCACATTAATAAGTGCAATATGCTTTTCTGTTGCCCCACTATTCGGTTTAAGAATATCCTGTCATCATATGCAGGCACACGCGTTGGGCACTTGGGTAATGACGTGCGGAAGAAACTGAAAGCTGTCTACACTTTAGTGGAGCAGCTATATACCGGAGCCCAGCGTGTTATTACCACAATGTCACATAATAACCCAGCACCGTCCCTGATCCAAGATACCTTGAACCGGCTTTCCATCCTTCCTTCCCGGATTGAAGAGGTGAAGAAATCTGCTGCACGAACCGGAGCCATCAACGCCTTGATCCGGGCCATAGCACAGGTGCGGGATTTTGATCCGTGGAAGCAGCTCGGGGCTATCGGTGTGAAGGAAGGCGGCTCGGACTTTAGTGAAGAGGACTTGCGTGCAATAAACCGTGCAAGATCGCCCGTTGGCTTGTCAATTGGCGGAAGAAGCGATTTGGAGCACTATCAAGCCCAATACAATGATCGTAACAAGCGTGTATCGCCCCAACCTTTGAGCCGGAAAACTTGATCCCTCCAATCCGTAAGCATACTTACGCTCCTGACATTGAACCGTCGTCTCTGATTCACGAAGAGGCTATTTTTCAAGCGCTGATGGGCATCGACTGGACCTCTGTGGATTTCCAGCCAATGGGTAGAGACGACGATGCTTTGAAGCGGCGGAGGATGAAGAATATCGTGAACCGTAGCGGTTGAAGAAACATCGATCTCATTTGGGCCTTTGTGTTGCCTTGTAATAACTTTAGTCAAAACTTTCTTTATGCAGGTATGCCTTCGTGCATCGAGAAACTTTTGTTTGATTCATATTCCTGCAACCAAAAGATTGAACTTTGGCGGCGGTGATACTTGCCACCGGTTTATAACATCAATATATTTTATGTATTGAAAATCAATTAGTATACAATACAAATACCTGCCATATCCAGGCATGAAGCTGGCGTAGCCAATCTTGAAGCGGAGGTCTTTTAAAAACCATAACCATCTGGGAAAACAATAATCCCTACATAGGCGTGCTGAATCAGCACAAGCCCCCATGTTTCTCCATAAGGATGAACCGGAAGAAGGTAAACCGGAAAGACAAAAACTTTGGTGTAATACCAAACCGTGTCCTGTCAGTTTGTTACTAACAGCTAAACCGGCTAAAAATATTCGTCGGGTTGAAAACGCAACAAAAATCGAATACCAAATATGGCAACAAAGGCAATAACTCTTTGCAAAAGTAAAGCTACATGGAGCTAGTCAGATGGCATTACCATGGTCAGACGCAACCAAGCCCCCCGAAGGCATAGCGATGGTGCTAGTCGGCCAGGTCCCCAAAAGACTCTTGGCGAGTACGCCGGCCAAGTGGCATGACATTGGTTCGGGTTCGACCAAGCCTCCAAGTGACGCTGACCCTATTGGCCGACCAAGAGGCGTGACCGGTTCAGACGTGACCGTGTCCCCAAATGATCTGGTGGCTAGTGTTGCGTTGGTTCGGACACGACCAAGCCCCAAGTGATAAATATAAGCGTCAAGGGTAAACGGAGGCCGCTTTAAAAATGAAGCACTCCGTGTAACCACACATGAAAAGAAAGACAGAGACCCGCTTTAGGTGAGGCCCGATTTTTATTATATCGAAGATAATATATACACCGTTATGCTATGTACATAAACCGAGCCGATGACTCAAGTGTAGTAAGGTCGAAGATGAGCTATATTCCACGGCCTATTGGTCTCCTCTTCGATGTCACGTGAATCTTTACGCTCTCGAATATCAACGGATAGTAGGAACCGTTGTGCGATTCTTCTTGACCACAAAGGGTCCTTCCCAAAGCGAGGATAGTTTGTGCATATCATGCGGTCTTGGATGAGACGAAGCACCAAATCCCTTCTGAAAGGCTCTGGTTTTAACCGGCGATGTGATAACGACGAAGATCTTCTTTGGTAAATCGCCGACCGGCGGCTGCCATATCACGCTCCTCATCCGGTGGGTCCAAAGCGTCTGTCGTGCCGCTTCATTGTCGCTTCAACATAAGCCGCTACAGGCGAATCGTGCTGATATCCTTTGGGAGAACTGCTTCGCTCCATAAACCATGAAGAAAGGCGTGTAGCGATGGGCCGGTTTGGCGTAGTATTGATACTCCATAGTACCGACGGGAGCTCTTCAACCCAGCACCACGGTGTTCTCTGCAATGGAACGAAGTCGTGGTTTGATGCCTCGCAAGATTTCTGATTAGCACGCTCTGCGCCCGTTGGGTGAGGGATCGCCATCGATGATACATCAAGCGGATATGCTCACGTTCACGAAATTCTTTCATAGCTCCTTGGACAGATTAGTGCCATTGTCGATAATGATCTTGTGTGGAAAGCCAAACGGAAAATCACCCTTTTGATGAAGCTGCATTGTTGCGCATCACACTTCTTGCGAGGTTCGCTTCAACCCACTTGGTGAATTTGTCCACCGCCACTAACGGTGGGTCTTCTTATCTTTGGATCGCTTAAAAGGCCCGACCATATCCAGCCCCCATGTAAGCAAACGCCACGTTATTGGGATCATCCGCAACTCTATGCGGTACATGGGCACGCTGGAGAATTTCGACACCCATCACATCGTTTGACCAAGTCCTCCGCATCGGCATGAGCGATTAACGATAGAATCCATGACGGAATGCCTTCGCCACGGGGACTTTGAACGGCATGATGCCCACAATCCCTTCATGGATTTCTCGTAAAATTTCACAACCTTCCTCGGGGAAACACAGCGTTAAGCGCCTACGAACACCGCAATGATGCAACTCACCATTAAGAATCATCATAGACTTGGGCGCGGATTATCCATGCGGCGAGAATCTCATCGTCGGCAACTCTCCTCTAGTCATATATGCAAGGTAAGGAACCGTCCAATCCGGAATAGCATGTAACGCTGCCACCAACTGAGCCTTCGGATCAGGAATCGCCAAATCCGCTTCACCAGGGAGCTGTACCGACGGGTTATGCAAGGCGTCGAGAAAAGACATTAGGTGGCACGGTTTCGCCGAGAACCCAAAGCGGCTTAAAGCGTCGCCGCTTCGTTCCTCCGGCGATCCACATGATCCACTTGATAGCCTTTGAAGCAACCTGCAATATTATCCACTTCTCGACGATATGCAGCCATGAGGGGGTCCTTGGAATCCCAAGTGCCAGATACTTGCTGCGCCACCAGGTCCGAGTCACCAAAGCACTTAACCCGGCTTAAGTTCATCTCCTTAGCCATCCGGAGACCATGGAGCAAGGCTTCGTACTCAGCTGCATTATTAGTACAAGGGAACATTAAGCGGAGAATGTAACAAAACTTATCACCTCGTGGGGAAGTTAAAACGACTCCAGCCCCCGAGCCTTCCAATTGCCTAGATCCATCGAAGTGGATAGTCCAGTATGTATGATCCGGCTTCTCCTCTGGTGCTTGTAACTCCGTCCAGTCATTAATGAAATCAACAAGTGCTTGCGATTTCACTGCTGTGCGTGGTGTATATTTGAGCCCATGCGGCCCGAGCTCGATGGCCCATTTTGCAATCCGGCGATCGCCTCCGGTTTTGTATGATATCACCCAAAGGAGCTGAACTAACCTTTGTAATAGGATGCCCTTGGAAATATTGTTTCAGCTTCGGCTGGCCATAAAAACACCATAGACTAACTTCGCCAATGCGGATACCTCTGCTTGGACTCAGTAAGTACCTCACTGATATAATAAACCGGCCGTTGAACCGGATACTCCTTTCCTGCCTCCTTGCGCTCTACCACAATGGCTCGCTTACCGCTCGTGCATTGGCTGCCACATATAATAACAGCGGTTCCTTGTCAACCGGAGCCGCAGGGACGGCGGGTTGGCCAATTTCCGCTTTAGGTCCTCGAAGGCCGTCGGCAATGGACTCGAGACAAAATGATATGTCTTCCTCGGCATCTGGTATAAAGGAATGGCCTTCTCTCGAGGCGGTGATAAACCGGCTCAATGCATAATCCGGACCGCCAGCGTTGAACATCATTGATACACTTCGTTTAGCCAAGGAGGTGATGGCTTTAATTTTCTCCGGATTAGCCTCGATTCCTCTGTTAGACACGGGAACCCCAATAACTTGCGGCGGAACACCAAAAACACACTTGGCGGATTAAGCATCATCTTATAAATCTTGCAGGTTGTCGAAGGTCTCCTTCAAGTCTTCCACCAGCGTCTCCTACATCTTGATTTCACCACAATGTCATCCACATAAGCATGCACATTGCGGCCGATCTCGCGTATGCAAGCAATTACATACACACCGCGATAAGTAGCTCAGGCACTCTTGAGCCCAAAAGGCATAGATACATAGCGAAAGGCTCCAAAGGGAGTTATAAGCGCCGTCTTCTCCTGGTCCTTAACGCCATTTTGATCGATGATATCCAGTATCGTCCAAAAACTTAAACGCTCACATCTGCCGTGGCATCTATAATCTGATCGATGCGGGGAGAGCAAAAGGATCTGCTTTGGGCGAGGCTTTGTTGAGATCTGTGTAGTCCACACACATCGCCAGTGCCGTTTTCTTAAGAACCAGCACCGGATTAGCAAGCCACTCTGGATGAAACACCTCAATGATAAAACCAGCTGCCGGGGCCTCGCTACTTCTTCCCCAATGGCCTTGCGCCTCTCTTCATTAAACCGGCGGAGGAACTGTTTCACGGTTTATACTTAGGATCCACATTAAGTGTGTGCTCGGCGAGTTCCTCGGTACACTGGCATGTCGGGGCGGCTTCCATGCAAAGATGTCCCGTTCTCACGGATGAACTTCGATGGCGCGCCTTCCTATTTGGGATCGAGTTAGCACCGATAGTGAACTGCTTGGACGAATCGCCGGCACAAAGTCAACAAGCTTGGTTTCATTGCCGATTTAAATTTCAGATCCGATTCATGCTCTGTAGTGGGCTTCTTCAAAGGGTCATATCTGCGGATCAACATTGTCCTTATAAAATTTCAACTCCTCCTTGGCGCGAGACCGCCTCTTGCATAAGCTGCATCTCCTTCCTCACACTCTAAAGCGACTCGGCGGCTTCCATGCACCGTTATTGTTCCTTTGTAACCCGGCATTTTGAGCTGCAAGTAGATATAACAAGGTCGTGCCATGAACTTAGCATAAGCTGGCCGTCCAAACAGGGCATGATATGGGCTCCGGATTTTCACCACTTCAAAAGTTAGCTTTTCAGACCGGGAATCATGCTCATCTCCAAAGGCCACATCCAGTGCTATCTTTCCAATAGGATAAGCAGATTTGCCTGGTACTACGCCATGGAACACCGTATTGGACGGTCTGAGATCTTTATCTGTGAGACCCATGCGACGGAAAGTGTCATAATACAATATATTGATGCTGCTTCCTCCATCCATGAGTACTTTAGTAAACTTATAGCCCCCACGGGGATCTACCACCAAAGCCACCGACCGGATTATCAACCCGGGGATGGTCATCTACTGCTCCATACGATAGGCTGCTCGACCAGCGCAATCTCGCGGCAAGGCGGTTCAGCGAGTTCTTGCCCGTTTGTGGAGCTTCCGATCCCGTTTGTCTAAACTGGTTGTGAAAACATGATCTTGCCGCCATTCAATTGCTTTGGTTGGCTCGATAGCTTTATTTATTCTTGCTTCTTTGCTAGCCCCTTGATTACTCGATTATTGGGATTGCCTGGTTATGCCCGAACCGAAGCTCCATCTGACCGGCCCATGGAAACCGGATCACGAACCACCACGACCCCTGGTCATATCGGAAGCGTCGGAGTTTTGAACTCCTGCATAATATAACAATCTTTCCAAAGATGATTCGATGGGGATTCCTTCGTTCCATGCTTGGGACAAGGCTGATTCAACAAGTAATTCAAGCGGTTACGCACTAGCATTTGGACCCGATTCGATTTGCCTCTGCGCCCGGCCTCATCCCTGCGCATTAGTGTTGGCTACAAAATCCGGATTACCATCAGCCTTGCGCTTGCTCCCGTTCCATGACCCGCCGGTTTAAAATCTGCTGCTTGGAGTTGCCGTTCTTCTTTCCCTTCCTGCTTCATCATCATCGCCTTGGGATCCTTGGTACTTTGTCAGAATCGGCATATTTTACCAAAGCGCCATGAGGGTTCCCATATCATTGCGTAACCGCTTCATCGTCCCCAGCTTAAATTTCAAAGGCTCAAACCGGCGATTGCTTTCCAATGTTATGATTGCGAGTCGGCGTTGATCCGGTCCGAGAGTGCAAAATCTCGACACACGGCGTACCCAGCGGGTTGTTGACTCCTTCTTCTGAGCATAAGCCGCCAAGTCTACTATGGACTTGGGCTGCTTACATGTATCCTTGAAATTCGGATAAACCGGGCCCGCAGCTGCCCCCATGAACTGATAGAATTAGGCGGCAAGCTTTTCAACCAAGTACGCGCTGTGCCCTCCATCATCATGGTGAAGTACTTTGCACACGCGGCTTCATCAACATCCAGCATCTCCATGGCCATCTCATAACTCTCAACCCACGCCTCAAGGGATAGATCTGCAGTGTAATTCGGCACCTTGCGCGGGCCTTTAAAATCCTTAGGCAGGCGCACATTGCGTAAGGCGGGGATTAAACAGGGCACTCCCAAAGCGGAGGTGACTCCTAGTCCGGCGAAGGTGGTAGGGCGAACCGGTGTGTGTTGATCCGCGTCACCCTGTGCTGCCAACTCGGCCTCTCTGCGTGCTCGAGCCCAATCCACCACTTCCTGAGCATCGCGACCGCCGCCTATCTGGTGATTGCCTCGGGCCGCTTCACGGTCCCGCGCGTTACTTGACAGGGCCGGTTCATCCATGCGTCTGCTGTAGCTTCGGCTTGGACGGGGCGTAGAGTGAATCCGATCGCGGCTGTATGAATATGCTTCCTGCTGGATCAGTGCAGTCCGGAGAAGCTCCTTAACCCGGCGTGTCTCGACCGCCTGTGGGGAATCTCCTTCGACTGGGATCGCCTCCAATCGTGCCGCAGCCGCAACAAGGTTGTCCATAGGGTTAGAGTAATGGCCGGGGCGTCTGTCCGGCGGAGGAATTCATGTATCTTTGCTGCGGAGGCTCCATCGGTAGCGGTTGGACCGTCGCTCCGCTCCTGGTGCCTCAATCCGGTTTACCTCCCTATCTTTGAGGCGGGTTCTTTGGGTCCGGCTCCGAGTGCGAAAAGATTTCTAGGATCAAGTCTGACGGTAGGCGTGATCTATACCTCCGCTTCAGCACCTCTGCGGCCTTTTCTGGTCGAGCATGAGTACGTAAGCTTGCGCATCAAAGTGGCCCGCTCCGTAGCCATCGTTCCTTCTCTGCCGCCAGATCCGCTTTGGCTTGTGTGATCTGTTCTTTTACCCTTGCGATTTCGCATTATGAGCCCCGATCTGCAGGGCTGTCCACCGCCATGGCGCTGCCAGCGTGTCGAACAGCTCGACAAAACTTGAGCGGCGGCGCGCGGGGCCTCCTGCCCTGCTGCCGCTTCTTGAACGAGGAAAGCATTGCTGCTGCGGTTGAAGAAAGGTTTGCGACTGCGTGCGGCCATGAATACACCGATCCGGTTTAAGCGGCTTGGGGGTCGGAATCTTGTCACCGTCGGAACAGCCCTGATCATATCATCCTGCAATCGGTACAATGACTCGGTCTCTCCCGCCGAAGATTCGTCGCCGGAGTAAACGACGGTCTCGCTACCGTGCTCTGAACCGGCATCATTCTCCCCTCCATGGGTGACTCCGACGAAGACATGCTTCACGGCCGGTTTAGCCCGGGCTGGTTGCGCGCGCTGAGCCGTCTCGACGAGGTCGGCGCAGATGTCCGGCTCGGGCCCTCCAATCCTGCCGATGAAGACGTGTATGCCGCCGAAGGGGACCCGGTATCCATACTCGATTGAATCGGCCTCGGGACCCCATCCAGCATCGTCGATGTAGATCCGGCCGCGACGACTCTTGGTCATCCGGCCCACGACGTAGCCTTCGAGTCCTTTGAGCTTGCCCTCCAAGATCGTCAAACCATCGTGCAATCGCCCCACGGTGGCGCCAAGCGTCGATGGTTTGTCACGGCGGATGTCCTAACATAAGGACTTAGTCGTGGAGCCATCGCTACGGGTTTACTTGCGGGGTTAAGCGGACACAAAGGCGGGAGGGTTTATACTAGTTGGCCCCTTCGATGAAGGTAGAAGCCTACGTCTAGTTGTGATGGAATTGATGTAGTCTCGATGGCTAGGGAGCAAATAAGCCGCCTAGGCTCGAGTGGTGGTTGTCTCCACGAACCGCCGCGGTCGTCCCTTATATACACAGTGGCGCCCGCGGTTTGCGAGTCCCAACGGTTCATATTAGTATCCCGGTTGGTATCTCTCTATTCCTAACTTACAATACAAGTTACACATCAGGCCGGTTTACGGCTACAAGTTCTAAACCAACAACAGGCCTTGGGCCTTCCTTGATTATACTACTAGCGAAGTAAACCCGGCCCAAGCTTGGCCGGTTTACACCTAGTGGTAACATCCCCAACAGTAAGGCTGCCTGATAAGGACATCAATACCATTGTTACACTCACAGCCCCTGCTGTTATACATACTGGACCAATTACTAGAGCTCACGCACGCCAACTAAATTACCAGGTACTTTTGTTTCTTGGTAATGATTCTAATGTTCATGAGAATATGATGCTGCCTAAATTGGATACATTTGTTTTGCTTACAAATGAAGGGCCTAGCTTGGAGAAGGATGAACATTGGAGCAAGAACAAGCATGGAGATGATGGCATGCGCAAGGGGAACAAGAACGGAGTTACAAGTGATGATTTCAGGACTATGAAGCCACCATAATGGGTGCATGAAGCCTTGGACGAAATATACAAGATGCCACTTCATAAATTTCGTCTCGAGGCTATTCTAGGTGCTGCATCACCTTATTATTGGGCCAAGCCCATATAATTTCGAAATACATAAGTATAGGCTATTTTTAGAGTCCGTGTGTGTGGGGAAACAAAAGATAGGGTTGATTTCGGACCCCTCCACCAACGGCCACGAAATTCGCCCCCTCTTCCTCCATATATACAGCCCTTAGGGCATCGTTTAGACTTTGGGTTTTGTTTAGATTAAAGTTCACCATAGCTGCAACTTCGCATACTTCGTTTGTGTTCAACGACCAGACAAAGGCGTCACAGAACCCCACCTTGATCAATAAAGCTTTCTTCTTATATTCGCAATATCCAGATGGCAATCTTAGTTTCTTGCTTGTTCTTCGTTTGCCTGCAGGAAACAAACCTTCGTGGCCAGGTTGATCATGCTCTGGCGTGGTCAATAACCTCTCGGAGTTGGTTAACGATTGCTAAGGCGCGACGTCCTCGCACGTTCGTAGTCGGATCGTCAAATTCGACTTCCTCCAAAACTATAGCCACCATCTCATTGAAAGACGGGACACCTTTGCCTCTATCAAGTGGTATCAGATTTCCAGGTTGCTCCGTGAGATTTTACAGTTTTTCGTAGTTTAGATCGAGTCTGTTCTTCATACCTATAGTCCACGAAAAAACCAAAAAAAATTAGGGTTAGTTCATCCCATCGAGAACCAATCGAGCCTTTGCATAATCTTTTACGTATTTGCTTTGTTGAATTTGCGGTTGCATCGTGCGTGTCAAGTTCTTTGGTCTTAGCGTCTAGTCCTTTAGAGTTTGAGTTACATTCACGAGGTTGTCACGTCGCCGCTGCCATATATCACCACCGCATCATCATAAATCGCTGCTGCCATATACCACCACCACATATTCACCGCCAATCCGAGTCCATATCGCCACCACATATCCACGCCATCCGCCAATCCGAGTCCACACAACATATATCCGCCACCGATTCGAGTTCCATCAGTTCATCTCCGCCACCGATCCGAGTTCCACAGTTTCATCTCCACCACGGTCCTATTCCAAGTCCGGTATTTTGTTACTCTGTTTTGGATTTCGAGATCACGCCATACTCCGAGTCGTGACAGAGAAGGACTCCCCAACTTCCGTGCTACCCGCAGTAGAGAAATAGTTCCAAACTCAAAAAAAAACTAAGTCTGGAAAATTCTGGCTAGGCAGTTTTTAGACCATTTGTAGACTTATTCGGAAAAAAATTGTTGCAGAGCAAAAAAGTGCAAAAAAAGGAAAAAAAAGAGAAAAAATTCAGAGTGTGCTCCTCCCTTGTTTACGTGCCGCGCCGTGATTTTGTTGGTGTTCTAGGCTGCATCTCAAGCACAGTCTAGCCTAGGACCAGCACATCTGAATCGTTGGCGTTTATTCAACTTTGCATCTCTGAATTGATTATTCTTGACCCTTTTGCTACCATAATATAAGCCTACCCAGCTCCACATACATCTCGTCGTGCGTTTGACTCTCCACAGTAATTGCTCTATCAAGCTTTGAGAGTTTTGGCTACAGCGGTTGCCGATCACCGCTTCTTCTTTGGGTAAGAACTGGTAAGAATTTGAGATTTGCTTGACGGTTTGTGACACCCACCACCACCTCTTGTTAGTAGTCTGTAGGATCATATTCTTGTGTGTTTCTATTGCTTCTAACCATGCCAGGATCACAAGCCGATTTAGGGTATTTGGGAGAACATGACGAATAAGGAGTTGCATGATAAATTTCAGCAAATGATGAGTGGACAGGTGCAAGATGTGCTAAACAGATTTGAAGAGGCCATGGAGAAGATAGATGGCATGGAGAAGACGTTCGAAACAAAGCTCGATAACAAGTTTATTGAATTGCTCGCGCGCCTTCCACCACCACCACCCGCTGCACCTAATGCACCTCTACAACAACAACAACAACAACAACGACTACCTCCACGTCGCGAAACAGCCCTCCGCCGAGCGAGCCGTGTCCCTCTTGCGTTTGCCCAAACTGTTGGTGCTGCTGTTGGTACTTCTGTGGCTCCTGCTGCTGATGCGGAGGAGGATGATTATGTGGGAGATTACGAGGATGAGGTTGATCAAAATCAGAACTACATGCAACCACCTGCACCACAACCACCAGGTCGTCCACATGCAAATAATCACAATGGTAGGGCTCTCCCTCAGGTATGAGATCATGACCATCTTCGTAAACTGAAATTGAATATTCCACCATTTGAGGGTAGATATGTTCCTGATATATATCTTACTTGGGAGTTAGAAACTGAACAACGATTTACATGTTTACAATATCCTGAGGAGAGACGGGTTGCCGCTACTGTTTGTGCTTTCACTAGTTTTGCATGTGTATGATGGTCTGAACATTGTAGATTATATCCTATTCCAAGTACTTGGGATGCTTTGAAAACTGCTATGCGTACACGTTGGGTTCCACCATATTATCAACGTGAATTGCTTCAAAAATTGCAGCGCTTAAGACAAGGAAAAAATTCTGTAGAAGAATATTATCAGGAATTACAAACTGGCATGATTAGATGTTGTATTGTTGAGGAGAATGAAGCTATGCTTGCACGTTTTATGGGTGGATTAAATAGAGAGATTCAGACCATTCTAGAGTATAAGGAGTATACTAATATCACTCGTTTATTCCATCTTGCTTGTAAAGCTGAACGTGAAGTGCAGGATCGACAAGCATTGGCGTGAACTAACTTTTCTGCATGCCGACCTTCATCATGGACACCGCGTGCATCTTCTACTTCAACTGCACCAGCACCTCCATCAGGTGCCACCTCCAGCCGTGATACAAGAAAGCAGGCACAACCACCATTATCTGCCAAGAGCGCACCTGCCGAGCCTCCATAGAGTTCTTCTTCCATGGCATCAACAGGGCACACAAGTGATATTATTTGTCGTCGTTGTAAGGGAAGAGGTCATTATGCGAGAGAATGCAAATCTCAGCGTGTGATGATTGCTACTGAGGATGGTGGGTGTCGGTGTCAAAACCGACGGATCTCGGGTAGGGGGGTCCCGAACTGTGCGTCTAGGCGGATGGTAACAGGAGACAAGGGACACGATGTTTTTACCCAGGTTTGGGCCCTCTCGATGGAGGTAAAACCCTACTCCTGCTTGATTGATATTGATGATATGGGTAGTACAAGAATGGATCTACCATGAGATCAAGGAGGCTAAACCCTAGAAGCTAGCCTATGGTATGATTGTTGTTGTGTCCTACGGACTAAAACCCTTCGGTTTATATAGACACCGGAGAGGGCTAGGGTTACACAGAGTCGGTTATAATGGTAGGAGATCTACATATCCGTATCGCCAAGCTTGCCTTCCATGCCAAGGAAAGTCCCATCCGGACACGGGACGAAGTCTTCAATCTTGTATCTTCATAGTCTTGGAGTCCGGCCGATGATGATAGTTCGGCTATCCGGACACCCCTAGTCGAACTCCTCGGTAGCCTGAACCAGGCTTCAATGACGAGCGAGTCCGCGCATATTGTCTTCGGCATTGCAAGGCGGGTTCCTCCTCCGAATAATTTATAGAAGATTGTGAACACCAGGATAGTGTCCGGCTCTGTAAAATGAATTCCACATACCACCGTAGAGAGAACAATATTTACACAAGTTCAATCTATTGACGTATTTTGTGGCGTGACGTCACACCACAACCAAGCCTTTACTCAAATCGTTTTATTATACCACCTCGGTAGCGTTTAGCGGCGGTTTCCTTGGCACGTCTTGTCGAGCGGAGATCGTGTTCCCCTTATTCAGGATTCCCATCAATACGGACGTGGGTAACCCAACCGCGCCATTGATTGTGGCGCTTGGGAGATAGCGAGTTTTACCGGCCGGTGGGACGCATAGTTTCATCCGCCCATATATAAGGGATAAGGATCCACCTTTTTACCTCGCCTTCTTCCTCCTTTGCTTATCCATCTCCGCAGACTTCGAGCTCCGGCGCCCAAGTCCGCACATCTCACCTCGACCTTCTCCAGCCATGTCCGGCGGGAGGCAAGTGGATGGCCTCCTCCATTACGGAGGGCACATCGAGAAGCTGCTTGGCGCGCGGATATCTGTCCAGCGACATCGCTCATCCCCACCCCCAGGCCCCATGAGAGGGTGGTATTCCTTCCCATTTCCTCCGGATTGGGTTTCCCTCCACCCCTTTGTCCGGGGCTCATGTTCTACTATGGCCTGGATTTCCACGATCCGCCCCAAATTTCATCCTCAATATCTCGGAGTTTATAAATGGGTGTGCGAGGCTTTCCTCTGCATTCAGCCCCACTTGACTTGTGGCTAAAGACCTTCAATGTCAAGCGAAGGTTGTGAAGGGCAGCCAAGCGGAGTGCGGAGGCGCCATGGTGGGAAAAATGCCCAACGTCACTTGGCTCGAGGGTGCCTTCGTGGAATCCATCAAAGGGTGGCAATCGGGGTGGTTCTACATCACCGAGCCGCATGACCCTAAATGGGCAGCGGCCCCCGAATTCAAATCTGGCATCCCTATGCAGCTCACCTCCTGGAAAGAGAAGGGCCTGCTATGGGGTAGTTCGGAAGAGCCGACGGACTCGATCCTATCTCCGCATTAATCGGTAAACAAGAAGCTCAAGCTTGTCAGCGTGATCCGTGTCATGCTCGTCGCGGATTCTCCCCGCCAAGAACGGACTTCAATTTGTGGGAGTTTGATCCGCACGGCCACCGAACCTTGGCGGGCTCTTGACACTACGTCTGGCTGCACGGAGGTGCTGTTCAAGGGCACCAAAGCTCCGCATCCGCTCTCAAGATCGCGGATTCAGCTCGCAGCGTCCGGCTGGCGAGGTAAGCCATGTTATCCTTTATGGGACACTTGCTTTTCATGCTTTGACTTTATGCAGGATCTAAACTCCCAATGCCTTTAACAGGCCTGGCAGGCGACATCTGGACAGGTTAACTGTCTGGCTCCCCTTCCAGAGGACCCAGCGGATGCCCGTTTGACAGGGCTGCTGGTCCCGGCACTTTACATAGTGCCGGAGAAGAAGGCTAAGAAGAAGGCCACGGGAACCCGAAGGAGTTCCCGGCGTCATGTGGTATCGGACTCATCGTCCGATGACTCCGAGGCGGAGTCCCATGAGCACGAGGAGGAGGAGAAAGAGGCCTCTCCCCCAGCGGGGGGAGAGAAGAAGAGGAAGGCCTCCCCAACAAGGGAGGCCAAAGGGTCCAAGAAGGGAAGGACCCTTCCCCCGGACTGTTCCGCCAACGTCGGCGACGATGACGAGGAGTGGCCCTCAAGGGCCAAGCCCCTGGCGAGATCGTAAGTACCCGGACTCCTAGATGATTTATAATTTTTCTTCTTGTCGCATGGTGTCTTTCTAATGCCGCATACAACCCTGTAGTCCGCCCAAGGACGATCTTCCCGCTTCGTCGAGTGGGTCCTTGGGCACGTCGGATATGGATTCTCTTCCGACCGCCTCCACCCCCCGTGACGCTGACGACACCGAGGTGGGATCGAGTGAAGGACCCACCAGAGGAGGAGGCCCCGAGGTGCCGCAGGCAACCTCCCGGACTTTGCACGGACTCCGCCGGAACTGCAGTGGTTCCAGAGTCCGCGAGCAGCCCTTTGTAAGAAGGAAAAAGCTGTGACACCGGCGGCCTCCGTCCAACCGGGCGCGGATATTCTTGCCGGAAGCGCCAACGGCGCTTCCATCAAAGAAGAACACCGCCTTGTCATGAGTGTGGTGATTCGTAGGTTCACTCGCCAAGAGCGGGCTGACCGAGGCTGCGGCAGCCTTCTAACGAGCTTTGAGGTAAGAATTTTAAGATATGTAATATAATACCGCATAGACGGTATCCTCGATGCTCGGTTCGGTGTTCGAAAGAAAAGCGGACCGAGGATCTAAAAAGATATCTGCAGGAGTCTTAAAAATATGTCAATATGGGATTGCAGTCTGCACTGCTGACCTCTGCCGCCTCATGCAGACGTCAATGCTTTGAAGCAAAGCCTCGAGCGGTCGAGAGCGAGCTCGGCCGTGCCAAGAAGCAGCTCGAGGACAAGGAAGGTGAGTAACACCGTATTAAAGTTGTACCTTCTGAGAAAAGGATTTGGTTGCAAGAGAAATAACGAGGATAACGAGGGTACTCCAGGGCCACGAACGAGGTGGCGACCACGAAGGAGGCGGTGTCATGTCGAGCATAATCGTCCGCGAACGAGCCGAGCGAGAGAAGCAGGAGGCGCGGGTGGCGGAGGTACAGCAAGAGCTCCAGGCTCTCGTGGAAAAGCATGAGGGTTTGGAGCATGACTCGAAGACTCGAGAGTCCGAGCTTGTGTCGGCTCTTGAGAGTGCCAAAGCTGCTAAGGCCGATGCCCACAAGGCCCTCAAGGAAATCGAGGATTTGAAGAAAATAGCGGCGGGTAAGGCATTCTTCATGCAAAGCAAGCATGTTAAAGTGAATTACCTGTTACTTACCCGAATCGGAGCTCCCTAGGAACGTTCGCAGATCTGCCCCGCAGCATGTCCGATGCTGCCGCTTTCTACAGAGCCGAGGAGGGGAGCTCGACGGAGAAGGTATTTTGGTCTCGAGATCTTTGAGGCGGACATCAGTGCCCTTAGCGACCAGTGAAGCAGCTGGTCGAGCTCCTAAGGTGGCGAACAGGCCATGAAGGGCCTCATAGTTGGTGGTGGCCCAAGGAGGCCATGCACAGGAGCTACTTCGCCTGGTCGCGGCTGGTGGATGCTTGTCCGTGGATTGAAGTCATCAAGCACTCCTTTGTATTGAAGGTGCCTGTCGGGCCCTTGCCCGCTTAAGGTGCCTTGGGGCAAGATGGATGTTGAGAAGCTTGTGATGGACGCGCCACCGCCGGGCAAGGAGTATCACACACCGAGATGTATTATAAGGGTGTCTGAAGGGTGCCGCATTATTGCGGGTGAGTGCTCCAAAGATGTAATATTTGAGTAGACTCGCATTTTGTTATCCTGTATACCAAAACTTTGTTCGTGTCGCTAAGCAACGCTTGTTAATTTAAAATATTACCTTCGTGCGGACGCTTATCAAATTTGAGAGATGGCGTGTCGTCGGCTTCACCCCCATGCCACGAGTCTTTGGGGTGTTCGGGATAAAATTAGCGCTCTTGTTCCCATTTTGGGTCCATCTAGGAGGCGTTCAACACAACGAACAAGGCAACCGGACTTATAATGCTTGAACACTCTCACTTAGCCATAGAATTCTATAATTTTAAATTTCGGCGAAGCCGCTAGTGTTCGGAAGGCCGAATTCGGGGCGCTATCCATGCCTGGACCGAACAAGGCTGGTTCCTCGCTCTAAGCGGCATAAGTCTTTAGGGACTCGAAAAAACCTCTCGAACAGCGACCGGCTCTCGCCTCATCATGACGGTCGATTTTAGCTTTCTCGAGGCGCTCGCCCAGCTCAAGCTGGGCGCAATCGCATGGTTCTCCAGCGCTACCTTAGCCGATATAACGGAATGTAAGGTACCAAAACATGGGAGCCGGGCAAACCCAACTATTGACCCAAGACATGATTCGGAGCCGATGCATATAATGCTATAAGTTCGGGGTGCCGCACTTGTGAAAGTGTTCGGACTTATCACACCATAATGTGGGGAACTTAAGCCCCTGTTGTATTTAGCCATACCAAAGTGTACGGATGCAACATGTCATAAATGAACATATGTGTAAGAAAGGAATGCAATTATAAGCAAAAGAGCGATGCACTGTTTATTCAAGAAATACTGCCACGAATGTAGAATGATACAAATAGGGCGGTAAGCAAGGGATGGGACTATTAAACATGTCCCCCTCCAGGGGTAGGCTGCGGAATGGTGTATAAAACAGATTTAATGCTTGTAATGGAGACCACCTGGATACTCGTCGTAGCCTTTCTCCTTCCCTGGCTGTTACATCGTGAGTTCGGCAGGTCTACTGCCGGACAGGGCCTCTGGTGAACGGAGTCCTGCGGGTAAGAAAAAAGAAAAAGGAAAAAAAAGAAATGACACACTTGGGAGCCCCTGGTGTGGTTAAGCCGCATTCTGGGCCTGCCGTGGTCGTGCTCCTCCCCCTATGCCCATGGTATCTCCTAATGATGTACGCGAAGGATTAGTCTTGCAATTTTTGCAAGGGCTGGGGTTGGGGCCGCATTGCTACGCGTGCTCGGAACGCGCCAGGTGGTCTTGTTGTAGGTTACTCCGGGCGTGTTTAGCCGTGTCCGGTCGCTTAACGGGCGGACTCGAGAATTGCCTTAAGAGGCTGCACTGTACTTCTGCCACAAGAGCCTCTGTATGTTCCTCTGTTCAGAGAGAGCGTTCGGTGTTTCCGCTGACCGTGATGACTCGAGGGCCTGGCATCTTGAGCTTGAGGTATGCGTGAGTGCGGCACCGTTGAACTTTGCAAACGTGGTTCGTCCGAAGCGAGAGCATGATAGCCGCCGGAACGGAACTATGTCAAGATTAACTCCTCGCTTTGGAAGTTATCCGGGATCCAAGACCACTTCAAGTGTGACCGAGCTCGCATAATTTGCCTCTACACCTGGTATGACGCCTTTGAAGGTCGCCTTTGTGGGTTTAATCCTTGAGGGTCTATGCCCATCTTGCGACCAGATCCCGATAAAGCAGGTTCAGCCGCCGCCGCCATCCATCGACTCGGTGAGGTGAAATCCATCGACGATTGGGTCTAAAACCACGCGCGAATCCGCCGTGGCGGATGTTTGGTGGGTCGCCCTTCGATCAAAAGTGATCGGGCAGAGGACCATGGGTTGAACTCGGCGACTGCTCCATCACAGATATCGCCCACGAGTGCATGCTTCCGCTCCCTCTTGGGTATGTGGGTTGCATATATCATGTTCACCGTCCGCACTTGTGGGGGGAAACCCTTTTGTCCTCTATTGTTCGGCGGTCGGGTCTCTTCCTCGTCATCGCTATGCAGTACCTTGTCATTGTTTTCGGCAATTAGCTTGCCTGCCTGCTTGAATACCCAACAGTCCCTGTTGGTGTGATTAGCTGGCTTTTCGGGGGTGCCGTGTATCTCGCACGAGCGGTCGAG
The DNA here is from genome assembly GCA_021437245.1 of Aegilops speltoides. NCBI lineage: Eukaryota > Viridiplantae > Streptophyta > Magnoliopsida > Poales > Poaceae > Aegilops > Aegilops speltoides. The sequence goes on from CM038144.1 coordinate 165,482,839, forward strand.
TATTCGGTCCAAATTGGACGGACCCGGATTAGTTCTTTTGAATGGCTTTTTCCACTGACCGGGTTTGGAGCCTCTGAATCCGGCGTTGACTGTCGTATCCTCAGTTTTATCGCCGTTAACGCAGTGCTTGTTCTTGTTGCGACGCGACCTGCCATTGCGGTCCTTGGTATCCGAACTTCCAGAATTTTTGCTGAGGTTGTTACTGCGGGCTAGCCAGCTATCCTCTCCCACGCAGAAGCGGGTCATGAGTGATGTGAGGGCTGCCATGGATTTCGGCTTTTCCTGTCCTAGGTGCCGGGCAAGCCACTCGTCGCGGATGTTATGTTTGAAGGCTGTGAGGGCCTCTGCATCCGACAATGACGATTTGATTTTTCTTTGTTAAGAACCGTGTCCGTAATTGTCCGCCGATTCGTCCGCTTCAATTATGTGGCTTAGGTCATCGGTGTCCGTGGTTCGCACAATGTGCCCTGGAAGTTGTCAAGGAATGCGGCTTCCAGGTCCTCCCAACACCCAATTGATTCTGCTAGCAAGCTGTTAAGCCAATGCCGAGCTGGTCCTTTAAGCTTGAGTGGGAGATATTTGATGGCATGAAGATCATCACCGCGGGCCATGTGGATATGAAGGAGATAGTCTTTGATCCAAACCGCGGGGTCTGTTGTGCCATCGTAGGATTCAACATTCACGGGTTTGAACCCTTTGGGGATTTGATGATCCATTACTTCATCTGTGAAGCATAGTGGGTGTGCAGCGCCTCTATATTGGGCTATATCACGACGTAGCTCAAGCGAGCTTTGTCTACTGTGTTCGGCCCGGCCGGAGTTGCTGTATCCGGCACGACGGTCATCGTCGCGCATCATGGGGCGCCCGCGCGATCCGTAGATCAATCTTGATTGTCTTGCCTTATCCTCCAATATGTCTCGCAAGTCCGGCGCATTCCCCCGTGGCTTTGTGCTTTTCGAGCGATGCCGGGGTACGGTTCTAGTGGAGGGCCTAGAGGCCTCTCTGTTGCGGCCACGAGGTGGTCGGTCAGCCGTATTGTGCACTGGTGATGCAGGTTTATATGCCTCCTCCTCTAATCGGGGGAGCAGCTTGCGTTTGGGGTAGCTTTTGGAGGGGTGTTCGAGTTCATGCTCTTCGGCCGCAAGGACTTCAGTCCATCTGTCGGCTAGCAGATCTTGATCAGCTCTAAGCTGTTGCTGCTTTTTCTTGAGGCTATTTCTCGTGGCCATAAGCCTGCATTTAAAACGCTCTTGTTCGATGGGATCCTCAGGCACGACGAATTCGTCGTCGTCGAGGCTTGCCTCGTCTCCAGAGGGAGGCATGTAATTATCATCCTCTACCTCTTCGTCTGCCGCTCTCTCATGAGGGCTGGCTTCTCCGTCCTCCTGTGCTAAATCTTGCTGGAGGGGGTTGTCTTCAGCACTATCAGGGGTGTTATTGTCTCCGGTGCTGGAGTCTCCATTCTTGCTGTGTCGGGATTTAGAGCGGCGCCGCTAACGCTGGCGTTTAGGCTGTTTCTTGGAGGAGTCTTCCTCCGCTGTTTCCTCGCCATTCCCATCCTTTGGGATGTCCACCATGTATATGTCGTATGGCGAGGTGGTCTTCCAGTGCCCCGTAGGCGCTGGTTCTTGGTCGTCTCCGGCATCGTCGTCCATACCGTCGATGTCTTCGGAGTCGTAGTCTAGCATGTCGGTTAGATCGTCAACAGTGGCTACAAAGAGGGTGGTGGGTGGGCTTTGAATTTCTTCGTCGTTCGCATCCCAACCGTCCTGATTGTGATCCGGCTAGGGCTCTCCTGATAACGAGAGATACTTTAGCGAATTCAGGATGTCGCCAAAAGGTGAGTGCTGAAAGATGTCCGCAGCGGTGAACTCCATGATCGGCGCCCAATCAGATTCAATTGGTAGGGGCGCATGAGGTTCGGAGTCCGGCGAGGAGTCCGGCACCTCGGAGTCACGAGCTTCACAAGGGACTAGGTTGGTATATGGCTCCATTGCCGTAGATGTAGCAGCCCCCGAGGCGGTGTCTAGCCACCCATCCTCGATCTACGCAGTCGGCTCCGAATTAAGGGTCGGAGCGGACTCGTGTGCGGCCTCCAGGGCACTGTCCGGAAGCAGAGCTAAATCATGCCCATCGAGACAGTGCGGCGCGTTTGGCTGTGGCTCGAATCCGTCGAAGATCAAGTCTTCGCGGATGTCAGCCGTGAAGTTCAAACTTCCGAATGTGACCTGATGGCCAGGGGCGTAGCTTTCAATCTGCTCCAGATGGCTGCTTAATTCGCCCGGTAAAGCCGCCGAATCTGAAGATCTGTCCGGGAGAAAAGTCTCACCGGACCGCGTCGTTGTTGATGATCGAAGGAGCCATCGGGCCTATATGCGACGGCACACAGAGGAACTCTCAATGAAAGCACCAATGTCGGTGTCAAACCGCGGATCTCGGTAGGGGTCCCGAATCGCGCGTCTAGGCGGATGGTAACAGGAGACAAGGGACACGATGTTTTACCTGTGTTCGGCCCTCTCTATGGAGGTAAAACCTACTCCCGCTTGATTGATATTGATGATATGGGTAGTACAAGAGTGGATCTACCACGAGATCAAGGAGGCTAAACCCTAGAAGCTAGCCTATGGTATGATTGTTGTTGTGTCCTACGGACTAAAACCCTCCGGTTTATATAGACACCGGAGAGGGCTAGGGTTACACAGAGTCGGTTACAATGGTAGGAGATCTACATATCCGTATTGCCAAGCTTGCCTTCCACGCCAAGGAAAGTCCCATCCGGACACGGGACGAAGTCTTCAATCTTGTATCTTCATAGTCTTGGAGTCCGGCCGATGATGATAGTTCGGCTATTCGGACACCCCCTAGTCCAGGACTCCCTCAGTGGGTATGAGTCTGCTAGTGACTATGATGAGGAGACTTTGGATCTTATTACACATGAAGAACATGGTGGAGATGATTCTGATCATGAGACGCAATACATGGCTCCTGAAGACGGTGACAGGTATGAATGTTTAGTTGCTCAACGTGTTTCGAGTGTGCAGGTCACACAAGCTGAGCAAAATCAGAGGCACAATTTGTTCCATACAAAGGGAGTTGTGAAGGAACGTTCTGTGCGCGTCATCATAGAAAGAGGGAGCTACAACAACTTGGCTAGCATGGAGATGGTGGAGAAGCTATCTCTCACCACAAGACCACATCCACATCCTTACTACATCCAATGGTTCAACAACATCGGCAAGGTTAAGGTAACACGTACTGTTCGTGTGCATTTTAGTATCTCTACATATGCTGATTATGTTGATTGTGATGTGGTACCAATGCAAGCATGCTCCTTATTACTTGGTCGACCATGACAATTTGATAAAAATTCTATACACCATGGTAGAAACAATCAGTATACTCTTGTTCATAAGGATAAAAATATTACTTTGCTTCCTATGACTCCTGATTCCATTTTGAAAGATGATATTAATAGAGCTAATAAAGCAAAATAGGAGAAAAATAAGAGTGAAAATCAGATTGTGGCAAAAGAATTTGAGCAACAAATGAAGCCTAATAGTAAACCATCTAGTGTTGCTTCTGAAATTAAATTGAAAAGTGCATGTTTACTTGCCACTAAATCTGATATTGATGAGCTAGATTTCAGCAAATCTGTTTGCTATGCTTTTGAGTGCAAAGAGGCATTATTTTCATTTGAGGACGTGCCTTCCTCTTTGCCTCCTGCTGTCACTAACATTTTGCAGAAGTTCGCTGACGTCTTTCCACAAGACGTGCCACCGAGATTACCTCCTATTCGAGGGATTGAGCATCAGATTGACTTAATTCCCGGTGCATCATTACCCAACCGTGCACCATACCGTACCAATCCAGAGGAGACGAAGGAGATTATGTGTCAAGTACAGGAGTTGCTCGACAAAGGTTATATACGTGAATCCCTTAGTCCTTGTGTTGTTCCTATTATTCTAGTGCCAAAAAAGGATGGTACATCACGTATGTGTGTTGATTGTAGAGGCATTAATAATATTACTATTCGTTATTGTCATCCTATTCCAAGGCTAGATGATATGCTTGATGAATTGAGTGGCTCTACAATATTCTCCAAAGTTGATTTGCATAGTGGATACCATCAAATTCGTATGAAATTGGGAGATGAATGGAAAACAGCATTTAAAACTAAGTTTGGATTATATGAGTGGTTAGTCATGCCTTTTGGGTTAACTAATGCGTTTCATGAGATTAATGAACGAAGTTTTACGTGCTTTCATTGGACGATTTGTGGTAGTTTACTTTGATGACATATTGATTTATAGCAGATCTTTGGAAGAACATTTGGAACATTTACGTGTTGTTTTTATTGCTCTACGTGATGCACGTTTGTTTGGTAACCTTGGGAAGTGCACCTTTTGCACCGACCGAGTATCTTTTCTTGGCTATGTTACTCCACAGGGAATTGAAGTTGACAAAGCCAAGATTGAAGCTATTGAGAGTTGGCCGCAGCCCAAAACGGTCACACAAATGAGGAGTTTTCTTGGCCTTGCTGGATTCTATAGGCGTTTTGTGAGAGATTTCAGCACCATTGTTGCACCTCTCAACGAGCTTACAAAGAAGGATGTGCCTTCTATTTGGGGTACCGCGCAGGAAGAAGCCTTCACGGTATTGAAAGATAAGTTGACACATGCTCCTTTACTCCAACTTCCTGATTTTAATAAGACTTTTGAGCTTGAATGTGATGCTAGTGGAATTGGATTAGGAGGTGTGTTATTACAAGATGGTAAACCAGTTGCATACTTTTCTGAAAAATTGAGTGGGCCTAGTCTGAATTATTCTACTTATGATAAAGAATTATATGCCCTTGTTCGGACTTTAGAAACATGGCAACATTATTTATGGCCCAAAGAATTTGTTATACATTCTGATCATGAATCTTTGAAACATATTAAAAGTCAAGCTAAACTGAATCGTAGACATGCTAAATGGGTTGAATTCATTGAGACTTTCCCTTATGTCATTAAACACAAGAAGGGTAAAGAAAATGTTATTGCTCATGCATTGTCTCGTCGCTATACTATGCTTTCACAACTTGACTTCAAAATATTTGGTTTGGAGACCATCAAAGATCAATATGTGCATGATGCTGATTTTAAAGAAGTATTGCAGAATTGTAAAGAAGGAAGAACGTGGAACAAGTTCATCGTTAATGATGGATTTGTGTTTCGTGCTAACAAGCTATGCATTCCAGCTAGCTCCATTCGTCTTTTGTTGTTGCAGGAGGCGCATGGAGGAGGACTAATGGGACACTTTGGCGTGAAGAAGACGGAGGACGTACTTGCTACACATTTCTTTTGGCCAAAGATGAGACGGGATGTTGAGCGTTATATTGCTCGCTGCACTACATGTCAAAAAGCTAAGTCACGACTCAATCCTCATGGTTTATATATGCCTTTGCCTATACTTAGTGTTCCTTGGGAGGATATATCTATGGCCTTTGTTTTAGGTTTACCTAGAACAAAGAAGGGGAGGGATAGCATATTTCTTGTCGTGGATGGATTCTCGAAGGGGAGGGATAGCATATCTGTTAATGTTGCTGATTTGTTCTTTCGTGAAATTGTTCGCTTGCATGGTGTGCCAAATACTATTGTTTTAGATCATGATACTAAATTTCTTAGCCACTTTTGGAGATGTTTATGGGCTGAGTTGGGGACTAAACTGCTTTTTAGTACTACTTGTCACCCCCAAACTGACGGACAAACTGAAGTAGTCAATAGAACATTGTCTACTATGCTTAGGGCTGTTTTGAAGAATAATAAGAAAATGTGGGAGGAATGCTTGCCTCATATTGAATTTGCTTATAATCGTTCATTGCATTCTACTACTAAGATGTGCCCTTTTGAAGTTGTGTATGGTTTCCTACCTCGTGCACCTATTGATTTGTTGCCTCTTCCATCTTCGGAGAAAGTTAATTTTGATGCTAAACATGAAGGAAATATGCCCTAGAGGCAATAATAAAGTTATTATTTATTTCCTCATATCATTATAAATGTTTATTATTCATGCTAGAATTGTATTAACCGGAAACATGATACATGTGTGAATACATAGACAAACTAAGTGTCACTAGTATGCCTCTACTTGACTAGCTCATTAATCAAAGATGGTTATGTTTCCTAACCATAGACATGTGTTGTCATTTGATTAACGGGATCACATCATTAGGAGAATGATGTGATTGACTTGACCCATTCAGTTAGCCTAGCACTTGATCGTTTAGTATGTTGCTATTGTTTTCTTCATGACTTATACAAAGTTCCTACAACTATGAGATTATGCAACTCCCATTTACCGGAGGAACACTTTGTGTGCTACCAAACGTCACAACATAACTGGGTGATTATAAAGGTGCTCTACAGGTGTCTCCGAAGGTACATGTTGGGTTGGCGTATTTCGAGATTAGGTTTTGTCACTCCGATTGTCGAAGAGATATCTCTGGGCCCTCTCGGTAATATACATCACTTAAGCCTTGCAAGCATTGTAACTAATGAGTTAGTTACAGGATGATGTATTACAGGAACGAGTAAAGAGACTTGCCGGTAACGAGATTGAACTAGGTATTGGATACCGACGATCGAATCTCGGGCAAGTAACATACCGATGACAAAGGGAACAACGTATGTTGTTATGCGGTTTGTCCGATAAAGATCTTCGTAGAATATGTAGGAGCCAATATGAACATCCAGGTTCCACTATTGGTTATTGACCGGAAACAGTTCTCGGTCATGTCTACATAGTTCTCGAACCCGTAGGGTCCGCACGCTTAACATTACGATGACAGTTTTATTATGAGTTTATAAGTTTTGATGTACCGAAGGTTGTTCGGAGTCCTGGATGTGATCACGGACATGACGAGGAGTCTTGACATGGTCGAGACATAAAGATCGATATATTGGACGACTATATTCGGACACCGGAAATGTTCCGGGTGATTTCGGAGAAAACCGGAGTGCCGGAGGGGTTACCGAACCCCGGGAAGTATTGGGCCTTAGTGGGCCCGAGGGGAGAGAGGGCAGCAGCCCAGAGGTGGCGCCCCCATGGGGAGTCTGAATTGACTAGGAGAGGCGCGCCCCTCTTCCCTCTCCCTCTCCCTCTCTTTCCTTCCCCCTCTCTCTTCTTAGTTGGACTAAGAAAGGGGAGTCCTACTCCCACTAGGAGGAGGACTCCCCCCTCCTTGGCGCGCCCCCTAGGGCCGGCAGGCCTCCCCCCTTGCTCCTTTATATACGTGGGCAGGGAGCACCCTAGGACACACAAGTTGATCATCGTGATTGTTCCTCAGCCGTGTGCGGTGCACCCCTCCACCATATTCCACCTCGTCATATCGTAGCGGTGCTTAGGCGAAGCCCTGCGTCGGTAGAACATCATCACCGTCACCACGCCGTCGTGCTGACGGAACTCATCCCCGACAGCCTGCTGGATCGGAGTCCGGGGATTGTCATCGAGCTGAACGTGTGCAGAACACGGAGGTGTCGTACGTTCGGTACTTGGATCGGTCAGATTGTGAAGACGTACGACTACATCAACCGCGTTGTCATAACGCTTCCGCTTATGGTCTACGAGGGTACGTGGACAACACTCTCCCCTCTCGTTGCTATGCATCACCATGATCTTGCGTGTGCGTAGGAAAATTTTTGAAATTACTACGTTCCCAACAGTGGTATCAGAGCCTAGGTTTTATGCGTTGATGTTATATGCACGAGTAGAACACAAGTGAGTTGTGGGCGATACAAGTCATACTGCTTACCAAAGATGTCATACTTTGGTTCGGGCGGTATTGTTGGATGAAGCGCCCGGACCGACATTACGCGTGACGCTTATGCGAGATCGTTCTACCGATGTGCTTTGCACACAGTGGTCTGGCGGTGTCGCTTTCTCCAACTTTAGTTGAACTGAGTATGGCTACGCCCGTCCTTGCGAAGGTTAAAACAGCACTAACTTGACGAACTATTGTTGTGGTTTTGATGCGTAGGTAAGAACGGTTCTTGCTCAGCCCGTAGCAGCCACGTAAAACTTGCAACAACAAAGTAGAGGACGCCTAACTTGTTTTTGCAGGGCATGTTGTGATGTGATATGGTCAAGACGTGATGCTATATTTTATTGTATGAGATGATCATGTTTTGTAACCAAGTTATCGCAATCGGCAGGAGCCATATGGTTGTCGCTTATTGTATGAAATGCAACGCTCAGTAATTGCTTTACTTTATCACTAAGCGGTAGCGATAGTCGAGAAGCAATAGTTGGCGAGATGACAACGATGCTACGATGGAGATCAAGGTGTCGTGCGGTGACGATAGTGATCATGACGGTGCTTGCTGAGATGGAGATCACAAGCACAAGATGATGATGGCCATATCATATCACTTATATTGATTGCATGTGATGTTTATCCTTTATGCATCTTATCTTGCTTTGATCGACGGTAGCATTTTAAGATGATCTCTCACTAAAATTATCAAGAAGTGTTCTCCTGAGTATGCACCGCTGCCAAAGTTCGTCGTGCCCGCACACCACGTGATGATCGGGTGTGATAAGCTCAACGTCCATCTACAACGGTGCAAGCCAGTTTTGCACACGCGAATACTCAAAGTTAAACTTGACGAGCTTAGCATATGCGATATGGCCTCGAACACGGAGACCGAAAGGTCGAGCGTGAATCATAGTAGATATGATCAACATAGTGATGTTCACCATTGAAAACTACTCCATCTCACGTGATGATCGGTTATGGTTTAGTTGATTTGGATCACGTGATCACTTAGATGACTAGAGAGATCTCTGTCTAAGTGGGAGTTCTTAAGTAATATGATTAATTGAACTTAAATTTATCATGAACTTAGTACCTGATAGTATTTTGCTTATCTATGTTTGTTGTAGATAGATGGCTCGTGCTGTTGTTCCGTTGAATTTTAATGCGTTCCTTGAGAAAGCAAAGTTGAAAGATGATGGTAGCAATTACACGGACTGGGTCCGTAACTTGAGGATTATCCTCATTGTTGCACAGAAGAATTATGTCCTGGAAGCACCACTAGGTGCCAGGCCTGCTGCAGGAGCAACGCCAGATGTTATGAATGTCTGGCAGAGCAAAGCTGATGACTACTCAACAGTTCAGTGTGCCATGCTTTACGGCTTAGAACCGGGTCTTCAACGATGTTTTGAACGTCATGGAGCATATGAGATGTTCCAGGAGTTGAAGTTAATGTTTCAAGCAAATGCCCGGATTGAGAGATATGAAGTCTCCAATAAGTTCTATAGCTACAAGATGGAGGAGAATAGTTCCGTCAGTGAGCATATACTCAAAATGTCCGGGTATAATAATCACTTGATTCAACCGGGAGTTAATCTTCCGATGATAGCGCCATAGATGAATTCTCCAATCATCGCCACCAAGCTACAAGAGCTTCGTGATGAACTATAATATGCAAGGGATGAACAACACAATTCCCGAGCTCTTCGCAATGCTAAAAGCTGCGGAGGTAGGAATCAAGAAGGAGCATCAAGTGTTGATGGTCAACAAGACCACTAGTTTCAAGAAAAGGGCAAAGGGAAGAAGAAGGGTATTTCAAGAAGAACAGCAAGCAAGTTGCTGCTCAAGAGAAGAAACCCAAGTCCGGACCTAAGCTCGAAACCGAGTGCTTCTACCCAAGCAAACTGGTCACCGAAGCGGAACTACCCCAAGTATTTGGCGGATAAGAAGGATGGCAAGGTGAACAAAGGTATATGTGATATACATGTTATTGATGTGTACCTTACTAGAGCTCGCAGAGCACTGGGTATTTGATACTTCGTTTCATTGCTAATATTTGCAACTCAAACAGGGACTATGGAATAAGCGAACTCTGGCCAAGGACAAGGTGACGATACGCGTGGGAAATGGTTCCAAAGTCGATGTGATCGCAGTCGGCACGCTACCTCTACATCTACCTTCGGGATTAGTTTTAGACCTGAATAATTGTTATTTGGTGCCAGTGTTGAGCATGAACATTATATCTGGATCTTGTTTGATGCGAGACGGTTATTCATTTAAATCAGAGAATAATGGTTGTTCTATTTATATGAGTAATATCTTTTATGGTCATGCACCCTTAAAGGCTGGTCTATTTTTGATGAATCTCGATAGTAGTGATACACATATTCATAATGTTGAAGCCAAAAGATGCAGAGTTGATAATGATAGTGCAACTTATTTGTGCACTGCCGTTTAGGTCATATCGGTGTAAAACGCATGAAGAAACTCCATACTAATGGACTTTTGGAACCACTTGATTATGAATCACTTGGTACTTGCGAACCGTGCCTCATGGGCAAGATGACTAAAATGCCGTTCTACGGTACTATGGAGAGAGCAACAGATTTGTTAGAAATCATACATACAGATGTATGTGGTCCGATGAATATTGAGGCTCGTGGCGGCTATTGTTATTTTCTCACCTTCACAGATGATTTAAGCAGATACGGATATATCTACTTAATGAAGCATAAATCTGAAACATTTGAAAAGTTCAAAGAATTTCAGAGCGAAGTTGAAAATCATCATAACAAGAAAATAAAGTTTCTACGATCTGATCATGGAGGAGAATATTTGAGTTACGAGTTTGGTCTACATTTGAAAAATTGTGGAATAGTTTCGCAACTCACACCACCCGGAACACCACAACGTAATGGTGTGTCCGAACGTCGTAATCGTACTTTACTAGATATGGTGCGATCTATGATGTCTCTTACCGATTTACCGCTATCATTTTGGGGTTATGCTTTAGAGACAGACGCATTCACATTAAATAGGGCACCATCAAAATCCGTTGAGACGACTCCTTATGAACTATGGTTTGGCAAGAAACCAAAGTTGTCGTTTCTGAAAGTTTGGGGCTGCGATGCTTACGTCAAAAAGCTTCAACCTGATAAGCTCGAACCCAAATCGGAAAAATGTGTCTTCATAGGATACCCAAAGGAGACAGTAGGGTACACCTTCTATCATAGATCCGAAGGCAAGACATTCGTTGCTAAGAATGGATCCTTTCTAGAGAAGGAGTTTCTCTCGGAAGAAGTGAGTGGGAGGAAAGTAGAACTTGATGAGGTAACAGTACCAGCTCCCTTATTGGAAAGTAGTTCATCACAGAAATCGGTTCCTGTGACACCTAGACCAATTAGTGAGGAAGTTAATGATGATGATCATGAAACTTCAGATCAAGTTGTTACTGAACCTCATAGATCAACCAGAGTAAGATCCACACCAGAGTGGTACGGTAATCCTATTCTGGAAGTCATGCTACTAGATCATGGTGAACCTACGAACTATGAAGAAGCGATGGTGAGCCCAGATTCCGCAAAATGGCTTGAAGCCATGAAATCTGAGATGGGATCCATGTACGAGAACAAAGTGTGGACTTTGGTTGACTTGCCCAATGATCGGCAAGCAATAGAGAATAAATGGATTTTCAAGAAGAAGACTGACGCTGACGGTAATGTTACTATTTACAAAGCTCGACTTGTTGCAAAAGGTTTTCGACAAGTTCAAGGAGTTGACTATGATGAGACCTTCTCACCCTAGCGATGCTTAAGTCTGTCCGAATCATGTTAGCAATTGCCGCATTTTATGATTATGAAATATGGCAGATGGATGTCAAAACTGCATTCCTGAATGGATTTCAGGAAGAAGAGTTGTATATGATGCAACCGGAAGGTTTTGTCGATCCTAAAGGAGCTAACAAAGTGTGCAAGCTCTAGTGATCAATTTATGGTCTGGTCCAAGCTTCTCGGAGTTGGAATAAACGCTTTGATAGTGTGATCAAAGCATATGGTTTTATACAGACTTTTGGAGAAGCCTGTATTTACAAGAAAGTGAGCGGGAGCTCTGTAGCATTTCTGATATTATATGTGGACGACATATTGTTGATTGGAAATGATATAGAATTTCTGGATAGCATAAAAGGATACTTGAATAAAAGTTTTTCAATCAAAGACCACGGTGAAGCTGCTTACATATTGGGCATCAAGATCTATAGAGATAGATCAAGACGCTTGATTGGACTTTCACAATGCACATACCTTGATAAAGTTTTAAAAAAGTTCAATATGGATCAGGCAAAGAAAGGGTTCTTGCCTGTATTACAAGGTGTGAAGTTGAGTCAGACTCAATGCCCGACCACTGCAAAAGATAGAGAGAAAATGAAAGGAGTTCCCTATGCTTCAGCCATAGGCTCTATCATGTATGCAATGATGTGTACCAGACCTGATGTGTGACTTGCTATTAGTTTAGCAGGGAGGCACCAAAGTAATCCAGGAGTGGATCACTAGACAGTGGTCAAGAACATCCTGAAATACCTGAAAAGGACTAAGGATATGCTTCTCGTTTATGGAGGTGACAAAGAGCTTGTCGTAAAGGGTTATGTCGATGCAATCTTTGACACGTATTCTAAATCGCAAACCAGATACGTATTTATATTAAACGGTGGAGCTGTCAGTTGGTGTAGTTCTAAACAAAGCGTCGTAGCAGGATCTACATGCGAAGCGGAGTACATAGCTGCTTCGGAAGCAGCATATGAAGGAGTCTGGATGAAGGAGTTCATTTCCGATCTAGGTGTCATACCTAGTGCATCGGGACCAATGAAGATATTCTGTGACAATACTGGTGCAATTGCCTTAGCAAAGGAATCCAGATTTCACAAGAGGACCAAGCACATCAAGAGACGCTTAATTCCATCCGGGACCAAGTCCGTGGGAGACATAGAGATTTGCAAGATACATACGGATCTGAATGTTGCAGACCCATTGACTAAGCCTCTTCCACGAGCAAAACATGATCAGCACCAAGACTCCATGGGTGTTAGAATCATTACTTTGTAATCTAGATTATTGACTCTAGTGCAAGTGGGAGACTGAAGGAAATATGCCCTAGAGGCAATAATAAAATTATTATTTATTTCCTCATATCATGATAAATGTTTATTATTCATGCTAGAATTGTATTAACAGGAAACATGATACATGTGTGAATACATAGACAAACTAAGTGTCACTAGTATGCCTCTACTTGACTAGCTCATTAATCAAAGATGGTTATGTTTCCTAACCATAGACATGTGTTGTCATTTGATTAACGGGATCACATCATTAGGAGAATGATGTGATTGACTTGACCCATTCAATTAGCCTAGCACTTGATCGTTTAGTATGTTGCTATTGCTTTCTTCATGACTTATACAAAGTTCCTACAACTATGAGATTATACAAAGTTCCTACAACTTTGGGTTTGTGGGTGTTTGGTTTGGGTTTTTCCTCACTCGATGATTTTCGCTCAAAGTCCTCGGAGGATGGGTTGCTCTCAAATGACAAGTGTCAGTTTCTCTTGGAGAAGCCAACCAGCTAGTGGTTGTAGGGGGCGGCTATTTATAGCCTAGGGAGCAGCCCGACATGATAAGACATAAATGCCCTTCAATGATATGACCGTTATGTGGATAAGATATTTTGGGACAGCTGGCGCGTAGCATAGCAACGGTCGGAAATTTGACTCTCAAATTCCTCAGGGCTATCATGATCCTCACTGTGTAGGCAATCCGCACTGGCGAACTCCTAACTCCTCAGTCAGAACAAATTCTCAACACTGTAAGAACTTCGTCTCACATCAAGAAATTGATCGAATCAGTATGAGATTTCCAATGGCTTCACTCAAGGGATTGGTAGGTGTAGGATTTTGAGTTGATCATCACATGGAAATTTTTCCTTAGTATTTCCTCGACCCCCTTTAACAGTACGGTGTTTCCTATGACTCAAGAAGGAGAAAAACAAAACTATGAAAATGAAAGTCTTCAAGCTTCATATTCCTTGCATGAATATCAAGTCTTCACGGACACACCAATTTCTTCACTTTCAAAGTCTTCATGAAAGTCTTCAGGAATACCAAAATCTTCAGTCGAAGATATTCATTTTTAGGGGTCGACTTTCTCTATAAATATCAAACTCCTCATAGACTTATAGACCTATGTACACTCATAAACATATTAGTTCCTTAACCTATAAGTCTTCAATACACCAAAATCACTACGGGGCACTAGATGCACTTACAATCTCCCCCTTTTTGGTGATTGATGACAATATAGGTTGAGTTTTCAACGGGGATAAACATATGAAGTGTAAGTACTGATATTGAGGAATTTGATTGCAAGATATAGAAGAACTCCCCCTGAAGATGTGCATAGTGAGGAATTTGCTTTTGAAGCAATGCACACATGAAGAGTTGAATCATGGAGATCTCCCCATATATCTTGTAATTCATACATGCATTTGACATATAATATGAAGAATTTGAAATGCATGATGAAATATGGTGCCTGAAGAGATTCAGCATGCGTGAAATAATATCAACGAGGAACAAGCATGCAGAATCAGAGCACAGTGCATCATAAGTATGAGAGCACCATCGGGTTTAAAATTACAACTCGATCCAATAAAAGTTTCAGAACAGCAAGAGTTGTAACTTAGCAAAAAACACCCATATAATAGACCCGCTTGAAGACTAACTCAGATTTCTCCCCCTTTGTCATCGAATGACCAAAAGGATCAAAACTGAGGACTAACACCCCTGAAGAATATCAAGTTGATGGAGGAGCGCCAGCGTTGTCGGGGTCGGTTGTCGTAGTAGGGTCTGCCGCAGTGTCGTCCAAGTCTTCATTTTCATCAGTGTCGCGCGATGAAGAATAGGAGCTGGCCACCAAGGAAGGAACCTTGACCTTCTTGAATTTCTATGGTGGAGGTGCGGACCAGTCAAATTCTTCCTTGAGACCCATGCTCTTCAGATCTTCTCATAGAGACATGAGATAGAACAGCCTGTGCACGTTGAAGGTTTCATGGAGGTAGTATTGGTTTTTCTTCACTGCATTGTGTGTTGAGGTCATGTTGTAAAGAATTGAACCAAACTGACGCTTGACCCATTTATGATTGTGATCAACTTTCTGATGAAGACTGAGGAGTAACTCACGATCAGTCATCACCCTGGGTGCTGTGGCTTGAGGAATTTGCTTGGTAGAGATGTTGGCGGCAGTGTCATGTGTGGCAGAGTCATCATTGGTGGAGTAGGATGCAGCCTTGCGAAATTGACCATCCAATGGACGAATGCCTTCATCTATCATAGTAGTTGCCTTGCCTTTGTCATCAGCTGAGGAAAATGTCCGTTTGAGGACTTCAATTGGAGGCAAGTAGCTGCCATGGTTCAGAGTATCAGCCTTGTAGTTGAGTGAAGACCTTGTCCTGATGAACCTCATAATCCATGGCGCATAAGGCTTCAGCTCAAATGGTGACATAGCAATATTTGCCAGAGTCCTCATGAAGAAATCATGGAAGTTGATGGGAACGCCATGAATGATATTGAAAAGCATATTCTTCATGATGCCAACGACTTCTTCATCATTTGAGTCGTGGCCTTTGATAGGACTCATTGTCTTCGTCAGAATGCGATAGATAGTCCGAGGCACATACAGTAATTCCTTGACGAGGAATTTGGTTCGTGGGGCCTGCCCTGGCTTCAAAGGCTTCATCAGCACTTGCATGTAATGATTTGTAAGCTTAGGTTCACTATAGATGCAACGAGCACCATCAAGGGGAGGACTGAGTGGGAGGGCACGAAGCAATTCAGTTGCTGGTGCCTTGTAGTGAGTATTTTCTGACATCCAGTCCAGTACCCATGAGTTCACATCTTCGCATTTCTGTGATGTGCAGATTGCATAGAATTGAAGAATGAGTTCTTCATTCCAATCACGTATGTCGCAGAAATTCAGCAATCCAAAGATCGTGAAGAACACTGAGAACTGGCTCGAAGCATGGCAGAGATTCCATGTCCACGTGAGGAATGTGTGCATGATCGAAGACTTTGTCTTTGTCGAATAGCACAGAGGAATAGAAATTTTCTTGACTAGCAGTCCAGAAACGCCTCTTCCTTATGCGAGCAGAATCATAGGGATTGTAGTCAGTGAAGAACACATGCTCGTTGAAGAAATCAGCAGCCTTGAACTTTTGCTTCTTTGAGAATGGATCCTTTGGCTTGGGCACAGGAGTGTCAGTGAGTTGCATCACAACCTCAGGAATCGCAATCTCCGATTCTTCAGGCTGAGGAATTTCTGGTTCCTCTTCAGTGGCAGTCTGCATGTTCAAACTATCAGCAGCAGCAGTTTCTTCAGCACTAGTGGCTGGAATTTCTTCATGCAAAGACGAGGTGGGATGAGTTTCTTCAAAGCCCATTTGAACGGTTGGTGCAGGGGACTGAGGTATTTGCTATAGTGGGGTGAAGTGTGGAGAATTGGGATGCTGACTTTCCCAAAAGTCATCATTCATCACAGGCGTAGTGCATCCAATATCCACGTCTTCATCTTCAATTTCTTCAACGCTAGCCTCTTCAGCTGTGAACTGAAGCATTGGCGAGGAAGCAAGAGGTGTTGAAGGGACGCATCCACTTCAATTTCTTCATCAATCTGCTCTGATGAAGCAGCAGAATGATTTTCTTCATCAGATCCGCTAGGGATTACATATTCTTCACCAAAAGGAACAAGGTCCTTTGATGGCATGGTGGAAATCGGAACAGCATCAATTGGATTCTCAAGTGAGCTGGTCATAGTCTTCATTTTCTTCGGAGCTGAAGAATCTGAAGCAGATGATGCTTTCCTTTTCTTCACTGCAGCTTCCTTTGCAGCCTTGGTCTTCCTCACATCTGATGTAGATGGAAGGGTAGAAGTTGGTGTAGGCGCAGGAGGAGCTGAGGAATCTGTTTGAATTTCCTTAGGCGCAACTGATGCAGTTGCCCTGACTTCTTCATTTTCTTCAGGCGCATGACTAGTGTATGCCCTGGCAATGTCTTCAGCGGCTGGAATGGAGTCATCGGCCCTGGAGCTAGCATTTTCATCAGCAGCCTGAAAGTCATCAGCGGTGCTGGCACGTTCTTCAGTTTGCTGAACAGAAGCTTCAGCTTGAGGAATTTCTTGTTGTGCTGGGGCTGCAACATTGGTGAACTTCTCAATCAGTTTAACGAACCTGACTTTGGCTCCTTGCCAATCAGCATATAAGCATTGAAATCATCGCTGAGGGCTTTGATTTCAGACTGGATCGTGAGGAGTTCATCAGTTGTCATTTTGACAACGTTTTTTCTCAGGAACTTCTCTTTCCTGAACTGAGCCTTCTTGATTTGTCTGGCCTTCTCAAATTTCCATTTTTCTTCATTGATGAAATGGGTCAGCACGTGACTTTGGCCAGGAGTAAAATGAAAATCAGGCATAGGAGTGTTTGGGTCCTTGTGCCAGAGATCAATGTAGTCGAGGATCACCTTTGGATCCAAAAGCGTTGCACAGCTTGTGCCTTTGGCTCTAGCAGCCCTTTCTTGCCTGCTCTCTGATGATTTCTGCTAGTTCATCATCATCAGCTTCATCGTCAGATGGCACTTGGAAGGCAACCTGTTTCTTCTTCGGACTAGGCCGAGGACCTCGTCCAGCAGTTGTTTTGGTCTTTAGCAGAGTGGGGCCTGATGAAGAATTTGGTGCAGCCTAGGAACTCGCTGAGACACCAGAGGCAATAGAGATGCCTGCAGTCCTTTGGCATGTGGCCAAATGTACAGGTGTTGAGGACTTTGCCGGAGCAACTGAGGACTTTGGGGGAGGAGCTGAGGACTTTGGAGGAGCGTATAAAGATGAGGAATCGGCGTGAGGGCTTTGAAGAATCTGGCCGTGAGGGCTTTGAAGATTCTGGCTGTGAGGGCATTGCTGAGGAACTTGGCCGTGAGGACACAGTTGGTGAAGCACTTGGCTTGTGAGCGGGCTTCTTTGCCATTGATTTTCTAGGCTTGTCAGAGGCCTTTGTGGCAGCAGCAGCAGAGTCTTCATTAAATTTCCTCACTGCTTCTTTGGCTTCCAACTTGGCTTGGCGTTTGGCCCATTCTTCACGAAAATCCTCACCACGCTTGATGCTGGTGGGGTCAGCTTCTTGGCCAGGTGCCAATGGAGCTCTTGGGCATGGAGGATTTAGAGCGAATTTCTTCATATACTTTGGAGTTACATATCTGTACTCCCTCCATTCTCTTGCCCATCTCCTTTCAATCCTCTGTATGCGCACCTTGCGCTGATTTTTGTTCTCCTTTCCGAACTTAGCCTCATCATGTGTGCAATAGTCAGCATAGATGTCCTCGGGTATTTCTGCAGTCATGACTTCAGGCTTCTTTCCTCCTTTCTGTGGTTTCTTACCTTCTGCCATATTCTTCAGTTGAGGAATTTGAACAATCGAATTCTCTGAAGAAGTATGCAACTTTTCTTCGAGGAATGCTGCAAATGAGTTAAGTTGATGAGAACCTAGTGATTCAGCAGCGGACATGAGTACCTGTGAACAGAGTATAGTTGCGAGGAATTTGAAGAGGTCATATGCGTTCTCAGAAGGTTTGCAGAATGAACAAGTTTGAGGAATTTGACTAGATGAGTCTTGAAGAATTTCACTAAGCGTACTTTGTCTTAGGAGTGTTTGGGTCAAATGAAAATGAGGCATAGGAGTGTTTGGGTCCTTGTGCCAGAGATCAATGTAGTCGAGGATCACCTTTGGATCCAAAAGCAGTGGCACAGTTGTACCTTTGGATCTAGCGGCCCTTTCTTGCCTGTCTCTGATGATTTCTGCAAGTTCATCATCATCAGCTTCATCGTCAGATGGCACTTGGAAGGCAACCTGTTTCTTCTTCGGACTAGGCCGGGGACCTCGTCCAGCAGTTGCCTGGGTCTTCAGCAGAGTGGGGCCTGATGAAGAATTTGGTGCAGCCTAGGAACTCGCTGAGACACCAGAGGCAATAGAGATGCCTGCAGTCCTTTGGCATGTGGCCAAATGTATAGGTGTTTGAGGACTTTGGGGGAGCAACTGAGGACTTTGGGGGAGGAGCTGAGGACTTTGGAGGAGCAGGAGCAACATGAGGAACTGGCCGTGAGGGCTTTGAAGAATCTGGCCGTGAGGGCTTTGAAGATTCTGGCCGTGAGGGCATTGTCGTGGTTCTAAGTCTGACAGTAAAGTGGGGGGTAGGTATGGAGAGGCAAGGTCCTAGCTATGGAGAGGTTGTAAACACAAGGGGTGTACGAGTTCAGGCCCTTCTTGGAGGAAGTAAAAGCCCTACCTCTCGGAGCCCGGAGGCGGTCGAGTGGATTATATGTGTATGGATTACAGGGGTGCGAACCCTTTACACTGAGGTGGGGGTGGCTTATAGTGCCCGCTGCACCCTCCGGCCCTCGAGAATGTGGGGTTTAAAGTACATTAAGTGCAGGCGTTCTCGGTAACGCCCACATAAAGTGTCTTAACTACCATAAAGTCTACTTAATTACAGACCGTTGCAGTACAGAGTGCTTCTTGACCTCCTGGTGGTCGAGTGAATCTTCATGGTCGAGTCCTTCAAGTACGTCGAGTGGAGTCCTCGCAGGTCGACTGGAAGGCGATCTCTTCTAAGGGTGTCCTTGGGTAAGGTACTTAGATCAGGTCTATGACCCTACCCTAGGTACATGACTCCATCATTAGCCCCCGAATGGATTGAGGCTTGAGTGGAGAAGGAGTTGATGTTGTTTCCGACTTGCTTCTGTGCGCTGGATATGCGTTGTCTTAGACCAATAATCTCTTTGTTGATAACCAGCAACTTTTCTTCAGTCGACTCGATCCATTCTTTTCTTTCGTCGAGTGACCTTTTGAACATAACAATTTCCGAGCGACGGATCGCGGAAGATCTCGCTGAGATGATCGATCGCCGCTCATGGATTTGGTGGGATACGAATTTGGGGAAGCGCTTGAAGCGGGCGGACATGGCCGGATTGATAGGGCATAGATGCCTCGATTCTCGCGCCACCTTTTTCGCCATGTATCGCGCCCACGCGACTGTTTCGGGATGTGATTGGATCGTTCGGGCCCACCTGTCATCCACTCGGAAGCGGACTTATAAAGGCGCCCGGCGAGGGTCCTTGAACAGTACCTCTGCATTCTCTCTCTGCTCTCCCTGCCTCCGCCCACTGCGCCAGCTCTTGCCTCCGCACAACCGCCCCTCGCGCGTCTCGCCGGCAGCCATGGTGAAGGAGAAGACGGCGGCGCCGAACGCGAAGAAGAAGGCGCGGCGACGGGAAGGCGAAGGGGAGAACCACCAGTCGCGGCGGGTCTTCGTCTAGATCCCGCCTGCCGAACGGCTGGGTCCAAGGAGATTGGATCCGGTCGACCATTACGGAGAATGACCTCACCGACATGGCCAACGAAGGTCTGATCCCCCACGGAGCAGCAAGGCTCACGGGGAACGAGTGGCATCCCCAGCCGGAAGAGGGTGAGTGTGTTCTTCTGGCTACCCACGTCGACCGAGGGTTTTCTTTGCCACCGAGTGTTTTCTTCCGTGGTTTCCTGAACTTCTTCGGAGCGCAACTTCACCACTTCGACCCGAATTCCATCACCTATCTTGCTGCTTTTGTATCCATGTGTGAAAACTTTCTGGGTTGCCGACCGCACTGGGGTCTGTTCAAACATATATTCACGTGCCGCTCTCAGACCGTGAAGAAGGCGAGTCCAGATGATGACAAAACCAAGATTATTCAGATGTGTGGAGGTCTGGGAATCCAGATGAGGAACAAGAGCACCTTTCCAGCGATGACCCTCCCTGAGTCGGTCAGGGGCTGGCAGTCGACTTGGTTTTACTGCAAGGACGAGTCGACGCCGGGGCAGTCGAGTGGTCTCCCCTGTTTACCATGGACCGCGCCAACCGACCTTCCTCTCTGAAGGTGCTCCCGGAGGAGAAGGCTGACGTGAAGATGCTGATGGAGCGCGTAGTCCAGATGGTTCGTGAAGGAGTGACGGGTATGGATCTCCTGGAGGTTTTCCTTAGACGCCGCATCCAACCTCTCCAGTACAGAGGCCATTGCATGTGGCTATACTGCGAGACCGAAGACGAGACTCGGATCAACCCAGAAGCAGTCGACGATGCCACGCTGGAAAGGTGGTTGGCTGCGGTCACTGGGAACAAGGATAATCCTCGTGGGGCTAGGAGAGTTCCTCCACTCGACAATTCCAGCACTCCAGACAAGGTATGCTCATTTTACTTCCGATTGTATTCTTGCTACATTTATTTCTGTCTTCGCCGCAAATTGGTCGATTGATCTTTGTCTTGATATCTGACAGGTCCTCACCGACCTGTACTCGATGCCCAACGGAGCGCAGACTCCGCCTGAAGAAGGAGAAGCGAGTGGGGGCGAAAGCCAGGAGGAGTGGGACTCGGACGCTGCCGAAGACGATGATGATGATGATGACGATGAGGAAGAAGAAGAGGAGGAGGAGGTCGCACCACCGCGCTCGGAAAGGCGGTCGAAGCTTGCCCATGACCCTGCGACTGAACGTGGTAAGGGGGTCGCGACTGTCGCGCAGTCGACCAAGCGCCCTCGGACCACCTCTCCGGTGCTGACTGAAAAGGCTCCGAAGCAGTCCAAGGTGGCACCGTCAAAGACGACCAAAGTTCTGCCGAAGATGAAGGTGTCTATCCCCACCATATCAGGGTAAACCTGCTGCTTGAATCTTCTTGTTCTGTGCGAGCTATCTTTGATTGACACTTGAGTTAGCCAACTGACTTTTTGGAATTGTAGTGTTGCTACTTCTGAGACCTCAGCCAGGGCTGACGACCATGAGATGGAGGATGCCGCAACCTCAAAACCTGGTACCATTCTCTTAATTCCATTTTTAGTCGATTGACTCTTCGTCTCTAATTCTGATTCTTTTCTGTAGCTTCATACAATGTCGTCATCACTCTTCCTGATGATGATGATGATGATGATGAGGAACCATTGAAGCACAGGAGGAGTAGCAAGGCGTCTGCCGGCAGGGTGGCCCAGGATGTGACGGCGCCCGAGACTCTGGTCGCGGAGGAGGAGAACACCACTCGACACACCGTGTCCTTCGCGGTGCCACTGACGAGTGCTCTCCCCGCTTCGTCGAGTGCTGCGCAGCCTTCCCTCTTCACGACGCACCATGTCCCAGAGGACCAAGCCAGTGCTGCAAAGGAAGCGATATGCCAGGCGGGAATCATGATGGAGCAGGTGAAGGCCATCCGGGAGGCAAGCCAGGCAGCCTACGACGCTAGTTCTGCTCTTCAAAGCAATGTTCAGGTAAGTCGAATCGCTTGTTCTGTTAGGATATGCTATCAAAAAGCTTTTCTTTTACGGGATCCATTGCAATCACCCAGTGGGTGTGTCGATTGAAACTCCGTGTAAACGGGGGCACGCTGAGTGCACCCGCTGGGTGTAGTCCCCAAGGCTAAGGTCGCTCACGGGCGATCGGCCTTAGGCTTTATAAGTTAAGTTTTTCCGTCATTCGACCGAGTCGAATGGATTTCTCAAACCGGTGGGGGCACGCTGAGTGCACCCACTGGGTGTAGTCCCCGAGACTGTGGTCGACTGCTGGCAGTCGGTTACAGTCTGAAGAATATGTCTTGTTTTTTTCTTGGGTCGACTGGTCGACTCTATCTTTAATAGCACTAGTGGGGGCACGCTGAGTGCACCCACTGGGTGTAGTCCCCGAGACTACGGTCGAATGTTTGTATTCGGCCGTAGTCTTAGAAACGCATGATTTCCTCTTATCCACTCGGAAGTGAATTGTCCTTGACGTTTTGTCGATTGGTTCTTCGCAGAAATCCTGTGACCTTGCGGCTCGTTATACCGAGCTGGAGAACAAGCACATCCAGCTCGAGCTGGATCTGAAGCTGGTCCAGGAGAATCTGAGGAAGGCGAAGGAGGAGACCAAAGGTATGTTTGGTGAGACCTTGACGACTCCTTTTTCCCTTCATTTGTTTCAAAATCTGGCCTTGCTGTAACTTGCAGGCAAGGTGAAGGAGGCCCAGAAGAAAAAAGACCTTGAGTTAGCTGAGAAGATCAAGCTTGCTGACGAGAAGTTAGCTTCAGTCACCAAGCTTGAAGAAGAAAATACTAATCTGAAAGCTGCTCTTGCGATTGCCAACAAAGAGGTCAGTCGACTGAAAACTGACAAAGCTGCCCTGACCGACAAGGTCAGTCAGTTGACTGGAAAGAAGAATGATCTGGAGGCCTTCCTGAGTGGACTTGCCAACAAGTTGTTTCTCATGCTCGAAGGTAATCCTTTGCACTCCACAATCATTTTGAACCTCGATCTTTCCATTCGACCATTGCTTTGATTCAGTGACTGTATTTGCAGAATTTCGCCAAAACTTTGAAGAGGAAACTAGTCGACTGGAACCGAACCTGGACCCCGTCAACTCTCCGGTGAACGATGAAGTTGCCATGAATGTGTTTCGGCTTGAGTCTCGCGTTGCAGCTGTCATGGACTATCTCGCAAGGCTGAAGGTCGCCACTTCTCGCATCGACACAACGCTCTGGCCCAGGGAGACGCTCCAGAATGACCTCGAGTCGCTGATGGCTCGACTGAACACGGTTCCTGGTCGAGTGCAGGAGTGGAAAAAGTCCTCTGCTCGGTGCGGCGCAGACGTTGCTCTGTGTCTGGCTCGTGTCCACTGCAAGGATGCGCGAGAAGACAAGCTGGCGGCTCTTCGGGTGGCCAACACCAAGAAACATGACTTTAGGTCTTTCATGGAAACCTTCATCGCTGCCGCCACTCGGATTGCGGATGGGATTGATCTTGATGAGTTTGTTGCACCTTCCACCCTCCACAGGAGGGGTAAAAAACTTCTTTGAGCTCAACACTTTAAATTTGCCTCGGAATGCCGTGTGATCTTGTAACCGATAAACCTTAACAGGCTTAGCGCCTGAGCACTTTCGGTTCTTTTAGGTATCGATCTGAACTTGGATTTGATGTTTGAATATGCTTGCTTTTGGCTCGAAATGTCTTCTGCAGGTTTAAAGCAAGACGCTCACTGCAGTCGACTTATTCCTTAATTCACTTAGGCGAGCGCTGGGCTGCAGCTAAGCCCCCTGAGTGAGAGGTTTTCTCTTCACTCGGTAGGATTTTTATACCTTAGGCGAGCACTGGGCTGCAGCTAAGCCCCCGAGTGAGAGGTTTGCTCTTCACTCGGTAGGATTTTTATACCTTAGGCGAGCACTGGGCTGCAACTAAGCCTCCGAGTGAGAGGTTTGCTCTTCACTCGGTAGGATTTTTATACCTTAGGCGAGCACTGGGCTGCAGCTAAGCCTCCGAGTGAGAGGTTTGCTCTTCACTCGGTAGGATTTTTATACCTTAGGTGAGCACTGGGCTGCAGCTAAGCCTCCGAGTGAGAGGTTTGCTCTTCACTCGGTAGGATTTTTATACCTTAGGCGATCACTAGGCTGCAGCTAAGCCCCCGAGTGAGAGGTTTGCTCTTCACTCGGTAGGATTTTTATACCTTAGGCGAGCACTAGGCTGCAGCTAAGCCCCCGAGTGAGAGGTTTGCTCTTCAGTCGGTAGGATTTTCATATTGTACTTGTGGCGTAGCTCAGAGGAGAGGGTCGCAGCCGACCTGCACCTCGTCCTCCTTACGACCGTACATTGTACTTGTGGCGTAGCTCAGAGGAGAGGGTCACAGTCGACCTGCACCTCGTCCTCCTTACGACCGCATGTTGTATTTGTGGCGTAGCTCAGAGGAGAGGGTCGCAGTCGACCTGCACCTCATCCTCCTTACGACCGCACGTTGTACTTAGGCGAGTGTTTAGACTGCAGCTAAGCCTCCGAGTGGGAGTCTGGCTCTTCACTCCGTAGGATTTTATTCAAACTTTGGCGAGTACTTGGACTGCAGCTAAGCCTCCGAGTGGAAGTCTGGCTTACCACTTGGTAGGATTTTATTTGAACTTAGGCGAGTACATGGACTGCAGCTAAGCCTCCGAGTGGAATTCTGGCTTACCACTCGGTAGGATTTTATTTGAACTTAGGCGAGTACATGGACTGCAGCTAAGCCTCCGAGTGAAAGTCTGGCTTACCACTCGGTAGGATTGTATTTGCACTTAGGCGAGTACATGGACTGCAGCTAAGCCTCCGAGTGGAAGTCTGGCTTACCACTTGGTAGGATTTTAATTGAACTTAGGCGAGTACATGGACTGCAGCTAAGCCTCCGAGTGTAAGTCTGGCTTACCACTCGGTAGGATTTTATTTGCACTTAGGCGAGTACATGGACTGCAGCTAAGCCTCCGAGTGGAAGTCTGGCTTACCACTTGGTAGGATTTTATTTGAACTTAGGCGAGTACATGGACTGCAGCTAAGCCTCCGAGTGGAAGTCTGGCTTACCACTCGGTAGGACTTTATTTGCACTTAGGTAAGTACATGGACTGCAGCTAAGCCTTCGAGTGGAAGTCTGGCTTACCACTCAATAGGATTTTATTAAAACTTAGGCGAAACGGATTCGCAGCTAAGCCCACGAGTGAGAGTCTGGCTCGTCACTCGGTAAGGATTTTTTTACAAACTTAGGCGAAACGGATTCGCGGCTAAGTCAACCACTGAGGGGGGAAATTTTTACTGAACAAATAAAAGTAACAAAAATCATTGGGGAAAATATGACACCATTATCTTTCAAAACATGGACTACAGAAGTACTTTTATTACAACTCATCCGAGTGAAAACTTTAAGTGTAAAATGGGCGGAGTAGTTCCGCATTCCAAGCTCGGGGCTCGTCGATATTGTGTTCGACGTTGTAGAGACGGTACGCCCCGTTGTGGAGAACCTTGGTGACGATGAAGGGCCCTTCCCAAGAAGGAGCAAGCTTGTGCTGTTTCTGCTGATCCACTCGGAGAACTAAATCCCCTTCCTGGAAGGCTCGACCTCTCACATTTCTTGCGTGGAAGCGACGCAAGTCTTGTTGGTAGATGGTCGATCGGATCAGAGCCATCTCCCTTTCTTCCTCTAAAAGGTCGACTGCGTCCTGCCGCGCTTGCTCAGCTTCTGCTTCGTTGTAGAGTTCAACTCGGGGAGCATTGTGGAGAAGATCACTCGGCAAGACTGCTTCAGCTCCGTAGACCAAGAAGAATGGAGTTCTTCCGGTCGACCGATTAGGTGTGGTCCGCAGTCCCCAAAGCACCGAGGAAAGTTCGTCGACCCATGCTCCAGCCGCATGTTTGAGATCACGCATCAGTCAGGGTTTCAACCCTTTGAGGATCAGGCCATTGGCTCACTCTGCTTGTCCATTCGACCGCGGATGGGCGACTGAAGCGTAGTCGACTTGTGTGCCTTGAGAGTTGCAAAAATCCCTGAATTCCTCCGAGTCAAAGTTCGACCCATTATCCGTAATGATGCTGTGCGGAACTCCATATCTGAATATCAGTTCCCTGATGAAACTAACAGCAGTATCGGCATCAAGGTTCTTGATGGGTTTAGCCTCAATCCACTTGGTGAACTTGTCGACTGCCACCAACACATGCGTGAAACCGCTTCGACCTGTTCTCAAGGGACCGACCATATCCAACCCCCATACTGTGAAGGGCCAGACGAGTGGAATGGTCTTCAGAGCTGACGCAGGCTTGTGTGACATATTTGAGTAGAAATGACATCCTTCGCACTTGTCCACTATTTCCTTCGCCATCTCATTCGCCTTTGGCCAGTAAAATCCGGCTCGGTATGCTTTAGCCACGATGGTCTGAGAGGACGCATGATGACCACAGGTCCCCGAGTGGATATCATCAAGGATGATTCGACCTTCTTCTGGCGTTATGCACTTTTGACCAACTCCAGTTGCGCTCTCTCTATACAACTGTCCTTTGATTACGGTAAAGGCCTTGGATCGACGAACGATCTGCCGAGCCTCTTCCTCATCCTCTGGGAGCTCTTTTCTCAAGATGTACGTGATATATGGAACTGTCCAATCAGGAGTGACCACCAAGACCTCCATAACCAAGTCGACCACTGCTGGGACCTCAACCTCAGTCGGATCTGTGGCACTCTTGGGTTGTGGAGCTTCTTCGGTGAAAGGATCTTCTTTAACTGACGGAGTATGAATATGCTCCAAGAACACACCACTGAATGGCTTCCTCTTGGAACCTATCTTTGCTAGATCATCACCGCTTGATTTTTCAGTGGGTATATGATGGAGCTCTAACCCTCAAACTTCTTTTCCAGCTTCCTCACTTTGCATTGCAAGATCCGAACATGGTGGGCTTCACGCCCCACTCCTTCATCACTTGGTTGACCACTAAACCGAGTCGCCATAAACCATAAGGCGACGGACGCCGAGTGAAATGGCCATGCGCAACCCATACGTAAGGGCCTCATACTCTGCCTCATTGTTGGAGGAATCAAAGTGAATCTGGAGCACATACCTGAGCTTATCTCCTCTGGGGGAAACCAAGACCACCCCAAAGACGGAACCATTCAGCATTTTAGAGCCATCAAAGAACATGGTCCAATGCTCGAGTGAACTTCATCGGCTGCTGTTGTTCAATCCACTCGGCGAGGAAATCTGCTATTGCTCGACTTAATGGCTTTCTTTGCCTCAAACTTGATATCAAGGGAAGAAGTTCAATCGCCCATTTGGCCACTCGACCAGCTTGCATCTCTCAGTGCAAAATCTATGAAAGTGGAGCGTCGCTGACAACTGTGATGGAATGATCAGAGAAATAATGAGCAGCCTTCTTCGTGGTCATGTATATCCCATACACAAGCTTCTGATAATGAGGGTATCTCTGCTTGGATGGAGTCAAAACTTCAGACAAATAATATACAGGACGCTGAACTTTAAAGGTCTTTCCTTCTTCTTCCCGCTCGACCGTAAGTACTGTACTGACGACTTGTCCAGTGGCTGCAATATAAAGCAACAGAGGCTCTTTGCTGATTGGAGCAGCAAGCACCGGCTGGGTGGAGAGCAGAGCTTTTAGCTCGGCAAACGCTGCATCAGCTTCTAGAGTCCACTCGAACTTGTCTGCCTTCTTCATCAGTCGGTAAAGAGGCAGTGCCTTTTCACCGAGTCATGAGATGAATCGACTTAATGCGGCCAAGCATCCAGTAAGCTTCTAGACATCGTGCACTCGCACGGGGCGTTTCATTCGGAGTATAGTGTCGATCTTTTTTGGATTAGCGTCGATCCCTCGTTCGGAAACGAGAAAACCGAGTAACTTGCCACCAGGAACTCCAAATGTGCACTTTGATGGATTGAGCTTGATATCATACCTTCTGAGGTTGGCAAATGTTTCGGCGAGGTCAGTGAGCAGGTCGGAACCTTTTCGCGACTTGACCACGATATCATCCATATACGCTTCCACATTCCGACTGATTTGAGTGAGCAAACACTTCTGAATCATTCGCATAAATGTGGCTCCGGCATTCTTGAGGCCGAATGGCATGGTGATATAGCAGAAGCACCCAAATGGAGTGATGAAAGCTGTTTTTATCTCATCGGGTCCATACAGACGGATCTGGTGGTACCCGGAATAGGCGTCTAGAAAAGACAATCTCTCGCATCCCGCGGTCGAGTCAACAATTTGATCTATGCGAGGGAGAGGAAAATGATCTTTCGGGCAGGCCCGATTGATGTGCTTGAAATCAATGCACATTCGGAGTGATTTGTCCTTCTTAGGAACCATGACGACATTTGCGAGCCACTCGGAGTGGTATATCTCTCGGATAAATCCCGCCGCCAACAGTCGAGCCACTTCCTCACCAATAGCCTTTCTCTTCTAGACGGCGGACCGCCGAAGATGCTCTTTAACTGGTTTTGCTGATGAGTCGACTCTGAGGCGATGCTCACCACCCCTGAACACCTAGCATGTCACCGGCTTCCATGCAAAAATGTCCCAGTTCTCACGGAGGAACTGGATGAGCGCTTCTTCCTATTTCGGGTCGAGTGTTGTGGAGATGTGGGTCGGGGCTGCATTGGGGTTGGCCGGGTGAATGTGGACAGGCTTCGTCTCACCGGACGACTGAAATGCAGATTCTGTGGCGTGCTTCTTGGATCGCAGCAAATCACTCGGATCTGCGTTTTGCTTATATTCTTCAAACTCGACCGCTGTCATCTGGGAATCGGCAATCTTTGAGCCCTTCTGAAAACACTCTTCTGCCTTTTTCCGATCACCGGTGACAGTGATCACTCCTTTGGGGCCGGGCATCTTCAGTTTGAGGTACACGTAACATGGTCGAGCCATGAACCGTGCGTAAGCTGGTCTCCCCAAAATGGCATGGTACGCACTCTGAAAATCCACGACCTCAAACGTCAGCTTTTCCTTGCGAAAATGTTTTGAATCACCAAACACCACGTCCAGAGCTATTTGGCCGAGTGACTCGGCTTTCTTTCCGGGTATAACTCCATGAAAGCTCATGTTACTGGTGCTCACTCGGGACATCGGAATGCCCATTCCTTTCAGTGTGTCTACATACAACAAGTTCAGTCCACTACCACCATCCATCAGTACTTTCGTCAGTCGAGTGCCTTCGACAACTGGGTCGACCACCAAAGCTTGCCTCCCGGGGGTGGCGATATGAGTCGGGTGATCAGACTGGTCGAATGTGATGGGTGTTTGGGACCATCTCAGATAACTTGGTTTTGCTGGGGCAACCATGTTCACCTCACGATTAATGACTTTCAGTCGGCTCTTGCTTTCCACATCTGCGAAGATCATCGGAGTGGAGTTGACATGCGGATATCCTCCCTCACTGTCCTCCTTGTCTTCGGCCTTGTCCGACTCCTTTTCCTTGTCATTAGACTGTTTTCCTTGAAACTGCTGGATCAGGAGTCGACACTGGCGAGTGGTATGCTTTGGGTAAATGATATTGCCCTCTTCATCTTTCTTCGTGTGGATGTGACACGGCATATCCATCACGTCGTTTCCCTCTTTATCCTTCACCTTCTTAGGGTTCCAGGATCCTTTTGGTTTCCCTTTGAACTTTCCCTGAGTCACGGCCAGAGCCTCTCCAGGAGCTGCTGGTTCGGCCTTCCACTTATGTTTCCGACTGGTGTTTCCCTTCTCCGACTGACTCGGCTTGTACTTGCCGCTTCGGAGTCGGTCTTCTTCTTCACCGTTGGCGTACTTGGTAGCAATCTCCATCATCCGATTCAGGGTCATATCTCCGGTTCGACCAAACTTCAAACTCAATTCTCTGTTCTTGACACCATCCTTGAAGGCGCAGACGCCTCGATGATCGACACGCTTCTCCACGGTATGATGCAAAGTGATCCATCTCTGAATATACTCTCGAGAGTCTCATTCGTCTTCGCACACAAACTTGCAGCTCACAATCCAGCAGGTCGCTTGCAAGTTTCTTCAAATGTTACGATTTAACACTCGGGACAGATCTTCCCAAGTGTAAATGATGCTAGGAGGTAATCGATTCAACCACGCCCGCGTAACCTTCCAACATGAGGGGCAAATGCTTCATGGCCACCTCGTCATTCCCACCACCAATCTGAACCGCCACTCGGTAGTCCTCAAGCCAAGTTTCAGGCTTGGACTCGCCGGTGAACTTGCTTACTCCAGTTGCCAACCTCAAATTGGGGGGAATCACTGCGGCTCTGATAGCCCTGCTGAAACATTCTGGACCAGAAACATGCGCTCGACTGCTTGTGGGCGCATCTCTATCGGGCCCACCCCGATGGGCTCTGTTCCGGTCGACCAAGCCTTGAACAATAATGGATCACGCGTCGCAGCCTAGTTCCCGGGGGTCGACTGGAGCTCTTCACCCCACACTGAGTTGACGCCTGTCATCTTGCTGCCGAGGAGCGTAAGACCCACCCTTCGGAGGGGAAGTGGGCACTCGACGCCTATCATCACGACCGTGTCGGTCTCCGTACTGGTCTCGCCGATTCTCGCGTCCTTCACGCCGCGGAGGCAATCTGGGACTATGAGCCGACTGAACCGTATTCGCAGCGATGGATCGACTGTGAATTCTGTTGCGCGATCGCGACACGGCTGAATTCTCGGTCTCCTCTCGCTGGAGCAAATCTCGATCTGCATCAAGCCTCTGCCACTTCCGACCGAGAGGGCTGGATGCACTCGCTATACGGGTTGCAGGTACCGCTAAATTCTGAATTGGGGTTCGATATACCGAGTCGGCGGGAAGAGTTGACGCCGATTGGCGTCGGGAACTTCGTTGCCGACGCTGCCGTCGAGTGCTCGCTGAAGGTTCTCGAGACGAGCGTTGCTCAGCCAAATTGGCCAAACGTGCCTCCTCCAAGGCGCGAGCCTCGGGGGTTTCTCCCGCGATGGGAGTATGCAGGGCATCTATGTTCCTACGGCGAAGCTCTTCCCTCTGCAGAGAGTCGAGTGGTTCGGGCTGGTACTCTTCGTGGTCCCGTACGGGGTCGCCTCCACCGCCTACTCCGCCCTCATGGGCGAAGCCAGGAGGACTGCGAGGTCCGTTGACCATCAAGATTTCCGCCGCCGGATCACTGCTATCACATTCGGATGCAGTCTCTACGGAGCCAGTCGACAGATCGAACAGGCCGTAGAGAGATTCTTCACCCAACATATCATCGCTCTTATTTAGCATGTATTGAACTTTTTCCAAAGCTCTTTGTTGTTTAGTGGCAAGGGAAGAAAGTTTGACATAGCTAGGTCCAAATTCATTGCCAGATTCATCATCACTAGATTCGGATAGGTAGGATTCGGTTACCTCAGCACCATTTGCCATAAGGCAGGGGGTAGAAGATGATGATTCTGGTTCGAATGTCATCGCATTGAGAGATTCCTTGTAATCCTCAAACTAAGGATCATGATGAGTCCGATGACCTTCATAGACCTCGGAGAGACGGTCCCAGATTAGCTTCGCGTGATTGAGATGCATGACGTTCCTGAACTGATTTCGGGACAGGCTAGAGCAGATGACATCCTTTGCTATGAGGTTAGGTAGTGTGTACTTGCGAATGTCATCAGCCTCAGCCATCTTGCATAGATCGGTAAGACTGATCTCGGTGACGGTCCACAGTTCGCTGTCCATAGCCATGAGTCACTTTTTCATCATGGCCTTCCACCGAGGATACTCATGACCGTCAAAAATGGGGCAGGAAACGTTCCTCGATCCTGCAGTCGACATAACTAGAACTCCAGGTGGTTAAACCAAAATCACACAGAACAAGGGAGTACCTTGCTCTGATACCAACTGAAAGTGCGTTATATCGACTAGAGGGGGGTGAATAGGCGATTTTTATGAATTCTTCACTGAGGAATTTGCTAGTGAGGAAATTCCTTAGCGAAGAACTACTTGCAGCGAAATAAGTACTCAGAAGTAAGCATCACGGAATACACACATAGTCATCATGATAAAATGAAGACAAACACAGAGTACAGAAAGTGTAAACACAGGATAACACAAGATGAAGACAAACAGACGGAAGAAATTGAACTAAGGAAATTGAGAAAGTCTTCAGTCAAAGTCTTCAAACACATATATGAACAATCACTCAACACAATAATGAGGAAATGAAAGAGTTGAGGAAATAGAACCAGTAAGGTTGGTGAAGACAATGATTTGGTAGACCAGTTCCAACTGCTGTCTCAGTTGTACGTCTGGTTGGAGCGGCTGAGTATTTAAACTCAAGGACACACTGTCCCGGACACCCAGTCGCTGAGCATGCAGCTCAGGACACCAAGTCCTCACCGTATTCTCCTTGAACTAAGGTCACACATACCTCGTCCAATCACTCGTGGTAAGTCTTCAGGTGACTTCCAAACCTTCACAGACTTCGGTCACTCGGTGATCCACAATTCCTCTGGGATGCTCTAGACCATGACGCCTAACCGTCTGGAAGAAGCACAGTCTTCAAAGGTAACAAGCGTCGGATCCACGCAGGATCAATCTCTTCAGTGATGCTCAATCACTTTGGGTTTGTGGGTGTTTGGTTTGGGTTTTTCCTCACTCGATGATTTTCGCTCAAAGTCCTCGGAGGATGGGTTGCTCTCAGATGACAAGTGTCAGTTTCTCTCGGCGCAGCCAACCAGCTAGTGGTTGTAGGGGGCGGCTATTTATAGCCTAGGGAACAGCCCGACATGATAAGACATAAATGCCCTTCAATGATATGACATTATGTGGATAAGATATTTTGGGACAGTTGGCGCGTAGCACAGCAACGGTCAGAAATTTGACTCTCAAATTCCTCAGGGCTATCATGTTCCTCACTGTGTAGGCAATCCGCACTGGCGAATTCCTAACTCCTCAGTCAGAACAAATTCCTCAGCGACCAGAAGAACTTCGTCTCTGTCACTGAAGAAATTGACTGAACTGTATGAGATTTCCAATGGCTTCACTCGAAGGGATTGGTAGGTGTAGGATTTTGACTTGAGCATCACATGGAAATTGAAAGAACATGTTGTGCCCCCATGTTTGGTTTTGGTAATTGATGACAATCTCTATGGACTAATGGTTGCCTTGAGTTATATTTGAAGGTTTTGTCCATAGGCTTTTCTTGAAGTCCATGTGTTGGTTTCAAGGAGTTTATGAGTTAACCAAGGTGCTATTAAGGAATTATCCAAAGATTGGTCATGTGAGTGTTGAGCGTATTGCAAGCATGTCTTGAAGAAGAAGATTGTGTGATCATTCATGTTTACCTTCAAGACATCATCCAAATTAAGAGAGTTGGAAAGATTCAAGGTTGATCAAGACTAAGTCAAGAGTGAATCAAGTTGATCAACTCACAAAGCGTAGAAGATGTACCGAGAGGGATCAAGTGATCCCATGGTATGGTAAGCATTGTCCATTGCACTTTGTGTACTAACCCATGGTCTATGTGAGAGTTCCATGTGGGGTTAGGTACGTGTCCATGGGCTTGCGTCAAGAGGAAGATATCATACAACCCATGGAAAGGATGACATCAAGTGGTGATCGTCATCAAGATTGCCGTGTGCAAGTTCAAGTGGAGCATCACAAAGAGATCGAGTGCTTAAATCTTGCCATCCATTGTGGTGTCAATGGACTTGTGAAGATGTGTCGAAGAGTGGCTCACCCATAGTGGACTATGGGGGAGCAATCATCTAGTCTTCATCGAGCCAACGCAATCAACAAAGGTGGTCCAACTTGAGTGAGTCAAGATCGTCATCATCTAGCTCAAGTGGACCATGTGCAAGGCAAAGGTTTTGCCCTTGATAGTTTTTCTATTTTACCGGTCTCATGGTGGTAGTTGGGAGACCGGGCTATAGGATCGTTTGTCGTACTATCAAAGGGGGCTCTCAAGTTGGTGGCTTGATCGTATCGTTAGTAGAGAGCTCAAACCATTGCATCCTTGCATCATGTTTCTTGGTTCTTGTTTAGTTCTCTTTGTGAGTCTTAGAGCTCATGGTCATCTTGATGACAAGCTTGAGTTCA
This sequence comes from Aegilops speltoides, assembly GCA_021437245.1. Lineage (NCBI taxonomy): Eukaryota > Viridiplantae > Streptophyta > Magnoliopsida > Poales > Poaceae > Aegilops > Aegilops speltoides. The sequence continues at coordinate 165,517,073 of CM038144.1, forward strand.
TCGAAAACGGAGTTCGCATGCGTCTTCTATGATGTTTTCGGTGTTGGAGGTTTTACCGGTCTAATCCAAGGAAGGGTTCTCACCTTTTTCTTATGGGACTTTTCAATTTTGCTTATTATTGATATTTATTTCAAGATTGTGTTAGACCTTGTCTCTAGCTTTCCAACAAACTTGGTTTCATCGAATTCGGAGTCCGTTTGCAAAAGTTGTGGCAGTTTTGGTGTTCTGAAAAGGCTGCAGCGGTACTACCGCGAATTGGAGCGGATGTAACTTTTTACTACCGCTCCAGAGCGATACTACCGCGGCTCCTACAGCAGTAGTACCGCTCCGTACCAAAAAACTCGTCCCAAGTCCTGCAGAGGTAGGTACGGAAGTACTTTTTTTGTACCGCAAGCAGTAGTACCGCGATCCCTAGCGGTAGTACCGTGAGACGAGCGGTAGTACCGCTCTGTGCGGGTTGTGAGCATAACAGTTGGATTTTTCCCCACCTATAAAAGGGGGTCTTCTTCCCCATTGAACCTTATCCTTTGAGCTCGTGTTCTTCCCCCATTGTTGACCTTCTTCGAGCTTGCTAACTCTCAATCCCTCCATGGATTCTTGCTAGTTTTTGAGGGAAAAGAGAGAGGAGATCTAGATCCACGTTTCCACCAATCACTTTCTCCTCTAAGTGAGGGGAACCCCTTGGATCTAGATCTTGGAGTTCTTCCCGTACTTCTTTCGTTCTTCCTCTCATTTTCCTCCCTAGCATTAGTTGCTTTGGCGGGATTTGGGAGAGAAGGACTTGGGCACTCCGTGTGCCCTTGCCATTGCATTTGGTGCATCGGTTTGAGTTCTCCTCAATGATACGTCGAAGTGAAGTTTGAGAAGCTTATTACTCTTGGGTGTTTGGGCACCCTAGAGCTTGTTCCTCTTGGGTGCCTTGGCGCCCTAGACGGTTGGTGGTGTTCGGAGTTCAATCATTGTGGTGTAAAGCTCCGGGCAAGCGTCGGGGTCTCCAATTAGGTTGTGGAGATTGCCCCGAGCAATTTGACGGGTTCCGGTGACCGCCCCCAAGGGTTGCCAAAGTGTACGGGTTCGGTGACCGCCCCCAAGGGTCGCCATTTGTACGGGTTCGGTGACCGCCCTCAAGGGTCCCTTAGTGGAATCACGGCATCTTGCATTGTGCGAGGGCGTGAGGAGATTACGGTGGCCCTAGTGGCTTCTTGGGGAGCATTGTGCCTCCACACCGCTCCAAACGGAGATTAGCATCCGCAAGGGTGTGAACTTCAGGATACACCATCGTCTCCGCGTGCCTCGGTTATCTCATACCCGAGCCCTTTACTTATGCACTTTACTTTGTGATAGCCATATTGTTTCTTGTCATATATCTTGCTATCACCTAAGTAGTTTTTCTTGCTTAGCATAAGTTGTTGGTGCACATAGGTGAGCCTAGTTGTTGTAGGTTTTGTGCTTGACAAATTAACCGCTAGGTTTATTCCGCATTTGTTCAAGCCTCAACCGTAATTATTTTAAAGCGCCTATTCACCCCCCCCCCCTCTAGGCGACATCCACGATCTTTCAATTGGTATCAGAGCCTCGAATCTCTTTGTTGGGATTAATCGCCTAGAGAGTAAAGATGTCGACTAGGGGATTAGGATTCTCTGACACTCTTAGTTTCGATGGCACAAATTTTGATGTTTGGGTAATTCGCATGCTTAATCTCTTTAGGGTCATGGACCCAAATTTAGAGCGAATTGTAGATATGGGTTTTTCTCCTCCAAAGGATCCCCAAAGATTATCTTTAGAGGATGAGAAAAACTCTTATCTCAATGCTCAAGCTTCTAATGTGCTTTTCGATGCTTTAAGCAATGTAGTTATATTTCAACTCATGCCGTTTCGGGATGCTCATGAGTTGTGACGAAGCTTCAAGATAAATATGGTGTGTCCAAGATTTGTGGGGATGATTGTTCTCCCTCCACCTCCGGTCGTATAGTCTTCTCAACTTCTTCTACTTCACCTACATGTGGTTTGCCACAAGGTAATGATATGGTGAGTAGTGTTGGTCATTGCAATGATGATAGTATGCTTATTGTGGATGATCCTTCATCACTATATTATTGCAATGCTCCTTCTTTGGGCTTTAACACTTCGAGCACTCCAAATGTTTCACATGCTTGTGTTGATAGTCCTTGCATAACATGTAGAAATTGCTTGACTAAATCTCATGATGATATGCTTGCTATGTCTTGTTGCCATGATAAAAATGCATCTATTTCCTCGAATTGTTGTGCTAACAATGTAGAGGAAACCGAACACTCCTTGGAACAAGATGTGGTGTTTAATGGTGCCTCAAGGGATCCTACATCATCATCTATTGCTTTTTGCCTTATGGCTAAGGCGTCAAAGGTATCTCCTACTTTGTACCCCAATATGTCTCTTGATGATGACGTTGATGCTAATGATGATGAGGATAATGATGAAGAGAATGATAATGTTGCCTCCTTAAAAACTAAGGGGGAAATGATTTTTAAAGCTCTTCATAAAAATAAAATTGCTCGTTCCAACTTCATGGAAATAATGTCCATTGCCATTGATGGCAAGAAATACATTGAGGAGTTGGAATCTCATCTAGAGGAGCATGAGGTTACCATTGAGAAAATGGAAGCTCATGGTTGTGATTACGCAAATGAGATCGCGGAGCTATCTCAAGCTCTTGAACATGAACAAACCACCTCCGAATCTCTTGAGGAGACTTTTGCTTTAGAATTATCTAGAGTTAAGGAATCTCATGATAAAGCTCTTGAGGTGGCCAATGATTTCAAAACTAAAAATGCTAAGCTTGAAGTTTCTCATGCTAGACTCCTTGAGGATTTTGAGCACCTCCAAAATGGCTCAAGGGTCATCAAGGGTGAGCTCATCAAACTCACCGAGTCTCATGCCCAACTTGAAGCTTCTTATTTAAAAGAGCTTGCCAAGTTGTCCTCTCCTATTGTTGTAAATGATGATGCTTGTGCTACTAACTCTATTACTTGTGAAGCATCCATTTTGAAGGAGAATGTTGACCTACGGGCTCAACTTGAGGTGCTATCTAGCAATTATTGGAAATTGGAAGAAAGTCATGAAAAGCTCTCAAGATCTCATGATGATCTTCTAGTATCCCATAGTGTGCTAAAGATAGCTCATGAGGCCATGATTGCTAAGGTAACATCTAGTGAGCCTCATGTGGATACTAGCACTACTTCTAGTCAAAGTGCTATACTGCCATATGCTAGTCCTTGTAATTCATCTACTCACAATGTTGGTACATCTTGTGATAAATTGCTTTCCTTGCCTTGTTGCTCTAACAATGAAGCTTATACTTCCTCTAGTACTTGTGTTGAGACTAACCATGTAGAGGAAATCAAAGAGCTCAAGGCCCAAGTCACTTCTTTGAAGAAAGACTTGGAAAAGTGTCATGAAGGGAAGGCCACACTCAACAATATCTTGAGTGTGCAAAAATCCACCAATGACAAAGGTGGACTTGGATTCAACTCCAATAAGAAGAATAAGTCCAAGAGCATCAACAAGAAGGGCCAAAAACAAGTCAAGAGTTCGGCCAAGATTATTTGCTTCAAGTGCAAAATTGAAGGGCATCATGTTAGATCTTGCCCATTGAAGAAGAAGGCCTTTAGTGAGAAGCAACTAGGGAAGCGGCTACAAGTGCATTCTCATGCTCAACCTCAAGTTGAAGAAAGGCCTCCTCCCAAGAAAACTCAAGTTAATGCTTCTCTTGTTGAGAAATCAAGTGAGAAGAAAGTGAAGAGTAGACGTTGCTACTTATGTAGTGAGAAAGGTCACATCGCTTCTTCATGCACTAGTGGTAACTTATCCAACCCAATTATTATTGATAATATCTATTCTCTTGGGAAGGATAAGGTTGGCAATGTGTTTTCCAAGTTTGTTGGTACTCAAAGTGGTGTCAAGAAAAGAACCATTTGGGTAGCCAAGCCTATTGTGACTAACCTCTTAGGACCCAACTTGGTTGGGGACCAACTAGCTCATACTTGATCAATAGGTGTTGTTGGAGGTCATTGGAGACTTGGCTACATTATGAAGAATTAAGGGGACTTCATCATTCTTATTGTCCCAAGCCAAGTCAATTGGGTTATCAAGTTTCTATCTTATATCCAATGTGCCTCCTTGCGGTAACTTGTACTCAAATTGTTTACATTGAAAGTTACTTGCCCCTTTGCATGTTTTGGTTTTGTTCCTTGCATGTGTTTGTATATGTTGTGTCTCCAAATTGCTTATCTTGAGTAATCAAGTTTGTGTATGTTGGTTTGCACTTCATGTACATGTGTGTCGTACGTTGAGCCTTTGTGCATCTTGTTTGTATCTTAGTTGGCTCTCGTGAGATATTAATGGAATATCCCATTATGGGGGAGTGATGTGCTTTGTGCACCTCACAATCCTATAAATGTGTGTACATGAGTAATACCATCTAGTATTGATATTTCAAGATTATCTAGTCGCTATGTGGTATGTCTTCTCATGAGAAATTCAAATTCTAAATAGTCCATTAATTATCTCTTGTTGGATCCTTTTATTTGCCCCTTGTTTATACTTAATTGGTATCACATTATGGGGGAGTAATATGCTATGTGTATATTACTAGCCTAGAAAATGTGTACATTTGAGATATTGTCACCTAGAGTTGATATTGTAATTTATCTTGTTCCTAGGTGGCATGTTAGCTCTACAAGTTGCAATTTGCTTTTTGTTTGGTGTGAAGATGATGTCGGATATCCTTGCTATCTACCACCGGGAATTATTTCCATTTATTTCTTGTCTTTTGACAATTGGTACTTACTTGTGTGGTAGAATTTATTGATCATCTTTACATTGGCTTTTGCTTTTATTTGCCTTTTCTCTTGCCTAGGAATGTATCAACTCCCTTTGTCTTCCATACCAGTTGACGATCTTATTAATTTCTTGATCTTGTCTAGTGTTTTCTAGATATAGTGAAAGTGGTGATCCCACCTTGTGCATTTTGTATTCAAATGCAAATTCTCTATAATGCACTAGTCTTGGGGGAGCTATCCTATTTTCTATAAAACACTCATCTTGCGATCCTTATCAAGTGTGTGTTGGTGGAAGGCAAGCCGTTTTCTTTTTGGTACTTTGTGCCATCATGAAACTTTGTAGAGAACTTGGTTTGTTTGGAACCATCCTCTCTTTTGGGAGTTTGGTATCTTTTATTTAGTGTGTATCAACGAGTATCTCATTCCTCGGTGTATCTATTATGGATATCCTCCAAGTGATGATTTATTCATTTGGTATCTTTTCTTCACTTGGTTTCTTTGTCATTTGGTATCGGTTCTTGAAAGTCTTGAGCATGCATATTAATTTGATGTAGTATATTTGGCATGCTTTCTTTCTTTGACCCAATATATAGGGGAAACTCCACCAAGTCTCAAATTGGATGGGACATGCATGAAATTCATTTTCATATCTATATGCACATATTTATGTGGAGTTTGTCCTATGTATTGTTGGTTCTCTAACTCTTTGGTCCCAATGAGTTTGGGTACCATTTTGTTTGTGTTGTTGTTCTAGGAACAATTGGAGATGCATTGGACGCTCGGCTCACTCACAAGGAAGGTGGTGTCTCCATGTGCTTACTGGAGTCAAGCTAGGATGATCAATGAACTAATATCCACCTTTAATTGGTATCTACTACATACTTCCATTGATATCTCGGTAACAAGTATCATCATCTTCTTCATGCACTCATTTCTTGCATCAACCTTGTGTAGGTTGCATCATGGCATGTTTTTCATTCTTTCTTGTGATACTTGTTTTCTTTCACAAAGCATCCCAACAATGATCTCTTGTTGCTAGTTGTGATGTCTTTGATATTCGTGTGGTTGGAATTCATTTATATACAATAAGACCATATCTAGCCATGTGATATGCTCTCAAGAAAATTTCTTATTGGTATATTTATGACTTCCTTGTGGATATCTTGTTCCTTCCTTTTTGTAACTATTTCGTGTGTATATCCTTCTTTGTGGATTGATATCATCATGATTTTCATCTACCTAGAATCTTATACACTTGAGAGAAGTTACATCTCTAGTTGATATCCCTTTCTTTCACGTCCACCGGTTCTTTCTCATGTTATTTCTTTGGCGGCTCTATGAAAGTGTGTGCCTTGAGTGAAGGTCATTTCTCGTTGCATCTTGTTGCACTCTTGTGTGAAGATCATTCTCCTCATGCTTGTCTTGACGAGGCTTGCCATCTAATTGGTATCCCTCATCTTGATGAGGCTTTCGCTTTCTATCTTCACCATGTGTTGTCACAAGTGTTGGTTTTTCACTTTGCATATTTAGTGTGCTTGTGAACCCATTTGCAGGGTGTGTGTGGGGAGGACATGTCATGCACCGTGTATCTCATTTATCCAAGACTATGTTGATGCTTAATGCTCATCCTTATTTTAGTCTTCTCAAGTGCTTTGCCATGACTCACACACATCATTTTGGTTGAGTCTATTCTTAAGTTGCCTCTTTTACATGTTGCTCAACCATGTGTTTGTTGCTTGTGCTAGGATTTGTTTCCTACATGCTCACTTACACTTATTGTGAGTTTCTATTGATTTTCGAGGAGTGATGATCCTATTTTGTGCACTTGGTATCCTAATGCAAATATTCAAAGGATTGCACAAATCATGGTAAGCTTCACTAGTGTCTTTAGAACACTCCATTGCTCTCTTGCACTTTTCGTGAGGTTCTATTGATCTTGGGGGAGTGACGATCCTATTTTGTGCTCGGTGTATCCAATTACAAAACTAAATTGTGCACAAATCATGGGGAGCTTCTCTAGTTTTTCTTTAGAACACTCCTTTACTCATATCATAATATCCTTATTCATGTGGCTCATAGGATCTTTGGACTAGTTGGTTCAATTGATATCCTTTGATTGCTTGCTTCAATTGGTATCTTTTGATTGCTCGATTTCTTGTTTCTCTCTTTGTTATGTCTTTGTGGCATATCATTCTTTTGCAATCTTTGGGCCTCAATATAGTTTGTCTTCCTCCAAGTATTTACCATTGGATATGTGTATTGCATTCCACTCTTTTTTTGAGAGATACACAATTTATAGAGGAACACTCTTTATATTGGCCTTCTAAGCTTTTCACCCATTTTGGCAATCGATGCCAATGGGGGAGGAGTTTCAGAGAGATTTGTGGAGAAGTCTTCAGAGTTTTCTCCTTGCTTTGGTTTTGGTCCTAAGCATTTGCATCTCATTCTCCTGCATCATTGGTTGTTGCATTGCATTGTGATGCATAACTCCTTGTATAAACTCTCTTGAAAGTGATTGTCATCAATTACCAAAATGGGGGAGATTGAAAGAACATGTGGTGCCCCCATGTTTGGTTTTGGTAATTGATGACAATCTCTATGGACTAATGGTTGCCTTGAGTTATATTAGAAGGTTTTGTCCATAGGCTTTTCTTGAAGTCCATGTGTTGGTTTCAAGGAGTTTATGAGTTAACCAAGGTGCTATTAAGGAATTATCCAAAGATTGGTCATGTGAGTGTTGAGCGTATTGCAAGCATGTCTTGAAGAAGAAGATTGTGTGATCATTCATGTTTACCTTCAAGACATCATCCAAATTAAGAGAGTTGGAAAGATTCAAGGTTGATCAAGACTAAGTCAAGAGTGAATCAAGTTGATCAACTCACAAAGCGTAGAAGATGTGCCGAGAGGGATCAAGTGATTCCATGGTATGGTAAGCATTGTCCATTGCACTTTGTGTACTAACCCATGGTCTATGTGAGAGTTCCATGTGGGGTTAGGTACGTGTCCATGGGCTTGCATCAAGAGGAAGATATCATACAACCCATGGAAAGGATGACATCAAGTGGTGATCATCATCAAGATTGTCGTGTGCAAGTTCAAGTGGAGCATCACAAAGAGATCAAGTGCTTGAATCTTGCCATTCATTGTGGTGTCAATGGACTTGTGAAGATGTGTCGAAGAGTGGCTCACCCATAGTGGACTATGGGGGAGCAATCATCTAGTCTTCATCGAGCCAACGCAATCAAGAAAGGTGGTCCAACTTGAGGGAGTCAAGATCGTCATCATCTAGCTCAAGTGGACCATGTGCAAGGCAAAGGTTTTGCCCTTGATAGTTTTTCTATTTTACCGGTCTCGTGGTGGTATTAGGGAGACCGGGCTATAGCATCGTTTGCCGTACTATCAAGGGGGGCTCTCAAGTTGGTGGCTTGATCGTATCGTTAGTAGAGAGCTCAAACCATTGCACCCTTGCATCATGTTTCTTGGTTCTAGTTTAGTTCTCTTTGTGAGTCTTAGAGCTCATGGTCATCTTGATGACAAGCTTGAGTTCATCGAAAACGGAGTTCGCATGCGTCTTCTATGATGTTTTCGGTGTTGGAGGTTTTACCGGTCTTATCCAAGGAAGGGTTCTCACCTTTTTCTTATGGGACTTTTCTATTTTGCTTATTATTGATATTTCTTTCAAGATTGTGTTAGACCTTGTCTCTAGCTTTCCAACAAACTTGGTTTCATCGAATTCAGAGTCCGTTTGCAAAAGTTGTGGCAGTTTTGGTGTTTTGAAAAGGCTGCAGCGGTACTACCGCGAATTGGAGCGGATGTAATTTTTTACTACCGCTCCAGAGCGGTACTACCGCGGCTCCTACAGCGGTTGTACCGCTCCGGACCAAAAAACTCGTCCCAAGTCCTGCGGAGGTAGGTACGGAAGTATTTTTTTGTACCGCAAGCAGTAGTACCGCGATCCCTAGCGGTAGTACCGTGAGGACGAGCGGTAGTACCGCTCTGTGCGGGTTGTGAGCATAACGGTTGGATTTTTCCCCACCTATAAAGGGGTCTTCTTCCCATTGAACCTTATCCTTTGAGTTCGTGTTCTTCCCCATTGTTGACCTTCTTGAGCTTGCTAACTCTCAATCCCTCCATGGATTCTTGCTAGTTTTGAGGGAAAAGAGAGAGGAGATCTAGATCCACGTTTCCACCAATCACTTTCTCCTCTAAGTGAGGGGAACCCCTTGGGTCTAGATCTTGGAGTTCTTCGTGTACTTCTTTCGTTCTTCCTCTCATTTTCGTCCCTAGCATTAGTTGCTTTGGTGGGATTTGGGAGAGAAGGACTTGGGCACTCCGTGTGCCCTTGCCATTGCATTTGGTGCATCGGTTTGAGTTCTCCTCGGTGATACGTGGAAGTGAAGTTTGAGAAGCTTATTACTCTTGGGTGTTTGGGCACCCTAGAGCTTGTTCCTCTTGGGTGCCTTGGCGCCCTAGACGGTTGGTGGTGTTCGGAGCTCAATCATTGTGGTGCAAAGCTCCGGGCAAGCGTCGGGGTCTCCAATTAGGTTGTGGAGATCGCCCCGAGCAATTTGACGGGTTCCGGTGACCGCCCACAAGGGTTGCCAAAGTGTACGGGTTCGGTGACCGCCCCCAAGGGTCGCCATTTGTACGGGTTTGGTGACCGCCCTCAAGGGTCCCTTAGTGGAATCACGGCATCTTGCATTGTGCGAGGGCGTGAGGAGATTACGGTGGCCCTAGTGGCTTCTTGGGGAGCATTGTGCCTCCACACCGCTCCAAACGGAGATTAGCATCCGCAAGGGTGTGAACTTCAGGATACATCATCGTCTCCGCGTGCCTCGGTTATCTCTTACCCGAGCCCTTTACTTATGCACTCTACTTTGTGATAGCCATATTGTTTCTTGTCATATATCTTGCTATCACCTAAGTAGTTTTTCTTGCTTAGCATAAGTTGTTGGTGCACATAGGTGAGCCTAGTTGTGGTAGGTTTTTTGCTTGACAAATTAACCGGTAGGTTTATTCCGCATTTGTTCAAGCCTCAACCGTAATTATTTTAAAGCGCCTATTCACCCCCCCCCCCCTCTAGGCGACATCCACGATCTTTCAGAAATTTTTCCTTAGTATTTTCTCGACCCCCTTTAACAGTACGGTGTTTCCTATAACTCAAGAAGGAGAAAAACAAAACTATGAAAACGAAAGTCTTCAAGCTTCATATTCCTTGCATGAATATCAAGTCTTCACGGACACACCAATTTCTTCACTTTCAAAGTCTTCATGAAAGTCTTCAGGAATACCAAAATCTTCTGTCGAAGATATTCATTTTTAGGGGTCGACTTTCTCTGTAAATATCAAACTCCTCATAGACTTATAGACATGTGTACACTCATAAACACATTAGTTCCTTAACCTATAAGTCTTCAATACACCAAAATCACTAAGGGCCACTAGATGCACTTACACCCCTCCACCAAGGGCCACAAAATCCCCCCCCCCTCTTCCTCCATATATACAGCCCTTAGGGCATCGTTTAGACTTTGGGTTTTGTTTAGATTAAAGTTCGCCATAGCTGCAACTTCGCGTACTTTGTTTGTGTTCAACGACCAGACAAAGGCGTCACAGAACCCCACCTTGATCAATAAAGCTTTCTTCTTATATTCGCAATATCCAGATTGCAATCTTAGTTTCTTGCTTGTTCTTCGTTTGGCTGCAGGAAACAGACCTTCGTGGTCAGGTTGATTGTGCTCCGGCGTGGTCAATAACCTCTCGGAGTTGGTTTAGCGATTGCTAAGGCGCGACGTCCTCGCACGTTCGTAGTCGGATCGTCAAAGTCGACTTCCTCCAAAACGATAGCCACCATCTCATCGAAAGACGGGACACCTTTGCCTCTATCACTGCCGCCGGTCAGCTTTGCCATTGATTCCTCACGGGCGGCGCGTCACGGGGCGGCGCGTCATTGGGCGGCGCCGACGCGCGCCGACGCCTCCCCTCCCTCGGACGCGTACACACGGACGCGGCGCGGCTATATATGGTCTCGCTCGCCTGCGTTGGAGTGCCACCTCTCCACACCTCTCCCGAGCGCCGCCGCTGAGCTCTTCTCCCACCCCAGCCCTCCCTCTCCCGCCGATCTCTTCTCCCCAGCCACTCCCTCTCCCCGATGGCCGAGCGTTTCCCCGGAGACGAGGCGGCGGCCAATGGCTTCGGCCGCCGTTCGCTCCGCGAACAGGAGTCGTGGCTCCTGTTCCAGGCGAACATCCCGGCGCCGCCGGACATGCGTGCCGGGCCGACGGGCTGGAGGCTCAGCAATGAGGGAGTGCCCATTCCCCCGTTGCCCGACGCCGTCACCAAGACATCGTACTTCGCCGACGAGGTCGAGATCGCGTGCGCCTCTCTCACCGACGCCGAGCGCTCCCTTCCCCAGTACGCCGCCGACAACAACGCAGCTTGGGCAGCATACTTCGAGCGCCGCCAGCAGCAGCGGCTGGCGTCCACCAACGGGGCGCCGGTGGTCGGCGGCATCAAGAACAGCAAGGGGTGCCACCTTTGGTGGGGCGTCCCCGGCCGCACCCTCGACGGCGTGTTGACGCACCTCCAGGGCGGCAACAACCCACCGTTGGCGTACCCCCCGGCGAGGACGGCAGCCCCGGCGCACCGCCGACGCGACGGGCAATGGGCGCCAAGGAGGTTCGGCCCCTCCTCCTCTTCTTCCTCGTCGCGTTCTTCCTCCCAATCCTCCGGCACTCCATCGCTGCTCGGCGTCAAGGCCGAGCCCGCGGCGGAGACGCCGCTCGGCCGGCGTACACGCAGTGCCGGCATCGTCGGCTCCTCCCTCGCGCTTCGTCAAGCGGAAGACGGAGCCGGGTCTGGCTCCGGTGAAGACGGAGGCGGGGCTGCTGGCGCCGGTGAAGGCGGAGCACGGGGAGGTCGAGCTGGACGACGAAGTGGCCCTTGAATGGGCACGCAAAGACTCCCTAAAGATGGCGAGGGAGCGCCAGCCGCCGCTACTGCTAAACCAGCCTTGGCGCCGAGGCCGCGACGAAGGCGGCGGCGTCATCATCGACGACAGCGACGACGACGACGACGCGCCGCCGCTGCCGCCACCAACCGGGGAGGGGTCCAGCAGGGGTGCCCGAGTCAAGGATGAGAAGGCCGACGATGGCGGCGACGACGGCGACTTCTCGGCCTTCAGCAAGTTTTTTTTTTTTTGACTAGTTTTTATATGTAATGGTGTGTTTTAGTCCAAGTTTGCGAATATAAAAGGCCAAGTTTGCCGAAAATTGGCGTGTTTCAGCCCAAGTTTGTTTAATTTTTTTCCCACGCCTGGGGACGGCCCTGGGTGCGGCGGCTGGGGGCCAACTCGCCCCAGGCCCACTTTTTGCGCCAGGTCACCCCCAGGCGGCGATTTTAGGCGCCCCTGGGGCCAATGGCCGGAGATGCTCTCAAGAGGCTAGAGATGCTCCGCTCCATGGCTACATCTCTCCGGGCGTGGGCCCATACTACTTTTGTCTGTTTTTTCAAAACGCAAAAAACCATGCGATTACTAGATTCGAACAACCGATTTCCTGATTCATTCAGGGTACTATGCAATAACCACTCGACCAACCAACCCTGATGCGATTAGTTACAACTTTTTAGATCTTTTGTTCTTTTTTTCTTTTTTGGAATGGTTTCTTCACTTTTTTAAAAAAAATCATTTTATTTTTTGTTTTCTGTTTTCTTTTTGCTAAATATGTGAACTTTTTTTCAATGTGAAATCAAAGAATAGTGGAATTGGTGCCGGACTTTTTTTCAAAATCAGTGAACTCTTTTTCAAAATCGATGAACTTCTTTTCCAAAATAGGTGAACTTATTTTAAAATCAGTGAACTGTTTTTTCAAATGTGATGAACTTATTCAAAATTGATGAACTTTTTCTTTAAATTTGTGAACTGTTTTCAAAATCGATGAACTATTTCTCCTACTCGATGAAAAATTTTCAGAGTTGATACATTATTTCTTCAAATTTGTGAGCATTTTCAAAATCGATGAACTATTTCTCTAACCCAATGAACTTTTTTCAAAATGGATAATTTATTTCTTGAAATTTTAGAAAAAAAAATAAAATCGATAAGCTATTTTTCAAACTTGATGAACTTTTTGTCAAATCGATGAACCTTTTCCAATATTGATTAGCTTTTTGAAAAAAAAAGTTGAACTTTTTTCAATATTGATTAGCTTTTAAAAAAAATCAATGATTTTTTTTAATGTTTATGAACTTTTCTTCAAAAATGGTGAACCTTTTCTATTCACGAATCTTTTAAAGTGGATCACAAATCTAAATATTGCGGCCACACTTGTTCTTATACTTTTAGTGCTATTACTCGTCACAAGTGTGCAATGGTTCTAGTGGTCAGCCGCAAGTGTGCAATGGTTCTAGTGGTCAGCGTAGCGTGAACAAGTACGTGGCGCTGTGAGTTCAAATCATTAAGGCGCCGAACAGCTCTTGAAACAAACGTGCAAAACATCATAACCAATTGAAAAAAAAACTATGCACAGAATTAACCCAGTCACATGCATCAAATTGACGAGCCGTAAAAAAATCAAAAAATCCAGAAAATTCAAACCCTCCCGGGCCTAGTATTCTGGTTATAAGTTTCATATAGTTCCATATGATATATGCCTAGCACGCAATCGCATCATTAGCTTCCAATGTGAGATTAGGATTGTCAACATTGTCATGATGATTTACTTATGAATTAAATTAATCAGAAAATCAACAACGCAAAATCACCCGCAGCCGAAGCTAGTCTCCTAAGAGGCAAATGACATCCCTTCTTTTCATCCCTAGTGACTGAACATAGGTCGGTCACAACTGAAAGGGCAACGAAACATGATGAATGTATGCTCCAATTTGCAGCCGTTTGCTTAGCATCCCGTTTCCAGCAATGCGTCGACTAGTCCGAAGTCCATGGCCTATGTGAACGAAACATAAGGTCACCACAGGTTACTGCTCTGCTTCTCTTCTGCTAAAGGAGAGGAGAGGAGATGAAGCGAGAGGTTACCTCGGACGACGACATGAAACGATCCCTCTCTGTCCACTGTTGCACTATATCGATGGGTTGCCCCGTGAAAGCAGCAAACATTTTGTCAACTTTCTGCGTGCACAAGGTTTCAGGACCTTTAATCACAGCTTATAAAGGAAAAAAATAACAGTAGCCCCTCAAGCATCTGAGAAAGCATGCTTAAGGAGACTTGTGTTGGTAAAAAAAACACTTACATCTCGAGCATAAATGGTTTCCCCAACCTGTCTCCTCACCTCCTCCGTATTACCCTGCAGGTAATCTGATCGTTAGCATCACAGCAAGCTTCAACGATGGCAATTACTACGGCCTTTCCATATTAATTGAAGCTCAAACGGATACATTTAGATACATCCCTTTGAGCGTCAATTAATATGGGACGGAGGGAATATCAAATTAGTCACACAACATTAAAGAAAAACATCCTGCTACACGATTCATATACCAAACAGCATTGTAATGCGATTTCGACAACGCCTGGCTCAGTTTAGCCGGCCTCCTTGACACTATCCAGTCGGAAGCTAGGCAATGGGCAAGGACAAGGGCACAAGAGGGTCTTGCAGCATTGCTACCAGCTGAGACGGGCACCGTTTAGTGCCATCCTGCTGTAATTCTGGGCGCCGCCAATCTTTGGGCTTGTACAAACTCTTTCTTCTTATCAATGCATCAGAGACGCAAGGCTTTTGCCAGAAAAAATCATATACAAAAACCAACAATCATACCTCCGATCCACCTTGAGGCTGATGAATCATTACTCTGGCATTAGGCATCGCATAGCGCATCCCCTTCTCACCACCAGCAAGAATGATTGCTGCTTGACTAGCAACAACACCAAAGCACACTGTCCCAACTTTTGGTGAGATCTGCTTGTGTTAACTCAAAGATATATTTCAGGCATTGGCACAGAGCATCAAAAGACAACAAGTCTCTGGGTCTACTTGTAAGGATATGTTATTACAGATGTAAGTTGTGAATGGCAAATCCAAAAGATGACATTACAGGCAAGAACCGCAGCTAATTTACATGACTCGCTACAATTTATTCAGAAAAACTAAAACATGAATCTTCATAATAAAGTCAATTTCATGTCAGCGGAAAATATGTTGTTTATATCAGCACTTTGTCACACCTGCATCGCCAGGAGGTGATGCGGTGGACGCGTGAAGGTGGCCCCACCTGCCAGTAGGAAGGAAGGACAAGTGGACCACGGCTATTTAGCCAGCTGTAGCCAGTAGGCGTGTGTGTGTGTTGTAACTGAATTCTGAACCCTTCTCACCTCCCCTGAATCTACCCTGTATCGCTCCTCTCTTGGAAAGAACCTTCTTCCCCAAGTCTCGACTCATCCCCTTCCCCTCTCGATCCAATCCCGCGTAGATGAGTTCGTGACAGTTGGTAATCAGAGCTCAGGTTTTGGCCAAAAAAAAATTTTCCGTCGCCACTCAGTCCTCTCGATCGAGCCGTAACACCCACCGCTGCGGGTGCGGTCTCACTCCGGCGAGATCCGCGCGAAATCCCCAGCGGGGTTGGCTTGATTTGGAGCGTGTGCGACGGCGCCACCCAGCAAACCGTCGGCCCAGACTCGCCACATCATCACCGCCATGGCGGAATCCACGGGAGAGTTGAAGACGATGCTGCAGGCGCTCCTGAAGCGCTTCGATGAGACCACACTCGCGGGCGACAAGCAGCGCGAGGCCCAGATCACGTTCAATACGCAAGTCTCCGCGGATCTGGCGCACATCCGCAAGCAGTTGGATCTTACCCAGGCTGACGTCGACGAGGTGCGGCAGCAACGCGAGCTACCCCCTTCCCCTGCTGCCACGGCGCCACCCTACCGGAGGACGCCGATCACCACGACGGCGACACGCAGGCCTCCGCGGTGACGATGGAGCACGCGCGCGGGCCTCGTCCTCAGGGCCCTACCGTGCGCCTCGCCAACAACGGGCCGCCTCTGCTGCCGTTGCGGCATTCTTCCCAGTTCGGGCGCAGCGACAGCAGACGGCGTTCATGGCGGGTCGTGACACGCACCATGGACCGCGTGAGGAGTACGTCGTCAAGCCACCCAAGCACGACTTCCCTCGCTTCGACGGCGACTCGCCCAGCCTCTGGATCGACCGCTGCATCACCTACTTTGATCTATATCGAGTTCCGCCGCACAGTTGGGTGACCACGGCCTCCGTCTACATCGATGGCCACGCGGCGCACTGGTACCAGGCGTACAGGCAGACGCACCGTGCACCGAGCTGGGATGCGTTCACCGCGGCCATCATCAGCGAATTCGCGCCAAACGAGTTCAAGATGGAGATGCACAAGTTACTCCAGCTTCGTCAGACCGGCACCGTCGCCGAGTACCGAACGGCGTTCGAGACGCACATGTACCACCTGCTCGCCCTCGACGCGTCGCTCAACCCCAAGCTGTTCGTCACGCAGTTCCTGCTGGGTTTGCGCGACGATCTGCGGGCGGCAGTCCGTCTCCAGGAGCCATCCAGTCTCACGCGCGCGGCGGTCTTGGCGCGGATCGACGAAGAGGAAGCGGGCACACAACGTGCTCCACCGCGCCTGATCCCTGCGGGCCGACCACCACCACCACCACCACCACTACAGCTTCCTCCGCGGGCCACGGGAGTGCCACGGCCTGGCGGCGCGGCCGCGCCCCACGATGACTGGGCACGCGAGCGTCAGTTGCGCGAGCACCGACGCGCCAATGGCCTCTGCTTCAAGTGCGGAGATCGTTACTCCCGCGACCATAGATGCAAGCCCGCAACCCAGTTGCTCACGATTCATGTCGGCGACCATGGAGAAGTTCTCAGCGACGACGCAGTGCATGCCCTGGACCTTCTCGACGCGCCAGCAGAGCAAGATCCGGCGCCTGAATGTTGTGTGCTCTCCACACACGCGGTTGCTGGCACCGAGTCGCCGCGCACCATCCGTTTGCGCGCGCTCGTCGGCAATCAGGTGATGCTGCTGTTGGTGGACTCAGGGAGCACACACAGTTTTGTTTCCAAGGAATTTGCTGAGCGTGTGCACGCAACTTATGCGCCCGTGCCCGCGGTGGAGGTTCGGGTGGCCAACGGCGAGCACATGACGTGCAACAGCATGGTGAAGGGACTGAACTGGTGGATTCAAGGGCACACGTTCACCACAGACATGAGGCAACTGGATTTGGGCGCCTACGACGGCGTGCTTGGCATGGACTGGCTGGAAAAGTTCAGCCCGATGACTTGTCACTGGCTGGAGAAGACACTGACGTTCGAACACCACGGCGCCATGATCACCCTGCAAGGTGTTCGTCCACGGCAGCATGACAAGCTGGAGGAAATCGAGCCTGATCAATTGCGCAAATGGCAAGCCGGTAATGATATTTGGTACATGGCGGTCCTTGATCTGCCCCGCGCACCGGAGCCACAGGATGCCAAGATGCCACACAGTGTCCAGAGAGTCCTGACGGATTTCGCAGATGTGTTCGCCGACCCCAAAGGCTTGCCTCCTCATCGCCAATACGATCATGCAATCACATTGGTCGATGACGCGCGCCGGGCGAACTCGCGCCCTTATCGCTACTCGCCTCTGCAGAAAGACGAAATCGAGCGCCAAGTCCAGGAGATGCTCCAATCAGGCGTGATTGAGGACAGTATGAGTCCCTTCGCCGCCCCCGTGCTGCTCGTCAAGAAGAAAGACGGCACCTGGCGTTTTTGTGTCGACTACCGCCGGCTCAACGACGCCACTGTCAAGAACAAGTTTCCACTGCCCATTGTCGATGAGCTGCTCGACGAATTGGCTGGCGCGGCATTCTTCTCCAAATTGGACCTCCGCGCTGGCTACCATCAGATACGCATGCGCGCGGGCGATGAAGAGAAGACGGCGTTCAAGACCCACCATGGCCATTTCCATTTCAAAGTCATGCCATTCGGCCTGACGAACGCACCGGCAACTTTCCAGTGCCTCATGAACGAAATTTTCGCCAAGTACGTCCGCAAGTTCGTCATAATATTCCTTGATGACATTTTGATTTTCAGCGAAACTTTGGAGGAGCACCTCGAACACCTGCGTCTCGTCCTCGCTCTGCTCCGGGAGCACCAGTTGTACGCCAAGGAGTCCAAGTGTTCGTTCGCCCAGGACAGTATCTCCTACCTCGGCCACATCATTTCAAAGGAGGGCGTCGCAACGGACCCAGAGAAGACACAGGCGATGGTGGCGTGGCCTACTCCCACAAGCGCGACTGAACTTCGCGGCTTCCTCGGCCTCACCGGCTACTATCGCAAGTTCATCGCGCACTATGGCATCATCGCCAAGCCGCTCACAAGTTTGCTGACCAAGAAGGGCTTCGAGTGGACCGAGAAGGCGCAAGTGGCGTTCGACCTCCTCAAGCGTGCAATGGTGACTGCGCCCGTGCTCGCGCTCCCAGATTTCGCGCGCCCGTTTGCGATCGAGACTGACGCCTGCGCCTGTTGCAGGTTCTTCACCGTTCTGGCCGTAACTTTTGATTCCGGACTCCAATTTTGGTGTTCTTCGGCTCGTTTTGAAGCAAACGACGTGGTCTTGATAATCATATAGGTTTCCACATCATTTGCTTTGGACCAATTCTTGGCAAATTGGCATCTTCGCCTAGGCCATCCACCACCACGACTCAAAGCCGTGCATCTTCACCGGTTTCGCCCTTGGGGGTCCTTGCCAAGCACAACTTGTACCTCTCCATGGACTACATCAACCACCAAGCTCGCCAACGAGAACGATTCATACATCCTTTTGACCCCGACAGCGGAAGCAAGGTCGGTCACTCCGATTTTTTCAACGTAAAGGTGTCGATGAGGTATACCATTCCGTCACACAAATTTTGCCTTCCTTGCCATTACCCTTGTGAGCCGATCTATTCTTTGTACTTACCTTTGACCTATTGAGACTAGCTATCTGAGTGTTGCTAGGCCTTGTGAAATTTAGCATCTTAGTGATTATTTACGCATCATATCGTGTATATAGTTACTCCGTGCATCATCTTGTGATACTTGTCTTGTATATTTGGTCAAGGCTCAAAAGGGAAGTGGTGAAATGAAGAAAAGCTTCAAAAAAAAAGAGGGATACAAAAAGGAGGACTCATAAAAGAGCTTATAAGAAAAAGAGTTGAGCAATAAAGATATTTGTGCTAAGGATACACTTGTCCTGTAGGATTGGTGCCAAGTTCTCGAATCTTGCAGTATCGCACTCCTTGAGTTTGTGTAACACGAGTCTTTGTTAGGACAATTCTGTATGCTCATTTTCTTGGTTGCACAAGCCCCATATCTTTGCGTGAGTTTCCTTTTGTCTCTATGTCCATCCTTTTGTGAACACTTGCATAGCATTTTGAGGTCATTGTGGCTTGCTTCCAACTTTTACATCTCTTGAACTTCAAATTGCAAGAATTATGCCACTAATCCCTACCAAGCTCCACTATAAGCCATTTGTGTAGGTGTGAGGTTGGACAAGGTCCATTACCAAGTGCACTCATTTCATATTGTCAATTGCGAGGTCGCTTGATCCTTCACCAACATCAGAAAGAGGTAATGCATTGTTCATTCCCTTCTCTTCTCACGCCTAGCTCTAGTGTTAATATGGATAGGGAAGGCACATCACCTTCGGTCTACGCCAACAAAGACCACTTCGATGCCAAGTGGGACTACATTGAGGCCAAGATGGGCGCACAAATTGAGCTTATCAAAAATATGCCCAACAAATGCAAGTCGCCCTCATCTTCAAGATTATCTTCTCGACGACGCTCGAGTGCAGACGCTTCGAGCTACCATCTTCTTAAAGATCACACCGGCATTGGCACCATCACCGACAAGAGGAAGCTACAACGCCAACATCAAGGCGACCAACTACAAGCAAGCGTGACCACTCCATCTTCGGATGCACCTCAAGTGAGAATGCCGAGCATGGGATATTCCCTTCGGTCATGGAGGCGGATGATGAGCTAAGTCATATGGCCTTCCTCCTTGGCGAAGGTGACGAGATGGTTGAGCATGGGATTTTCCCTTCAACCATGGCGGCATATGGTGATGAGCTGAGAGACATTTGCACCCATACTGAGAGTGAGAGAGAGTTCACCACTAGCCCCATATTTGATGAGATGCACCAATTCTCGTGTGAGGAAAGCCACAACCACCACTTGAGTGACTCTACCATATGTGAGTTTGAGTGTGTCCACCTTAAGGGAGTGAGTGAACCACCACACATGAGTGGGGGTAGTTGACAGGTCTTGTGAGGCCAATTCCAACTCTAACAACTTAACCTCTACTTCGCTTGTGTCTTCTTATTTGGTGCAAGATCCCATATATGATGAAGCACCGACCGACAATTTCGTCCCTCCTATGGATACGACGATGGCATGGTGGAAGAAGATGCACCCCCCCGCCCTCCCCCACGTGGTTCCATATGTTAAGCTTCATGCACTAGCCAACGCAACCAAAAGTCCGAACTTATGGAAAGGGCTAGGCAATCCACATATACACTTCAACACCCCCTCTCACGTGTGAAGCGGAAAGTCAACACATGGATAGACTCAGAGGTATGCTCAAGAGGCTCATACATGGACACAAAGGGGGGAACAACAATTTCGGATAAATTGCGAAAGCCAGGACTTGAACTCAAGACCTTAGCCCTGATACCATGTTAAGCTTCATGCACTAGCCAACGCAACCAAAAGTTCGAACTGATGGAGGGAGATGGGCAATATATTTCAACACTCCCCCTCACGTCTAGGCTATTTTAGTCCTTAGACGCGGGATCGATGTAGGCCGCAGAATCGTTTTATTTAATACTGTGTTTGACAGGGTCTTGAACTCAAGACCTCTTGGCTCGGATACCATGTTGAATTCATGCTCTAGCCAACGCAACCAAAACTCCGAACTTATGGAAAGGGCTAGGCAATCCACATATACACTTCAACACCATCAAGATGATGTAGATGGCCAAAAGATGGTCCTTTCCACCCCACCTACACCACATGAGTGGACCTACAGAGGTAATAATAGAGGTGATGGTGATACTCTTGTTCCACTAGTGGACATTGATTACATCTCCCTATTGTCATGCCTCATGCTAGTTTGACTCCCTTATGTGATGACTTATTACCCATTTATGATCAGTATGATGATGTTCATGTGGAGTCTATTAGTTGTGATGCTATGTTGCATAGGATATCTTGTGAGAATTCTTTAGATCACATAATGTTTGATAATACTCTTGATTTGTCATATGCTATGGGTGAGATTTCCAAATCCACACATTTCCAATCTCATCATAGTAACTATGCATATCCCATAAAATTCAATCCTTTGGCAAGTATGGCATAGATGACAAATTCATGGTTCTTGGCATTTGCATAAGTTGTAATAATATTGCGATGCGTCCGTTACATAATTTGAGCAACTCTTTGCATATGCCTTGCCATGACATTTTAGCATGGAATTTGTGGATAACCACACATGTCTTGCATTCAATATATTGCATACTTGCCATCCTCATGATTTTGTTTGCGAGCATGGTAGCACTATAAACCTTTCATGCGAAACCAAATTTTCCATGCAAACCAATAATAATGCTATGGCCATGCATTGCTTTACATGTTCAATTTCTCCATGTTTTGCTTCAAGTACTTGCATTGCAAGCAACCATGCCTATACTATTGCTAGCAACCCATAGTTTTCTCATGCATGATGGAGAACTTGATACATCTTTTGTGTTGCATGATTCCAATAATTGAGTGCACCATATGGATCCCATGACAAAAAGTGCTATACATATACATCATACTTTTGCTCCACTTCAGGTCTCCATTATGTTGTACCACACAACCATCCTTTCATGATGGATGATAGTTTCTTGTATCATGCATCAAATTTCTTTACGGATTGCATATCTTTTGCTAACTCCCACACGCACATACAAATCATGATGGATGATGTGTACATATAGCACGCGCACACATTGTTTCCTTTTCAATATTGTGTAGGTGCCCACACTCGTCAACCCCGCAAGCACACGAGTTGACGAAAAGAGCTCCTGAGAGCAAGCAAGGTGTGCGCTACCATGGAGCTTCTCCACTATTCCTCTTCGCGACAAGACTTTGCGACCTTATTCTACATGGCACTCACATGGTTATGGGTTACTGTTCATTTTCACAATTTGTGCCCATCTTGCCATGATCATTCCTATTACAATGACATGCATTTGTGACCCATGCTTTGCATTATACATGACCCATCCTTCTATTCATTGTATTTGTATTTGCAAGCTTGGTGGAGATATCCATTGCTATTTTTTTTTCGAGAAAACGCAAAAGACCTTGCGTTTCTTTTCATTGAACAGGAAGGAAGTCAGTTACAATCGTCCTAGGACGAATAAGGTGAGGGTAGGGTACAAGGCTCAGTGCACGTCCCATGAGGGGGGAAGGACTACTCTTAGGCCTGCCGCTTCGGCCTTGGCCCAAGAGCCGGCTTCCTCCTTGATCTGGTCGACTAGTGTGCCGAGGGAGGGCGTCGCGTTATCAAAAACGCAGCGGTTCCTGTGCTTCCAGACGAGCCACGGTACTAGGAGCGCTACAGATTGCAGGGCCTTGCGTTGTGCTCGTGGCGTGTCGTGCTTGGCGTGTCGCCACCATCCATGAGGGCGGCTCTGATTAGGGATCGGCGCCGGATGCGCACCACGCCAGGTCTCGTGCCATACCGCCTCGAGAAGGGCGATCAAGCAAGAGGTGCCGCGATCGCTTGTGTGCTGATCGCACGTAAGACAGCTCAGATGATGTCAGCAGCCATGGCGGGCTAGACGGTCAAGGGTCCAAAGAATGATCCAGTTAGCAAGCCAATGGAAGAACTTGACCTCTGTGGAGCCTGTGCCTTCCAGATCGCTTCCAGAGTAGGAGGCGTGGATCCTGGAAGGTGGCGGTGTAGCAAGATCAAGAGAATAGATGCCGCTTCGGGTCCACTTCCGATCACCGATCGGGGCATCGCGAGTGTGCCTCGCGCTAGGTGCCAAAGCTGCAGTATCGACCGATCTCGTGTAGCCGAGAACGCCTGGATGTCACGGGCCCAGCGTTGCCGTTGAGTCCTTCGCCACCGTTCTCACCTTGCGCCGCTGCTTGGGGACGCAGCTAGTAGAGTAGGGCATGAGCTCGCCGACGGAGCGCCCGTTGAGCCAACGATCCTCCCAAAACAAGGCTTTCATGCCGTTCCCAATGGCCATGACGGTGGAGGCAAAGAACAGGGAGCGCTCATGGCAGGAGAATTGAAGATCCAGCCCTTGCCAGGCGCGTCCGTCGTCAGTTCGCGAGAGCCAGAGCCACCGCAGCCTGAGCGCGAGCCCGGTGCGCTCGAGGTCGCGAACCCCGAGGCCCCCATGCTCGAGGGGGCGGGAGACGAGGCGCCAGTTCACATGGCAGTGACCACCGTTGGCGACGGCTCGCCCAGCCCATAAGAATCCCGTTGATCTTCTCAAGCCGCCGCAGAGTTTTCTTCGGGGAAAAAGCAAGCAACCGGTGCACCGGATTCGCAGAGGACCGACTTGACGAGGGCAAGCTCGCTCGCTTATTCATGAGCCATGCTTTCAGCGGGCAGCGCCCACGCGACCCTTCGACCAAGGGTTGCAACCGATCGTGGCTCGGGCGACGCGTCGTCGGGTATGCCGAGGTAGGTGACAGAGGCGCGCGGGTCGAACAACCTGCACCGGTGATGATCTCGGTGGCATCCGCTCTCCATGCAAGACCGTGGCGAGCTCTTGGCGAAGTTAACTTTGAGGCCGGATGTTCACCAATGTGCCAAGGATTTCCTCGACCGCAGAGTGTCGCTCTCCGTGGCATGGCGTAATAGCATGACGCCGTCACAGATAGTGATATCGCCGGATAGGCCTCCGCGGTGCAACGGCAGAGGATGCCCGTCGTGGGCGCGTTGAATCACCGCCGAGGGTGTCAACCGCTAGAACGAATAGCCGGGGGACAGAGTCGCTTCGCCGCAGCCCTTCCTTGTGCCAAATCGGAGGTCTCGCACGCCGCTCAACCAGAACCCGAGTGCTCGCCGAGGACAAAGCAGGATGGCAATCCACTCAAGAAAGCGATGATCGAACCCATATCGGCGCGGGACCTCAAAGAGGAATGGCCATGATATGGAGTCGAAGCGTGAGATCAAGCTTGAGCATAACCCGGGGCTCCAAGTTGGCTCAAGAGCTTGAGCGATCACCGGACGAGCATGAAGTTGTCGTGGAGGCTCATCCCGAGGATGAACGCGTTTTGGTCATGGTGACGAGGTGGTCAAGTTTTGGAGCTAGCCGGAGCGAGAGGGCTTTGGCGAAGACCTTGGCCACGATGTGAATGAGGCAAATCGGGCGGTAGTCTCGCAACTCTAGGGCGTCGGCGCGCTTCGGCAGCAGGGTTAGAAGTGCCTGGTTGAGCTTGCCTGGTTATAATCATTGCTATTGTCATGTTCCACTTTTGGTACATGCCTATAATGATACTTGTGTTGGAAGAGCCATGATTATGCATCGTTCCTTCCATAGGACTTCTACCCAACACAGTGATGTTTGCCCCATGATTGTGTCGCATATGCTTTGTATGTTGCATCACACATGGTTGATACTTTATCTTTCCATGGGGTTGATGACAACTATTTTGATGCTTTGCACATGATTGGTATTGCATATTGTCATAAGTCTCCCTTTGTTGCACCTCCCATGTTGAACATTTGCTAATTGTTGTTGTTGAATGCAACGATGTTCTTATGCTTGAACATGAGACTACCCCCATAGCTTTCTCGCATATGGTTTGAGATCTTCTCGTATTCCATGTGACGCATGTTTTCTTTCCTTCTTTGCACAATATGCATGATGATCATTGTTGCTATGTCAAATGCAATGCATACGCCAGTCATGCATTGACTATATTCTGTGTTAATGGTTATGTGCAAGAGAAGAGACACATCATGATAGATGATGTGTTTATCTACCATGCACATACGCTCCTTGTTTTGTTTTGTTCATGTGTAGGTAATATCGACTACTCATCTACTCCTACACACCATGAGTTGACCCTACGAGCTCTTGAGAGCGAGCCAAGTACACTTTCCACCGACGCGCTACTATCACACATTTGCTTGTCCCTTGACATTGTGAAATACGCACAAGGACAAGCTTTCAAGGTGATCTCTTTCTCTTTTGAGAATCCCTAACCTTGAGCATGGAAATTTTGGATCACACCACATGTGCTTCATGCATCATGTCGCCTTGTTGTTCTTTTCGGCTAATTACTTGCACACATATGATTGTGATATTGATTTGATGCATGATTGCCACTTTTTCATGACTCTTGATGAACATACCTTGTGTGTTGTATCAAACTTGTTGATTCCGAGCTAAGAATAATAATGGAAAGGGCTGAACCCATGTCGGCCTCCCGGTCACTCTCGTGACTACAAAGCCCCGACCCCAACCCCCACCCCCCACCCCCCCCCCCCAAGCCACGCCGCCGCCCACAGAGACCTACATCGCCGCTAGTTGTGTACTTGTCGTCGTCAAAGGAGGCCCAAGGGCAAAGCCCTGCGACGGATGACGGCAGCAAGGACGCACGCCGTCCATGCTCGCAACCCTCCGTACTCTCTTAGCTTCGTTCTTTGCCTCCGACATCGAGATCCAGACCACACCGGCTACCTCAGGCACGCATGCCTATCCATCCCCGGCCTCGGACGCGCTCCCATGCGTGCACACTCCTCTCTCTGCCTCGCTCTTGGCTATTCCACCCGCAAACGGGACGCTCGTCCCTCTCCTAGCTCCACATCTCCCATTCACTGCTCCACCTCTTTAGGAAAGTCTACGGCAATGTTGCTTCTCCCCAACACCCCTCCCACATCGACGCTTCGCAGGTTTTGGCCACCACCGAATAAACAGTTCCGCCTCGCCGACCGTGGCGGCCAACCATGGTATTCCCTGTCGTGGCATGTTGGGCTGCCTCCTGCTCGTCCTTGGTGGCTGAGGCACCGGCCCAACCCCAACGCGAGCCTCGGCGTCGACCTTCACCACCACTCCACCCCCATGACATCTGCGGTTACTAGGTGCCCCGATGTCACCCCCTGCTCTGTGCGCCCCCGTGCGGCGCATGGCTTGCCGGACCTCGACCTCCCGCCCTCGTGTGGCACGGGACCAACCCCCGCCTACATCTTCTCCGCTTTCAACATGCCCCTGTTAAGCCGGCTCCCCTCGGCAAGGGTGGCCAGGCTCTATGCTCGCAATGACATGCCGCTCGTTTGCCTAGTTCTCGCCGGATCCACAAAAGGTTCCCTGCATCCCATGTGCAACATGCTTTGGTGCGCCTCGTCCGGCCTCCACGACTCAACCTTCAGTTGTGTGATGTCGGATACGGGGTCTTCCGGTCGCTTATGGGGTGTGTTTCGTTGCCTCGGCTAGTTGTGGCTCTGTCAGGCTCTGGGAGAAATCCTTGCGCTGCTTCAGTGCTTGCAACAATGACGCCTTTGGGCACTCCGTTTCTTCTTGGAGGTGTTGTGGAAGGGGTTCATGATTATCCCACTGCTTATCTAAGGCGCGGCTTTGTAGCTAGGATTCCCTTCGCTCCACTCTTTGGGTTCCTCTACTTTGCCTCCGACCGTTGTGCCTCCTGCTCTCCTCATGTTGATGTCTCTTCCTCAGCAACCCTGATAATCTCCTCTTCTCGCCATGTGAGCTGCTTGCAACACTCTGTCCGGCTTCTGCTTGGATCCTTTGTTCTCGCCAACTTGTGGCTGTGTGTCCTCCATCATGGTCTATAGCCGGCCTTAGTTGAGATATTTTCTTCTGAGGCCTCTTTGTGAGCTTGTCACTCTCTGTCACTTCTCACCAACTAACAATATCTTCCAGTGGTGAACTGGCATTCTCTATGCATCCTTGCTCAACTAGCGGCTTTCCCTCCGTCATTATCACCTCGCCACAGGCAAGACCACCCTAATCTTTGGTGTTGGATGGCTAGGGACAGGCAATGGTGCAACCCCCTGGTGGTGGAACCATGCATTATCTTGCGTCACTGGTTTCGATGTTGCTAATGCTCGTGTGCTCTCATGGCGACCTCTGAGTTTGCCTCCTTGTTGTCTTGCTAGGGCCGCCTTGTAGATGGTTAAGCATAACATGTGTTGCTCCACCCAACTACCTACTCCCTCCGGTCCTTTTTACTCCGCGTATTAGATTTTTGTCAAGTCAAACATTGCAAAATTTGACCAAATTTATAGTAAAAAATATCAACATCTACAATATCAAATATATATACTATGAAACTACATTTCATAACGAATCTAACAATATTGATTTGGCATTGTGAATGTTCATACTTTTTTCTATGTGCCTGGTCAAAGTAGAGACGCTTTGACTTTGGACAAAACTTATATGCAGACTAGAAAGGACCGGAGGGAGTATTTCTTTAGGTTGTTCGCCTTTGCTTTGTGTTGTAACTATTTACGGGGTTTCTTGTGTTTTCTTGCTTCGACTTTGTTTTTGCCCCTCGGGTTGTACGATTTTTTGATCTGGTTTTCCTCATAAACAGGATCAAGGTTTTCGATCTGGTCTTCCTCATAAACCAGATTATGGTTTTCAACCTGGTTTCCCTCGTAAACTGACCATTTTGTTCTCGGGTGCTTTCGACGCTAACCAATTTGGGGTGGTGGCCGGACAAACTGGCTCATTTTCTTTGAATAGAGATCAATCCTCATAGTTGCTCTGAATCAGTTGCGGGAACAGCGCACCGCCGACTTCCATCACCACGCGTTGGACGACCACCACTGGACCATCATGGCGACGCCCGCGCCTTGGCTACGCAGAAGGGGAACGTCGACGATAGACGTGCCGCTGTGGGTTGTGACCGGTGTGGCCATCCACTGAAGCTGACATGGTCTTCGATCAACACCTTACTCTAATGCCAAATATTAGAAACAGGTCAAAGTAGAGAAGCAGAGGGGAGCTAGGGCTGAACACAGGATAGTTTGATTTCTTGAAGCTATTTTTTGTATTGTTGCCTTGAGGCATATATATATATAGTACAGGGCAAGTCGGTTGCTAAGTCTGAACCGACCATGCAGCTCTAGCAGCTGCTAGTACAAGCAAAAAGCAAATTGACTACTAGCTGTCTAGGTGCATACACTATCTTACAAGGAAATGCAGCTACAGCTAAGTAACACAAGGAGTACAGCTAAAATGTTGAAAGCAACCTACAGTGAGTGACTAGGTGGAGTGCCACATCGACGGTTAAATGCCAACCAACCCCAGTAGAATGGTCAAAAATCCTATGATTAGCAACATTCTTATTCTCGGGTTCTTGATCAGGTACATTTGTGTCAAAATTAATTCTTAAGCTAGGTATTGGTTTTAACATGCACATAGTTTCAAAAGTGGAATGTTTCTTTAGCAACAAATTTAAGATTACCTAAGAACCCAATTACACTAAAGCTTCATTTTTGTTACATCTTACTTATAGTTTTACATGTCTACCGTGAGCATTCAAATCAGCACAAGCAAAAAAAAAAAGTTAGTATCAGATATGTGAACTGAAGATTATTTCACAAATCTAGCCACATAAACATGCGTTGCCCTGTTAGTTTTGTAGGAAATAGGAGAGTCTAACAGTAGACATTTACCACACATAATGCGAGTCCCTGTCTGGAGTACACGGGTTTTCCTGTTTTACGGATAAGTTCACACTTCATCATTTTACAACACTATTTTTCCAACTATCCCATGAAACATCCTATGACACCACCAGCATTACCAATCTAAGGGCCTGAGACTCAGCAAAAGAAAAACCTCATTATATGTCGTAAAAAGATGCTAAGAGAAGTGAAAGAAAGCAAAAGAAGCAATGGTGAAGCTCCATGTGTACTAGCACATATGCCCGTGCGTTGCAACGGGTAAAATTGATGTTTTGTACAAACATAATGTCCCACAGTACCAGATTCTCTATGAAGAACATGCTGCAACGCAGCATCCTTCTACAAAATAAACATAAAAAAATACGTTGCAATTTAGCCGTGTTCATATTTTCTTTGCCAGGCATAATCTCCCACCGATTTCATTTAAGTATAATCCTTTTTTTAATGGCATTTAAGTATAATCCTTTTATTAATTACTATGACGTCCTCACCCGTTTTAGTTGGGAATCAAATCCTTCCTTTTCTAGTTTAGTAGCCCCAACACATTGAAGCCTACAGGTCCTTCCTTTTAATTATCCTACCTTTTTACCTCAAATCATTCATGTAGAATTTATTAAGACCACATCTTTCTTTTAGTTATTCCACCGGTTTATCCATAATTCTTTCTTTAATTAGTCACATCTGTTTAAATATTCTATTTAAGCCCACAATCCTTCCTTTATTAGCTCATTCCTTAGTTAGCTTGCCCTAAACATGATGACTGCCACTCATATATTTAGAGTGAGTTGGGATTAGTAAATGTGAAAGACGCATAAGTCGTTGGTTGTTACATCGAAGAGCTAGACAGGAGGTCCTATGTTCAATTCCCACAATGTTGATTTATTTTGACCCAATTATTTTTCGCGGTCTCTATGAAAGCCCATAAAAGGCCCATCAACATACAAGTACCTGGCCCAGATCGCTTAGCGTGTGTAAATCAAACGAAAAGGACTAAACCAAACCAAGGATACCTATTTCCTTTAATAGTAGGTGATAGATATCTACCACCCATCTTGAGGGGGAGTGTTGAATCGGTATGGGCCCAAGCCCATCATATGTATCACTTAGGGCCCAAGCCCATGAGGATAAGTCACCTAGAAGGGCATCCAGCCCCTCCTGCTCCTCAGAGAGCCGCCACACACACTAACACTCACGCCGCAGTACTCTCTCTCCCTGATTCAACATGGTATCGAGGCCGGAGTTCGGCGCCGGCCGGCGAGGCGGCGGGATCCGCAGGATCCGGCGAGGCGCGGCGCTGGCTGCTGCTCGGCGACGACGGCCACAAGGCTAACGCTTCTGCTTGACGAGTGGTCGGGCGCGGCGCTACTGTCAAGGCGTGCCGGGCACGGCCGACGCGGCAGAGACGGAGGGACTCGCGACCAAGGCTGCGCAGTCCGCCCATGCGGCGAGTGCTTGCGTGAGTCGCGAGGTGCTTCTTTGGAGTTGTTGTCTTCTTCTGCCGCTGCGTGAGGCAATGGGAGGAGGTAGGAGAGGTGGTCCCGAGCCGCCGTTCTTCCGCTGCCCTTGGGAGGAAGAGGTGTTGCTTGGTCGCCATCGGTGGTGGTCATACCGTGGAGCTCTTTGTTGTTGGGTGTGTAGAGGCCGTGTCTGCTGCCGCTCTCGAGTGTTCTTGCTTCCTCCTCCCGACCAAGATGGCTGAGCCAACAGCCTTGCCGAGGCTTTCGAGAAGCTTGCTAAGATCTTCGAGGAATCGAAATCTGGGCCATCGCCTCGACAGAAGTGGCTCAAGATCGAACTGCCGCCCATGGACATGAAGTTAGAGGGCTACCAATTATCCGAAATGGTCCCGGCGGGCGTTTTTGGTGTGGGAATGTAAGGAGCTTGATGGGCACTTCTTGGGTGTTGTTCTTTGAACCAGAGACAAGACTAATGTGGAGGAAAAAGATGGAAGGTCATAAAGCACTTGTTGGGTGTTGTTCGAACCAGAGACAAGACTAATGTGGAGGAAAAAGATGGAAGGTCATAAACTCAGTGCTCATTGGCTGGTTGTCAACTCGGTGGTGCCCCCATTGGGCGCCTGTGGAGGGCTATCCACATCCATCGCGATATGGACGACTCGCCCACCCTTGTACTCGTGTAAGGGCAATGTCATGCTAATTGCTCGATTGAGGGGAGATCACCACAGATCAAGGCGACCGACATGTCGTTGATGACATATGTGGCGAGCCGCAGCTTTGTGGGCGAGCAGATAATCGCGACCCTCTGAACTCTACGACGCGGCTTGCATCGAGTCGAGCGCAGTGGATTGCACGCAGCGCAGTCAAACTGCTGGAGGGCTTAGAGGTTGTTTTCATGGCGGAGGGCATCCCTGCTGCACCAACCTCTCCCCGCCTCTATTGAGGAGACTATTGCTGCTATGTCTCAAGAGGAGGTGTGGCTATCTCTTGAGCATGCGTACATGAAGGTCAGGCCGTGCTTCGACATTTGCATCATCGAACGCATGGAGTGGAGCGATCCCAACAAATGTCATATCTGTGGGAGGCGGTGTCACTGAAGTGGGCGTGTCCAACTCGTGGCGCAGGCAGGGATATAACGGAGGGGAATCGGCAGAGGCGGGAGTGCTAGAGGCAGAGGTGGATACTGTGGACCTCAAGGGGTCAGCTTCTAGGGCAGAGGTGGCTACTCAGACACTCGGGGATCGAGAGGCTCACATGACAGCTGGCGGAGACACTGGACGCCAAAAGGCAAAGATGCAGATGATGTCGACTATGGAGACTTTGCTCTCGGGCCTCCACCGATGAAGGTAATCCGCAGGCATCTCTTGCTTCTAATGGGAGTGCTCCAGAGCGGTTCTCGACTCTGCAAAGATCTAAGCTGCTGCTAGTAAATCTTATGTGTTTGAGTCTTACACTAAGCACCCTCCGCCTCACACGGGCACTATGCAAACCGCCGATGGCACAAACCAGCTGTCATAGGGGTTGGCACACCAAGTGCACTCCACCATCTCCCTATCCTCGCTTTTACATGTGCCGCCTTTTCCTCGTCAATTTGGTCTCCTTCAAGGTTCTAATTGATCAAATTGACCGTCGTGTGATCCTTGACAAATTTGGTTGCGTGATTCAGAGCGACAAACGAGCTGCATAGCTTGGGACCGCATCAGCGTAGGGGCTCTGCACATGGACTGGAGGTGCAATGGACTTGGTGTGTGTTTGCGACCATGGAGGACAAGGAGAAGGAGGCGATGATCCATCATCAGAGGATGGGACATGTATCTTTTGATAAGATGAGTAGAATCTTTCCGGATGTTATCTGGGATAGGCAAGGGCAAGTCGACATGTGATGCTTGCGAATATGCCAAACACACACGAGCCTCATATGTGAGTAAGGGCTTAGGAGCATATCTCCCGTTATGCTTATTCATTCGGATGTATGGAAGAGCCTAGTTGTATCAATGAATGGAATGAAATACTTTGTGACATTCATCGATTGCTATTCTCGTATGACCTGGATTTATTTGATGCGCACAAAGATGAGGTGTTTAGTCTGTTTTTTGAATTTCCATGCCTTGGTGAAGAATCGCCAGTGTGTGCAGGTGATCGGGACTACTTGTCCGATCAAGGTATTCTTCATCAAACCGTGCCCAGCACACCCTCCTCGTAATGGAGTGGTGGAAAAGAAAATCGCATATTCTTGAGGTTGCTCGGTCATTGATGTTTACGATGAATGTGCCCAAATTCTTGTGGAGTGAAGCAGTGATGACAGCCACATACCTGATCAACCGGACACCATCAAGAATACTAAGCATGAAGTCTCCGTGTGAGCTAGTATATGGAGAAACTAAGTTTGTTGTTCCCCCAAAATTGTTTGGCAATACCTGTTTTGTTCGTGATCACCGTCCTTCTGTTGGAAAACTTGATCCGCGAGCAGTGAAGTGTATTTTTCTGGGCTATTCTTCTAGTCAGCAGGGATATAAATGTTGGTGTCCCTCAGAGAAATGCAGGTTTTGTCAGTATGGATGTAACCTTCAGGGAGTCTGAGCCATTCTATGGTGAGCCAACAGATCTAAGTGTGTTGTTTCAAGAGCTTGAGCATTTACACTGTGCGGGATGGTCAAGAGGGGAGAAGGCTGTGTCTCACACTCGGAGAGTTTCGTGGGCACTAACATTGATGATGATGTGCGTGTTCAAGTCCACCAATTGTGGGTACAATTCCAGTTGGTACTCTCACTGATGGTGATGTGCAGGTTCAGGTCCAGCCAACAGTGGGTTACATTCAGATTGGTAATCTCCAGCTCCCTGTTCCAGATCGGTGGCAGAATATTCCCCTAGTGTACTCTCGACGGCAGCCACAAGTGCCACAAGTGCATAGCTCATCTGACATGCGTCTGGTCTATTCACGGCGGCAACCACTTGTGCAGGAGGAGCAGCAAGTGCAGGGGGAGCAATCAGTGCAGGGGGAGCAACAAGGCAGTGGTGCAAGCTCATCTGACACGGTGGAACTGCCTATTGCGTTGCGAAAGGGGACACGTGAAGCGGCACAGAAGGCTTTACCACCAAAGTTTTTTGATGATCATGACATTGGAAATTGTATGTCTTGTGCGGCTTTGTCTCCTTCCTATAGAGTGTTTGTTGCCTCTCTTCAAACTGTGTCAATCCCAAAGGATTGGAAGGCTGCAAAGCAAGATCCGGCGGGCGGAAGCGATGATAGAAGAGTTGGAAGCACCGAGGAAAAACAAGACGGGTGCTAACCACATTGCCGGCAGAAAGAAAGCGATTAGTTGTAAGTGGATCTATACAAGGAAGCGTAATCCCGAGGGAAGGTGGAACGGTATAAGGCCGATTGGTCGCCAGAGGATATAGTCAAACTTATGGAATGGACTATGACGAGACGCTTGATCCAAAGGGCAAAGATGAACACAAGAAGGATATTGGTTTCTGTCGCAAACTTTGGGTGGAAGTTGCATCAATTAGATGTCAAGAATGCCTTCTTGCATGGTGAGTTGAGGAAGAAGTGTACATGGAGATACCACTGTGTTTTGGTACTTCACGCACCACGGGAAGGTATGCAGTCAAGAAATCCTTGTATGGATCAAGCAATCGCCGAGGGCTTGGTTCGATAGGTTCGTATGTGTCAGTCTGCTATGGGGTATGGTCAATGTAATGGTGACCACACGGTGTTCTACAAACACTCACTCTCGATCGGAAGATCACCATCCTTGCGCTTTATGTGGATGACATTATCATCACTTGGAGATGATAAGGAGGAAATAGAGAGATTGAAGGATGTCTAAGCAAGGAGTTTGAGGTAAAGGATTTGGGCAACCTAAAATACTTCCTTGGCATTGAAGTGGCTCTGACAGAGAAGGGAATATCTTTGTGCCAACGGAAATACACCTTGGATCTCTTGAGTGACATGGGCATGATGGGATGTCGTGTAGCCCTACGCCGATCGAACAAAATCATCGAGTGACACTCAATCGGGTGAGCTGGTGAATAAGGAAGATTATCGAAATTAGTTGGGAGGTTATTGTACTTGTGTCATACCAGCCCGACATTACGTATGACGTGGGTGTGGTGAGCGATACATGCATGAACCAAGGAGTGGGCATCTTGATATTGTGCATGAATCGAGATACTTGAAGGGACTCCGGTAAAGGGTTGTGGTTTGCGAAGAGTGGACATCTTGAGGTGGATGGCTATAGTGACTCTGATTGGGCCATTGTCAAGATGATAGAAGATCAACTTCAGCTCTTGTGTGTTTGTGGGAGGAAATTTGGTGTCATGGAGAAGCAAGAAATGCATAGCTATGTCTAGATCAACAATGAGGCTAAGTACTGAGCATTATCTCAAGGGTTGTGTGAGATGCTCTGGGTGAAGTACCCATCGAGCGAGTTGAAACTTCCGAGCAAGGGCCCTTGAAGGTGTGGTGTGACAATCATCGGCTATAGCCATTGCTAATAACCCAGCTTCAACATGACAGACAAAGCATGTGGAAATTGATCGCTTCTTCATTAAGGAGAAACTTGATGTTTGGATCATCGGCCTTGGTCATGTCGGCCTGGGCAGCAGCTTGCATTGCTTGACAAAGGGACTAGGAACAAAGGATCAGAATTTGCATGTGACAAGATGGGAATGATAGATATCTACCACCCATCTTGAGGGGGAGTGTTGAACCGGTATGGGCCCAAGCCCATCATATGTATCACTTAGGGCCCAAGCCCATGAGGATAAGCTGACCTAGAAGGGGCATCCAGTCCTCCCGTTCCCAGGGAGAGCCGCCACACACACTAACACTCACGCTGCTGGTACTCCTCTCTCCCTGATTCAACAGTAGGTATAGATGTACAAGACACAAGTACTTGGCCTAGCCAGCCCAAAAAACAGTTTCTAAGGCTAAACCAGATTTGGGAAATGAGGCATGTCACATGTGGCAAGCAGAACCGTACCAAAGCCCACTTGGAGCCGCCCAGCACAGGAATTGCTCAGGTTTATGTACCAATTTAAGATTACAACTCCTGTAAACAATACCATGGACACAAGAGCAGCTTTTGCATAACATTATTATTTCCTTTTAATACTACGAGTAAGCTCACTGGCTCGTTTTATACGTAAGCTCACTGGCCAAGGAGGTCTATACACGACGGACTCAAAATTGTTTGGTGCTGTGTGTGCAATGATTCTAGTGCCAACAACATAAATCTTAATCAGATGGAAGAATTCTTGTGACGGGTGAACAAGAAACAAAATATATATAATGGAAAGAAATATTAAGAATGTAGCATGAATTATAGTGGTGAATTACAATGATTATAGATAATGTACCCATGACATGCAATCATAAATTGCTAAGCTGGAGAGATTATAGATAACGTACCCAGGACATGCAATCATAAATTGCTAAGATAGAATAGAGACTTCCGCCAGGGCAGTTAAGATAGATCTGATATAGAAGAACACATTGAGTAATTCAACAAATCGAGGGGCCAGATACACGCGCGCGCGCGCGACACACACACACACAATAAGGCAAATGTTACGTTATAAAATTAATTTTGAACCTCCAATAAAGAAAATGTACACTAACCAGAATATCACCCTCTTCATCTATAGCAGAAAGTGTGACAAGCTGTGATATCACACGTTGTGCCACTTGCGAGTTAACATATTGACCAATGAAGATTATACGGTTTCCTAGCAGTACGGTTGCCAGATCCAGAGGGCCACCAGGAGTCATGATAGCAGGCATTAAAGGTGGATTTTCATTCTCTGATGCCATGATTGTATTTTTCCTATAGAATAGATAATCATTTACAGTTATGGGTGCATTTCAGTCCACAAACTATTGACTGGAAAAGGAAATAATCAGCCTTCTTATACACAACCTATATTAAAAATAGACAAGGATAAGAAGATAGCAACCATGGTAGCTTCAAATGAATCACCTCGGATAAGATTGACTGTGTATCCTCTCATCCAACCGTGCAGAAACACCTGATGTTAAAACTTGCAGTCCTATATGTACAATTTGAGTGAGACAGAAACTCGATATGTTGGCAATAATACCATGAAGAGAAAAAACATGGACTGCAGAAAAATTGTGTGAAAGAATGTGCAGCACAATATATTCTCCGTCCTTACGGTTTGGGTTACAGAATGGCGAGAGGGATGGCAGGAGACGATATCAGGAGCTAAGGTTAGAACACAAGGGATAACTAGGGAGACAGTCACCACCATGCTCTGGCATGGCTTGTCCCCTAGCATCGTGCCAGCTTGCGCAAGGCTATGAGTACAGCATGTTTTGGCTCCTCAAAAAAGAAATGAACAAATCTGAGGCCTAGGATCCAACCACTTTCGACCAGTCTTTCTCCAAGTTACCGTCAGCATCAGCCAACTAAAGTCAGTTTACCGAAAAAGGCTTTCGCCCCGCTTTATATATAAAGCAATGATCAACAGCATCCAGTACAAACGCACTCCCCCACAACACATGCACACACACACACCCAAGGCAGGATACATAGGCGCTGAGCGCAACAACACCATCCCTAGCACTACGCGAAGAGGTGGAGCCGCATATGACGAACC
Source organism: Aegilops speltoides (assembly GCA_021437245.1). NCBI lineage: Eukaryota > Viridiplantae > Streptophyta > Magnoliopsida > Poales > Poaceae > Aegilops > Aegilops speltoides. Next base: position 165,553,665 of record CM038144.1, read on the forward strand.
GTGGGCTCCAAGGCGGCGCCTTCAGGAAGGAGACGACACCAGAGCACCGCCACCGCACAATCCAAGGATCAGAGTTTCCCCTGGAGCAACACGACGGGCAATGAGAGCCGCGATGACGCCTTCAAGAAGGGAACGAGCTTCGCCGCCGCCGGTCCATCCGAAGATAGAGCAGGTTTTCACCCCGGCCACCATTCACCGCCACCGAACGCCACACCCCGGCTACCACGCCGTCCACACGGCCGTGGAAACCGGGCAGCACCAAGCCACGGGCTCTACCCATGAGCACCGCAGACCACCCACTAGGGCCGCCGCCCCAGCATCCAGGACCTAGACACCACCTCACCCGAGATCTGCCGCACCCCAACCAAAGGCACAAGCGGAAAGGACCCGCCTTTCGCACCCCTGGGCTGCCCCAGTGCCGAGACCCGATAGGTCGGCCAGAACTGGCCTCCATCGCCCCGTCCAGCGGCACCGGGCGCGAGACGAGCTCGGTCCTGCTGCCGGGCGCGAGACGAGCATGGTCCTGCTGCCGGCGCGAGACGAGCTTGGTCCTGCTGCCGGGCGCGAGACAAGCATGGTCCTGCTGCCGGGCGCGAGACAAGGTCAGTCCTGCTGCCGAGCGCGAGACGAGCTCGATCCTGCTGCCGAGTGCGAGGCGAGTGATGGATCACAACAGGGGAAGGGCCAACCCTTCGACAAAGGTTGCATACGGATGACGAGGAAAGGGCTCGAAGGTCGAAACGGGCCGCCTACAAACGAGCCGACACCGGAGAACCAGCCGCCGCCGCAACCGACCCGCCAAGAGCGGCAGCCACGCCGGGCCACTGCCCAACCTGGAGGACGCAAAGCATCGGAGCTGCCGGGCACGCACCGCCCCACTACCACGCCGCTGCTACCTCCACCGAGCTACGAAGAGGAAACCGCCGACCGTGGCCCAGGCCAAGCGCAGCCCGTGGCACAAGGGAGCCCCGCCTGCAGCACGATACGCCGCTGCCCCAGTCCATCCCACCACCACCGCCACCACACCGCGACCCCTACCTGTGACAAGGAGAGGCCGGCCGTGGCCAAAACCGCCCACAGCCCCCGCCGAAGGACAAGCCGTCTGCACCGAATCCGGCCGGATCTGGCCCGGGTCGCCCCACGCGCCGCCACCAAGAGAAGATCCACCGCAGCCGCCGGGCGCCGCCCAGTCCCAGACGCCGGCGCGCCGCCGCCTCCAAGGCCTCCCTGCGCCAAGACACCGGGCCCACGGTCACCCGACCCTGCCAAAGAAATGACCACGCCGAGGAGAGAGATTCCGCCACCCACGCCGAGAAGCTGCCTCGCGGCGCGTCATGATGGCGGTGGGGAGGGCCGGGAGGAGGGGATGAGGAGGAGGAAGCTAGGGTTGCCCCCGAGGTCGCTCGCGGGAGCGGTTCAGGGGAGGAGCTATGTCCTAAAGTCAGTTTCAGCAACCTAGCCCACTCAAGTTGGTTGCTTGCCAGCTTATACTGTTTTAGTGCAGAGGTTGCAAACCCAGCACCAAAACAAACGACAACTTCAATATTCCCATTAGTCATCAATTGTCACGTTAAAGATAGACTTCCTCTTCAAACCATCTTGATTATGGTAATACAATCAGATTGATGAAACATTCACTACTGCTACGGAAGATATAGCTTTTGCTACATATATGCTTTCATCCACGCTTGATGCATTCTGAAATGTTAGGCACAGACAATAATGTGCATAACTGTTCAACAGAAAATACAAATGATTGCACAGTGTAAGCTGGATTACACAAGTTTATCATCAATTTATGGTATGCAATGGGTGGCTTAGAGCATCTACAGTAGATGGTCCAAATGTAAAAGTAACTAACTTTTGGACCGTCTAAGGCCAAAAACGCAGCTCCAACAGACGGTCCATATGTAAACAAAATTGGACCGCGGCCTCCTCGTGATGTAAAATGCAACACCTCGCGGTGCAAATTTACATCACGAGGTGCATCTGGTCCAAAACCAGCCGCCGCCCACGAACGTCCAACCGCCACTTCATTTTTTTTCCGCCAGACGCTCATGACCTCTCGCCCGTCCGCCACCCCCGCCGCCCATTAACCCGCCGCTGCCCGCCGCTACCAGACGATCTGGCCCAGCCGCCTGCCGTTGTTTCCGCCGCCCGCCCGCCCGACCTCCGCTGATCCGGCCATGCCAATCGCATGCCCGCCCGTCGCCGAACTCCGCCTGCCCCCCGCCCCCGAGTTCGACCCGCCCGCCTCCGTCGCCACCGTCCCGCACGCGCGCGCCCTACGCTTGCCCGCCGGCTCCATCCACCACCGCCCTCCTGCTCCGCCCGCCCGCTCCGCCACCGCCTCGCCCGCCCGCTCCGTCCGCCGCGCCCGCCTGCCCGTCCCGCCCGTCGCCATCGCCGCCACACGCCGCCCACCGCTCTCACCGCTCTCCGATGGCGCCGAAGAAGACGCCGAAGGGCAAGTCGGGCTTCTTCGGCGTGAGGCAGAAGCCCTCTGGTAACTGGGGAGTGGAGTTCTCCGACGCCGGGAGACGTTGGTGGATCGGCACGTACCCCTCCGCCCACGAGGCCGCGCGTGCCTACAACGTGGCGGTGTGGCGTGCCAAGAGGCCTCGGGAGCACCTCAACTTTCCAGATATCGAGAGTCGGGTGGAAGCGGAGATCTTGTGCCGCAGGGCATCAAGATGAAGGAGATCACGACGAAGAAGAAGACGACGAAGAAGCCGTCGGTTGTCGCCAATGCCGGCGAGACCGATTTAGGAGGCGATGGCAAGGTTTGCTCGAGCATCCGAGTACGCCCGTCCGAGCCGAGTATCGAAGCGTGAGGCGGAGCAGAAGAAGAAGGAGGACGAGGCCGGTCCCTCGACGGTGATCCCTAGTCCTCTTCCGAGGAGGATCAGACCTCTCGGAGGAGGAGGAGGGGTGCGACGACCCGGAGAAGGAGGAGTTCTGGGCGCAGTTCCGCAGCTCCGACGATGAGTAGTTTATCTAGTAGTTTGAATAAGTAGTAGTTGAAGTTCATGTATGAAACTATGTTGAATTTGATGTTTGAACTATGTTGAATGGACTAGTAGTTTGTCGTTTTAAGAAATTTACATCTTCATTTTGGACCATCTATTGGAGTTGCTTTTTGGACCATCTGTTGGAGTTGAGCTTTTTTTGGAGCTCCAAAACGCAATTTTTGACGGTCCAAATTTTACATCTTCCGTTTGGACCGCCAAATTTTGGACCATCTATTGGAGATGCTCTTATAAGAAGTAAACATCCTGGAATCACATAAGCGTGTCACCAGAGTACAATCACACTCGACAACAATCAGAAGACGTTCTAATTATTAGACCAAAATCTCCGACAGCTTACTAAACCCGCATCAAATCAGATTATCCAATTCCAAATAGTGGTCGCCTACACAACTCAATATTTCGTTGCTCCACCCAATTCATAGAAGAGAAAAGTAATTCTACATAACGAAAAAAAAAAGTAGAGAAAGAAGCTCACCTCGGAGGCGCCGAGATGCACTGCTTCCATTCCGCCTAGACAAAGGAGAGCAGGCAAAGGACGAACTGAAAACGAGCAGTTGGTGATTACACGAGCGGGAGAGACATGGGGCGGTAGAGTGAGGATATTCACCTGTGCGAGAATTGGCAGGAGGGAGAGGCGCGGACGGCGAGGGCCGTGGGGATGGCCATGGGCGGCACTCGAGGCTGAGGCCGGAGGTGCCTGAGCGTGGTAGCGAACAGACGACTGACGAGGGTGAGATGAGGTTAGGGCATCTCCAATTCATTTTTCTAGGGCGATGCTCTGCGCCGGTTCCCAACCAGTCGCATCGCCACCGTCCGATGCGTGTTTCCAGCCATCAGATCAGCCCTTGCTTTGTCCTTACTGTTTCACTTTCGGAATCGGAAAATCAATTCGCCGGGTGCATTTGCACCCGGGGCCATTTTTTATTTTTTTTCAAATGTTGAAAAAATTGAAACAAAATTTTTTGGTCATCTTTGTCACATACAAACGCGACCTGCAATTTTTGAGACAAAAATGTTAATCATTTTGGCTTGCGCAAAAAAAACAAATCAAAGACCAAATGTCACCCCAAAATTTGTTTTTTCGCCGACGAAACACCGTTGCTTCGTTCCGCGTGAATTTTGTCAAGCATGTTTACGACACCAACATGATCATCCACAAAAAATTTCAGAATTTTTTTAAAACATTTAATTTGATTTTTGGGGTACTGTTCATCTGGGTGCAAATGCACCCGGGAGCCAAAACGCCTCCCCCGTTCGGGATCTTCTATATCTAGCGGGCAGCCGTAGGCATCATGCTACTGATACTGTGCATCGATCAAACTAGTCCTACACTGTTGGATCAAAAAAAAGAGGATATTCTGATCACTAATTGTGTTCTTCCTACATTAACTGCTTCCATAAAAATCACGTGTATGGAACTCTGATTATGTGCATTGCTCCTTGGTGTTAGAAAACAACTTACCGAATTTAAGCAGGTAGATTCCAAAAGAAGCCTACGTAAAAACAAGATTCCTTAGGGCATCTCCAGCCGTTGGCCCCCCAGGGGGCGTCTAAAAGCGCCGCCTGGGGGTGAGCCGGCGAAAAAAACGGCCTTGGGGGCGAGTCGTCGCCAAATTGCCGACCCCTGTATGCAAAAAAAAAATAGGGAGGCCCGTTCGCTAAGATATGACGAAGAACGGTTAAATTACGTCAAACATGGCGAATTTCACCAAATTCGCCCATTTTCATTACATTATTAAAACCTAAGCTAATCTAAAAAGAAATGCTTATTGAAGTCGCCGGCACCGTTGCCGCCATCGTCGTCGCCGCCTTCTCCTCCTTGACGTGGATGCCCTTACCGACCCGACGCCGCCATGGTGGATCGGCGCGGCGTCGTCGTCGTCATTGTCGCCTGCCGCGACAGACGACGACCGCTTTCGCCGCGCCGCTGCGTCGTCGCTCCGCGAAGCGCCTTGCCGGCGTACCGGCGCGCCTTCGCCTTCTCCGCACGCCTTCTCCATCGCAATGGAGTCTGGCGCGCCCATTCCAGACCGTGATCGTTGCCGACGAAGTTCCGCCGTCGCCAGCGCCAGTTCGCTCCGCTTTCATCGGGCACGGCCCGGCTCCGTCTTCACCGGCGCCATTCCGCTCCGCCGCTTGACGGCGCGAGGAACCGAGGCGCGCCGGCCGCCTCGTGGATGACGATCGGGCTGCGATTGCGCCGACCGAAGCGGCGACTCGACGCAGCTCGGCCTTGACGGCGAAAGGTGGCGGGTTCCGGAGGAGTGAGGAGGATCGGGAGGAAGAGGAGGAGGTCGACCGAACCGCCTTGGCGCCCATGCCCGGCCAGGCGTGCGTCGCCGGTATGCTAACGGTGGTCGTTGCCGCCGAGGTGCGTGAGCACGCCCTCGAGTGTGCGGCGGGACGCCCGCCGTAGGCGGCGCCGCTGTTTCGCCGCCCGGCGACCACAGCGCGCGTTGGTGGGACCCGGCGCTTCTTCTTTGTCGGCGCCAAAACGCCGCCAGCGGCGTGGTTGTCGGCGGCGTCTTGAGGGGAGCGTTCAGCGTCGATGAGGACGCGCGACGACGCCAACCTCGCCGGCGGCACTCGGCTTCGCCGGCGTCAGCAAAGGGAATGGCACACCACGGCGCTAAGCCTCCATCCCGACGGCCGCGCGCATGTCCGGCGGCGCTGATGTTCGCCGAACAAGCGAGACTCTGAGGCGGCGAACGGCGGCCGGTTGCCGCCGCCGCCGCCCCCCGGGAAGCGTTCGCCATGGCGTCGGCGACGGTGCGTGGGAGAGGCAGAGAGAGGGAGGGCGGACGGCGGCGAAGGGCGGGCCGGTGTGCACAGAAGCGGAGTGGAGGCCGCCGCCTTTTATAGCCGGGCCGCGCCGTGTACGCTGCGGCGGCGAGGGAGGCGTCGGCGCCGCCCGTGACGCCGCCGTGAAGGAATCAATGGCAAGGCCGACCGGCGGCAGCCTTTTGCCATTGATTCCCGCGAACCCGAGGCCGTTGGGGAAGACGAGGCGCTGGGTCGCCGACGCTGCTGGCCCGCGGCTTCTTCGCGCTAAAACAACTTCGCCGGCGCTTCGGCGCCAATACGCCGGGTTGGGCTGGTCCGCCATTGCTGCCCAAGCGATTTTAGCGTCTGAAGGCCTGGGCGCGATCGTTTTTGCCACGGCCAGAAAAATCGCTGGGAGGCCTTCTTGGGGGCGCGGCTGGAGATGCCCTTACTAAGCAATGCTTTCAACATTATCCAAAGTTCGTGCTTCCATCTTTGTTTCTTCTTGTCTTCTTTCTCCTCAACAAATTAATAATTTATGTTTGCTTCTCTTATGACAAAAAAAATTATGGTTCCATTCATTGTAAAATTTCTTCTGTGGTGAATTAAATCGGCTTTGATTTATTTCAAATTTTGGGTTCATGTAGCCTGATATTTCGTTTCAGAAGCATCATTGTCTTGCTTCCGTCAACAAGAGAATTGCTTCGAACATCACTCCGTCAAAAGGACATACCACATATTTGAGAAGCATCTCACATTTTCTGATGTAGGGTGGAACCCTAATGTCTGATCTTTCACGAATTGGAGGAGGATTCCTCGAAGAACATGAAGAACACGGGAAAGAACGGGGGGAAATCATAAGAGAAACACTCAAGAACAAGTCCAACCACACATCCACTAGACTAACAAACACATGGATGCACAAGGTATATGAACAACTGCTTTATGTGGTGCGCTCGAAGACACGGATCATACCTTCTTTCAGTGTACCATGGCCAAATTCGTACGGTGTTGCATCAGGTCCTGGCTTCACGTGTCTTGGAGCCCCCCTCTTTCGCGGATCTCAGGGCCTTGGCCAATGGCCTTTCGGGGACCTCTAAATGGGGTTTTGGGTGGGGTTTGCTGCGATCTATTGGTCGATGTGGACTACTAGGAACAAGTTTACTATTGAACACTCCTTCCCGGCTAAACCTGTTGACTGCTTATTTAAAACTTGCATGTTCTTGCAGCAGTGAAGATCATTGACTAAGGAGGTTAACCATTAGGCTTTTGATCTGATGACTTCAAAGATTCGGGCTACTGCTTCTTCCTTGTCGCAACACCAAACCGAAGGATGTGGAACTTGGAGGTCCCTTCTGTTGGCGTGCTTTTTGTAGTCTGGCCTGCGTGCCATGTTTTGGCTTGGGAGCCATGTATCAGTATTGGTGATGTTATTGTTCGTCTTTGTGTTTTGGCTGCTCGTCTTCTTGTCTGGTGAACACTGCCTGGTGGCTTTATTTATAAAGTCGGGGTGATGCCTTTCGTCTAAAAAAGGTATATAAACAACAAAGCGAAAGATAGAAGGTAGAGTTCATCCCAAATCCAAAAGGAGATCGGTCTCGGTATGATCTATATAGATTCTTCCCACAAAGGGGGTCTTGAATCCCTCGGGATCTTCTCACATGATCACATGGAGGTCTTGAACTCCATGGGAGTGGTCTCTCTCTCTCTCTCTCTCTCTCTCTCTCTCTCTCTCTCTCTCTCTCTCTCTCTCTCTCTCTCTGTAGAGGTAGGAGCAAAGTTCAAAGGTGGCCTATTTATAGTCTAAGCCACGAAGTGGGAGGGGGAAGGGTTACATGGGCCTCTGGCCCGACTCTGCGCACAGGCAGGCGCCGGATGTCCGGCCATTCGGAGACGCCAAATGTCCAGCCATTTGATGGCCTTCGCAGTTGTACTCCTGATGTGACGGCGGCCTGATCTTTCGATGAGAGTGGGGGTAACTATCGATTTGGTAGATTTTGACCTTGACGATCTGGCTATATCATACCTGACGATACGCCTCGACAATTGCTAAACCAATCTCTGATGGTTATTGACCTTGCCGTAGGCACGATCAACCTGAACAACGAGGTTCGAGTTCCTACAAGCAACCGAAGAACTGGCAAGAACAAAAGTGAATTGCAATCTGAAATTGCGGATAATAAACTGAGCATACAAACTAGATGAAAAATTGGGGTTCCACTGTGGATCTAACAAAGAGGTAGCCCTACACGTGTCGTAGATGCGAATTGTAGCGATGTCTAGACAATACAATAAAATCCGAGCATAAACCCTAACCTATACTAGCTATTTATTAACTACTGCTTCCGATCGAAGGCGGTATCTGCCGTCCACTAATCAGACTGCTCGAGGCCGTACATGGCTGGTCTTCGTGGACTTTGTGGCAGGCACCTGGTGGTGTGGCCGAAAGCTCTAGGGCCCACCCACATGGTGGTGTTGGCCCATTAATCCAAGTCTTTTGGTCCTGGTGCACTTCATGCATGCGTACGTGACATGTTTGGTGGATAGGTCATGTGACATGCATGCAAGAGTGTTGCTCCATTTGATCTGAATCCATATTGTCTTCATTTTTAATCTTTCCTTTATTCATAAGTACAAGCAAATTCAAACATGATGTAATATTATATTCTCGTTAGTTAAATCATATGTACAAATGAGCGATAGTACGTGGCCATTAATTTGTCTCGCTCGCGCTCTAGTAATAGAACCAAGTGAAATAACTGATGTAGGAATCGCGGCAGGTGTAACAGTAGAAGAGATGCCCTCATCATCCCCCCCCCCTTCTTGAATCGAAGTCATCCTCGAGGTATCTCGTCATCATCACCCAAATAAGGCTTTAAGTCTACAACATTATATGTGGGACTAACCCAAAATTCTGCAGACAAATCAAGCTTATATGCATTCTCGTTAATTTTTTCAAGCACTTTAAAAGGTCCATCCGCACGAGGCTTTAATTTTGATTTTCGTAAATCAGGGAAGCGGTCTTTTCGCAAATGTAACCATACTAAATCACCTGGTTCGAACACAATACTTTTCCTACCCTGACTACCAGCAAGTTTATACTTGGCATTCATGCGTCCAATATTTTTCTTAGTCATATCATGCATTTTCAATACTAACTCAGCACGTTCTTTAGCATCAAGGTTTACCTTCTCTGAAGATGGAATAGGTAATAAATCAATTGACACACGAGGTATAAATCCTTAAACAATTTCAAAAGGGCATAATTTTGTGGTACATTGAACTGAACGATTATAAGCAAACTCTACATGAGGTAGACATTCTTCCCACATTTTTAAATTCGTTTTTAAAATAGTCCTAAGCATAGTAGACAAAGTACGATTAACCACTTCAGTTTTGACCATCAATTTGAGGATGACATGTAGTGCTAAATAAAAGCTTAGTCCCCAATTTTGTGCACAACACCCTCCAAAAGTGGTTAAGAAATTTTGTGTCCTGATCAGAAACAATTGTATTTGTCACATCATGCAAACGGACTACTTCGCAAAAGAACAAATCAGCAATGTGAGTAGCATCGTCACTTTTATGACAAGGTATAAAATGTGCCATCTTAGAGAATCTATCGACAACAACAAATATATTATCCCTCCCCGTCATGTTCTAGGCAGTCCTAATACAAAGTCCATAGATATATCTTCCCAACAAGTGCCAGGAACAGGAAGAGGCATATATAAACCATGTGGCTTCAATCGTGACTCAGATTTTTGGCATGCGTGCAACATATCTCTCCACATCGCTTCTCATTTTTGGCCAAAAGAAATGACCAGCAAGGATGTCTTCAGTCTTCTTGACGCCAAAATGTCCCATAAGTCCTCCGCCATGTGCCTCCTGTAACAACAAAAAGATGAACAGAGCTATCTAGGATGCATAGCTTATTAGCACAAAAAACAAATCCGTCATTAACGACGAACTTGTTCCAAGTTCTACCCGCTCTGTAATTGAGCAATATATCTTTAAAATTGACATCATTAGTGTATTGCTCTTTTATAGTTTCAAGTCCAAAAAATTTGAAGTCAAGTTGTGATAACATGGTATAGCGTCTAGACAATGCATCAGCAATAACATTCTCGTTCCCTTTTCTTGTGCTTAATAACATAAGGAAAAGATTCAATAAATTAACCAACCCATTTTGCATGTCTATGGTTCAGTTTGCTTTGATTTCTAATATGCTTGAGTGATTCATGATGAGAATGTATGACAAACTCCTTAGGCCATAAACTCCTTAGATGCATTAGTCAATACAAAAGGCATAACTAACCACTCATATAAACTAAAATTAGTTTTTGAAAGTAGGTTTTCCATTGATCGCCTAGTTTCATACGAATTTGATGGTAGACACTACGCAAGTCCACTTTAGAAAACACAACCGAGCCACTGAGTTCATCAAGCATGTCATCTAATCTAGGAATAGGATGACAATATCGAATTGTAATACTATTGATGGCTCTACAATCAACACACATACGTGAAGTATCGTATTTTTTAGAAATAAGTAAAATTGGTACATCACATGGACTAAGGGATTCACGAATGTAAACTTTTTCGAGTAGTTCTTGAACTTGTCGCTGAATCTCCTTAGTCTCCTCAGGATTAATCTGGTACGACACATAGTTCGGTTGTGAGGCGCCGGGTATCAAGTCAATTTTGTGTTCAATTCCTCTCATAGGTGGCAGCCCATGTGGTACTTCCTTTGGGAAAACATCATGATACTCCTGCAAAAGGTTAGCGACAACAGGAGGCAAAGAAGGAGGCATATCCTCAAATGAAAACAAAAGTTCTTTGCATATAAGAGCATAACATTGATCAGTTTGAGCATCTAACTCAAAAATTTCAGCATGTGTAGCTAAGAAAGAAGCACCTTTCAATTTAATTTCTTTAGATGTGCTAGGATCAGATTTGTGTATCTTATTAAATTGTTCTAAATCATAAACCACTTTTTGATTTTCAGATTTAGTATGCTCAATATTTGTGTTTCTACTAGCCCTAGCAAGATCATCTTTTAAAATTTGCTCAGGAGACATGGGGTGTAGAATGATTTTCTTTCCTTTATGTGCGAGAGTGTACTGATTAGTTCTATCATCATGTAAACATTGTTTATCATACTGCCATGGCCTTCATAGTAACATAGAACAAGCTTGCATAGGCACAATATCGCAGTCAATAGTATCATGGTATGAACCTAAAGAAAAAGGAACTCTCACCATGTGTGTTACCTTTACCTTTCCACCATCATTAAACCATTGAATGTAGTATGGTTGTGGATGTTGTCGGGAAGGTAGGGAGAGCTTCTCCACCATGTCAATGCTTGCTAAATTGTTACAACTCCCTCCATCAATGATTATGCGAACTGAACGCTCCTTGACAACTCCTTTGATGTGGAAGAGGTTGTGACATTGATCCTTCTTTGCTTTGACAATCTGAGCACTAAGTACAGGATGTGATATAAGACTCATGTACTTATCGGCGTCGTCGGCGGTCACATGTTCTTCCTCTTGGACCGGTCTTGTGCCATCGTCTTCATGAGTAGCAAACAAGGCATATGTGTCTTCATCAAAATCACCAACGGAGTCATACTCGCCATCTTCACGAATAACCAATACACGCGTATTAGGACACTCCTTCATGACATGGCCAAATCCCTTACAAGTGTGGCACTGGATATCCTTGCTTCTTTTGGAGGAAGCGAACGATGACGATGCACTTTTTTTCGAGTGGGTGTAGTACTTTTCATTGGTGCTGAAATGTGTGATGCTGAAGTTGATGAAGTACGCCCCGATCGAGAGGTTACAGGTGCTGTTGTAGAGGTGCGAGTGGACAGGGCAACAGGGGTGCATGGCGCCCATGTAGAGGTACGACCTGCAGAAAAATTAGAATGTATTCTCGAGCGACCCTGCACTTCATGTTCAACATGTATAGCAAGATGGAATAAACGAGTCATTGAATGATAATCCTTATAAGCAAGTATGTTGTGACGCCCCTGATTCAATCGTACACTAATCATACACGTAAATGTGTACGATCAAGATCAGGAACTCACGGGAAGATATCACAACACAACTCTAGACACAAACTAAAATAATACAAGCTTTATATTACAAGCCAGGGGCCTTAAGGGCTCGAATACATAAGCTCGAATACAAACGAGTCAGCGGAAGCAACAATATCTGAGTACATACATGAGTTAAACAAGTTTGCCTTAAGAAGGCTAGCACTAAAGCAACATCGATCGAAAAGGCAAGGCCTCCTGCCTGGGAGCCTCCTAACTGCTCCTGGTCGTCGGTGTCAGTCACGTGGTAGTAGGCACCCTCGGGGTAGTAGTAGTCGTCGGCGGTGGCAGCTGTTTCAGGGGCTCCGTCATCTGGTTGCATCAAACGGATATGGGGGGGGGGGAAGAAAGCAAAGCAAATGTGAGTACTCATCCGAAGTACTCAACAAGCAAGGATCTACACTACATATGCAACATTATGAAAGGAATGTTGTATATGTGTACTGGGCTGCAGAAATGCCAGAATAGAGGTGAGAGTCTAGTCCTATCAAAGTCTAGCGTCTTTAGCATCTTCAGCAGTCTTGCGGCATTAGAAGAGTGCAGACTAGCATAAAGTAAAGTAGTAGTAGTGTCATCAACCCCGCCCAGAGATCCTTCCTCGACTCCCTGCTAGAAAGCAATCCCAGAGCCATACTATCCAGTTCTCATCTCAAGTATCCAATTCTAGTTGTATCGATGGGGATACAACTCCGAGTGTCCGTTACCATAGGACAGGCTATAGATAGATGTTTTCTTCCCTGCAGGGGTGCACCAACTTACCCACCACGCTCGATTAACTCCGGCTGGACACATTTTTCTGGCCCGGCCTCGGCCAAACGATACGCCGCAACCCGACCTAGGCTTAATAGAGAGGCCATCATGCCAGTCTACATCCTAAGCGCGCAGGGGTCACGGGCCCATCTCCCTTTGCACTCGTGCATGTTGCGAACGTGGCCAGTGAGCAGACCTAGCTACCTCATTAAAAAGGCAGGTACTAACGCAGTCCAACCCGGCGCGCGCCGCTTAGTCGCAAGACATTTATTAAGCTTCGACTAATGCATATGACGCAGAACGCCCATACTATGCCCACGTGATGGTTAGTGCTATCAGGCCAGAGGCCCCTCGGATCAAATATACAAATCATAGTGGATTAGGAGCACGCGGTAACGAACAGAGACTCACGATCAATGTGGCCCCGTCGCCCCGTCTCGAGGACTTGCGGCAAGGGCTAAGAATGCCTGGCCACACCTTGTAATTATCTCATAGGCACCTTCTAGGTCAACCCAACTCCACATCACTCGCATCACATACTCGCGCGGGTACCCCTCAGGGCCGACCCATCTTTATACGCTTTAATCAGTAACAATAGTAATGTAAAGGCAATCAGTGTGGCTACCACATCAAGAAGGAACCCGGGGCATCACCCTCATTGGATTCCCACATGATGTAGACATCAAGGTGAACGTAAGAGGAAATCACCCTTGAGGCTCACACTTGAGGTGTTGCACGACAGCGTCGTTATCGAAAGTGGAAAAGGAGGAACCACCCTCGATGACCATGACCGGGTAACTGCTCCACAGAGTTAGCATCAAAAGTGCTAACGAGGTATGATAGAGGCGAGGGTCCCGATCTTTCGATGAGATGCTAACTATCGATTTGGTGGAGTCGACTTTGACGATCCGACTACAAACGTGCACGACGTTGCGCCTTAGCAATCGCTAAACCAACCTCCTGAGGTTACTGACGATGCCAGAAGCACGATCAGCCTGACCACGAAGGTCTATTCCTGCAAGCAATCAAATAACAAGCAATAACATGATAAAGCAATCTGAATATTGAGAATATGGATGAAGTATTAATAATGGTGGGGATCCGAAAGTGGTCTTGGTCTGGTCATTGGACACAAACAAAGTACACGAAGTTGCGTTGGCTAACTTTTAACTAAACAAATCCCAAGGAAAAAGCTACTAGATGGATCTACTTATATAGGAGCAAGGGATGGCGGCCAAGGAGGTGGGAGGACGTCCCAAGGCAGCCTAAAACTAACCCCAGGTCGTACAAGGCTCATGGGCCCAAGTGGAGGTGATGCAACACCTTTGAACTTGTAGTTTGACTCGGATTCTGCTGCGGCGTCTTCGTCGATATCTCAATGCTCCGGCCGAATTTTAAGGTGAATCCAGTTGGGTTGGAAAGAGCACGAAATCTACTTTCCAACAAAAAAGAATCACCCAATTCGGAGTCTGTATGAAAAAGTTGTTGGCGTTTTGAGTCAGGTATGTCTGTGAAGTCCGAATCTAGATCCAGAACATGAGAGACTTGGACTCTATCTTCTCTTGGCCCAAAGGTGACGTGAGAGAACTTTTTGAACAACAAGTAAACATCTCTTTCTCCCTTATCTTCATATGTGGATTGTACAAATGTCCCATACACCTGCAAATAGACATGGCACAAAAGTTTGTGAAGTATTTTTGTCCTGTATGACATAAATAAATCATTGCATAGTTTGCATTAGAAATCACCTCACAAATATAAATGTATGCAATATTTTTGGTCATATCCATGGTAGGCATGTCCTCATCAAGGTATCACCCTCGAAAGTCGATAGTAACGCTGCAGTGTCGTACAATTAAGGGGAGTGTTGTGCGGCGCTGGGGCCTGGTCTTCATTCCCGTTGATCGGGTCTTCTTATTATCCAGCAGGGCATTTGGGCCACCATGGGGTCTCTGATGGGTCTCTAACCAGAATATACTAAATAGTTTAGGATAAACAGGTAGGTAACAATAGCAGGTTACAAGATCAGACTATGCATCAGAATAGGTAAAAACAGTAGCAGCAACAATTTCTAATGCAAGCATAAGAGAGAAGAGAATAGGCGATATCAGAATGTTTAAAAGGGGGTGCTTGCTTGGTTGCTCAGCGACAAAGGCAGGGTCGTCAGTGGTGTCATCGGTGACGTAGTCGATCATAGGGACAACATCGGTCTCGGGGTCTAGCGGAGAGAAGAGGGGGAAGAAACAATAAATATAAAGCAAACAAAGCATCATAAAGCATGACATGACGAAAAGCAAAACTAGGGTCGACCTAACGAAGTGTTGCACGATATAGGTGAAGGGAGAATTCAACTGGGAATGGTTTCCCGGTTTTGGACCTGTGTCAGATAGAGGACTGGAGGGGGAATGTTCCATGTTCAGCATGCTAGGGGCATGTGACAGATGAATGGACTGTGTATTCAAGTTCGTTGGATTTTTCCGAGCAACTTTCATGTAGAAAACTTTTTCATCCGAGCTACGGCTTATTTTCTATGATTTTCTAAAAGTTTTAGTGTTTTTCTGAAATTCCAGGATATATTATTTATTCGAAATTAAAACAGAATTTGCTAAACATACCCAGAAGTATACCCACCGAGAAGCTGAAAGGTGGGTCCAGAGGGTCCAGTTGACCAAGTCAACAGCCCAGTCAAAAGTCAACTGAGTTGACTATTGACTAGTCAAATATGGCAGGTGGGGCCCAGGTGTCATACACTGAAAGTTAAAAGATTATAATTAAAAATGGTTTAATTAAAAGAGGGTCCCACATGCCATAGACAGAGTCTAAACTAATAGGTTAATTTTAAACTAATCTAAATTAGTGGGGGGGGGCTAATTAGGTTAGTACCTCATAGAGAGGGGGTTAATTTCTAAAAGGGGATTAGCCCCCTAATCTATGGGAGGCCCACAGGGTACCGACCCTGGACGACCACACACGCGGTGGCCACAGCCATGGTCAGGAGGCCGTGTTGCCGGCCGAGCGAGCGGGAGGGAAGGACGCCGGAGGCGGCAGAGGGAGGCTGTGGTCGTGGGCCTGGCTGGCAACCAACCAAGACGCTGGTCAAGCAACAAAGAAAGTGTGCCGGGCGCAAGGGGGACGGCAGCAGGAGGAGGCGGGCGCACACACACAAGGAGCAGCGAGTGGCTGCGGGGCGCGACCGCTAGCTGGAAGCAGGGGCGCGGGAGGGTGTGGCCTCGCCGCGATGGGGCTTGCGCGGGGCGGGGAAGCAGATTCCAGCGACAACGGTAGTTTATTAGAAACAATGGCAGCAGCAAAGCGAGGGCGGCTTGAAGATAGAGCAAAGAAATGACGACAAGCAAAGACACACAAATGCGGCAAAGAAGGAATAGTAGCAACGTGGCGGCAGCGGCAAGAGCAGCAACAATGCGCAGGGACAACAAACGCGGGCGCACGTTGTGCACGGCCGGAGCTCACGCACGCAGGGCAGGGCGACCAGGGGGCCGCATGGGGGTGAGGCTAAGTGCAGACGGGCGGGCGCGGAGGCACGCGGGCATGCGCAAGGGCCCGACTAGGGGCATGGACGGGCCAACTCCGGACATGGCGACTAGTCCTCGTGGGGCGACGCATACGGCAACAAATCGAAGGGGGAAAGTAGGGATTTGAGAGAGGAGCTCACTGCGAGCTCAATGACGGGGCCAGGGAGGCCGAGTGATAGAGGCAAAGGTGTCTCGTCTTTCGATGAGATGGTGGCTATCATTTTTTGTGGGAGTCGACCTTGACGATCCGACTACGAACGTGCGAGACGTCACGCCTTAGCAATCGCTAAACCAACTTCTGAGGGGTTATTGACCACGCCGGAGCACGATCAACCTGACAACGAGGGTCTGTTTTCCTGCGAGCAAACGAAGAACAAGCAAGAAACTGAGATTGCAATCTGGATATTGCGAATATAAGAGGAAAGCTTTATTAATGAAGGTGGGGTTATGTGACGCCTTTGTCTGGTCGTTGAACACAAACGAAGTACGCGAAGTTGCAGCTATGGCGAACTTTAATCTAAACAAAACCCAAAGTCTAAACGGTTCCCTAAGGCCTGTATATATGGAGGAAGAGGGGGGAATTTCGTGGCCCTTGGTGGAGGGGTCCGAAACCAACCCTATCTCTTGTTTCCCCACACATACGGACTCTAAAAATAGCCTATACTTATGTATTTCGAAATTACATGGACCTGGCCCAATAAAAAGGTGACGCAACACCTAGAATAGCCTCTGGACTAAATTTATGAAGTGGCATCTTGTATATTTCGTCCAAGGCTTCATGCACTCATTATGGTGGCTTCAAAGCCCTGAAATCATCACTTGTAACTCCGTTCTTGTTCCCCTTGTGCATGCCATCATCTCCATGCTTGTTCTTGCTCCAATGTTCATCCTTCTCCAAGCTAGGCCCTTCATTTGTAAGCAAAACAAATGTATCCAATTTAGGCAGCATCATATTCTCATGAACATTAGAATCATTACCAAGAAACGAAAGTACCTGGTAATTTAGTTACAAGGCGTGAGCTCTAGTAATTGGTCCAGTATGTATAGCAGCAGGGGTTGTGGGTGTAACAATGGTGTTGATGTCCTCATCATCCTCCCCTTCTTGAAATGAAGTCGTCCTCGATGGAAGTTCATCTTCCTCACCCAAATAAGGCTTCAAATCTGCAATGTTAAAAGTGGGACTAACCCCAAAATCTGCAGGCAGCTCAAGTTTATATGCACTATCATTTATTTTCTCTAACACCTTAAAGGGACCATCAGCACGTGGCATTAGCTTTCATTTGTGCAAATCAGGAAATCTATCCTTACGCAAATGTAACCAAACAAGATCTCCAGGTGCAAACACAACATGTTTTCTACCCTTATCTCCAGCAAGTTTATATTTAGCTTTCATACGCTCAATGTTTTCCTTAGTTAACTCATGCATTTTTAAAATCAATTCAGCACGTTGTTTAGCATCAAAATTAACCTTCTCCGAAGATGGAAGAGGCAACAAATCAATAGGTGCACGAGGTACGAAACCATACACAACTTCAAAAGGGCACATCTTAGTAGTAGAATGCAATGAACGATTATAAGCAACTTCAATATGAGGCAAGCATTCCTCCCACATTTTCTTATTATTCTTCAAAACAACCCTAAGCATAGTGGACAATGTTGTATTGACTACTTCAGTTTGTCCATCAGTTTGGGGGTGACAAGTAGTACTAAAAAGCAGTTTAGTCCCCAACTTAGCCCATAAACATCTCCAAAAGTGGCTAAGAAATTTAGTATCACGATCTAAAACAATAGTATTTGGCGCACCATACAAGCGAATAATTTCACGAAAGAACAAATCAACAACATTAACAACATCATCGCTTTTATGACATGGTATAAAGTGTGCCATTTTCGAGAATCTATCCACGACAGCAAATATGCTATCCCTCCCCTTCTTTGTTCGAGGTAAACCTAAAACAAAGTCCATAGATATATCCTCCCAAGGAACACTAGGTACAGGCAAAGGCATATATAAAGCATGAGTATTGAGTCGTGACTTAGCTTTTTGACATGTAGTGCAGCGAGCAATAAAACGCTCAACATCCCGTCTCATCTTTGGCCAAAAGAAATGTGTAGCAAGTACGTCCTCCATCTTCTTCACGCCAAAGTGTCCCATTAATCCTCCTCCATATGCCTCCTACAACAACAAAAGGCGAACAGAGCTAGCTGGAATGCATAGCTTGTTAGCATGGAACACAAATCCATCATTAACGACAAACTTGTTCCACATTCTTCCTTCTTTACAATTCTGCACTACATCTTTAAAATCAGCATCATGCACATACTGATCTTTGATGGTCTCCAAACCAAATATTTTGAAGTCTAGTTGTGAAAGCATAGTATAGCGATGAGGCAATGCATCAGCAATAACATTTTCTTTTCCCTTCTTGTGTTTAATGACATAAGGGAAAGTCTCAATGAATTCAACCCATTTAGCATGTCTACGATTCAGTTTAGCTTGACTTTTAATATGTTTCAAAGATTCATGATCAGAGTGTATAACAAATTCATTGGGCCATAAATAATGTTGCCATGTTTCTAAAGTACGAACAAGAGCATACAATTCTTTATCATAAGTAGAATAATTTAGTAGGCCCACTCAATATTTCAGAAAAGTATGCAACAGGTTTGCCATCTTGTAATAACACACCTCCTAATCCAATTCCACTAGCATCACATTCAAGCACAAAAGTCTTATTAAAATCAGGAAGTGGAGTAAAGGATCATGTGTCAACTTATCTTTCAATACCGTGAAGGCTTCTTCCTGTGCGGTACCCAAAGAAAAGGCACATCTTTCTTTGTAAGCTCATTGAGAGGTGCAACAATGGTGCTGAAATCTCTCACAAAATGCCTATAGAATCCAGCGAGGCCAAGAAAACTCCTCACTTGTGTGACTGTTTTGGGCTGCGGCCAACTCTCAATAGTTTCAATCTTGGCTTTGTCAACTTCAATTCCCTGTGAAGTAACAACATAGCCAAGAAAAGATACTCGGTCAGTGCAAAAGGTGCACTTCCCATGGTTACCAAACAAACGTGCATCACGTAGAGCAATAAAAACAGCACGTAAATGTTCCAAATGTTCTTCCAAAGATGTACTATAAATCAATATGTCATCAAAGCAAACTACCACAAATCGTCCAATGAAAGCACGTAAAACTTCGTTCATTAATCTGATGAAAGTACTAGGTGCATTAGTTAACCCAAAAGGCATGACTAACCACTCATATAATCCAAAATTAGTTTTAAATGTTGTTTTCCATTCATCTCCCAATTTCATACGAATTTGATGGTATCCACTATGCAAATCAACTTTGGAGAATATTGTAGAGCCACTCAATTCATCAAGCATATCATCTAGCCTAGGAATAGGATGATGATAACGAATAGTAATATTATTAATGCCTCTACAATCAACACACATACGTGATGTACCATCCTTTTTTGGCACTAGAATAATAGGAACAACACAAGGACTAAGGGATTCGTGTATATAACCTTTGTCGAGCAGCTCCTGTACTTGACGCATAATCTCCTTCGTCTCCTCTGGATTGGTACGGTATGGTGCACGGTTGGGTAATGATGCATCGGGAATTAAGTCAATCTGATGCTCAATCCCTCAAATGGGAGGAAATCCCGGTGGCACGTCTTGTGGAAAGACGTCAGTGAACTCCTGCAAAATGTTAGTGACAGCAGGAGGCAAAGAGGAAGGCACGTCCTCAAATGAAAATAATGCCTCTTTGCACACAAAAGCATAGCAAACAGATTTGCTAAAATCTAGCTCATCAATATCAGATTTAGTGGCAAGTAAACATGCACTTTTCAATTTAATTTCAGAAGCAACACTAGATGGTTTACTATTAGGCTTCATTTGTTGCTCAAATTCTTTTGCCACAATCTGATTTTCACTCTTATTTTTCTCCTGTTTTGCTTTATTAGCTCTATTAATATCATCTTTCAAAATGGACTCATGAGTGATACGAAGCAAAGTACTATTTTTATCCTTATGAACAAGAGTATACTAATTGTTTCTACCATGGTGTACAGAATTTTTATCAAATTGCCATGGTCGACCAAGTAATAAGGAACATGCTTGCAAAGGTACCACATCACAATCAACATAATCAGCATATGTAGAGATACTAAAATGCACACAAACAGTACGTGTTACCTTAACCTTGCCGCTGTTGTTGAACTGTTGGATGTAGTAAGGATGTGGATATGGTCTTGTGGTCAGAGATAGTTTCTCCACCATCTCCATGCTAGCCAAGTTGTTGCAGCTCCCTCCGTTTATGATGACACGCACGAAACGTTCCTTCACAACTCCCTTTGTATGGAACAAATTGTGCCTCTGATTTTGCTCAGCTTGTGTGACCTGCACACTCAAAACACATTGAGCAACTAAACATTCATACTGTCAAGATCTTCAGAGCCATGTATTGCGCCTCATGATCGTAATCATCTCCACCATGTTCTTCACGTGTAATAAGAGCCAAAGTCTCCTCACCATAGTCACTAGCGGACTCATACCCACCACCCTCAGTAGCAATCATCACACGCTGAGATTTGCATTCTCTTGCATAATGACCTCTTCCCTTACAACGACGACAAATAATATCACTTGTGTGCCCTGTTGATGCCATGGAAGAAGAACTCTGTGCAGGTCCGGCAGGTGTGCTCTTGGAAGATAATGGTGGTTGTGCTTGCTTTCTTGTATCACGACTGGAGGTGGCACCTGATGGATGTGCTGGTGCAATTGAAGTAGAAGATGCACGCGGTGTCCATGATGAAGGTCAGCCTGCAGAAAAGTTAGTTCGCGCCAATGCTTGTCGATCCTGCACTTCACGTTCAGCTTTACAAGCAAGATGGAATAAACGAGTGATATTAGTATACTCCTTATACTCTACAATGGTCTGAATCTCCCTATTTAATCCACCCATAAAACATGCAAGCATAGCTTCATTCTCCTCAACAATACCACATCTAATCATGCCAGTTTGTAATTCCTGATAATATTCTTCTACAGAATTTTTCCCTCGTCTTAAACGCTGCAATTTTTGAAGCAATTCACGTTGATAATATGGTGGAACCCAACGAGTACGCATAGCAGTTTTCAAAACAGCCCAAGTAGTTGGAATAGGATATAATCTACAATGTTTAGACCACTATACACATGCAAAACTAGTGAAAGCACAAACAACAGCAGCAACCCGTCTCTCCTCGGGATATTGTAAACATGTAAAATGTTGTTCAGTTTCTAACTCCCGAGTAATATATATATCAGGAACATATCTACCCTCAAATGGTGGAATATTCAATTTTAGTTTAGGAATATGGTCATTATCTCATACCTAAGGTGGTGGTGCAGGCCTACCATTGCGAATATATACCTGAGGTCGACCTGCTGGTGGTGGTGCTGGTGGCTGCACGCAGTTCTGATTTTGATCAACCTCATCCTCGTAATAGTCCTCCACCTCTGCAGTAGCAGCAAGAGCTACAGAAGCACCAACACCAGTAGCAGCGGCACCAGAATTTTGTCCTGGCTCAATAGGAACATGCTGTGCTCGCCCTACTGTATCGCGGCGTAGAGCTGGTTGTGGGAGACATTTGAGTAATTCATCAAACTTGGCGTCCAACTTGGTGTCAATTGACTTCTCAATGTCATCCATCTTCTCCATTGCCTTTCCAAAGCTGACCATCACGTCTTCCACCTGTTGACCTAACGTTTGATGAAACTTATCATGAAGCTCCTTGTTCGTCATGTTCTCCCAAATCTATCTGCCGCTTGTATTCCTGCCATAGTTAGCAGCAATAGAAAGCACAAGAATATGATCCTATAGACTCTTGGAATATGGTGGTGGTGGGGTGTCACAAATCCGTCAAGCTTAATCTCAAATTCTTACCAGTTCTTACCCAAAGAAGAAGAGGTGATCGTAATCGTTGTAGTCAAAACTCTCAAAGCTTGGATAAAGCGATTACCAGGGAGAGTCAAAAGCACGATGTAGATGTATGTGGAGCTGGGAAGGCTTATAATATGGTAGCAAAAAGGGTCAACAATAATCAATTCAGAGATGCAAAGTTGAATAAACGCTCAACGACACTACTGTGCTGGTCCTAGGCTAGACCGTGCTAGAGACGCGAGCCTAGAACACTAACAAAATCACGGTGCTGCACGTAAACAAAGGAAAAGCACACTCTGGATTTTTTTCGCTCTCTTTTTTTGCGCTCCTCTTTTTTTTGCGAAAAATCACTATAATGGCGAGTGTCTCAAAACTCTTCCCAGGTCAAACTGACAGGATGGGCACAAATTTTTTTGACAATTTTTTTTGGAAATTAGGGCAGCGATGAGGAAAAAGTGCGACAAAAAATCACTATGATGGCGAATGTCTCAAAACACTCCCTGGGACCTAAAAATAGGATAGGGAAAAAATATTTTCGGTCGCCAAAATTTTGGCCTAAAAACTGCCCGGGGGTCTCCAGACTTTTTTTTTCCGAAACCTACTCAGGCAAGGAAATACGAATCGGAAATTAGATTGATCTCGAAAACAAACCTAATACGAAAAGAACTCAGATTGGTGGTGGATATATGGTGGTAGGATATGGCAGCGGTGGTGGTATATGATAGCGATGGTGGTATATGGATATGGATCGGTGGTATATGGCAGCGGTGGTGGTATATGGCAGCGGTGGTGGTATATGGCAGCGTTGGTGGGATATGGCAGCGGTGGTGGTTTATGGCACCGTGGTGGGACATGGCAACAGCGATGAAGATGGTGTGGCGACGTGACAAACTATGATAGAACTTGAAACTCGAAAGGACTAAACGCTAAGACCAGCAACTAGACACGACGATGCAACCACAAATTCAACAAAGCAAAACCCTAAAAAGATTATGCAAAGGCTCAGATTGGTTCGGATATGATGAACTAACTCTGTTGGAAAAGGCAGTGCCTAGGAGGCGCTTAAGCACGCCTAGGCGCTAGGCAATGGCCAATCGCCTCGCCTAGGGCATAAGCAGAAGTCTAGGCAGAGCAAGTAAGAAATTGTCTACCCGAGCGAGAAATCATTCCATATTGCACTGATATGCCAAAAGGGCCATATTCCAATCGTAGTAGCTGCTGGTAGTTAACATACTTATATGCCCTGAATTAATAAAATACACATATAATAACCACATATACACTTTGATAGTAAAAATCATATTACCGCATAGGCTGCACCTAAGGCGCTTAAGCACCGCCTAGGCAGTAGGCAAAGGCCAAGCGCCTCGCTTACGCCTACCGCTTTTTTCAACCTATTCTATTTTTTTTGGCTTTTTCGTGGACTGTAGGTATGAAGAACAGACTCGATCTAAACCATGAAAAATGTAAAATCTCACCGAGCAACCTGGAAATCTGATACCACTTGATAGAGGCCAAGGTGTATCGTCTTTCGATGAGATGGTGGTTATCGTTTTCTGTGGGAGTCAACCTTGACGATCTGACTATGTGCGAGACGTCGCGCCTTAGCAATCGCTAAACCAACTTCCGAGGGGTTATTGACCACGCCGGAGCACGATCAACCTGACCACGAGGGTCTGTTTTCCTGCGAGCAAACGGAGAACAAGGAAGAAACTGAGATTGTAATGTGGATATTGCGACTATAAGAGGAAAGCTTTATTAATGAAGGTGGGGTTTTGTGATGCCTTTGTCTGTTTGTTGAACACAAACGAAGTACGCGAAGTTGCAGCTATGGCGAACTTTAATCTAAACAAAACCCAAAGTCTAAACGGTGCCCTAAGGGCTGTATATATGTAGGAAGAGGGAGGACTTTCGTGGCCCTTGGTGGAGGGGTCCGAAACCAACCCTATCTCTTGTTTCCCCACACATATAGACTCTAAAAATAGCCTATACTTATGTATTTCGAAATTACATGGGCCTGGCCCAATAAAAAGGTGACGCAGCACCTAGAATAGCCTCTAGATGAAATTTATGAAGTGCCATCTTGTATATTTCGTCCAAGGCTCCATGCACTCATTATGGTGGCTTCAAAGCCCTGAAATAATCACTTGTAACTCCGTTCTTGTTCCCCTTGCGCATGCCATCATCTCCATGCTTGTTCTTGCTCCAATGTCCATCCTTCTCCAAGCTAGGCCCTTCATTTGTAAGCAAAACAAATGTATCCAATTTAGGCAACATCATATTCTCCTGAACATTAGAATCATTACCAAGAAACGAAAGTACTTGGTAATTTAGTTGGCGTGGCGAGCTCTAGTAATTGGTCCAGTATGTATAGCAGCAGGGGCTGTGGGTGTAACAATAGTATTGATGTACTCATCACCGGGGACGCAGTGAAGGCAACGAATTCGTCCATGGCGTCGCGGTGGCCGGAGGTTGAAGACGACATCGATGGCGACGACAGAGAGCTCCCAGGCTCGAGCCAAAGGGCGGGGCCGATGTGGACGGCGACGGTGGTCTTCCTGGGTGTCTCATGATGGCGAGGGCTGGCCAGTGGTCTTGGCAACGACGAGGCGGCTGCGACGATGGCGTTTGGTTGAGGCAGAACACGGGCAGGGAGGAAAGCAATGGCGCAGGGGGGAATGGGCGTGCTAGGGTTCTCTAGGGGGTGGGGATGCTCTTAACCCGCGAGGAGGGTCGCTCGATGATGGACGCATGCGCTAGCCGCGCCATGGATGGCGCACATGCATCCAGCGTGCTCCTGTGAGCAGTAGGAAGGAGAAAGAGAGGGTGTGTTGGGCTGGGCCGCACTGTGCACTTGTGGCCCAATCTAGCAGTGGGGTTTTTTCTTTTCTTTTCTTTTCCTTTTGTTTAGTTTTTCTTACACTGCTTTGCATTAAGTAAAGCCACCAATAGATTTTTGTAAAAAGTGTAACTTGCCACATAATCCAAATTACATTATATGTCGCTGCCTCAAAAAGTTTGCCCCATTTGAAATCATTTGACTTTTGGTTTGAATTTAAAAGTAACGAAAGGGTGTTGTTGGGTCATTCAAAAAAAGCTAGAGGAATTTTTGGAGTCTCAATTAAGGTTGTATTCACCATGGCAATGATAGGGGTATTTATATAATACTGTGAACATTTTAGTTTTACTGCTCAAAAAATAATTTATTCGACTTATTTTAAATTTGAAAAAGGCTTTGATTTTTGGACAAGTGGCAAGTTGCATAGTAATCATGATGTCATGGCCACCATTAGGGGGAGATTACTGTAGCATGATTCTTGGGGTGTTACATATGTCATAAATGCCTCTATTAAATCCACCCAAGAACCTAGCCATAGAGGCTTCCTCAGTCTCTCAACTAAACCACAACGTAACATGCCCATTTGCAATCCTTGATAATAGTCTTCCACAGATTTAGATCCTTGGTTCAGGCATTGTAGTTTATTTAGCAAGTCACGTTCATAATATCAAGGAACAAAACGGTGACACATTATTAATTTCAAAGCTTCCCAAGTGGCAGGAATATTATTAGGATGTTTACGACGATGTTCTCTCCACCAAACAAAAGAAAAAACACTAAACTCACTAATTACAGCCCTAACTCTTTTATCATCTGGAAAATCATGGCAAGCAAATTTTTGATCACTAATAATCCTAGTCAAGATGAACATCTGGATCATATTTCCCATCAAAAGGAGGCATGCTAAATTTAATTCTACCGAAAGAGTCGTCATGGCCACGTACCTGAGGACATTGGTGTCGTCCCATACCCTGTTGATTATTGCGTAGTTGACGATGATCATGATCATTGTTATCATTAACTGCATCAGGATCCTTGGAATCACCATCATAGTTGTCATCTTGGATGTCCTCATGCGGGCCGGCTATCGAGTTGGCGTTGCGAGGATGGGGCTGGTCGACGGTATCGGTGTATGAAAGAGGGTGCCTCGAGTCCCCTGGGAGCACCTGACATGCTCGTTGTAAACTTGTGTTGGTGGCTGGAAGACGCGGAGTGGCAGTGGAGGCAGCACCCAGACGGGCATCCTAGGCATCGAGACGTTTCATAATAGATGCAAGCGTTTGAGTGAACGTCTCATTGCTATCCTGAATCGACTTGAGACGCTTATCTAGTGCACATCGAACGTTGTGAACCGCTCGGTGTATGCATGCACATCCTCCTCAAGGCATGCCACCGTGGCTTTCATGTTATCTTCGTCACTTGCCATGGTTAGGATGGAGCAAGAACAAAATCACAAGTACATTGCTCCTACAGTAACTACGGCAGGGCGGTGGAAAATGTCTCTCAACTCTGATAATTACCAAGCTCTTACCAGTTCTTACTGTGCTACAGTGGTTGTCGGCCGTTGGCGAGTCAAAAGTGATCAAAAGATTGATATAGTGATTACCAAGTGAACGAACAAGGTGCAATATAGGAAGTGGAGCTTGGTGAAGGTTTCCTCAACTCACAATATGTGGCACAATTAAGCAAAAAGTAATGCAAGTTGAATAATTGCTCAACCTCCTAACTAGTGTTGGCAATGGACCAATAAGAGAGAAAACAATCTAAGCCCAGATACGGTATCACGTGAGAGGAAACCAATGAAAAGGTAATAGCTGTAAGTAGCTAGATATAAGTGAGGTATAAACATAGCGTATGACACTTAATAGTAGAAGATGTCCTGTATAGCAGAGACGATTCTGAACGTCAAAAGAAATTACACAAAAAGTGCTAGCCGGCCTGAACTTTGTAACCTTTTTCTGTACTTTTTCTTGTCTTCTTTTCTTTCTCTTTTTTGTGGGCTGGTTACTAGCAGAAGTAGAAGTCACATACACAATTTAATTTCACAAAGACTTGGAATGATTCTGGGCGTTGGAACTTGTGCTACTAGAGCTGCAAAAGCTAATCAAATAAAACAAGGCACTGTCCTTACATTATGCTACCTGCATGCAAGATCATGCAAAGAATTCAGAGGGTAGACACAATGGTGGTGGACTGTAGAGGGTACATCGGTGCTGGATGGCAGAGGAAACAGTGGTGGCAGGTGGACGTATGTCGTGGGTGAAGTGTGGGTGGAAGGATGGATGGCCGGATGCGCGGTGTTAGACACGAATGATCGTGTGTCTGGCTATTCGCATAAGCTGTCGCTGTGCGCGTGATGATACTCTACGACCGAATCAATGCCTGATAAAAATATAGTGGACAAAAGAGGATTGATCTAGTAGATATTTTCTTCCCAAACGAATCTAAACCAGCACTAATTCTAGGATGAATGTAACAAAAAATTCAACTACACAAATACTAGATGCAAAAATTGCTAAAGGCTAAAAAGATAGGCGTAAAGGATGAACTAATCTAATTTTTTTTTGGTTTTTTTTGGGTTATAGGATAGAAAATAACTAATCTAATAATACCGTAAATCTCTCACCAATGAACTTGAAAACTTAATCTACTTGATGTGACGGCGGCCCGATCTTTTGATGGGAGTGTGGATAACTATCGATTTGGTGGATTTTGACCTTGATGACCCGGCTATACCATACCCGACGATACACCCCAACAATTACTAAACCAATCTCTGATGGTTATTGACCTTGCCGTAGGGACGATCAACCTGAACGACGAGGTTTGAGTTCCTACAAGCAATCGAAGAACCGACAAGAACAAAGGTGAATTGCAAGCTGAAATTGCGGATAATAAACTGAGCACACGAACCAGATGAAAAGTTAGGGTTCCACTGTGGATCTGACAAGGCGGTAGTCCTACACGTCTCCTAGATACGAATTATAACGATGGCTAGACAATACAATAAAACCCAAGCCTAAACCCTAACCTATACTAGCTATTTATTAACTACTGCTTCCAATCAAAGGCGGTATCTGTTGTCCACTAATCGAACTACTCAAGGCCGTACGTGGCTGGTCTTCGTGGACTTTGCGGTAGGCACCTGGTGGCATGGCCGAAAGCTCTAGGGCCCACCCACGTGGTGATGTTGGCCCATTAATCCAAGTCTTTTGGTCATGGTGCACTTCATGCATGTGTACGTGACATGTTTGGTGGATAGGACGTGTGACATGCATGCAAGAGTGTTGCTCCATTTGATCTAAACCCATATTGTCTTCATCTTTAATCTTTCCTTTATTCCTAAGCACAAGCAAATTCAAACATGAGTGTAATATTATATTCTTGTTAGTTAAATCATACGTACAAAGGAGCGATAGTACCTGGCCATTAATTTGTCTCGCTCGTGCTCTAGTAATATGACCAAGTGGAATAACTGATTTAGGAGTCGCGGCGGGTGTAACAGTAGAAGAAATGCCATCATCAACTCCTCTGCCGGATTTCCAGGGGGGTGCCGGATGTCCGGGGTCGCACCGGATGTCCGACCATTGATGCTCTTTGGGCGTCTAAAGGTGTGGGGCTTCTCTTTAGCACAGCCGCCGGATGTCCGGCCTCTGGCATGGATGTCCGGCCACTGTAGCTTCAGCAGCTCCGTCTTCTTCTGTCGTTGCTTCCATGCTTTCGTCGCGGATGGTGTATTTGTACACTTGCGATCGCATTCCTCGTCGTCATCCATGGTGCTCTAACAATACCTATGTAGAAACGAGTGAAGTGTCAAGTAGTATATCATCCTCGAAGGGGTCAAGTGAACACGCGTAAAGGAGATGATTCACCTTTGTGTATGTAAAGGAGATGTCACATGTATCACTTGCCGGACGGAATCTTGACATGGTGATGTCCGTAGGATGCTCCGCATCATCCCCTCCCCCTTGGAAAAGATCCGACCTCGGATCAAAAACCAAATCACCATGGGAAAGAGATGGTGTCGTCATGTAGAAGTGGATGTCCACCAAGTACTCATCATCTTCAAGCTCGAAACGGGCACTCTCCAATGTCGGGCCGTCTAGTGATTCCTTCAAAAGGAGTAATGACAACAAACACTTGGAAAACAAATGTGCTTAGCGTTAGTTCAAAACCAAGCATTCAAGTGGTGATTCACTCAACAAGTGTTGTCATCAAGCATAGCATATGGTGTGACAAAGGATTGTGACATGGCATGTAAGCACATAAATTGAGCAAAATCAAGGTCATCATGGAAACAAGCATGTAAATGTGTGGGGACCCCGACTTACAAGTCGTGATCACCGAATGCACGTGTACAGTGATCCCAGAGATCAATGCTCACTGAACACACAGAAGCTGAATAACAAGAGTCTTACATCCATACATACCGTCTTACACAAATAATGACCATCATGGTCAAGTCTTACATCGATAAAGCCTTAAGGGCTGAACATCAAATGAAACATAGCAGCGAAAACGCTATTGATAAATGGAACCCATGCCATCTGCCTTAACCCTACAGCATTCTCGACTGAAACGCCCTAGTTCGCATGCTCGTCTCCAAAGAACTCTTCTTGAACTCCGGTTCTTCCATGCCCGGTCAATTAAATAACCAAAGGCAAGCCAATGAGTACTTTGAATGTACTACAAGCAACCCATGATTTGGTTCAAGGTACAAGAATGCATGACATAGGTAAAGTTTTGCATAAAGCTAGTTTTGAGTGCAATGACATGTTCAACATCCTATAAAGCATGCATCAAGAGAATTCAAGTGACCATGAGAACAGGTCACAGATATCAACATAATAGAATGGGCACCAACCCATTATCATAAACAGAGTGGGCACCAACCCATCTCAATCATGTCAAGTCCGTTGACTTGATCCAAGACAACACCATCATCTCACACACACCGGGTTTGAAAACAAGTGGACGTAGCCCAAGAGCGGTTACCCAACTGTCCATGACCGTGGACACGGCTATTCGAATAGTTTTACACTCTGCAGAGGTTGCACACTTTACCCACTAGATCCGGGGAACTTCCGTGTCAAACCACGACCATGGTACCTCAAGTACCGGGGTAAGCACCGATCACTACCTTTCCTAGACGACACTAACAAGGAGTCCACTCGATTGGCAGTAACCCCCGTGCCCGACATTTCAAACAATATTTCCATGGAGCCTTGCTCCCTTTTTCCATCACATACCACTGGCACGGGGTACCAACGATGTGTCCGGTGCCCCATAAAGATGGTCATGGCCGCCCTACCTGGCACGACCCCGTCCCAAGAGAGAGCACCAACTCTCCCCCGTCACTAGTAATGCGGGCTCCAAGCTAGTATCGGCCTAAGTACTCAATAATGCCCTTTCCCATATAAGGGTAGAGTGGTCGCGCATGTAAGGTTGGGATAACGGTGCAACTCCGACCAATCCGCTTTGAAAACGACACACACCTTCCTTGGCACACCACTTACGTCATCAAGTGGTCACCCATTTCATCATCTCCCTCGGGCATAAGTGGCACCCGACGGGTTTTCAAAAGACTTTTGAAATCATATAGCCTCCTTCACCATGCACAAACCCACCCTATTTATGTAGCATCTACATTTGCATCCTAGCTACTCCCACCGCAAAACCCTCATAAGAAGGTAGGGCCATGCACAATGCAAGTATCATCGAGGAGTTGTAATCGTGGCAACCACCCATGTGGTTCACCCTCTCGTCATGATTCCGATGCATCATCGATAAAGAGCTAAAATTGACATGCATATAAAAGGGGGTATCATAGTCATGGTCAAAGGGCTGCTTGCCTTGGTTGGCTTGGTCTTCAAAGTCTTCCGGCACTGCTCCTCCTTCTTCCTCGGCTACCTCGTCAACACGGGATCTAACGTTGCAAGAAAACAATGGAAAAATAAGGCAATAATAAAAAGCAGAAAAGTCAAAGTGCTCAAAAATGTCAACTTAATTTTGTAAAATACTAGGAGGAAAACTAGGGAGGGGGCAACTTCTGGTTTGGCTCTGGAGTAGCAAAATAGGAGTTATGGGTTTTCAAAGGCTCATTTAAATGTCAAAAACCACATTTAAATATTTACAGAAAAGAAAAGGTGATTGGATCTGAGTGAAAGTTGCACCATTAAATAGATTGCAATATTCTAGGAATTTAGAAATTGGAATCAATGCATTTGGACTATTATAACGCCTCGTGGAATTTTGGAAATACTACGTAAAAAGAAAAAAAACGGCTGCACCCTACATCGGGCCGAGAGGCCACAAGAAGAAGAGCCCGTGGGGAAACCCCAGCCCACGCGCCGCCACGTCCGAAGGCGTAAGGCGAATACGCCGCCGGCCGGCGGCGGGTCTGTCTTGTACACAAGATACGTTTTAAACCCGACGGTGGATCCCACCCGCCGTGCGTCGGCGGCCGACAGCCGCCCCACGGCGCCGTCGTCTACCTCCGCCAGAGGCGACGCGAAGCCGGCCGCGGCGATCAGGCACGGAAGCGGAGCGAGACTACCGTTGATTCAGGAGAGAGTTGCGGATCTGGTGGTGGTGGAGATGGTCGCGGGGTGGCTGCCACGGGCGACGAGGTCCCATGGGCGGAGGTGCCAAGGCCGGTGGCTCCGGCCGCTCCCAACTGCAAAATGAGGGGGAAAGCGAGGGAAAGTGTCAAGGAGGCGAGGGAGGCCGATTCGAGGGAGAAACAGGCGGAGGGGGCCTACCCACAGACGACGGCGACCCGAGGCGGGCGGAGCTCGAGCTCGATCTCGAGCTCGAGGCTCTGAGCGAAATGGGAGGATCCAGGTGGATTGAGTCAGGAGGGGCGACAGGGGAGAAGAGGAGGGCTCGGGACGCTTTAAATAGGCTGGCCACGGTTCACTGTGGGCGTGGCCTCTGGCACCATGGATCTGCTCTAGGAGCCGTTGGGGAGAGCTTGAGCTGTCCACGGCGCTCGTGGGAGTGGAGTAGGGCGCCAGGAGAAGGAGAGAGAGCGAGGAGGGTCTGGCGTCCCGTGTGAGGAGGCCATTGGCCGAGCCGGGCGGCGTCGAACCTGCTGCTGAGGGGAGAGAGGGGAGACAGAGGGGGCGGCACGGCGTCGCAAGCAGACGCCGAGGCACATCAGCCGCGCGATGGGATGGCACGGCGGCGGGAGGCGCGGGCGTCGTGATCGGCGCTCTGGCGGCGCCCAGAGCGCGACTTTGGCCGCATCCATGGGTCTTTCAAGTGTGGCCCTTTTAAGTCTGGAAGTTACAAAGACAGCAGGGACAAGACCAGAGAAAGGCACAGGATGCCCAGGGTGCGAAGGGAGAGAGAGGAGCTGGGAGAGAGAAGAGAAAAGTTGTCCAGAGAGGACAAACTTGATTCCCCTTCCTCCACATTGCTTCTTCGGTAGGAAAGTGTCCAAATGATGAGGGAGGTGAGGAGGGTTGTGGCAAAAGATTAACTCAAGGAGATTAGTGAAAGTGGCAAAAGAGGCCTTTTAGTGTTTTGCCGTAAGGTGTTTGATGGAGTTTTGGTTAAGCTTAATGATCCTTCTTCGCCAAGATACTCCAAGGGGTGAAATGACACATAAATTTAGGGCCTTCCACCCATTTTGAGCTCATTTGGACAAAGTTGCCAATGCAACTTTTGCAAACCCTAGAAATGGGCGTAAATGGGTTTGTGTAGATCCAAAGGACTAAATCATTTCTCCTTGATGTGCCACTTGGTGTGGTAGCCTTATTTGGTCACATGATCAGGCTCACCAAAGTTGGGGTCTTGGAGAAAAAGTTGGTAGTGCAAAGTGGTTCAAACTTGATTTTGGTCAGAGAGGGTTTTGAGGCACTTTGACCAAGATTTCCTCTTCTCCAACCTGTGCCATTTGGTCCAGTTGCATCATTAGACCAATGAAGCATGTCCACCAAATTTGAGCACATTTGGACATACTTGGCAATGTAAAGTTGATCAAACTTTAGATTGGACA
The DNA here is from genome assembly GCA_021437245.1 of Aegilops speltoides. Taxonomy (NCBI): domain Eukaryota; kingdom Viridiplantae; phylum Streptophyta; class Magnoliopsida; order Poales; family Poaceae; genus Aegilops; species Aegilops speltoides. The sequence goes on from CM038144.1 coordinate 165,586,625, forward strand.
GAAATGGTTTTGAGGGTTTTGATGGTGTTATCTTGTTCTCCAAGTCATGAGACTTGGCAAGATCAACAGATATGTCATATGTGACATGATAGAATTTTCCTGGAATTTTTGGAGAAAAATTCCTTTGTAAATATTTCAAAAGCTTGAAATATCCGTAAAGGGTTTTAGAGGATTTGACCAATATTTTGAACATGACCATGTGTTGAAACTCTTATATATGGACAATATATGTCCTATGAGCTTCTCTAAATTTTGTCAAATATTTTTGAAACAGAAAAATAATTATTTCCTATTAAAGACCATTTAAGCCTTAAGAAAAAGCCTTTAAATAAAATAGAAACGATTGTCGATTGTACTAAGGTAGGGGTACCTCGGTACTTAACTTGTGCACGGGCAGCCCCAGCCCCCGCAGCTAGATCCATCAAATGCTTGCCGGAGACCATCTCCGCTCACACCAAGCCGCTCAAGAACAAAGTATATAAGATAGAAGCTCAAGACCCGGCAAGAGGAGCTTGCCGGAAGGCCATTCCAGGCTCAAGGCTACATTACTCCTGCAGATCCCGGCGAGAGGAGCTCGTCGGGAGGACTAGAAGATCATGTCGCGAAGACACGCCTCGGCGCCTTGGCGCCCGGGCGAGACCCGGGAGCGGCAAGTCACAGAGCCGACAAGCCCCGGGTCCGAAGCAAGACCAAGGCCCGGCAAGGTGCTTGCCGGGAAAGCTACGCCACGTGCCCGACTCCAGCTCATCTGCCACGCCGCCTCCGGCCTTTCTCCAGAGACGCGTGGCGGGTGGCCATGCTGCATGAGGAATGCGGTGGCACTCAACGGTGGTGGCCGCCGCCGTGGCGAAAGAAGACGCGATGGCGGGAGCTTTTGGGCGACGGCGACGGCATTTAATGCCCTTGTCCCCTCTGTCAAAAGTAGGTAGAAAGCATCAGAGCTGCACCTTTGTTCCCGCACTATTCCAACTACCACCTCTTTTACGCTTTTACCCTCTACCTCACGTTGACACCGCCGGTGACCCTTGCCCTATAAAAGGAGGCCCATGCACAACGTGAGGAGGTTGGACTATCGCTACTCACGCCAAGGGGTTCACCACACTGCTACCCTCGCGAAGGTTTTCACACACCACTCCACCGCCTTGCTCGCATTCTTGAGCAAGATCTAATACAACACAATGCAGCGAAGAGGGTTTACGCGACCATCGCGTCCGGCCGGGTAAAATCCCGCGTGCATCGCCGACCGCTTCTCCGCAGCCTCCGCCCGCATCAACACACGAAGGGGCCCCGGCCCCATAGGTGCCGCGCCACCCATCCGGCCGCGACATCTCTGGCGCGCCAGGTAGGGGGCGTCGAGGTTCTGCGAACCTGATCCGGCGTTCGCGCGCCAGCACTCTTCATCAACCTCTCCAGCTTCGTCAGCGGCTTCATCGACAACTGCGTCATGGCCCCGAAGACGAGAGCTTCGAGGGTCGCAGACCCATCTCCGTCTTCCCCGCCGCCACCGGAGCCAACGGCGGACGGGGGAGACGCCGGTGGAAGGGTGGACACCGGCGAGGGCGCTCGCGGTGCCACCAGATCCAGAGACAGGACGGAGGACCGCGCCTCGGCCTCCGTCGATCCACGTCCATCTCAGCGCACGACGACCCAGCAGCGCCATACCGCAGGAGGTGGTATCCGCTTGTTGGAACAGAGACACGTCGGGGGCTCGCGAGATGTTCCGGACCCCGTCCGAACACGGCAAAGCGGCGCGCCGGGCAGGACCTGCTCCTTCCAACACCGCGGAAGCCCGAGCGTCCGCTCCTGCGCCGCCGCTCCCGCTTCCCTCCACTCCAGCGAAGCGCCACGAGCGCAAATGCTCCTCGACTTCCCTCCGGCGGCGGACAAGGTCGAGGACTGGAGGGCTACCATCCAGAGCCTGGTCGCCTTCGCCAACAACGACCGTCAACAGCAGCCTGCGGCCTCGCGGCCGCGGCAAGCGGGGAAGGCGAAAGCCTGCGGCGACAAGACCGCCGGGGGTGCAACTACCGTGCACTCCCCGCCGCGGAAACGAAAGACGCCGCCCCGCCGGAACAACGCCGACGACGACTCCACGGCATCGTCGGACCCGCGGGCTCGTCGAGATCAACGTCAGGTCCTCGACGAGCGGCGGCAAGAAGATGCCCGGACCACGATCGGCGCCGCCGAGACTTCGCGACAATCGACCAAAGAGCCGGAGCACTGCTGAAATCGCGACGCCCGGCGAAGCCAGCGACTTTGTCGACGCGGCAGGCTGCCCCGCGTTCACCCGTGAACTGAGGCGCGTCCAGTGGCCTAGCATGAAAAACTTCAAGCCCGACGTACCGGAGAAGTACGACGGCAAGACACATCCCTCGGAGTTTCTCAGTATCTACACCATCGCGGTGCAAGCGGCCGGGGGGCGCGACGAGAAGATTCTGGCGAACTACTTCCCGCTCGTGCTTAGGCCGAACGTTCGTTCTTGGCTCATGCACTTGCCGGAGGGCTCCATTTCCTCTTAGGCGGATCTTTGTCATCGGTTTGTTGGTGCCTTCACCGGCGGCCATTAAACCCCACGGCCAAGAAAGTGATCTCCACATTTTGGCCCGAAAGAAGGAGAATCCTGCGCAAGTACATCCAACGCTTCAGCCGTGTGCAACACAACATTCGACGTTCACCTGCCATGGTTATCGGTAGCGTTCCACCGAACGCGTCGTAACCGCCGCATGCGTGAAGAGATGGCGATGACCAAGATTCGGGATGTCGCGAGCTTTATGCCCTGGTTGATAAATGCGCACGCTACGGAAGAGGGAGGAGGCTTCCGGGAGGATCTTTGGCGCAGAGGGAGCGACTCGACGACGCCGCCCGGCAAAGAAGCGCCGCGACAGTGTCTTCCGTAAGAAGAACAAGGAATGCAGTGCTTGCCGTCGAAAAGTCCGGCAAGGAAGCTCCCGCCAAACAAACACAAAGTTGGCGGTTCGGCAAGGAGCTTGCCCTCGTGGCGGCAGCCGACAAGCGAGGATGCCCCGCAAGCAATCTCGCAAAATCCACCGCACCAAAGGCCACGACCTCTACAATTGCAAGCGCTCGATTATCTCGCCGAGCAAAGAAAGCTGAGTACGAGAGGCGCGACAAGGAGAGGGCCCAAGGTGGCGGAGGAGAACCGAGCAAGAAGCGACCGTTCGTTGGTCGGGGAGGACCTCCCGGCAAGGCCAAACGGCGACAAGGTGATCGACCTTCTCGGAGCCGCGACAAGGATGAAGAAGACGGCGAAGAGGACGTGGAGGATGAGGACGACAGTGAGCAGGAATTTCAGAAGGCCACGGAGGTCCTGTGCGTTGACGGTGGCGCCACACACACTTCTCACCGCCAACTAAAGCAGTGGGCACGTGAGGTGAATGCGGCAGAGCCGCCCATGGAGTCACGCAGACTCCTCAAATGGTCCAGCACGCCCATCATTTTCGATCTTGAGGATCACCCCGACCGCACTACCGCGGTCGGGTGCTCGCCGATGTTGGTCTCGCCCACCATCCGCAACCTCAAGGTCACCAAGATGTTGGTCGACGGCGGGCCGGGCTGAACTTGATTTCCTCTGCTGTGATCAAGAAACTCCAAATCCCGATGACGAGCTCGAAGAGACCGCCCTTCAAGGAATCAACCCGGGAGGAGCAGGCCCAAGGGAAAAATCACCTTGCCGTGACCTTTGGCGGGAGGTCAACTTCAGGACCGAAGCGTTACTTTCGACGTTGCCGATATTCCGTTGCCATACAACGGGATACTCGGGCGTCCCGCCCTCGCCAAGTTCATGGCGGCTTCCCATTACGCCTACAACGTGCTCAAGATGCCGGGTCCGATAAGCGTCATCACTGTCCGCAGCGACAAGAAAGACGCGCTTATCTGCACCGACCAGATTTACCGGGATGCGGCCGCGGCGACCGACAAGGATGCACTTGCCGCTGAAGTTCCCAAAGAAAAAAAGACGAAGACCAAGTACGGCAAGCGCTCCGGGGCCCACTCCAAAGAATCGCACCCCTTCGGTGTTGCGCCGCTAGCGAGGACGCCCGTCGAGCTCCGCCGCAAGGATAAAAGGATGGCTGCTCCGCGGCAACCAAGAAGGTGTCCGCCAAGGAGGGCGGCAGCCGTGGTACCTTCACCATCGATTGCCACGCAACGACAAATAGGAAAGCGCTCGTTGCTTTCTGCGGGCGAATGTCGATGTGTTTGCTTGGCAACCATCGACATCCCCGTGTTCCCAGGAAGGTAATTGAGCACAAGCTTGCCGTTTGCCCCATCTTGCGCCCGTCAAGCAAAAGTGAGAAACAAGCCGTGGAACGCCAAGAGTTCATCAATGAAGAAATCAAGAAACTAGAGGCAGCTGGCCTGGTCGAGTGTGATCCATCCGACGTGGCTAGCAAACCCGGTTGTCGTCGCAAGGCCAATGGGAAATGGAGACTATGTATAGACTTCATCGATGTGAATAAAGCATGTCCCAGGATCCATTCCCTTGCCGCGCATCGACAGATTGTTGACTCCACTTTGCGGATGTGAGCTACTCGCTTTCTTGATGCGTGCTCGGGCTATCACCGAGATCTTCATGGCCAAAGAAGATGAAGAAAACTGCGTTCATCACTCCATGTGGCACCTATTGCTTCATCGCATGCCATTTGGGCTGAAGAATGCAGGGTCAACGTTTGCAGGGTAGTGTATATTGCTTTTGAGCCACGATCCACGTAAATGTAGAAGCTTACATGGATGACATCGTGGTGAAGAGCAAGAGCAAGGATACACTGATTCAAGATTTAGAAGAGACATTCCAGAACCTGCGCAGGATACAATTAAAATTGAACCCTGAGAAGTGCGTCTTTGGGGTCCCCTCCGGCAAGCTTCTCGGGTTCTTTGTGTCTCAGAGGGGGATCGAAGCCAACCCCGACAAGATTAAAGCCATTGAGCAGATCCAAGCCCCAAAGCGGATCAAGGATGTCGAAGACTCGCAGTTGTGTGGCTGCCCTCGGTAGATTCATTTCAAAGTCCGCCGAAGGCTACTCGCCCTTCTTCAAAATCTTGAAGAAGGCGGGACCCATGAAGTGGACTCGGAGCGAGGCAATACTGCAAGACTTGAAACATTACATCCTCCCACTCCAATACTTGTCGCACCTAAACCACGGGAGAAATTGCTGCTATACCTAGCGGCAACCAACCAAGTGGTTAGTGCTGCGCTAGTAGCGGAGAGGAGTCCGACGAGGAGGCCACATCACCGCAAGCCAGCCCAAATGACAAGCGGGGCTGCTCGGCAAGCCCTGCCCCGGCAAGGACAGCCTGCTGCAGAGAGCAAGGTGAGGTGGAAAAAAGATGGTGCAGCGTCCGGTGTATTTTGTAAGCTCCTTCTCGAGGAGCGGATCAAGGTACTCTGGTATACAAAAGTTGCTTTTCGGCCTTCTCATGGCCTCAAGAAAGCTGCGCCATTACTTCCAAGCACACGAGATAACAGTGGTCACTCGCCTCCCGCTGAAAAGGATATTGCACAACCCAGAAGCAACAGGCAGGATCGTTGAGTGGGCACTGGAGTTGTCGAGCTTCGGACTCAAGTTTGAAAGTACTTCAACCATACAGAGCCGGGCTCGGCAGAATTTATAGCAGAATGGACCCCAACACCTGATGAAGAAGTTCAAGAAACAAGTACGCCCGCACAAGGAGCGACGAGCGAATGGGTAATGTACTTCGATGGTGCCTTCTCGCTACAAGGCGCCGGTGCCGGCGTCGTACTCATCGCGCCAACCGGAGAGCACCTCAAGTATGTTATCCAGATGCACTTTCCAAGAGAGCAAGCGACAAACAACACCGCTGAATACGAGGGTTGCTTGCGGCCTCGTGATTGCGGCCGAGCTTGGGATCAAGAAGCTGATTGTCTTGGGGATTCCCGGTTGGTGGTCCGCAAGTTAACAAGAACTATCGAGCCCTTTGATGGAGGCCTATGTAGATGAAGTAAGGAAGCTTGAGGAGCACTTTGAAGGTCTCGGATGGAACACATTCCGAGAGCTCGTAATGAAATCGCAGACGGCCTCTCAAAGTGTGCTTCAATGAAGTTACATGGGAACCAGGGACCTTCTTGCTCAGTGACTCAACCTTCCGTGGCGCCATCAATTGGGCAGTCCAAGAAGAGAAAGTTGGTGTCCGGCGACTACTTGCCGACGGACCCCCGAGGCCGCCGCCAAAGTCCCTGTGATCAACCTCCGTAACGCCGAGGAACAATCTGCTCCCGCCGATCATCGGATCTGTGGCGATCGAAGCAAGTGTTCCCGACAAGACTTGCCCGACAAGCTTGCCGGGAACCTTGACTCGGCGGAGCCGAGATTCTTCCGAGAAGCGAAGGTTCCCGCAGCGCCCTCATGCCTTTAGTCCTTGTCGCCGAGCCCCGTGCTCCGGCATGGCGCAGCAGATCGTCCGCTTCACGCAAACCGGAGAACTTCCCGACGACCACGAAGAGATAGAAAAGATAACCAGACACCAAGTATGTACCAGTTAAGTGGACAACGAGCTATGCGAAGAAGGCTCAATGGTGTCGATTGAAGTGCATCTCTAGGGAAGATGGACAACAGTTGTTGGCGAGATTCACGGAGGCATCTGCGGCCACCACATTGGCGCAAGGGCACTTGCCGGAAAGGCTTTCCTGCAAGGGTTCTTTGGCAAGAAGCCCTCCAAGATGCAATCGCACTAGTAACCAAGTCGCGGCGTGTCGGCCCATGCAAAGCAGATTCATCGGCCACTCAAGCTCTCCAAACAATCCCTTTGTCCCGCCCTTCTCGGTGCAGGGGCTCGACATCCTCGGCCCCTTCCCCGTGCCGTCGGGGCTTTGAGTACTTGTACGTAGCAATCGACAAGTTCACAAAGTGGCGAAGTAGAGCCCCGATGAGAAAGGTGACAACCTGATCGTGATCAAGTTCTTGGTCGATTGTATGCGTTTGGGATCCCCAACGGATTATCACCGACAACGGTACACAATTCCACCACCGCACCTTCATGCAATATGTCCAGGACCTTGGCGCCAAGGTCTGTTTAAACTCTGTTGCTCACCCAAGGAGCAGCGGTCAGCGAAAGGGCCAATCGCGGAAGTCTGCGCGGGCTCAAGACAAGAACTTTCGACGAGCTCGCGCAAGTCGCGGAAAAAATTGGATAGAGGAGCTGCGGCGGCTCTTTGGTCGATCGAGCGACACCAAACCGAGCCACCGGCGGACACCCTTTGCTCTAGTCTATGGAGCGAAGCGCTTCTCCCCACGGAACTCAGTATACGGATCTCCTCGAGTGCTCGCTATGATGAGCTTGAGCAAGAGCAATTGCGACAAGATGACGCATTGCTCCTCGAGGAGGGACGTCTCGAACTCTTTATCGAGCTGCTCGATACCAGCAAGCCTTGCGCCGCTACCATAGCCGCAAGGTCAAAGCCGGAGCCTCGAGGAAGGCGACCTTGTTCTTCGGCGTGTTCATCCGCCAAGAATTCCAACAAGTTGGCCTTGAAGTGGGAAGGCCCTTATCGGGTGAGACAAGTCACGAGACCCGGCGCCGTCCGACTTCGAGACCAAGAAGGCTTGCGATGAGTAATTCTGGAACATAGAGCATCTTCGCAAGTTCTACCCATAAAGGCGCGATTGCCGTGATCCGCTCCGCAACCACCTTTTGTACAAAAGCTTTGCCGCCGTTGCATGTAACCCTTTGTACAAAGCCGGGCGCAGACCCCGTGCAGCAATAAAGTTTCCGTGCCTTGCGTTATTTGCCTTTTTTTCCATGCTCTTCTTTGCTATTTGCATGAGTTATTTGGCATCTTTTCGTATGGCACGCATGTCCGACAAGCAATAGCACGTCAAAAAGCTACGTGCCCGTCATCTTCTTTTTTTCTCCTTATTTCTTAAGCAAAAGAAACGTTCCTCCCGCACAAGTTTGCCGGGGGGGGAGGAATGAAGGGTGAACCAAGCACTCCAAGTGCTGTTCAAGAAAGAGAAGCCTGCCGGAGAACGCACAGGCCACGAAAGCTAAGTTGTCGGGATTTGCGCAGCCCAAAATTTCAAATTTTGAGATTGCCTTCCTTGAACAACCACACCTTGTATGGAAAACACGTGCTCGGAGGAACCTACCGATTTAACAGCCGTGCCCTTATCTTGCGTTCGAGCCGACTCGCAAGTTAAGTGTGTTGCGATCGGCATGCAAGGTTGCTTGCGGTAAGGCCTCGCCCCTTGCCGCAAGTCTTTCTGAAGCATAAGGTTAAAGCGTCTGAGTTGAGAATCAAAACAAGGAGTTGATTCTGCGATCATTGATCGAAATAAAGGTAAATATCACGCAAAGGATAACTTGTCGCGATAACTAATAAGTTAAATGGCGACTTGTGCAGCAACAAAGGGAAACAAAAAAAAGAAGAAGAAAGAGGAAGGGCCTAGTCTCGCGGCCGCCCTCCATCTGGGATCTTGTTCACTTTGGCGATGATGTGGGCGACTGCTCCTTCAAGGCCTCCATGTCGCGTCGGCCGACAAGCTGCGAAGGACATTGGAGAGGTTTATACCGGGTTGCGGTATCGATCTTCGTCGGACACGCTCCATGGTTCCTCACGCTGACAACAGCGCCTCCTCGGCGAGCTGCGCGGGATCTTCTTCGTCCGCAGATTTGGCGAGCCGGGCGCGACCCCAAGAAGAGGCTGAGCTTAGCACCGTGGCGAGGTTTGGATCCGGGAGTAAATGAGGTGCTCCAACTTCAGCGCCAGCGATTCTCGGTCAATGGCGGTTGCGGAAGACACCAATTCCTCGGTCCATATCTCGGCGATGCGGCGGAAATCCTCGCTGCTGCTCTGTTGGCGCCCGGCCACTAAGGATCGCTCCTCACGGAGCTCTTCCTTCGATTTGGTTTCTGGGCCGAGCAGCGCCGAGCGAGTCCGTCGGCCGAAACTTTCCGCTCAAGACCCTCGACGGAATCCTGGCGGCCTTCACTGCGTCGCCTTTCTCAAAGAAGACGCACTGGAGCTCGAGTTGGTGCGAGTGAATTCCTCGCGCCCGCGTGGCGGCGCGCGATCTTCTCCGAGTCCACCTTCAACAGCTCCTCCATTCGCGACTTTGGCGGCGAGATCCTCTTTGGCAGCCTCATGCCGCCGCCAGCGTCTTCGCTTCCTTCAACTCCCGCCAAGGGCTTGCTCCCGAGCGGCGAGGTCTTCCTCATGGGCGTCGAGGGCAACCTTCACCGTTGAGCTCCCTTCTCGCCGGACAGCTCCACCCGGCGAGCCGTTGCTGCTCGTCGGCCTCGGCTTTCTCCAACAGCCACTCTTCATCTTGCCTGGCGAAGCTGCTCGCGTCTCTCCGACACCTCGCGGAGAGCAGCTTGATTAGCGGCACGGAGCTCCGCCGCGCGTTTCTCCATCTCCTCGGCGGCTTGGCGGCAAGGGCCTCCGGGAAGCAAGCCGCTGCCGGCCCGGTAAAGGGCGAGGATCTGCTGAAGCAGCTTCTCCTCATCGGGCCCACCGCTCCCGCCGCCCTCGACGACCTTCAAACCAGCGGAGGCGAGATCTCTCCGTCGAAGGCCTCGCCCTCATGGCGCCATGACGAGGAAGCCCACGGCATCTGGATAAAGACACCGTTGGGGCTTCAAGTAGCAGCCGGGCTGTTCGCTTCGACGGAAGGATCGGCGACGCGCACAGCAGCTTGACGCCTCTGCAGCCTCCGGACGGTGGTGCGCTTGCCGTCCCCTCTCCGGCCGCTGCGTCGGAAGCCGAGGCGATTCGGCGCGCAGTGGTTCGGCGGCCCCGCCGCGTCCTCGACAGCAGGAGCACCATCGCCGCCACCATGCACGTCCTCCTCCTCCCCGACGACGACCTCCGTCTCCGTCCGCTCCGGGGGAGGGGGAGGATCTAGAAGAAGAAAGGAAAAGCAAAAAAAAAACGGTTCAAGCAAATATCCAAAGAGAGACAACACCGAGGAGGCGAAGTCGCAGAACTTACCTTGGTGGACGTCTTCAGCGGCAGGCTCTCTTGCCGGGGAACCATCCTTTGCCGGAGTAGCCGCCCTCGTCGGGCTACTCGCCCTTGGCGGAGTGCCCGCCCTTGTCGGGACGCTCTCCCTTGCCGGGGGATCCGACCTTGGCGGGGATGGAGGGACTACCTGCTCCTCGGGGGCGACCTCCGGGTGCTCCTGTTGCTGCGGCTCCATCCCTGCGCAAGTCAAGACAAACGCATCAAGATATTGGGACGAGATAAAGCTATCAGATGAACCCGACAAGCGAAGATGCGGGACCCAGACTTCTGTTGGGGGCTGCACCGGGCTGCTCCTCGACGGCGCTGGTCCGCAAACTCGGTCGGGCGCCCCGGTCCCCTCGACGGGCGAAGTCGTCTGCAATCTCGACCACGGGCACCTTGGCTCTCTTCACGCCCGCTTTCACCAAGGTCCCGAGTCAATACAAAAAACAAGATTAGCATCAGCAATAACCAAGGCGAAATTTAAAGAAGATGAAGGTCTTGGGGACTCACTCCTGTTCCTCCTCGTCGTCTTCGCTCAAGGCGGAGAGGTCGTACCGCACCTGAGATGCGTCGGTGTGAGGAGCAGGAGACGAAGGCCCTCTCGGGCGCTTGGCGGTCCTCGGGCCTGGGGGCTGCGAAGACCCAGCCCCTGTGGCGGTCGTGACCCGAGAAGTGGGCGGAGCCGCCGCCCCGCTCCGGGGAGGCCCCTGACTGCTCGGCGCCGACTTATGGGGCGCCTTTGCCGTGGCCTGCCCACGAGTCGCCTCCGCCACATCTGGTGCGCTGGTCACCCCCGGCGCGGCTCGACTCCCCCGGGAAGCTTGCGCTTGCCCGCCGTGTTGCGATTCTTGGGGCTTATGTGCTCACCTCCGCCGCAGCCTTGCGGAGGCGCTTCAGGGAACGCTTGGGGCTCGCCAGAGGCGGGGAGGTTTCTGACGACGAGGAGACGTCGTCGTCATAAAGGTCCGTGGACCCGCCGGCATCATCGGCGACCGCGACGTTCTCCCCCTCCTCCTCGCCGGCTGGCTCGCCGGGCCCGGCGCCTTGCGCCGCGACCCCTTTACCTTTGGCGCCCGGCTCCCTCCGGCGCCCGGCTCCTCCGGCGCCTCTGCTCCCTCGGCGCCTCTGCTCCCTCCGGCGCCTCTGCTCCCTCCGGCAGCGCCACCGCTGTCATGATTTCAGCCACGATTCCGTGGATCCCGGAGTGCCTCAGAGAAGGGACCCGGCAAGCGCGCCGAGGAAGTTTCAACAACCGCAGATCTCCGCCGCCTCCACTTGATAGGACTTCTCCGGCCTCCTCCTCCTCGGGCGTCAGTAATCGACCTCTCCTGCGCTGCGGCTGCAGCAGCCTCCTCGGCCGAGAGGCTATGTACGCGATCTCCGATCCGTGGTGTCCCGTGTCGGCCATGGATCTCATCCTTGTTTTTCGCCACCTCCTCGAGGGTGTCGAAGAAGTTGATGATGTCGGCCGGCTCAGCGGAATCCATGAACGCCCACGCCGTGGGAATCACACGCGGCATCATGGCGAAGACGATCCCGGCTACGTTATTGCGAGGGGCACCACTTGCCGGGAAGCTGAACCACTCGGATGGGCCGGTCGTATTTAAAGCTCCGGACCATCCCCTCAGCTCCAGGCGTCGTGAAATTGAAGTTCAGCCGGTCGCAGCCTCATTATATCCGCCGCGCCGCCATACTCCCGGCCGGCCTTTTCCTGTCTTGGAGGGGCGTCTGGCGACGGAGAAAGTCTGCGCCTACACTGCGACGGACAGCCCAGCGTCGGAGGCGAAGGATCCGGATGAGGGCGGCGTCGAGCTTGACGTCGTCGAGTCCAGCTCGCTCAATCTCTGCCCGCTCAGCGGCCTTGGTGCGCGGGCGCGTGAAGGGCTGCGGCTCGTCCTCGGCGATCCAAACCGATCTGCGGCCACTCGTCCCACTTGATGCGGAGCTCCCGGCAATCTGACCTCTTGAGTTCGCACGGAAAACCCAAGAAATCCTCCGGAGAGGGGGGCAGCCTCTGCTCTCGGGGTAAGAAATGCCCTAACAGAGCTACATTTGGGTGGATCCTCACGAAGTTCTCACACATATGTCTGAAACCGCCATTGTGAGGACGGCGTTGGGGTGAAATCGAGAAGGTGGAAGCCATATGTGTGCATAATGGTGCAGAAGAATTGAGAGAAAGGAGGACAAAGACCGCAGTGAAAGAAAGCTGCGAAGAAATGGTACCCGCCGGATAGTTGTCCTTGAGATCGGTAGGGTGGGCGCTGGTCCGAGGATGCGCTGAGGTCCTCTTGGACCGAACAAGAAGTACTTGCCCCAGAGTTCGTCCACGCCGAGCAGCGGGGAAGATCGATGTTCTCCCTCCGCATCTGAAAGCGAGTTCTTCCGCCGCTCGGTTTCTCCTTCTTGGTGCCTTCCGCCTTCTCCTTCCCTTCCCGGTCTTGAGGCCATAGCGGCAGCGGCGAGGGAAGGGGATGAGGGTCGCGACGCCTGACGAAAGAAACAGCGGAGGAGGTGCGGAGGTGGAGCGCGAGGAGGGTTTTTCATGGAGGAAGAAGAAGCAATGAAAGCAATGGAGGGAACCGCGCTGCTGCCTCTGCTTTTATGGGGAAGTGGGGGCGCTGCGTTCCGCTCTCCTCATTAAGGGACGTGGGCACGTCCTATCCCACGGCGCCATAATCGACGCGTCTTCTTTGCCAGCACGGGAAGGCGGCGAAGCGGAAGTGGATTCGACGCGCCGTGGCTTCAGCGCCGTGCCTTGTCTTGGGCCCGCCCAACAGCGGCTCGGCACCGTGTATGGCCCAGGCAGGGGCTCTGTCGGTGTACTAAGGTAGGGGTACCTCAAGACCCCAACTTGTGCACGGCAGCCCCACTCCCGCAGCTAGATCCATCAAATGCTTGCCGGAGACCATCTCCGCTCCACACCAAGCCGTTCAAGAACAAAGTATATAAGATAGAAGCTCAAGACCCGGCAAGAGGAGCTTGCCGAAAGGCCATTCGTGCTCAAGGCTACATTACTCCTGCAGATCCCCGGCGAGAGGAGCTCGTCGGGAGGACTAGAAGATCATGTCGCAGAAGACACGCCTGCCTCGGCGCCCTTGCCGGCGAGGACCCGGGAGCGGCAAGTCCAGAGCCCGACAAGCCCCGGTCCCAAGCAAGACCAAGGCCCGACAAGGTGCTTGCCGGGAAAGCTACGCTTCGTGCCGCCTCCGGCTCATCGCCCACGTCGCCTCCAAATTTCTCCAGAGACGCGTGGCGGGTGGCCGTCTTTGCATGAGGAATGCGGTGGCACTCAGCGGTGGTAACCGCGCCGCCGGCGAAAGAAGACGCGATGGCGGGAGCTTTTGGGCGACGGCGATGGGCATTTAATGCCCTTGTCCCCTCTCACAAAAGTAGGTAGAAAGCATCGTGCTGCACTGCTTGTTCGCACTATTCCAACTACCACCTCTTTTCGTTTTACCCCTCTACCTCACGTTGACACTGTCGGTGACCCTTGCCCTATAAAAGGAGGCCCATGCACAACGAGAGGAGGTTGGACTCTCGGCTACTCACGCCAAGGGGTTCGACCACGCTACCCTCAAAGGTTTTCACACACCACTCCACCGTCTTGCTCGCATTCTTGAGCAAGATCTAATACAACACAATGCAGCAAGAGGGTTTCTGCGACCATCGCGTCCAAGCCGGGTAAAATCCCGCGTGCATCGCCTCGATCTGCTCTCCGCGCAGCCTCCGCCTGTGCAACACACGAAGGGGCCCCGGCCCCATAGGTGCCGCGCCACCCATCCGGCCGCGACAAACAGTAACTTTTAAAATTATACTTTTGTGGTTCCAGGGTATCCTATATCTAATAGGAGTCAAATATATTTTTGAAAAGATTTTTACTGCCCTTAATCAAGTACTTGCAGTGCAAACCTTAACTCAGGGGTTTTTGGAAAACTAATTTTAGAAAATACTTTATGGCCAAATTATTTTTGTAGAAAAATCCCATATAGCACTATTCACATGGCATGGTCATTGGTCAGGAGCTTGGGGTAGGGAGATGAAGTATAGAGGGTAGAGTAGTTGACTTCAAGAAGCACTTGAAAAGAATCATAGAGAAAACCAACTTCAAATAAAAGCCAAATAATGCAAAAAGTTTTTGTTGGTTCAAATTTTCATGCTTTATTAATAAAAATGAAATGTTACAAAATGCAGGGTGTGACAGACCTACCCCCCTTACAAGAATCTCGTCCCCGAGATTCCTAAACTAGGCTTGAAAGAGGTACGGAAATTCGGATCTAAGGTAGTCTTCACGCTCCCAAGTTGCTTCTGCTTCGGTGTGATTGCTCCATTGGACTTTGAAGTACTTGATGGTGCGGCTTCGAGTGTGTCGTTCAGCCTCATCCAGAATGCAGATGGGCCGCTCACGATACGTCAAATCAGGTTGAAGATCAATGGCTTGGTGATTGACGTCTTTGTAGAGGTCGGGCTTGTCTGGAACTTGGAGACACTTCCGTAGTTGTGACACGTGGAACACGTTGTGCACATCGAAAGTTCGTGGAAGTTCCAACTGGTAAGCCACTTCTCCTCGTCGCTCGATGATCTTGAAGGGCCAATGTACCTCGGTCGTAGCTTTCCTTTGACATGAAAGCGCTGGGCTCCTTTGAGAGGGTGACTCGGAGATAGACATGGTCCCCAACTCGGAAGCTTATGTCTCTGCGACGTGAGTCTGCATAGCTCTTCCGCTTTGACTTGGCGGACTTGAGACACTCTCGGACAAGCTGGACTTGCTCTTACGCTTCTTGAAGGATATCGTGCCCAAAGACAAGTCCTTCTCCGGCCTCCGACCAGTTGAGAGGTGTACGACACTTCCACCAGTATAACACTTCAAATGGTGCCATCTGGAGGCTGGCCTCGATAACTGTTGTTGTAAGAGAACTTCGGCGAAAGGGAGGCAATCTTCCCACTTAGCTCCATAAGCTAAGACACAGGCTCGGAGCATGTCTTCGAGTATTTGATTCACTCGCTCGGTCGACCTCCGATGCATGGGTGGAAAGCGATCTTTGAAGGACAACTTGGTCCCCATGGCCTCTGGAATTTCTTCCAAAACCTTGAGGTGAACTGGGTTCCTCGATCCGCACAATCTCCTTGGGAACACCATGAAGGCTCACGACTCGGTTGATGTAGAGATCGGCTAACTGGTTCCCCTTGTAGGTTGTCTTGACAGAATGAAGTGGGCCACCTTGGTCAAATGGTCAACTATGACCCAGATGGAGTCATGTCCCTTGTTTGACCTAGGTAGTCCCGTGATGAAATCCATTCGACTTTATCCCATTTCCACTCGGGAACCTTGAGTGGTTGGAGTAATCCAAACAGTCGCCGATGTTCAGCCTTGACCCTCGGCATACGTCACATTTTGCAACATAGGTGGCAATCTCCTTTTCATCCCGTGCCACCAAAATCTTCCTTCGTGTCTTGATACATCTTGGTGCCTCCGTGGTGGATGGAATATGGGCTGTCATGAGCTTCTTGCAAGATCGGGTTCTTGAGCTCAACCTTGTTGGGCACGCAGATGCGATTCCCAAACCACACGATTCCTTCCTCATCCTCTGTGAATCCCGAGGCCTTGCCTCGCTTGATCTTCCTCTTGATGCCTTCGATACTCTCATGCCCCTTCCGAGCTTTCTTGATATCATCCATCAAGGTAGGCTTAACTTCGAGGTTGGCCAAGAATCTGGTGCAACCAGTTCAACCCAAGCCTTCAAGTTCGTCATACAAGGCGGGTAGCTTGTGCTTTAGCATAGCATTCAAGGAGCAAGCCTTCCTGCTCAATGCATCTGCTACCACATTAGCCTTTCCAGGGTGGTATTGAACACTGAGGTCATAATCTTTTATCAACTCCAGCCATCTTCTCTGCCTCATGTTCAATTCCCTCTGAGTGAAAATATACTTCAGACTTTTGTGATCCGTGTATATCTCACATCGCTTCCCCAAAAGGTAATGTCGCCAAGTTTTCAGGGCATGAACCACTGCTGCTAGCTCAAGGTCGTGAGTAGCGTAGTTCTCTTCGTGGGGTCGTAGTTGCCTTGAAAGGTAGGCCACGACTCGCCTTCTTGCATCGTAACACCTCCCATCCGATTCTTGACGCATCACAATATATCACAAACTCCTTGTGTATATCCGTGTGGCTGAATCGAGCGATGGTTAGCCTCTTCTTCGACTCTGGAAGCTTTCTTCGCGCCGGCGTCCATTCAACTTCTTGTCCTTCTTCAAGAGCTGAGTCATGGGTGGGCAATGCTTGAGAATCCTTCAACGAACTTGCGGTAATATCCCGCGAGTCCGAGGAAGCTTCGACTTCCTTCACATTGCTCGGGATTGCCATTCATCACGGCCTCAATCTTAGCGAGGTCGATGACAATCCCTCTTCGGTTAGAACATGACCCAGAATCCAACTTCACGCAGCCGTAATTCACACTTGCTGAACTTGGCATACAGTTGGTGCTCTCGAAGCTTGTCTAGGACCATCCTCAAGTGTTGCTCGTGCTCTTCTTCCGACTTCGAGAAGACAAGAATGTCATCAATGAAGACAACGACGAACTTGTCCAAATATTCCATGAAGACCTTATTCATGAGATACATGAAGTAAGTCGGGGCATTGGTCAATCCAAAGGACATGACCGTGCATTCATCTGAGCCATATCTGATTCTGAATGCCGTCTTGAATATCTTGGGGTCGATCTTGATTGGTAGTACCCGGATCCGAGGTCGATCTTGGAGAACACCTTGGCCCCATTGAGTTGATCAAACAGATCTTCAATCTTGGGAAGTGGGTACTTGTTCTTGATTGTAACCTCATTGAGGAAGCGGTAGTCAATGCATAAGCGGATGGTACCGTCCTTCTTTGCCACAAATGTAATAAAGCGATCCCCAAGGGGAGGCACTAGGGCGGATAAATCCTTCCTCAACTGCTCTTCCACCGCTTCTTCAATTACGCTAACTCCTCCGATCCCATTCTATAAGGCTTCTTATAGATGGGTCCTGCTCCGGGTATGAGCTCGATGACGAACTCAATGTCCCGATCAGGAGGCATTCCTGGTAGCTCATCAGGAAAAACATCGGGATACTCGCATACGACTGGCACTTGTTCCAACCCAACTTCACCAGACGAGTTGACTTGGTTGGCTCGAGCGAGGAGGGTTGGAAGCAAATTTGACTTCGACTCCTTGGTCATTGGTCATAGTGACCGTCCGGTTGGCGCAATCAATCAAGCCTTGGTGCTTGCTGAGCCAATTCATTCCCAAGATCACATCCAAGCCTTGTGATTTTAGGATGATAAGGTCTGCTAGGAAGTTTACCCCGTTAATGGTAATCCCGACTCCTTTACATCCTATCTTGGCTCTCATCTCTGCTCCGGGGTTTGTACCACCATGGGGTTATTCAGGTGTAGGGTCATGCCACTTTTTAATGCAAAACTTTGAGTGACAAAAGAATGCGTGGCTCCGTAATCAAACAAAAGCGATTCTGGTGCTGAATTGACAAGGAACGCACCAAAGACGACGTCCGGTCTTCTGGGCTTCTTCCACAGTGACATGGTTCACACGACCGCCATTGTTGGGCAGGTTGCGGGGCTTGGTTCCTTGGTGGCAATCCACGGCCTTGTCCCGGTTCTGCGCATTGGGGCGCGGGCGTCGGGCTTCTTGTTGGGGCAATTCTTGGAGTAGTGCCTGGCTGTCCACATCCAAACAGTGACTTGATTGGGGACGACGCCTTGCCAAAGATTGTTATTGGGGTTGTTGTAAGCTGGCACAGGGGTTGGCATACTTGAGGTGGATAGTTGGTGCGAGTCACGAGCTCTTGGCTGCCGATAGGTTGGCTTGGCGGGGCTGGCTGCCACGACGAGGCTTCGTTCTTGGAGCTACCCTTGCCGATCATCTTGCGCTTACGAGTGTCATCCAAGGCACGCCGCTTGTCCTCAAGCATGAGCGCCTTTGTTCACCAGATCAGAAAGGTCGGGCGGTCACACACAACAAGCGAGTATCGCAGAGTCTGGTTAAGGCCTTCCATGAAGCGCTCCGCTTAGCGCATCGAGTCTTGACATCTTGAGGGCATACCTTGAGAGAACACCAACCTCTGCATGTACTCCTTGACAAAGGTTGCTACCTTGCTTCGTGGCTCGGAACTCACGCTTCTTGATGGCCATGAGTCCGAAGGGATGTGGGCCTTGCGAATTCCGCCTTGAAAGTGTTCCAAGTGATATCTTGCTCAACATGCATAGCCTTGAATCCATCCCACCAAGCTCTGGCGGTCCCCCGAGACAAGGGCGGCATACGCCACTTTGTCACGGTCCTCGGTGCATCCGACTAGTGCCAGCAGATCCTCAATGGTGCGGACCCGATCGTCGCATCCGAGGGTTCAGCATCTCGATGAACGTGGGTGGTGCATGCTTCTTGAACTCCACCGGTGTGGAACGTCCATGGCCGTGCCCATGGTGGCGGTTGACAACTGAGCAATCATCCGGAGGGCTGCGGTGTTGGCTTGGCGCTCCTCTCGAAAGGCTTGGAGAAGCTGAGCCATATCCATGCTTGGAGGAGGTGGTGGTGGTGGAGTCTGCCTTGGGCTTGGTCTGGCTGGCTCGCCTCAGCAGAACCTCCGGCTTCTTCGGCTGGGTAGAGGTACCAAGACGTGTTACAACAGCATCCTGTTGGAGTGGTCAAGGTCTCATGATAGGGAACAACAATGAGGGAAAGCAGAGAGATGGAATGCCTAGTAAGGGGTGGTGTGACACAATTTAAGTAAAGCAAAGGCGGAAGGGCCAAACTCATGCATTAAACCAAATGGGAAATGTAGTCGTTTACAAGTTCCGAAGGGAAAGTACGACTTCATCAAAGCAAGTTGAAAGCAAATACAACATAACATGGTTTCATAAGAACCATTACAAAGACTCGACTTAAAAAAGGGGTACACGACCTATCCTACCATAGGCTACGAGCTAGCCTATCCTAGTCTGAACGGAGTCTAAGTGGTGGAATGCTCGGTCGGGTCTGGCTCCTCTGGGTCTTCCTCCTCATCATCATCTGCCCTCGGTCTCCTCATCGCTCGAGGAAGTGGAGGAGTGAAGGAGCTGAACACGGCGTTGCTTTTGCTGGGTGGCGTCTTGAAGAGGTTATGGTACTCCTTTGCCGTCATCTGGCGTGGCTGAGGTGCTCCTCGGCAGCTGCGACTGTGGGGTCGTCCGCCTTGGTAAGCTACCGCGGGCTGTCCAGGGGGTGCTCCATCCTTCTTGATCCTGTCCGCCTTCGTCTGAACTATGTGGAGGAGCTCCTTGGTCTCGCGGAGTTCCCTCAAAGCTCCGTCGACTCGAGGCCAGTGTTGCTGCGGCTGTCGGCACACAAGCTGAAGTAGGTGCAGGCGGAGAGGAAGTCCCTCGTCCAAGGGTGGTGCTGGTCTTGCTGCTCTCGTCGTCACCTTCCTTACGATAAGGCAGGTGGAGTGGTGGCTCCTTGCCATCTCTGGCGGGAGATCTCGGAGGCGAAGTCGGTGCCTTGAGGGCGCAGTCTCCACGGCGAGAAGCAGCGTCGCCATCTGGGGTCCCTCAAAGAACCAGCTCGTCGGGCGTCATTCGCCCTCACGACTACCTCCACGTGATACTCCTTCTTGGTCTTTGTCGACCCGGTGCTCGTGGTAGGAGAAGGTGGGGACTCGAGTGAACTGGCACTTCCTGAGGCTATCCTCAAGAAGCACGGGAAACCCAGTGGTCAGGAAGTCCTCGGGTACGGCGGCCATCTACAAAAAGTGGAAGGGGAAGGGTCAATAAAGGAATGTGTCCTGAGTTTGGAATGCTAATACAAAACATAGGTATATGGGTAATCTAGGGGATAGTCTCGCTCTAACTAACGTCCATGCTAACCTAGGCTTCCTACAGTCAGGATGGCTCTGATACCAGCTCTGTGGGGACCCCGACTTACAAGTCGTGATCACCGAATGCACGTGTACAGTGATCCCAGAGATCAATGCTCACTGAACACACAGAAGCTGAATAACAAGAGTCTTACATCCATACATACCGTCTTACACAAATAATGACCATCATGGTCAAGTCTTACATCGATAAAGCCTTAAGGGCTGAACATCAAATGAAACATAGCAGCGGAAAACGTCATTGATAAATGGAACCCATGCCATCTGCCTTAACCCTACAGCATTCTGACTGGGAAATGTCCTAGTTCGCATGCTCGTCTCCAAAGAACTCTTCTTCGAACTCCGGTTCTTCCATGCCCGTCAATTAAATAACCAAAGGCAAGCCAATGAGTACTTTGAATGTACTATAAGCAACCCATGATTTGGTTCAAGGTACAGAATGCATGACATAGGTAAAGTTTTGCATAAAGCTAGTTTTGAGTGCAATGACATGTTCAACATCCTATAAAGCATGCATCAAGAGAATTCAAGTGACCATGAGAACAGGTCACGATATCAACATAATAGAATGGGCACCAACCCATTATCATAAGCAGTGGGCACCAACCCATCTCAATCATGTCAAGTCCGTTGACTTGATCCAAGACAACACCATCATCTCACACACACCGGTTTGAAAACAAGTGGGCGTAGCCCAAGAGCGGTTACCCAACTGTCCATGACCGTGGACACGGCTATTCAATAGTTTTACACTCTGCAGAGGTTGCACACTTTACCCACTAGATCCGGGAACTTCCGTGTCAAACCACGACCATGCGGTACCTCAAGTACCGGGGTAAGCACCGATCACTACCTTTCCTAGACGACACTAACAAGGAGTCCACTCGATTAGCGATAACCCCGTGCCTTACATTTCAAACAATATTTCCATGGAGCCTTGCTCCTTTTCCATCACATACCACCGCACGGGTACCAACGATGTGTCCGGTGCCCCATAAAGATGGTCATGGCCGCCCTACCTGGCACGACCCCGTCCCAAGAGAGAGCACCAACTCTCCCCCGTCACTAGTAATGCGGGCTCCAAGCTAGTATCGGCCTAAGTACTCAATAATGCCCTTTCCCATATAAGGGTAGAGTGGTCGCGCATGTAAGGTTGGGATAACGGTCGCAACTCCGACCAATCCGTTTTGAAAACGACACACACCTTCCTTGGCACACCACTTCGTCATCAAGTGGTCACCCATTTCATCATCTCCCTCGGGCATAAGTGGCACCCGACGGGGTTTTCGAAAAGACTTTTGAAATCATATAGCCTCCTTCACCATGCACAAACCCACCCTATTTGCGTAGCATCTACATTTGCATCCTAGCTACTCCCACCGGCAAAACCCTCATAAGAAGGTAGGGCCATGCACAATGCAAGTATCATCGAGGAGTTGTAATCGTGGCAACCACCCATGTGGTTCACCCTCTCGTCATGATTCCGATGCATCATCGATAAAGAGCTAAAATTGACATGCATATAAAAGGGGGTATCATAGTCATGGTCAAAGGGCTGCTTGCCTTGGTTGGCTTGGTCTTCAAAGTCTTCCGGCACTGCTCCTCCTTCTTCCTCAGCTACCTCGTCAAATACGGGATCTAACGTTGCAAGAAAACAATGGAAAAATAAGGCAATAATAAAAACAGAAAAGTCAAAGTGCTCTGAAAAATGTCAACTTAATTTTGTAAAATACTAGGAGGAAAACTAGGGAGGGGGCAACTTCTGGTTTGGCTCTGGAGTAGCAAAATAGGAGTTATGGGTTTTCAAAGGCTCATTTAAATGTCAAAAACCACATTTAAATATTTACAGAAAAGAAAAGGTGATTGGATCTGAGTGAAAGTTGCACCATTAAATAGATTGCAATATTCTAGGAATTTAGAAATTGGAATCAATGCATTTGGACTATTATACTGCCCTGTGGAATTTTGGAAATACTACAGAAAAAGAAAAAAGAAACGGCTGCCGTGCCTTTGGGCGAGAGGCCACAAGCGGCAAGAGGCCCAGGGGAAACCCCAGCCCACGCCGCCGCCACGTCGAAGGCGTAAAGGCGAATACGCCTTCGCCGACGGCGTCTGTCTCAGTGCTGTGCCACAAGACGTTTTAAACCCGACGGTGGATCCCACCCGTCGTATGCGTCTTGGTCGACAAAGCCGGCCCCACGGCGGCCGTCGTCTACCTCGGCCAGAGGCGACGCGAGCTTCGCCGGCGGCGATCTGAGGCACGGAAGCGGAGCGAGACTACCGTTGGATTCGGGAGAGAGTTGCGGATCTGGTGGTGGTGGAGATGGTCGCCGGGTGGCTGCTTCACCGGGCGACGAGGTCCCGCGGCGGAGGTGCCAAGCGTCGGTGGCTCGGCCGTTCCAGTGCAAAATGAGGGGAAAGCGAGGGAAAGTGTCGATGAGGCGAGGGGAGGCCGATTCGAGGAGAAAGGCGCGGAGGGGCTGTACCAGCAGATCGACGGCGACCCGAGGCGGCGGAGCTCGAGCTCGATCTCGAGCTCAGGCTCTGAGCGAAATGGGAGGATCGAGGTGGATTGAGTGCGAGGAGGCGGCAGGAGGAAGAGGAGGGCTCGGGAACGCCTTAAATAGGCTGGCCACGGTTCACCGTGGGCGTGGCCTCTGGGCACCATGGATCTGCTCTAGGAGCCGTTGGGGAGAGCTTGAGCTGTCCACGGCGCTCGTGGGAGTGGAGTAGGGCGCCAGGAGAAGGAGAGAGAGCGAGGAGGTCTGGCGTCCGCGCGTGTGAGGCCAGCCATTGGCCGAGCCGGGCGGCGTCGAACCTGCTACTGAGAGGGGAGAGAGGGGGGAGAGAGGGGGCGGCACGGCGGCGGCAGCAGACGTCGAGGCACATCACCGGCGATGGGATGGCACGGCGGTCGGGAGGCGCGGGCGTCGGATCGGCGCTCTGGCGCGCTCAGAGCGCGACTTTGGCCGGCATCCGCGGTCTTTCATGGCAAGGCCCCCTTTTTAAGCGTCTGGAGTTTCTGAGGCAGGGACAAGACCAGAGAAAGGCCAGGATGCCACAGGGTGCGAAGGGAGAGAGAGGAGCTGGGAGAGAGAAGAGAAAAGTTGTCGAGAGAGGACAAACTTGATTCCCCCCTTCCTCCACATTGCTTCTTCGGGTAGGAAAGTGTCCAAATGACAGAGGGAGGTGAGGAGGGGTTGTGGCAAAAAGATTAACTCAAGGAGATTAGTGAAAGTGGCAAAAAGAGGCCTTTTAGTGTTTTGCCAGAAGGTGTTTGATGGAGTTTTGGTTAAGCTAATGATCCTTACTGGCCAAGATACTCCAAGGGGTGAAATGACACATAAATTTAGGGCCTTCCACCCATTTTGAGCTCATTTGGACAAAGTTGCCAATGCAACTTTTGCAAACCCTAGAAATGGGCAGAAATGGGTTTGTGTAGATCCAGTGGACTAAATCATTTCTCCTTGATGTGCCACTTGGTGTGGTAGCCTTATTTGGTCACATGATCAGGCTCACCAAAGTTGGGGTCTTGGAGAAAAAGTTGGTAGTGCAAAGTGGTTCAAACTTGATTTTGGTCAGAGAGGGTTTTGAGGCACTTTGACCAAGATTTCCTCTTCTCCAACCTGTGCCATTTGGTCCAGTTGCATCATTAGACCAATGAAGCATGTCCACCAAATTTGAGCACATTTGGACATACTTGGCAATGTAAAGTTGATCAAACTTTAGATTGGACAGAAATGGTTTTGAGGGGTTTTGATGGTGTTATCTTGTTCTCCAAGTCATGAGACTTGGCAAGATCAACAGATATGTCATATGTGACATGATAGAATTTTCCTGGAATTTTTTGGAGAAAAATTCCTTTGTAAATATTTCAAAAGCTTGAAATATCCAGAAAGGGTTTTAGAGGGATTTGACCAATATTTTTAACATGACCATGTGTTGAAACTCTTATATATGGACAATATATGTCCTATGAGCTTCTCTAAATTTTGTCAAATATTTTTGAAACAGAAAAATAATTATTTCCTATTAAAGACCATTTCTGGCCTTAAGAAAAAGCCTTTAAATAAAATAGAACAGTAACTTTTAAAATTATACTTTTGTGGTTCCAGGGTATCCTATATCTAATAGGAGTCAAATATATTTTTGAAAAGATTTTTACTGCCCTTAATCAAGTACTTGCAGTGCAAACCTTAACTCAGGGGTTTTTGGAAAACTAATTTTAGAAAATACTTTATGGCCAAATTATTTTTGTAGAAAAATCCCATATAGCACTATTCACATGGCATGGTCATTGGTCAGGAGCTTGGGGTAGGGAGATGAAGTATAGAGGGTAGAGTAGTTGACTTCAAGAAGCACTTGAAAAGAATCATAGAGAAAACCAACTTCAAATAAAAGCCAAATAATGCAAAAAGTTTTTGTTGGTTCAAATTTTCATGCTTTATTAATAAAAATGAAATGTTACAAAATGCAGGGTGTGACAAAATGTGAGGTAGTGATGTAAATATGCGTGACAAGAGAATAAGCATTTACCTCAAGTGCATAGCAAGCATGCATAAAGCGCTTAACAAATGGTCTATGGTAGGCATAGGAATCATTCACAACACCAAATAAAATGAATTGTCTAAACACATGGGTCAAGTGCAAGACAATCCAAGCATTACGTGCATAGGGTGTAGTGAAAATTGGGTGGCACTCAACACGATAGAAAGAACAATTGTTCATCATGTGTGAGGCAATCAAGTCAATCATGCGACAAGCAATGGGACATGACATATTTGAAGAAATGACATTGTTGCAACCAAGCGTATGATAGGAGCAAGTAATCCAAGAATTGGATGCAACACAGAAGATATATATATCATGAGGCATGGCAATGTGGCAATGATAAGTCAAAGCAAGATCTCTAGCATGTGTGCAATGTGTCATGGTGCAAGCAACATATGAAGTATGATCCACAATATTCATCCTCAAGAAGGATGTCACCTTGAAAGTGTGTCCTTGTGTGTCCTTCACAATACCGAATCACAAGCAAGTACAATTTAGAAGCACGTCGGTCGAAAGTGGCTTGCTCTCAAGAGCTCGGGTGATCAACTCACAGGAAGTGGAAGTTGACATGTAGTCAAAGTATCATACACATACACACAACAAAGCAAAGAACGTATGTGCATGGTAGATAAACACATCATCCATCATGATGGTTCTCTTCTCTTGCACATAACCGTTAGAATCACATGTGCATGAATAATATGATGCAACAATGGCGATATTCATGGCACTAGGTATATGGTGCAAAGAAGTAAGACAAGCATGCTTCACAAAAAATATGTAAAAATCTCCAAATATATGTGAGAATGCTATGGGGGCACTCTCATTAGAAAGACTAAAATCATTGTTGCACTCAATACATGGCAAATCATCTAGCATGAGAGAGGCAACATATGGAGATATATGACAAGAAGCAATATGAATCATGTGCAAAGCATGGTAATGGTTGTCATCAACCTCATGAAATGAGCAAGTATAAATCATGGGTGATGCAATACACAAATCAAGCATAGTAATCATGTCGTGCAAACTAGTGGAGCGAAGATGCAACACACTAGAGGAAATTATGACAATCATGTCATGTGAGAAAATAGTAGACATAGGCAATGCACATGATGTATCGCAAGCACGAAAGCAAATCATGGTCAAAGTATTATCATAGGTATGGGTCACAAAGGAAACATGGCAATGAAAAGCAATATCTCCACCAAGCTTGCAAATACACATACAAGTACTAGAATCATGGATCATGTGAAATGCAAAGCATGGGTCATAAATGCATGACAAAGGCATATGAATTATCATATAAAGCATAGTGAACATGGAAATATGGGAAAAATGATATATAATGGACAATAACTGTAGGATCAAAAGCATGTCTAGAGGGGGGGTGATTAGACTATACTTGACCAAATAAAAATCTACCCTTTTCCCAACTTTAGTTATGGGCAGATTTTAGCAATTAGCACAAGTCAAGCAATCAACCTACACATGCATTTCTAAGAGTATAGCAGTGGAATGTAAAACATTGCATATGAAGGTAAAGGGAAGGGTTTGGAGAAGGCAAACACAATGGAGACACAGAGATTTTTGGCGTGGTTCCGTTAGGTGGTGCTATCGTACGTCCACGTTGATGGAGACTTCAACCCACAAAGGGTAACGGCTGCGCGAGTCCACGGAGGGCTCCACCCATGAAGGGTCCACGAAGAAGCAACCTTGTCTATCCCACCATGGGCATCGCCCACTAAGGACTTGCCTCACTTGGGTAGATCTTCACAAAGTATGCGGTCTCCTTGCCCTTACAAACTTCTTGGTTCAACTCCACATCACGGCAGAGGCTCCCAAGCGACACCTAACCAATCTAGGAGACACCACTCTTCAAAAGGTAATATACGGTGCGTTGATGATGTACTCCTTGCTCTTGTGCTTCAAATGATAGTCTACCCAACACTCAACTCTCTCTCTCTCTCTTAGATTTG
This sequence comes from Aegilops speltoides, assembly GCA_021437245.1. Taxonomy (NCBI): domain Eukaryota; kingdom Viridiplantae; phylum Streptophyta; class Magnoliopsida; order Poales; family Poaceae; genus Aegilops; species Aegilops speltoides. Next base: position 165,613,031 of record CM038144.1, read on the forward strand.
GCTATGGTCGAAGAGGGATTTGAGTGGAAAGCAACTTGGGGAAGGCTAGAAATCAAGGTTCAAAAGGTTGGAATGGAATCTCTTGATCTGAACACATGAGTAGGTGGTTCTCTCTCAGAAAATGTATGGAAGTGCAGGCACATTCTGATGGCTCTCTCACAAATGGAGAAGGGGGTGGGGGTATATATAGCCTCCACACAAAATCCAACCATTACACACATTTGACTCATCTCAGTGGCACCGATCAATTCAAAAATGTGAACATTAGGAATCTCGATGGGACCAACTAGAACAACTTGGTGGGACCGATGTGCTAGGGCTTAGGCCAAACCTCATCTCGGTGGCTCGGATTGCATCAACTCGGTGGGACCAAAGTGAAGCAATAAGATAACAGAGAGTTGGTCAAGCCATCTTCGATTGCAATTCTCGGTGAGACCGAAAGGATTGCAACAGATAACAGAGAGTTGGCAAGGCCATCTCGGTGAGACCGAGATCCGTATCGGTGTGACCGAATCATTAGGGTTTCTGGCAATGGCTATGTCAAATGAACTCGGTGGCGCCAGGTAGAAAGAATTGGTGGGGCCGAGTTTGGAACTAGGGTTTGGACATATTTGGATGGAGAAAGTGGCTGAGGGTTTTGGAGCAATATCACTAAGCACTTGAGCAAGTAGACCATTAAGCAACACCTCGTCCCCTTTTAATAGTATTGGCTTTCCTATGGACTCAGTGTGATCCTGGATCACTTAAATAGAAATGAAGAGTCTTAAGCTTTTGCCAATCCTTGTCCTTTTCATTTTGAGGGGTCCACATCTTGATAATCCCCAAGTGCAGGGAATCATCGTAGCAATTTCCAAAGGTCGAAGTGATAAACATGGAGTGTCAAACCCACAAGGAGCTAAAGGCAAGATCAATATTCTCTCAAGTCCTATCTGCCACTAATACGACTCTACATACACCGAACGTTTGCTTCCAACTAGAAACGAGAAATAAAACTACGTTGTGGGTATGAAGAGGATAACTTTGCATGATATCAGAGAGCTAAAACATAAAAGTAGGTGTTGTTATCATAAAGTTAGAATATATTAATAAATATTATAAATAGCGAGTGTGGAATAATGATGGGTCGGTGTGCGGAATTATCCTAGGCAATTGTTAACAAGACCGGTGGTCGTCATTGCAATTTCATATAAGGGAGAGGCATAAGCTAACATCCTTTCTCTTCTTGGATCATATGCACTTATGATTGGAACTCTAGCAAGCATCCGCGACTACTTAAGATCATTAAGGTAAAACCCAACCATAGCATTAAAGCATCAAGTCCCCTTTATCCCATACGCAACAACCCCCTTACTCGGGTTTATGCTTCTGTCACTCAAGCAACCCACTATAAGCGAATCATGAAGGTATTGTAACACCCTACAGCGGGAATCCCTCACGCTTGCGCGACATGGAGGGCACAATAGGACAGCACCAAAATAAAACATACAACTCGTACCGATCTAGATCATCAATCAACCCAAAGACAAAGGATATCTACTCAAAACATCATAGGATGGCAACACATCATTGGATCATTATATGTCGCATAAAACACCATGTTCAAGTAGGGATTAGAGTGGGGTGCGCGAGAGTGGACCGCGTAAAAGCGATGAGGATGGTGATGATGATGGTGATGTTGATGAAGACGATCACCGCGGCGATGATTCCCCTCCCGATGGCACTTCGGCGCCACCGAGAGAGAGGAGGAGAGGTTCTCCCCCTTGTGCTTCCTCCTCCATGGCCTCCCCTCTGGATGGAGAGAGGTTCTCCCTCTGGATCTTGGCCTTCATGGCGATGATGGCCCCTCCAGGATCCTCCTCTATGGCCTCCCGTGATGATGGCCCCCTCCGGCAGGGTGCTAGAGAGGGCCTAGATTGATTTCTCGTGGCTACAGAGGCTTGCGGCGGTGGAACTTCTGATCTAGATTAATTTCTGGAGGTTTGGGTATTTATAGGAGAGGTTGGCATCGAGAACAAGTCAGGGGGCCCCACGGCTAGTCCACGAGGCACAGGGGAGCGCCCAAGGGGGTGGGCGCACCCCCACCCCCATGGGGCCATGGGACTCCCCTCTGGTGGATTTTTTTTCTAGTATTTTTTACATTTTCTAAAAAATTCTTCGTTGATTTTCAGTGCATTCCGAGAACTTTTATTTCTGCACAAAAACAACACCACGGTAGTTCTGCTGAAAACATCGTCAGTGCGGGTTATTTCTAATCAAACCAAAATCATATAAAACAACAGTAAACATGGCATGAATACTTCATAAATTATAGATACGTTGGAGACGTATCAGCATCCCCAACTTAATTCCCGCTCGTCCTTGAGTAGGTAAATGATAAAAGAAATAATTTATGAAGTGTGAATGCTAGCAAGTTCTTAAGTTTGATCAATGATAGACACTTTTTATAGCATCATTATATATCATAACAGTAGCTCATCTCATAAAACTTTTCATGATTAAGTAACAAGCTATTCACATGTTAAAGTATAGATCATAAACTTTCTTGAAACTAACAAACTATATTCTCAGTCATCAAACAATTGCAATTCATCTTATTTTCAAGAAGGGTCTATGTCAGAGCTTTGATTTAGCAAACTCCACATACTAAACTATCATTTAATCTTTCACAATTGCTAACACTCATGTGATATTTATGGGTTCAAAGTTTTAATTGGACACAAAGAAAGATATGGGCTTATAGTTTTGCCTCCCAACCTTTTACCTCAAGGGTAATGTCAACAATAATAATTTATGAAAACCTACATCCAAGTGGATATATATCCGGATCGCTCCAACACAAGGTGCTTGCCAAAGGAAAAAGTGTAAAAAGGAAAGTGAAAATTACCATGACTCTTGTATAAGGGTAGAAGGTAAAAGTAAAAGATAGGCCCTTCACAGAGGGAAGCGGAGGTTGTCATGCGATTTTAAGGTTGGATGCACAAAATCTTAATGCAAAAGAACATCACTTTATATTGCCTCTTGTGATAGAGACCTTTATTATGCAGTTCGTCGCTTTTATTTCTTCCCTATCACAAGTTCATATAAAGCTTATTTTCTTCGCACTGATAGATCATACATATTTGGAGAGCAATTTTTATTGCATGCACTGATGACAACTTACTTGAAGGATCTTACTCAATCCATAGGTAGGTATGGTGGACTCTCATGGCAAAACTAGTTTTAAGGGATGTTTGGAAGCACAAGTAGTATCTATACTTGGTGCAAAGAATTTGGCTAGCATGAGAGGGAAAGGCAAGCTCAACATGTTGGATGATCCAAGACAATATAACGTTTCGGATATAGGAAAACATAAACCATTAAGTTGTCTTCCTTGTCCAACATCAACCTTTTATCATGTCATATTTTAATGAGTGCTCACAATTACAAAAGATGTCCAAGATAGTATATTTATATGTGAAATTTCTCTTCCTTCAATATTCTTTCATGAATTGTTCAAGTGACCAATTATGCGTTTGCTAACTTTCAATAAGTTTACTACCTATACTTATTATGTGTGAAGTCATTACTCCCATTTTATAAGCATATGAAATGTATATAAATTCAGATTTATGATATTCAATTCATTCAACCATTTACTCATAGGATATACGTGAAGCAAGTGAGTAAATGGCAAACTACTCCACAAAGATATAAGTGAAGAACACTGAGTAGTCAAATAATTAACCAGCCATGGGAGGATTATTTTTCATTCAAGATTTCAGATCCCATGGTTTTATTCAAACAGCAAGTAAAATTGAAAACACGCTCCAAGCAAAACACATATCATGTGACGAATAAAAATGTAGCTCCGAGTAAGGTATACCGATAGTTTTGAAGACGAAAGAGGGGATGCCTTCCGGGGCATCCCCAATCTTAGGCGCTTGAGTCTTCCTTGAATATTACCTTGGGGTGCCTTGGGAATCCCCAAGCTTAGGGTCTTTCTACTCCTTATTCTCCTCATATCGATATCTCACTCAAAGCTTGAAAACTTCAATCACACAAAACTTAACGGAACTTCGTGAGATAGGTTAGTATGATAAAGAGTAAACCATTCACTTTGGTACTGTCAAAGACAAGGTTCATAATTGTTCTCACACAATGCCTACTCTACCATACCATTTATACAATTTATATTGAGAAATATAAGCCATAGAAACTAGAAAACAAGCAAACTATGCAATGAAAACAGAATCTGCCAAAAACAGATCAGTCTGTAATGATCTGAAAAGAAACCATACTTCTACTACTACAAAAATTATGAAATAAATTGGTGGACGTAGGAATTTGTATTTTAAACTTCTGCAAAAAGAATCAACTCAAAATCACTCTTTTGTAAAAAAAATGGCAACTAATCTCGTGAGCGCAAAGTTTCTGTTTTTTACAGCAAGATCACATTAACTTTCACCCAAGTCTTCCCAAAGGTCTTACTTGGCACTTTATTGAAACAAAAGTTATAAAACATGATTACTACAGTATCTTAATCATTTAAACACACAAAAACAGTAAGGGTAAATATTGGGTTGTCTCCCAACAAGTGCTTTTCTGTAATGCCTTTTAGCTAGGCATGATGATTTCAATGAGGCTCGCATAAAAGATAAGAATTGAAACATAAAGAGAGCATCATGAAGAATATGACTAGCACATTTAAGTCTAACCCACTTCCTATGCCTAGGGATTTTGTGAGCACATAATTTATAGGAACAAGAATGAACTAGCATAGGAAGACAAAACAAGTATAACTTCAAAACTTTAAGCACATAGAGAGGAAACTTGATATTATTGCAACTCCTACAAGCATGTATTCCTCCCTCATAATAATTTTCAGTAGCATAATGAATGAGTTCAACAATATAACCATCACATAAAGCATTCTTTTCATGATCTACAAGCATAGAAAATGTACTACTCTCCACATAAGCAAAATTCTTCTCATTTGGAATAGTGGGATCGCTAATTCCTAAAGTTGACACTCTTCCAAACCCGCTTTAGATGATAGTATTATTCATACTCCAAAAGATATAAGTGAAGTTCATGGAGCATTCTACAATTAATATAGACTAACCAGTATCCAATCTCAAAATATATAAGTGAAGCACACGAAGCATTCTATAAAACCATACTAAAAAGATTTAAGTGAAGCACAAAGAGCAATTCTATAAGATCATACTTAAAAGATATAAGTGAAGCACATGAAGTATTCTATAAATAAATGAAGGGCTATCTCATACTATCATGGTTCTTAAAGGAAAAACAAAAACACAAAGGACACAAATCATGTGAACAAAACAAAAACCGAGGTATACCGATAATTGTTGAAGAAGAGAGATGGGATGCCAACCGGGGCATCCCCAAGCTTAGATGCTTGAGTATCCTTGAAATATTTACTTGGGGTGCCTTGGGCATCCCCAAGCTTGAACTCTTGCCTCTCTTTATTCTTCTCATATTGATAGCTCCTCGATCTTCGAACACTTCATCCACACAAAACTTTAACAAAAACTTTGTGAGACCCGTTAGTATAATAAAGCAAATCATTACCTTCAGGTACTGTTGCAAACTTATTACAAATTCATATTAGAACTATATCTACTGTATTCCAACTTCACCATGGTTCATACCCCCCGATACTACCCATAGATTCATCAGAATAAGCGATCAACACATAGAAAACAGAATCTGTCAAAAATAGGACAGTCTATAGTAATCTGGAAGTTCAGTAAACTTCTGTAACTCCGAAAAATTCTAAAAAATTATGAAAATTTAAATAATTTGTACATAAGTAATTTGCGAAAAGTTTCAGACCCATTTGACTTTCCAGTAAAAACTGTAAATTCACGCGCTACAGCCAAAGTTTCTGTTTTTGTACCGCACAAAGTAAACAAGCAATCTAATCATCCTAAAACCAAAGCTTGGCACATTATTTTTATAATACAATGGATATATACAAGGTTATAATTATTTTCAGAGAAGCTTCCACGAATTTTTTTACACTGTTTCCATGAGCATGAACACAAGTGCTCAAGGTCGACCCTCACTTCTTCAATGCATAATCTTCCTATCACTTCTCTTATTGAAAAACTTTTTAGGCATGAGAGGCAAGTAAATTTTTTGTATTTCCATTCTTCTATTTTTTTGTATGTTTCACCCACAACTAAATAGAGACAAAAAGGTAAAACAAAATCTACTTAGTGAAGAAAGCAAACAAGCACACACGATAATATCAACCCCATGCTATTGCTCCCCAGCAACGGCGCCAGAAAAGAGTTTGATAATCCCCAAGTGCAGGGAATCATCATAGAAATTTCCAAAGTTGGAAGTGATAAGCATGGAGTGTCAAACCCACAAGGAGCTAAAGGCAAGATCAATATTCTCTCAAGTCCTATCTGCCACTGATACGACTCTACGTGCACCGAACGTTTGCTTCCAACTAGAAACGAGAAATAAAACTACGTTGTGGGTATGAAGAGGATAACTTTGCATGATATCGGAGAGCTAAAACATAAAAGTAGGTGCTATTATCATAAAGTTAGAATATATTACTAAATATTATAAATAGCGAGTGTGGAATAATGATGGGTCGGTGTGCGGAATTATCCTAGGCAATTGTTAACAGGACCGGTGGTCGTCATTGCAATTTCATATGAGGGAGAGGCATAAGCTAACATACTTTCTCTTCTTGGATCATATGCACTTATGATTGGAACTCTAGCAAGCATCCGCAACTACTTAAGATCATTAAGGTAAAACCCAACCATAGCATTAAAGCATCAAGTCCCCTTTATCCCATATGCAACAACCCCCTTACTCGGGTTTATGCTTCTGTCACTCAAGCAACCCACTATAAGCGAATCATGAACATATTGCAACACCCTACAGCGGGAATCCCTCACGCTTGCGTGACACGGAGGACACAATAGGACAGCACCAAAATAAAACATACAACTCGTACCGATCTAGATCATCAATCAACCCAAAGACAAAGGATATCTACTCAAAACATCATAGGATGGCAACACATCATTGGATCAAAATATGTGGCATAAAGCATCATTTTCAAGTAGGGATTATAGCGGGGTGCGGGAGAGTGGACCACGAAAAAGAGGTGAGGATGGTGATGTTGATCAAGACGATCACCGCGGCGATGATTCCCCCCCCCCCCCGATGGCACTCCAGCGCCACCGAGAGAGAGGAGGAGAGGTTCTCCCCTTGTGCTTCCTCCTCCATGGCCTCCCCCTGGATGGGGAGAGGTTCTCCCTCTGGATCTTGGCCTTCATGGCGATGATGGCCTCTCCGGGATCCTCCTCTATGGCCTCCGGTGATGATGGCCCCCTCCAGCAGGGTGCCAGAGAGGGCCTAGATTGATTTCTCGTGGCTACAGAGGCTTGCGACGGCAGAACTTCTGATCTAGGTTAATTTCTGGATTTTGGGTATTTATAGGAGAGGTTGGTGTCTAGAACAAGTCAGGGGGCCCCATGTTGGGGAACGTAGTAATTTCAAAAAATTTCCTACGCACACACAAGATCATGGTGATGCATAGCAATGAGAGGGAGAGTGTTGTCTCGTACCCTCGTGGACCAAGCGAAGCGTTGGCGCAACGTAGAGGAAGTAGTCGTCGTCCTCGGTCCGACCGATCCAAGCACCGTTACTCGGCACCTCCGAGTTCTTGACACGCGTACAACTCGATGGCGCAGCCCAATCTCCGATCCAGCGAGAGGCGGGGAGGAGTTCCGTCGGCCGACGGCGTGGTGGCGATCTTGATGTTCTCTGTCGCAGGCTTCGCCTAAGCACCGCTACAATATGACCGAGGTGTAATATCGTGGAGGGGGCACCGCACACGCTAAGGAACGATCTCAATGATCAACGTGTGTGTCTAGGGTGCCCCTTACCCCGTATATAAAGGAGGGAGGAAGGAGGAGGCCGGCCCAAGGGGTGGCGGCGCCCTAGGGGCAAACCTACTCCAAGTAGGTTTGCCCCCCCTCCTATTTGGAGTAGGAGAAGGAAGGAAGAGGGGAGAGAGAGAAGGAAGGGGGCGGCCCCCTCCCAGTCGGATTGGGCTTGGGGCGCCCCCTCCATTGCTCCTTCTCCCTCCCTTCCACTAAGGCCCAATAAGGCCCATATACTTACCGGGGGGTTCCGGTAACCTCCCGGAGCTCCGGTATGTTTCCAATCTCACCGGAACCTTTCCGGTGTCCAAATATATCCGTCCAATATATCAATCTTTATGTCTCGACCATTTCGTGACTCCTCGTCATGTCCGTGATCACATCCGAGACTCCGAACAACCTTCGGTACATCAAAATACATAAACTCATAATGAAACTGTCATCGAAACCTTAAGCGTGCGGACCCTACGGTTCGAGAACAATGTAGACATGACCGAGACATGTCTCCGGTCAATAACCAATAGCGGGACCTGGATGCCCATATTGGTTCCTACATATTCTCTGAAGATCTTTATTGGTCAAACCGCACAACAACATACGTTGTTCCTTTGTCATCGGTATGTTACTTGCCCGAGATTCGATCGTCGGTATCCAATACCTAGTTCAATCTCGTTACGGCAAGTCTCTTTACTCGTTCCGTAATACATCATCTCACAACTAACTCATTAGTTGAAATGCTTGCAAGGCTTAAGTGATGTGTATTACCGAGAGGGCCAGAGATACCTCTCCGACATCGGAGTGACAAATCCTAATCTCGAAATCGCCAAGTCAACAAGTACCTTCGGAGACACATGTAGAGCACCTTTATAATCACCCGATTCGTTGTGATGTTTGGTAGCACACAAAGTGTTCCTCCGGTAAACGGGAGTTGCATAATCTCATAGTCACAGGAACATGTATAAGTCATGAAGGAAGCAATAGCAACATACTAAACGATCGGGTGCTAAGCTAACGGAATGGGTCATGTCAATCAGATCATTCAACTAATGATGTGACCTTGTTAATCAAATAACAACTCCTTGTTCATGGTTAGGAAACATAACCATCTTTGATTAACAAGCTAGTCAAGTAGAGGCATACTAGTGACACTCTGTTTGTCTATATATTCACACATGTACTATGTTTCCTGTTAATACAATTCTAGCATGAATAATAAACATTTATCATGATATAAGGAAATAAATAATAACTTTATTATTGCCTCTAGGGCATATTTCCTTGATCTCCCACTTGCACTAGAGTCAATAATCTAGATTACACAAATGATTCTAACACCCATGGAGTCTTGGTGTTGATCATGTTTTGCTTTCGTCGAAGAGGCTTAGTCAGCGGTGCGCAACATTCAGATCCGTATGTATCTTGCAAATCTCTATGTCTCCCACGGACTAGATCCCGGATGAAATTGAGGCGTCTCTTGATGTGCTTGGTTCTCTTGTGAAATCTGGATTCCTTCGCTAAGGCAATCGCTCGATATTGTCACAAAAGATTTTCATTGGACCCGATGCACTAGGTATGACACCTAGATGGGATATGAACTCCTTTATCCGAGACTCCTTCATTGGCTGCTTCGAGCAGCTATGTATTCCGCTTCACACGTAGATCCCGCCATGGCGCTTTGCTTTGAACTGCACCAACCGACAGCTCCACCGTTTAATGTAAACACGTATCCGGTTTGCGATTTAGAATCGTCCGGATCAGTGTCAAAGCTTGCATCAGCGTAACCATTTACGATGAGCTCTTTGTCACCTCCATATCGAGAAACATATCCTTAGTCCTTTTCGGTATTTCAGGATGTTCTTGACCGCTGTCCGATGATCCACTCTGGATTACTTTGGTACCTCCTGCTAGACTTATAGCAAGGCACACATCAGTCAGTACACAAGATCGCATACATGATAGAGCCTATGGCTGAAGCATAGGAACATTTTCATTTTCTCTCTATCTTCTGCGGTGGTGGGGCTTTGAGGCTTACTCAACTTCACACCTTGCAATCTGAGGCAAGAACCCTTTCTTTGCTTGATCCATTTTGAACTTCTTCAAAACTTTGTCAAGGTATGTGCTTTGTGAAAGTCCAATTAAGCGTTTTGATCTATCTCTATAGATCTTAATGCCCAATATGTAAGCAGCTTCACCGAGGTCTTTCATTGAAAAACTTTCATTCAAGTATCCCTTTATGCTATCCAGAAATTTTATATCATTTCCAATCAATAATATGTCATCCACATATAGTATTAGAAATGCTACAGAGCTCCCACTCACTTTCTTGTAAATACAGGCTTCTCCAAAAGTCTGTACAAAACCAAATGCTTTGATCACACTATCAAAACGTTTATTCCAACTCCGAGAGGCTTGCACCAGTCCATAAATGGATCGCTGGAGCTTGCACACTTTGTTAGCCCCCTTTGGATCGATAAAACCTTCGGTTGCATCATATACAACTCTTCTTCCGAAATCCATTCAGAATGCGGTTTTACATCCATTTGCCAAATTTCATAATCATAAAATGCAGCAATCACTAACATGATTCGGACAGACTTAAGCATCGCTACGGGTGAGAAGGTCTCATCGTAGTCAATCCCTTGAACTTGTCGAAAACCTTTTGCAACAAGTCGAGCTTTATAGACGATAACATTACCGTCGTCGTCGTCTTCTTCTTGAAGATCCATTTATTCTCAATTGCTTGCCGACCATCGGGCAAGTCAACCAAAGTCCATACTTTGTTCTCATACATGGATCCCATCTCGATTTCATGGCTTCAAGCCATTTTGCGAATCTGGGCTCACCATCGCTTCTTCATAGTTCGTAGGTTCATCATGGTCTAGTAGCATGACTTCGAGAATAGGATTACCGTACCACTCAGTGCGGATCTTACTCTGCTCGATCTACGAGGTTACAGATTAACTTGATCTGAAGTTCTATGATCATCATCATCAACTTCCTCACTAGTCGGTTTTGGCGTCCACGAAACTGGTTCTGTGATGTATTATTTTCCAACAAGGGAGTAGGTACAATTACCTCATCAAGTTCTACTTTCCTCCCACTCACTTCTTTCGAGAGAAACTCCTTCTCTAGAAAGGATCCATTCTTAACAACGAATGTCTTGCCTTCGGATCTGTGATAGAAGGTGTACCCAACTGTTTCCTTTGGGTATCCTATGAAGACACATTTCTCCGATTTGGGTTCGAGCTTATCAGGTTGAAGCTTTTTCACATAAGCATCGCAGCCCCAAACTTTAAGAAACGACAACTTTGGTTTCTTGCCAAACCATAGTTCATAAGGTGTCGTCTCAGCGGTTTCGACGGTGCCCTATTTAATGTGAATGTGGCCGTCTCTAAAGAATAACCCCAAAGCGATAGCGGTAAATCAGAAGAGACATCATAGATCGCACCATATCAAGTAAAGTACGATTCGACGTTCGGACACACCATTACGTTGTGGTGTTCCGGGTGGCTTGAGTTGTGAAACTATTCCACATTGTTTTAAGTGTAGACCAAACTCGTAACTCAAATATTCTCCTCCACGATCAGATCGTAGAAACTTTATTTTCTTGTTACGATGATTTTCAACTTCACTCTGAAATTCTTTGAACTTTTCAAATGTTTCAGACTTATGCTTCATTAAGTAGATATACCCATATCTGCTTAAATCATCTGTGAAGGTGAGAAAATAACGATATCCGCCACGAGCTTCAACATTCATCGGACCACATACATACATATGTATGATTTCCAACAAATCTGTTGCTCTCTCCATAGTACCGGAGAACGGCGTTTTAGTCATCTTGCCCATGAGGCACGGTTCGTAAGTACCAAGTGATTCATAATCAAGTGGTTCCAAAAGTCCATCAGTATGGAGTTTCTTCATGCGCTTTACACCGATATGACCCAAGCGGCGATTGCCACAAATAAGTTGCACTATCATTATCAACTCTGCATCTTTTGGCTTCAACACTATGAATATGTGTATCACTACTATCGAGATTCATCAAAATAGACCACTCTTCAAGGGTGCATGACCATAAAAGATATTACTCATATAAATAGAACAACCATTATTCTCTTATTTAAATGAATAACCGTCTCGCATCAAACAAGATCCAGATATAATGTTCATGCTCAACGCGGCACCAAATAACAATTATTTAGGTCTAATACTAATCCGAAGGTAGATGTAGAGGTAGCGTGCCGACCGCGATCACATCGACTTTGGAACCATTTCCCACGCATCGTCACCTCGTCCTTTGCGGTGTTAAGCAATCCGTAGTCCTGTTTGAGTTGCAAATATTAGCAACAGAACCAATATCAAATACCAGTGCTCTGCGAGCTCTAGTAAGGTACACATCAATAACATGTATATCACATATACCTTTGTTCACCTTGCCATCCTTCTTATCCGCCAAATACTTGGGGCAGTTCCGCTTCGATGACGATCGCATGTAGTAGAAGCACTCGGTTTAGAGCTTAGGTCCAGACTTGGGTTTCTTCTCTTGAGCACAACTTGTTTGTTGTTCTTCTTGAAGTTCCTTCTTCTTCCCTTTGCCCTTTTCTTGAAACTAGTGGTCTTGTTAACCATCAACACTTGATGCTCCTTCTTGATTTCCACCTCGGCAGCCTTTAGCATTGCGAAGAGCTCGGAAATCGTCTTATCCATCCCTTGCATATTATAGTTCATCACGAAGCTCTTGTAGCTTGGTGGAAGTGATTGGAGAATTACATCAATGACGCTATCATCCGGAAGAGTAACTCCCAGTTGAATCAAGTGATTATAATACCCAGACATCTTGAGTATGTGCTCACTGACAGAACTATTCTCCTCCATCTTGCAGCTATAGAACTTATTGGAGACTTCATATCTCTCAATCCGGGCATTCTTACGGAATATTAACTTCAACTCTGGAACATCTCATATGCTCCATGACGTTCAAAACGTCGTTGAAGTCCCGGTTCTAAGCCGTAAAGCATGGCGCATTGAACTATCGAGTAGTCATCGACTTTGCTCGCGGACGTTCTTAACGTCGTCGGTTACATCGGCAGCAGTTCGCACCCAGCGGTGCTTCGGGGCGTAATTTTTACATGCAGCAATGAGGATAATCCTCAAATTCACGGACCCGATCCGCGTAGTTGCTACCATCATCTTTCAACTTAGCTTTCTCAAGGAACGCATTAAAATTCAACGGAACAACAACACGGGCCATCTATCTACAAACAACATAGACAAGCAAGATACTATCGGTACTAAGTTCATGATAAATTTTAGTTCAATTAATCATATTACTAAAGAACTCCCACTTAGGCAGACATCTCTCTAGTCATCTAAGTGATCACGTGATCCAAATCAACTAAACCATAACCGATCATCACGTGAGATGGAGTAGTTTTCAATGGTGAACATCTTATGTTGATCATATCTACTATATGATTCACGCTCGACCTTTCGGTCTCCGTGTTCGAGGCCATATCTGCATATGCTAGGCTCGTCAAGTTTAACTTTGAGTATTCTGCGTGTGCAAAACTGGCTTGCACCCGTTGTAGATGGACGTGAGCTTATCACACCGATCATCATGTGGTGTCAGGCACGACGAACTTTGGCAACGGTGCATACTCGGGGAGAACACTTCTTGATAATTTTAGTGAGAGATCATCTTAAAATGCTACCGTCAATCAAAGCAAGATAAGATGCATAAAAGATAAACATCACATGCAATCAATATAAGTGATATGACATGGCCATCATCATCTTGTGCTTGTGATCTCCATCTCGAAGCACCATCATGATCACCATCGCCACCGGCGCGACACCTTGATCTCCATCGTAGCATCGTTGTCGTTTCGCCATCTATTGCTTCTCGACTATCGCTACCGCTTAGTGATAAAGTAAAGCAATTTACTGTAGCGTTGCATTTCATACAATAAGCGACAACCATATGGCTCCTGCCGATTGCCGATAACCGGTTACAAAACATGATCATCTCATACAATAAAACATAGCATCATGTCTTGGCCATATCACATCACAACATGCCCTGCAAAAACAAGTTAGGCGTCCTCTACTTTGTTGTTGCAAGTTTTACGTGGCTGCTACGGGCTTAAGCAAGAACCAATCTCACCTCGCATCAAAACCACAGCGATAGTTTGTCAAGTTGATGCTATTTTAACCTTCGCAAGGACCGGGCGTAGCACACTCAGTTCAACTAAAGTTGGAGAAACCGACACCGCTAGTCACTGTGTGCAAAGCACGGCGGTAAAACCAGTCTCGTGTAAGCGTCGCATAATGTCGGTCCAGGCCGCTTCATCCAACAATACCGCCAACCAAAGTATGACATGCTGGTAAGCAGTATGACTTATATTGCCCACAACTCACTTGTGTTCTACTCGTGCATATAACATCAAACCATAAAAACCTAGGCTCGGATGCCACTGTTGGGGAACGTAGTAATTTCAAAAAATTTCCTACGCACACGCAAGATCATGGTGATGCATAGCAATGAGAGGGGAGAGTGTTGTCTACGTACCCTCGTAGACCGAAGCGGAAGCGTTGACGCAACATAGAGGAAGTAGTCGTACGTCCTCCCGGTCCGACCGATCCAAGCACCGTTACTCCAGCACCTCCGAGTTCTTGACACGCGTACAGCTCGATGACGCACCCCGATCTCCGATCCAGCAGAGGCGCGGGGAGGAGTTACACAAGACTGACGCGTGGTGACACTCTTGATGTTCTCCTGTCGCAGGGCTTCGCCTAAGCACCGCTACAATATGACCGAGGTGTAATATCGTGGAGGGGGGCACCGCACACGGCTAAGGAACGATCTCAATGATCAACTTGTGTGTCTAGGGTGCCCCCTTACCCCCATATATAAAGGAGGGAGGGAAGAGGAGGCCGGCCCAAGGGGGTGGCGCGCCCTAGGGGGGCAAACCTACTCCAAGTAGGTTTGGCCCCCCCCCCCTTTCCTATCTCACCCGGAACCTTTCCAGTGTCCAAATATATCCGTCCAATATATCAATCTTTATGTCTCGACCATTTCGAGACTCCTCGTCATGTCCGTGATCACATCCGGGACTCCGAACAACCTTTGGTACATCAAAATACATAAACTCATAATGAACCTGTCATCGAAACCTTAAGCGTGCAGACCCTACGGTTCGAGAACAATGTCGACATGACCGAGACATGTCTCCGGTCAATAACCAATAGCGGGACCTGGATGCCCATATTGGTTCCTACATATTCTATGAAGATCTTTATCGGTCAAACCGCACAACAACATACGTTGTTCCCTTTGTCATCGGTATGTTACTTGCCCGAGATTCGATCGTCGGTATCCAATACCTAGTTCAATCTCGTTACCGTCAAGTCTCTTTACTCGTTCCGTAATACATCATCTCACAACTAACTCATTAGTTGAAATGCTTGCAAGGCTTAAGTGATGTGTATTACCGAGAGGGCCCAGAGATACCTCTCCGACATTCGGAGTGACAAATCCTAATCTTGAAATACGCCAACTCAACAAGTACCTTCGGAGACACCTGTAGAGCACCTTTATAATCACCCAGTTACGTTGTTGAGTTTCAGCGCATTCCGATAAATTTTATTTCTGCACAAAAACAACACCACGGTAGTTCTGCTAAAAATAGCGTCAGTCCGGGTTAGTTCTAATCAAATCATACCAAAATCATATAAAACAATAGTAAACATGGCATGAATACTGATGAAGTCATGTACCTAGGGTAGGGTCATGGACCTATCCAAGGTACCCTCCCCAAGGACATCTTTATAGGAAGCTGCCTTCCAGTCGACCAAGAAGGATTCCACTCGATAGACTCGAAGACACTCGACCATGAAGACTCACTCGACCACTAGGAGATCAAGAGCCACTCTGTATCCAAACGGTCTGTAATTAAGTAGTCTTTATGGCCATGATGACACTTTATGTAAGGCGTTACAGGTAACGCCTAGCCTTAATGTACTTTAAACCCCCCACTGCGTGGGCTGGCTGGGGTCCTGGCAGACACTATATAAGCCACCCCCTCCACTGGCAAAAGGGTTCGCACCCCTGTAACTCATACGCTTATAATCCAGTCGACCGCCTCCGGGCTCCGAGACGTAGGGCTGTTACTTCCTCCGAGAAGGGCCTGAACTCGTAAATCTCTTGCGTATACAACTACTCCATAGCTAGGATCTTGCCTCTCCATACCTACCCCATTCTACTGTCAGTCTTAGTACCACGACAGTTGGCGCCCACCTTGGGGCCGGTGTCTTAGCGACTTATTAGAGAAGTTGCATTTGTTCCGATCGCCTACATCATGGTTTCTGGCGGAGTTCTGGTCGAGGGCCGCGAGATCCGTCTCGGCGCGCTCACGTTCGTCGCCGATGACTCTGCTTGGCTCTAGGAGGCTCCGCTCGACATCGATGCATTTCCCGTCCGCAGGGCGACGCACTTTCGTGCGTGTGTCCGCGGCGTCCTGCTGCGGCAACCGTCGACTCCGTATCGGTCGACTCATGTGTCGTCCTCCCTCCCTGTCTCCCGCCAGCGCAAGCACTCTGGTCGGTCGAGGCTCCAGCGGTGGGTGAGACACGCAGTGGCTCGCCAATCGGCCACCACCCAAGTCACGGCAATCGAGCCTGATGAATCTCTCTATGGCATGTTCGATCTGTCGACTGGCTCAGAGAGACGCATCCGAAAGCGACAAAGATGATCCAGTGCGGAGGTTACGATGGTCAATGGGCCTTGTAGTCCTCCCGGCTTCCCCCGCACTGACGGGATGGACGGCGGAGGCGACCCCGCTCAGGTCCACGAGGAATATCAACCCGAGCCACTCACTTCTCTGCAAAGGGAAGATGCCACTGGAACATGGATGCCCTGCATACTCCCATCGCAGGAGAAACTCCCAAGGCTCGTGCCTTGGAGGAGGCGCGTTTGGCCAACTTGGCTGAACGCACTCGACTAGAGAACCTCCAGCGAGCACTCGACGAACGTGTGCGGCAACGAGTACCCGACTCCAGTCGACGTCAACTCTTTCCACAACCAACTCAGGTATATCGAACCCCGATTCAGAATTTAGCAGCTGCAGCCCGTATAGCAGAGTCAATTCAGCCCTCTCGGTCGGAGGTCTGGCGGAGGCTTGATGCAGATCCAGATTTGCTCCGGCGGCGAGAGATCGAAATTCAGCTATGTCACAGTCACGCAATAGGATTCACAGCCGATCCATCGCTGCGAATACAGTCCAGTCGGCTCATAGCCCAAGATCGCCTCTGCGGCGTGAGGGACGTGGAGGTCGACGTGACCAGTATGATGACCGATTCGATCGTGATGATCGGTGTCGAGTGCCCACTCCTCCCCCAAGGGGTGGGTCTTACGCCCCTCGGCAGCAAGATGACAGGCGCCAGCTCAGTGTTGGACGAAGAGCTCTGGTCGACCCCAGGGAACCAGGCTTTGACGCAAGATCCATCATCATGCAAGGTTTGGTCGATCGGAACAGAGCTCATCGAGGTGGCCACGACAAAGATGCGCCCACTAGCAGCCGAGTCCATGTTTCAAATCCAGAATGTTTTAGCAGAGCCATCAGGGCCGTAGTGATACCTCCCAACTTCAGGTTGGCGACTGGGGTAAGTAAATTCACTGGTGAGTCCAAGCCCGAAACCTGGCTCGAAGACTACCGAGTGGCTGTACAAATTGGCGGTGGCAATGATGAGGTGGCCATGAAGCACTTACCACTCATGTTGGAGGGTTCGACCAGGGCCTGGTTGAATCAGTTAGCTCCTAGCAGCATTTACACTTGGGAAGATCTTTCCCGAGTGTTCATCAGGACATTTGAGGGAACTTGCAAGCGACCAGCATGACTGACAGAGCTGCAGGTCTGCGTGCAAAAGTCGAATGAGACCCTGAGAGATTACATCCAGAGATGGATCACCTTGCATCATACCGTGGAGAATGTATCTGATCATCAAGCGGTCTGTGCCTTCAAGGATGGTGTTAAGAACAGAGAGTTAAGTTTGAAGTTTGGTCGGACCGGGGATATGACCCTGAGTCGAATGATGGAGATTGCCACCAACACGCCAATGGTGAAGAAGAGGATCGACTCGAGTGGCAAGTACAAGCCGAGCCACCGGAAAAAAAAACTCGGTCGAAGCGAGCGGAAAGCCGAGCCATTTGCTCTGGAGAGGCTCGCCGGACTCGTGGCAAATTCAAAGGGAAGCCCAAAGGATCATGGAATCCCAAGATGGTAAAGGATAAGGAAGGAAACGACGTGATGGATTTGCCGTGTCACATCCACACGAAGAAAGATGAAGAGGGTAACTTCATCTACCCGAAACATACCACTCGCCAGTGCCGGCTATTAATCCAGCAGTTTCAAGGAAAACAGCCCAAGGACAAGGAAAAGGAGATGGATAAGGCTGAGGACAAAGAGGACAGTGATGAAGGATACCCTCATGTCAATTCCACCCTGATGATATTTGCTGATGTGGAGAGAAAAAGTCGATTGAAAGTTATCAACCGTGAGGTAAATACGGTCGCTCCGGCGATACCAAGCTATCTGAGATGGTCTCAAACTGCCATTACGTTCGACCAGTCCGATCATCCGACTCACATAGCCACCCCTGGGAGGCAAGCTTTGGTGGTCGACCCAGTCGTCGAAGGCACTCGACTGACTAAGGTGCTGATGGATGGTGGCAGTGGACTGAATATATTGTATGTGGAGATGCTAAAGGGAATGGGCATTCCGATGTCCAGACTCAGCTCCAGCAACATGAGTTTTCATGGAGTCATTCCTGGAAAGAAGGCCGAGTCACTCGGCCAAATAGCTCTAGATGTGGTGTTCGGCGACTCGAAGCATTTCCGCAAAGAGAAGCTGACATTTGAAGTTGTGGATTTCCAGAGCGCTTATCACGCTATTTTGGGGAGACCAGCTTATGCACGGTGAAGGAAATATGCCCTAGAGGCAATAATAAAGTTATTATTTATTTCCTTATATCATGATAAATGTTTATTATTCATGCTAGAATTGTATTAACCGGAAACATAATACATGTGTGAATATATAGACAAACAGAGTGTCACTAGTATGCCTCTACTTGACTAGCTTGTTAATCAAAGATGGTTATGTTTCCTAACCATGAACAAAGAGTTGTTATTTGATTAACAAGGTCACATCATTAGTTGAATGATCTGATTGACATGACCCATTCCATTAGCTTAGCACACGATCGTTTAGTATGTTGCTACTGCTTTTATCCATGACTTATACATGTTCCTATAACTATGAGATTATGCAACTCCCGTTTACCGGAGGAACACTTTGGGTACTACCAAACGTCACAACGTAACTGGGTGATTATAAAGGAGTACTACAGGTGTCTCCAAAGGCAGATGTTGGGTTGGCGTATTTCGAGATTAGGATTTGTCACTCCAATTGTCGGAGAGGTATCTCTGGGCCCTCTCGGTAATGCACATCACTTAAGCCTTGCAAGCATTACAACTAATGAGTTAGTTGCGAGATGATGTATTACGGAACGAGTAAAGAGACTTGCCGATAACGAGATTGAACTAGGTATTGGATACCGACGATCAAATCTCGGGCAAGTAACATACCGATGACAAAGGGAACAACGTATGTTGTTATGCGGTCTGACCGATAAAGATCTTCGTAGAATATGTAGGAGCCAATATGGGCATCCAGGTCCCGCTATTGGTTATTGATCGGAGATGTGTCTCGGTCATGTCTACATTGTTCTCGAACCGTAGGGTCCGCACGCTTAAGGTTTCGATGACGGTTATATTATGAGTTTGTGTATTTTGATGTACCGAAGGAGTTCGGAGTCCCGGATGAGATCGGGGACATGACGAGGAGTCTCGAAATGGTCGAGACGTAAAGATCGATATATTGGACGACTATATTCGGAGTTCGGAAAGGTTCCGAGTCATTCAGGTATTTATCGGAGTATCGGAGAGTTACGGGAATTCGCCGGGGAGAAGTATTGGGCCTTATGGGCCATACGGGAAAGAGAGAGGGGCTGCCCTAGGCAGGCCGCTTCTGCCCTAGTCCGAATGGGCTGGGGAGGGCCGCACCCCTCCTTCCTTCCCTCTCTCTTCCCTTCCTAGTCTCCTACTCCTAATACATGGAAGGATTCCTAGTTGGACTAGGAAAGGGGAATCCTACTCCGGTGGGAGTAGGACTCCCCTATGGCGCGCCTCCTCCCTAGGCCGGCCTCCTCCTCCCTCCCTCCTTTATATCTGAGGCAGGGGCACCCCATGGACACACAAGTTGATCCTTGAGATCGTTCCTTAGCCGTGTCGGTGCCCCCTCCACCATATTCCACCTCGGTCATATCGTGGCGGTGCTTAGGCGAAGCCTGCGTCGATAGAACATCAAGATCGCCACCACGCCGTCGTCTTGAAGGAACTCTCTCCCCGGAGCTTTGCTGGATCGGAGCCCGAGGAGCGTCACCGAGCTGTCGTGTGTCAAGAACTTCGGGGCGCCGGAGTAACGGCGCTGGGATCGGTTGGATCGCGAGGAGAACGTCGACTACTTCCTCTACGCTGTGAACGCTTCCGCCTCGGTCTACAAGGGTATGTAGACAACACTCTCCCTCTCGTTGCTATGCATCACCATGATCTTAGCGTGTGCGTAGGAAATTTTTGAAATTACTACGTTCCCCAACAAAGGGCATCCGAGCCTAGGTTTTATGGTTTGATGTTTTGCACGAGTAGAACACAAGTGAGTTGTGGACGATATAAGTCATACTGCCTACCAAAGATGTCATACTTTGGTTCAGCGGTATTGTGAGATGAAGCGGCCCGGACCGACATTACGCGTGACGCTTACGCGAGACTGGTTTCACTGCTACGAGCACTCGTGCTTAAAGGTGACCGGCGGTGTCTGTCTCTCTCACTTTAGTTGAACCGAGTGTGGCTACGCCCGGTCCTTGTGAAGGTTAAAACGGAGTCTATTTGACAAACTATCGTTGTGGTTTTTGATGCGTAGGTAAGAACGGTTCTTGCTAAGCCCGTAGCAGCCACGTAAAATTTGCAAAGTAGAGGACGTCTAACTTGTTTTTGCAGGGCATGTTGTGATGTGATATGGTCAAGACGTGATGCTATATTTTATTGTATGAGATGATCATGTTTTGTAACCGAAGTTATCGGCAACCGGCAGGAGCCATATGGTTGTCGCTTTACCGTATGAAATGCAAACGCCATGTAATAGCTTTACTTTATCACTAAGCGGTAGCGATAGTCGTAGAAGCAATAGATGGCGTAGACGACAACGATGCTACGATGGAGATCAAGGTGTCGCTACCGGTGACGATGGTGATCACGATGGTGCTTGGAGATGGAGATCACAAGCACAAGATGATGGCCATATCATATCACTTATATTGATTGCATGTGATGTTTATCCTTTATGCATCTTATCTTGCTTTGATTGACGGTAGCATTTAAGATGATCTCTCACTAAAAATTATCAAGTAGTGTTCTCCTGAGTATGCACCGTTGCCAAAGTTCGTCGTGCCCAGACACCACGTGATGATCGGGTGTGATAAGCTCTACGTCCATCTACAACGGGTGCAAGCCAGTTTTGCACACGCAGAATACTCAGTTATACTTGACGAGCCTAGCATATGCAGATATGGCCTCGAACACGGAGACCGAAAGGTCGAGCGTGAATCATATAGTAGATATGATCAACATAAGATGTTCACCATTGAAAACTACTCCATCTCACGTGTTGATCGGTTATGGTTTAGTTGATTTGGATCGCGATCACTTAGATGACTAGAGATGTCTGCCTAAGTGGGAGTTCTTAAGTAATATGATTAATTGAACTTAAATTTATCATGAACTTAGTCCCGGTAGTATTTTGCAAATTATGTTGTAGATCAATAGCTCGCGTTGTTGCTTTCATATGTTTGTTTTTGATATGTTCCTAGAGAAAATTGTGTTGAAAATGTTAGTAGCAATGATGCGGATTCGATCCGTGATCGGAGGTTTATCCTCATTGCTTTGCACGTAAGAATTATGTCCTTAATGCACCGCTAGGTGACAGACCTATTGCGGGAGCGGATGCAAACGTTATGAGCGTTTGGCTAGCTCAATATGATGACTACTTGATAGTTTAAGTGCACCATGCTTAACAGCTTAGAATCGGGACTTCAAAGACGTTTTGAACGTCATGGACCATATGAGATGTTCCAGAGTTGAAGTTAATATTTCAAGCAAATACCCGACTTGAGAGATATGAAGTCTTCAACAAGTTCTATAGCTAAAAGATGGAGGAGAATCGCTCAACTAGTGAGCATGTGCTCAAATTGTCTGGGTACTTCAATTGCTTGAATCAAGTGGGAGTTAATCTTCCAGATAAGATAGTGATTGACAGAATTCTCTAGTCACCATCACCAAGTTAGTAGAACTTCGTGATGAACTATAGTATGCAAGGGATGATGAAAATGATTCCCGAGTTCTTCGTGATGTTGAAATCGACGAATGTAGATGTCGTGGCCGATGGGTGGACGACACCTATGGGGCCGCCGGGGACGGCCCCTTCGTGTGTTCGGTACGAGGGCGGAGGATGCGCGGAGAGCAGATCGAGGCGATCTTGTGGGCGAGGATTTTACCCAGCTTCGGGCCGCGATGGTCGCGTAAAACCCTACTGCTGCTTTGTGTTGTATTGTGCTTCGGGAGCTTGAAGAGCTACAGCAGTAGCTACCCGAGCGTGAGAGTTGCAAATGGGCCGAACCTCGCGAGAGTAGCGAATGATCGGAACCTCGCGAGAGTAGCGAATGATCGGAACCTCCTCTACGTTGTGCATGGGCCTCCTTTTATAGGGCAAGGGGTCACCGACAGGTGTCAACGTAGGGTAGAGGGGTAAAAATGTAAAAGAGGTGGTAGTTGGAGCAGTCTTGGGAACAAAGTCAAAGAAGCAAAGGCTTGAGCAAAGGATTCTACCTACTTTTGACAGAGGGGACAAGAGCATTAAATGCCCGTCGCCGCGCTCCAAAAGCTCCCGCCCTTGCGTCTCCGTTTGCCACGGCGATGGAGCCACCACGTGGAGTGCCACCGCACCCCTCATGCAGCTTAGCCACCCGCCACGCGCCTCTCGAGAAAGCAAGGCGACGCGTGGGCGGATGATGAGCTGGAGTGCGGCACGCAGCGAGCTTCGCCCGGCAAGTACCTTGCCGGGTCTTGATCTTGCTGGGCCGGGGCTTGTCGGGCTTGTAACTCGTCGCTCCCGGGCCCTCGCCGACGCTGAGTATAAGCGCCGAGGCGTGTCTTCTGTGATGTAGTCTTCTAGCCTCCCGGCGAGCTCCTCTCGCCAGGCCTTGTGTGGGTGATATGATCTTGAGCACAGGCGGCCTTCCGGCAAGCTCCTCTTGCCGGGCCTTGATCTTTGTCTTGTACACTTTGTTCTTGAATGGCTTGGTATGGAGCAGGAATGGTCTCCGCAAGCGGTTGGTGATCCAGCTACGGAAGTCATGGTGCCCGTGCACAAGGGGTACCGAGGTACCCCTACCTTAGTACAATCGACAGTAGAAATCAAGAAAGAGCATCAAGTGTTGATGATTGACAAGACCACTAGTTTCAAGAAAAGGGCAAAGGGAAGAAAGGGAACTTCAAGTGGAAAGACAAGCAAGTTGTCACTCCCGCGAAGAAGCTCCAAGCTGGACCAAAGCACAAACCGAGTGCTTACAATCGCAAAGGAAATGGTCACCGGAAGCGAAATGCCCTGAATATTTGGTGGATAAAAAGGATGGCAAAGTAAACAAAGGTATATTTGATATACATGTTATTGATGTGTACTTTACTAGTGTTTATAGCAACCCTCGGTATTTGGTACTGGTTCGGTTGCTAAGAGTAGTAACTCAAAGCAGGAGTTGCGAATAAAATGTAAACTAGTTAAGGGTGAAGTGACGATGTGTGTTGAAAGTAGTTTCAAGATTGATATGATCATCATCGCACACTCCCTATACTTTCGGATTAGTGTTGAACCTAAATAAATGTTATTTGGTGTTTGCGTTGAGCATGAATATGATTTGATCATGTTTATTGCAATACGGTTATTCATTTAAGTAAGAGAATAAACTGTTGTTCTATTTACATGAATAAAACCTTATATGGGTACACACCCAATGAAAATGGTTCATTGGATCTCGATCATAGTGATACACATATTCATAATATTGAAACCAAAAGATGCAAAGTTAATAATGATAGTGCAACTTATTTGTGGCACTGCCGTTTATGTCATATTGGTGTAAAGCGCATGAAGAAACTCCATCTTGATGGGATTTTGGAATCACTTGATTATGAATCACTTGATGCTTATGTAACCATGCCTCATGGGCAAGATGACTAAGACTCCGTTCTCGGAACGATGGAGCGAAAGCAACCGACTTATTGGAAATAATACATCTTGATGTATGCGATCCAATGAGTGTTAAGGCTCATGACGGTATCGTTATTTTCGACCTTCACAGATGATTTGAGCAGATATGGGTATATCTACTTGATGAAACATAAGTCTGAAATAGTTGAAAGGTTCAAAGAATTTCAGAGTGAAGTGGAAAAATCATCGTGACAAGAAAATAAGGTTTCTACGATTTGATCGCGGAGACGAATATTTGAGTTACGAGTTTGGTCTTCAATTAAAACAATGTGGAATAGTTTCACAGCTCACGCCACCTGGAACACCACAATATTATGGTGTGTCCAAACATCGTAACCGCACTTTATTGGATATAGTGCAATCTATGATGTTTCTTACTGATTTACCAATATCGTTTTGGGATCATGCATTAGAGACAATTGCATTCACGTTAAATTGGGCACCATCTATATCCGTTGAGGCGACACTATATGAACTGTGGTTTAGCAAGAAACCCAAGTTGTCGTTTCTTAAAGTTTGGAGTTGCGATGCTTATGTGAAAAGTTTCATCTGATAAGCTCAAACCCAAATCGAGAAGTGCGTCTTCATAGAATACCCAAAGGAAATTGTTGGGTACACCTTCTATCACAGATCCGAAGGCAAGATATTCGTTGCTTAAGATGGATCCTTCCTAGAGAAGGAGTTTCTCTCGAAAGAAGTGAGTGGGAGGAAAGTAGAACTTGATGAGGTAACTGTACCTGTTCCCTTATTGGAAAGTAGTTCATCACGAAATCTGTTCTTGTGACTACTATACCAATTAGTGAGGAAGTTAATGATGATGATCATGTAACTTCGAGATCAAGTTACTACCGAACCTCGTAGGTAAAACAGAGTGAGATTCGCACTGAGTGGTGCGGTAATCCTGTTCGGAGGTCGTGTTACTTGACCATGACAAACCTACGAACTATGAGGAAGCGATGATGAGCCCAGATTCCATAAAATGGTTTGAGGCCATGAAATCGAGATATGATCCATGTATGAGAACAAAGTATGGACTTTGATGGATTTGCCCCATGATCGGCAAACCATAGAAAATAAATGGATCTTCAAGAGGAAGGCGGACGTTGATAGTAGTGTTACTATCTACAAAGCTCGACTTGTTGCAAAAAGGTTTTCGACAAAGTTCAAGATGTTGACTACAATGAGATTTTCTCAAGCGTAGCGATGCTTAAGTCTGTCCGAATCATGTTAGCAATTGCCACAATTTATGAAATTTGGCAAATGGATGTAAAAACTGCATTCTGAATGGTTTTACGGAGGAAGAGTTGTATATGATGCAACCGAAGTTTTTTTCGATCCAAAGGAGCTAACAAAGTGTGCAAGCTCCAATGATCCATCTATGGACTGGTGCAAGCATCTCGGAGTTGGAATATACGCTTTGATGAGTTGATCAAAGCATATAGTTTTATCTGCACTTATGGTGAAGCCTGTATTTACTAGAAAGTGAGTGGGAGCACTACAACATTTCTTATAAGTATATGTGAATGACATATTGTAGATCGAAATAATGTAGAATTAATCAAAAGCATAAAGGAGTGTTTGAAAGAAGTTTTTCAAAGAAAGACCTCGGTGAAGCTGCTTACATATTGAGCATCAAGATCTATAGAGATAGATCAAGATGCTTGATAAGTTTTTTCAATGAGTACATATCTTGACAAGATTTTGAAGTAGTTCAAAATGGAACAGTCAAAGAAAGAGTTCTTGCCTGTGTTACAAGGTGTGAAATTGAGTAAGACTCAAAACCCGACCACGGCAGAAGATAGAAAGAGAAAGAAAGTCATTCCCTATGCCTTGGTCATAGGTTCTATAAAGTATGCCATGTTGTGTACCAGATCTATTGTATACCCTGCACTGAGTTTGGCAAGGGAGTACAATAGTGATCTAGGAGTAGATCACTGGACAGCGGTCAAAATTATCCTTAGTGGAATAAGGATATGTTTCTCGATTATGGAAGTGACAAAAGGTTAAATGCGTAAAGGGTTACGTCGATGCAAGTTTTGACACCGATCCGATGACTCTAAGTCTCGATCTAGATACATATTGAAAGTGGGAGCAATTAGCTAGAGTAGCTTCGTGCGAGCATTGTAGACATAGAAAAATTGCAAAATACATAACGGATCTGAATGTGAAAGACCCGTTGACTAAGACTCTCTCACAAGCAAAACATGATCACACTTTAGTACTCTTTGGGTATTAATCACATAGCGATGTGAACTAGATTATGAATCTAGTAAACCCTTTGGGTGTTGGTCACATGGCGATGTGAACTATGGGTGTTAATCACATGATGATGTGAACTATCGATGTTAATCACATGGTGATGTGATCTAGATTATTGACTCTAGTGCAAGTGGGAGATGAAGGAAATATGCCCTAGAGGCAATAATAAAGTTATTATTTATTTCCTTATATCATGATAAATGTTTATTATTCATGCTAGAATTGTATTAACCGGAAACATAATACATGTGTGAATATATAGACAAACAGAGTGTCACTAGTATGCCTCTACTTGACTAGCTTGTTAATCAAAGATGGTTATGTTTCCTAACCATGAACAAAGAGTTGTTATTTGATTAACAAGGTCACATCATTAGTTGAATGATCTGATTGACATGACCCATTCCATTAGCTTAGCACACGATCGCTTAGTATGTT
Source organism: Aegilops speltoides (assembly GCA_021437245.1). Taxonomy (NCBI): domain Eukaryota; kingdom Viridiplantae; phylum Streptophyta; class Magnoliopsida; order Poales; family Poaceae; genus Aegilops; species Aegilops speltoides. The sequence goes on from CM038144.1 coordinate 165,640,086, forward strand.
GCTACCGCTTTTATCCATGACTTATACATGTTCCTATAACTATGAGATTATGCAACTCCGTTTACGGAGGAACACTTTGGTACTACCAAACGTCACAACGAATCGGGTGATTATAAAGGAGTACTACAGTGTCTCCAAAGGCGATGTTGGGTTGGCGATTTTGAGATTAGGATTTGTCACTCCAATTGCTCGGAGAGGTATCTCGGGCCCTCTCGGTAATGCACATCACTTAAGCCTTGCAAGCATTACAACTAATGAGTTAGTTACGAGATGATGTATTACCGAACGAGTAAAGAGACTTGCCGTAACGAGATTGAACTAGGTATTGGATACCGACGATCAAATCTCGGGCAAGTAACATACCGATGACAAAGGAACAACGATGTTGTTATGCGGTCTAACCGATAAAGATCTTCGTAGAATATGTAGGAGCCAATATGGGCATCCAGTCCCGCTATTGGTTATTGATCGAGACGTGTCTCGGTCATGTCTACATTGTTCTCGAACCGTAGGGTCCGCACGCTTAAGGTTTCGATGACGGTTATATTATGAGTTTGTGTATTTTGATGTACGAAGGAGTTCGAGTCCCGGATGAGATCGGGGACATGACGAGGAGTCTCGAAATGGTCGAGACGTAAAGATCGATATATTGGACGACTATATTCGAGTTCGGAAAGGTTCCGAGTCATTCGGTATTTATCGAATCTGGGAGAGTTACGAATTCGCCGGGAGAAGTATTGGGCCTTATGGGCCATACGGGAAAGAGAGAGGGCTGCCCTAGGCAGGCCGCGCCCCTTGCCCTAGTCCGAATTATGGGGGAGGCGCACCCTCCTTCCTTCCCTCTCTCTTCCCTTCCTAGTCTCCTACTCCTAATACATGGAAGGATCCTAGTTGGACTAGGAAAGGGGAATCCTACTCCCGGTGGGAGTAGGACTCCCCTATGCGCGCCTCCTCCTAGGCCGGCCTCCTCCTCCCTCCTCCTTTATATACGGGGCAGGGGCACCCCATGGACACACAAGTTGATCCTTGAGATCGTTCCTTAGCCGTGTCGGTGCCCCCTCCACCATATTCCACCTCGCTCATATCGTAGCGGTGCTTAGGCGAAGCCTGCGTCGATAGAACATCAAGATCGCCACCACGCCGTCGTCTTGACGGAACTCTCTCCCCGGAGCTTTGCTGGATCGGAGCCCGAGGAGCGTCATGAGCTGTCGTGTGTCAAGAACTCGGAGGCGCCGAGTGCGGCGCCGGGATCGGTTGGATCGCGAGGAGAACGTCGACTACTTCCTCTACGTTGTGAACGCTTCCGCTTAGGTCTACAAGGGTATGTAGACAACACTCTCCCCTCTCGTTGCTATGCATCACCATGATCTTGCGTGTGCGTAGGAATTTTTTTGAAATTACTACGTTCCCCAACACACGGTTCATGGCTCGACCATGTTACGTGTACCTCAAACTGAAGATGCCCGGCCCCAAAGGCGTGATCACCATCACTGGCAATCGGAAAAAGGCAGAAGAGTGTTTTCAGAAAGGCTCAAAGATTGTCGGTTCCCAGATAACAGTGGTAGAGCTAGAGGAATATAAGAAAAATGCAGATCCAAGTGATTTATTGCGGGCCAAGAAGCCCGCCACGAGTCGATGTTCGATTGTCCGGTGAGGCGGCTTTGTTCACATTCACCCGACCGACCCCAGCGCGGCTCCGACTCATATTTCCACAACACTCGACTCTAAATAGGAAGAAGCGCTCATCCAGTTCCTCCGTGAGAACTGGGACATCTTTGCATGGAAGACTGCTGATATGCCGGGTGTTCCCAGGGGGCTGGTTGAGCATCGTTTACGAGTTGACCCAAAAGCAAAACCTGTCAAAGAACATCTTCGACGGTCCGCCGTCCAGAAGAGAAAGGCCATTGGCGAAGAGGTGGCTCGACTCCTAGCGGCAGAGTTTATTCGAGAGATATACCACTCCGAGTGGCTCGCCAATGTTGTCATGGTCCCCAAGAAGGACAAGTCGCTTTGCATGTGCATCGATTTCAAACATATCAATCGGACCAGCCCGAAAGATCATTTTCCTCTCCCTCGCATCGACCAAATTGTCGACTCGACTGCGGGATGCGAGAGATTGTCTTTTTTAGACGCCTATTCCGGGTACCATCAGATCCGTCTGTATGGACCCGACGAGATAAAAACAGCTTTCATCACTCCATTCGGGTGCTTCTGCTATGTCACCATGCCATTTGGTCTCAAGAATGCCGGAGCCACGTTCATGAGGATGATTCAAAAGTGTTTACTCACTCAAATCAGTCGGAATGTGGAAGCGTACATGGATGATATTGTGGTCAAGTCACGAAAGGGTTCCGACCTGTTGACTGACCTCGCTGAACCATTTGCCAATCTCAGGAGGTATGATATCAAGCTTAATCCATCAAAGTGCAAATTCGGAGTTCCTGGTGGAAAGTTACTCGGTTTTCTTGTTTCAGAACGAGGAATCGACGCTAACCCAGAAAAAGTTGGCACCATACTCCGAATGAAACGCCTTGTGCGTGTGCACGATGTCCAGAAGCTTACTGGATGCTTGGCCGCATCAAGTCGATTCATCTCTCGCCTCGGTGAAAAGGCATTGCCTCTTTACCGACTGATGAAGAAGTCAGACAAGTTCGAGTGGACTCGAAGTCGATGCAGCGTTTGCCGAGCTAAAAGCTCGCTCTCCACCCAGCCGGTGCTTGTCTGCTCCAATCAGCAAAGAGCCTCTATTGCTTTACATTGCAGCCACAGGACAAGTCGTCGATCTGATTTACGGTCGAAAGGGAAGAAGAAGGAAAGCCTTCAAAGTTCAGCGCCCAATGTATTATCTTTCCAAGTTTTGACCCCATCGAAGCAAAGATACCCTCATTATCGAAGCTTGTGTATGGGATCTACATGACCACGAAGAAGGTTGCTCATTATTTCTCCGATCATTCAATTACGAGTCGTCGACGACGCCCAATCGTCGAGAGATTACGCACAATAGAGATGCAATCGGTCGAGTGGCGAAATGGGCGATTGAACTCCTTCCCTTGATATCAAGTTTGAGGCAAAGAAAGCCATTAAGTCCCAAGCAATAGCAGATTTCCTTGCCGAGTGGATTGAGCGACAACAAATGACTCAAGTTCACTCGGAACACCGACCATGTTCTTTGACGGCTCTAAGATGTTAAATGGTTCCGTGTTTGGGGTAGTTGGTTTCCCCGGAGGAGATAAGCTCGGATATGTGCTCCAAATTCAGTTTGATTCCTCCAACAATGAAGCAGAATATGAGGCACTTTTATATGGGTTGCGCATGGCCATTTCACTCGGCGTCTGTCGCCTTATGGTTTATGGCAACTCAGATTTGGTGGTCAATCAGGTGATGAAGGAGTGGGACGTTAGAAGCCCAGCCATGTCTGGATACTGCAATGCAGTGAGAAAACTTGAAAAGAAATTCGAAGGGTTAGAGCTCCACCATATACCCCGACTAAAGAACCAAGTAGCTGATGATTTGGCGAAGATAGGTTCCAAGAGAGAAGCCATTCCCGGTGATGTGTTCCTGGAGCATATCCATACCCCATCAGTTAAGGAAGATCCTTTTACCGAAGAAGCTCCGCATCCTAAAAGTGTCACGGATCTGACTGTAGTTGAAGTTCCAGCAGTGGTCGACCTGATCATGGAAGTGTTGGTGATCACTCCCGATTGGACAGTGCCGTATATCGCGTATATCTTAAGGAAAGAGCTCCCATAGGATGAAGAAGAGGCTCGACAGATCGTCCGCCGATCTAAAGCCTTTACCGTGATAAGGGGACAGTTGTACAGAGAAAGCGCGACTGGAGTTGGTCAGAAATGCATAACGCCAAAAGAAGGTTGAATAATCCTTGACGACATCCACTCGGGGACCTGTGGCCATCATACGTCCTCTCGGACCATTGTAGCCAAAGCATACCGAGCCGGATTTTACTGGCCAAGAGCGAATGAAATGGTAAAGGAGATAGTCGACAAGTGTGAAGGATGTCAATTTTACTCCAATATGTCACACAAGCCTGCCTCAGCTTTAAAGACCATACCAGTCGTCTGGCCCTTCGCTGTATGGGGATTGGATATGGTTGGACCTCTGAGAATAGGCAGAAGCGGTTTCACCCATGTGCTGGTAGCAGTCGACAAGTTCACCAAGTGGATCGAGGCTAAACCCATCAAGAACCTTGATGCCGCATCGCTTGTCGCCTTCATCGAGAGTTGATATTCAGATATGGAGTCCCACACAACATCATCATCGACAATGGGTCAAACTTCGATTCCGAGGAATTGAGGCGTTCGCACATCTCGGGGCACACGAGTCGACTATGCTTGATCGCTCATCCTCGATCGAATCGACGAGCGTAACGAGCAAATGGCTTGATTCTCAAAGGGTTGATACCCCGATTGATGCGTGATCTCAAGAACGCAGCTGGTGCATGGGTCGACGAGCTTCCATCAATGCTTTGGGGGTTAAGGACCACGCCTAACCGGTCGACTGGGAGAACTCCGTTCTTCTTGGTCTACGGAGCTGAAGCAGTCTTGCCGAGTGACTCCTTCACAACGCCCCCAGTCGAGCTCTACACCGGTCAAGCGTAACAAGCCCGGTAGGATGCAGTCGACCTTCTAGAGGAAGAAAGGGAGATGGCTTTGATCCGATCGACCATTTACCAGCAGGACTTGCGTCGCTTCCACACCAAAAACGTGAGGAGTCGAGCCTTCCAGGAAGGAGATTTGGTTCTCCGAGTGGATCAGCAGAAACCACACAAACTCGCTCCTTCTTGGGAATGCCCCTTCATCGTCACCAAGGTTCTCCACAATGGAGCATACCGTCTTTACAATGTCGAGCACCAGATCGACGAGCCCTGAGCTTGGAACGCGGAGCTGCTCCGCCCCTTTTACACTTAAGTATGCACTCAGAAATGTAATAAAAGTACTTCTGTAGTTCATTTTTCAAAGACAATAGTGTTATAATTTTACCAGTGATTGTTGTTACTTTTGTTTGTTCAATAAAATCCCCCCCAGTGGGTGGCTTAGCTGCGAATCCATTTTGCCTAAGTTTGTAAAAATCCTACCGAGTGGTGAGCCAGCCTCTCACTCGGAGGCTTAGCCGCGAATCCGTTTCGCCTAAGTTCAATAAAATCCTACCAAGTGGCGAGCCAGTCTCCCACTTGGGGGCTTAGCTGCAGTCCAAGTAAGTTTAAATAAAATCCTACCGAGTGGTGAGCCAGCCTCCCACTCAAAGGCTTAGCTGCAGTCCAAGTACTCGCCTAAGTTTAAATAAAATCCTACCGAGTGGTGAGCCAGCCTCCCACTCGGAGGCTTAGCTGTAGTCCAAGTACTCGCCTAAGTTACAACGAAATCCCCGAGTGGTGAGCCAGCCTCACACTCGGAGGCTTAGCTGCAGTCCAAGTACTCGCCTAAGTTTAAATAAAATCCTACCGAGTGGTGAGCCAGCCTCCCACTCGGAGGCTTAGCTGCAGTCCAAGTACTCGCCTAAGTTCCAACGAAATCCTACCAAGTGGTGAGCCAGCCTCCCACTCGGGGGCTTAGCTGCAGCATAGCGCTCGCCTAAGTACAAGCATAACATGCGCTCCGCAAGGAAGACAAGGTGCAGGTCGACTGTTGCTCTCCTCCTCTGAGCTATGCCACATGTATAATGTGCTCTCCGCAAAGAGGATGAGGTACATGTCGACTGCTACTTCTCCTTCTGAGCTACGCCACAAGTATAATGTGTGCTCTGCAAGGAAGACGAGGTGCAGGTCGATTGATGCCTTCTTCTTCGGAGGTACGCCGCAAAAATCCTTCCGAGTGGAGAGCAAACCTCCCACTCGGGGGCTTAGCTGCAGCCCAGTGCTCGGCTAAGTTTTTGAAAATCCTACAAAGTGGAGAGCAGACCTCTCACTCGGGGGCTTAGCTGCAGCCCAGTGCTCGCCTAAGTTTCTGAAAATCCTACCGAGTGGAGAGTAGACCTCCCACTCGGGGGCTTAGCTGCAGCCCAGTGCTCGCCTAAGTGATAAAAATCCTACCGAGTGGAGAGCAGACCTCCCACTCGGGGGCTTAGCTGCAGCCCAGTGCTCACCTAAGTTTTTGAAAATCCTACCGAGTGGAGAGCATACCTCCCACTCGAGGGCTTAGCTGCAGCCCAGTGCTCACCTAAGTTTTTGAAAAACCTACCGAGTGGAGAGCAGACCTCCCACTCGAGGGCTTAGCTGCAGCCCAGAGCTCGCCTAAGTTTTTGAAAATCCTACCGAGTAGAGAGCATACCTCCCACTCGGAGGCTTAGCTGCAGCCCAGTGCTCGCCTAAAGGTGTTGAGGAACAAGTCGATTGCAATAAGTGCTTCATCCTAGCCTGCAAAAGACACCTCAAACCAGATGCAAACATATTCAACGTCGAATCCAAGTTCAGATAACGTCTTACGGAACCATAAGTGCTCAGGCGCTAAGCCTGTTAAAGTTTATCGGTTAAAACCACTCGGCATACCGAGGCAAATTTAAAGTATCAAGCATAGAAGTTTTTTACCCCTCCCGCGGAGGGCTGGAAGGCGCAACGAATTCGTCCAGGTCGATTCCATCTGCGATCCGAGTGGCAGCGGCGATGAAGGTCTCCATGAAGGATCGGAAATCATGCTTCTTGGTATTGGCCACCTTGAGAGCTGCCAGCTTGTCCTCTCGCGCTTCCTTGCAGTGAACACGGGCCAAAGATAGGGCAACGTCCGCACCACACCTGGCAGAAGACTTCTTCCATTCTTGCACTCGACTTGGAACGTCGTTCAGTCGAGTCATCAGAGACTCGAGGTCATTCTGAAGTGTTTCTCCTAGCCAGAGTGTTGTGTTGATGCGGGAAGTTGCGACCTTCAGCCTTGCGAGATAGTCGACAACAGCAGCAATGCGAGACTCAAGTCGGAGCACATTCATGGCGGCTTCGTCCTTCACAGGAGAGTTGATGGGATCTAGGCTCATCTCTAGTCGACCAGTCTCCTCTTCAAAATTCTGGCAGAACTCTGCAGATACAACCCCAAAGTTAAGATAGTAGTTTCATGACAAGATCATAATAAAAAGACCCGTCTGATACAAAGGATTACCTTCGAGCATGAGGAATAGCTTCTTCGCGAGTCCTCCCAAATAAGCCTCCAGATCATTCCTCTTTCCCGCCAATTCACTAGCCTTGTCACTCAAAGTAATCTTGTCATTCTTCAGTCGACTGACCTCTTTGTTGGCCGCATCAAGAGCAGCTTTCAGATTGGTATTCTCCTCTTCAAGCTTGGTGGTTGAGGCCAGCTTTTCTTCTGCGAGCTTGGTTTTCTCTAAAGATGCTTTCTGCGCCTCAGCGAGGTCAAGATCCTTCTTCTTCAGAGAATCCCTCAGTTTATCTGCAAAATCACAGTGAGATCAGATTCGGGAATAAAACAAGAAACAAAGGCAGTCATCAAGGTTCTCACCAAACATACCTTTTGCCTCCTCCTTTGCCTTCGTGAAGTTCTCCTGGACAAGCTTCATATCAAGTTCGAGCTGGATATGCTTGTTCTCCAACTCAGTATAACGAGCTGCAAGCTCACAAGATTTCTGCGAAGAACCAACCGACAGATGTCAAAGACACATCACTTCTGAGTAACTAAGAAAAAATCATAGCATTTCTAAGACTACAACCGAATATAAACATTCGACCGTAGTCTCGGGGACTACACCCAGTGGGTGCACTCAGCGTGCCCCCACTAGTTCTATCAGCTAGAGTCGACCAGTCGACCAAAAAAGATAGAAAGGCTAATCACCAGCAGATAGCCACAAAGAGATAGAGAGATAGAGAGAGAGAGAGAGAGAGAGAGAGAGAGAGAGAGGTGTTCTTCAGACTATAGTCGATCACAAGCGATCTCGGGACTACACTGCAGGGTGCACTCAGCGTGCCCCCACCGGTCTATGATTCCATTCGACCTGATCGAGTAAAGAAAAAGCTTAAGACATAAAGACTATGGTCGACTGCCAGCAGTCCACCATAGCCTTGGGGACTACACCCAGTGGGTGCACTCAGCGTGCCCCCACCAATACAGAATTTCAATCAACGCACCTAGTGGGTGTACGACAGACACTAAGATTTTTAGAAAGAAAGATTTTCAGGTATCATATCCTAACAGAACAGGCGGTGATCAACTAACCTGAACATTGCTTTGAAGAGCTGAATCAAGCGCCATAAGCCGCTCGATCGCGCGCTCGGATCGCCTTCACTTGCTCCATCATGACCCCTGCTCGGCGATGCTTCTTTAGCAGCGCTTGCTTGGTCTTCTGGGACGTGGTGGGTCGAGAAAAGTGAAGGCTGAGCAGCACTCGACGACGAAGGGCGAGCACTCGTCAGCGGCACCGCAAAGGATACGGTAGGCCAAGTGACGCTGTCCCCCTCCACAACCAACGTCTCGGGTCCTGACACGTCCTGAGTCGCCTTGCTAGCAGACGCTTTCCTATTCCTCCTCTGCCTCAGTGGTTCCTTGTCATCGTCGTCAGGAAGGTCAATAACGATGTTAGGTAGAGCTGCAGAAAAGAGTCAAAGTTAAAGACAAAGATCTAGCCGACCGAAGACAGAGCTACAAAGGTCGTACCAGGTTTTGAAGTGATAGCATCTTCCATTTCATGGTCTTCAGGTCTGGTCGAGGTATCAGAAGTAGCAGCACTGCAGTTTTAGAATTCAGTCAATCAGCTAACGAATCGACCAAGAGTAAATCCATGAGAAACAAAGAGACGCAAGTTATGTCATTACTCAGAAATAGTGGGAATCACCATCTTCATCTTCGGCAAGGCCTTCGTCGGCTTTGACGGCGCCACTCGAGATTGCTTTGGCGCTTTTTCAGTCGGCACCGGAGAGGTCATCCGAGGACGCTTGGTCGACTGAACAACATGCGCGACTCCTTTGCCACGCTCGACTGCAGGATCATGGACAAGTTTGGATCTCCTCTCGGAACGAGGAGGCGCGACTTCCTCCTCTTCCTCCTCCTCTTCCTCGTCGGAGCCAACATCTTCATCACCCTCATCACCATCTGATTCCCACTCTTCTTGACTTTCACCTCCACTTCCTTCCTCCTCCTCGCCGGTGCCCACGCCCGCTGGGCATCGAATACAACTTCGATGGTAGCACCGAAGACAACAAAGCAAGACAAGAGTCAATCGACCGATTTGCAAAGTGAAATAGAATGAATGAAACAGATCACAACCGGGATAAGTGGTCATACCGTATGCGGTTCATAAGATCGGTCGAGCGGTGGGATCCTCCTAGCCCCACGAGGGTTGTCCTTGTTCCTGTGATGGCAGCCATCCACCTCTCCAGTGATGGCGTCGTCGACCTCCTCTAGGTGGACCCGAGTGGTGTCCTCGATGCAGTACAACCACATCGGGTGGCCTCGATCGAGTGGCTGAATGCGCCGTCGAAGAAAAACCTCCAAAAGATCCATGCCAGTGACACCGTCGCGAATGAGTTGAACTACACGCTCCATCAACATTTTAACCTGAGCCTTTTCTTCTGGGAGTACCTTCAGGGAAGATGGCTTGTTTACTCGGTCCATGGAGAACAGAGGGAGACTAACCGATCGCCTTGCGGCCGACTTCGTTGGCAATAGAACCAGTCGATCGCCACCCTCTAACCGACTCGGGAAGGGTCATGGATGGAAAAGCACTCTTACTCCTCATTTGGATCCCAAGACCCCCACACATCTGGATTACCTTGGTCCTCTCGTCATCCGGACTCGCCTTTTTCACCATCTGAGAGCGACAAGTGAATATGTGCTTGAAGAGACCCCAGTGTGGCCAACAACCCAGGAAGTTTTTGCACAGAGACAAGAAAGCGGTGAGATAGGCAATGGAATTGGGAGTGAAGTGGTGGAGTTGTGCCCCAAAGAAGTTCAGAAACCCTCGGAAGAAAAGATTCGGTGGCAGAGAGAATCCGCGATCTACATGAGTGGCTAAGAGAACACACTCACCCTCCAGTGGCTGTGGTTGCCACTCGGTCCCCGGAAGTCTTGCTGACCCATGGGAGATCAGTCCCTCATTGGCCAGATCGTTGAGATCCCTCTGGGTGATGGTCGAGCGGATCCAATGTCCTTGGACCTAACCTTGCGGCAGGCGGGACCGCAATGAAGATCCACCCCGACTGGTCGCTCTCCCCTTTGCTTTCGATGTCGCCGTCGCCTTCTTCGCTCGCTCCAAGGCCGCCGTCTTCTCCTTCACCATCGTCACCGGCGAGGCGTGCGAGGAGTGGATGGGCGGAGGTAAAAGCGGGCGCAACGGGCAAGGTTGAGGAAGATGGAGAGGGGAATGGAGACGCACTATTCAAAAAACCCCGTCCGACACCTTATATAAGGACACTTCCGAGTGGCTGACAGGTAGGCCCGGGCGATCCTGTCAAATCCCGAAATAGTCGCGCGTGCGATACATGGCGAAAAAGGCGGCGCGGAAATCGAGGCGTCTTCACCTTATCCCCTCCGAGTACCGCGGCCCTCTCCGCTTCGCGCGCTTCCCAAAATTCGGATCCCACTAAATCCGCTAACAAAGTGAGCAACTTTGTCGACGGTAGATTTCCTCGATCCGTCGCTCGTAAATCCAAAAAGTTCAAAAGTTCACTCGATAGAGGAAAAGAATGGATCAAGGCGACTGAAAGAAAAGTTGATGCCATCGCTAAAAAAAGTCATTGATCCAGAATGTGACATACTCAGAATACGGAAAACAGGTCGGAAAAATTATCAACTCCTTCCTCACTCAATCCTCGATCCATTCGGGGCTAATGATTTGTCATGTACCTAGGGTAGGGTCATGGACCTGTCCAAGGTACCCTCCCCAAGGACATCTTTATAGGAAGCTGCCTTCCAGTCGACCAAGAAGGATTCCACCTGACGGACTCGAAGACACTCGACCATGAAGATTCACTCGACCACTAGGAGATCAAGAGCCACTCTGTTCCAAACGGTCTGTAATTAAGTAGTCTTTATGGCCATGATGACATTTTATGTAAGGCGTTACAGTAACGCCTTGCCTAATGTACTTTAAACCCCCTGCAGGTAAATTGGCTGGGCTCTGGCGCACACTATATAAGCCACCCCCCTCCATCGGCGTAGGGTTCGCACTCACAGTAACTCATACGCTTATAATCCATTCGACTGCCTCCGGGCTCCGAGACGTAGGGCTGTTACTTCCTCCGAGAAGGGCCTGAACTCGTAAATCTCTTGCGTATACAACTACTCCATAGCTAGGATCTTGCCTCTCCATACCTACCCTTCTACTATCAGTCTTAGTACCACAACAAATACTTCATAAATTATCGATACGTTGGAGACGTATCACATCTCTAGTCCATGCCATGCCAATCATTGAACATTCTGGAATATTTATCTTGAATGGATATTAGTTCAATGAGCTATAATTGTTATGAATTACCAAAACCACCTGGGGATTAGTTGCACTTTCAATCACCCCCTTTTTGGTAATTGATGACAACACATAGATCAAAGCTTCGACAAATGGTTAAATGAATGGAATACATCGTCGCTTTGAGAAGTATGTGATAAGCAAGAGCTCCCCCTAAATTTGTGCATTATTAAAAATTGCCTTTGAATGCAAATGCACAATCGATTAGGACCATGGGTTACTCTTCCATGCCACATACATCTTGGTGGAGAGCACAAAATGATAAGAGTGAAATAACATGCAACATTGTCAAACACATAAGTGAATGATCATACACTAGTAATTATAGAGATAAGCATTAAGCACACATTAAACATAGTATGATCAACCACATAACCAAACATAGTATTTCACGGCATCAAACGAGCAAGTAGCATGGATCAAACGAACATTGTAGCAAATGAAAATAAAAACCAACAAGCAAAAGAATGAGTCACTCTCTCTCTCTCTCTCTCTCTCAGCCTATGATCTATACACTTCCTCCCCCTTTGGCAACAAGTTACCAAAAACATCGAAAAAAGTATAGAGCTATGCGTCTCTCTAGGCATGATCCTCTGGAGCTCCGAGAGGGGTCTTCTAGCTTGTAGCTCCAGTGTGCGTAGAAGGCGTTGAGAGAACCGCGTCTGCAAATGGTTTGGATGAAGTCTCTGAGCTGGTGGTGTAGACACTGGAGGTGGCACTGTAGCAGTAGTGGCAGGTAAAGAGTGAGTAGGCCTTGTGTCTGCAACTGGCGCAACTGAAGATCTGGGTGCCCTAGGCACAGTCTGAAACCTCTCAGTAGTGGTGTGCTTATTTCCATCTTCAGTATCATCTCTAAGCTTCTCCACAATAGTCTGGATCTCTGTGACCTTGACATCTAAGTTGTACATCTTGTCCTCCACAATCCGCTCTAAGCTCTCCTAGTTGTTGGCTAAGTTGGCCAGACTTTGCTCAATCCTCAGTGTTGCTTCCACCATATATCTCATTTGATCTTGCTTTGACTTGAGATTTGCTATCGGGGCATTGGGTGCAGTGGCTTCCTTTGCTGCTGCTGCTGCCTGAGCCTTCTCTTGAGCCTCAATTGATGTAGGCTATGAAGTATCCATCACCACTACATTGTCCTCGAGCTCTGGCTGAAGAGGGAGGTTGTAGGAACAAAGTATGTCTACTAGAGGGGGGGGGTGAATGGGAGTTTTAAATTTTCTTCAGAAAACTTAAATCTCTTAGAACCCAGCATCGGAATAAATGAAAAACAAACTACGAAGAACAACAACAGAATACCAAAGGGAAACTAAAGCATGCATCAAAGTAAATCACACGAATGAAATGCATCGAATGTAAACATGAGTGACAGAGATAACCGAAAATGCTCGAAGGCGACAAGGTATTTGTTCGACCAGTTCGTCCTTGTGCACAAGGACTACGTCTGGTTGGAGGGGTTGTGACTTAACGGAAGATAAACTCTCTTTCCCCTATTCTCCTCGACGATCGATTCGTCAACCGATGCTGATCACTCGTGGTAGATACTTGAAGGCGATCTCTGAACCTTTACAGACTTCTTCTTTGAGAACCACAATTACTCTTGGTCTCTGAAGAAATTGACACCTAACCATCTAGAGAGTTTGCAACTATCAAGAGTAATAGGTGGAGCGTACTAAACTTAGATTCCAGCGATGCTGAACACTATCTAATTCTTCAGTTCTAGGGTTTTTCTCTCGATGTATTTTTAACTCAAATCGCTCGGAGAGTGGGTTGCTCAACAATCTTCTCAGAATCAAACGGAGCAGCCACCAGACAAAGCCGGCGCGGGATGGCTATTTATAGCCACAACCTTCCCAGATGGGAAATGACCATTTTGGACACGCGGTCCAACCAATGGCCAACCGACATGTTCACAACGGTCAGAATTTGGAGTAACGGTGACATTACTTGAGGAACAAGTAATGATAACTCCTCGGTTCGAGTCAAATCTCTCACAGTGAAGAAGATCACAGTCCCTTGCTGACAAGTATTTGCTACGAACTCAAAGATATTTCTCTCATAGCTTCATAGGATTTGGATTTAGTATCAGAGAACCAAAGCTTCGAATGCTACACCCCTCTTAATAGTACGGTGGTCCTATGACTCAATGAAAGAAGAAGAAGAACAAAATAAATGGTATGTCTTCACTTCGTCTTCATTCTTCCTCAAGCGCAGTCATTTACTTTGAACATGCACCGAACCAATTTATTAAACTTCAACAATTTTTAAGGGTCACTCTTGTAAGCTTTATCTTCGGTGATAACCTTCGCTGATGCACAGGGAGATTATCTATGTCGTTTGCATCAAACTCCTCGATACTTCAGGGACCTGTTACTCTCTGTGCACTAGCAAACACATAAGTCCCATACTGTTTATGTCAACAAACTCCAAAACATAAGGGGCCTATCATTGCACCAACAATCTCCCCCCTTTTGGACGGTTGTTGACAAAATAGATAATCATCAAAGTGAAGATAGATAAGTGAAAAATAGAATAAACAAGAGTGAACTTGCGTTACTTGACTCAATGATGAAATATACTCCCCCTAGGTGTATGCAGGGTCAATTGATATATAATGAAGGTCCTTACAATTCATTTGAGTGAGTGGAGGATTTTTAATCATACGAAGTAATGGTTCGCACTGATGATAGATAATCCAAGGAGAATATAGTGCAATCATTCATGATTCTGTCAATAATTCCACCTGCAAAACAATAAGCTTCAAGAGAATATAGTGCAGCAGGGGGGTATTAATATTACAACCCAGAACAGAAATTTTACAACAGAGCACAGAAAAGGGCATAAATTGTCTAAAGAGATAGATCGAGTAAACACAAAGACCAAATCCAACATAGCAAATCTATCAAAACTCTCGATGTTATTCCCCCTTTTTGTCAACGAGTATCAAAAGGTGACGAAAAACACGAGTGTTAAAATGTGAATATGATTCACTCCGAGGCATCGCCTGAGGAACCGCCCGAAGAAGTTTCTGATTCGGAGGTGTCTGGGACATCTTCGTCTTCAGTAGCAGCAGCAGATCCTTCAAGACTGATTTGGTACCGAGAAGAGGAATGCACATTGGGATCAGCCTCGTGAGTCTTGCGAGACAGAGGGTTTTCTTTAGTAGGTTTTCACTTGGCAATGTGGCTTATGATTCATCGAGAAAGTTGCGCAGCTGAATCCAAAGTAAATTTGTTGTTGGTTCACGAGCTGGCAGAGGAGGAGTAATGCGATCTTGAAAATATTCAGCAGTTAATCCTTGATCAATGTACTTATAGAGCTCTTGAAGGTGAGAGCGACTCAGTAGCTTCTTTGAGAAAAATTTCTGAAGCAATTTCCATAAACGCTTCTCGTTTTCTGCTGTGATCATGTGCACAACTTTTGTTCGGTTGTGAATAGCATTTAGTTTGGTAGCTAGGTGCTCTTTCTCTTGATGGTGTTCCGCCATATGCTTCAGTAGCAGCTGTTGAGTGCGCATGCTCACCTCAAGACGTGAAGGAGGTTGAGTGTTCAGTAGGCAATCATGTTTAGGTAGCTTGGGTCTATTGAAAGTAGTATGATAATCAGGACTCGACACTGGAGCTTTTCCCGATGAGAAATCTTCCATAACTTTCAACGTATCACGCACAGGAGGAGTGAAGCTTTTGTGACTAACATTGGCAAGATATTCGGTCTTCATTGCATAGTCAACCACTTTCCGAACCGAGGGCGCATACACCTTGATGGTTTTTGGACACTCAGCTGAATCCATCTTGTTGGGGATATAACTATTGGGTATGACCCGCCCAGGAGGGGCCGGGTCATACCACTGGCGGTTCATAATGAGAAGGCCCATCCAGATGTCAAAGATGGCGGTTCACGAAGCAAGCTTACTGAAGGCCCAAGACCTGGAGGAGATTTGAGGCCCACGAGTGTAAACCGCCATATGTTAACTTGTATGTTAAGGAAAGTGTAGTTCTGTCACCGAGCCGGACATGTTGTGTATGAGCCGGCCGGGACTCTGTAAGCCGCCAGGCATGAGCCTGTGTATATAAAGGGGTGACCCGGCGGCGGGTTAAGGCAGGATAAGAAGAGATCGAGGACTAGGTCAAGCGTATTCGCTCCCTAGTAATCGAAAGCCAATCAATACAACCCTAAACTGGAGTAGGACCTCCACCGTGAGGGGCCGAACCAGTATAAACTCTCTGTGTCCCTTGCCCCATTTAACCCCTCAAGCTAACTACGTTGCGATGGTTCCACACCTAAGTCCTCATGCTAGGGCATCTGCCATGACAATTCCATGACAGTTGTCGCCCACCATGGGGCCAGCACACGGTGGTTTCGAGTTCTTGACGGGCAGCTTCGCAGGGCTCAAGGGATACGCTGTGGGCCAGATGACTAAGAATCGTCACGGCAAGCTCTATATCGATGATGCAGGCTGGGGCCTCGAGGCCGGCTCAATCGAGTATGGGTACCGGGTCCCCTTTGGCGGAATCCACGTCTTCATTGGCAAGATTGGTGAGACGGAAGCTGAGCTAGACATCTGCATCGACATCGTCGAGACGGCTCGGTGTGCACGAACCGCCAAGGTTCTAGCCGCCTCGAAGCATGTCTTTGTTGGCTTCGTTCAAGGAGTGGAGCTAGAAGGAGGACCTGAATCCGATGGTGAGACGGTTGTCTATTCAGGCGACGAGTCCACAACCGGTGAGACCAATTCAGGTTCAGGATGGTGGGCTTGGGGGTTGTTCCGATGGTATCAGTATTCTGGGCCCCTACGAGCCGCCACACCGGGTCGCGATCTTCATGGCCGGTACACAGCCAGGGCAGGATTCTTCAACTGCAGCAGCTATGATCTCTGGGTCAGCGACGGCGACGGCAGCCGGGGCAGGACGCCCTGTGCGCCCGGAGGCTCAAGTTTTATGTGATCTATTGGATGCCTTGGCAACATTGTTAACGGCGAAGGTAAACCCAGTGAACCAAACTCAGCATAACACGGACCTTGCAAAGTTACGTGACGAGATAGCCAAGCCAAGGAGGATCTAGCCGCTGAGAACACAAGGATGGCGATGGAGCGAGCCGCCTTGCAGAGGGAGGCAGAACGGCTTCAAGCAGAAAGCTTTCACTTGAGCTTGGACTGGGACGCATCAAACATTGTCTTTAACAGAAGGCATGTGAGTCGGTTACCCCGGCTTACAACGCAAGGAACCTTTTTAACACGCCTGGGCCAGGATCCAGTAACCCACCTGGTGTGGATCGGGCCGTTGAGGCGCCGGCGGCTGGAGAACCGGTTTAACCTCATGCTGTAGACCCCCCCCACATTTGAATTTGACACCTCAGCATGTTGCGATGCCTCCGGGTCATTTTTCTAATCCTTTGGATAACATGATAGCTGCGGCTACTCGACTGGCGACTCTCCCAGTTCTGGATGAGTCCCAGCGGCGATGGAAATACGTAGTGCCGGGGAACTTCTTCAGACGGTTGTGGCTCAGCACGCGGCTTATTCATACAGTCGTGATCGTATCCATTCAACACCCCGTCCAAGCCGGAGTTATAGCAGGCACATTGATGAACTGGCCATGTCAAGCAGTGAGAGGCATCGCAATCATCCTCGTAGGCCTAACCCACCGTGCGTTGGTAATGTTTCTCAGGCTTTGGTGGACCAGGACAGAGCGCGATGTGAGGCGGAGCTGGCGGTTTAGTTGGTGGCTCAACAATAATCTCCGGTTTATCAGTCAACATCTGTGGAGGTAGGAGTGACCTCTAGAACCTTGGGTGTGCCATGTTTAGTACCGGCTCTACGCAACGAGCACTTGCCTAAGGATTTCAAGGGCCCTCGCAAGGTGCCTAACTACACGGGGGATCAGCCCCCAGAGGCTTGATTGAAAGTTATGAGATGGCTATGGAGATGTTGGATGTTAGTGATGCTGCATGTGCTAAGTATTTCACCATGATGTTGGATGGGCCGGCTCGTACTTGGTTGAAAGGCCTGCCCGCTAACTCCATTGGGTCATGGGCAAAGTTGAAAAAGCAATTTATTCAAAATTTTAAAGACACATGCAAGCAGCCTATGTCAATTCTGGATTTGGATTCTTGCGTCCAAGGTGAAGGTGAGTCAACAACCAATTGGGTGCACCAGATCTCAACTGTTACACACTCATCAGGTAGTATAAACGCCAGTTCAGCAGTCCTGATGTTAGAGAAGAATTGACATTTCCTTCCCCTTAAGTAGAAACTGGGGCGGCTTAAGCGTAATTGCAATGATATGGGGGAGCTCATGGCGGCTCTCGTCAAGTATGCCGACTCTGACAGCACTAAAGGTCCCGAGTCTGATGATGAGAAGACTGGGAAGGGTAAGAAGAGCGGCAACGCAAAGGGACAACATAACACGGCGGGTCAAGGTGGCAATGGTAAACGTAAGGCAGACGGTGGTTTAGACTTTGTGGCTAAAACCAACACGCAGAGTAATAACCAACATCGTATGGAGAAAACACAAGCGCCCCGATTTGGAGGGCCAAAGTTTAACCTTGAGGCCATGATGAATCAGCCTTGCCCAAAACATGGAACTCAAGACAAGCTGGCCAGCCATCTGTGGAAGGATTGCTTCATCATGAGGGAGTATAGAGACTCTAATTTTTTCTAGAATAATCATGGCCCGCATGGCGGTTCAGGATCCGGCTCCCACGGACCTGGGTTTGGAGGTGGAGGTTCAAGCTCCGGCTTTCAGGGCCAAGGTAATCAAAGTGGTTTTAATCAGCAATCTGGCCAAGGGAATCAGCAGCTGTATGGTTATCAGAGCAATCCAAAGCAGCTAACCAGTGGTCAATACCATGTGTTCACCACAAGCCTGTGCAAGCGAGACCAGAAAGTCCACAAGAGGGCGGTGAACTCGGTTGAGCCGGCGGTGCCTCGTTATTTGAGGTGGTCTGAGCAGCCTATTGTATGGAGCCATGAGGATCACCCGCCCCGGGTTGACAATCCAGGTCAATTGGTATTGGTGGTTGCTCCACAGGTTGGAGGGTATAGCCTTACGAAGGTGCTCATGGATGGGGCAGCAGTATCAATATCCTTTACTATTAGACTTTTCGTCGTATGAATTTGACTTACAAAGATCTTAAGGCGTCTTCTACTGTTTTCCATGGGGTGGTGCCTGGTAAGTCGGCGTATCCAGTGGGTAAGATAACCCTGAAGGTGGCCTTGGAAATGATCATGACTCTAGAGCTGAGAAGTTGACCTTTGAGGTGGTGAAGATCA
Source organism: Aegilops speltoides (assembly GCA_021437245.1). NCBI lineage: Eukaryota > Viridiplantae > Streptophyta > Magnoliopsida > Poales > Poaceae > Aegilops > Aegilops speltoides. Next base: position 165,658,776 of record CM038144.1, read on the forward strand.
AGAGCCCGTACCATGCTTTGTTCGGGCAGCCAGCTTACGCCAAGTTTATGGCACGGCCGTGCTACATTTATTTGCAGCTTAAGATGCCGGGTCATAAGGGCACCATCACGGTGCATGGTGTCGTGGTTCTAAGTCTGACAGTAGAAGTAGGGGTAGGTTAAGGAGAGGCGATGTCCTAGCTATGGAGCAGTTGTGGAGACAAAAGATGTACGAGTTCAGGCCCTTCTCGGAAGAAGTAACAGCCCTACGTCTCGGAGCCCTGAGGCGGTCGAGTGGATTATGAGTATGCTTATTACAAGAGTCTGAACCCTTCTATATGTGGAGCGGGGTGGCTTATATAGAGTGCGCCAGGACCCCAGCCAGCCACATAATGGAGGGATTAAAGTACATTGCCGGGGGTTACTGTAACGCCTCATAAGGAGCTTTAACTATCATTAAGTCTATTCAATAATAAACCGCTGCCTTCATGGAGTGCCTTCGACCTTCGGTGGTCGAAAGTGCTTCTTCATGGTCGAGTGGGTCTTCCATGGTCGAGTCCTTCCACCGTCGAGTGAATTCTCTTTGGTCGATCGAAGATGGTCTCTTCGTGAGTACCCTTGGGTAGGACGCTTAGGTCAGGCCTATGACCCTACCCTAGGTACATGAATCCATCATTAGCCCCTAATGGATTGAGGCTTGAGTGAAGGATGAGTTGACATTGTTTCCATCGCTTTTGCATTCGCTACGTGTTGTCTTGGATCAAGATCTTCTTTGTTGATAACAAGAAACTTTCCTTCACCGACTTGATCCATTCTTGTTCTTAGTCGAGTGACTTTCTCTCTCTATACGGAGTAACAAATCGAGAAAATCTCAAGACTTGACAGATCGATCCGTCGTCCGCGGATCTCACGGGATACGAATTTGGGGACGCTACAAACGGAACAGATCATGGGCGCTTGGATGGGACGTAATAGGGCGCCGATTACCGCCGCTTCCGCCACGATCGCGAAAGGCGGCCGCCGATATGATTGGATCGCTTGGGTCCACATGTCATCCACTCGAAGAGATGCTATAAATGTAACTCCGGAGGCTCGTGCACGCGATACCTTGTTCTTTCTCCTCCATTCTCTCCGCCTCCGCCTCCACCTCCGCTGTTGCTCCTTGCCATCTCTCCCTTGCGCATTCTCCCGGCGCCATGGGCAAAGAGAGGACGACGATCGCCGAGCGCGGCGAAGAAGGCGCCGGCGGAGAAGGCGCCGCGGCGAGAAGGCGAGGGGAGATCCACCGTCGCGTGGTTCTTCGTCGAGATCCAAGCCGCCAAAGGTTGGGTCCAGGGGATGGATCCATCGACGATCGTGGAGAAGGATCTCCTTGATATGGCCAACGACGGATTGATTCCTCACAACGCCGCAAGACTTCCTCGGCCGAGAGTGGCAGCCTCAACCGTAAGAGGGTGAGTCGTGCTTTTGGCCACCATGTCGACCGAGGTTTTTCGCTGCCACCGAGTGTATTCTTCCGAGGTTTTCTGAATTTCTTTGGAGCCCAGCTTCACCATTTCACACCAAACTCCATTGCATACCTTGCTCGCTTTGTATCTATGTGCGAAAACTTCACGGGATGTCGACCGTGACTGGGCTTGTTCAAGTACATCTTCACATGTCGCCTCGGATCGTGAAGAAAGCAAGTCCTGGTGACGAGAAGACCCAGGTAGTCCAGATGTGTGGTGGTTTAGGAGTCCAGCTGAGGAACAAAAGCACTTTCCCAGCTATGCATTTTCCTGAGTCAGTTAGGGGTTGGCAGTCGACCTGGTTCTATTGCCGGAATGAGGCGACGCCGGGGCAGTCGACCGGTCTCCCAGAATTCACCATGAGTCGAGTGAACAGGCCCTCCTCCCTGAAGGTTGTCCCTGAAGAAAGAGCTGAAGTGAAGATGCTGATGGACCGAGTGGTGCAGCTGGTTAGGGATGGAGGATCGGCATGGATCTCCGGAGGTTCTTCTTCGAGGCGAATCCAGCCCCTTGGTTCCGGAGTCATCAGATGTGGTTGTATTGCGGCACCAAGACGAAAACCCAAGGCCCACCCGGAGGCGGTCGACGATGCCGTAGTGGAAAGATGGATGACCTCGATCACCGGAAACAAGGACAATCCTCGCGGATCCCGGAGGATTTCTCCGCTTGATCGCGACAATGTTCCAGACAAGGTACACTTGTTATATCTTCTGTTGCATGTATGTCGAGTGTGCTTCTGTAATTTGGTCGACTGAACTCCGCTTTGATATCTCCAGGCCCTCACAGAGCTATACTCAATGCCTAACGGCGCCCAAGTTCCGACTGAGGAGGGGGAAGCCAGTGGAGGTGAGAGCCAGGAGGAGTGGAATTCAGATGACGCAGGAGACGACGACGACGATGATGATGATGACGAGGACGACGAGGACGACGAGGATGAGGAGGAGGAAGTTGCACCACCGCTGCTTGAAAGGCGGTCAAAGCTTGTGCACGACCCCTCGGCCGAACGCGTAAGGGGTCGCGATCGCCTCATTGTCGACCAAACGCCTCGACCGCTTCTCGTGCCGGCCGAGAAGGCGCCAAGCAATCAAGGTAGTTCCGCGAGAACGACCAAGCCTTTGCCAAAAATGAAAGTGGTCATCCCCACCATCTCGTGGTAAACATATTGCTTAAATCTTCTTGCTCTATACAAATTTTGTCTCTGCTTGGTATTTGAACCGGTCGACCGATCTTTTGATTTTCAGCGCGACTTCAAACCTCGCTTAAAGTTGACGACCACGAGATGGAGGACGCCACCACCTCAAATCCCTGCATCAGATCCTTAAATTCTTGTTCTTAGTCGATCGACTCAAGATTTCGACTTTAACTTTTTCTCTAAGCTCCAACTAATGACATCATCACCCTTCCCGACGACGATGAAGAAGATGAGGAGCCATTGAGGACTAGGAGGAGCCGGAAGACGCTTCATCGCGGGAAGCCTAAGGTGCGACGGTGTGCGAGAACATTGTGATGTAAGGAGAGGTCGGCACTCGACATATCAGATCTTTTATGAATCCGCTGACGAAAAGCGCCACCCACTTCGCCGAAAGTGCTGACAACCTTCGATCTTCACCACGCACCACGCCCCGGAGGACCAGCCGACGCTAGAGAGGCGATCCGTCAAGCAGAATCATGATGGAGCAGGTGAAGATCGCCGAAGCGAGCCAAGCAGCCTTATGACGCCACCGCCTTCTTCAGAGCAATGTTCAAAGTTAGTCGACCACCACCTGCTCTGTTAGGATATGCTATCGAAACTTTTCTTTCTGAAATTTATAGCAATAGCAGTCACCCAAAGGTGTGTCGATAAAACTCGGTGTTAGCGGGGCATCGCTGAGTGCACCCGCCGGGTGTAGTCCCTATATAAGGTCGATCACGGGCAATGGTCTTAGGCTTTACTAAGTAGATGTTGATCATTGTCCGAGTAGAACGAATAAGTTTAGAGTCCAAGGGGGCACGCTGAGTGCACCCACCGGGTGTAGTCCCCGAGATCGTGGGTCGATCACGCGCTGATTACAATCGAAGAAGTTGTGGTCGATCGTCGACTTTTTTTTTTTTTGTGTCGGTCGATCGTCGACTCGCCTTAAGCTTACTAAGAATGAAACTGGTCGATCGTCGATTTATGCTTCTTTTATCGGGTCGATCGGTCGACTATGTCTTGAATAAGACCGTGGGGCACGCTGAGTGCACCCACCGGGTGTAGTCCCCGAGACTACGGTTGAATGCTTGCGTTCGATCGTAGTCTTAGAAACGCACAATTCTTCTTCATTCACTCGGAAGTGAATTATCTCTGATATTTTCGCAACTGACTCTTCGTAGAAATCTTGTGATCTTGCGGCGCGCTATACCGAACTGGAGCAGAAGCATATTCAGCTCGAGTTAGACTTGAAACTGTGCAAGAAAATCGATTTAAGGCGAAGGAGGAGACCAAAGGTATGTTTGGTGAGATTTCGACAACTCGCTTTCTTCCCACTTGCTTCAAGTTTGACTTTGCTGCGATTTACAGGCAAGGTGAGGGAAGCTCAACGAAAGAAGGAGCTTGAGCTGTCTGATAAGATTAAGCTTGCTGACGAAAAGCTGGCCTCAGTTGCCAAGCTTGAACAGAGAACGCCGATCTCAAGGCCGCCTAGCCATCGCTAACAAGGATGCTTTGCGCGAATGAAGTCTCGACAAGAAGAACTCGACCGATAAGATCCTCCAACTTGCTGGGAAGAAGAATGAGATGGAAAGCCTCTTGGGCGGCCTCGCCAAAAATTGTTTCTTAAGCTCAAGGTAACCTTTTCCACTCGACCAATCCTCCCAACCGTTATGTTTCCATTCGATCGCTTTTCCGACTCGGTTTTTATCTCTCGCAGATTCTCGCCGCAACTTCAAGAAGAAACTAGCCACCGGAGACGAACCTTGACCTGTCAATTCTCCGTGAACGCATTTAAACTGCCATGAACATCTTCCGATCGAGTCCTGCAGCAGCTGTTGTGGATTACCTCGCAAGATTGAAGGTTGCTACGCCCCGCATCGACTCGACGCCCGCCCAATGAGACGCTCCAAATGACCTCGAGTCATTGATGGCTCGATCAACGCCGCCCCCGATCGAGTGCAAGAGTGGAAGAAATCTTCGCCTCGGTGTGGTGCGACGTAGCCCTGGTTCCGGCGCGTCCATTGCAAGGAAGCCCGAGAAGACAAGTTGGCGGCTCCGAGTGGCCAACACCAAAAAGCACGACTTCAGGACCTTCATGGAGACTTTCATTGCTGCTGCCACGCGGATCGCCGACGGGATCGATCTTGACGAAGTTCGTTGTTCCATCCAGCCTCCACAGAGGGGTAAAAACTTTACTTGACCTTAAATTTGCCTCGGTATGTCGAGTGAAGTTGTAACCGATAAAACTTTAATGTGCTTAGTGCCCGAGCACTCTCGGTTCTTTTTAGGTATCGACCTAAATTTGGATTGATGTTTGAATATGATTGCTCTTGGCTTGAATTGCTCTTTTGCAAAGTTAACAAATGAGATGCCGACTGCAATGACTTATTCCTTTGGCGCAGCACTGGTTGCAGTTAAACCTCCGAGTGGGAGGTTTGCTCTCCACTGTAGGATTTCTTTTATCTTAGGCGGGTACTGGCTGCAGCTAAGCCCCGAGTGAGAGGTTTGCTCTCCACTGGTAGGATTTCTTTTATCTTAGGCGAGCTACTGGTTGCAGCTTAAGCCCCGAGTGAGAGGTTTGCTCTCCACTCGGTAGGATTTCTTTATCTTAGGCGCAGCACTGGCTGCAGCTTAAGCCCCGAGTGGGAGGTTTGCTCTCCACTCGGTAGGATTTCTTTTATCTTAGGCGCAGCACTGGTTGCAGCTAAGCCCCGAGTGGGAGGTTTGCTCTCCACTCGGTGGGATTTCTTTTATCTTAGGCGCAGCACCGGGTTGTAGTTAAGCCCCCGAGTGGGAGGTTTGCTCTCCACTGTGATTTCTTTTATCTTAGGCGAGCATCTGGTTGCAGCTAAGCCCCAGTGGGAGGTTTGCTCTCCACTGGTGGGATTTCTGTTGTATTTGTGTCGGCTCGGAGGAGAGGGTCACAATGACACTTTGTATTTGTGTCGGCTCGAGGAGAGGGTCGCAATGACCCATGCTTTGTTTTCCTTTTGCTAATATACTTTGTACTTAGGCGAGTCCCGGGACTGCAGCTAAGCCTCCGAGTGGGAGTTTTGCTTCCACTCGGTAGGATTTCTTGTACCTTAGGCGCAGCACTGTGGTGCAGCTAAGCCCCGAGCGGGAGGTTTGCTCTCCACTCGGTAGGATTTTAATAACTTAGGCGAGCTGGGTTGCAGAAGCCCCCGAGTGGAAGTCTGCTTACCACTCGTAGGATTTTAATAACTTAGGCGAGCTGGGTCAGCTTAAGCCCCGAGTGGAAGTCTGGCTTACCACTCAGTAGGATTTTTAATAACTTAGGCGAGCGCTGGCTGCAGCTAAGCCCCCGAGTGAAAGTCCGCTTACCACTCGGTAGGATTTTAATAACTTAGTCGAAGGCTGGGTTGCAGTTAGCCCCGAGTGGAAGTCCGGCTTACCACTCGGTAGGATTTTTAATAACTTAGGCGAGGGCTGGCTGCAGTTAAGCCCCGAGTGGAAGTCCGCTTACCACTCGGTAGGATTTGTAAACTTAGGCGGAACGGATTCGCGCTAAGCCACCCATCGGGGAAGTGAAGATTTTACTCGACGCAAAAATAAAAAGTGACAAAATTATGAAGGAATTATGACATCATTATTTCAAAGCTCGTGAGCTACAAGAGTACTTTATTACAATTCTTCCGAGTGAAAAACTTTATGTAAACGGGCGGAGCAGATCCGATTCCAAGCTCGGGCTCATCGATATCGTGTTCGACATTGTAGAGACGATATGCCCCATTGTGGAGAACCTTTGTGACGACGAAGGACCTTCCTGTGAGGGAGCAAGTTTATGTTGCTTCGCTGATCTACCAAGGACCAGATCCCTTCCCGAAGGCTCGACCTCTCACATTTCGCGCGACAAAGCGCGCGAAGTCTTGCCGGTAAATGGTTGAGCGGATCGAGCCATTTCCTTCCTCTTCCAGAGGTCGATCAGATCCTCGACGCTACTTTCGCTTCGCTTTCATTATAAAGTTCAATTCGTGGAGCATTATGAAGGAGATCACTGTAAAACTGCTTCGCCCATAGACCAGAAAAAGGAGTTCTCCCAATGACCGATTAGGCGTGGTCCGCAGACCCCAAAGCACTCAAGGAAGTTCGCCGACCCAAGCACCAGCCGCATGCTTGAGATCTCGTGATCAAACGGGCTTCGCACTTTGAGGATCAATCCATTGGCTCGCTCGCCTCGTCCATTCGACCGTGGGTGAGCGATCAAGCGTAGTCGACTCGTGATGCCTTGAGAGTTGCGAAATCCTTGAATTCTTCCGAGTCAAATTTGACCCATTGTCCGTGATAATACTGTGGGGGACTCCATATCCGAACGCCAACTTTCCGATGAAGGAAACAGCAGACCGCATCAAGTTTTTGATTGGCTTAGCCTCAATCCACTTGGTGAACTTGTCGATCGCTACCAAGACGCATGCGTGAAGCCGCCCGACCCGCTCGCAAGGGACCGATCATGTCTAACCCCATACCGCAAAAAGGCCGACGAGCGGAATTGTCTTCAAGGTCGACGCAGCTTATGTGACATATTGAGTAGAACCGACATCCTTCGTGACTTGTCTACTATTTCTTTCGCCATCTCATTTGCTCTTGGCCAAGAAAATCCTGCTCGGTATGCTTTTGGCTACAATGGTCCGAGAGGACGATGGTGACCACAGTCCCCGAGTGGATATCATTGAGAATGACTCGACCTTCTTCGGCGTTATGCATTTTTGTCCGACTCGCTGGGCTTTCCCTATATAACGCCCATTGATAACAAGAAAGGCTTTGGATCGACGGACGATCCGTCGAGCCTCTTCCTCATCCTCCGGGAGTTCCTTTCTCGTAATGTACGCAATGTATGGAATTGTCCAATCGGGAGTGATTACTAAAACCTCCATGACCAAGTCGACCACCGCAGGGACCTCAACTTCAAATAATCTGTGGCACTCTTGGGTTGTGGAGCTTCTTCATGTAAGGATCTTCCTTGATCGACGGAATGTGTATATGTTCCAAAAACACGCCACTCGAATGGCTTCCTCTTGACCCTATCTTTGCCAGATCATCTGCTGCGATTTTTCACGGGGATGTGATGGAGTTCCAACCCTCAAACTTCTTTTCCAGCTTCCTCATCGATTGCAAGATCCGGTCATAGCCGGGCTTTCACGCCCCACTCCTTCATCACCGATTGACTACTAAATCTGAGTCGCCATAAACCATCAAAGCGACGGACGCCGAGTGAGATGGCCATGCGCAATCCATATAAGAGGGCCTCAGATCTGCCTCATTGTTGGAGGAATCAAAGTGAATCTGAGCACATACTTAAGCTTATCTCCTCTGGGGAAACCAGAACAACCCCAAAGACCGTAACCATTCAGCATTTTGGAGCCGCAAAGAACATGGTCCAATGCTCCGAGTGAACTTCACCGGTTGTCTGTTGTTCAATCCACTCGCAAGGAAATCCGCTATAGCTTGGGACTTAATGGCTTTTGCCTCGAATTTGATATCAAGGGAAGAAGTTCAATCGCCCACTTTGCCACTCGACCGGTTGCGCTCTCATTATGCAAGATCTCTCGATAAAGGAGCGTCACGACGATCGTGATGTAATGATCGAGAAATAGTGAGCAACCTTCTTCGTGGTCATGTATATGCCATACACAAGCTTCGATAATGAGGGTATCTCTCGCTGGATGGAGTCAAAACTTCAGATAAATAATACACCGGGCGTTGAACTTTGAAGGCCTTTCCTTCTTCTTCCCGCCGATCGTAAGCACGTAATCGACAACTTGTCCAAGGGCTGCAATGTAAAGCAACAGAGGCTCTTTGCTGATTGGAGCAGCAAGCACCGGCGGGTGGAGAGCAGAGCTTTTAGCTCTAAAACGCTGCATCACTTCCGAGTCCACTCAACTTGTCAGCCTTCTTCATCGGTCGGTAAAGAGGTAATGCCTTTTCACCGAGTCGTGAGATGAATCGACTTAAAGCGCCAAGCATCCAAGAAGCTTCGACATCGTGGCACTCGCACAGTATGCTTCATTCGAGAATAGTGCCGATCTTCTCTCGTTAGCGCCGATTCCTCGCTCGTAAACGAAAACCGAGTAGTTTTCCACCAGAACCCTGAATGTGCACTTTGACGGATTGAGCTTGATATCGCATCGCCGGAGGTTGGCAAATGTTTCGCGAGGTCAGCGAGCAGGTCGGAACCTTTTCGCGACTTAACGATTTATATCATCCATATACGCCCACATTCCGACCGATCCGAGTGAGAAGACACTTCAATCATTCGCATAAATGTGGCTCCGCATTCTTGAGGCCGAATGGCATGGTGATATAGCGTAGCACCCGAATGGAGTGATGAAAGCTGTTTTATTTCGTCGGGTCCATACATCGGATCTCGATGATACCCGGAATATGCATCAAGAAAAGACATCTCTCACACCCCGCGTCGAGTCGACAATTTGGTCGATGCGGGGAGAGGAAAATGATCCTTCGGCAGGCCCGCTAATGTGCTTAAAATCAATGCACATGCGGAGGGAGTTATCCTTCTTGGGAACCATGACAACATTGGCGAGCCACTCGGAGTGGTAAATCTCTGATAAATCCTGCTGTCAACAATGAGCCACTTCTTCTCCAATAGCTTTTCTTCCGACGGCGGACCACCAAGATGCTCTTTCACCGGTTTCGCTGATTTGTCGACTCAAGGCGATGCTCACCAGCCCCCTCGAACACCGCATGTCACCGCTTCCATGCAAAATGTCCCAGCTTCTCACGGAGGAACCGGATGAGCGCTTCTTCCTATTTCGCCGAAAGTGTTGTGGATATGTGAGTCGGAGCTGCTTCGGGTCGGTCGGTGAATATGGACGGCTTTGTCTCCCCTGACGACTTGAATGCGCACTGTGTGGCTGGCCTCTTAGATTTTAGCAAATCACTCGGATCCGCGCTTTGCATATACTCTTCGATCGACCGCTGTCACCGAGAGTCGGCAATCTTCGAGCCCTTCCGAAAGCACTCCTCTGCCTTTTTCCGGTCGCCGGTGATGTTGATCACCCCTTGGGCCCCGCATTTTCAGTTTGAGGTACACGAGCATGGTCGAGCCATGAATCGTGCGTAGGCGTGCCTCCCCAAAATGGCGTGGTATGCACTCGAAAATCTACGACCTCAAAGGTCAACTTTTCTTTGCGGAAGTGCTTGAATCGCCAAAAACTACGCCCGGCTATTTGGCCGAGTGAGTTGGCCTTCTTCCCGGTATGACTCGTGAAAACTCATATTGTCGGCGCCAATCGACATCGAATGCCCATCCCTTTCAACGATCCGCATATAACAAATTCAGCCCATCGCCACCATCCATCAAGACTTTTGTCACGAGTGCCTTCGATAACCGGATCGACCACTAACGCTTGCCGCCCAGGTGGCAATGTGAGTTGGGTGATCGATCGTCGAATGTGATGGGCGTCGGGACCATTTCACATAACTTGGCTTAACTGGGGCAACCATATTCACCTCTCGATTGATGACTTTCAGTCGACTTTTACTCTCCACATCCGCGAAGATCATCAGAGTGGAGTTGACATGCGGGTATTCTTCCTCACTGTCCTCTTTATCTCCGCCTTGTCCGGCTCTTTTCTCCTTGTCCTTAGATTGTTTGCCCTGAAACTGCTGGATCAGGAGTCGACACTGGCGCGTGGTGTGCTTCGGGTAAATAATGTTGCCCTCTTCATCTTTCTTTGTGTGAATATGACATGGCATATCCATCACGTCATTCCCTTCCTTATCTTTCACTTTCTTCGATTCCGTGATCCTTTGGGTTTCTTGAATTTCCCCGAGTGACGGCTGTGGCCTCTCCGGAGCTGCTGGCTCGGCTTTGCGCTCGCTTCGATTAGAATTACCCTTCTCCGATCGACTCGCTTGTACTTGCCGCTCGAGTCGGTTCTTCTTCCTCGCCATGATTTGCTAGCAATCTCCATCATTCGACTCAGGTCATGTCCCCGTTCGACCAACTTCAGACTCAATTCTCTGCTTTTGACCTCGTCCTTGAAGGCGAAACCGCTCGATGGTCGACACATTTTCCACAGATTGTGCAGGGTAATCCACCTCAATGTACTCTCGAGAGTTTCATTGGTCTTCGCACACAAACTTGCAACTCACAAACCAGCCGGTCGCTTGTAAGTCCCTTCAAAAGTCCCGACGAACACTGGACAAATCCTCCCAAGTATATATACTGCAGGAGGTAATTGACTAGCCATGCTCCGCCGAACCTTCCAACATGAGGGGCAAATGTTTCATGGCCACCTCGCTATTTCCACCACCAATCTGAACAGCCACTGTAATCTTTCGAGCCAAGTTTCGTGCTTAGATTCTCCAAAGGAACTTGCAGACTCCGCCAATCTGAAATTGGGGGAATCATCTGCGCTCGATAGCCTGCTAAAACATTCCGACCGTAGACATGCACTCGACCGCTGGTGGGTGCATCCTCTCGGTCCTCCTCGATGAGCTCGTTCGGCCGACTGTGCCTTGCACGATAATGGAGCGCCATCAAAGCCTGGTTCCCGGGATTGACCGAACCCTTCGCCTGCATCGAATCGTTTTCGCATCTTGTCGCCGGGAGCGATGACCCTTCCTCGAGGGGAAAGGGCATCCGACGCCTATCATCCCGTCGAAGTCGGTCTCCGAACTGCTCTCGCCGTTGTCGCGCTTCTTCCCGCCGCTGGAGGCGATCTCGATCAGGAGCCGATCGATGTTGTTCGCAGCGACGGATCGATCAGGAATCCTGCTGCGCGACCGTGACACGGCTGAGTTCTCGTCACCGCCGCCCGGAGTAAATCTTCGATCTGCTGCAAGCCTCTTCCAGCTTCCGACCGACGGTTGAATGGACTCGCAATGCGAAAGGTACCGCTAAATTCTGAATTGGCGAACGGTATACCGAAGTCGGCGGAAGAGCCGACGCCGACCGGATTCGGGAGTCATTGCCGCGCAAGACGCTGCCGAGTGCTCGCCAAGATTCTCCAGCGAAAAGCGTTTCAGCCACATTGGCCAAACGTGCTTCCTCCAAGGCACGAGCCTCGGGGTCTCTCAATGATAGGAGTATGTAGCGATCCACGCTCTCGCGACGAAGCTCTCTCTCTCGCAGAGAGTCGAGTGTCTCGGTTGATACTCCTCATGTTCTTGCACGGATCTCCTCCGCGGCTCCACCACCGCGGCAAAGCCGGGATCGCGAGGCCGCACGACCATGAGGATCTCCGCCGCTGGATCACCGCTATCACATTCGATGCGCTTTCACGAGCCGCCGACAGATCGAACAGCCAGAGGGATTCGCTGGCTCGACGCCGCGACTGGCGGTGGCCGACCGGCGAAGCCATCGCTGCTTCACCCACCGCTGAGTCTCGATCGACCAGAGCGCTTATACCAAGGGAACCGGGTGGCGATCGACAAGGAAGTCGACCGACACGGAGTCGACGGTCACGCAGCAAAACGCCGCGACACATGCACGAAGTGCGCCGCCCGCCGGACGGGAGCGCCGATGAAGAGGGGCCTCGAGCCATGCGGAGTCGACAGCGACAAAAGTGAGAGCACCGAGACGGATCTCGCACCCGCACCCAAAACCCAAGTCATCGTGATGAAGGTACTCAAGTACAAAGAACTCCTCCACAAATCGCTAAAACACCGCCCCACGGTGGGCGCCAACCGTCGTGGTTCTAAGTCCGACAAAGAGAAGTAGGGGTAGGTTAAGGAGAGGCGATGTCCTAGCTATGGAGCAGTTGTGGAGACAAAGATGTACGAAGTTCAGCCCTTCTCGGAAGAAGTAACAGCCCCACGCCCCGGAGCCCCGAGGCGGTCGAGTGGATTATGAGTATGCGTGACATAAGAGTCTCGAACCCTTCTATATGTGGAGCGGGTGGCTTATATAGAGTGCGCCAGACCCCAGCCAGCTCACATAATGGAGGGATTAAAGTACATTGCCGGGGTTATCGTAACGCCTCATAAGGAGCTTTAACTATCATTAAGTCTATTCAATAATAAACTGCTGAATCATGGAGTGCCTTCTCGACCTTCCGGTGGTCGAAAGTGCTTCTTCATGGTCGAGTGGGTCTTCCATGGTCGAGTCCTTCCACCGGTCGAGTGAATTCTCTTGGTCGATCGAAGATGGTCTCTTCTGTGAGTACCCTTGGGTAGGACGTTTAGGTCAGGCCTATGACCCTACCCTAGGTACATGAATCCATCACATGGTACTAGGAAAATTGCTCTGGACTGTGAAGAGGGTGATGCTGCGTATGTTGAGCCGGCTTGTGCCACTGAAGAGTTGAATTTTTATAAAGATACTGTTGACCCAGTGGATATGACGCCCTTGAAGAGGCCAACTACAGAGAATGACCTCCTGTTGAAGTTTAAATCGGCAGATGACACTAAGATGGTTGATTTTTTTCCTGGCGACTCATCCAAGCAGTGCAGCATCAATGCTAATATGGATCTGAAATAGGAAAGCGCGCTAATCGAGTTCATCCGTGAGAACTGGGACCTCTTTGCGTGGAAGCCTTCTGACATGCCAGGTGTACCGAGGGAACTCGCTAAGCACACCCTTAATGTGGATCCAAAGTTTAAGCCGGTCAAATAGTTTCTTCGTCGTTTTAATGAGGGGAGGCCCAAGGCAATTGGTGAAGAGGTGCCCAGCTCTTGGCGGCAGGGTTTATCATTGAAGTATTTCATCATGAGTGGTTGGCTAACCCGGTGCTGGTACTTAAGAAAAATGGCACTTGGCGCATGTGTGTGGATTATACAGACCTTAACAAGGCTTGTACGGCTGATCCTTTTGCTCTCTCTCATATTGATCAGATTATTGATGCTACGGTGGGTTGTGAGCTTTTGAGCTTTTTGGATGCTTATTCTGGTTATCATCAGATCAAGAAGGCAGTTAAGGACCAGGAGAAGACAACTTTCATCACTCCCTTTGGGGCCTTCTGCTATGTGTATATGCCTTTTGGGCTCAAGAGTGCCTAGGCTACTTACCAACGGTGTGTTCAGAATTGCCTTCATGGTAAGATTGGGCACAATGTTCACGCTTATGTGGATGATATTGTTGTGAAATCCAGGAAGAAGGAGACCTTGACAGATGATCTGAAAGAGACCTTTGACAATCTCTGGGTCTATAAAATGATGCTTAACCCGGCCAAGTGTGTCTTTATGCGTGCCAGCAAGTTGTCGGGTTTCGGGTTTCGAGAGGGGCACCGGCTAACCCAGAGAAGATCAAGGCTATCACTTCTTTGGCTAAGCCGGCGTGTATCAATGACATACAGCGCTTGGCGGGTCGTATTGCGGTTCATAATGAGAAGGCCCATCCAGATGTTGAAGATGGCGGTTCACGAAGAAAGCTTACTGAAGGCCCAAGACCCGGAGGAGACTTAAGGCCCAAGGGTGTAAACCGCCATATGTTAACTTGTATGTTAAGGAAAGTGTAGTTCTATCATTGAGCCGGACAAGTTGTGTATGAGCCGTCCGGGACTCTGTAAGCCGCCAGGCATCAGCCTGTGTATATAAAGGGGTGACCCGACGGCGGGTTAAGGAAGGGAAAGAAGAGATCGAGAACTAGGTCAAGCGTATTCGCTCCCTCGTAATTGAAACCCAAGCAGTACAACCATAAACTTGAGTAGACCTTTACCTCCACCGTGAGGGGCCGAACCAGTATAAACTCTCTGTGTCCCTTGTCCCATTTAACCCCTTCAAGCTAACTACGTTGCGATGGTTCCACACCTAAGTCCTCATGCTAGGGCATCTGCCGTGACAATTCCACGACACATCTGTCATGGGGAACCATAGCCACCTATGGGGCTACGAGCCCCTTTTGGTTCGGCGGGGGAATGAGCATGTTGCACATAGAGTGGAGAAGCGTAGCGCAGCGCGGCAGGGATCACACGGGCAATTTTTCCCAGGTTCGGGCCGCCGTGAGGCGTAAAACCCTACTCCTGCTTTTGTGGATTGATGGTGGAAAAGGTGGTGGTGAGCGCATCGCACTTGCCCAACAGGGTTGCTGTCGGTGTCAAAACCAGTAGATCTCGGGTAGGGGGGCCCAAGATATATGTCTAAGGATCGATGGTAACAATGGACAAAGGGATACAATGTTTACCCAGGTGCAATACCCTACTTCCTGCTTGATTATATTCGATGAGTATAGGGGTTACAAGAGTTGATCTACCTCGAGATTGTAGTGGCTAAACTTTAGATAGTCTAGCCTATGAATATCGTCCTCCCCTCTCCGGGCTAAGCCCCCGGATTTATATAGACGCGGGAAGGGCCCAGGGTTGTATAGATTCGGTTTACAGGAAAAGAAATAGTATATCCAAACACCTAATCTTGCCGTTCACGCATACAGGAGTCCTATCCGGACACGGGAGGTGGATTTCTTCCTTTATCTTGACGGCCCATCAGTCCGGCCCATGTTGAATATACTGGACGCCCGAGGACCACTTAGTCCAGGACTCCCTCAGTAGCCCCTGAACCAGTCTTCAATGATGACGTGTTCAGCACACGGATTGTCTTCGGCATTGCGAGGTAGGTTCATCTCCTTGAACACCATACATCAGCTTTCCCTTCATAAAAAGAACTATATCCGGCTCTGTATAATTATGACAACCCTTAGCCGCAAAGGTGGAACATATAAAAAACAGGAATAGTGTCTTTACTGACAACTTTTCTCGATGAAGCGTCAGAGTTGACTCTTGAGTATTTTGAACCGTTTTCACACTCCTCCTTTCGTGTTTCGAGGTCGAGCCCCCTTGGCCCGTCTTTTCAAAACACAGATCGTGCCCACTTATTATGGGATTCTCATCAACGGGATTTGGGTAACCCAACCGACCACGACGCACGCTCTCATCGGGAATGGGCGAGTTTTAAGGCATAAGTGGGGGGGACGGTCGGCATTTATACCGCCTACAAGAGGGCAAAAGATCCCTCCTTTCTTCCCCATGCCTTCCTACTACCTCTGCCTCCCAATCTCTCAAGCTCCAGCGCCCAAAAAAGTTTTCATCTTCCTCACTGCCACCACCTTCTCCAGCCATGGCTAGCTCAGGCTCCAAGGGCAAGTGGGAGGCCTCCTCCGTCACGGAGAAAGACGTGAAGCATCTCCGGAGCACGGGTGTCGGTGTCAAAACCGATGGATCTCGGGTAGGGGGACCCGAACTGTGTGTCTAAGGCTAATGGTAACAGGAGGCGGGGGACACAATGTTTGCCCAAGTTCAGGCCCTCTCTATGGAGGTAATACCCTACTTCTTGCTTGATTGATCTTGATGATATGAGTATTACAAGAGTTGATCTACCACGAGATCGTAGAGGCTAAACCCTAGAAGCTAGCATATGATTATGATTGTTCTTGTCCTATGGACTAAACCCTCTGGTATATATAGACACCGGAGGGGGTTAGGGTTACACAGAGTCGGTTACAGAGAAGGAAATCTACATATCCGAATTGCCAAGCTTGCCTTCCACGCAAAGGAGAGTCCCACCCGGACACAGGACAAAGTCTTCAATCTTGTGTCTTCATAGTTCAACAGTCCGGCACAAGTACATAGTCCGGCTGTCCGAGGACCCCCTAATCCAGAACTCCCTCGGTAGCCCCTGAACCAGGCTTCAATGACAATGAGTCCGGCGTGCAGATTGTCTTCGACATTGCAAGGCGGGTTCCTTCTCCGAATACTTCAAGGTAGATTTTGAACACATGAATCGTGTCCGGCTCTGCAAAACAAATTCCACATACCACCGTAGAGAGCACAATATCCCACAAATCTAATCTGCTGACAACTTTTCATAGCATGACATCACGCTACGGCCCGGTCATTATTCGAACCGTTTTTCTCAACCTGCTACTGCACATCTTGCGAGGCGGTTTTACTGGCACGACTTGTCGAAGCAGAGATCGCGTCCCCTTATCACGGGATTCTCATCAATACGGGTGTGGGTAACCCAACCACGCCATCAACGCGGCGCTTGGGGAATAAGCGAGTTTACGGGGCAAGTGGGGAGGCACACAGTTTTTACCGCCTTTATAAAGAGATAAGGATTCCCCTTTTTCACCCACGTCTTCTTGTTCCTTTGCTCATCCATTCTCGTCCGCTCGAGCTCCAGCGCCCAAGCGTTCGCCTTCTCCGCCCACCAAGGCCCTCCGAAAATTTCCGGATCCAGAGCAGGAGGCAAGTGGATGGCCTCTACCGTCCGGGAGAAGGATATCAAAGCCGGAGGCCGTATCCGCCAAGAAAATCAGCCATCGCTCTCCGACGGCGGGACAGATCGTCCCTACCCCGAACCCCACGAGAGGGTTGTATTCTCCTCACTTTGTCCATGGGCTAGGGTTTCCTCCACCCATTCGCTCATGCATCATGTATTACTACGGATCGATTTTCATGATCTATCCCCCAATTCCTTCCTCAACATCTCGACATTCATCGTCATGTGCGAGGCCTTTCTCCGCATCTCACCACACTTCGGCTTATGGTTGAAGATTTTTAACATGAAGCCCAAGGTAGTGAGCAGCGAGCACACTGAGTGCGGATGTGCCATGGTGAGCAAGATGCCCAATGTCACATGGCCATCAGGTACTTTCAATGATTCCGTCAAATGGTGGCAACAGCAGTGGCTCTACGTCACCGAGCCACGCTGCACGAAATGGGCCGCAGCTCCCGAATTCCGATCCGGAGCTCCCGTGCGGCTTACATCCTGGCCCAAGAAGGGCCTGAACTGGTCTTCACCCGATGAGTTGTCGGTGCTCCAGACGCGCGTCAAGGATATGGAAGACAAGAATATAAAACTTGTCAATGTAGTCCAGGTGATGTTAGTTCGCCGGATTCTCCCTTGTCAACATAGGGCCTGCAGTTTATGGGAATTCGACCCGGCCAAGCACCAGACCCTGCTAGAGTTCTTTGGCTCATCGCACAAAGACATCGGGAAGGTGCTCTTTAAGTCCGGCAAATCGTGGCCGGACTCAGCCGAGGACCGCGGGTATCAACTGTCCCGCCCTACAAGTTCGGTAAGTCATCGTACGTTGGCAAGTCATACGTTTTATTTGCATAATCCAAGGGAAATGCTTAATGTGTTTTCCACAATTCTCCTAGGGCTGGATGAAGAAGGCGGGGCAGAGCCACTGTCCGACCCCACTGCCAGAAGAACCAGCCGGCCCACTTCTGACGAAGATGCTGGTCCCGGCGCCTTATAAGGCACTGAAGAAGAAAACCGAGAGGGAGGCCAAAGAGACCAGGGGCGGCCTTCGTCGTCGTAGCACTTTGAACACAATATCCGAAGATTCTGAGGCCCGCTCGTCCTCCAAGGCGGACGAGGAAGAGGAGGAAAACCAATCCCCCCAGCGAGGGGAAGAAAGAAAAGGACGGCCTCCACACACTTGGAGGTCGAGTCGCCTAAGAAGGGAAAAACTCCCCTTCTGGAGGAGTCCGCCACCGCTACCAACAGCAGCCTGGAGTGGGATCCCAGGGTCCAGCCCCCGGTGAACTCGTGAGTACATAAAATTCGAACACACTTGCGCATCCAGACGCATTATTGCATGATGTTTTAATCATTGAGATACACTTTTTTGCAGTCCGGCGAGGTCCCGCACCGAACAATCCTCATCGGAGGATTTACTGGGCTCGGATGCTATGGACAGCGGGACACCTGAAAGGATCGATATGGTTGAATAGAGGGGGGGGGTGAATAGGCAACTAACAATTTTTAAGCTTTTCTTTACCAAATTAAACTTTGCAACAAAATAGGTTGTCTAGATATGCAACTATGTGAGCAACCTATATGATGCAATAACAACTAGCACATAAGCAAGCAAGGGATACACACACAAGTAGGCTTGCAAAAGTAAAGGCACGAAATAACCAAGAGTGGAGCCGGTGGAGACGAGGATGTGTTACCAAAGTTCCTTCCTTTTAAAGGGAAGTACATCTCCGTTAGAGCGGTGTGGAGGCACAATGCTCCCCAAGAAGCCACTAGGGCCACCAGATTCTCCTCACGCCTCACACAATGCGAGATTCCGTGATTCCACTATTGGTGCCCTTGAAGGCGGCGATCAACCTTTACAAACAAGGTTGGGGCAATCTCCACAACAATTGAGGCTCCCAACAACACCACGAAGCTTCACCAGAATGGAGTTTGGCTTCGAGGTGACCGCAAGGGTGCTCAAACACCCAAGAGTAACAAGATCCGCTAGGGATAAGAGAGGGAATCAAATTTCTCTTGGTGGAAGTGTAGATCGGGGCCTTCTCAACCAATCCCGAGCAAATCAACAAGTTTGATTGGCTAGGGAGAGAGAGCGGGCGAAAATGGAGCTTGGAGCAACAATGGAGCTTTGGGGGAAAGAGGTAGGTCACCTTTGGGGAAAAAGACACCTATATATAGTGGGGGAACCAATCCAACCGTTACCCCACTGAACAGCCCCGCACAGAGCGGTACTACCGCTTGGGCAGGGCGGTACTACCGCTGAAGAGCGATACTACCACTCCCACCCAGCGGTACTACCGCGCTGACAAGGAGGTCAGGGTCCTGGCCCTAGAGCGGTACTACCGCGGGAGTAGGAGCGGTACTACCGCTCGGAGCGGTACTACCGCCACTACTACCGCTCCTAGTACCGTAAAACCCGACACGAAAAACATCGGGCTCGAGTCGAGGCGGTAGTAGCCCGAACCATCAAGCGGTATTACTTGGTCGAAGACCACAAGCGGTACTACCGCTCTGGGAGCGGTACTACCGCTTGATGAGCTTCGGCGGTACTACCGCTGAGAACCGTGGTACTACCGCTGGGACAGGACGGAGCAGGTACAGAGGGAAAGGCAACTCCAATGATGCGGAAGGAAAACATCGGGTGTGATATGGATGTGTACGTGTTGATTCCACCCTAGCCTTACCAAAGCAGATCCCCTCTTGATAGTACGGTGACTCCTACGAACCTAGTCCACCAACAACGGAACGGAGGAGCTACACCGTCTTGAATAAAACACCGAGAGGAGGTAATCGTCTCGTGCCAATGGATGAATCTCTGAAAGAACTTAACGCACACGATTAGTCCGCAAAAGCATTGTCATTAATCACCAAAACATCTTGGGGATAAATATGCCCTTACAATCTCCCCCTTTTTGGTGGATTGATGACAATACGGGATTTGCACAAACACGAGAGATATAGGACAAGCGCAAAAACCCCACCGTCCTAAAATGTAGATGGGCTCCCCCTAGATGTGTGCTATCTAGATAAGTGCTTTGGACTGCACGGCACACATACTAGGATCAACGCTCCCCCTACATTTTAGAGACCAACCACCTAAGCAGGGTATATGAGAGTAGCATAGATAACTTAACAGGATAAGCATGCAACTCATAAGCTAGATAGTGACATAGATAATGATACTGGAAAGATAAGGTAGCATATGTCTCACACCATATGTCTGGAACTTAGGTCTCACTGACACAAACCAAACAAGGCAAATTGCGAGGAAAACACAAACACAGAAGACGGAAGACACAAAGACACAAAGCACAAATCCCTAAACTCTCTCCCCCTTTGGCATCGAGACACCAAAAAGGAGAGGGAGGTTGCTACGACCCAGTGATAGCAATAGAGGGACACACACATCAGATCTCAGCGGATCATCTGCGCCACCATCGTCGGTCGGGAAGTGCTCGGCATCGGAATCGGTCCACGGGCAGTGCTGCTGAATCCACTCCTCCTCCTCAGTAAGCTGGTCCTCAGATCCACTGTTAACTATAGCACCCAACTAACGCATGAGCTCCTTGTGGCGACCTCGGGCCTTCTTCTGAGCCACATGAGTCATGTACTGACCGTGAGACTCCATGCAGAACAGCTTCTTCATCTTGAGCTTGAGCTTCTTTGCCCAAGAGGGCTCTGCCTCAGAAGGCACGTAGTCATCATCATCATCATCATCCTCAGCCTCAGCCCCAGTCTCCTCCTCGGTCTCCATGGCAGTAGTAGACGAAGGAACTCCAGTTTTAGGGGCCTGAGTGCCCCAGTTATCCTTCTTCCTCAGATGCTTGATGTCGTGAGAAACCAACTCTCCAGTCTCCAGCATCACCTTGGGATAGACACGAGCCCAGGCCTTCTCAATGAGCAGCATGATGAACGAACCATAAATCGGGCACTTGTGCTCGGAGATAGCAGATAATAGCTCAGACCACATAACATGAGAGATATCCAGGGACTCTCCGATGTTCTGTTCCTTCTGACGCTGACAGAAGAGAAGCATGTCCACGAGATAGGAGTGAACCATATCCGATTCCCCAGACGAGGGAAAAGAGTCTCTAAAGACACGGTGAAGGATATCCGTAAAGGTAGGCAGCTCATAAGTTTCCTTCTTCGCCTCGTGGTTGATCCTCAAAGTGCAGAGGGCCATAGAGCTTGCTTGTGAGTGGCGTTGGTGTTGCGGTGTGGGCGAAAGCCGACAGGAGACTCAAGACCTAGATCTTGCACCACAATCAACTCCATGAAAGCTTTCCACTTGACTGAAAGCAACTTGCCATTGGTCATCCAAGTCAGTGTCCTGTCCTCATCAGTCCCAAGATGATCCGTGGCATAGAATTGGGCCACAATATCAGCATCATAATCTTTGTTGAATTGCATGACCCCAAGAATGTTCAGTTGAGTGCACATCTGAAGAGCTTCACCAAAGTATTCAGGATCCTTTTCCATATGGTCGGTGTCGATGGAGTGCATGTTGACAAAGTGGTTCTTCTTGGCTTTGAGAACATCAAAGAAGATGGCAAACTGGAACCTGTTCTAGAACGGACGGTTGACCAAAGTGGGATCTTGGTCCGCCTCATAGGGGTTGCGGCGACGCCTTGCCCAGAACTCCTTGGGTTGCATTTCTGTCACGGTTTTGCCAGAGTGCTTCGGCTTGACACCAGTCTTCTTTTTAAGTTGAGGTGGAGGTGGAGCACTTGAGGAACCTCCGCAGACTCAAAGTGCGGTAGCGCTTGGACGTGGCACGACTGGGTTGACACGACGAGCCGGATGCTCAGAAGCTCATCACCGAACCACACACAAGAACACACAAACAACCGTAAAGAACGAGCATAAGCCACAAAACATGAGCAAAAGATCACCGAGAGGTAAGAGCATGGTGGAAATTGGTAGAGGGCGGTAGTATCACGACCATAGATCGCCTCAAGCGGTAGTACTGCCTCACGAGAGCGGTAGTACGCCCAAGCGATAGTACTGCTCGAGAGAGCGGTAGTACCGCCGAGACGGGAAACAGCGTTTTCCTACTACCATGGTCGATCCGCACTACCGCCCTACCAAATTGAAAAATACTCCAACCAAACATCAATCCAAACTGCCTAGAAGCTTTCTCCATCCTACTCAAGCCTAGATTTGGCCAAAAATCTAGAGATGCAACCGCTATTGCCCCTAAGATGCTAGATTGGAAATCTAGACAAGAAGAAAAAGGAGCGGGGCACACCGCATCCATGGCAAGAGGACAAGGTGGGGATCGCTCCACCAAGGAAATGGAGAGGAACGCCCCGGAGAGCGAGATCCGCCGGAGCCCTCCCGCGGCGCCGGTTGCTGGAGAGAGAGGAACAGAGCAAGGGGGCGTGCGAATGGGTATGGGGGAGAAGAAACCCCCGCCCCGAGATAACCCCCTACTCATACCACAAATGCAGTAGTACCACGCTGGAGGGCGGTAGTACTGCTCGGAGCGGTAGTACCGCTCGCCACCAGCGGTAGTACCGCTCAGCAACCAAAAGACCTCTAGACAAACGGCTAAAGCACCAACGAGATGAGAAAGCAATGCCAAGAAAAAGGAAAGACCAACAAGGCAACACACACACTAACAATGGTCCAGAACCCACTCTTTCAAAACAACCACACGAAAGCAGAGCGAGCTCTGGCCTCTCTTAAGAGAGAGCGGTGGCCGGAGCCACCTATGTTTGAGTCAATTGGTATGGCACCGTGAAGAATTATCCTTGGGCCCATGACCAAAACTCGTCTTTGAAGCACAAGTACCATAAAAAATGGCTAATGTGAAAGAGTTGATCGCTTTATGCATAATGGGGGGAGGGAGAGTTCATCGAGAGAACAACACTCCCCCTATGTCCATGCCTACATCTAAACTAGACATCAAGTTGAGTGAGGTGGGGTGTGCAAGGGTTCAAGTCACATTGCTCGAATCAATGATATTTAGCTCATGCCTTAACTCACGAAATCTTGCTTCATCCAAGGGCTTCGTGAAAATATCTGCAAGGTTATCATGAGTGTTGACATACTTGAGCTCGATCTCCCCTCGCCTAATGTGATCCCGGATGAAATGATACCTAATCTCAATATGCTTCGTCTTGAAGTGTTGCACCGGGTTGAGAGAAATCTTGATGGCACTTTCGTTGTCACACCAAAGAGGCACTTTGTCACAAATGACACCGTATTCCTTTAAAGTTGGCCTAATCCATAAGAGTTGTGCACAACAACTACCGGCCGCGACATATTTCGCTTCGTGGACGAGAGAGACACAACTTTGCTTCTTGGAAGACCAACTCACCAAAGAGCACCCAAGAAATCGGCACCTCCTAAGTGGACTTCCTATCCACTTTGTCTCCCGCCCAATTGAATCAGAAATCCTTCAAGCTTGAAGTTTGCCCTCTTGGGTACCATAAGCCAAAGTTTGGGGTATGAGCCAAATATCGAAGATTCGCTGACCGCCACATAGTGACTTTCCTTCGTGCGGCTTGAAACCGTGCACACATCCCCACACTCAACATGATATCCGGTCTAGATGCACAAAGGTAAAGCAAGGAGCCAATCATGGAGCGACATACCTTTTGATCCACCGCTTTACCATTGGGATCAATGTCAAGTTGGCACTTGGTGGGCATTGGTGTAGTAGCCGGCTTGACATCACTTAGCTTGAATCTTTTTAGCATGTCTTGAGTGTATTTGGCTTGGTTGATGAAGGTTTCTTCTCTTCTTTGTTTGATATCAAAACCAAGGAATAACTTCAACTCTCCCATCAAAGACATCTTGAACTTGGAGGTCATGAGAGCGGCAAATTCCTCATTGCAAGCTTTGTTAGGGGAACCAAAGATAATGTCATCAACATATAGTTGGCATACAAACAACTCCCCTTTAACCTTCTTAGTAAAAAGAGTGGGATCGATTAGCCCCACCTCAAATCCACGATCTTGTAACAACTCGGTAAGGTGGTCATACCACGCACGTGGGGCTTGTTTGAGGCCGTAGAGTGCCTTATCGAGTTGATACACATGATCCGGGAAGTAGGGATCCTCGAACCCGGGGGGTTGCTTGACATAGACCAACTCATTAATAGGACCATTAAGAAAAGCACTTTTCACATCCATTTGTTGCAACTTAAAGTTGTGATGGGAAGCATAAGCAGTCAACAAACATATGGATTCAAGACGAGCAGCGGGAGCAAAGGTTTCACCGTAGTCGATACCCTCGACTTGGGAGTAGCCTTGTGCTACCAATCTTGCCTTGTTGCGAATGATGTTTCCATGAGCATCTTGCTTGTTCTTCAAGATCCACTTGGTTCCAATGACGTTGTGGTCCCCCAATGGCCTTGGCACCAATCTCCACACCTTGTTGTACTCGAAGTTGTTGAGTTCTTCATGCATGTCATTGAGCCAATCCGAGTCTTCGAGCGCCTCATAGACCTTTTGGGGTTCGACACACGAGACAAATGCGTGATGTTCACAATAGTTTGCTAATTTTCTACGAGTGCTTACCCCCTTTCTTAGGCTCCCAGCCACATTTTCCATGAGATGGCCTTGGGTGGTGAGCTTGGAAGCAATCTTCGCGGCACGACGCTCTAATTCCTCCTCGGGTGTGGAAGGAGGAGGGTTAAATTGATCATCTTGAGCGCCGTCTTGAGCTTGTTCTTGATCTCGAGCTTGCTGGTGATCTTGAACTTGCTCGAGGGGGAGAACTTGACCTTGGGCATCATTGAGAGGTTCACCACCATCTTGAGGTTGATCTTGCCCTTGGTCTTGTTCACGAGGTTGAGGGCCTTCACTTTGTTCTTCGGAAGCGTGTGGGTCTTGAGGAGGTGATGGCTCCACTTGAGTGGAGCATTGTCCTTCTCCTTCGGCCACAAGGGGTTCCTCAATGGGTAGTATTTGACCAATACCCGTTCTTCTTATGGCTTGGGGAGGAATTTCATCACCTACATCACAAGTACCACTTTGCTCCACTTGGGAGCCAAGATTTTCGCAAACTCCACGCTACATCGCCTCCTCAATGAGTCCGTGGACTTGTTGAGAACACGGTAAGCATGAGAGTTTGTAGCATAACCAACAAATATGCCCTCATGAGCTCTAGCCTCAAATTTAGACAAACAAACACCTTTCTTGAGAATGAAACACTTACAACCGAACACCCAGAAGTACTTGAGGTTGGGCTTGTTGCCGGTGAGTATCTCATAAGGAGTCTTGTTCAAGCCTTTGCGGATATAGAGCCGATTGGATGCATGACATGCGGTGTTGATGGCTTCAGCCCTAAAGTTGTATGGAGACTTGAACTCCGCCATCATGGTCCTAGCCGCATCCATCAACGTCCGGTTCTTCCTCTCCGCAACACCATTTTGTTGGGGGGTATATGGAGCAGCATATTGGTGCTTGATCCCCTCATCACTAAGAAACTCATCCAAGGTGTAGTTCTTGAACTCGGTGCCGTTGTCACTTCTGATTGTCAAGATCTTTGCATTATATTGACGTTGAGCTTCATTTGCAAAGTCGATGACGGTTTGTTGAGTCTCACTCTTCCTCTTGAAGAAGTATACCCAAGTGTATCTTGAATAATCATCCACAATCACCAAGCAATACTTTCTACCTCCAAGACTATCAAAAGATGGAGGCCCAAAGAGATCCATGTGAAGGAGCTCCAAGGGTCTCTTCGAGTAGATGATGGTCGAGGGAGGGTGAGCCTTCTCATGAAGCTTTCCTTCAATACAAGCACTACAAGCACGATCTTTGGCAAAACTAACATTTGTTAGTCCACGGACATGGTCCCCCTTGAGAAGACTTTGCAAAGATCTCATATTGACATGGGCCAAACGGCGATGCCAAAGCCATCCCACGTCAACTTTAGCCATTAGGCATGTCGCGGTCTTAGTGGGTCGCTCTGAAAAGTTAATCACATAGAGACCGTTCTCGACATGCCCAAGAAAGGCTACTTTAAGAGTCTTGATCCACAAGAGGGCCACGGTATCAATGTCAAAGAAAGTAGCAAAACCCGTGAGTGCAAGTTGACGAATAGAAAGCAAATTGTATGCAAGGGACTCAACAAGCATGACTTTCTCAATCGTTAGATCATGAGAAATGACAACCTTGCCAAGACCCAATACCTTAGAATGTGAGGCATCACCCCACTCAATATTGGTGGGCATAGATGGAATCTTTTGCACGTCCACCACCAAGTCCTTGCTTCCGGTCATATGATTTGTTGCTCCACTATCAGGCAACCATGATCCCCCACCGGAAGCAAACACCTACAAGAGATCAATGCTTGGTTTTAGGTACCAATTTAGTAATGGGTCCTTTGATGTTAGTAACAAGGGTCTTAGGAACCCAAATAGACCACTGAATGTACTCATAAGGAGAACCAACAAATTTAGCATAAACATGTCCATCACTCGCACGGCACAACACATATGATGGGTTAAAGTCGCCGGCTTTGTTGGAGGAAATGCTTTTACCCTTTTGGACGTCAACTCCCTTCACTTTTTCCTTCTTCTCCTTAGGAGCACCCTCTCCCTCTTTCACAAAAGTTTGCTTGAGAGGAGGAGGACGTTTGGTCTTGTCGTTCTTCTTCTTCTTGCTCTTGGATTTGGGTGCAAACCCAATTCCTTCCTTGGCCACAACTTCCTTTTGACTGCTCAAAAGGTCATTGAGGTTCTTCTCACCTTGAATGCATGTCACAAGGCCTTTCTCAAGTTGATCCTTCAATTTGGCATTCTCCTCCACAAGATGCACATGCTCACAACATGGGTTAGTAGCACATTGCATTATCAATTAATACCATATGAGGGAAGGTGGCCTTTTCCTTGGTTAGCTCAACTTGGAGTTGAGCATGAGACTCCTTGAGGTTAGCGTGAGCACCCTTCAAGACCTTGTGGGCCTTGTCAAGTATCTCAAACTCCTCTTTGAGTCTAGCATGATCAACGCCAAGTTTAGCCTTCTCGGAAGTTAGCACACGAGACACGACAAGAGCATGATCAAGATCTTTCTTTAACTTAGCATGGTCATCGTTGTGTGACTCGTCAAAAGTCAAATGATGAACACGCTCTTCCTCAAGAGCATTAGAGAGATCCAATATCTCATCGGCATAGTCACGACTATGACTTTCCATCTTAGAGATGGTTTCTTCGTGAGCCTCGATCATGTCATTGGCCTCACCAAGTTGTTCCAAGAGAGCAACAAATTGCTTCTTGGACTTGCCCTTGAGCTTACCCATAAAAGACTCAAATTCATTCACTTCCTCATTAGACCATCATGTTCATCAATGCAATCCTCCAAGGAGGGATTAGTAATGATGGTGGTTGTGATGTTGGGGGTTACCTTGTTTGAAGCTTTAGCCATGAGGCACTTGGCGGTGATGTTTTTGTTGGGTGAATCAAAGAGAGACACCGGGGGAGTAGTAGCAATGGCAACGGATGCCATAGCCATTGCTTCTCCATTTTCATCATCATCGTCATCCTCTTGGTATTCTTTTTGAACCACCAACCCACGAGTGGGAGTCTTCTTGGCGAAGTTGTTCTTGTTGGGGAAGGACTTGGCTTTGTCTTTTCGGATGAATTTGCCACCATTGTCTTCCCGTTTCTCGTAAGGACAATCCGCAACGAAATGGCTCACATTGCCACAGTTGAAGCAAGTTCTAACTCGTTGCTTGCCCTTGACGCCACTTGAGTTGTTCTTGTTGAAGTTGGGTCTTGTATTCTTCTTGGTCCAAAATTGTCTTGAAGCAAGGGCCATGTGCTCATGATAATCATACTTGGTGTCTTCGGGGTTGCTCTCCTCATCTTCCACTTCTTCCTCTTCTTCCATAATAACCTTGGCTTTCAAAGCAAGGTTGGGCTTCGTTGCCCTTTGAGAACGGAGCACCGCATTGTCGGCGGTCTTGTCCAAGATGCTCATTGCAACGAACTCATCCAACACTTCACTTGAGGTCATGGAGTGGAAGTCCGGTCTTTGACGAATGACGGAGGACATGGCCTTGTTGTAGGGCATCATGGCCTTGAGGAATTTGCGCTTGATCCAGTTGTCATCCGTGTCCTTGCTTCCATGATCTCGGAGTGAGACTGCAAGTTTGGTCACTCTTCGGAAGAGCTCAGGAGGTTCTTCATCTTCTTTCATTGAAAACTCATCGGCTTCATCTTGCACCACTTCATAGTTGGAGCGTTGAATGCTAGCACTTCCTCGATAGAGAGACACAACACATTTCCATGCGTCCTTAGCCATGGCATGAGGTCGAAGATGAGGGAGATCTTCGGGAAAAATTGCATCTTGGATGATGAAGAGAGCACTCTAATTGAATTGATTATCCATGGCTTCTCGAGGGGTGAAGTTGCTTGGGTCATGAGGATAGAAACCTTCTTCAATGATTCTCCAAAGGTTAGTGTTCACATGTTTTAAATGACGCTTGAAGCGATAAACCCAAGAATCAAAATCTTCATGTTTCTCATACTTAGGAGGAGGACCGACATGATTTAGATGAGTAGAGGGAATCGGCCCTCCATAAATTGGAGGTTCCACATGGGCAAAGATGCCGGTGCCATTTTTACCACTAGACATAGGAGCTTTCTCACTAGTAGCTTCCCCCTTTTTGGGGTTAGCATCCGTCACCGTGTTGGCGGGATCACCCACTTTCACGGGCGCGGTGGAAAGTTTAAGCCCTTCTAAGAATTCCTTAAACATGTCCTTGACCTCGGTCGTCATGGAGGTTTTCAATGTGTCCAACGCCACATTGAATTCCTCACGTGAGATCGAAGTTACCCCTATCTCCGTAGATGATATCGGATTCGCACCGGAGTGCTCTCCCACATCATCTATGACGTCAACCATACTCTTCGGACGGTAAAGTCCTTAAAAAGAGACGAGGCTCTGATACCAATTGAAAGGATCGATATGGTTGACTAGAGGGGAGGGGTGAATAGGCAACTAACAATTTTAAGCTTTTCTTTACCAAATTAAACTTTGCAACAAAATAGGTTGTCTAGATATGCAACTATGTGAGCAACCTATATGATGCAATAACAACTAGCACATAAGCAAGCAAGGGATACAACACAAGTAGGCTTGCAAAAGTAAAGGCACGAAATAACCAAGAGTGGAGCCGGTGGAGACAAGGATGTGTTACCGAAGTTCCTTCCTTTTAAAGGAAGTACATCTCCATAGAGCTGTGTGGAGGCACAATGCTCCCCAAGAAGCCACTAGGGCCACCAGATTCTCCTCACGCCTCACACAATGCGAGATGCTGTGATTCCACTATTGGTGCCCTTGAAGGCGGCGGCCGAACCTTTACAAACAAGGTTGGGGCAATCTCCACAACAATTGAGGTTTCCCAACAACACCACGAAGCTTCACCACAATGGAGTATGGCTTCGAGGTGACCTCAACCGCCTAGGGTGCTCAAACACCCAAGAGTAACAAGATCCGCTAGGATAAGAGAGGGAATCAAATTTCTCTTGGTGGAAGTGTAGATCGGGCCTTTCAACTAATCCCGAGCAAATCAACAAGTTTGATCGGCTAGGGAGAGATCGGCGTAAAATGGAGCTTGGAGCAACAATGGAGCTTTGGGGAAAGAGGTAGGTCAACTTTGGGGAAGAAGACACCTATATATAGTGGGGAACCAATCCAACCGTTACCCCATCGAACAGCCTCAAGACAGAGCGGTACTACCGCTAAGGTGGGCGGTATTACCGAAGAGTGGTACTACCGCTCCCACCCAGCCGGATCGCCGCTGCCGACGAGGAGGTCGTGGTCCTGCCCCAGAGCAAGATTACCATGGAGTAGGAGCGGTACTACCGCTGGAGCGGTACTACCGCCACTACTACCGCTCCTAGTACCGTAAAACCCGACACGAAAAACATCGGGCTCGAGTCGAGGCGGTAGTAGCCCGGAACCCCTGCGGTACTATGGTCGAAGACCACAAGTGGTACTATCGCTCTGGGAGCGGTACTACCGCTGAGAGCGGTACTACCGCTCCGGGAGCGGTACTACCGCATGATGAGCTTTGGTGGTACTACCGCTAAGGACCGCGGTACTACCGCTAGGACAGGACGGAGCAGGTACGGAGGGAAAGGAAGCTCCAATGATGCGGAATGAAAACATCGGGTGTGATATGGATGTGTATGTGTTGATTCCACCCTAGCCTTACCAAAGCGGATCCCCTCTTGATAGTACGGTGACTTCTACGAACCTAGTCCACCAACAACGGAACGGAGGAGCTACACCGTCTTGAATAAAACACCGAGAGGAGGTAATCGTCTCGTGCCAATGGATGAATCTCTGAAAGAACTTAACGCACACGATTAGTCCGCAAAAGCATTGTCATCAATCACCAAAACATCTTGGGGTTAAATATGCCCTTACAACACCCCCGAAGGCCCCTTCCCCAAAACACGTGAACGACACCGAGGTATCGTCCCAGAGGGACCCATGCCAAGGAGGGGGGGAGATCATCAAGGCGACACCAGGAGGTCAAACTTCAGGGGCCGGACACATGGGAGAAAAGGCTCCCATGGACGTCGACGGTGGGGGCTATCTCGAATTCGGCCCCCAGCCGGACACAATTCCAGAGACCGATACGGCTCCAGAATCAGGCAGGCAGCCTCCCTCTGCTGGAGGGGGTGCGCCTGTTCCACCGGCAACCTCTGTCCAACCAGAGGTGCCGGATACTTTATCGGCGGCGCTGAAGAGCACCTCCATCGTTGAAGAACACCGTGCCCTTATGGGTGCGGTGATTGAGAAGATTCAGTCTGCTGAGAGTGGGCTGAATGAAGCCTGCATCAGCCTTATAACGGGCTTTGAGGTATGTTTTTTGAGGTTTCAAAGAGTGTTATAGTATAGGTAGTAGCCCCTAATACACTGTTCGGCTAAAGAAATAACTGTACAGAGGATCAAATATATGTTCGCAGGAGACTCACCTTATGGCATCTCTCCCTCTTTTTTTATAAGCAAGCATTTGTAGCGACTACCGCCTCTCATACTACGGAAGTCTCCAGACTGAAGCAGAGTCTGGAGTGGGCCGAAGAAGAACTTGACCGAGTGAAGAAGCAGTTGGAGGATAACCAAGGTATGCAAAAACCTTGTTCGCATTCAGCGCGAATGAATAAGTTAGTATGATGAAAATATTTTTATGATGTGCTCTAGGGGTGACGATCGAAATTGAGGCTCTTAAGAAGGCTGTGGCCAAAGCCAAGAAGAAGGCAGCTTAGAGCAGGCTCTTCGCGAAAAGCACGAGGCCAGGGTTATTGAAGTTGAGCAAGAGCTCCAAGAGGCCGTGAAGAAATGCGAGACCTTGGAGCAGAGTGTAACGGAGAAAGCATCCGAACTCTCCCAAGCTCGTCAAGCTGCATGTGATGCCCCGGGGGAAGCCCAAGGCGCCCTGCAGGAAATCCAGGAGGCAAGGAAGATCGCGGCGGGTAAGGCTTTCCTATGCAAAGCAGGTATTTGAAGGGAGAAAATCACGTTTACTAATTTGAATTCAGATTTGTCCAGGGGTATTTGCGGAGCTGCCGCGCAACATATCTGATGTCGCCCAATTCTACCGAGCCGAAGAAAGGAGCACCACGGAGAAGCTCTTCTGGTTGCAGTATCTGGCACCAAAATATCCAGTGCCTTTTGCCGATCAACTAAAACAGCTGATCGAACTGCATAAGGCGGCCGAACTAGCCATGAAGGATTTAATTATCCGGCTATGGCCTACCGAGCCGATTCCCAGCAGTTACTTCGGGCTCGTAAAGCGGCTTGTGAGTGCCTGCCCTCGACTTGAAGTCATCATGCGGTCGGTCTGTATGGAGGGTGCGCAAATGGCCTTCGCCCACGCGAAGGTGCACTAGGCGAAGATGGATGCTGGAAAGCTGATGACCGAAGGACCACCGGAGGGGAAGGAGCACCGCAAGCCCGAGTTATATTATGATAGTGTCCTGAAAGGCTCCCGCCTTGTGGCGGAGCAATGCGCCAAGGACATTATATTCCCATGAATACAGTCATGTTATCCTATGTAGTGTTAAACAAGGTAATTTCTATTATTTATTGCCTGTTATTTGAAAGTTTTTCTTCCTTTGCGGCTGTTTTATATATTAATCTTGAGAGTTGGCCAGTCGTCGGTTTCTGCCCCCACGTAGGAAGTACGGGGGTGTTCGGGATGAACCTGAGCACTCTTTACCCTAGTTTTGGGTCCTTGAAGGAGGTTTTCAGCACAACGAACCAGGCAATCGGACTATAAGGCTTTATCACTCTCACTTAGCCATAGGAGTTTGACAAAAGAAAGGTAGGCGCAGCCCCTGGTGTTCGGAAGACCGCACTATGCGTCCTCAAGTTCCTCCCAGCTTCCGATGGAATTTTAGTGAGGCTTTTTAGCCAGTGCCGAGCTGGTCCTTTTAGCTTGAGGGGTAAATATTTGATGGCGTGGAGATCATCTCTGATGAGGACATCAATACCATTGTTACACCCACAGCCCCTGCTGCTATACATACTGGACCAATTACTAGAGCTCGCGCACGCCAACTAAATTACCAGGTACTTTCGTTTCTTGGTAATGATTCTAATGTTCATGAGAATATGATGTGCTTAAATTGGATACATTTGTTTTGCTTACAAATGAAGGGCCTAGCTTGGAGAAGGATGAACATTGGAGCAAGAACAAGCATGGAGATGATGGCATGCGGAAGGGGAACAAGAACGGAGTTACAAGTGATGATTTCAGGACTTTGAAGCCACCATAATGAGTGCATGAAGCCTTGGACGAAATATACAAGATGCCACTTCATAAATTTCGTCCAGAGGCTATTCTAGGTGCTCATCACCTTATTATTGGGCCAGGCCCATGTAATTTCGAAATACATAAGTATAGGCTATTTTTAGAGTCCGTATGTGGGGAAACAAGAGATAGGGTTAGTTTCAACCCTCCACCAAGGGCCACGAAATTCACCCCTCTTCCTCCATATATACAGCCCTTAGGGCACCGCTTAGACTTTGGGATTTGTTTAGTTAAAGTTAGCCATTGCAACTTCGTACTTCGCTTTGTGTCCAACGACTGCACCAAGACCGCTTACGGATCCCCACCTTTATCAATACTTCATACATACTCGCAATATTCAGATTGCTTTTATCATATTCTTGCTTGTTCTTCGATTGCTTGCAGGAATAGACCTTCGTGGTCGTTGATTGTGCTCCGGCGTGGTCAATAACCTCTCGGAGTTGGTTTAGCGATTGCTAAGACGCAACGTCGTAGCACGCTTGTAGTCGGATCGCCAAAGTCGCTCCACCAAATCGATAGTTATCATCTCATCGAAAGATCGACACCCCGCCTATCAAGTGGTATCAGATTTCGTGTTGCTCGGTGAGATTTTACAGTTTTTCGTAGTTTAGATCGAGTCTGTTCTTCATACCTACAGTCCACGAAAAAGCCACAAAAACAATTTAGGGTTAGTTCATCATATCCGAACCAATCGAGCCTTTGCATAATCTTTTTCAGATTTGCGTTGTTGAATTTGCGGTTGCATCATCGTGTCTAGTTGCTGGTCTTAGAGTCTAGTCTTTTAGAGTTTCGAAGTTCGGTCATAAGTTGTCACGCCGCCGCACCATCATCATCGCCTCGCCATCTACCACCACCGCTATCCGCCACCGCTTCGAATCCGTATCCTATACCACCACCGCTTATCCGCCACCGCTTCGAATCCGTATCCATATACCACCACCGCTGCCATATATCACCACCGCTGCCATCCACCACCAATCCGACTTCCTTGCATATTAGGTTTGTTTTCGGGATCCATCTAATTTCCGATTCGTGTTTCCTTGTCTGAGTAGGTTTCGGATTCCAGCAATCTTTTGCCGTCCGTAGAAGAGGTTGGTTTCCAAAAAAAAGAGTCCGGAAACCACCCTCCGTTTAGGCCCAAAATTTTCTGAAAACGTGTTTGACAAAAAATTTTCTGGCTATCCTATTTTTAGGTGTTTCTAAGCGTATTGAGACAGTCACCGTTATAGAAAGTTTTTTTGACCCGCTTCAGCTTTTGGGTCCAGCAAATAAAAAAAAATTTGGTCGAAAAATTTCGTGCCCATCCTGTCGCTTTGACTGGGAAGAGTTTTGAGACACTCGCCATTAAAGTGATTTTTCAAAAAAAGCAGCAAGAAAAAAGAGGAGCGAAAAAAAATTCCAGAGTGTGCTTTTCCTTGTTTACGCAGCGCCGTGATTTTGTTAGTGTTCTAGGCTCGCGTCTCTAGTACGGTCTAGCCTAGGACCAGACAAGATCTGCTCGCTGAGCGCTTATTCAACTTTGCATCTCTCGAATTGATTATTGTTGACCTTTTTTGCTACCATATTATAAGCCTTCCCAGCTCCACATACATCTACGCCGTATGCTTGATTCTCCCGGTAATCGCTATATCCAAGCTTTGAGAGTTTTGGCTACAACGGTTGCCGATCACCACCTACTTCTGGGTAAGAACTGTAAGAATTTGAGATTTGCTTGACGGGTTTGTGATACACCACCACCACTTCTTAGTAGTCTGTAGGATCATATTCTTGTGTGTTTCTATTTGCTGCTAACCATGGTAGGATCACAAGTCGATGAGACTGATTGGGAAAACCCGACGAACAAACAAATACATGATAAGTTTCAGCAAATGATGATTGGACAGGTGCAAGATGTGCTAAACAGATTTGACGAGGCCATGGAGAGGATAGATGGCATAGAGAAGACGTTTGAAACAAAGCTTGATAGCAAGTTTAATCAATTGCTCGCGTGTTTTCCACAACCACCGCCGGCTGCACCTATCGCACCTCTCAAGAACAACAACAACTACGCCCCTTCCGAATCAAGTATGGACGAGCTCAGCGTGTTCCTATTGAGCCAGACAAAATTCTGGTGCCGTTGCTACTGCTGTTGGTGCTTCTTTGGCTCCTACTATCGCTATCGCTGGTACCAAGGAGGATGATGAGTATGCGGGCGATTATGAGGATGAGGTTGATCAAAATCAGCACTACGTGCAGCCACCAAGCACCACCACCACCGTGTCGACCTCGTATATATTCGTAATGGTAGGCCCGCACCACCACCTCGTGTACGAGATGATGTCCATATTCCTAAACTGAAATTGAATATTCCACCATTTGAGGGTAGATATGTTCCTCGATATATATCTTACTTGGGAGTTAGAAACTGAACAACGCTTTTACATGTTTACAATATCCCGAGGAGAGACGGGTTGTCATTGCTGTTTGTGCTTTCACTAGTTTTGCATGTGTATGGTGGTCTGAACATTGTAGATTATATCCTATTCCGCTACTTGGGCTGCTTTGAAAACTGCTATGCGTACTCGTTGGGTTCCACCATATTATCAACGTGAATTGCTTCAAAATTGCAGCGTTTAAGACAAGGAAAAATTTCAGAGAAGAATATTATCGTGAATTACAAACCGCATGATTAGATGTGGTATTGTTGAGGAGAATGAAGCTATGCTTGCACGCTTTATAGGTGGATTAAATAGAGAGATTCGCACCATTCTAGAGTATAAGGAGTATACTAATATCACTCGCTTATCCCATCTTGCTTGTAAAGCTGAACGTGAAGTGCGGATCGACAAGCATTGGCGCGAACTAACTTTTCTCGCAGTCGACTTTCATCATGGACACCGCGGCATCCTCTACTTCCACTACACCAGCACCTCCATCAGCAGCTACCTCCAAATTGCGTGATACAAGAAAGCAGTGCACAACCCCCACTATCTCGCCAAGAGCGCACTGCCGGGCCTACACAGAGCTCTTCTTCTTCCATGGCATCAACGGGCACACCAAAGTGATATTATTTGTCGTCATTGTAAGGGAAGAGGTCATTATGCGAGAGAATGCAAATCTCAGCGTGATGATTGCTACGAGGATGGTGGGTATGAGTCCGCTTAGTGACTATGATGAGGAGACGTTGGCTCTTATTACACGTGAAGAACACGGTGGAGATGATTCGATCATGAGACGCAATACATGGCTCCTAAGACGCCGACAGTATGAATGTTTAGTTGTTCAACGTGTTTTGAGTGTGTAGGTCACACAAGCTGAGCAAAATCAGAGGCACAATTTGTTCCATACCAAGGAGTTGTGAAGGAACGCTCGTATGCTGGCCATCATAGACGGAGGGAGCTGCAACAACTTGGCTAGCATGGAGATGGTGGAGAAGCTATCTCTACCACAAGACCACATCCACATCCTTACTACATCCAATGGTTCAACAACAGCGGCAAGGTTAAGGTAACACGACTGCTCGTGTGCATTTTAGTATCTCTACATATGCTGATTATGTTGATTGTGATGTGGTACCTATGCAAGCATGTTCCTTATTACTTGGTCGACCATGGCAATTTGATAAAATTTCAGACACCATGGTAGAAACAATCAAGATACTCTTGTTCATAAGGATAAAAATATTACTTTGCTTCCTATGACTCCTGAGTCCATTTTCAAAGATGATATTAATAGAGCTAATAAAGCAAAACAGGAGAAAAATAAGAGTGAAAATCAGATTGTGGCAAAGGAATTTGAGCAACATATGAAGCCTAATAGTAAACCATCTAGTGTTGCTTCTGAAATTAAATTGAAAAGTGCATGTTTACTTGCCACTAAATCTGATATTGATGAGCTAGATTTTAGCAAATCTGTTTGCTATGCTTTTGTGTGCAAAGAGGCATTATTTTCATTCGAGGACGTGCCTTCCTCTTTGCCTCCTCGCTGTCACTAACATTTTGCAGAGTTCACGACGCTCTTTCCACAAGACGTGCCACCGGATTACCGCCTATTCGAGGGATTGAGCATCGATTGACTTAATTCCGGTGCTTCACCGCCAAACCGTCGCCATACCGCACCAATCCAGAGGAGACGAAGGAGAATATGCGTCAAGTACAAGAGCTTCTCGACAAAGGTTATATACGCGAATCCCTTAGTCCTTGTGCTGTTCCTATTATTCTAGTGCCGAAAAAGGATGGTACATCGCGTATGTGTGTTGATTGTAGAGGCATTAATAATGTTACTATTAGTTATCTCATCCTATTCCTAGGCTAGATGATATGCTTGATGAATTGAGTGGCTCTACAATATTCTCCAAAGTTGATTTGCGTAGTGGATACCATCAAATTGGTATGAAATTGGGGGATGAATGGAAAACAGCATTTAAAACTAAGTTTGGATTATATGAGTGGTTAGTCATGCCTTTTGGGTTAACTAATGCACCTAGTACTTTCATGAGATTAATAAACGAAGTTTTACGTGCTTTCATTGGACGATTTGTGGTAGTTTAATTTGATGACATATTGATTTATAGCAGATCTTTGGAGGAACATTTGGAACATTTACGTGCTGTTTTTATTGCTCTACGTGATGCACGTTTGTTTGGTAATCTTGGGAAGTGCACCTTTTGCACCGACCGAGTGTCTTTTCTTGGCTATGTTGTTACTCCGCAGGGAATTGAAGTTGATAAAGCCAAGATTGAAGCTATTGAGGAGTTTTCTTGGCCTCGCTGGATTCTATAGGCGTTTTGTGAGAGATTTCAGCACCATTGCTGCACCTCTCAATGAGCTTACAAAGAAGGATGTGCCTTTTGTTTGGGGTACCGCACAGGAAGAAGCCTTCACGGTGTTGAAAGATAAGTTGACACATGCTCCTTTACTCCAACTTCCTAATTTTAATAAGACTTTTGAGCTTGAATGTGATGCTAGTGGAATTGGATTAGGAGGTGTGTTATTACAAGATGGCAAACCTGTTGCATACTTTTCTGAAAAATTGAGTGGGCCTAGTCTGAATTATTCTACTTATGATAAAGAATTATATGCTCTTGTTCGGACTTTAGAAACATGGCAACATTATTTATGGCCCAAAGAATTTGTTATACATTCTAATCATGAATCTTTGAAACATATTAAAAGTCAAGCTAAACTGAATCGTAGATATGCTAAATGGGTTGAATTCATTGAGACTTTCCTTATGTCATTAAACACAAGAAGGGTAAAGAAAATGTTATTGTCGATGCATTGTCTCGTCGCTATACTATGCTTTCACAACTTGACTTCAAAATATTTGGTTTGGAGACCATCAAAGATCAATATGTGCATGATGCTGATTTTAAAGATGTATTGCAGAATTGTAAAGAAGGAAGAACATGGAACAAGTTTGTCGTTAATGATGGATTTGTGTTCCGTGCTAACAAGCTATGCATTCCAGCTAGCTCCGTTAGTCTTTTGTTGTTGCAGGAGGCGATGGAGGAGGACTAATGGGACACTTTGGCGTGAAGAAGACGGAGGACGATTTGCTACACATTTCTTTTGGCCAAAGATGAGACGGATGTTGAGCGCTTTATTGCTCGCTGCACTACATTTCAAAAAGCTAAGTCACGACTCAATCCTCATGGTTTATATATGCCTTTGCCTGTACCTAGTGTTCCTTGGGAGGATATATCTATGGACTTTGTTTTAGGTTTACCTAGAACAAAGAAGGGGAGGGATAGCATATTTGTTGTCGTGGATAGATTCTCAAAAATGGCACACTTTATACCATGTCATAAAAGCGATGATGCTGTTAATGTTGCTAATTTGTTCTTTCATGAAATTATTCGCTTGCATGGTGTGCCAATTACTATTGTTTCAGATCGTGATACTAAATTTCTTAGCCACTTTTGGAGATGTTTATGGGCTAAGTTGGGGACTAAACTACTTTTTAGTACTACTTGTCACCCCCAAACTGATGGACAAACTGAAGTAGTCAATAGAACATTGTCTACTATGCTTAGGGCTGTTCTAAAGAATAATAAGAAAATGTGGGAGGAATGCTTGCCTCATATTGAATTTGCTTATAATCGCTCATTGCATTCTACTACTAAGATGTGCCCTTTTGATGTTGTGTATGGTTTCCTACCTCGTGCACCTATTGATTTGTTGCCTCTTCCATCTTCGGAGAAGGTTAATTTTGATGCTAAAGAACGTCTCAATTGATTTTAAAATGCATGAGTTAACTAAGGAAAACATTGAGCATATGAATGCTAAATATAAACTTGCTGGAGATAAGGGTAGAAAACATGTTGTGTTTGCACCGAGATCTTGCTTGGTTACATTTATGTAAGGATAGATTTCCGATTTGCGCAAATCAAAGCTAATGCCACGTGCTGCTGGTCCCTTTAAGGTGTTGGAGAAAATAAATGATAATGCATATAAACTTGAGCTGCCTGCAGATTTTGGGGTTAGTCCCACTTTTAACATTGCAGATTTGAAGCCTTATTTGGGTGAGGAAGATGAACTCCGTCGAGGACGACTTCATTTCAAGAAGGGAGTATGATGAGGACATCAATACCATTGTTACACCCACAACCCCTGCTGCTATACATACCGGACCAATTACTAGAGTCAGGCACGCCAACTAAATTACCGTGTAATTTCGTTTCTTGGTAATGATTCTAATGTTCATGAGAATATGATGTCGCTTAAATTGGATACATTTGTTTTGCTTACAAATGAAGGGCCTAGCTTGGAGAAGGATGAACATTGGAGCAAGAACAAGCATGGAGATGATGGCATGCTAAGGGGAACAAGAACGGAGTTACAAGTGATGATTTCAGGACTTTGAAGCCACCATAATGAGTGCATGAAGCCTTGGACGAAATATACAAGATGCCACTTCATAAATTTCGTCCAGAGGCTATTCTAGGTGCTGCGTCACCTTATTATTGGGCCAGGCCCATGTAATTTCGAAATACATAAGTATAGGCTATTTTTAGAGTCCGATGTGTGGGGAAACAAGAGATAGGGTTAGTTTCTGCACCCTCCACCAAGGGCCACGAAATTCACCCCTCTTCCTCCATATATACAGCCCTTAGGGCACCATTTAGACTTTGGGATTTGTTTAGTTAAAGTTAGCCATTGCAACTTCGTACTTCGCTTGTGTCCAAAGACCGCACCAAGACCGCTTCAGATCCCCACCTTTATCAATACTTCATACATACTGCAATATTCAGATTGCTTTTATCATATTCTTGCTTGTTCTTCGATTGCTTGCAGGAATAGACCTTCGTGGTCAGGTTGATTGTGATCCGGCGTGGTCAATAACCCCTCGGAGTTGGTTTAGCGATTGCTAAGACGCAACGTCGTGCATGTTTGTAGTCGGATCGTCAAAGTCGTCTCCACCAAATCGATAGTTATCATCTCATTGAAAGATCGGGACACCCCGCCTCTATCAATCTCCGCAAGCCATATGGATGTGAAGAATAAAGTCTTCAATCCAAACCGCAGGTCCAGTCGTTCCATCATATGCCTCGATGTTTACGGGTTTGAACCCTTCTGGAAAATCCTGTTCCAGCACCTCATCAGTGAAGCACAGGGGGTGTGCGGCACCCCTGTATCTGGTTGTGTCATGGATTGGGTCCGACGGTTGTAGTGTTCAGTATTAATTCCAAGCTGGTAAATGGCCGACGTATTTTGTTTGGTAATCGTGGTCCCGTGTAGGAGCATGTTCCATGGGTCCGTAGATGGACCTGGTTTTGCCAGCCTTTTTGTCCAGGTCCTCACGTAGATCGTGTTTCTGGTCCTGGGCCACGACATTCCTTCCTTTGTGGGGAGGGGGTGCAGGCTTGTGTACGGCATTGCTAGCTGCTTTGTCTCGACCACGAGGTGGTCGGTCCAGCCTGTCGGTCGTATTGTTTTTCGGCGGTATAGGCGCGATAGCTTCGTCGTCGAATTCGGGCAGCAGCTTACGTTTAGGATAGCTCTTTGTCTGGCGATTACTGCCGTATTTTTCCTCAGCGTCTAGCACTTCGTTCCATCTGTCGTTGAGCGTATCATGTGCGGCTTTAAGCCGCTGCTTCTACTTCTTCAGGCTCCTTGCAGTGGCGATAAGCCTTTGGTGGAAGCGTTCTTATTCTAATGGTTCTTCTGGGATGACGAATTTGTCGTCGCCCAGGCTGATATCCTCTTCAGAGACCGGTTGGTAATTGCTATCTTCAGTGTCGCTGTGGTCGAACAACATCTCCGGATTGTGTTCGCCGTCCTCTCGCACGCCATGCTCCAACGCTTGGTCTGCGGGGTCCTCGGCTTGGTTCAGATGGTCATAAACGTCCATGACGATGTTGCTATTTTTATTTTTGCCGGATTGAGGTCGGCGCTTGGGATGCCGGCGCTTAGGAGGTTCATCAACAAACATGTTGTTGTCGCCGTCATCCTCATTCTCCCTTGGCGTGTCCACCATGTATATATCATATGATGATGTAGTTGTCCACTGCCCTAAAGGTGGTGGTTTTTGTGCCTGCTCCTCTCTGGCATCGTCGTCCATACTGTCGATGTCCTCGGAGCTATAATCGAGCGTGTCGGTTAAGTCCTCGACAGTGGCGATGAAGTGGGTGGTGGGTGGGGAACAAAGTTCTTAGTCGTCCGCTTCCCACTCGAGCCGGACATAGTTCGGCCGAGAATTCCCCAACAAGGAGAGGGATTTTAACGAGCTTAACATGTCGCCAAAAGGCGAGTGTTGGAAGATGTCACGGAGCTGAACTCCAAGACCGGCGCCCAATCGGGATCGATGGGCACGGATGCACGCGGTCCAGAACCCATGGCCAGAGACGAGTCCGAGGTTCCGATGACACAAGCCCAGCTCGATGTTGGGTCTGTGTGCGGCTTGAGCGCCGCCGAGTCTGCGGCCTCCGTGGCGGGGTTAAGCTTCCCATCTTCGGATGACGCAGTCTGCTCCGGTTCTAGGGCCAGGACGGTCACAGGTGTTGTATCATGTGTGTGGCCCGATGACAGATCTAGGTCATGTTCATCGTGGTGGCTGGGGGCAGCTGTCATGGGCTCGAACCCATCGAAGATCAAGTCTCTGCGGATATCGGCCACAGAATCCAAGCTTCTGAATCTGACCTGATGGCCAGGGACGTAGCTGTCGATCTGCTCTAGATGGCCAAGCGAGTTGACCCGCAGTGCGAAGCCGCCGAATACGAAGATCTGTCCAGGGGGAAGATCTCTCCCTGGACTACATTGTTGTAGATGATGATGGAGCCATCAAGCCTTCTGGTGATGACGCAGCGGAACTCTCAATGAAAGCACCAATGTCGGTGTCAAAACCGGCGGATCTTGGGTAGGGGGTCCCGAACTGTGCGTCTAAGGCTAATGGTAACAGGAGACAGGGGACACGATGTTTACCCAGGTTCGGGCCCTCTCTATGGAGGTAATACCCTACTTCCTGCTTGATTGATCTTGATGAATATGAGTATTACAAGAGTTGCTCTACCACGAGATCGTAGGCTAAACCCTAGAAGTCTAGCCTATGAGGTTATGATTGTTGTGGCTAAACCCTC
Source organism: Aegilops speltoides (assembly GCA_021437245.1). NCBI lineage: Eukaryota > Viridiplantae > Streptophyta > Magnoliopsida > Poales > Poaceae > Aegilops > Aegilops speltoides. The sequence continues at coordinate 165,700,956 of CM038144.1, forward strand.
GAAGTATAAACCCTCCGGTTTCTATAGACACTGGGGGGACTAGGGTTGTACAAAGTCGGTTACAGAGAAAGGAATCTACGTATCTGAATCGCCAAGCTTGCCTCCCACGCAAAGGAGGTTTCCATCCGGACACGGGATGAAGTCTTCCATCTGTATCTTCATAGTCCAACAGTCCAGCCACAGTATATAGTTCAGCTGTTCGAGGACCCCTTAGTCTAGGACTCCCTCAGCGGCCCTGCTATCACCACTTCAGTGGCCTTCATCTTCGCCCATTGCATCTTCACGCGGGTGAAGGCCATCCAGGCACCCTCTATGCAGGTCGACCACTTTATGGCATCAATCCGAGGACGTGCGTCAACAAGCCGCTTCACGAGGCCGAAATAACTGTTGGGCATGGACTCGGCTGGCCAAAGTTGGACTATCACATCCTTCATGGTCAAGCCAGCCACCCTATGCAGCTCGTGTTAGAGAACGTAGTAATTTCAAAAAATTTCCTACGCGCACGCAAGATCATGGTGATGCATAGCAACGAGAGGGGAGAGTGTTGTCCACGTACCCTCGTAGACCGAAAGCGGAAGCGTTAGCACAACGCGGTTGATGTAGTCGTACATCTTCACTGCCCGACCGATCAAGCACCGAAACTACAGCACCTCCAAGTTCTAGCACATGTTCAGCTCGATGACGTCCCTTGAACTCCGATCCAGCCGAGTGTCGAGGGAGAGCTCCTTCAGCACGACGGCGTGGTGACGATCTTGATGTTCTACCGACGCAGGGCTTAGCCTAAGCACCGCTACAATATTATCGAGGAGGACTATGGTGGAGGGTGGCACCGCACACGGCTAAGAGATCAAGAGATCAATGGTTCTTTCTCCAAGGGGTGCCCCTCTCCCCGTATATAAAGGAGTGGAGGAGGGGGAGGGCCGGCCTAGCTATGGTGCGCCCTGGAGGAGTCCTACTCCCACTGGGAGTAGGATTCCCCCCTTCCATGTAGTAGGAGTAGGAGTCAAGGAAAGGGGAGAGAGAAGAGAAGGAAAGGGCGCGCCCCTCCCCTAGTCCACCCGGGACTAGGCCTTGGGGGGGCGCCCAACCTCACCTCTCTCTTTCCCCTAAAGCCCAATAAGGCCCATATACTCCCCAGCGAATTCCCGTAACTCTCCGGTACTCCGAAAAATACCCAAATCACTCGGAACCTTTCCAATGTCCGAATATAGTCGTCCAATATATCTTTATTTACGTCTCGACCATTTCATGACTCCTCGTCATGTCCCCGATCTCATCCGGGACTCCGAACTCCTTCGGTACATCAAAACTCATAAACTCATAATAAAACTGTCATCGAAACCTTAAGCGTGCGGACCCTACGGGTTCAAGAACTATGTAGACATGACCGAGACACGTCTCCGGTCAATAACCAATAGCGGAACCTGGATGCTCATATTGGCTCCCACATATTCTACGAAGATCTTTATCGGTCAAACCGCATAACAACATATGTTGTTCACTTTGTCATCGGTATGTTACTTGCCCGAGATTCGATCGTCGGTATCTCAATACCTAGTTCAATCTTGTTTCCGGCAAGTCTCTTTACTCATTCCGTAATACATCATCCCGCAACTAACTCATTAGTTACAATGCTTGCAAGGCTTATAGTGATGTGCATTACTGAGTGGGCCCAGAGATACCTCTCCGACAATCGGAGTGACAAATCCAAATCTTGAAATACACCAACCCAACAAGTACCTTCGGAGACACCTGTAGAGCACCTTTATAATCACCCAGTTACGTTGTGATGTTTGGTAGCACACAAAGTGTTCCTCCGGTAAACGGGGGTTGCATAATCTCATAGTCATTGGAACATGTATAAGTCATGAAGAAAGCAATAGCAACATACTAAACGATCAAGTGCTAAGCTAACGGAATGGGTCAAGTCAATCACATCATTCTCCTAATGATGTGATCCCGTTAATCAAATGACAACTCATGTCTATGGTTAGGAAACATAACCATCTTTAATTAACGAGCTAGTCAAGTACAGGCATACTAGTGACACTCTGTTTGTCTATGTATTCATACATGTATTATGTTTTCGGTTAATACAATTCTAGCATGAATAATAAACATTTATCATGAAATAAGAAAATAAATAATAACTTTATTATTGCCTCTAGGGCATATTTCCTTCAGTCTTCCACTTGCAGTAAAGTCAATAATCTAGTTCACATCACCATGTGATTTAACACCAATAGTTCACATCACCATGTGATTAACACCCATAGTTCACATCGTCATGTGATCATCACCCAAAGGGTTTACTAGAGTCAATAATCTAGTTCACATCGCTATGTGATTAATACCCAAAGAGTACTAAGGTATGATCATGTTTTGCTTGTGAGAGAAGTTTAGTCAACGAGTCTGTCACATTCAGAGCCGTATGTATTTTGCAAATATTCTATGTCTACAGTGCTCTGCACGGAGATACTCTAGCTAATTGCTCCCACTTTCGATATGTATCCAGATTAAGACTTAGAGTCACCTGAATTAATGCCAAAACGTGTATCAACATAACCCTTTACGACGAACCTTTTGTCACCTCCATAATCGAGAAACATATCCTTATTCCACAAAGGATAATTTTGACCAATGTCCAGTGATCTACTCCTAGATCACTATTGTACTCCTTTGCCAAACCAGGGCAGAGTATACAATAGGTCTGGTCCATAGCATGGCATACTTTTATAGAACCTATGACCGATTCATAGGGAATGACTTTCATTCTCTTTCTATTTTCTGCCGTGGTCGGGATTTGAGTCTTACTCAATTTCATACCTTTGCAACACAGGCAAGAACTCTTTCTTTGACTGTTCCATTTTGAACTACTTCAAAATCTTGTCAAGGTATGTACTCATTGAAAATCTTATCAAGTGTCTTGATCTATCTCAATAGATCTTGATGCTCAATATGTAAGTAGCTTTACTGAGGTCTTTCTTTTAAAGAACTCCTTTCAAATACTTCTTTATGCTTTCCAGAAAAATTCTACATCATTTCTGATCAACAATATGTCACTCACATATATTTATCAGAAAGGCTGTAGTGCTCCCACTCACTTTATTGTAAATACAGGCTTCACTTCAAGTCCGTATAAAACTATATGTTTTGATCAACTTATCAAAGCGTATATTCCAAATCTGAGATGCTTGCACCAGTCCATAGATGGATTGCTGGAGCTTGCACATTTTGTTAGCACCGTTAGGATTGACAAAACCTTCTGGTTGCATCATATACAACTCTTATTTAAGAAAACCATTAAGGAATGCGGTTTTGACATCCATTTGCCAGATTTCATAAAATGTGGCAATTGTTAACATGATTTGGACAGACTTAAGCATCGCTACAGTTGAGAAAATCTCATTGTAGTCAACACCTTGAACTTGTCGAAAACCTTTTGGCGACAAGTCGAGCTTTGTAGATAGTAACACTACTATCAACGTCCGTCTTCCTCTTGAAGATCCATTTATTTTCTATGGCTTGCCGATCATCAGGCAAGTCCACCAAAGTCCACACTTTGTTCTCATACATGGATCCTATCTCAGATTTCATGGCCTCCAGCCATTTCGCGGAATCTGGGCTCATCATCGCTTCCTCATAGTTCATAGGTTTATCATGGTCTAGTAACATGACTTTCGTAACAGGATTACCGCACCACTCTGTGCGGACCGTACTCTGGAAGACCTACGAGGTTCTCAGAGTAACTTGATCTCAAGTTTCATGATCATCATCATTAGCTTCCTCACTAATTGGTGTAGGAATCACTGGAACTGATTTCAGTGATGAACTATTTTCCAATTCAGGAGAAGGTACAGTTACCTCATCAAGTTCTACTTTCCTTCCACTCACTTCTTTCGAGAGAAACTCCTTCTCTAGAAAGGATCCATTTTTAGCAACGAATATCTTGCCTTCGGATCGGTGATAGAAGGTGTACCCAACAGTTTCCTTTGGGTATTCTATGAAGACGCACTTCTCCAATTTGGGTTTGAGCTTATTAGGATGAAACTTTTTCACATAAGCATCGCAACCCCAAACTTTAAGAAACGACAACTTGTATTTCTTGCTAAACCACAGTTCATATGGTGTCGTCTCAATGGATTTAGATGGTGGCCTATTTAAAGTGAATGCAGCTGTCTCTAATGCATAATCCCAAAACGATGGTGGTAAATCGTTAAGATACATCATAGATCACACCATATCCAATAAAGTGCGGTTATGACGTTCGGACACACCGTTACGCTATGGTGTTCCAGGTGGCATGAGTTTGTGAAACTATTCCACATTATTTTAACTGAAGGCCAAACTCGTAACTTAAATATTCATCTCCACGATCAGATTGCAGAAACTTTATTTTCTTGTTATGATGATTTTTCACTTCACTCTGAAATTCTTTGAACTTTTCAACTATTGCAGACTTATGTTTCATCAAGTAGATAAACCCATATCTGCTCAAATCATCTGTGAAGGTGAGAAAATAATGATACCCGCCACGATCCTTAATACTCATTGGTCTGCATACATCAGTATGTAATATTTCCAACAAGTCAGTAGCTCGTTCCATTGTTCTGGAGAACGGAGTTTTAGTCATCTTGCCCAAAAGGCACGGTTCGCAAGCATCAAATGATTCATAACCAAGTGATTCCGAAAATCCATCTTTTATGGAGTTTCTTCATGCATTTTACACCGATATGACCCAAACGGTAGTGCCACAAATAAGTTGCACTATCGTTATTAACTTTGCATCTTTTGGCATCAATATTATGAATATGTGTATCACTACGATCAAGATCCAACAAACTATTTTTATTGGGTGTATGACCATTGAAGGTTTTATTCATGTAAACAGAACAACAATTATTCTCTGACTTTAAATGAATAACCATATTGCAATAAACATGATTAAATCATATTCATGCTCAAGGCAAACGCCAAATAACATTTATTTAGGTTTAACACTAATCCCAAAAGTATAGGGAGTGTGTGATGATGATGATATCAATATTGGAACTACTTCCAACACTCATCGTCACTTCCCCTCAACTAGTCTCTGTTTATTATGTAACTCCTGTTTCGAGCTACTAATCTTAGCAACCGAACAAGTATCAAATACTCAGGGGCTACTAGAAACACTAGTAAGGCACACATCAATAACCTGTATATCAAATAGACCCTTGTTCACTTTGCCATCCTTCTTATCCACCAAATATTCAGGGCATTTCCGCTTCAAAGGACCATTTCCTTTGCAGTAGAAGCACTCGGCCAGGGCTTTGGTTCAGTTTTGGGCTTCTTCACGGAGTGACAACTTGCTTGCCATTCTACTTGAAGTTTCCCTTTCTTTCCCTTGTCCCTTTTCTTGAAACTAGTGGTCTTGTCAATCATCAACACTTGATGCTCTTTCTTGATTTCTACCTTCGTCGATTTCAACATCACGAAGAGCTCGGGAATCGTTTTCGTCATCCTTTGCATACTATAGTTCATCACGAAGTTCTACTAACTTGGTGATGGTGACTAGAGAACTCACAATCACTACCTTATCTCGGAAGATTAACTCCCACTTGATTCAAGCGATTGTAGTACCTGCACAATCGAGCACATGCTCACTAGTTGAGCAATTCTCCTCCATCTTTTAGCTATAGAACTTGTTGGAGACTTCATATCTCTCAACTCGGGTATTTGCTTGAAATATTAACATCAACTCCTGGAACATCTCATATGGCCCATGACGTTCAAAATGTCTTTGAAGTCCCGATTCTAAGCCGTTAAGCATGGTGCACTAAACTATCAAGTAGTCATCATATTGAGTTAGCCAAACGCTCATAACGCCTCAGATCCGCCGTGCAATAGGTTCGCACCTAGCGGTGCATCAAGGACATAATTCATCTGTGCAGCAATGAGGACAATCCTCAGATCACGGATCCAATCCGCATCATTGCTACTAACATCTTTCAACACAGTTTTCTCTAGGAACATATCAAAATAAACATATGAAAGCAACAATGCGAGCTATTGATCTACAACTTGCAAAATACTACTAGGACTAAGTTCATAATAAATTTAAGTTCAATTAATCATATTACTTAAAAACTCCCACTTAGATAGACATCTCTCTAATCATCTAAGTGATCACGTGATCCAAATCAACTAAACCATAACCGATCATCACGTGAAATGGAGTAGTTTTCAATGGTGAACATCTCTACATTGATCATATGCTCGACCTTTCGGTCTCAGTGTTCCGAGGCCATATCTGCATATGCTAGGCTCGTCAAGTTTAACCTGAGTATTCTGCGTGTGCAAAACTGGCTTGCACCCGTTGTAGATGGACGTAGAGCTTATCACACCCGATCATCACGTGGTGTCTGGGCACGACGAACTTTGGCAACGGTGCATACTCAGGGAGAACACTTTTATCTTGAATTTAGTGAGAGATCATCTTATAATGCTACCGTCAATCAAAGCAAGATAAGATGCATAAAGGATAAACATCACATGCAATCAAAAATATGTGACATGATATGGCCATCATCATCTTGTGCCTTTGATCTCCATCTCCAAAGCATCGTCATGATCTCCATCGTCACCGGCATGACACCATGATCTCCATCATCTTGATCTATATCAATGTGTCGTCACATGGTCGTCTCGCCAACTATTGCTCTTGCAACTATTGCTATCGCATAGCAATAAAGTAAAGCAATTATTTGACACTTGCATCTTATGCAATAAAGAGACAACCATAAGGCTTCTGCCAGTTGCCGATAACTTCAACAAAACATGATCATCTCATACAATAACTTATATCTCATCATGTCTTGACCATATCACATCACAACATGCCCTGGAAAAACAAGTTAGACGTCCTCTACTTTGCTGTTGCAAGTTTTACGTGGCTGCTACGGGCTGAGCAAGAACCGTTCTTACCTACGCATAAAAACCACAACGATAGTTCATCAAGTTAGTGCTGTTTTAACCTTCTCAAGGACAGGGCGTAGCCACACTCGGTTCAACTAAAGTTGGAGAAACTGACACCCGCTAGTCACCTGTGTGCAAAGCACGGTGGTAAAACCAGTCTCGCGTAAGCGTACGTGTAATGTCGGTCCGGGCCACTTCATCCAACAATACCGCCGAACCAAAGTATGACATGCTGGTAAGCAGTATGACTTGTATCGCCCACAACTCACTTGTGTTCTACTCGTGCATATAACATCTACGCATAAAACCAGGCTCGGATGCCACTGTTAGAGAATGTAGTAATTTCAAAAAAATTCCTACGCACACGCAAGATCATGGTGATGCATAGCAACGAGAGGGGAGAGTGTTGTCCACGTACCCTCATAGACCAAAAGCGGAAGTGTTAGCACAACGCGGTTGATGTAGTCGTACGTCTTCACGGCCCGACCGATCAAGCACCGAAACTACGGCACCTCCGAGTTCTAGCACACGTTCAGCTCGATGACGTCCCTCGAACTCCGATCCAGCTGAGTGTCGAGGGAGAGTTCCGTCAGCACGACGGCGTGGTGACGATCTTGATGTTCTACCGTCGCAGGGCTTCGCCTAAGCACCACTACAATATTATCGAGGAGGACTATGGTGGAGGGGGGCACCGCACACGGCTAAGAGATCAAGAGATCAATTGTTCTATCTCCAAGGGGTGCCCCTCTCCCCATATATAAAGGAGTGGAGGAGGGGGGGCCTAGCTATGGCATGCCCTGGAGGAGTCCTACTCCCACCGGGAGTAGGATTCCCCCTCTTCCATGTAGTAGGAGTAGGAGTCAAGGAAAGGGGAGAGAGAAGAGAAGGAAGGAGGGGGCGCAGCCCCTCCCCCTAGTCCAATTCGGACTAGGCCTTGGGGGGGGGGCGCCCAACCTCTCCTCTCTCTTTCCCCTAAAGCCCAATAAGGCCCATATACTCCCCGGTGAATTCCCGTAACTCTCCGGTACTCCAAAAAATACCCGAATCACTCGGAACCTTTCCGATGTCCGAATATAGTCGTCCAATATCTCAATCTTTACATCTCGACCATTTCGAGACTCCTCGTCATGTCCCCGATCTCATCCGGGACTCCGAACTCCTTCGGTACATCAAAACTCATAAACTCATAATAAAACTGTCATCGAAACCTTAAGCGTGCGGACCCTACGGGTTCGAGAACTAGGTAGACATGACCGAGACACGTCTCTGGTAAATAACCAATAGCGGAACCAGGATGCTCATATTGGCTCCCACATATTCTACGAAGATCTTTATCGGTCGAACCGCATAACAACATACGTTGTTCCCTTTGTCATCGGTATGTTAGTTGCCCGAGATTCGATCATCGGTATCTCAATACCTAGTTCAATCTCATTACCGGAAAGTCTCTTTACTCGTTCCGTAATACATCATCCCGCAACTAACTCATTAGTTACAATGCTTGCAAGGCTTATAGTGATGTGCATTCTTGAGTGGGCCAGAGATACCTCTCCGACAATCGGAGGACAAATCCTAATCTCAAATACGCCAACCCAACAAGTTCCTTCGAGACACCGAGAGCATCTTTATAATCACCCGCCATACGCTGACGCTTGGTAGCACACAAAGTGTTCCTCCGTAACGGAGTTGCATAATCTCATAGTCATAGGAACATGTATAAGTCATGAAGAAAGCAATAACAACATACTAAACGATCAAGTGCTAACCTAACGGAATGTGTTAAGTCAATCACATCATTGTCCTAATGATGTGATCCCGTTAATCAAATGACAACTCATGTCTATGGTAAGGAAACATAACCATCTTTAATTAACGAGCTAGTCAAGTAGAGGCATACTAGTGACACTCTGTTTGTCTATGTATTCACACATGTATTATGTTTTCGGTTAATACAATTCTAGCATGAAGAATAAACATTTATCATGAAATAAGGAAATAAATAATAACTTTATTATTGCCTCTAGGGCATATTTCCTTCAGCTCAGTCAGCTGCTTAAGCTAGTCGCTGAGGGGCATTGGATGCTCTGGCGCAAGATATTGCGACCAGAACAGCTTCTCGGTCGAGCTCCCCTCTTCTTCTCAGAAGAACTCTATGGCGTCAGCAACACTCCTCAGAAGATCCGCAAACGCGCCTGGAGAACTCCAAAGCCGGGTCAGCAAGACTTACCTTCTACTTCCAAATTCAGTCTACAAAAGAAAGGCCTTACCAGCTGATATCTGCCTTACCAGCTGATATCTGCCTTGCCTGCTGGATCTACAAAAGAAAGGCCTTCCAAGTTCGGCGAAGAGATGGTGATACAAGTGCAATATGGATAGTAGATAAAGGTTTTTGTAATCTGAAAATATAAAAACAGCAAGGTAACAAGTGGTAAAAGTGAGCGTAAACGGTATTGCAATGATAGGAAACAAGGCCTAGGGTTCGTACTTTCACTAGTGCAAGTTCTCTCAACAATAATAACATAGATAGATCATATAAGAATCCCTCAACATGCAACAAAGAGTCACTCCAAAGCCACTAATAGCGGAGAACAAACGTAGAGATTATGGTAGGGTACGAAACCACCTCAAAGTTATTCTTTCGGATCGATCTATAAAAGAGTTCGTACTAGAATAACACCTTAAGACACAAATCAACCAAAACCCTAATGTCACCTAGATACTCCATTGTCACCTCAAGTATCCATGGGCATGATTATACGATATGCATCACACAATCTCAAATTCATCCAACCAACATAAAGTACTTCAAAGAGTGCCCCAAAGTTTCTACCGGAGAGTCAAGAACGTGTGCCAACCCCCATGCATAGGTTCATGGGCGGAACCCGCAAGTTGGTCACCAAAACATACATCAAGTGGCACATGATATCCCATTGTCACCACAGATAAGCACGACAAGACATACATCAAGTGTTCTCATAAAAGACTCAATCCGATAAGATAACTTCAAAAGGGAACCTCAGTTCGTCACAAGAGAGTAGAGGGGGAGAAACATCATAAGATCCAACTATAATAGCAAAGCTCGGGATACATCAAGATCGTGCCACAGAGGGAACACGAGAGAGAACACGAGAGAGAGAGATCAAACACATAGCTACTGGTACATACCCTCAGCCCCAAGGGTGAACTACTCCCTCCTCATCATGGAGAGCGCCGGGATGATGAAGATGGCCACGGTGATGGGTTCCCCCCCGGCGAGTGGTGCCGAACGGCTCCCGAGAGGTTTTGGTGGCTACAGAGGCTTGCGGTGGAACTCCTGATCTATCTTGATATTCGATGGTTTTAGGGTGCGAGGCATATATAGGCAAAAGAAGTCGGTCGGGAGGTGCTGAGGGGCCACGAGACAGAGGCCACCACCTCAGATGGGGGCGCGGCTCCTATCTCGTGGCCTCCTCGAGGATCTTCTGATGTGGACTCCAAGTCTCCAGGATCATATTCTTCCAAAAATCATGCTGCCGAAGGTTTCATTCCATTTGGACTCCGTTTGATATTCCTTTTCCTCGAAATACTGAAACAGGCAATAAAACAACAATATGGGCTGGGCCTTCGGTAGTAGGTTAGTCCCAAAAATGATATGAAAGTGTATAATAAAGCCCATAATCATTCAAAACACACAGTAATATAGCATGAATGCTTCATAAATTATAGATACGTTGGAGACGTATCAAGCATCCCCAAGCTTAATTCCTACTCGTCCTCGAGTAGGTAAATGATAAAGAAATAATTTATGAAGTGTGAATGCTAGAAGGTGTACAAGTTTGATCAATGATAATTTCAATCACCTTTTCTAGCATGATAATATGTCATAACAGTAGTTCATCTCATAAAACTTCTCACGATAAAGTAACAAGCAATTCACATGTCAAAGCATAGACCATAAACTTTCTTGAAAACTAGCAAACTTCATTCTCAGTCATTCAAACAATTGCAATCCATCTTATTTTTGGGAATATCAAACTCCACATACTCAACTATCATATAGTCTTCTACAATTGCTAACACTCACGCAATACTAATGGTTATGAAGTTTTAATCAGACAGAGAGAAAGATTGGGGTTTATAATGTTGCCTCCAAACTTATTCACCTTTGGGTGATGTCAACAATAATAGTTCATGCTAACTTACATCCAATTGGATATATATATCAGGATCACCCCAACACAAAGTGCTTGCCAAAGGATAAAATGAAAAAGGGAAAGGTGAAGATCACCTTGACTCTTGCATAAAGTAAAAGACATAAAGTAAAAGATAGGCCCTTCGCAGAGGGAAGTAGAAGTTGTCATGCGCTTTTAGGGTTGGATACACAAAATCTTAATGCGAAAGAACGTCACTTTATATTGCCCCTTGTATATGGACCTTTATTATGCAGTCCGTCGCTTTTATTGCTTCCATAACAAGTTCGTACAAAGCTTATTTTCCCCGCGCTAATAAGTCATGCATATTTAGAGAGCAATTTTTATTGCTTGCACCGATGACAACTTTCTTGAAGGATCTTACTCAATCCATAGGTAGGTATGGTGGACTCTCATGGCAAAACTGGGTTTAAGGATATTTGGAAGCACAAGTAGTATCTCTACTTGGTGCAAGGAATTTTGGCTAGCATGAGGGGGAAAGGCAAGCTCAACATGTTTGAATGATCCATGACAATATACTTTAACTAAGATGTCAGAAAACATAACCCATTGCGTTGTCTTCCTTGTCCAATGTCAACTCTTTAGCATGTCATACTTAATGAGTGCTCCCAACTATAAAAGATGTCTATAATAGTATATTTATATATGAAATCTCTCTTCCTTCAATATTCTTTCATGAAATTGTTCAAATGACCAATACAATGCTTGCTAACCTCCAATAAATTTAGAACCTCTACTTCTTAGACGTGAAGTCATTACTCCCCATGGGATAAGCAAATGAGGCATATATAATTTCAGATTCATGACAATCAACTGATTCAACAATTTACTCATAGGATATAAGTGAAGATCAATGAGTAGCTGAATAATTATGTAGCTAATGTGAAGAATCTCTCTCATTAAAGAATTTCAGATCTTGGTATTGTATTCAAAAAGCAAGCAAAACAAAATAAAATGACATTGCAAGGATAGCACAACTCATGTGAAGAAGCAAAAACTTAGGCTCAACAGATACTAACCGATAGTTGTTGAAGAAGAAAGGTGGGATGCCTACCGGGGCATCCCCAAGCTTAGATGCTTGAGACTTCTTGAAATATTGTCTTGTGGTGCCTTGGGCATCCCCAAGCTTGAACTTTTGTGTCTACTTAATTCCTCTCATATCATGGTTTCTCTTTTTATCAAAAGCTTCATCCACACCAAACTCAACAAGAACTCGTGAGATAGGTTAGTATAAACCAATGCAAAACCATATCAATTTCTACTGCAACAAATCACTAAAATTATTATTCAACATTGCATACTAAATGCCTCTGCATATTTAATACTACTATCTTCAAATAGAATCATTAAACAAGCAAACATATGCAAACAATGCAACCATAACAGCAATCTGTCAAAACAGTATAGTCTGTAAAGAATGCAAGATTCATCATACTTCCCTAACTCCAAAAATTATAAAATAAAATTACCACTGTAGTACATTTATTAGAGCTCATTATGCAAAAGGTTTCATCATTATATCATTCTCTCACTCTTCTAGGGAATTTTTGCAACAGCGGTAAACTTTCTGTTTTCAAACAGCAACATGTATACTAGCAAAATAAGCATGGCAAAGGCTATCCTTGAATTTTTTATTGAAACTAAAGATGCAAAACACTATTCTAACTAACAGCAAATACTAAAAAAAGAAAATGACGCTCCAAGCAAAACACATATCATGTGGTGAATAAAAATATAGCTCCAAGTAAAGTTACCGATGAACAAAGACAAAAGAGGGGATGCCATCCGGGGCATCCCCAAGCTTAGGCTTTTGACTATTCTTGAATATTACCTTGGGGTGCCTTGGGCATCCCCAAGCTTAGGCTCTTGCCACTCCTTATTCCATAGTCCATCGAATCTTTACCCGAAACTTGAAAACTCCACAACACAAAACTCAACAGAAAACTCGTAAGCTCCGTTAGTATAAGAAAATAAAACCACCACTTAGGTACTGTAATGAACTCATTCTAAATTCATATTGGTGTAATATCTACTGTATTCCAACTTATCTATGGCTCATACCCTCCGATACTACTCATAGATTCATCAAAATAAGCAAACAACACATAGAAAACAGAATCTGTCAAAAACAGAACAGTCTGTAGTAATCTGTATCAAACGTATACGTCTGGAACTTCAAAAATCCTACCAAATTAGGTAGACCTAAGAAGTTCATATACCAATCCATAGAAAGAAGAATCAGATCAGAATAACGTTTGTGTGAATTACAAAAACTAAATTATTGGGTGCAAAAGTTTCTGATTTTCAGCAGGATCAACACAACTATCACCGTAAGCTATCCTAAAGGTCTTACTTGGCACTTTATTGAAACAAAAGCTATAAAACATGATTACTACAGTGTCACAATCATGTGGACACACAAAAACAGTAAGGATAAATATTGGGTTGTCTCCCAACAAGCGCTTTTCTTTAATGCCTTTCTAGCTAGGCATGACGATGACAATGATGCTCACATAAAAGATAATAATTGAAACATAACGGGAGCATCATTAAACATATGACTAGAACATTTAAGTCTAACCCACTTCCTATGCATAGGGATTTTGTGAGCAAACAACTTATGGGAACAATAATCAACTAGCATAGGGAGGCAAAACAAGCATAGCTTCAAGATTTTCAACACATGGAGAGGAAACTTGACATTATTGCAATTCCTACAAGCATATGTTCCTCCCTCATAATAATTTTCAGTAGCATCATGAATGAATTCAACAATATAACCAGCACCTAAAGAATTCTTTTCATTATCTACAAGCATAGAAATTTTATTACTCCCCACATAAGCAAATTTCTTCTCACGAATAGTAGTGGGAGCAAACTCAACAAAATAATTATCATGTGAGGCATAATCCAATTGACAACTAAAATCATGATGACAAGTTTCATGGTTATCATTATTCCTAATAGCATACAAGTCATCACAATAATCATCATAGATAGCAACTTTGTTCTCATAATCAATTGGAACCTCTTCCGAAATAGTGGAATCATCACTAAATAAAGTTGACACTCTTTCAAATCCACTTTCATATTCATCACAATAAGATTCAACATCCTCCAAAATAGTGGGATCACTACTTCCTAAATTTGAAACTCTTCCAAACCCACTTTCATTAATATAATCATCATAAATAGGAGGCATGCTTTCATCATAACAACTTTGCATATCAAAACTTGGGGGACAAAAAATTATCATCTCCATCAAACATAGCTTTCCCAAGCTTGTGGCTTTGCATATCATTAGCATCATGGATATTCAAGGAATTCCTACTAACAACATTGCAATCATGCCCATCATACAAAGATCTAGTACCAAGCATTTTAATGCATTCTTCTTCTAGCACTTGAGCACAATTTTCCTTTCCATCATTCTCACGAAAGATATTAAAAAGATGAAGTGTATGAGACAAACTCAATTCCATTTTTTGTAGTTTTTCTTTTATAAACTAAACTAGTGATAAAACAAGAAACAAAAAGATTCGATTGCAAGATCTAAAGATATACCTTCAAGCGCTAACCTCCCCGGCAACGGCGCCAGAAAAGAGCTTGATGTCTACTACACAACCTTCTTCTTTTAGACGTTGTTGGGCCTGCAAGTGCACAGGTTTGTAGCACAGTAGCAAATTTCCCTCAAGTGGATGACCTAAGGTTTATCAATCCGTAGGAGGCGTAGGATGAAGATGGTCTCTCTCAAACAACCCTGCAACCAAATAACAAAGAGTCTCTTGTGTCCCCAACACACCCAATACTATGGTAGATTGTATAGGTGCACTAGTTCGGCGAAGAGATGGTGATACAAGTGCAATATGGATAGTAGATAAAGGTTTTTGTAATCTGAAAATATAAAAACAGCAAGGTAACAAGTGGTAAAAGTGAGCGTAAACGGTATTGCAATGATAGGAAACAAGGCCTAGGGTTCATACTTTCACTAGTGCAAGTTCTCTCAACAATAATAACATAGATAGATCATATAACAATCCCTCAACATGCAACAAAGAGTCACTCCAAAGCCACTAATAGCGGAGAACAAACGTAGAGATTATGGTAGGGTACGAAACCACCTCAAAGTTATTCTTTCGGATCAATCTATAAAAGAATTCGTACTAGAATAACACCTTAAGACACAAATCAACCAAAACCCTAATGTCACCTAGATACTCCATTGTCACCTCAAGTATCCATGGGCATGGTTATACGATATGCATCACACAATCTCAAATTCATCCAACCAACACAAAGTACATCAAAGAGTGCCCCAAAGTTTCTACCGGAGAGTCAAGAACGTGTGCCAACCCCCATGCATAGGTTCATGGCAGGAACCCGCAAGTTGGTCACCAAAACATACATCAAGTGGCACATGATATCCCATTGCCACCACGGATAAGCACGACAAGACATACATCAAGTGTTTTCATAAAAGACTCAATCCAATAAGATAACTTCAAAGGGGAACCTCAATTCATCACAAGAGAGTAGAGGGGGAGAAACATCATAAGATCCAACTATAATAGCAAAGCTCGGGATACATCAAGATCGTGCCACAGAGGGAACACGAGAGAGAGAGATCAAACACATAGCTACTGGTACATACCCTCAGCCCCAAGGGTGAACTACTCCCTCCTCGTCATGGAGAGCGCCGGGATGATGAAGATGGCCACCGGTGATGGGTTCCCCCTCTGACAGGGTGCCGGAACGGGCTCCCGAGAGGTTTTTGGTGGCTACAGAGGCTTGCGGCGGTGGAACTCCCAATCTATCTTGATATTCGATGGTTTTAGGGTACGTAGGCATATATATAGGCAAAAGAAGTCGGTCGGGAGGTGCTCGAGGGGCCCACGAGACAGGAGGCCACCACCCTGTAAGGGGGGCGCAGCCTCCTATCTCGTGGCCTCCTCGAGGATCTTCTGACGTGGACTCCAAGTCTCCAAGATCATATTCTTCCAAAACATCACGCTGCCGAAGGTTTCATTCTGTTTGGACTCCGTTTGATATTCCTTTTCCTCGAAATACTGAAACAGGCAATAAAACAACAATATGGGCTGGGCCTCCGGTTAGTAGGTTAGTCCCAAAAATGATATAAAAGTGTATAATAAAGCCCATAATCATTCAAAACACATAGTAATATAGCATGAATGCTTCATAAATTATAGATATGTTGGAGACGTATCAGCGTTCTTGAGGGATGCAACCTCGGCCGCGCCAACTGTTATCATGACCACAAGACCAAATAAGTTAAAAGACCCAATACAGATATATATAAGTTCCGCATACCTTGCGTTTTATCAAACCGCTTGTTGACGCGGTCGAGCTCCTGATCGGCCAATTGAAGCTTCCGACTGAGCTCAGAAACCTCTGCAGCATAGGCGGTAGCCGCCAACATGGATGCCTGTCCCACATTAGAATAGTATATTAGTAACTTCGCTTGGGGATCCTCTGTCTATATTGTTCTAATCCGGACAGAGTCTCAGGGGCTATTGTCTATACATGGGTTCATCCTTTCATATGAAAAACTTGTTAGAGATTTACATCGCATACCTCAAAGCCCGTGAGTAGGCCATTGAAGGCTTCGTTTAGTCAGCTTTTCACAGATTGAACCTTCTCCTCCACAATGGAAGCGCGTTACAGCGCCTCCTCCAGAGCATCAGCAGCCTCCGGATTAACAGGGGCCATTGCAGGAGCTGTTGCTCCTCCCCCTCTATTGACGGGGGCTGCACATCCCTTCTGGAGCCGTATTGGTCTCTAGAATGGTGTGCAGCGGGGGCCCGGACTGTTGGGGCTCCCCATTGTTGGTAGTCATGGGGGTCGCCTCCGCCAGGTCTTCGACGACCGAGGTGTTAACCTCAGGTGCCTTCTCGACGCCCTCGTCTGCCTCTCCTCAACTAGGAGGAGTCCTTTGGGATGACACCTCGGTGTCCTCCATGGCAGTACGTGCTACGTCTTGAGCTTGCATTGGTTTTCCTCGAAGAGGAGAGGGTGATGCAGCAATAGTAGCGTAAGTATTTCCCTCAGTTTTTGAGAACCAAGGTATCAATCCAGTAAGAGGCTCCTCAAAAGTCCCACGCACCTACACAAACAAACAAAGAACTCGCAACCAACGCAATAAAGGGGTTGTCAATCCCTTCACGGCCACTTGCGAAAGTGAGATCTAATAAAGATAGTATGATAAGATAAATATATTTTTGGTATTTTATAACATAGATGCAAATAAAGGTAGATTGGAAGCAAATATGATAAGAGATAGACCCGGGGGCCATAGGTTTCACTAGTGGCTTCTCTCAAGATAGCATAAGTATTACGGTGGGCGAACAAATTACTGTCGAGCAATTGATAGAAAAGCGAATAATTATGAGATTATCTAGGCATGATCATGTATATAGGCATCACGTCCGTGATAAGTAGACCGACTCGCCTGCATCTACTACTATTACTCCGGACATCGACCGACTCCCTTTTGCATCTAGAGTATTAAGTTCATAAGAATAGAGTAACGCATTAAGCAAGATGACATGATGTAGAGGGATAAACTCAAGCAATATGATATAAACCCCATCTTGTTATCCTCGATGGCAACAATACAATACGTGCCTTGCAACCCTTTCTGTCACTGGGTAAGGACACCGCGAGATTGAACCCAAAGGTAAGCACTTCTCCCATGGCAAGAGAGATCAATCTAGTATACCAAACCAAACTGAAAATTCGAAGAGACTTGCAAAGATAACTCAATCATACATAAAAGAATTCAGAGAAGATTCAAATATTATTCATAGATAAACTTGATCATAAACCCACAATTCATCGGATCTCGACAAACACACCGCAAAAAGAGTTTACATCGAATATATCTCCACAAGAGAGGGGGAGAACATTGTATTGAGATCCAAAAAGAGAGAAGAAGCCATCTAGCTAATAACTATGGACCCGTAGGTCTGTGGTAAACTACTCACAACTCATTGGAGGGGCAAGGATGTTGATGTACAAGCCCTCTGTGGTCGATTCCCCCCTCCGGCAGAGTGCCGACGAAGGCTCCAAGATGAGATCTCGCGGATACAGAAGGTTACGGTGGTGGAAATTGTGTTTTGTCCTGCCCCTGGATGTTTTCGAGGTACGTAGGTATATATAGGAGGAAGA
This sequence comes from Aegilops speltoides, assembly GCA_021437245.1. Taxonomy (NCBI): domain Eukaryota; kingdom Viridiplantae; phylum Streptophyta; class Magnoliopsida; order Poales; family Poaceae; genus Aegilops; species Aegilops speltoides. The sequence goes on from CM038144.1 coordinate 165,719,288, forward strand.
AGTACGTCGGTGGCACTTTGCTGGCCCACGAGATAGGGGCGCGCCTATAGGGGGCGCCTCCTATCTCGTGGGAGCCTTGGCTGCTTCTTGACTTGCACTCCAAGTCCTCTCGATCACGCTTGTTCCAAAAATCACGCTCCCAAGGTTTCATTCTGTTTGGACTCCGCTTGATATTCCTTTTCTTCAAATATCGAAATAGGCAAAAAAAACAGCAATATGGGCTAGGCCTCCGGTTAGTAGGTTAGTCCCAAAAATGATATAAATGTGTAAAATAAAGCCCATAAACATCCAAAAGGGGTAATATCATAGCATGGAACAATCAAAAATTATAGATACGTTGGAGACATATCAGTACGCGAGGGGGTCCGCGATGGAGTGTCACTCTCCGCCTCTTCAGGCGCCAGAGAGTTCCCCGACGAAGACGAGGCATTTGGAATATCGCGAGGGGGACTGAAAAGAAAACAATAACATAGCTTATATGACATAGGTAGGAAAGCGGAAACTGAAGAGTGAAATTTCGGATACTTACGAATTGGCCAGGGGGCCCCCTTGGGGACGTGTGTGACGCCCCCGATTGAATTGTACACTAATCATGCACACAAACGTGTACAATCAAGATCAGGGACTCACGGGAAGATATCACAACACAACTCTAAAAATAAAATAAGTCATACAAGCATCATAATACAAGCCAGGGGCCTCGAGGGCTCGAATACAAGTGCTCGATCATAGACGAGTCAGCGGAAGCAACAATATCTGAGTACAGGCATAAGTTAAACAAGTTGCCATAAGATGGCTAGCACAAACTGGGATACAGATCGAAGAGGCGCAGGCCTCCTGCACTCGATCCTCCTAACTACTCCGGTCGCCGCCGCCGCCTGCACGTAGTAGTAGGCACCTCCAGTGTAGTAGGAGTTGTTGTTGACGGTGGCGTCTAGCTCCTGGGCTCTAGCATCTGGTTGCAACAACCACGTAGAAGGAAAGGGGGAAAAGGGGGAGAAAAGCAACCGTGAGTACTCATCCAAAGTACTCGCAAGCAAGGATCTACACTACATATGCATGGGTATATGTGTAAAGAGGCAATATCGATGGACCGAATCGCAGAATGCCGTAATAAGAGGGGATGGCTAGTCCTATCGAAGACTACGCTCGCAGCCTCCGCCTTGCAACATGTAGAAGAGAGTAGATTGAAGTCCTCCAAGTAGCATCGCATAGCATAATCCTACCCGGCGATCCTTCCTCGCCGCCTGCGGAAAAGCGATCATCGGGTTGTTCGTGGAACTTGTCCGGTGTGTTTTATTAAGTATCTAGTTCTAGTTGTCATAAGGTCAAGGTACAACTCCGGTCGCCCTTTACCGAGGGACACGGCTATTCAATAGATAAACTTCACTGCAGGGTGCACCACATAACCCAACACGCCGATCCCATTTGGCCGACACACTTTCTTGGGTCATGCCCGCCTCGAAGATCAACACGCCGCACCCCACCTAGGCACAACAGAGAGGTCAAGACGCCGGTCTAAATCCCACGCCAGCGGTGCGCCCATCGCCCATTGCACACTCAAGACGCTTGCGACGCTGCCGAAGCGACCTAGCCCCTTAATACAAGAGCAGCTTACGGTCCAATCCGCACGCGCCGCTCGCCGCCGACGCCATGAAGGCTTCGGTGATACCACGACGCCGAGTGCCCATATCTTTCCCGTTGTTGGTTAGTGCGATAGGCCATGGCGAACTCGAGATCAAATACCAAGATCTCGTTAAGCATGTTATTATGAAGCAATCGCGAACGCCGACCAGGCCAGCCCACCTCTCGCCTAGGTGGTCTCAACCTGCCTGTCGCTCCGCCATAAAGATCCACACAGAGGGCCGTCGGGACAAAGGTCCTTTCAGCCCCAATCCGTGAATCACTCATGGTACTCCTCGAGCCGACCCGACTTTAGTCACCATCCGTAGTATGTATATATGTATAGTATATACCGTGATCACCTCCCGAGTGATCACGCCCCAATAGTATAGCAAGGCGATCGACAAGAATGTAGGGCCAATGATGATAAACTAGCATCCTATACTAAGCATTTAGGATTGCGGTATGGTATCAATGATCAGTAGCAACAATGACAAAGGCTATGCAATGTAATAGGAGTAACCAACAAGAATATGCTACACTACTCTAATGCAAGCAGTATAGAGAAGAATAGGTGATATCTAGTGATCAAGGGGGGGCTTGCCTGGTTGCTCTGGCAAGGAGGGGTCGCCAACTCCATAGTCGAACTGGGGGTCGCCGGCAGTCTCGGGGTCTACCGGAAAGAAGTAACGGAGGGGGAACACAATAAATAACGGAGCAATCAAAGCATCACAAAGCGTAACATGGCAATACGCGGTTCTAGGTGTGCCCTAACGCGGCAGTAGGTGGTACCGGCAAAAGGGGGAAACATCCGGGAAATTATCCCCGATGTTTCGCGTTTTCGAACAAATGAACCGGAGGGGAAAGTTGCGTGTTTGCTATGCTAGGGAAGTGTGGCGGACAAACGGGCTGCGTATCCGGATTTGTCTCGTCGTTCTGAGCAACTTCCATGTACAAAGTATTTTTATCCGAGCTACGATTTATTTTCTATTAATTTTTAAAGTTTTAAATCATTTTTAGAATTTATTTAGTTAATTTAATTCAACATTACCCAGAATAGTGCATGCTGATATCATCATGACGTCAGCATGACATCAGCAGTCAACAAAGGTGTTGACTGGGTCGCTAACGTGTGGGGTCCGCATGTCATTGACTGAACAAACTAATCAGGGTTTAATTAAGTTAACTAGTGATTAGATTAATTTAATCAAGATTAATTAAGTTAATTAATTCTTTAATTAATTAATTAATATTTTAATTATTATTATTTTATTATTATTTTCTTTTTCATTTTCTGTTAAAACGTTTTGTGGGCTGGGCCCCTCTGGTCAGTGGCACAGAGGCCATAGCGGGTCGGGCCAATGGGCGAACTGGTGCGGGTGCTCGCACCCGACGCCATGAGAGGCGAGGGCGAGCGCGCCTGGGGCCTCGGTGGCCGGCGACGACGAGAGCAACACCGGGCACGGGGAGTTGCGGGGCACGCGCGCCGGCAAGAAGACGAGCCGTGGCGGCCTTCGGCAGCGCGCGCTGGAGAGCGCGATAGGCGCCGGCAGCTACAGCTGCAGGCGGCGAAGGCGCAGCCCGCGCGGCAAAGACGGGAAAGCAGGCACAAGGCCACCGCGAAGCGGGCGGCAGGGCGGAGCGGGACCACGCGGGCAAGGCGCCGTGAGCGCGGGCGCTGGACGCGCACGGGCGTGGACGACACGGTCGAGGCCAGATCATGTGCGAGCGCGAGAAGGGGGAAGGCGGTGCGGTGTGGTGGCCGTGCTGGCGTTTGGCGATCCAAACGGCGCGACGGGACGGACGACGGTGACAGGGATAGAAGAGGAGGCCGGGGGCCTCACCAAGGGACCGTAGAGTTCGAGGCAGTGGGGGTTTAGGAGGAGGGCGGAGACGACGGCATCGAGGAGGCAGTCCGGCGACGCGGTCCTTGTGCAACGGGGGAGAGGTAGCTCCGGGCGGGGGCCCACGTTAGCGTGGTCGTGGACGGGTGGCGAGGGAGGCTGGATCCGCGACAGGGCCCCCGGGATCCGTCCCCTCTACGGCAAGGAGGCGGCTTGGCGATGGCGGAGCGGTGGTGGCGACGGGCGCCAGGGGCGGCGGGGTCTGGCAAGGGGGCGCCATTGCGTCCCGATCTAGTTCGGGGGGGAGCGAGAGGAGCGAGGGTGAGGGGAGAGTGGGGATCGATCCCGGTCCAGGGGAATCGGGGGAGGGAGTGGAGCGAGTGGGGGTTAGGGTTTCGGTTTAGTGGGGTTATGGGGGAGTGGGGGCCGGCCTGGGCCAGTGGGCTGGCCGGCCTGCAGGGCCGGTGGGTCGAGGCCCGGTGGGAGGGGGAGGCCTTTTATTTATTATGTTTTTTTACTTGTTCTTTTCTATTTTCTTTTATTTCTTAATAGGTTATAGTTTTTATTTTAGTTTGAAATAAATACCGAACTGGTTCCTAAATCAGCCTAAACAAATATACTACTGCCACGTAACTCAGGGCATCTAAATAAATTAGCCTAATATTTTATTAATTGAAAAGGGCATTTAATTAATTGTTCCGGTTACTGTTTATTTATGTTAGGACATTCAAACACCTCTAAAGATGGTGGGTTTCTCCACCATAATTACCTATGCATTATTTGGCTCACTCCAAACATTTTAGTTTTAACATTTGAATTTTTTAATTGTTTGCTTGATCTTGAACTTGAATTCGAACCGGTTTCAAACTAACGGGAGATTAGCAACAGCAGTCGAGGTGACGTGGCATCATTTGCAAGGGTTTACTGTAGCTTGATTATCCGGGCGTCACAATTCTCCTCCACTACAAGAAATCTCGTCCTGAGATTTAGGAGGTAGTGAAAGGGGGAAAGGTTTTGTTTACGAATCTAGCGGGACTTCTTATCCTGGCTTGCTCTTCGCGAAGAAGTTAATCCCTGTCATTGATGTCTTCATTTCTCTACTTCAGGTCATCTTGACAAAGTCGCATCCTTTCTTCAGGGTCTGTCTCGTAATTACGAATAGGTAAGGGGTAGTTCGGCTATGACAGAATGCTTATGAGGGAAACAATCTGGGGTTAACCCATGAATGAGCATAATATTATCTCTCGAGTTGAACATATAAAATACATCAAGAGTAAGGTACGAAGGTATAATAAGAGGTTCCAAGCGGATAGTTTGCTGCTCAAAGTCTGAACCAGAGTGAGAAAGGGGTTCAGAGCAGCGAGAGTAAGTATTGTGTCTGATACCAGAATAGAGCACTAGGAAGGTGGCTCGCGAATTACCTATGATACCAAGAGCAAGGGATAACTTTGTCAACAAGGTGTACAGGAGAGTCAGGTTTCGATCCTGTGGAATTGTGCGTTATGGGTCCACCATGTGGGTTAAAAGTAGGAAGGGAGGAGACTCTTGCGTGATCATGCAAGCAAGGTATGTCAGAGGGTAGCCTGTCGATTATGTTGGCAACAACGTCGGTACCAAGGGCGAGGGACGAAGAGAACCATTGTCCTGCTCGTTGAACGAGGCGGACCATTAGGCAAAGTTCTCGTTCATCGGTGGCTACCAGAATATCATCAACAATAGTAACAGGGCCTCATCGACAGAATTGTACACCGAGGTGTTTACATATGCAGGAGAATATTATTGCTGAGATCATATAGATCACAAGAAACGTTAAACCAACCAATGGAATGGAAAATATGGTTAGCAGATTAAACAGAACAATGGAAAGGAAAATGTGTTTAAACACATACTTCAGGGGAATATCTTTCCCAAGGACAAGCAGAGCAAGATATCCATGATAGGATATAAAGTAGAAAACACTTTAGGTAAGGGGAGAAAAATTTCATGACATTACCCATACAATGATGTTTGGATAATTTGATTAAGAAAATTTAGCATTGTGCTTCAAGTGTTCTTTTTGATGATAGGAGTACCACATGCATGCTTTGAGATAGCATTGACATGGTCTTTAAGCAAAGTTCGGACTTTGGACACACAAAGCATCCATCAGGAACAACTCATAGAATAAGTCTTATGATTTCCTCATGAAAGAATGGTTAACCTTGCTAAAAAGAAATTATAACAGTAGGTCCTCCGGCCAGGTGTGCTAGGCATGACATCACCTTGCTGGATCATAAAAGACCAATGTTATAACTCTTGGATATATGTTCCAACCATCATATCTGACCGAGATTCAGATCTGATTGGTGTCAGGATAACTCAGACTCGGGATTCCTGAGAAGAAAGGTGCAACACAAAGTGACGAGATGACAACGTAAAATTCTCGGGAAATGAACTATGGGAGCGTTCCTGAAACAATAGTTCATCATTAAACCAAGGAGAGGAGGAGGAGGTGGCTGATGGGCTCAGCGACAATTCATCGAGAATTCCAAACGGATGGATTTCCGCAATAATGTGAACAAGAAGATGACACTTGTCAACTCAAATGATTTAATGTTGTATGCTCGAGGGAAAACATACACCATCAATCATTAGTTGAAAGGTGTGCCCGAAATATGACCTTAGGCAGCAAGATCAATGTTAGAGTGACAATTCAATAACCAACAATCTAAGAACGAACTGTCAATCGTTAACTTCAAAGCAATAGGGTTGCTAGAGGTATAGAATCCAAGCAACACCGTTCACTTGTTGGTGCCCCGGTTAGAATCAACATGAGGATCAAGAAAGAATGGTGATGGTGTGAAGTATCACTTGTATCAAGAATTATTAAGAGGTGGAGCAATCCTCGCAACATCCTTGACATAAAAGACAATAACACTTCAAGGTAGAACATAGTACAAGCCGGATAGTAAGGATCTCCAGGTATAACACAAAAAACGAACAATTTCGTGTTGGAGGGAAAGCAATAATGTTGTCGATGATAACACAAATCATCGAGGGGTAAGGATGGTACTTGTCATCACGAATTTGATTGATATTCTGAAAGAGGTCGAAATGTAGATGATGATCACGACAAATTTTGTCGAGATATTTCATGAAGATGTAATCGATCAGCAATGACATCAAGTCAAAGGAATGATGAAGCAAGAGGTTATTGGAACCATGGTTACGACACAAACTCGAAATCAAGCTTGTTGTTTAAGGTGAAAGGGTATGACGAGGAAGATCGATGTAAGGTTATCTCATCGCCGAAAACTGTGCTTCGGAAGGAAGTTCCAGATAGCACAGTTAAAAAGTTGCACGATAATGATATAGCCGATCAGGCTAGGAATGACTTGAAGGGTTATTAAATCATCAGCAACGAAAATTACTTAGAGTTATTGAATCGGAGTGCGGAATCGATTCACTTAACGGTGTTCTCTAGTGACTAATAACTCAGAACCCGAGGGAAATTGGAATTGGCGAGAATAATAGTTGATGAAGAACTCATAAGAAGTTATGTAGTTCTGTGGTATTCTTGAGATACCAAAGTGTAATGCTCGACGGTAGATCAAAGTAAGGGTTGGACATGTGCAATGATATGCAGAAGACAAGTACTTCAACTTGTCCGAGAAATGGTATTTAAAAGGAGGACATGGCCGGAACAACAATTGCAAAATGCCAGATCCCAGATATAAGATAAACTTATACCAAGGAAATATTTATTTGAAGAGAAGCTTTAATGATACGATCTACATCATTTCCATGGGCATGAACACAAAGTTCAAGGTCGACTCCCACTTCTCCAATGCGAGACCATTCATTCACTACTCTAATAAAAATGATTTTAGTGTGAAAACCTACCGGGTGAATTACTAGAGGAGTATGACCCGTGAGAAGTTTTCGGGTCACATAGATTAAGGAAGGCATAAGGTTCAAGCCATCGGGATATCTTAGAAACATATACCACAAGTTCCAAGAGTAAATATCACCAGCTCGAAAGCAGAGCATGGTTGGCCAAATCAGAGAATAGGATTTACTAATGGCATTATGTATCAGGGAAGAATTCACAAGGCGATTAAATATGAAGGACATTGCCGAATAATAATCCAACAAAAGATTTGACGGTCGATAGCGGAGATGATGTGAGCATCGGCACATAACCAGTTGAAGAAAGAATGCAAGAGCATCATATTATGGAACATCTGAATGATTCGATGCTTAGATATCAAAGGAATTATGATTTCCAAATCGAAGGATCAAAAGAGGACGCTCTGATCAAGGGTGGATAAGTTCAATAGACCTAAGGGTACAATTGACGGCAAATAGATTGGTCGAGAACAAGCTCATGTTTAAAATGACGTCTGAGCCGGAAAGATAATTTTAAAAGGATCAACTGATGATTGCGTGCATTCGCACTCAGTTGAATCAATAGGATCCAAATGATGGTGCCCAAGGATACTAACGAATATTGCCAAACATATGGAAAGCTTCCATAATGCAAGTAGACAAGTATTGCAGAGCAATAAGCTACTAAGGATTTTTGGAGGATCGAATAGTATTCCAAAGACCAATGTGAAAACACATGAACAACTGGGGATGAACGGATACTCGATAAGGGCGAGAAATTATCCGTAGGGGTATTCAGGTGACAAGGAACTGCAAGGTAGTAGGCACAAAATATTCTCGGAACAATAGAAAGGATTTCAAGGTATCTTGTAATAACAAGATCAACTGGGAATAAAAGTAAGAATACTTGTTGTTTTGCCGATATTTGCAGGTTCATTAATTTTCTTTTTACCTCATAAGGGAAACAAAGTCGTTAGGTAGTATACTATATCTATTTGTTTATTAGACAATTCTGAATCTGCTTTGTCTACGAATAAGGAAGCTATAAGTAATGCAACTATGAATCTCATGGAGAGTTCGATCCTGGCTCAGGATGAACGCTGGCGGCATGCTTAACACATGCAAGTCGAACGGGAAGTGGTGTTTCCAGTGGCGAACAGGTGAGTAACGCGTAAGAACCTGCCCTTGGGATAGATATGCTTAATTATATCATAAGAATCTTAAGGTATTTTTCGACTAGATAGAAATAGTAAATTTGAATTGAGACACCTATTCCATGACGAATTTAAACTTACCTTCTATTTTCGTGCCTTTAGCAGGTTTAGTATTTCCGGCAATTGCAATGACTTCGGCAAGTGTATGTATTTATCCATAGGGATCTTTCGGTGGTAGGGAATTGCAAAAGCAACGGGCACAAAGTCTCAAAAGAGTATCGGAGAGTAACTTCGAAATCTTCTGGTGCAGTCGGCGATCATCTGGACTGAATGGGCTCTCCGGGATAAAGTGTTTTCGAGAACCTAAAGTTAGATTTTAGAAAATCATTTAACCCGAATAGAAGAGAGATTAGAATCCCAGAGTATAGACGAGGAATAAAAGATCCTAATACCACCCAATGGCGACGTGGGCCCGTAAGCCACACAGCCAAGTTAGTAAAAAGTTTTGCAATGTCTAGACTCGACTTCGGCCAAGGAGTGTGGAAGGGGGATTCCTATAGGCAGTCGGCTCTGATACCAACTTGTGACGCCCCCGATTCAATCGTACACTAATCATACACGCAAACGTGTACGATCAAGATCAGGGACTCACAGGAAGACATCACAACACAACTCTAAAAATAAAATAAGTCATACAAGCATCATAATACAAGCCAGGGGCCTCGAGGGCTCGAATACAAGTGCTCAATCATAGACGAGTCAGCGAAAGCAACAATATCTTAGTACAGACATAAGTTAAACAAGCTGCCCTAAGATGGCTAGCACAAACTAGGATACAGATCGAAAGAGGCGCAGGCCTCCTGCCTGGGATCCTCCTAACTACTCCTGGTCGTCGTCAGCGGCCTGCACGTAGTAGTAGGCACCTCCAGTGTAGTAGGAGTCGTTGTCGATGGTGGCGTCTGGCTCCTGGGCTCCAGCATTTGGTTGCGACAACCAGGTAGAAGGAAAGGGGGGAAAAGGGGGAGAAAAGCAACCGTGAGTACTCATCCAAAGTACTATGCATGGGTATATGTGTAAAGAGGCAATATCAGTGGACTGAACTGCAGAATGCCAGAATAAGAGGGGGATAGCTAGTCCTATCGAAGACTACGCTTCTGGCAGCCTCCATATTGTAGCATGTAGAAGAGAGTAGATTGAAGTCCTCCAAGTAGCATCGCATAGCATAATCCTACCCGGCAATCCTCCCCTCGTCGCCCTGTGGAAAAGCGATCACCGGGTTGTCTGTGGAACTTGTCTGGGTGTGTTTTATTAAGTATCTAGTTCTAGTTGTCATAAGGTCAAGGTACAACTCCGGGTCGTCCTTTTACCGAGGGACACGGCTATTCGAATAGATAAACTTCCCTGCAGGGGTGCACCACATAACCCAACACACTCGATCCTATTTGGCCGGACACACTTTCTTGGGTCATGCCTGGCCTTGGAAGATCAACACGTCGCAGCCCCACCTAGGCACAACAGAGAGGTTAGCAATCCGGTCTAAATCCTACGCAAGCAGGGGTCTGGGCCCATCGCCTATTGCACACCTGCACGTTGCGTACGCGGCCGGAAGCAGACGTAGCCTCCTTAATAAAAGAGCAGGCTTACGGTCCAATCTGGCGCGCGCCGCTCAGTCGCTGACGTCACGAAGGCTTCGGCTGATACCACGATGTCGAGTGCCCATATCTTTCCCGCGTAGTTGGTTAGTGCGTATAGGCCAGTGGCTAGACTCAGATCAAATACCAAGATCTCGTTAAGCGTGTTATTATGAAGCAACCGCGAACGCCGACCAGGCTGTGCCCACCTCTCGCCTAGGTGGTCTCAACTCGCCTGCCGCTCCGCCATAAAGATCCACACAGAGCGCCGTCGGGACAAAGGTCCTTTCAGCCCCCAATCCGTGAATCACTCGCGGGTTCTCCTCGATCCGACCCGACTTTAGTCACCATCTATAGTATGTATATATGTATAGTATATACCCGTGATCACCTCCCGAGTGATCACGGCCCAATAGTATAGCAAGGCAGACTGACAAGAATGTAGGGCCAATTGTGATAAACTAGCATCCTATACTAAGCATTTAGGATTGCGGGTATGGTATCAATGATCAGAGCAACAATGACAAAGGCTATGCAATGTAATAGGAGTAACCGAACAAGAATATGCTACACTACTCTAATGCAAGCAGTATAGAGAAGAATAGGCGATATCTAGTGATCAAGGGGGGGGGCTTGCCTAGTTGCTCTGGCAAGGAGGGGTTGCTAACTCCGTAGTCGAACTGGGGGTCCCCGACAGTCTCGGGGTCTACCGGAAAGAAGTAACGGAGGGGGAACACAATACATAACGGAGCAATCAAAGCATCACAAAGCGTAACATGGCAATACGCGGTGCTAGGTGTGCCCTAACGCGGCAGTAGGTGGTACCGGCGAAAGGGGGAAACATCCGGGAAAGTATCCACGGTGTTTCGTGTTTTTGGACAAATGAACCGGAGGGGGAAAGTTGCGTGTTTGCTATGCTAGGGATGTGTGGCGGATGAACGGGCTGCGTATCCGGATTCGTCTCGTCGTTTGGAGCAACTTCCATGTACAAAGTATTTTCATCCGAGCTACGATTTATTTTCTATTAATTTTTAAAGTTTTAAATCATTTTTAGAATTTATTTAGTTAATTTAATTCAACATTATCCAGAATAGTGCATGCTGACATCATCATGACGTCAGCATGATGTCAGCAGTCAATAGAGGTGTTGACTGGGTCGCTGACGGTGGGGTCCGCATGTCATTGACTCAACATGCTAATCAGGGTTTAATTAAGTTAACTAGTGATTAGATTAATTTAATCAAGATTAATTAAGTTAATTAATTCTTTAATTAATTAATTAATATTTTAATTATTATTATTTATTTATTATTTTCTTTTTCATTTTCTGTTAAAACGTTTTGTGGGTTGGGCCCCTCTGGTCAGTGGCACTGAGGCCATATCGGGTCGGGCCAACGGGCGAACTGGTGCGGGTGCTCGCACCCGACGCCATGAGAGGCGAGGGGGAGCGCGCCTGGGGCCTCAGTGGCCGGCGACGATGGGAGCAGCACCGGGCACGAGGAGTTGCGGGCACGCGCGCCGAGGAGACGAGCCGTGGCGGCCTTGGCAGCGCGGGAGCGCGATAGGCGCCGGCAGCTACAGCTGCAGGGCGGCAGAAGGCGCAGCCCGCGCGCGCAGACGGGAAAGCAGGGCACAAGGCCACCGCGAGCGGGCGGCAGAGCGGAGCAGGACCGCGCGGGCAAGGCGTTGTGAGCGCGGGCGCCGGATGCGCACGAGCGTGGACGACACGGTCGAGGCCAGATCATGTGCGAGCACGAGGAGGGGGAAGGCGGTGCGATGCGGTGGCCGTGGTGGCGTTTGGCGATCCAGACGGTGCGATGGGACGGATGACGGTGACAGGGATAGAAGAGGAGGCCGGGGGCCTCACCGAGGGACCGTAGGGTTCGAGGCAGTGGGGGTTGAGGAGGAAGGCGGAGACGACGGTGTCGAGGAGGCAGTCCGGCGACGGGGTCCTCGTGGGACGGGGGCGAGGTAGCTCCGGGGAGGGTCCCGCGTCAGCGTGGTCATGGACGGGTGGCGAGGGAGGCCGGATCCGCGACAGGGCCCCTGGGATCCGTCCCCTCTCCGGCAAGGAGGCGACTTAGCGATGGCGGAGCGGTGGTGGCGACGGGCGCCAGGGGCGGCGGGGTCTGGCAAGGGGGCACCGTTGCGTCCCAATCTAGTTCGGGGGGGAGCGAGAGGAGCGAGGGTGAGGGGAGTGGGGATCGATCCCGATCCAGGGGAATCGGGGGAGGGAGTGGAGCGAGTGGGGGATAGGGTTTCGGTTTGGTGGGGTTATGGGGGAGTGGGGGCCGGCTTGGGCCAGTGGGCTGGCCGGCCAGCTGGGCCGGTGGGTCGAGGCCCGGTTGGAGGGGGAGGCCTTTTGGCCTTTTATTTATTTCGTTTTTTTACATGTTCTTTTCTATTTTCTTTTATTTCTTAATAGTTTATAGTTTTTATTTTAGTTTGAATTAAATACCTAACTGGTTCCTAAATCAGCCTAAACAAATATACTACTGCCACGTAACTCAGGGCATCTAAATAAATTAGCCTAATATTTTATTAACTGAAAAGGGCATTTAATTAATTGTTCCGGTTACTGTTTATTTATGTTAGGACATTCAAACACCTCTAAAGATGGTGGGTTTCTCGACCATAATTACCTATGCATTATTTGGCTCACTTCGAACATTTTAGGTTAAACATTTGAATTTTTTAATTGTTTGCTTGATCTTGAACTTGAATCCGAACCGGTTTCAAACTAACGGGAGATTAGCAACAGCAGTCAAGGTAACGTGGCATCATTAGCAAGGGTTTACTGTAGCTTGATTATCCGGGCGTCACAACGTGTACTCTGAGTCCGAACTGACCGAAAGGGTAATCTTCCCCCTCTTAGGTGCCGCCTCCTCCGGGTTCCCGAAGGCCGTCCTCTTCTTCCTCCTCAACTTGCGAGGGGAGTCGCTCTCCACCTCCTCCTCGTCGGGGAGCCTATGCGCAATGTCTATGGCCAGGTACCCCGCTGAGGGAGTCCTGCATTAGGGGGTCCTCGGACAGCCGGACTATGTACTTGTGCCGGACTGTTGGACTATGAAGATACAAGATTAAATACTTCGTCTCGTGTCCGGGTGGGACTCTCCTTTGCGTGGAAGGCAAGCTTGGCAATTCAGATATGTAGATTTCCTTCTCTGTAACCGACTCTGTGTAACCCTAGCCCCCTCCAGTGTCTATATAAATTGGAGGGTTTAGTCTGTAGGACAAGAACAATCATAATCATAGGTTAGCTTCTAGGCTTTAGCCTCTACAATCTCGTGGTAGATCAACTCTTGTAATACTCATATCATCAAGATCAATCAAGCAGGAAGTAGGGTATTACCTCCATAGAGAGGGCCCGAACCTGGGTAAACATTGTGTCCCCCGCCTCCTGTTACCATTAGCTTTAGACGCACAGTTCGGGACCCCCTACCCGAGATCTGCCGGTTTTGACACCGACATTGGTGCTTTCATTGAGAGTTCCACTCTGTCGTCACAGTAAGGTTTGATGGCTCCTTCAATCATCCACAACGATGCGGTCCAGGGTGAGGTTTTCCTTCCCGGATAGATCTTCGTATTCGGCGGCTTTGTACTGCGGGCCAACTCGCTTGGCCAGCTAGAGCAGATCAATAGCTACGCCCCTGGCCACCAGGTCAGGTTTGGAAGCCTGAACTACACTGCCGACATCCGCGGAGACTTGATCTTCGACGGATTCGAGCCCATGACACGTGCGCCGTACAGTCATGATGAGCATGACTTAGACCTGCCATCGGACGGTGTTCAGGAGATCACCCTGCAGCTGCCCCGGCTCTTAATCTGGAGAAGATCGTGCCATCCGAGGACGGGTGGATGGACCCCGCCACCGAGGTCGCGCACTCAGTGGCGATAGAGCCGAACACAGACTTCGCCTCCAATGAGGTCTGCGTCGTCGGACCCTTGGACTCGTCTCCGGCCAAAGGCTCCGAACCGCGTGCATCCGTGCCCATCGAACCTGATTGGGCACCAATCATGGAGTTTAGTTCCGCAGATATCTTTCAGCACTCGCCCTTGGGCGACATGCTAAATTCATTAAAATCTCTCTCCCTGTCAGGAGACTCTTGGCCGAACTATGTCCAGCTTGAGTGGGAAGCAGACGATGAAGAAATTCGTTTCCCACCCACCACCCACTTAATAGCCACTGTCGATGACTTAACCGACATGCTTGATTTCAACTCCGAAGACATCGACGGTATGGACGACGATGCCGGGGAAGAACAGGAACCACCGCCCAAAGGGCGTTGGACAGCCACCTCATCATATGATATATATATGGTGGACACACCCAAAGAAAGCAATGGCGACGAGGCAACGGAGGATAATCCCCTTGAGAAGCAATCTAAGCGCCGGCGTCAGCGGCGCCGCTCTAAGCCCCGTCACAGCGAAAATAGCGATACCGGCACAAGAGACAATAGCACTCCGGATGATGCCGAAGACGAAAACAATCCCGCCCAGCCAAGCTTCGAGCAAGCCGGACGGGAGGATGGGCAAGCTAGCCCTGATAAACAGGCAATGGATGGAGACTCGGAGGATGACAATTACATGCCCCTCTCCGAAGATGAGGTGAGCCTCGGCGATGAAGAATTCATCGTGCCTGAGGATCCCGTCGAGCAGGAGCGCTTCAAGCGCCGACTTATAGCCACTGCAAAAAGCCTGAAGAAAAAGCAGCAACAACTTCAAGCTGATCAAGATCTGCTAACTGATAGATGGACTGAGGTCCTGGCAGCCGAGGAATACGGACTCGAGCGCCCAACCAAAAGTTAGCCGAAGCGCATGTTGTTACCTCAATTCGAGGAGGAGGCACTAGAGCCTACACTACCAGCGCAGGATGCGGCTGACCGGCCGCCTCGTGGCCAAGATAAAGCGGCATATCAGCCCGAACATGAGCCCGCACCCCGTTGCCAAACAAATAAAAACACGAAGGCCGAGGGCTACACTCATGACCTGTGAGACGAATTGGAAAACAAAGCAGGACAGTCAAGATCGATCTACGGATCACGGGGGCGCGCCCCAACGTGTGACGATGACCGCCACGCCAGATATACTAAATACAAATCCGGCCGGGCCGAATACAACAGACCGGACTCATTTGAACTGTGTCGTGATGTAGCCCGACATAGAGGTGCCGCACACCCCATATGCTTCACCGACGAAGTAATGGAGCATGAATTCCCAGAAGGGTTTAAACCCGTGAATATCGAGCCCTACGACGGGACTACAGACCCAGCGGTATGGATAGAAGATTTCCTCCTCCACATTCACATGGCCCGTGGCGATGATCTACATGCCATCAAGTACCTCCCACTAAAACTTAAATGACCGGCTCGGCATTGGCTGAATAGTTTGCCGGCAAACTCCATTGGCAGTTGGGAGAACTCGAAGACGATTCTCGATAACTTCTGTGGCACTTACGCATTTACCACCGGATGCTGATGATCTAAGTCACATAACCCAACAGCCCGGAGAGTCAGACATGAAATTCTAGACTCGGTTCCTAACTAAAAAGAACCAAATTGTCGACTGTCCGGATGCCGAAGCCCTAGAGGCCTTTAAGCACAACATCCGTGACGAGTGGCTTGCCCGACACCTTGGATAAGAGAAGCCAAAGTCATGGCAGCCCTCACGACACTCATGACCCACTTTTGTGCGAGCGAGGATAGCTAGATAGCTCGTAGCAATAGCACATCAAGCAAGCCTGGGACTTCTGAACCAGGAGATAACAACGGCAAGCCCCGATGCAGTAAACACAAGCATCGAAATAATAGCGACAAAGCCGAAGAGACGACCGTCAATGCCGGATTCAGCGGCTCTAATACCAGTCAAAGGAAGAAACAATTCAAAAGAAACAGTCCAGGCACGTCTAGTCTGGAACGTATACTCGACCGTTCATGCCAAATTCATGGCACCCCGGGAACACCAGCCAATCATACCAAGAGAATGCTGGGTCTTCAAACAAGCCGGTAGGTCAGGTGCCAAAAACAAGGAGAAGGGGTCGCAAAGCGATGACGACGACGAGGAGCCCCGGTCACCGAACATAGGAGGGCAAAAGAAGTTCCCTCCGCAAATTAAAATGGTGAATATGATAAACGCCACCCATATTCCCAAACCAGAGCGGAGGCGCACACTTAGGGATGCCGACGCAGCGGAGCCAGTCACCCCAAAATATAACATATGGTCGTCCAGCCTGATCATCTTCGATCGTAAGGATTGCCCGGACAATATTTGTCAGGGCAACTCAGCCGCATTAGTCCTCGACCCAATAATTAACGGATTCCACCTCACACGAGTCCTTATGGACGGAGGCAGCAGCCTGAACCTGCTTTATCAGGATACAGTGCGTAAGATGGGCATCGATCCTTCAAAGATCAAACCCACTAAAACCACCTTTAAAGGTGTGATACCAGGTGTGGAGGCCCGCTGTACAGGCTCCATCACTCTAGAAGTAGTCTTCGGACATCCGAACAACTACCGTAACGAAGAGTTAGTCTTTAACATCGCCCCTTTTCGCAACAGCTATCATGCACTACTTGGACGAGCCACGTTCTCTCAATTCAATGCGGTACCACATTATGCTTATCTTAAGCTCAAAATACCCGGTCCACACGGTGTCATAACAGTTAATGGCAAACGCCCCCCCCCTTTACTAAAGAGCACACCACCGCCTTAGCAGTAGAAGCGCGACTGGCATTTTTCAATCGAACCTTCATTCGACAACGAGCCTCCCGGACACAGTCGAAAGAGTCCGAACTACTATGCGGCAGGATAGCCTAGCTCATCAAGAGCTCAATTAATCACTCCGGCGGTAGGCGGAGACAATGCCAGGCTAGGACACATAATATGGTTTAACCGCTCCATGGGACACAAACATCTTTTTGCACTTTCTTTGCAGGTCCGCTTTTGTGTAGGCCATCACTGGCGACATGGCGACCAGACCCACGAAGGGACGAACATACCAAGGAAGGAAATAGCTCGATTGCGTGCGGGAATCCTTAGATATTGCCCTTGATGACCATCCGATTATTACCCGGATCCGCACACGGCTCCCCCCCCCCCGGTCACAGCAGGTTCTGAAGCCATATTTCTTTTATCACACTATATGTACCCGTACGCATTGACATATTATTCATTACAATATGTGGCTTTATATGACGCTTGCTTGCTGCTCTTTCTTATTGATATTCTTTGTCAAATGGCATCTGACACACTGCGATATGCCTTAATATGCCAGGGGCTTCGTTGTACCGATAATACGGCAATAAAGTCCGAACACCTTCACGGTCGTTCGGCACCCCGAACTTATAGCATTATATGCATCGGCTCCGAATCATGTCTTGGGTCAATAGTTGGGTTGCCCGACTCCTGTGCTTGCTACCCTACGTTCTGCTATGTAGGCTAGGGTAGTAAAGGGAGAACTACTGTGATTGCATCCCGGTTCTTCCGGATGAGCGCCAAAGTAGAGAAAGCCGAAAATTGACTGTCATGATACGGCGCGAGCTGGTCAGCTGTTTGAGAGGTTGCAAAATCTTTAGGGATTTCTTCTGCATTATGCGATAACTAATGCAGCGTGCGGCGGATCGGCTTTTCTTGGCCACCGGATGCAGACGATCTAAGTCACATAATCCAACAACCCGGAGAATCAGCCCGTAAGCTTTGGAACCGTTTTCTCACTAAGAAGAACAAAATAATCGACTGTCCGGACGCCTAAGCCTTAGCGGCCTTCAAGCATAGTGTCTGGGACGAATGGCTAGCCAGCCACCTCGGCCAGGAAAAGCCGAGGACAATGGCTACCTTAACAACACTAATGACCCGCTTTTACGCGGGCGAAGATAGCTGGTTAGCCTGTAGCAGCACCAGCGACCCCGGCACATTCGAAGTCAGGGATGGCAATGGAAAATCACGACGCAACAAAAACAAACGTCGGAACAACGAAGAAAGCCCAGAAAATACAGCGGTTAACGCCGGATTCAGGGGCTCCAGACCCGGTCAACGGAAGAAGCCATTTAAAGGCAACAAAGATAGTCCATTGAACCTGGATAAAATCCTAAACAGGCCCTGCCAGGTCCACGGCACTCCCGACAAACCAGCCAATCACACCAACAGAGAATGTTGGGTCTTCAAGCATGCCGGCAAACTCAACACCGAACACAAAGGGAAGGGACCTCAGAGCGAAGACGAGGACAAACCTCGTCAGCCGAACATGGGGGGGGGAGAAGAAATTTCCACCGGAGATCAAAACAGTAAACATGATCTATGTCACTCATATCCCAAAGAGGGAGCGCAAACACGCACTCGAGACGTCTATGCTGTCGAGGCCGTCGCCCCCAAGTTTAACCCATGGTCGGGCTGTCCGATCACCTTTGATCGCAGGGATCATCCGACTAGTATTCTTCACGGGGATTCGGCTGCCCTAGTGCTCGACCCAATAATCGACGGATACCACCTCACTCAAGTCCTCATGGACGACGGCAAAAGTCTCAATCTGATATACCAGGACACTATCCGCAAGATGGGGATAGACCCGTCAAGAATCAAGCCAAGCAGCACTACCTTTAAAGGAGTTATATCGGGCCTGGAAGCCCGCTGCATGGGCTCTATAACATTGGATGTTGTATTCGGCTCCCCCGACAACTTTCAAAGCAAAGAACTAATCTTTGACATTGCTCCGTTCCGAAGTGGCTATCATGCACTACTCGGAAGAATGACCTTCGCCCGTTTTAATGTAGTTCCGCATTATGCTTATCTAAAACTCAAAATGCCTGGACCACGTGGCATCATCATGGTCAGCGGAAATATGGAGCGCTCTCTTCGTACAGAAGAATACACGGCGGCTCTAGCAGTTGAAGTACAAAACGGCCTATTCAAGCCGAGTAGCTCATCGGTCTTTAAGACCACGGACACAGCTAAACGTGTGCGGCGCACACCTCGGTGTGGCAGCCCAGATAAACCTGGGCTCGATTAGCAGCTACGCCCCCACTGACCGCCCCACCAGGAGATAGCACATGTGCCATGTATACATAAATATATAGCCAAAATTCCTTGGGTGGCACTGGGGGCACACTGCCCTCAAAAAGTCCATAGTTTGGCTCGACCCTATCCGGACTCCAGAAGTTATATTCCACGGTTCACTAAAACGAACCAGCTTTACTTACAGCCACACCAGATTCTTTTACCTGGTTTCTTCCTTTTTTTATAGATGGCCATCATACTATACTCTTCAAGGACACTTCATAATGGAGACAAAGGCGCAGACGTGCAGCAGGGCCCCGCATTAAGGTTTCTTTTTTAGATTAAGACCCTATGTAAACCTTTTTTATCTCTTGTTGTTTTATACTTTCCTGGCATGTAAAATGTCCAGGAGAGATATCGGCATTATCTGTAAACATACGGCTCACCGTACTAAAATGGATGTTATAGAAGCAGCCCAATTCGTATTGTGTTTTGAGATTTATGCTCTCACCACCTGCGCTCTTTCCCCACGATGGATTGCCATATGTGTCTTGATACTAGGGTCTATCACCAGGGGCTGTATTCAGCCCGGTGTACACTAAAAAGTCCGGACACCTATAGGGAGTGTCCGGCGTCGCGAGTTTGGCCTTATAGGCATCAGCTCCGAATCATGTCTTTGGTCAATAGTAGGGTTGCTTGGCTCCTGTGCTTACTACCTTACATTCCGCTATATTGGCTAGGGTAGTAAAAGGAGAACTACGCCGATTGTGTCCTGGCTCGTCCGGATGAGCACCTCAATAGAGAAAGCCAAAAACTGACTGTCATGATGCGGCGAGAGCTGGTCAACCACTCGATGACTCATCGGAATCTTCGCGATTCCCTCCGTTTTAAACGAAGGACCGTCATTCTGGTCAAGTATGTACACATACCGTATTCGAATAACCGCGGACATGCCAGGGGCTATATAGTAGCCCCACCATCAAACTCCTCTGGCTAAGAAAGTGTTAAAGCTCTATAGTCCGATTGCCTAGTTCGCCGCACTAACACCTCCTTAACGGACCAAGACGTTGGGTCAAGTGTGATCAAGTGCTTTTCCAAACACCCCCGCGTTATACGCGAGGGGGCTGAAGCCGACGACTGCAAACTTTCAGATTGTATATAGAAAAGACGGCCACACAGGAGGCACTAAAACTTTTCGGGTAAAAGTATAAAAACATAGCCTTAAATATATCATAATATTATTATTACAATTTTGATACACTTTACTCGAACATGATATTCTTCGAGCACTGACCCTCTATCAAGCGGGCACCCTCGAGGACATCTTCAAAGTAATGTTCTGGCATGTTAAGGTACTTGCCTTTGGGTGGACTCTGCGCCGCAATATCGGTGGTCTTCACCTTCGCCCAGTATATCTTGACACGGGCAAGGGCCATCCATGCACCTTCTATGCATGTTGACCACTTCACAGCGTCGATACACGACACCGCATTAACAAGTTGCCGCACCAAACTGAAATAACTATTCGGAATAGGTTCAGTCGGCCACAGCCGGGCTATGACGTCCTTCATGGCAGTGCCGGACATCTTATGGAGCTCGGCCCACTGGGCCATCTGTTCGTTCAACTGTGGACGCTTCGGTGTGTCAAATTACGACCAAAACAGCTTTTCCATTGCATGTCCTTCTTGCGCATGGAAAAACTGATCCGCATCGCAGCACTCTTCGGCAGGTCCATAAAGGGGTCCGGAGAACTCCACCGTTGATTAAGCGACGTATACTTCGGATCGCCAAACTTAGTTTGTAATAAAAAAAGGGCTTACCAGCCGCGGTCTCCCAAGCTTGTCGGATCTCCTCCCGAGCTGCCCTAGACTAAGACCAGGCTTCCTTCGCCTCTTGTAAGGCCTTGTCCAGATCGACCGCTTTGGCTTTGTTGTCAATTCTCAAGAACTTGGCATCGGCTAGTGGCATTCTTCAACTCAAGTGCCATGGTAGATACCCTCTCCTTGCACTGACGCCGAGCAGTCTGCTCGACTTTTAATTCGGCGGTTACCTTCTCGGCAGCCGCATTACTCATCCTGGCTTGCTCCTTGGCCCAGGCAAGTTCCGCACGAAGGGTCTCAACCGCGGCGGCACTATCTGCAGTTATGCATGTACAAAATTTCAGTATCACGCTCATTTCACAATACTAGCATGTACTGAGTGCCCCAGAGACATACCTTGCGCCTCGTCGAGCCGCCTGTTAATAAGCGTGATGTCATCATCCGCCACATCAACTTTCTGCTTCAAATGTGCTACCTCGATAGCTTGGGCAGTGATGATGACATGGCTACCACAGTTACACCCATATCCCCTATTGTTTTACCTCTTGGAACAGTTGCTAGAACTCAGATACACCAATTAAATTATCAGGTACTTTTGTTTCTTGGTAATGTTTCTAGTGTTCATGAGAATATGATGCTGCCTAACTTAGATACATTTGTGTTGCTTGCAATTGAAGGGCCTAGCACGGACAAGAAGGTTGAACATTGGAGCATGGTCAAGCACGGAGATGAAGGTGCGTGCGAAGAGAACAAGAACGGAGGTTCAAGTGGAGATTTCCGGACTTTGAAGCCACCATGATGACATACAAGAAGATGAACGAAAATATACAAGATGGCCTTTCATAAAATTCTTCCATAGCTTATTATTGGTGTGGCACCACCTTATTTTAAGCCAGACCCATGTAATCTATTTTTAGAGTCCATGTTGTAGGAGAAACGACTTAGGAGGTGTTTTAGTCCCACCTTGACAAGGGTGGCCAAAATTCCCTCTCTTCTCCCTATAAATATAGCCCTTAAGGCATCATTTAAACTTGGGTTTTGTTTAGTTAAAAGTTAGCCATCGTTGCAACTTCGTGTACTTCGTTTGTGTCCACCGACCAGACCAAGACCGCTTATGAAACCCCACTTTTATTAATACTTCATCCATGTTTGCAATATTCAGATTGCTTAATCATATTCTTGCTTGTTCTTTGACTGCTTGCAGGAATAGACCTTCGTGGTCAGGTTGATCATGCTCCGGCGTGGTCAATAACCTCTCGGAGTTGGTTTAGCGATGGCAAAGGCGCAATGTCCGTGCACGTTTGTAGTAGGATCGTCAAAGTCGTCTCCACCAAATCGATAGTTATCATCTTATCGAAAGATCAGGCCCCTCGCTTCTATCAAGTGGTATCAGTTTTCAGGTTGCTCGGTGAGATTTTACAGTTGTTCATAGTTTAGATCGCATCTGCCATTCATACCTACAGTCCACGAAAAGCCAAAAAAAGTTAGATTAGTTCATCAGTGTCCCAAACAGTCTGAGCCTTTTCGCCATTACCACTTACTTTTTGCATTGTTAAATTTTCGTTTGCATCGTGTGTCGAGTTGCTGGTTTTAGTATCTAGTCTTTTAGAGTTTCGAGTTCTGGTCACGTTTTTGTCACGCGCTTTCGCATACACCATCATCCGCTTCTTTATCGTTTTCCACTGCCATTCATTTTCTTCGCCGCCGCTATCGCCATCATCACCATCCATCAGTTGTTTCGTCGGCGTCATCCATCAGTTGTTCTGCCATCATCGCATCTTCGTCACATAGCAGAATACAAAGGAACAGAAATATTTGTGAGGCACGTTTGGTGTTTGGAGAGGGAAAAAACCCAGCAAGATTCATTTTGGTTTTCGAGAACAACAATACGCCGAGTTTGGTTTGTTCTTTTCTTTTGGAGATAGCTAGCACATATGCCCGTGCGTTGCAACAGGAGTGAAAATTAGCGTGTTCATCAGTGTGGCATGATAGCATCCAGAAGGTATCACACGACAGGGAGACGCACATCAAGCTCTAAAAGAAATGCATATCAGTCAGGCATTAATCATGCAACAAATTAAGGATCAATTAATTATCCTTATAATCCTACCATCAACACTTAGTTAGCTTTACACCTCCACACATCCAACTTGTAGCACACTGATTGACCTCGGTACGACACGTGTCCGACTTGTAGCAGTGGCGGTCATCCTTGTTGTGTCCATGTGCCCGGCTTTGCTACGTTGTCTGTATGACTTGTTGTCTTGGCATCATTTATGTAACTGGTTTTGCAACACATCGGTCCAACTTTCCAATAGAAAAATAATAGCGACGACTGGTGTTACATTGGTGTGCTTCCGGATATAGCAAACAATTGTCCTTCCAACGTTGTGTTCTGCTTTGAGCAACATCAGTGGGCCTAAAACTGGTGTGTGTGTGTGTCATCTGCAGCAACAATGCTCGATCAAAAGTAGCATGTAGATTAACCAGGTATTTTTTTATTGAAAAAGTGAAATTTAATAGCGGCAAAACACCGAGAAATAAAAACATTCCCTTGCACATTGAAAAGGTTAACATGCCGCCCAAAAATCAAACTGGACGGTAGGTCGTTTGCTTCTTTTTTTCATTTTTGAGTAGTTCAGGAGCGAGACCCGATTGATCCCATGGAAAGAAGGCAGCAACATCTCTCGTGTTGCACACATCTCGGGGGTTGTTTTGTTAGTGCGCATTAAGATTTAGCCATCACTCACCAGCTATATATACCACTCCAACCAGGTATCTTATATCTTTTGTTAGTTAGATTCAACCATACCATACACTCCATGGGACATGCAAGCACATCCCAAGCCTACAATCCAGCCATACATCCCACATTTCTATTTAGAGCCAACATTTAATTCTTTCGCCAGGTCTATTTCAACAATTTCATTTAATTAGAGCCAACCTTAATTCCTTCACTCCCACACCATACCCTTCCTTGGGCTTGATGATTACACGACAGCTATCCAGCGTATATAAACTGGTGGATTTTTGAGGATCAAAGCGAGGTGGGATAAATATTCAAGCGAACCCTCTCTATCTAAAAAAATGTTCATGCTTTTTAAATGTAAAAAAATGGTTGTGTTTTCGTATTTGTACATAAATTAAAAAATATTCTGGATTTTCAAAATATGTTCGTGTATTTCAAAGTTGTTCGGAATGGTTTTGTTCTATTTTTCACAACTTTTAAAAAATGTTAAGAATTTCGTAAAATGTTCCCGTTTTGAGAGATTGTTCACAAATCTTAAAAATGTTCATGTTTTCATTTTCAGGAGTTTCAAATAATGTTCCTGTTTCCAAAATTGTTTGAAAATGTGTTAAAAAACGTGTTTTCAAAATTTGTTTGGGGTTTTCAAAAATTGTTTCGAATGTTTTTTTTTCAAAATTTTCACAAGTTTTCAGAATTATCATTGGAATTTTAAAAAAAACGTTCCCCTATCCACAAATTGGTCAATTTTTTAAACAATCTTCATATTTCAGTTTCTTTTCCGGAGTTTCAATTTTTTTGTGTTACCAATTTTGGTCGCAAGTTTTAAAAAATGTTTGTGTTTCCACATTTTGTTTTTGAATTAAAAAAATGTTCCTGTTTGAAAAAGTGTTCCTGTTTGAAAAAAGTGTTCTAGATTTTAAGAAAATGTTGATGTTTTTAAAAATGTTTCCTTTTTAAAAATATGTTTACAAATTTGCGATGCGTGAACCGTTTTTTGCCTTACGGGTGGCATTGGTGGGTAAATTTTGCCAACTTCAAGGGTATTTTTTATGACGTACGAAGAAACCCAATTCTCTTTATTATTAGGTAAAGATTGGAGTACTAGTACTTGGTTTGGAAGGCAAAACGAATTGATTTGGTCGGAAGATTCTGCCAATAAAGTTGCTCCGATTGTTGTGCTGTTTGTTTGGAAAGTGTACTAGTCAGCCACGTTTTTGCATTTGGCAAGAAATAAAAGAGAGAGAAAAAATGGCAAGTGCTGGCGTGCTGCTCTCTTTGATAATGTTCCGCAACTCCGCCAGCGAGTCCGGTCCGAGGTTGCGGAGCGAGGGCGAGCGTCGTAGACTAAGTAGTCGAAGTAGTCGAACACGCTAAAGTAAATGACACACAAAGATATGAAGGAGACCAACTTTATTAATCAATGATCAAGGGTTACAATGATGGGCTCCTCGTTGCTTTATATAGGGACTAGGGGGTCAAGGGATAAGTACCCACTTAACGTAAAGAGGGGAACGGGAGGGGCTACCCCGTGCGATACGCACGAGGCGCGCCGCCACCCCACCGATGACTCAGTTTCCCAACACTCCCCCTTGGGTAATTATCTGTATATCCATGCCTCAAAACTCCGAAAAACCCAATGGAAAAAAATATGGAGAAAGAGCACATAGTATACGTTGTTGTATTGCACGAATTGCCTCGTCAAAAACCTCGTGTGAGAAACATCAGGAAAACTCACTCAAGGGAAAAACCTCATGTGAGAACCATCAAGTTGAGTACTCGATCATCGGGATTGAGATTTTAGCGACGAGTTTGTGAAGTTTCTCCCCCTGAACCCTGCATCTCTCTAAGTCTCATCATACCGATTCCACGCACACACCTCTCTAAGGTTGATGCCGGTAATGATTTAGTGAACATATCAGCAAGATTGTCACAAGACTTAGTATGCAAAACTTTCACCTCATTCAACTGCTGCAGCTCATGTGCATAGAAGAACTTGGGACTAATATGCTTAGTGAGGTTACTCTTCACATAACCCATCTGGACTTGTGCAACACAAGCAGTAGTATCTTCATAGATAATGGTAGGGGTTTGTACGGTGTTCAGCCCACATGTGTGCTGAATGTGGCCGATCATCCGCCAAAGCGATACACACTCTTTCGACGCTTCGAATAGTGCAATGATTTCCGAGTGGTTTGTGGAAGTCGACACAAGTGTTTGCTTGGACGATTTCCAGGAAAACGCAATTCCACCACAAAGGAAAACATATCCAGTCTGAGATTTGCAATCATGCAGGTCCGATAGGTACCCAGCATCGGCATAGCCTATAATAGATAGGTCTTGATTCCTTTTATAAAATAGGCCAAGATCTTTGGTCCCTTGCAGTCCTAAGACGCCCTTGACACCTTTCCAATGTCTTTTGGTAGGTTCGTAATCAGACTGCAAGCAAACCGACGGCGAACGCAATGTCCGGCCAACATACTGCTTAGTGAGATACATGAGTGCTCTAATCACTTGTGTAAGGAACCTCTGGTCCCAGAGTTTCCTCCCCCACTTCCTTTGGCCTGAACGGGTCCTTGTCTGGCTGTAAAGACCTCCCGACCATCGGGGTCTTAGAAGGATATGTGTTGTAGGGTGGAACCCTAAGTGAAGATCTTTCACGAATTGGAGGGGGGATCCCCAAGAACAAGATGAACACAAGAGAGAAAACAAGAGGAACACTCAAGAACAAGTCCAATCACACATCCACTAGACCAACAAACACACAAGATCCACAAGGTACATGAACAATCAAAGGGAAACAAGATACATGGTAGAGTTCATCCCAAATCCTATGGAGGAGATGAGGGCTTGATGATCTAGGTAGATCCTTCCCTCAAGGAGGGCTTGAATCCCTAGGAATCTTCTCCAATGGAGCTCTTGTACTCCAATGGAGTCTTCTCTCTCAAGAGGAATCCCACAAGGGGAGGTACATGAGCTAAGCTCTATGATTTGTGTCTATTCTTAGCTATGCCTCTAAATGACCTAGGTGGGGGTACTTATAGTCTAGGGGCGAAATAGGAGGGGGAGAGGGTTACAAGGGCAAAGCCCCAACTTGCACACACGCATATTCGGAGTCGTCCGGGCACCCGGGGCAAAGGGGGCTGGGCACCCGGACCGGTCAGAGGCTGGGGCTGTAGGTGGCCCGGGCACCCGGGGCGCGAGGGGCCGGGCACCCGGACTAGGCCGAGGCCGGCTGGGAGCTGGGTCTGCACCCGTGGCGGGCTGGACCACGTTGAGGAGGCCGGGCACCGGGTGGCGACCCGGCACCCGGTGGTTGCAATGTCACCGGTGGGCAGGGCAGGCACCTGCCCCCGGCTGGGCACCGGGTGGTCTGGCCTTGGCCAACCAGGGTGGTGGCCGGCACCCGGGGGTGCTGGTGGCCGGGCACCCGGATGGGTCCGAGGCCTCCGTAGCTTCGCGCTCTTCTCTCGCTCTTCTTCTCTTCATGTGCTTGTGTCTTTGTCCTCGCCTCTTCACGGTCTTCTTCTTGGTACCTACGAGTGCATAGAGTTTCCATATGAGGTAGAATCCGACTCTCGTGTGACACCGAAAGAGACCCGAAGAGGAAAGAGTTCACCTCGGTTTCGACGGTGCATGCGCAAGCTCTTGTCGTAGGTCCTCTCCATGCTTGCGGTGTGACGTCCATGGGGATGGTCGAGGGATGCTCCGCATCATCTCCCCCCTTGGGAGAGATACGTCCACGGATCGTGATCTTCATCACCATGGGAAGGAGACGGCGTCGTCGTGTAGAAGTGGACGACCACCAAGCACTTGTTATGTGGAAGCTCGAAATGGTCACTCTCCAATGTCGCACCGTCTTATGATTCCTTCAAAAGGAACGAGTAGAACAAACACTTGGAAAAACAAATGCGGTTAGCATTAGAGCAAAACCAAGCATTCAAGAGGTGAGTAACCAAACAAGTGTCGTCATCAAGCATAGCATATGGTGTGACAAGGGAGTGTGGCATGGCATGTAAGTACATAAATTGAGCAAAATCAAGGACATCATGGAAACGAGCATGTAAATGGGAGGTAGCGATGCAAATATGTGTGTCAAGTGAATAAGCATCTACCTCAAGATCATAGTAAACATGCATAAAGCACTCAACAAATGGTCGATGGTAAGCATAAGAATTATTCACAACACCAAAGAAGATGATATGTCTAAACACATGCAAGTGCAAGACAATCCAAGCATAATGTGTATATGGTGTGGTGAAGATAATGTGGCACTCAACCCAATGGAAAGAGCAATTGTTCATCATGTGTGAGGCAATCAAGGCAAACATGTAGCAATCTATGGGACATGGCATATGTGAAGGAATGACATGGTTGCAACCAAACATGTGATAGGAGTGAGTAATCCAAGAATTGGATGCAACATGAGAAAGCATAGAAATCAAGTCGTGCAAACTAGTGGAGCGAAGATGCAACATACTAGAGGAACTCATGGCAATCATGTCATGTGAGCAAATAAAAAGCATAGACAATTCACATGACATATCACAAGCACGATTGCAAAGCAAGATATCATCATAGGAATGGAGCACATAGAAGACATGGCAATAACAAGCAATATCTCCACCAAGCTTGCAAATACATATGCACGTAGTAGAATCAATCATCATGTGTAATGCAAAGCATGGGTCACAAATGCATGGCAAAGGCATAGGAATGAGCATATCATGCAAAGTGAACATGGCAATATGGGCATAAAGTGAGAAGTGGTAAATAACCAATAACCAAGTGAGAGCCATGTAGAAGAAATGCATGAAGTCCTTGCGCGAAGAGAGCGGTGGGAAAGACACTCCATGGAATCCCAAGTCATCATTGCTCTCTAGAGCTCGTTTTGTCAACTCATGGGATTGTGAGGTTGACAAGTATTTATGGGTACCTACACAAAAGAAACACAAACAAAAGAAATTGTGCGCGTGGTAAATGTACACATCATCCATCATGATGTGTATGTGCACATGTGAGTTAGCACAAGATAAGCATTGCTCAAAGAAATTTGATGCATGGTATAAGAACATGTCATCCATCATGACAGAATAGTTATTGTGTATGACACGATGGGGATGCAAATTTAGCATAGAAGTATATGGCACATCAATAGCATGTTTATTCATGGTGAGCATATGGTGCACAGAAGTAGTGGGATCATGCAATGGATAGGATGAATCAAAATCTCCTAAAATGTATGAGGAAACTATGGGGGTCTCCTCATGAGCAATAGCAGAAACATCATATGGAGAAAATGGAGAACATCCAAAACAATGCATATCCGAAGCTAGGTGGTCATGGCATGGCAAATGAGATAAATGATGCAAAGGGAGCATATATATATCATCACAAGAAAAACAAATGCCAATAACCATGGGCTTGTCATCTATGCCATATGTGCAAATTGGGTTTATGTTGATGGCATATGCATAGTCACTATGAAGAGATTGCAAATATGACATATGGTTGATCTCATGCATAGCATATGACAAGTCAAGCGAATTATCAAACATGATGTGACCAAGAGAATTATCACAAGAAATCCTATGTAACATGGCATCACAACTACTAGACTCCGCATGGCAATCATCAAACTCATCATAAATGGGTAGATCATCACATGGGGAAATCATACTAGCATGGAGCATGGTAATAGGTGGGTCAACATCATGCAAGCAATCAATGTCTAGAATGTCCACTAGTGGGACAAGAGCATCACCGTCACCTATGTTACCGATGTCATTCCACTTATGTGGTGTAGGTGAGGTGGCAAAGACCAAATGGTGGTCATCATCTTCATCTTGATGGAACCATGTGGGAGGTGCATCATATTCCACCATGGCCATCGTCTTGTCCAAAGGAAGGACAAAGTCGTCGAGGATCGGCACGTCATCATAAATGGGACCTATCACCAAATGAGAAGGCACAATAGAGGTAGAGGTTAAGTTGTTACAAATCGAAATGGCCTCGCATGCCCTATCAACTACCTCACTCTCTCTATGTGGTGGCGGCTCACTCACTACCTCAAGGTAGGTGCACTCAATGTCACATATGGTGGAGTCACTCAAATCACTCAAGTGGTGGTGGTGGTGGCTCTCCTTACATGGGAATTGGGGCAACTCGTCATATATGGGGCTAGTGGTGAAGTCACTCTCACTCTCAATATGGTGGCACAAGTCACTCAAGTCATCATACGTCACCGTGGTCGAAGAGAAAATCTCATGCTCAACCATCTCATCGTCGTCGCCATGGATGAAGGCCGAAGATGGCACATCGTCGCTCTCCTCCATGACCGAAGGGAAAATCCCATGCTCGATCATCTCGTCATCGTCGCCATGGATGGCCTTGAGAACACTTGGCGAAGATGCCGAAGTGGCGGTAGTAGTCTTAGCTCCGTATTGTTGGTGCTTGTCTCGCGGTCTTCTCTTGTGCTCATGAAGTTTGGCCATAGCTTGATGTAGAGCTTTTTGGGACTTGTAGGTGTACGCATCATGAGCATCTTCATCTTGATGGTGTTGTGGTGCTTGAGCTCGATGACGTTCTAAAGATTGGCCACTTGAGCGTCGCCGCCTTGAATATGACGAAGGGGAAGAAGACTTGTAGTTGGCCATCATGTCTCGTACTTGATCCCTTTGTTCGTCCAACTTGGTGTCGAGGTAGTCCTTTATCCTTGCTTCATTTTGGCGAATGTCGATGGCGAGTCGCTCAATGCCTTGCATTGCTCGTTGTAGTCCGAAGATGGACGTTTTGGTGATGTAGTTGTTCGCATTGTCGTTGTCGTGGAAGACCAAAGATGAAATGCCTTGCCTATCCATCACAAGACTCGAGTAGAGGTGAGTAGGAAATGAGATAAACAATACCAAGTTACCTTTTCCCAAAGTTGGGGATGTATCCCATTTCTCTCAATGTGAGATGAAAGAATAGTGGAATTGGTACCTGACTTGTTCACTCACACCTATCAAGTAAAGCTTATAGTGGAGCTCGGTGAGGATAGTGGCACAAAAATTTGTTGCAAAATGTTAGCAAGAATCAATAATGTTGGAAAAGATTCACAAATTCCCAAGCGAAACAAGTAGACCAATAGCAATATGTGGCACACGGAAACACACATACAGACAGATAAATGGGGTCGTGTAACCAAGGAATAAGCACAAAATGCGGAATCCACGGAAAACGCTCGTGTTGCACAACTCAAGAGAGACGCTAGCACGATTGCTCAAAAGGCGGATATGACACTTTTGCACAACCTATAAGATGCAAAATGTATGAACCTTGAATCCCAAGTATGCTATGTGTATGTTGTTCCCGATGTTCTTCTCAAGGTGATCCACGATGATCGGATATGACAATCTTATGTGCAATGTGGTATGATGCTATGGCTCTTGCTCACAAGCTCTTTGCTCTCTTTTTGCTTAAAAGCTTATTGCTTTTTATTCTTTTTTTTATATGGCCACTTATGCGAAATGCACAAACCAAGATAGCAATTGTGTATACGCGGGAACAATCTTGTGACACGAGGGATGATATGATGATACCAAGATGATACCAATATGATATGGTATGTATGTAATGGAAGGTGTAGATCACTAATGTGCACAAGTAACGTTGCCGGCAATACTCAATAGCTAGTCTCGATAGGCAAGTGACGCAAAATGGGCTAAAGGGTTAACAATGTAATGGCAAGAATGTAAAATGATAGGATACCACAATACCAAGATGATATAGAGGGTACCGTTCTTGCTTACGATTAGGGTGACAAAATGGTGAAGTGGTCGAAGTCGATGACGACCTCGTGGCGATGATGAGTGGCGGTGTTCTTGATGTAGATACCCAGATGATGTAGACCAGTCCCTAAGTAGCCGAAACACCTTAGGAAACGGTAAAAAACCGCGAACTCAAAATCTCAAGGAAAATGTCAAATGGTGGTAGCGAAATGCGTTGGTGGATCCGGAGTTAGCAATTCGGAAGTGGTGGTGGTGGTTGATGACGAAGCAATCGTCCCTAAGTAGCCTAAACACCTTAGGAGACTCAAGTCACCACTCAAGCAACCACAAATGCGATATGGATCAAAAATGGGTTCGGTGGCGGAAAGCGATGGTGGTTTTGCGAATGATATGGTGGATGGCCTATGCAAAGATGCCAAAATGCCAAAATTTTGATGGAGTCAAATTGTGTTGGAACCTATCTAGATGGATGGGGGATGTCAATAGCTACTCAACGAGCTAAAGAACGTCAAAATCGGACTTCGGGAGTGAAAGTTATGGCCAAAATGGTGAATGTTGGTGGGCTGATTCGGGGGGGGGGGGGGTGCGGGTGCCCGGGGTTTGGGGGTGCGGGCACCCGGGGTTGTCAGCGAGGTAGGGCTGAAGAAGAGGCCGGGGGTTGCTACCTCTTTAGCACTGCGTTGGATTTCCCCGAAGAGGAGAGGATGATGCGGCAACGTAGCGTAAGTATTTCCCTCAGTTTTTGAGAACCAAGGTATGAATCCAGTAGGAGACCACGCACAAGTCCCTCGTACCTACACAAAACGATAGCAACTCGCAACCAACGCTTAGGGGTTGTCAATCCCCTCACGGTCACTTACGAGAGTGAGATCTGATAGAGATAATATTTTTGGTATTTTTGATAGATAGATGCAAAGTAAAAAGTAAAGGCAAAGTAAAAACAAAGCAAGTAAATAAAGTGATAGAGATTGATATGATGAGAATAGACCCGGGGGCCATAGGTTTCACTAGTGGCTTCTCTCAAGAGCATAAGTATTCTACGGTGGGAGAACAAATTACTGTTGAGCAATTGACAGAATTGAGCATAGTTATGAGTATATATAGGCAATGATCATGTATATAGGCATCACGTCCAGAACAAGTAGATCGAAACGATTCTGCATCTACTACTATTACTCCACTCATCGACCGCTATCCAGCATGCATTTGGAGTATTAAGTTAAAAATCGAGTAACGCCTTAAGCAAGATGACATGATGTAGAGGGATAAATTCATGCAATATGATAAAAAAACCCATCTTGTTATCCTCGATGGCAACAATACAATACGTGCCTTGCAACTCTTTACACACCGAGTAAGGACACCGCAAGATTGAACCCAAAGCTAAGCACTTCTCGCATTGCAAGAACTACCAATCTAGTTGGCCAAACCAAAAGGATAATTCAAGAGACTTGCAAAGATAACTCAATCATACATAAAAGAATTCAGAGAAGAATCAAATATTTTCCATAGATAATACTGGATCATAAACCCACAATTCATCGGTCTCAACAAACACACCACAAAAAGAAGATTACATCGAATAGATCTCCACGAGAGAGGGGGAGAACATTGTATTGAGATCCAAAAGAGAGAAGAAGCCATCTAGCTACTAGCTATGGACCCGAAGGTCTGAAGTAAACTCCTCACACTTCATCGGAGGGGCTATGGTGATGATGTAGAAGCCCTCCATGGTGGATGCCCCCCGCGGAGCTCCTAACAGCCCCAAGATGGGATCTCATGGATCTGAAGGTTGCGGCGGTAGAATTAGGTTTTTGGCCTGCTCGATCGCTCGAGGATACATAGGTATATATAGGAGGAAGGAGTACGTCGGTGGAGCGTCGGGGGCCACGAGGTGAGGCGCCAGGGCGCGCCTCCACCTCGTGACCGCCTAGCACCGCTTGGAGTAGGGTCCAAGTCTCCGGATCACGCTCGTTGGAAAATCACGATCCCGAAGGTTTCATTCCGCTTGGACTCGTTTGATATTCCGCTTCTTGAAACACCAAATAGGCAAAAACAAGCACTGGCTGGGCCTCCAGCTAATAGGTTAGTCCCAAAAGTAATATAAAAGTGGAAAATAAAGCCCAATATAGTCCAAAACAGTAGATAAAGCAGATGGAGCAATCAAAATTATAGATACGTTGGAGACGATTCGAGGGTCCGGTGCCGGGGCAGAGGTGGGCACCCGGTGGTCTGGGCAAACAGCCGGTGTGCAGGTACCGGGGCTCGGGTCTGGCGCCTGTGGTGGTCAACAGAGATGCGTGGGGGGTCCGGGTGCCCGGGGTTTGAGGTCCGGGTGCCAGGGGTTGACGGATTTGGGCGGAAATTCGTGGGAAAGTGCAAACAACTGGTGGATTTCGTGGAGGGAAAGGTGGAGATGGATGGGGGGAAGGCTAGATCCACTTGAAACCAAGCAAATCCATGGATCAAATCCAACAAAACTTCATCAAACCAACAAATCACAAAAAAAAAATGGGGCTATTTTTAGTGGGGACTTTTCAAAATTGGGGAAGAACACACAAAATTAGGCTAGAAAACAAGAAGAGGGGCTCCAATTTCGTGAGAAACCATGGCTCATGATACCAAGATGTTGTAGGGTGGAACCCTAAGTGAAGATCTTTCACGAATTGGAAGGGGAATCCCCAAGAACAAGATGAACACAAGAGAGAAAACAAGAGGAACACTCAAGAACAAGTCCAATCACACATCCACTAGACCAACAAACACACAAGATCCACAAGGTACATGAACAATCAAAGGGAAACAAGATACATGGTAGAGTTCATCCCAAATCCTATGAAGGAGATGAGGGCTTGATGATCTAGGTAGATCCTTCCCTCAAGGGGGGCTTGAATCCCTAGGGATCTTCTCCAATGGAGGTCTTGTACTCCAATGGAGTCTTCTCTCTCAAGAGGAATCCCACAAGGGGAGGTACATGAGCTAAGATCTATGATTTGTGTCTATTCTTAGCTATGCCTCTAAATGAGCTAGGTGGGGGGGTACTTATAGTCTAGGGGCAAAATAGGAGGGGGAGAGGGTTACAAGGGCAAAGCCCCAACTTGCGCACAGGCATATTCGGAGTCGCCCGGGCACCCGGGGCAAAGGGGGCCGAGCACCCGGACCGGTCAGAGGCCGGGGCTGTAGGTGGCCCGGGCACCCGGGGCGCGAGGGGCCGGGCACCCGGACTAGGCCGAGGCCGGCTGGGAGCTGGGCCGGCACCCGGGGTGATGGCCGGCACCCGGTGGCGGGCTGGACCTGGGAGGAGGCCGGCACCGGGTGGGCTGCACACTGGTGTGTGGGTCGGCACCTGCCCTCTCTGGCCGGGCACCCGGGGTGGCCTGGGCTTTGGCCAACCGGCGGCTGGTGGCCGGGCACCCGGGGGTGCTGGTGGCCTCCGTAGCTTTGCGCTCTTCTCTCGCTCTTATTCTCTTCATGTGCTTGTGTCTTCGTCCTCGCCGCTTCATGGTCTTCTTTTTGGTACCTATGAGTGCATAGAGTTTCCATATGAGGTAGAATCCGACTCTCGTGTGACACCGAAAGAGACCCGAAGAGGAAAGAGTCCACCTCGGTTTCGACGGTGCGTGCACAAGCTCTTGTCGTAGGTCCTCTCCGTGCTTGCGGTGTGACGTCCATGGGGATGGTCGAGGGATCCTCCGCATCAATATGCCTTATCAAATCCAAATTTTTCCAACACCTTCTGGGTGTAGGCCGACTTGTGCACTAGAATCCCATCAGGGGAATGTTCAAGTTGCAGACCTAGACAGAACTTGGTTTTACCCAAATCCTTCATCTCGAATTCCGACATCAGGTAGGAACTCGCTTCCTCAATATCCTCAGGTGTATCGATTATGTTTAAATCGTCCATGTACATCGAGATTATACAGAATCCATCTTGGGATCGCCGTATGAAAACATATGGGCAATCTTTATTGCTCGTGTAGCCCTTATCATGAAGGAAATCGCTTAAGTGATTGTACCACATTCTACCAGACTGTCTGAGTCCATACAGTGCCTTTTGAAGTTGAACACTGTATAGACCCCTATTTGCTCTATCATGGTTCGAAATAGGGATACCTTCTGGAACCTTCATGTATATGTTCGAATCCAAGTTACCATACAGGTAAGCAGTGACAACATCCATTAGTTTCATTTTCAAGCCCATGTTTACTACCATCGAGATCAAGTATCTAAAGGTAACTCCATCCATGACCGGGGAATAAGTCTCCTCAAAATCGACACCTGGTCGTTGTGTGAACCCTTGAGCGACGAGCCTTGCTTTGTACCGTACTACCTTATTATTTTCATCTCTCTTTCGAACAAAAACCCACCTGTGGCCAACAGGGCGAACTTGGGGAGGAGTTCAACAAACTGGTCCGAACACCTTCCTTTTGTTGAGAGATAATAATTCGGCAGTAATTGCCTGCTGCCAATCTTTCCAATCCGACCTTTTCTTGCAATCAGCAAGCGTGTTAGGCTCAGGGTCAAGATCTATGATTGAGGCAATTTTCGTAGCAAAGTTGATGTCGACAATCACTGTTGCTTGGTTCAGGGACTCCCCCGTATAAATATAATTTATGGCCATTTCGTCATGGAGCACATCCGGCGCAAACACTTGCTCTACCAAATTTTCCATTATGGGAGCAAGGTCCTTTAGATTTCAGCGCCCGATGTGTGCGCCACATCTCATTGGTGTTTCTATGGGAAAGTTTAAGTCCGGAATTTCGTGCATTAAATTTTCCATACTTGTGCCAGGTCTCGACTGGCTCCCTGTTTCAATTTGGGGTACTTTGGCGACAAGCTGCGATAAATCTCTCTTATCCTTTTTCGTCAGGCGTCCTCGAGTACTTGGTATTTGAGAAGCCGGATTTCTCGTCCTTTTAGGCCTTTGGACGGGAGCGGGTATACCATCATTTTTCTTCAGTATTTCAACCCTTTCTGGTGCATTGCACGCGTGCACATGAGATTTTGTCACAGTCTTTAAGTCACTAAAGTGGTCAGGCAGTTGATTTGCTAATGACTGCAAATCTATTATCTTTTGGACTTCTCTCTCAGTCTTAGCAGTGCGCGGGTCATGAGCGTGGATCCCCGTGGCTTGCCACGTGATTTCTTGACTTTTAGCATCAAGGGGTTGATTCTCTCCCCCTAAAGTCGGGAAAAGATCCTCGTCAAAAATGCAATCAGCAAACGAGCCGTGTGGATACCACCGTCATGGGGTCCAGATACCTGATTATGGACATAGTCTCATAACCAACGTATATCCCCGACTTATGGAGCGGGCCCATCACCGATCGCTGAGGGGGTGGTATTGGTACATATACCTGGCAACCAAACCTATGAAGGTGGGAAATTTTCGGTGTCGACCCTTGCGCAAGTTGAACAGGAGAGTGGATGTTGTAGGCCGACGGTCGAAAGTTGATGAGATTAGCCGCGTGTAACACCGCGTGGCCCCAACATGTAGTTGGTAAATTACAACCCTGAAGGAGCGGTCGGGCAATGAATTTAATTCTTTTAATCAATGCCTCGGCAAGTCCATTTTGTGTATGAACATGTGGTACCGAGTGCTCAACTTTTATTCCCATTGCCATGCAATAATCATCGAACGCCTTTGAAGTAAAGTCTCCGGCGTTGTCCATTCGAATATACTTTATACGATAATCCAGGAAATTATTCCCATTTGTATGATCTGTGAGATCAATTTTGCAAAGGCATGGTTCCGTATTGATAGCAGGCAAACATTGGACCATTTAGAGGAAACATCAATGAGCACCATGAAGTACCGAAATAGCCCCGTGAGGGGCTGAATTGGACCGCATATGTCCCCTTGGATACGTCCAAGAACGCGGGGATTTCATCCCTCACCTTGAGGGGCGATGGCCTAATGACTAACTTCCCTTAGCGCATGCGAGCACGAAATCATCGATTCGGAAGTTCTTCACGTTAACATTATGGCCATGCGAGTTGTTAATTATATTTCTCATCATCCTAAGTCCGGGTGGCCTAGCCTATCGTGCGAGGCGTAAGAGTTCGAGCTTCTAAATACGGTCTTGAGGGTAGTGTACATGGGCGGTGCTACTATCTTAGTGTAGTATAGCCTCGGTCAAACGAAGGAAGCCTTCGATAACATGTTTACCACCGCATCCCGCTTTGTGATGAGTAGGCACTCCTTGTCGCTTTTCATCATCGGCCTCAAAGATGGAAACCATTAGCGCGGATGTCTCTAAAGCTCAAAAGAGTACGAGTCGACTCCGGGTACAACAACGCATCATTAATGATCAAAGTTGTTCCCATAGGGAATATAATAGTGGCTCGTCCGGAGCCAACTATGTGAGAACTGCAGCCGGCGATTGTCATAATACTTCTCGGAGATTTTTTAATGGACTCAAAGTACTTACTTTCTCGTAAAATGGTATGAGTGGTGGCGCTATCGGCAAGGCACGTTTCCTCCATTCTGGCGCCACACACATTCTAAAATATGACATCTAATTAATGTAATAAGGAAGAAAATACATTAAAAATAAATGCACACATCTCAGAACATAACATGCTATCATGTATAAATAATGGAATAAATGAATAAATATCATCCAATCGCCAAAGTAAAGAATAAGTTTATGCTCTCATAGAGCTTACAACCAAATCAAATTTATTCAATTTTATTGTATCAAATCACGAAAGCATGATAACCAAAGAGGTATGCTAAGTGGACTCGGTGAAGAAGCCATCCACTTCAGCCGCAATCTCCATACTAGTGAGCTGATCCTCCTTAGAAATCATCTTGGAGGAAGCATCAATGTCTAGTGGCGGCGCCGCCGCCGAGGCGACCATGTGGTCAACCTCCATGGAGATGTGGGCGTCGGTAGAGACCGCCAAAGCTGCTGCGATGGGCACCACGGGGGTCGCCTCTATGGGCGCAGCAGGGGGCGTAGCGATCATCACGGGTGCCGTCATGGGCGCTGGTGGTGCTCCCTCCTGAACCAAGGCGAGGTGCGTCTCACGCGCCTTCCGAGCCTTGTATGCTTCAACGACCTCCGGTGGTGCGCAGCATTGGTGAGAGGAATGCTCCACCGAGCCACAACGGAAGCAGTCCTGAGGCCGCTGCCCTCCCTTGCCTGGCTTGTTCTGCTTAACCGGGGCAGGAGGATGAGGGCCCTTCTTCTTGCCCTTGCAGCCCCTCTTCTTCTGTTGAGGCTTGCGGACTTTGAGAGTGTTCACCTCCTGGCGAGAACTCCCCCCAAGTGGTTGCGCGACAAAGTTCTAGAACCTCATCTTGCGCCTCCGCCACCTGGAGGACGTCAATCAACTCTGAATACCTCGTGTAGTTCCCCTGGCGGTAGTTCCATGAGGACTGGACCGCGTCAGGGTGGAAAGTGGATAGGGTTTTCTCAATATTCTCGGAGTCGGTAATCTCAGTACCACACAACCGAAGAGTCGCACAAATCTGGTGCAGAGCCGAATTGTACTCCCCAACCATCTTGAAGTCCGCAAACCTCAGACGGATCCACTCGCCTCAAGACGTGGCTTCATAGTGTACTTCACCGCCAAACCGCTGCTTAAGAGCGGTCCAAAGGCCGAAGCATCGCGCCAACCATATACTTATCTTTCGAGTAGGTGACGATGATGACGGAGAAAGTGCAGAGCTGCGCATTCTCGCTTCAACTTGGGATCAGTGGCGGCCAGCTGGTCCCCCTTACCGATCGCCCTCAGGAGGGTTTTGCCCTGGAGAAAAATCTCGCAATCCGAGGACCATGACAGGTAGTTCAACTCTGTCTGGGCCAACTCGGCAAACTCCTTGTGGACAATTCCGGCCATCTGCGATTTATGCAAAAATCATGAGATTACAGTAGGTAATCTTTTGCACAAAGCGATGTTGATAAACTTATTCAATAAAAAGACGTTCCAATATTTAAAACATGCTATTATATGACTTACTAAATGATTAAGAGTGCTAAACAATTAATCTACAGTAGTAAAATCATACAATAATACCATGTTACAAAAGATAGCATGTTAAGCGCATCCAGTATGTGAAAACTAGCCCAAAATTGAATTCCCGGGGCATTTTTAAGCCCAAATACGTGTTTTCAGTGAAAACAGACAGTTCTAGGGGATTCTGCGCGAAATATTACAGCAGGAATATAATGCGCATAAAAATAGAAAACTGCAGGGGCTAAAATGCAAAGAACCCCGCGCACGCGTGCAGTCCAGCTCGGTCCGGTTCGGCTACAGGCCAAAAACAATGGGCCGTTGGCCCGTTTAGTGCGCAGCAGCCGACCCATTCCTCTTTCGTGTTTTTTTATAAAGGAACCCCCGCGGCCATGGCCCATCCGCCCAGAGCTGGCTGGCCGCCCAGCCGCCACGCTCGGGCGTAGCCACGCTTAGGGTTTCCCCTAAGCGCCCGCATCGAGTCTTGCGGCGGGCGTGCGGCTGGCTCATGTGGCGGCGGCCGGGCTGGCCAGACGCTGGGCGGCGCAGCTGGGCTGGCTCGTCGGCGGCGGCGGCGGGCCGGCCAGGCAGTAGCACGGGCGGCGCAGCTAGCGCGCTGCCAAGATGGCATGCGGCCAGGCGCGCGGGCGTACAGCGAGGGCTCAAGGCGACGACGGCGCCAGCCAGATAGCGCGACCAGCGAGGGCTCGGCGGCAACGACGGCGCAAGCGATAGACGCGAGCAGCGAGGGCTCGGCGGCAACGACGGCGTCAGCGAGACAGCCTAGCGCCAGCGAGGGCTCGGTGGCGACGATAGCATGGTGCGGCCAGCAAGGGCTCGACAGCGACGACAGCGCTGCCAGCCGCCGCGGCGCGAGGCGCGCTGTGGCGCTAAGCGGGGCATCGCGGCCACGCCACGCCCGGCCGACGGGCGACGCGGCAGCAGCCATCGGCGGGCTGCGACGAGCACGCGTCAGCGAGACAGGCCGGAGTGGCGCAACACGGCCAACGGGGCGGGCGGCGACCAGTGGGGTCGCGGACATCACAGCGTCATCTGGACGCCGGCTTCGGGATGCGATCGTCGTCGCGTTCATCCGGAAAAACGACGGCGCATGGCACATCTGGTGCTTTTGCGGCGGTACCGCGATCATCTGGATCGCGATCTGTACCGACTCCCTATAGTGTAGTCAACAAGTTCCTTAGTCCAAGAACATCGACATTGGTCGGCGACGTGATCGTCCGCTCGGTTCTTGGGAGGAAAATCCACACCATAGGTTGATTAAATCCAAAAAATATTCTAATCGCAAAAATGAAATCGCAGTAATGAGAGGAATCCATTTTTGCAAAAGTGGGGATCAGATCTTATACCTCCGCGGGATCGACGAAAGGCTGCGTGATGCAGGCTTGACGCAGGCTTGACGGAGAGTTCGTGGAGCGAAGCGTGCTGATAATGTGTTCCGCAACTCCGCCGGCGAGTCCGGTCCGAGGTTGCGGAGCGAGGGCGAGCATCGTAGACGAAGTAGTCGAACACGCGAAAGTAAATGACATAGAGAGATATGGAGAAGACCAGCTTTATTAATCAATGATCAGGGGTTACAATGATGGGCTCCTCGTTGCTTTATATAGGGACTAGGGGGTCAAGGGATAAGTACCGACTTAACGTAAAGGTAAAGAGGGGAATGGGAGGGGCTACCCCGTGCGATACGGACGAGGCGCGCCGCCATCCCACCGATGACTCGGTTTCCCAACAGATAAATCCCCGTGTTTGTGGAAATCAAGAAGGAAGGAAACGGTTGACGTTACAAGGAAAGCCACCAGCGCATCTTTTTATGATTGGCAGGTTTGGATCGGCTTACAAAATATAGGGAGTGAGATCTGATCGGTGCACTTGCGCTGACCCGAACAAATAAAAAATACTGCTGATATTTGGAATGATAGATTCATGGGTATCCTATTAGATAGTGTCCACGTTTTGAGTTTGGAAAGCGCATAAAAGGAGAGGATACGTGAAGAGAGAGAGAAGCAAGAACGTGAGATACCCTGGCGGCTCCTGTCTAGGGTTTGAGATACCTCCGGTGGTGACGCTGTGAGGACGGATCGGACTCTACCACCAAACCTAATCCTCTCCGGCTGGGTTCTCGGGCTGATTAAGGGGATAGCCTCGCTCTCCACCTGGCCTTGGTTCCTGTCGCGGGTCGCTAGGGTTTTGGTGGTTCGGAAGGCGAAGTCTGGTTAGGGTTTGCCGATGGCGGACACGAGCTCGCAATTGTCAGCAGGAAGTGCGGCCCTGGGAGGCAAGCTAATCGGGGTTGAGGAGATGATCGGAAAACTCAGGTTACAAGAACGGGAGGAGGATGATCTGATCTTTGAGGAGGAATTCCCAGATGAGATCAAGGAAGCAGAGTTCATGGCGCTGGCGACGGTGCACACCAACAGGCCTTTCAGTCGAGGATCGTTCTACGATACGATGTGACTCGCTTGGAGTCTAGCACAAGGAGTAACCTTCAAACCCCTGGGCGAAAATTTGTTCTCCTTGACGGTGAATTGTTTAGGGGATTGGAAGCGGGTCACAGAGGAGGGCTCGTGGCTGTTTCGTGATTATGGTGTGCTTATTGAGAAGTACGATGGGTACAGTAGGTATGAGGAAGTAGTCTTGGATAAATTGGATGTTTGGATTCAGATTGTCGATCTCCCTCCGCTTTTCAGGAAGGATCATGTGGTTAGATCGCTAGCAAAGAAAGTGGGGGTTGTGGAGAAAGTAATGTTAAACCCTAGATGGGGTGAGGGGAGGATTGTGAGGATCAGAGTCAAGCTTGACATTCATGAACCACTAATGAGATACGTCTCCATCACTAAGGACGGGAAGATGGTGTACTACTCGGTGCTTTACGAGAAGATGCCAGTTTTCTGCTATGTGTGCAGCCATATGGGCCATACATACCTTGAACATGGCAATGGGAAACATGATCCGTTGTCAATGGAGTGGGGAGAGTTCATCCTTGCGCCGCGCCCAGGAGAGAGGAGGCAGCCAAGACAAAGTTCAATGGGGAGACAGAGGGATAGGGCTACAGCTGATGGCGCCAGGAGGAAGGGCTTGGAGGATGATGAACTGAAGGACACAGGCACCAGCCCTGTGAAACCTATTGGAGGGTCGATCGGGGACAAGTCCAGTGGGCGGAAGAGACTCACTTTTGATGGGGTGACTGCGGACCCAGTGGCCCATGCAAGTACGCTGCCAGGCCAGGCACACGAGACCCCGATCGTTGCCTCGTCCGCGTTGGTGGTGCATGCACACGGTAGGCTGACAACGGAGAAGGAAGATGATGAAGGTGATACTTCCTTGCATGATTCGAAGAGGTCAAAGACGGACAACACGGCTATGATGGATGCCAGCCACACTTTATCGGCGAGCTCCGAGAAGGGGCTCGACCGGTCGCAATGAAAATCCTCGTGTGGAATTGTCGCGGGATGCGTAAGCTCACGGCAGTTTGTGCGCTCTTGGGGATCCAAGAGCAATTAAAACCAGATGTGTTGTTCCTGTCTGAAACACACCTAGATATGGCTAAGGCAGGGAAGTTAAAAAGGAAACTAGGGTTTGATGAGATGGAAGTTTCTAAGAGCGACGGCAGAAGTGGTGGACTGATCATGCTTTGGCAAACCACCCTGGGAGTCTCATCTAGGGCTGTTCATTCAAATTACATTGATATATGTATCAAGGAGACAACAACAGCAGGATGGCGCTTCACAGGCTTCTATGGCGAGCCAAGCGGTGACCGAAAACATCTCTCATGGGAATACTTGCGTGGATTGCATGCAATGTCGAATTTGCCATGGTTGGTGGCAGGTGACTTCAATGAAATCCTGCAAGCCTGTGAGAAGGATGGGGGTGCTGCACGCCCTCAGAGATGCAT
Source organism: Aegilops speltoides (assembly GCA_021437245.1). Classification (NCBI taxonomy): domain Eukaryota; kingdom Viridiplantae; phylum Streptophyta; class Magnoliopsida; order Poales; family Poaceae; genus Aegilops; species Aegilops speltoides. The sequence continues at coordinate 165,762,605 of CM038144.1, forward strand.
GCAGGCATTTAGCAATGCTTTGGACGATTGTGAGCTTGATGATCTTGGCTACTCGGGAGACATCTTCAGTTGGCGTAGAGGTCGGATACGAGAGCGACTCGACAGAGCAGTATCAAACAGTTCTTGGGCCGATCTTTTTCCAGCATACGGTGTTGCGAACGAACCGTTTAATAAATCGGATCATCGACCGATCCTAGTTGACACTGACTTTCAGCTTGGATTACAGCCTAGAGGGCCATCGGGACCGAGGAAATTCGAAGCCCGGTGGCTTGCGGAGGAGGACGTGGAGGTCATCGTTCAAGCAACTTGGGATCGGGCCAAGGCCAGTGGAACAGTGGCCTACTCCCAGGCGACAGGAGACATACGTGCAGCAGTTTAAGGAAACTACAGAAAGAGTTAAACAACGTGATGTCGGGACCCTTGACGGATGAGGCAGTGGCTCGCCAGCACAATTTACACATGCAAATTGAAAATCTTCTAGAGCAAGAGGAGGTATATTGGATGCAGAGGGGGCGGGCAGATTGGCTCTGTCGCGGTGACCAAAACACGGAGTTTTTCCATCGTGTAGCCACTGGGAGACGTAAGAAATTTTTTATCAAGAAATTGAAAGGGGAGAACGGGGACTAGATCGAGGAGGAGAATCAACTGAAGGGCCATGTGGTGCACTACTTTGAGGGATTGTTTACCTCGGACGTGCAAGAACCAGACCAAGCAGTTTTGGACAAGGTTAAACCGAGGGTTTCTGATGCTATGAATTGAACTAACAAAACCCTATTCCAGGGATGAAGTGAAGAGAGCAATGTTTAACATTGGAGACCTTAAAGCACCGGGCCCTGATGGATTGCATGCGGTGTTCTATAAACGATTTTGGCACATAATTGGTGAGGACCTGATTGACGAAGTGTTGTTGGCAGTTAATAACAGAAAGATCCCGGAGGGATGGAACAACACCACAATCGTTCTCATCCCAAAGGTGGAAAACCCGGAGGTCATTACACAGTTCCGTCCTATAAGTCTATGCAATGTAGTCTATAAGGTGATCTCAAAACTGCTAGCTAACATACTCAAAAATCTGTTGCCGGAGCTCATATCTCCTAATCAAAGCGCTTTTGTGCCCGGGCGCTTGATTACGGACAACTTTTTAGTTGCTTTTGAGACCTATCATGCTATCAAAAGGAAGAGAACGGGGAAGTTTGGAATCTGCGCGGTTAAACTTGATATACACAAGGCCTACGACAGGGTTGAGTGGGTGTTTCTTGAGAGAATCATGCTTCGGATGGGTTTCACTGCTGATTGGGTGGCGCTCATTATGGAGTGTGTACGGTCAGTTAAGTATCAAGTTCGTTTCAATAACTCTCTTACAGATTTCTTTGTTCCTACTCGAGGCCTCCGTCAAGGAGACCCACTATCTCCTTACCTATTCTTACTTTGTGCGGAGGGCCTCTCTAGCTTACTCACCCATGAAGAAGAGATTGGAAATCTGATAGGAGTGAGAGTATGCCGGGAGGCGCCGGCTATCTCTCACCTCCTCTTTGCGGGCGATTCACTCATCATGATGCGAGCAGATGCAAACAATGCAGCAAGCCTTCGTCGAGCTCTTGATGACTATTGTGCTGCCTCGGGGCAACTTGTGAGCGAGGCGAAGTCAAGTATTTTCTTTAGCCCTTGCACGATGTGGAAGTGCGGGCTGAGGTTTGTACATCGTTAAACATTATGGCTGAGGCAATCACTGATAAGTACTTGGGGTTGCCCCCGATCGTTGGGGTGGAGCGAACAGACTATTTCCAACATATTGTAGATAGGATCCTTAATAGGATCAGAGACTGGAAGGAGAAGAAACTCTCCTTTGGAGGAAGAGAAGTGTTGCTGAAGGCTGTCATTCAAGCTATTCCTTCATATGCTATGCAAGTCTTTAAGCTACCAAAACAGATTTGTAATGCAATAACAACTGCTATGTCACAGTACTGGTGGGGAGATGAGGATGACAAGAAGCATATGCACCGGTTTATGGTGGAAAATGTGTGTGCCAAGAGCAATGGAGGTATGGGTTTTAGAGATGTACATCGCTTCAACTCGGCGCCCTAGCAAAGCAATGCCGAGATTGTTAGCGTAACCGAGTCTTTATGTGCCGAGTATTGAGGGCAAAGTATTTCCCGGACGGTGATTTGTTGAATTGTCCTCTCAAGAAAGGCAGCTCTTACACATGGCAAAGCTTGTGGAGTGGTATTCAGACTTTCAAAAAAGGTTATATATGGAGAGTGGGAGATGGTACTCAAATAATTATTTGGAATGATCCATGGATACCTAGCAGCCCAAACAGAAAGGTAATGACTCCACGAGGTAATATCTTACCTACAAAAGTTTCTGAACTTATGGATGAGGAGAATGGATGCTGGGATGAGCAACTTATTAGATATATTTTCTGGCCAATTGATGCAAACCGTATTTTGAATATACCCCTAGCTACGGGGATGATGGAGGACTTTGTTTCATGGCACTACAACAAATCTGGAATTTTCTCGGTCAGGACGGCTTATCACATGGAGTGGGATCATCAACATGGACGAAAGTTGAGACAAACGAATTCGGTATTGTCCGCAAGTACTAGTCCTGTGTGGCGCATTCTATGGAAGCTTTGAGTACCGGCAAAAGTTAAAGTGCATGTTTGGCGCGCTCTGTATGGTGCAATTCCGTGTCGGGGTGTGCTAGCAAACCGACATATGATAACAACTTCCGATTGTCCAATTTGTGAAGCTGACTGTGAAAGTATTCGCCACTCCTTTTTCAGATGCAACAGGGTCCAAGAAATCTGGACTAAGCTGGATTTGTCTTCCACTATTACTGAACTTTGTGAAGCAGAGTTAGAGGGTTCGTCGGTCCTAGGTGATATGTTACTGATGCCCAATGCCACTGTATCATCATTCCCGGGAGTCACCAGGAAGGAGCTAGCGGCCGTGGCGATGTGGTACATCTGGTGGGAGCGCCGGGGTTTTACCCATGGCGAGACCATACGAGAGCCGGCTCGGTCGGCCCAGGCTATTGTCACTTTGACAAAGAACTTCATGAGATCAAGGAAGCACGGGGCGACGCGGGTCAAAAGGCATGGATGGACTAAACCAGCGGAAGGGTTCGTTTGTCTCAATGTCGATGCCTCTTTCGATTCAGACAGTGGAACTGAAGGTATGGGGGCTATCATTAGAGATTCCATGGGAGGCTTTATCACGGCGTCGGCATGCAATATCCCTTTTGTGGAGGATGCAGAAACAGCAGAAGCTAGAGGACTCAAGGATGGCTTGATCTTGGCGAATAACGCTGGATGCAATAAGGTGGAGATCCAAGCTGACTGCATGGATGTAATCCAAACCATGCAACAGGGAGGAAATTCTTTGGGACCAGCGGCGGCCATCTTTGAAGAATGTGCTTTTTTGTGTCGTAATTTTATTTTAGTTAAATTCTGTCATTGCCCTAGGGAAGCCAATATGGCGGCTGATTTGTTGGCTACGAAGTCGGAGCCCTCGAGAACTATTGTGTGGCAGACCGAGGCTCCGGACTTTCTTCTTGATGTACTCTCAAACGATGTAGCCCTATTTTCACATGAAATATAAACCGCCATGATGGCATTTCCCTCAAAAAAAGGAGAGGATATGTGAAGGGATACTAGTGCTATATTGGGCAGATTGGGATCGGCTAGATTGGAAAAAAACTGCTGTTTGGGTCTCTCCACGCAAAGAGAATAAGGAAAGGGAAAGACCAAAAAAGGAAAAAAAGAGGACGAATTAAAGGCTTCAGCCGCATCTTTTGGAAGGGTTGTTGTTATTGTTTTCCTTGGAAAAGGCAAGTAAGATCAGCCATAAAGAAAAAAAAACGTGAATAGTGCCTGGAATTGAGGTTGCTCGCGTGATATTTGGAAGGGTTATTTCGGTTTGATTGACAAGTTTAGTTTCCAACGAAAAAAGATCATTATCTGTTGGAAATTTTTAAACGGAAAGAGCATTAAAGTGTGGATCTGTTTTTTGGGAACCAAGAAAAAAAAGGGTATTTCGGCTGGTTTGTTGGAGAAAGAGAAGGAGAGAATCACGTGCCAATCTTTTTCATTGCCACGTGGGACTTAGGTAAGAAAAAAAACAGTGTTCCTTGTAATATTTCTCTTCCCCTAATCTTTCTCTAATAATAACGGAAATGTTAACGCCCACACGTGTGGGCGTTTGCACATCGCCCACACGACTTCATCACCACTCATTTTGCCACGTATGAATAGATGACATCAACAGAATTTTTTTTGATTTTCGGCTTAAAAATGTTTTATCTCCTAAATAAAAAAGCGAACTAAAAATCCGTTATCACCATTAAATCCGTCTCGACGAGATCTTCAAATCTAGACCCCATGTTGATATGTTTCGACGAAAATTTTTTTTTACCCAGAAGTTGCCATGATGTTTACACTATAGTTGCCATAGTGCTTAAACTAAAGTTGCCATGTGGCAATTTTAGTTTGTAGATCATGGCAATTTTAGTATTTTGATGATGGCATCTCCAGTACTTTAACCATGAAAATTATTTTTTGTATGAATTATGGCAATTTTACGTGCATGTATCATGGCAATTTTAGTTTATGGTTCATGGCAAGTCTAGTTTCTTAATTCCCCATTTTATAAATGTCAAAATTTACTTTTAAATGTAGAAGAAAATAGCTGAAACATATCATGGCAACTTCAGTGTAAACATCGTGGCAATTCATATGCAATAGACATGGCAATTTTTAATCCAAAAATAATTTCATCAAAACATATCAACATGGGATCTAGTTTTGAAGATCTCATCGCGAGGGATTTAATGGGGAAAACGGATTTTCAATCGGATTTTTCATTTAAGAGATAAAACATTTTAAAAACTGAAAATCCAAAAAGATCCCTGCATGCATGCATGCAATGACGTGGCAATTTGTTTACATTAGAGACGTATGGTGCATCTCCCTTCCTGCCACACGTGTGACAGTTAGCGCGACCCAATAATAAAGCACGGATTGACTCCTTGGGTCATAGTATTGAACTCGCGGTTTCACGTACTGAAAGTTTCGTCGGTCGGGCCGTCCATGCACAGTTGGGGTGCACACAGCTCATGAAGAGCAGCAAAAAATAATTTGATTAAAGCAAGGTTCAAACTCACAACCTATACAATCTCTACTACTAATGGACGACTTGATGAATAGTCTGCGCGGTTTATTTTCGCTGGTTTTTTTTCGTCATCCTCCCACCACACCTTTTCTACCGGTTTATTTTCCTTTCTACTCTTTCCTCGTAAACCAACACTTTTCTAAGGTATAAAAGATCGCAGATCAAACTTTCCTAACTTAGCAAAATCAATTGTTCACTTTCATCAATGCAATTTGCTTTAGGAAATAAAATAACAAATTTTAAGGAAACAAATAACCAAATTTAACGAAAAATCATATTGACAGATATATATTTAAACCTTCCTACTTCAAATAAAACCAATCAATAATTATGAACATAATCATGACTTACCTTTTCTTCATCGATCCTTCCCGTCCAATCTTCGAATCTTTATTCTCTTCTTTTCTACTTCTCTACTTTAAAAAAAACTCAAGGTTCCATCTCCCATCTTAGGTCGCCCGAATCCTGAATCCCTCCACCCACCCGATCGCATTCTCCCACGTTGGTTTCCGCTTGAAAAAAATTCTATACGTGAGTGAACGCGATCTCTTTCTCTCTCTCGCTCCCAAACGAACCCACACCAACCGGCTCCCCTGGCCCTACCCCTCTCGATCTGGTCGATGCCACAATCTCGCCACCGAATCCAGCGTCACCCACCTCCTCTTCCAATCTTGTGAGCTGCAGGCCGCCACCACCGATGCCGCTCGGTTACCGTCCGGAACTAGCCACTTGCGATGGTCCGAGGTCGCCGAAGCCGGCGATTTCGAAGCATCCGCCCGGAGCTACTTCGCCCTCGATGAGGTCCAGTTTGATCGTTTGCAGATTTGGGCTAGGGTTATGAATCTTCCCTATAACCTAAGGGATGAGGCGTGGTGGATGCCGATCGCTCAGCAGATGGATAAAAACGCTCAATCTGTCAGGTTTGATCACAATGGTGGTTATCTGCGAGCAAGGATATCAATTGAGGTAGACAAGCCTCTGAGGAGGTGGATTTTGATTGACTCTGCCAGGAGGAAGAAGATGGATATGTATGAAATTCAATATGAACAGCTGCCCTATTTTTGTTTCTCCTGTGGCAGACTAGGACATTCAGAGCTCTATTGTGCTACCCCTGGATCTCGCGATGCCAAGGGTGAGCTACTGTTTGGTTCCAAGCTTCGAGCTTCTGATGATGCAAAGAAGCAGCCAGCCAGCGACAATTCCACCAGGGAACCAAAGACTCAGAATAAGGCCACTACTAGAAATTCAAGTACTAACAAGGAACCTGGGGAGGAAGTGACTTCTCCTAAGAAGAGCAAGCAACAGCCAAAGCGCAAAGAAGCCCCACATCAAATATACAAACCAGTAGCCAAAACGTTGTTGCTCACAGATGGGAATGTGAAAGACCCTATTGGAGATACGAGTGCAAGTATCCAGGACCCAACTTCAGCCAGTAATGAATTAGAAGGGGATGATTTTGCTCGTGATCCCAAGAAGAAGAAGCCTACACCAGAAAATTTGGCAGAGACCGCAACGCGGTCCTGCCCGTCACGATGAGTAGTTTAAGTTGGAACTGTCGGGGGCTTGCGAACCCCGAGGCAGTTCGGGAGCTACACAGTATCGTGAAGCTTGAAGGACCCTCCCTTCTCTTTGTAATGGAAACGAAAATCAAGGCAAAAAGAGTTGAGGATTTGAAGTATTCGCTTGGTTTCACAGGCAGTTTTGTTGTTGACAGTGTCGGCCTTAGTGGCGGCATCGGTCTGTTTTGGTCCAAAGATGTGACCGTTGACCTGAAGAACTTTAGTAAGAACCATATTGATGCACTAGTTCAGAATACTAATTAGAACGCTTATGTTTGGCGTTTTACTGGCTTTTATGGAGCACCGCGGGCGGAAGAGAGACATCACAGTTGGCGGTTCTTGCGTACTTTGTACAATATTCCCCATAGCGCATGGTTGTGCGTGGGTGATTTTAACGAAACCTTGTTTGCTTGTGAGCACTTCAGCAGAGCGTCTCGGTCTGAATCTCACATGAGATCGTTTCGGGAGGTGGTGGATGAGATCTCCTTCCAAGACTTGGGCTGGTCTGGCACAGCTTACACATGGGATAACCATCAATCGAGAGAGGCCAATGTCAAGGCACGGCTAGACAGAGCCTTTGCTAATGAGGAATTCCGCCAGCTTTTTCGTCACATACGGGTTAGACATTTACCTTCAGTTGAGTCTGATCATTGCTTTGTGATAGCAGAAATCAAGGAGGCTTCGGCAAATCGACCAAGGGCAAAGAAACAATTCAGGTATGAAAACGTATGGCAGACCCATACCGATTATGATCGCCTCGTAGCGGAGACATGGCGAGGCATACCGCGTACTCCTGGTCTCCAAGGCATTGCTTCAGCTCTTGGTACGTTGCAGTCAACCTTCGAACCATGGAGTTTGAAGGAGTTTGGGTGTTTGACACGCACCGTCAGACAACTCCAACAGCGTCTGAACCGTGTTCGGTGTCAGGCTATAGGAACGGGGCCATCGGATGAGGAGAAAAACATTGTTAAAAAATTGAAAGAGGCCCTGCATCAAGAGGAGGTGTGGACTCAGCAGCGGTCGAGAGTTCCGTGGCTTCGCGAGGGTGACCGCAATACATCATACTTTCAAGCACAAGCAGCACAGCGCCAATGCATGAACAAAATTACAGAGTTGCGACATGCTGATGGCACCGTGTGTGCTAATGGAGACGAGGATAAAGTGGAGGTGCAGACCTTTTACCAACAGTTATATGAATCACAGGGCTTTGCCGATCCACAGTTTTTGTTATCGCATGTGCCGGTCAGGGTGTCACAGGCAATGAACACCGATCTCTCCAAACCCTACACACCGGAGGAAGTCAAGGTGGCGTTGTTTCAAATGGCTCCGTCCAAGGCACCTGGTGTGGATGGCTTTACTGCAGGTTTTTACCTGCGTCATTGGGACTTGCTTGGTAATGATGTAACCCAGGCAGTGCTCGATTTTTTGAATGGGGGCGAGCTACCATCGGGTCTGAATGATACTTCTATTACTCTAATTCCCAAGGTCAGACATCCCCAATCAATAACTCAATATCGTCCTATTGCTTTGTGCCCAGTTCTTTACAAGATTGCAGCTAAGGCAATCACTAATCGCTTGAGATGCATTATGGACGAGGTAATTAGTGAAGAGCAAAGTGCTTTTGTTCCCGGACGTCTCATTACTAACAATGTTCTAGTTGCTTATGAAAGTATACATACGATGAGAAGGAGGAAGAAGGGCAAGAATTACTCTTGCGCGATCAAACTTGATATGATGAAAGCATATGATCGCGTCGAGTGGCACTATCTGGAAGCTATACTAGTTCGGGTGGGCTTTTGTATGAGCTTTGTTAGATTGATAATGAAGTGTGTCTCTTCGGTTCGGTTTTCGGTGCGTGTCAACGGAGAGCTATTACCATACTTTACACCAACCAGAGGATTCTGCCAAGGAGACCCAGTTTCACCTTATCTTTTTCTGCTCTGTGCAGAAGGTTTTTCATCATTGTTGAAATATTACAATGGAATAACTATAGACAGGGGTCTGAGGGTGAGCTATAGATCACCATGGGTCACACATTTGTTATTTGCAGATGATAGTCTGATCTTCATCAATGCATGTAATCCAAGTGCTCTCAGACTTAATGAAATTCTCAGAATCTATGGAGAGGCCTCGGGCCAAAGTGTTAATCGTGACAAAAGTTCAGTTTACTTCAGTGCTAACACTCCTGATTCGTTGAGGCAGGTTATGCAAGCAACATTGAATATCCAAGTTCAAGCATTCAGTGAGAAATACCTAGGGCTACCTACCGCTATGGGACGGATAACAAGTGGCACCTTTGATCATATCAGCGAAAGAGCTCATGGGAAAATGCAAGGCTGGTCGGAGAAACTATTGGCATGTGCAGGCCGACAGACTCTTCTCAAATTGGTCGTCCAATCTATTCCTACATATCCAATGAGCACCTTTCTCTTGACCAAAAAAGTGTGTAAGAGTCTTACTTCACCAATGGCTAAATATTTTTGGAGTAGCTCTCTTGACAAGAAATCATTGCACTGGGTGTCCTGGAAGGAGCTATCTACACCCAAGTGCAAGGGTGGCATGGGTTTCCGAGACCCTCATATTTTCAATCTTGCGATGTTGGGTGTCACAGCCCCAGATCAGCCCTTGTTTGTTTTTGTTTTAGCATCTATGCAACATGTTTAAATTTTATGAAATTTGAAATGGGGATGACCAAGCCCTAGCACCAAAGCATTGCAAATAGGTTCAACTTCAAAATATTTTCACAGAACCCAAATTGGTTTGCAAAAATGTTCATGATTACTGGAAAAGGGTGAAAACCATATCCAGAGATGATGGATATTTTTCCAAGACATTTTTGGATTTTTGAGTAAACCATATTGTATTTGACTTTGGGCATTTAAATACTATAAATAATTTAAATGTTCAAATAAATGTTGAAATTGTTAAGGTCACCAAATAATTGAAAGCACCCATAATTATTTCGAGGATTTTATAAAATGATCGATATTTTAAATCAAATCAAAACAAATTGCGTAAATAGAAAAGAGAAATGAACAGAAATAAAAGAGAGTAGGCCACTGTGCCACCTACCTAACACTCGGCACCACCAATTGGCCCACCGCCCAGCCCATCTCCACCCCCTCCCTCGTCTGCCTCCCTCCTCGCTGAAGGACAGGGCGGGCGTGGCGCTGCCGAGAGGCCTCGGCCACCTCCTGCTTCCTCCTCGACCCCAAACGACGCCACGCACCCCCAGCCCCCTCTAGACTCTTCCCGCGCCCATCCCTCCTCTGTCTCTCTCCTCGCCGTTTCCCATCTCGTGGCTTGGCGAGCTCACCGACGCCGATCGCCCGTGCCGTGTGAGCCACCCCTCGCCTCTCCGGCCCGTCCCGATGCTCGTGCATCGTCCTCTTCTTCATCCACGCCGAGCCAAGCAACCGGGAAGCACCACAACGCCGTCCCAGACGCCCTCTTCAACCTCGGTGCCGGAGATCCTCGGCGTCGATTCGCTACCCACCGCCGTCCCAGCGCCGCCGACCCCTCCGTTAGCCTCTCTGTGAGCTTCGCGTCGAACCGTCCCCTCCTCTCTCGTTTACGCTCGCTAGCTCCGATCCCCACCATGCCGAGAGCTCATCGCCGCCCGTTCACGTCGCCGCCATGCCATCGTCACCTACGGCGCGACCGAGCACACCACCGTGCTCGGCGCCACGCCAGACCCCAAAACCCTCACCTATTGCTCTGTTGTGCACGGCCACCGCTCGCGCCTCACCCGAAGCTCCGGCCGCTGCCGAAGCTCCTCGCCGTCGCTATCGCCACCCTAGCTGCGAAACAGCCACCCTTGGGCGCGCCAGCGTCATGGCGTTCAACGGGACCAGTCCGCTTGCTCCGTCGCCGGAATCGCCGAACGCATTTAACGCCGCTGTTGCTTACCGCCGGCGGTTAGCCGTCGGCGTGGCCACTCAATTAGGGCCTAAACACCCGCTAATCACCCCTAGAGCCACCGCCATGTGGGCCCCTGCGCTTAATTAGGATTAGTTTATTTTCTGTTAAATTAGTGTTAACACCGTGGGACCCACGCGGTTTTGACATGCTGCGACGGGTGTTGGTAGCCCCACCGTTAGTGTCTCTAACTAGCCCAATCATCGACGGTGGACCCCACTGGTCAGGTTTGACCTGGAGGCGCCCTGTTGACTTGCTGACGTCACACTGACGCCAGGCTGACGTAATTAACTATTTTCTGGAATTAAAATAAATCAGGAAATTCCAGAAAATGATTTAAACTTCAAAAATTCATAGAAATTCAACCGTAGCTCAGTTGAAATAATTTATATATGAAAAATTATCAGAAAAATTCAAGGAATCCATCTGTACCATTTTCATGCATGTTTGAACAATGTTTGTCCTCTGTTTTGGACAAAACAAATAAAGGGCATTTAAATAATCATATATGGAGTTTGAATTTGAATCCTATATTCAAACCAACTTCATTTAATCTGTTGCTAGTTGCATTAGCCCAAAACACATTCATATTGCCATGTCATGATCATGCATCATATTGAGCATTGCATTGATTGTATTTCTTCTCTGTTCTTGATCTCTGTCCCCTCTCGGTGAGACTGCATCGATGATGTGATCGTTGACAGCGATGAAGACTCAATGTTATCTTGAAGTGCCGAACAAGCAAAACCCCTTGTTCATTCCGATAAAATCCTACTCTCTCGCTCCTGCTCTCTTTTCTTGCATTAGGACAACAACGATTCATTTGTTACTTGTGCATGTAGCTGAACCCCTTATCCATTGCATGACTGTCATTCCACGGTAAATAGATGAAACCCACTAGCATGAGTAGGAGTTGTTTGAGCCCTGTTGTGCCTACTCATACATGCTTGTTTGTCATGCACCTCTTGCTTAGAGTTGAGTCGGTCGATTCTTGAGGATGAATCGGAGGTGTGTGAACATGACCCATCGTGTGTGAGCTAAGTGTGTGAACACGATTTGGTAAAGGTAGCGGTGAGAGGCCATGTAGGAGTACATGGTGGGTTGTCTCATTGCAGCCGTCCTCGAGAACTGAGTTACGTGTTTGTGATCCATGATTCAGCTACTACCACGCATTGGGCCCAAACCAATGGACCCTCTCGCTTCTTAATCACCCTTGTCCTCTGTCCGGGAGTTGCAAGTAGTTTACGTGTTTGTAGTATCTTTGGAGGTCTTGGCGCAGCCCGACCGTAGGGGTGGGCTGTGATCACGGTAGGCACGTGGCACGGTGTACCGCGCGCCTGTTTGGTGTCTCGGGAACCTGTTCACATCGTTTGGGGTCAGTGAGCGAAACTTGGCGGAACTCCTCATAGATGGAACCCAAATAGGCGATAAACCCGGACTAGGGACTTGAGTGTTTAGGTAGGCCGTGGCCGACACCCACGTTGGGCTTCGGCTGAAGGTTGCCGAGTACATGTCGTAAACGGCGGTAAGTGGTGAGCGTGTGTGAAGAAGTACACCCTGCAGGTTAACATTATCTATTGAATAGCCGTGTCATGGTAATGGACTTCGGGATGCTTATAACAGTTCATAGACAAGTGAAAGTGGAAACTCTAAAATCGCAAGATAAGCGTGAGTGCTATGGATGGCGTTCTCGTAGGGAGGCGGTGCGGATCCATAGTGGTGTATTGATATGGTGAATATGTGGACTCGTGCGCCACCTCAAAAGAGTTACATTGCGTCGTGAGTTCGGGATAGCCACCGAGTCAAAGCTGGCTTGTCTTTGTTAAACCCCACCATCCCCTTTGTTGATAATGATGCATATGTAGTTAGTTACGATGTAAGTCTTGCTGGGTACATTTGTACTCACGTTTGCCTATTTTATGTTTTTGCAGAGAGACCTCGGTCTCGCTAGTAGTTCCGCGTGGACTTCGACGTTTAGCTTGATACCTCAGCTACGATCTTGTGCCCTCGGCAGGATCTGGTAGATAGTCAGGCTTTCTAGCCTTTTTCATTTGTAGATGTCTGTACTCAGACATGTTAGCTTCCGCTCGTGCTTGACTTGTATGCTCTGAATGTTGGGTCATGAGACCCATGATTTTAATATCTCGCTCCTCGGAGCCTAATGATTAAATACTTGAGTCGTAGAGTCATGTTGTGATGCCATGTTGTATTTGCACATATCGAGCATATTGTGTGTATGTTATTGAAATGCTTGGTATGTGTGGGATCGACTATCTAGTTGTTTATCTTTAGTAGCCTCTCTTACGAAATGTCTCCTAGTGATTCCATCGAGCCATGGTAGCTTGCTCTTGCTCGGAACACTTAGGCTGGCCGGCATGTGTCCTTCTTCGTTCTGTATACGTCCCGGGAAATGTCACGCATTGAGTACCGAGTCTGTTAGCCGCTTCATGCCGGTTTACGAATCTGCTAGCCCAGTGCTACAGCCCGAAACTTACTTGCGATGACCGACACGTTCGATCTTTGGGTCATGGATGCTGTCCTCGTAAGTCTGTGCCACTTTTGGTTTACGACTAGCCATGTCGGCCGGGCTCTTTTCATATGGATGCTAGCGACACTATCATATCGTGTGCCAAAAGGCAAACGGTCCCGGGCTAAGGTAAGGCGACACCCGTTGGGATACCGTGCGTGAGGCCGCAAAGTGATATGATGTGTTACAGGCTAGATCGATGTGACATTGAGTCGGGGTCCTGACATTGGGCAAACACGGGTGGCGGTTCATCACCAACCCCAATTCCCTTTGTGCAAGAGTCTTGAAAGGTCGTTATTTTCCCGACACTGATTTCATGCGGGCTACTGTCCCAAAGTCGGCGTCGGCCACTTGGAGGGCAATCATCGCTGGGAGAGAGGCCCTCCGGTCCGGACTGATTTCTCGAGTGGGCGATGGCTCCTCCATCTCGGTTTGGAACGACAAGTGGATCCCAGGTACTATATCTATGTCTCCCATTTTTCGGCCACAGCACACGACCGTGGAACGTGTGTCCAAGCTTATTGATCCATCTAATTGGTCGTGGAGACAAGAACTTGTTTGACATACTTTCATTGGTCCTGATGCTGAAGCAATCTTGAATATTCCTATTCGGCAAGGAGGAGGAGATGATTTTCTTGCTTGGGCATTCGAAAGATCGGGGAACTACACTGTGAAGTCGGCGTACCGTGCTCTCGTGACTCAGAAAGAGCGAGTTGCTCTAGAGGAAGGGACGGCTACCGGAACCTCAGAGGAAGATACACAGATGTGGAAATCTCTTTGGAAATTGAATGTTATCCCAAAGGTTAGAGTGTTCTGGTGGAGGGTTCTTCGTGGAATTCTTCCAGATGAGGCCACTCTTAACTATCGACATATTGCAGCGATCCGTCGATGCAATGTTTGTTTGGCTATGGACGAGAATCTGGAGCATGCACTCATCCATTGTTCACATGCAAAACGCTTCTGGGAAGAAGCGCATGCTTGGTTCGGCCTCAGACTTCCTCGTCTCCACCCAGACTCTTGGGCGCGGGATATCACATGTGATCCCCATTTTACTAATGATGAGCGCGCAAAGATCACAACAATCATGTGGTCTATATGGCACTCCCGGAACAGAATCAAGCACGGCGAAGAGGGAAGGAATCCAACAGAAACGCTCAGGGCCACCAAGGAGGCGATTGCCCTCCTTCATCTTCCACGTCGAGATGCAATGATTTTGCCGGGCTTCGGTTGGAGACCGCCTGATGATGGGCTCATCAAGATCACTACAGACGGTGCCTTAAACCTAGTAGATGGCAGGGGCGGTGCAGGGGGGTGGCCAGATCCTCTTCGACGCTCCTGGGAGCATGGTGCAAACCATATTTGGGAATTACTGATCCCTTGATTATGGAGGGTTTATCACTTCGAGATGGAGTCCGTTTTGCATCCCTTCGAGGATTCTCGCATGTGGTAATGGAGACTGAATGCTTGGAGATGGTGACGCTCTGGAACACTCGCCACAATTCTCGGTCAATTGTGGCTCCTTTATTGTTAGAGATAGGAGAGCTATGTAATAATTTTACTCTTTTTGATATTCAGCATGTAAACAGGTCAGCTAATGTCCCGGCGCATCTTTGTGCAAAGCGTGCTTGCACACTAAATGTGACCGATAGCTGGCTTGAGGAGACTCCGGGTTTTTTGGTGACCAGCCTCTTGGCTGATTGTCCCAAGAACGCCTTCATATTTTTTTTTTCGAGATTGACGGGGGGGCCAAAAACCCCACCGCTTGTTATATTCCAACTCGAAGGTGACTTGGCAGTCAGTACATATACAAGTAAGCGCCCAAAGGCGCAAAAGAAAATTACAGGGAAGGCAAGAGAAAGCCCAAAACTAGAAGAAAGAAACAAAATGGAGGGGAAGGCTGGCACCAGTACCAAACCGTAACCCCTGGAGACCGACATCTCGAGTAGCGAGCTCCGCTGAGAACGCCTTCATATGAATAAAGCTCTCTGATTTTCCCCGCAAAAAAAATACTTCGCCCTCGACGTTGAGGAGGGAGTGGGCCTAAGCTGTTGGTCTCCCAGGGCCCGCCACCGCTGGGGGCTCGTACGTGGCGCCGATCCGGTCACCGGCCACTGCTCCTTCTCAGTTCGTGCTCCCTCCTACCTCACCTTCCCCTGTTTTTGTTCTGCAGGTTCTTGAGGTCAGGTGCGGGCGTGCGCCAACTAGCGACTCGGAGAGGAGCTTTGGCTGTAAGGACCATACAGCTTAGTTTCTCCTGGGATCACGTTCTCCGAACGTCCATTGAGTTTCCGAGCAAAGTCTCTGCCTCCAAGTTCAATCATCTACACATCCACGTAATAAGACAACTGTGTAACAATTATCCAGCGTAGTTGAGAAGAAGAGAATACACAAGATCAATTTATTTTTAGGGGTAGGAAGTACCAATCAATCTCGAAAAAAAGTAAAGTAATGATCAATTCCTCAAAATGCAGGCCAAGGCGGGGAGCTTGTACATGGGTTCCTGGAGGCTGTACTAATGAAGGAAGACAAGCAAGCCGTCGATTGCTGCAACTGGGCCGCAGGGAAGATCGGAGTCAACGAGTGTGACGGTTGTCAAGGCAACAGTAACCTTCTAAAGGACCTTCTATAGTCTCCTGCCAACGCCGGATTAGATCGAGGTCGCGGTTGATTTGGTGAATTGCGCGTACCTAGGGCTGAACCGAGAACGCTGGGGGGATCGCCTCATGACGCTCGGAGAACTCGTCACACTCGGCAGCCCCAAGCCGCGGCCCAAAACATCTTCAAGTTCCATGGATCAAGAAGGTATAGCAATAGTACTGTCGCACCTGTATACAACTACTTACAGGTCAATCATGTGGTGGAACTATTTTAAATTGCGGTTTTGCCAGAACTGATGCTAAGTCATGGCAGGTTGTTCCTGTTGCTGATGTGTGCTGGTTATAACTTGGATTCCATGGATGATGATGAGATTCTGGCGGTAGTGTTTTCATCTGATATCTTTGATATTTTATTTACTGAATAACCTTCCTAGAATCACATAAGCATATCGCCTTATCATGTCATAGTGCAGCTAAACCTGAGCGTAATTGCAGGCTATAGCTCTTTATTATCTATATATATTGAATGACTGAATGGTGACACTATATTGAACTCGTCAATTCTTCACCACATTGTTTGTTTTGATATTCTATATTACATGCATAGATTCGGAAGTTACTTTAATATCTTGGGTGGCCTAATACCCAAGCCTCTATTCCAGGGAGCTTTTTTGCTCCAAGGATTGGCCACTTGGGTGAAAGTGATGGATCTTGTATAATTTTTGTGACACGTGCTATTATTTTGGGATGTGGCGTGGTAGAAATGCAATGTGGATCCACTTATTTGGTACAAATTTTTTGAACGTGTGTGGCACTTCGTTTGGTTGATCTAGCGTTTTTTGGAGCTGTGTGTATGTGCTGTCCCTTTCGGGTGTTTGATCATGTTTTATCTCTTTTGTGCTGTCGCTTTCGGGTCTTTTAACGTCTTGTTTTTGCTAGCGTCTATTGCTGTCTAATATAGTTTTATACCGAGTTTCCAGCTAGATTTATGTTGGTCAGAAGTACTAATGATATGTACTTAGTAACACGACGTGATGGAGCAGATCAATGCAAACAATATAAAAAAATTTGTAAATATTAGTTGCAGCTGGTTTAATAGGAAAAGGAAATTAGATAGTTAGTTCACTGCCCGGTTTTTTTGCTTGCATGCAGATTAATTGGTTTGCATGCATGCAGACTAATTAGGTCGGGCCGCGTGGTAGTCAGTCGATCTTCTGCGATTGGTTGTGCGATTGGATTATAGTTGCAGCTTGCAGGCGACAAGAGATGACAGTTCAATCGTGCGACCAATCGGAGTCCCTCGTTTGATTGGCTCTTCATTTGAGGTGAGATACGACGAGATGTGTCAGGCGGTGTGATGCATCCGGCCGGTGGACTGTCGTTGTGTACTAGCGGGAAGCAGGACTGGCGGGAAGTGCATGGGGAGGATGTGCATGCTTCCAAGTATAAAACGACAAGGTATGCGCGTGTATCTATGTAGGGACAGCAGCGGCATGTCGGGCGAGGCTGGTTAGTCCAATCGTTGCGTTAGCGCCGCCCGGAAATTACGCGCGGTGTTTTTCTGTCGTTTTTAGCGCATAATTCACGCGGTGGTCTTTGCTATTTTGGTCGTAGAAAATTACGTGCCGCTACCGCTTCGTGGTTTCTAGAGTTGTCTGGTACAGGCCTTGGTATGTGCTATAAATAGGCTGCGTTTCTTCTTTTGGTCGTGTTTGTGGTTTGAGTCCGTTTCTTTCTTCCTGCCGATGGTTGCTCCTTCCGTAGTCGTAATGGGTTGCGTCGTTACGTCGTCCTCGTGGCTCTCGTGCTCTTTACATTGCTGGTCGTCGCGGCGAGACAGGCGTGGTGTTGGTTCTGCTTTACCCGATAGTTCTCGCATCCGTTCATCGCCGTCCGTCGAGTCGGTTTAGTTGTCAGCGCTGGGTCTTCATCGTTGCGTGCTTTGCCTGTCGCGAGCTGTTCCCATGGATGTTGATGTGTCATCTGGTTTGTGTTTTTTCGTTGCATTCGGATTATTTTATTGGTTTTGTGGTCTAATTGTTGTTATTTGGTGTTGCAAGGTGGGTGTAGTCCTTCTTCTGCTGCTTCTCGCAGGAGGAGATCCGTTTGGGCAAGCAGCCTGTTGATTGTAGTTTTGGTTTGTGTGTTACGATCGATGAAGACCTTCAGATTTGCTGTTTTTGATTATACCGATCACTTGATGTGTCTTGTATTTGCAGATGTACGTCGTCTCGACGTGATGCTGGTGTTCTACGCCCGTTTGCCTCACGCTATAGAATATGGTATACTCTTATTTTTTTTCTATAAGGTATGTGGATGGTTTTGATAGTTGAATATGGGTATTGTGGTCTGGATGAATCGTTTTATTGGGTTGGGATTGTGATTAGTTGCGTGGGACATGCATGGTAGATGATAGTTGACTGGGGGAATGGTGTTTGTGTTAACTTCGCGTCATGGTTTTTTTCTGATAAATGAAAAGAGAAAAAAGTGCCCAACTGGTGCTGCTGTCTGGGGTCACGTCCTCCATTAGAGGCCTCCTCTCGATCTTTTGTCACTGGAAAAATAAGGGAGGAGGGACGAGATACATTGTGGGATGGAGAAAGAAGAATAGAGTGTGTGGTCATTTTTATAGACCGAACTCGGTGTTGGATGGGCGAAGTTCATCGGCACCACTCGCCGGTGTTCAGTATGCGAATCTGTGAGCAGTGCCAAAAAGGTACTGCTCCTTGAGGCGAATGCTTGCTTTATCGGCAACGAGCGTGCCTCGCAGTATCACGTTAGGCGTGGGTAAAGCACGCAATGCCGGTCTTTCAAGGGCGAATCTGCGAGCAGTGTCAGAGAGGTATTGGTCCATAGAAAGACTCTTTGATGTGACAACATCAAATACACCTCACACTATGCTCCCCTCGATCTTTTGTTACCGGAAAATAAAGGAGGAGGAACGAGATACATTGTGGAACGGAGAAAGAAGAAAAGAGTATGTGGTTATTTTTATAGCCCGAACTGGGTGTTGGATGGGCGAAGTTCATCGGCACCGCTCGCCGGTGTTCAAGATATCTTGAATCTGTGGCGGTGCGAAAAAGGTATGCTCCATTAGGTGACTACTTGCTATATCGGTGACAAGCCGCCTCACGGTGCCACGGTACTACTCTAGGTATTCTATGCTCGAGATAGCATAGGTGAAACGGTGTGTAAATCACACAAGGCGGTCTTTGAAGGGCGAATGTGCGAGCAGTGTCCAAGAAGTATTGGTCTATTGTTGAAAGATTATTTGCTGTCACGACATCGACACACCTCACGATGTCGTGATACGCATTGAATGCTCCACATGTGCGGCATTACAGGTGGGGACAATGCTGAAAGCGGCCCACATAGATGAAGGATAAGCCACTTAACTCCTTGGTAGACTGTAATAAGCAAATATTTAGATTCTGGAAAAAACCTCTTCCATTCCTCAAGGATCCACATAGCAACTATATGTAATTCTGTTACTAAAAAAAATATTGAGTGCGAAATGTTTATGGTCATTACAAATAAAACAGTGTTACAAACAGTTGTTCACCGTCCGTACTTACATACATTTCTAAAAAGATTTCATTGGTTTTAAAATTCTTGATGACGTCAAACCATAACTGGCCGAATTTAGATTGAATTAAAAACTATCATGTATATATTTGTATTTCTCTTTTTCTTTTCATCTTTTGGTCTACATCGTCTAAATTCTTCTTTCTTAATAAAGGTGTAATTTTTTTTAGTTTTTACATGTTCGCCTATCTCATCTGCCTGCCTCAAGCTTTTATCATTCGCTAACTTACATTGTCTATCCTAACAATTGTCCATGCTTATCAACATGTAGTACAAACATATGGACAGGCGCGGCGTGCCGCCGCGCAAGTTTCGCTAGTACTTCCTATATGGAGAATAGTACAAGAGCAATAACTAATTAAATTTGTGTTTTCTTAGATCTTCGCTTTCTCTTGTTGCGTGTAGCTGTCTCAGTTCATATATACCTAGCTACATTTTACGTCATATAGGATGCAGTTTAGGTTAGTAAAAGGAGACCTTATAGTCCAAGACAATATTTTCTAAATTCTAGCTAACTCTGCTGCTAATGAGAATCATCAACTGCTAATGAGAATCATCAACAAGTTGCATTTTTCCTTATCTATACTCCTAATGAGGGAGCCCGTACGTCGTTTAGTTTGTACGCATCCCCTATCAATCGAAGCAAACCTCCCTCACCGATCCCCCTCCCACGGATTTTTTTTTGTTGATTTCTTTCTTAACGTTCCCATCTGAATCGATCCTCCCTCTCCAATTTTCTACTACAAATCATAACTTTCGTTGTACGCACCGCACCCCACCACCACTGGCCGATCTACCCGGTGGTGGCAAACTTATACCCTCCTGGTCCTCTCGTTCTTCTCTCTCGAAACATTGACGATGGGCAAAGTCATCGTTGGTGGCGGTGGCGGCGAATCAGGTAGAGCCCCCCCTCTCCCCAAGCATGCCCCTCTCATCCCCTCACTCGAGCGGCAAGACCCCTGTTGGAATTTGCTAGTGGGCTTTTGGCCCAAAGCCCAACTAAATTTCTGAAATTCTCTTGGCCCATTCATGCACACATGTGAGTGGAGTGAGTGAGGCTAAAGTTTAGTCCCACCTCATAAGTTGAGAGAGAGTTGCACCTCTTTATAAGGTGAGCTCTCCTACCACTTGTATGAGCATGAGAAGAGGAGACCTACACGCGCGCTCCTCCTCCTCGCTCGCCTCGCCACGCCACGCCTCGTCACGACGCTACCGCTGGTTGCAGGGATTGAGCCGAGCCGAGGACGAGCTATGCACGTTGTGTCTATATTTTTGCTGCTCGGGAAAAATTAATGAGTCATTAATTAATAATTAACAGACGCGTTAATTCATCGAACAGTTTCGATTCTTTTGGACCGTGGCGACTTCGGACGTGGGGTTTACTCCCACGACCTACCCGCCCGCACTATATAGTCGGCAGACGTCTACCCTAGCCGCCGCCGCCGTATGGTTTCTCACCACCGTTCCATCCATTGCGCCCGATCAAGTCTTCTCCATCCCTCCTTTCGCGTGCACCGGGAGAAGGGACAGCGAGCCTCCGGAACCCGCCTCTCGTGATCTGTCACGGGAGAGGCGTCGGGTTTTTGGGAGCGCTTTTCATGCGCGATCGCTGGCAGCGACGACTTCGCTGACGACGACTTCTTCCCGACCTCGGCAACCTCATCCTCAACGACATGGGCGACAACGTCAACGCCGGGCGGTCTGTTCCCGCTGCACGTCGTGATTCTATCTTTCTGTTCGAGATCGTGGTAGAATTCATGTTTCTAGTATGTGCCCTAGATGTGATCTGTTCATCTGCTATGCTAGTTCGCATGATTAGTTCAATCTCTGCTCTCGTAGTCATGATTTATCTTACATTTATTCGATTAAATCTCGTAGTAATTTGCTCATATTTTCAACAATCCAAAAACCGACTATAGGCAATTTACTCCGAGTGGTTTTGCTCTTGATCTGAAGCCGCCTTGCCTTTAAGGGGCAATATAAGAGGTGGCGCCGAGAGCGATCTCTGGTTTCGACCATGGGCTGCTATGACGCCACTAAGGGCAAGCTTGAGGCGATCTTAATCCGGACAATTGGAAGCTTTTGAGAAGATCGATACTCTCTTTAAAGGCGCTCTTAAGGTGTTCTTGATGATTCCATTGTGGATTCGTATATGTCGTTTGACAACGGCAAGGACATGTGGGCAGCGCTTCGAGGCCAAGTTTGGTGCCTCGGGCGCCGATGCGAAGTTATGCGTCATGGAGCAATTCTATGACTACAAGATGGTGATGAGCGCTGTTGTACAGCAGGCTCATGAGATCTGATCGCTTCATAAAGAACTTGAGCTCTTCAAGTGTGTGTTGCGGACAAATTTGTGGCGGAGGCATTATTGCCAAGCTTCCACCTTCGTGGAACAATTTTGCTACTTCCACAAACACAAGAGATGTGGAGTTTTCCGTTGCGGATCTCATTGGTACTCTTGATGTTGAAGAGAAGGCGAGAGCAAAGGACACACGTGCTCGAGTTGCGAGGAGCTTCTAGTGCCCACATGGTGCGTAAGAAGAACTTCCAGCCCAATAAGTTCAAAAACAACAAGAACAAAACTCGGGGAAAAGGCAAGTTTGATACAAAGAACAAGCCATCACATTCTACCAACTTCAAGAAGAATTCGCATAAGAAGGGAAGGGACTTTGCCATGTCTGCGGTGATCCTAATCCTTTGGGCTCGAAGTGTCCTAACCGCTTTGAGGAGCGAACATGAGAAGGGCGGCAAGTCCGCTAATGTTGTGATCGGTGATCTTGATATGAAGGAATCGAGTGCGATATTTTTCCTACCATCCTTCGATATTTCAATCCCGATTGGTTAATTGACACGGTGCCAATGTACATGTTTGTCTTGGCGCCTCCATGTTTTCTTCTTACCAGGCCACGGGACTTCTCCGTCTTGATGGGGAACGGGTCACATGCCATCGTTCGAGGTGTTGGTGCGGTCGATCTGAAGTTTACTTGGGGAAGACCATGCGTCTGAAGAACGTTCATCATGTGCCGTCAATCAATAAAAATCTCGTTAGCGGTTCCGTTTATGTCGAGATGGTTTTAAGTTGGTTTTGAGTCCAATAAAGTTGTAATTTCCAAGTGTGGACAATTTCTTTGGAAAAGGCTATGAGTGCGGAGGCTTGTTCCGCCTATCTTTGTCGGATATTTGCACTAAAGTTATTAATAATGTTTGCCACAATAATGAGTCGGATATTTGGCATGCACGACTTTGTCATATTAACTTTGGTTGCATGACGCGCTAGCCAATATGAATTTAATTCAAAATCTCTCTTGTCAAAGGCTCTAAGTGCCAAGTATGTGTGCAAGCTAAACAACCTCGCAAGTCCCATAAGACTGCAGAGGCAAGAGACTTAAGCGCCACTAGAGCTTATACATTCGATCTTTGTGAGATGAATGGCGTGTTGACAAAAGGTGGAAAGAGATATTTCATGACGTTGATTGATGACTCCACTAGATATTGTTATGTGTATCTTACGAAATCAAAAGATGAGGCTTTAACTTTCTTCAAAACTATAAAGTGAGGCAGAGAACCAACTTGATCGAAAAATTAAGCGGCTTAGGTCCGATCGTGGTGGAAGTATTTTTCCAATGAATTTGATCTGTTTTATGCGGAACATGGTATAATCCATGAGAGGACGCCTCCTACTCACCTCAGTCTAATGGGGTGGCGAAAGAAAGAATCGAACTCTAACTGATTTGGTTAACGCCATGTTAGACACATCGGGTCTTTCAAGGAATGGTGGGGGGCGCTAATGACCGCGTGTCATGTCCTAAACCGAGTTCCCACAAAGCATAAGACTATGACTCCATTTGAGGAATGGGAAAGGAAAAGGTTGAAACTCTCTTACCTACGTTCTTGGGGTTGTTTGGCGAAAGTCAATATACCAATTCCCAAGAAGCGCAAGCTTGGACCAAAAACCGTGGATTGTGTTCTTCGGGCTATGCTTTTCATAGCATTGGCTATAGATTTTGATAATAAAATCTGAGGTATCCGACATGCATGTTGGTACGATTATGGAGTCTAATGATGCAACTTTCTTTGAGGACATATTTCCTATGAAGGATATGTCAAGTTCATCAAATCGGAGATACCTATTCCATCTAGTGAGGAACTCACTTGTAATTCTGAACCCACCATTGCGATGGAACACGTTGAGAATCTGTTGAGGGTGACAATGAAAATCTGTAAGGAGTAAGAGACAGAGGACTGCAAAGTCCTTTGGTGATGATTTCATTGTGTACCTTGTGGATGACACACCGGACTATTTGAAGCCTATGCATCTCCGATCTTGACTCTTCGGAAGGAAGCTGTTAAGATGGCGAGATGGATTCCATCTTAGCTAACGGAACACAGGAGATCACCGACCGTCCTTATGGGTGCAAACACAGTAGGATGTAAGTGGGTGTTCAAGAAGAAGCTTAGACCGATGGTGCGATTGAAAAGTACAAGGCACGACTTGTGGCTAAGGGTTATACCTGAAAGAAGGTGAAGACTTCTTTGATACTTACTCACCCGTGGCTAGATGACCACAATTGGTGCTACTATCATCGGCTGCCTCACATGGTCTTCTCGTTCATCAAATGGGCGTTAAGACGGCTTTCCTCAATGAAGAGTTGAAGGAGGAAATTTACATGGATCGGCCGGATGGTTTTGTAGTACCGGTCAAGAAGGAAAGGTGTGCAAGTTATTAAAGTCTTTGTATGGCCTTAAGCAAGCTCCTAAGGAGTGGCATGAGAAGTTCGAAAGAACATTAACTGCTGCCGGCTTTGTAGTAAATGATGGTGACAAGTGTGTGTACTATCGCCATGGTGGGGCGAAGGAGTTATTCTTTATCCGTATGTCGACGACACATTGATCTTTGGAACCAAACTTGATTTAATCAAGGAGGTTAAGGATTTCTTATCTCGCTGTTTTGAGATGAAGGATCTAGGAGTAGCTGATGTTATCTTAAACATCAAGCTGTTGAGAGATGAGAATGGTGGGATCACACCGCTTGATCTCACTATGTGGAAAAGGTTTTGAGTCGTTTTGGGTATAGCGATCGCACGCCTTCTCCAACTCCATATGATGCTAGTGTGTTGCTTGAAAGAATCGACGGATTGCTAGAGATCAACCGAGGTATTCTCAGATTATTGGCTCGCTTATGTATTTGGCGAGTGCCACGAGGCTGACATCTCTTTTCTGTGAGCAAGCTGAGTCGGTTTGTGTCAAAACCGGAGATGATCATTGGCGTCGCTTGAGAGAGTTATGCGCTACTTGAAGGGCATGCGAGCTATGGGATTCACTACACCGGGTATCCAAGGGCACCGGAGGGTTATAGTGACTCGAGCGGATATCGATGCCGATGAGATTAAGGCCACAAGTGGTTATGTTTTTACACTTGGTGGTGGCGCTGTTTCTGGAAGTCTTGCAAGCGCACCATCTTAACGAGGTCAACTATGGAAGCAGAACTCACGGATTAGACACCGCCATTTGTTGAAGCGAGTGGCCGTGAGCTATTGATGGACTTACCTATGGTTGAAAAACCAATACCCCTATCCCGATGAATGTGATAATCAAACTGTGATCGTCAAGATAAACAGTTCTAAGGACAATATGAAGTCCTCAAGGCATGTGAAGAGGAGATTAAAATCTGTCGAGAAACCGAGGAACTCCGAGTTATTACGTTGGATTATATCCAAACGTCGAAAAACTTGGCGATCCTTCACAAAGGGTCTATCACGTAATGTGATAGATAATGCATCGATGGAGATGGGTTTGAGACCCACCGCATGAGTTGTCCATAGTGGTAACCCAATCTATGTGATCGGAGATCCCGTGAAGTAGAAGTGGGAGACAAGCTGTTGGTCACCGAGAGGAGAGTATCCTTATTTTAATTATCCCACCGTGAAGATGCACTACTCTCCGATCTGCATGGCAGGTTGATATCTATCTTAATGTGTTCCAAGTGGCTTATTTGAGTAAGCGAGAGATGTTGTCTGCAGAGCATCTCTGAGGAACACACCTATATGAATTTGATTTATTAACGTCGCGATCTGTGAGAAGTGGGTGCTCTCTAATAAATTCATGAAAGGCCCCGAGTACGACGATACGCTCCACCATGGAAAAGCCTTGCGGCAGCCCAGTGACAGTCAAGAATTTGTGTGGAACTAGTCTCATGAAAACTTGTAGTTCAAGGCATAGTCCACTATTCAAGTTGTGATCTAGTGTAGCATAAATCTCTAAGTGGAAGTTCAACTTCACGGTCTTCACTAAGCACCGGTATATAAACAATGTTTTGGAACCAAATGGTGAAATGTGCCAATGAGACTTTGTGGGGGTTGTTGGAATTTGCTAGTGGGCTTTTGGCCCAAAGCCCAACTAAATTTCTGAAATTCTCTTGGCCCATCCATGCACACATGTGAGTGGAGTGAGTGAGGCTAAAGTTTAGTCCCACCTCATAAGTTGAGAGAGTTGCACCTCTTTATAAGATGAGCTCTCCTACCACTTGTATGAGCATGAGAAGAGGAGACCTACACGCGCTCCTCCTCCTCGCGCCTCGCCACGCCACGCCTCGTCACGACGCGCCGCTGGTTGCGGGATTGAGCCGAGCCGAGGATGAGCTATGCACGTTGTATCTATATTTTTGCTGCTCGGGAAAAATTAATGAGTCATTAATTAATAATTAACAGACGCGTTAATTCTGAACAGTTTCGATTCTTTTGGATTGTGACGACTTCGGACGTGGGGTTTACTCCCACGACCTACCCGCCCGCACTATATAGTCGGCGACGCTCTACCCTAGCCGCCGCCGCTTCGTATGGTTTCTCACCACCGTTCCATCCATTGCGCCGCCGATCAAGTCTTCTCCATCCTCCTTTCGCGTGCACCGGAGAAGGGACAGCGAGCCTCCGGAACCACGCCTCGTGATCTGTCACGGGAGAGGGGCGTCGGGTTTTGGGGGCGCTTTTCATGCGATCACTGGCAGCAACGACTTCGCATGACGACGACTTCTTCCCGACCTCGGCAACCTCATCCTCAACGACATGTGCGACAACGTCAACGCCGGGCGGTGCTGTTCCCTGCTGCACCGTCGTGATTCTATCTTTCTGTTCGAGATCGTGGTAGAATTCATGTTTCTAGTATGTGCCCTAGATGTGATCTGTTCATCTGCTATGCTAGTTCGCATGATTAGTTCAATCTCTGCTACTGTAGTCATGATTTATCTTCTGTTTATTCGGATTAAATCTCGTAGTAATTTGCTCATATTTTCAACAACCCCATGGGGGCGGAGGCATGAAGGCCGGAGGACGCGCCCATCCTCTGAGGGGCGGTGGCAACTGAGTTGGCACCGGAGCAAGAAAGCGGAGCGGATCAAGCACCCGGGGTCGCCTGAGGCGGCTCGGTGCACCTCCAAGTGTGTTAGCAGCTGCATCCTTGGCGGAGCTGGCACGCCCGGCATCATCAAGCCCTTCAACGTCGGAAGGCAATTAGACCAAAGGATGAGTCATCGATGGATGGATTAGATATATGTCCAGCCATTCATTATCCCCATGCTTGTTCTAGCTGATCAACTACTGTATTTGACTGACGACATATAATTTTTTTGATGGAATTGCACATCCATACCCCTCATGGTGTTCAAGGATGGTTTCTGCAGCTGGCAGTACTGGTATGTACGTGATGCAGAGCAGTTCGGACCATGGAATTCTTCTACTCGATTCAGAACAGAATGAGCGTAATTTCTCTGTCTGTACTTACAGTTTATTCATCCAAATAGATTTGCAAACAACTTGCTTTTCCAGCATGGTCATTTCTTGTTGGCATTAGAAGATATCTCTGTTTCACATTATCACTTTCAATATGGATTGTTCTTCAAAGTGGCAAATGCCGCATCATCGCTTACGATTCTGCCTATTGTAAGAGAGCAGTATTCCTCCATCTCCAATCAGGAATAGCTGCTAACTAAGCGCATCAGTTAGAAGAGAAGTTAGAGCTGGTGGGAGTTGTGCCAACAGTTTCCACATATATATCTTCTTAGTTTTCAGATTTTGTTGTTCAATTCAGTTAAAACTATTAGCTTACTGGTTGCAGTATAGCTATTTCTAGAATTTACGATGTGGTTGGCGTGCCTATGTATTTAACTTGATGAGAGAAAAAATAAATCTATGATATTCAAATTTTAGTGGGGCCGTTCTTGATTTTTGAAAGCACTGCTTGGAAGGTAGCTCTAAATAATTCTTCTATAAAATCAGGATATTTTGTTGTTAAATTTTGTATTTTTAGAAGCAGATACCATTCGTTGTTTTTCATTTACAATGGTACATGTTAAGTTATGTATTCATATATCACGTACAGAGTTTTAGATATGAAGCAAACAGTTCAAGGTATTTCGGATCTGTGATGTGTGATGTTTTCTAATGGCACTGTTTATTGTATAATTTAAGATATAACTCGTTATAATTCTGTTAAGTCGTACTTATACATGTAACAACCAACATGTGTAGTGATGTACTCAGCCACCTTCTTCAAATTGAAATTTCTTGCTAATTATAGCTGCATGCAAGAATTGATTTTCAATCTGGTAGCTATTAGTATCTTTTAGAGGGGGATTACTTTGCTTCAGGGTACAAGATGTTCTGATCTTTGTTTTTATTGCTTTCCTATATGCCACTGAATATTGTTGACATTGACTTCCTTCCTTCCATTTCATTCTCAGTGAAGAAAGGAAGCCTTGTGCCAAGGAGAAACAGAACTCTCAATGTTTCTTGTGTTCACCGTACCGAAGAGGTGTCCAAGGTAATCAAAATCGATTGGGGATGCCCTTGCCTGCAATTAGATTACAACACATTTTTTTATGACCGTTGAATGGCGCTCAAATTTAATTATGTGCTAATAGTAGCTCAATGGTGTTTACCTGATGAGTGCCCACAATGTCCAGGTGTGATGCTAATCTGAAAGTGTTTGCTTCAGTCTAAAGGCCATCCAGATCCTGCTCCCTAACCTTTGCTAAAAGAAAAGTTAGATTGTTATGGTGAAAGTACATTACACGAAAATTATGTATGTTCTGCTATTCGAGCAAGACACTTGTTTTCACACTAACACTCTGAATGTCTTCTTACCTTGTATTGTATGAATGCCTACATTTCTTTTCTCATAAAAAGATGCAAATCATCTTTAACTTAAGATGTGTATAAATGTCCAGTAATTGTAGCACATGACCTGATGTTTGTGCTTTATTTCCAAATAAGAACCAAGCTACTCTTTTAGTCACAATCAGCAAGAACATTGAATCATCTTTATACTGAATCAAACACCTTGAGATTAAAGCTTCATTTTTATACTGAAACAAACACGTACATATTTTATTCCAAAATAAGAAACAAACTTGATTAAATGTGGACGGATCCAGTCCCTTACCTCTCACCCCCCATCGCTCCCGTGGACGACGGCTTGGCGAAACCTAGCTTTGCCGCCTCCCTCCCCTCCTCCACCCTCGCCATTGCCGGAGGGCCTTTGATGCTGCCAAGCAAAGCCAGGGCAACATCGACGGCGGCAAGGCCCCTCTTCGTCCTCGCTAGAGATTGGTAGCAGGGGCTGTGGTCACTTGTCGAGGACACGACACTAGCATGGGGCGCGACGATGGTGACACGTGCGTTCACGCGGGCTACGTGGGGGTCCCAAGGTGAGTGGCGGCGCACACGCTGGTGTCCTCGTCTCCATGGGACAAGCTTGGGTGCGGGAAGCGAGCAGTCCTCATCGATGGTCGAAGGGGTGGGAGGCAGCATGGGCTTGGTTGGAGGGTGTCTTGTGGTTGCGGGTGTTGTCGTGCCTCGCTTGGGTGCTTGGTGCCCTGGCTCACCCATATCTAGAATTGCCAGCTCCGGCGGGTGGTGGCGGCTGCACTTCGGTAGCGCTGGCCGGTAGCGGCTGACCATGTGGGAAATGGCCACCGGGACTTGTCCCTGTGCGTAGATGTCCTATCTTGCAACGGTCGGGTCTTCATCGTACCCTCTGTCCTTGTCGAGGAAAGAATTTGTGGCTGAATGGTTGTGGCTCGGTGCTCTGTTGGTGACGTGAATGTCCGGAGGCAGCCGTAGGTGGTCGCTTGGGTCACTGGTGCACCCGTGCTGCTTTGGTGGCAACGGTTTGTTGTTGGTGGCAGGGTGCGGGTGGTGGTAGTGCTATACCTTCTCCTTTGTCGAAATCAGCGGCGCGTGGATTGCTCGCGCTATGGGGATGGCGACGACATGGGGCTCGTCCTCAGGCAGGCCAGCTTTGGGTTCGAGACGGGTCGGAGCTTTTGCTCTGAGTAGGTGAGGCAGGCACGGTCTGGGTGGTGCCCGGTGGTGGTGGTGGTCATGTTAGCGTTGCGTCGGTGTGCGAATTGGCGCGGGTGACCATGTAAATGGTACCGTGTGAGCTCGCCTAATCGGACGTGCCCTCTCTCTCGGTGGGGCGGCGTCCTGATCTAGATTTGGGGATCTGACATTGTCGCACTACTTCTGGCGGCCTCGTGGTGGCACGGGTGAGTTGCCTAACAAAAGCTCCGTGCCTTGGCGGCGATGGCGGCGACACCCGAGGGTGCCACGCTCTTCTTGAAGACGTCAATGTGGTTCTTCTTTCCGTGTTAGGGCTTCAGGTGAAGACTTCTGTCCGGTGTGGACTCGACAGTGGCAACGCTCTGCACTGCTATCCCTCTTAGGGGAGTTGTCGAGGAGTTTAGGTGTGCTAGGTTGCAACGCGAGGGTGTTTAGTTCTTACGATACTTGTTGTTGGTAGCATAATTGCGTGTGTTCTGCATGTGCCGGATTTCTCCAGATCGGAGAGGGATATCTGACCATCATGTATTGTTCAGCCTACACTTCTTCGGTTGTTGTTTTATCTATAAAGCGGAGCGACAACCTGATTTGAGAGGGATGTGAGAGGGGGTGGAGCAATCGGACCTGGGTATGGGAGGAGAGGTACAAACGGGGGAGAAACAGACCTGCGTCGCCGCCGCCTTGGTAGATATGTGGTAGATATGTCGCCCTGAGATC
The DNA here is from genome assembly GCA_021437245.1 of Aegilops speltoides. Classification (NCBI taxonomy): domain Eukaryota; kingdom Viridiplantae; phylum Streptophyta; class Magnoliopsida; order Poales; family Poaceae; genus Aegilops; species Aegilops speltoides. The sequence continues at coordinate 165,793,019 of CM038144.1, forward strand.
TCCTTTCATTTTTTTTCTTTCTTTTCCTGGGCGCTAGGGGTCAAAGGGGTAAGTTTTGCAGCAGATGGAAAAGTAGGAGGAAAACGGAGTGGTATCCGTCCGAATGGTGGGAACAAGCTTTGCGTTGGAGCGAAAGCGGCATGGAATTGGCCAGTTGTTTCCAATACGAATTCGGTATACAATCAAACATCCGTATTGAGGTTAGATGATTACCAATTCAATTTCTTCGGCTGCAGTGAAGACATTTAAATGAAACGTTATATGTATTGTAGCCCGTAGCAACGTACGGGCATTCTACTAGTTGTTTTGGCACAACCGACTCACTTAGCTTCTCCTTTTATTAGATTCCTGAGCGCTATGTGTGGTATGTCACGAAGTCTCATTGGGCCTCGGCTGGGCTTGCTACACATCTAAAAATAAAATTTCCTTACTGTTAATTGCTAACACGAGGGGTCAAACTCCTGACCTGCCAACTTACTCACTAGGGCTGGAAAAAAAAGCTCAAAGCTCGCGAGCTAAACAAGTAGCTCGTGACTCGACTCGAACTCCAAGAATAACGAGTCGAGCCGAGCTTTAGTTTAAGATCGTTTATAGATCAAGTTAAACGAGCCAATCTCACGAGTACTCGTGTAACTCGTTAGGCTCGACACAATAGATCAGCCACTCCCAATACAAAGGAATATCAGCCACTAAACAACCTACGTCCCAAACGCACAACCCAAGGCCCAACCATTGAAGGCCTAGCCTCCTAGGAGACTCATGCGTTACAAGGAAATTATAATTGTTTAGTGATATATATGTTTAATATATACATAATCCTTTTTATCATATTTGAGGGCTTTATGTTTATATCTTTAACAAGCTTAACAAGCTAAACGAGCCAGCTCGCGAGTTATACGAGTCGAGCCAATCTTGGGTTTGAGCTCGTTATAGTAACGAGTCGAGTCGAGCTAGCTCGTTAACGAAACGAGCTCTAGCGAGTCGAGGCTCGAATTCCAGCCCTATTACTCACAAAGACCATGCCCAACCGAGCCAACTCCTGATTGTGTGTAAAACGAGGATTCTCTTTGTTATTAAATAGTACCAGATCGCTCCTTTACAACCTATTCCACTAATTAATATATATCCATGATCTAAAATCAGCAAGCCGCCTTGAGAATAAGGGAACGAATTAAGGAAGAAGAGAAAATCGATATATTAATAGTAAAGAAGGGAAAAGGGCGCGGTGAGGAAGGATGCGATGAGGCTAATTACATAAGAAATAAAAAGAAAAAAGAGAAGCAATGTCACAGCAACAAGGAAGGAAAGGGATGGAAAGAGAAAGGAAAGAGGAGGCTTTCTATATGTATATGCGCCCTTGTAAATAAGGAAGTGGAAGACGGAGTAAATTGCGGAAGGTAGGACACATTTCATTCACTCAATCTGCGCAAACTAAAACGGTCTACACATTGGTCAATGAATGGAAATCACAATGACCAGCCTGGTCCACGTACGCAGACTTCATGTGGCCTATTGACGTTTTTTGCCGCTTTGTTTTAAAGAAATGAAGTAGAGAAAAAGCGCTCTATCTATTCATGGCTATGCGCTTTTTATTTTTTTCCACTTCCCTAACGTCCTCTTCAAGTCATCATTGTTGCTATCGGTTCCATTATCGGTTGTGTTGACCAGCTGCTTGCCTGCACCAATTTCCAACAAACATATTTATTCGCGGGATAAATGTAATAGTGTTATAGTGCGTTAATACAAATTTAGATATACGGGTTCAAACCGGTGCAACCAACTAGCGGTGCTACCTACCAATTAATATTAGCTAGATTATGAGCAAATTTATTTTTATTATGCTCAATTTTCAATGAAACGAACCCATGCAGATCGAGGAACTTCTTCATCTTCATAATAAGATGTTACTACGGAACAAAGTTATGTTGCCTCGCCGTAATTGCTCTTTTGCTTGTGAGCTTTTTGAGGCCCCCTGCCATATGGATATACATGATCAAGAAGAGTTCAGAAAAGCCATCTCAGTTTTTCCAGAAAATTAAAAGTATTTGTTGCCACTTGAAACGTGGTTAGGGCTGGTACAATGCGGGCGCTAGGAATAAAATCCTGGCAGTTTTTGCATCGTGTCGGCTATTTTCCTGGCATCGACACGTAGCCTAGAGTCTGACACTGAAAAAAATATACACAATGTAGCTGCTAGGGCCGTATGATTGTGCATGTTAATTTGCTCAGGATTTTAAACCTCTTGTTGGTGCCGGCCTTAGAGTGATGTTTTTAACCTTTTCATCTGTTGGTCATTAGCTATTAACAATATCCATTTATGAAAAGTAATTCCACATGAGTTTGTCGGCTAATGCTAGCCTACATAGGTAGTGTGTTATGTGGTGGATCAACGCATCATCTCGGGGTTGATCACATTTGGGTGCATTGTGATCACGTAGATATCACAACTATCGTGGACAAGGGCAAGGAGAGGATAAGCTACGAAACGGCAAGGGCATCTGATATTGATTTTCATCCGTTGCAACGCACGGACCTTTTTGCTAATCTCTCCCTAATAATAAAGCACGGATTGGGTCTCCGGGTTCACCGTCATTATGTTTTTTTTAGCAAAAGATTTCATGTTTTATGAATTGAGCGATGTGGTACTAAAGAAACAATTCGTTTTTTGCCTCACGCTCGCTGCATTGGCCCTGGTAGGACGCTCGCTGCATTGGGCCTGCTTCAGTCTAGCCCATCCACGTGTAACTTTTAGATCCATAAATAATCCCACATTGCTCAGTTGCAATTGATCTCGCCGGTTTATATACGTACGGCGTACGGCCTACAGAGTAGGCAAGCGGCATCAGGAAGGGAACGAACGAAGAAAACCCTGTTGGCGCAAGCTAGATGCATGGGAGGGCGGCAAGGTTGCAGGGTCGTTGGCAACGAGGAGGCGGAGAGAGGAGACGCGGGGGAGGGATGAACAAGGCAGAGACGCGGTATAGCTTCCGGCAGAAATCCGATGAGGAGTCTGGTCTAGGCGCGTGGAATCCGGCGATGGTAGGCTTGGCGGGGCCGGAGCTCAGGACAATGCGAAGAAACCGACAGGGAAGAAGGGAGGATGAGCGGCCCCCGGCCAGATCGGGCGACGACAGAGGAGCTCCAGGGCGTCATCCATGGCAACGAGGTGGCAAGAGTCTGGGCTAGACGCGCGGAATCCGGCAAGGGTTTGGCGGGGCCGGAACTCAGGACGACACCGACCTCTGCAGAGGGCATTGGATCTGATCTGGAGGAACCAGAGAAAAACCACCGAAGATAACCAGGACACCCATTGAGCAGTGGGCAGAGAAGCAGCAAACGGAATTTGTTGCTATAAATTTTCAGGTTCTAATTAATAGTCCCACCCCGCCTCTGTACATCAAAGCATAGCAACTTATATACCTTTGGAGTGGCGAGAATCAACAAGCCAAAAAGAGGACGAAATCCAAAAATATCAGCCTAATACAAAGAGATTGCAAAGAGACCAATCAAAGTGATTGAGAGAAGTCGTGGCTTGAGGGTGGAAAGAAGAAGAGGCCGCATATATGCATCACCAATCATCGAGGAAGGAACCAAAAAGAGGAGCAACAGAGAGAGTAACAAGTAAATTGGTGGCCGGCTTGCTTGTGCAACAGCGGAGCAGCCTGAAGACCCCTGTGAGAGAAGGAGGAGGACAGGACGGGACTGGAGGGGAGGAAGGAGGAGCGAGTAGGGGTCGCGGCCGCCGGCCGCCGGGTCTAAGTCGGCGAGCACATTGGCGGCGTTGCCGAAGCCCGCCTTGACAGCCGGAGCCCGTTCCCAACGCCGCCACAGTTCGTAGCAGCACGCGACTCCAAAGGGACCATCACTGCTCACCACCGCTCTTGCACCCAGTCCCATCTCGTGGTGATAGAGTGAGCCAGCCGCTCTGCCGGGCTGCAGGCAGGGGAATTGCAGAGCTGTGGTGGTGTGGTGTAGTGCCAAAAGAGAGAGGCAAAGAGAGGGAGAGATAAACTGGGGAGATGGACGTGTATGACACGTGGAGCACCAGCAATTTTTTTGCGGGTTCTTCTAGCCAACGCGATACTTTTTTTTGGAGGGTAACTAACGAGATACTTTGGGTGATAACTTGTGCACGCATGTCGACTGGTAAATGTTTTCCTGTTTATAATTACTGTTGATTGGGTTTGGATCCTTTACAGACGGATAAATATCTCCAGGTCCATCACATGTGCACGCATGTATTTGTACTCCGTACATGCACGTTGCCCGATTTGATGCTAATTTTTTTGTCAGGTTGAATTTCGTTATGTTTGTCTAAACTATTCTCTAACAGCAAATATCAACTTGAACTTCAAGCCGTTTATCAAAAAAACATGAACTTCAAGCCAAAATGATACTCCCTCCATCCCAAAATTCTTGTCTTAGATTTATCTAGATACGGATGTATGTAACACTAAAATGTGAATAGGTACATCCGTATGTAGACAAATCTAAGACAAGAATTTTAGGACGGAGGGAGTACATAGTTTTAAAAAGGGGTACATGGAAGAAGTAAAACTTTACTATTTAAACAACACATATATTCTAATGCTTATGTGCAATGTAATTAAATTAATTTATGAGTAGTTACCTATGCTCTAATTATGATGCAGAATCTATTTTTAATCAACACATTCATGAAAAATCTCATAAGGGCAAAAGAATGCGCACGAAAAAAGCAAATGTGCAGTCAGAACAAATGAAAGATAGAATAGATCAAATTACATCTAATTGTGAATTGAGGATCAATAGACTAAGCAAAGATTTAATCCTACATATATCGCAACATAATAGGAACATATAAAACATCTATACGACAAGGATTTCACGGTTAGCACACGATAGAAGCATACCTGCTTTGGAGTTGGACAATGTATACCATATTTTAATTGTCTGATGTCAGTAAATAAAAATAAGCACTATGTGTGCGATATTTTTATTATTAGTACTCTAATCTAAAATATAGAGTTGTTCACCCGATTAGTTGACTAGCATTCATGCCCCACATTCTGGACTAGCGCCCCAAAGAGTCCTACCGTTAATTGACCCATCATTTTTGTCATCGTCAAACTTATTCTCTACCATGCCAACTAATTGGGACAATTGCCATTTGCTTCGCAGCGAAGCATGTCAACTTATTTTCCCCGTTGCAACGCACGGGCACGTTTGTTAGTCTCTCCCTAATAATAAAGCACGGATTGGGTCTCCGGGTTCACCGTCGCGCACTTTTTACAGAAAAGCCCGTGTGATTTTGTGCATTGAACCCGCAATCCATTGTTAATCTGCGAAGAAAAAACGGTTCGATGGAAAAAACACCCGTACGCTTCCGCCTCCCCCCACGACCTTGGCCTTGCCGAGCCAAATCCCCTGGCCGCCGCGGCCGACCTCAACCCGCCCGCCGCCGCGGCCGCACCTCTGCCCGCTCGCCGCCCCTGCCGTGCTCTCGACCGCAGCTTCTGGATCAGGTCAACGCGGATGCTCGAGAGGCTGGAGACGACGCATCTGCTCGGTGCAGAACGGCGGCGGCGGGATCCAGCGGGCGCGGGAGAATGAGGGATCCGGCACCGCGGGCGAAGTCCTTGCAGCTGGAGGCGGGCCTCCATGGCTGGCAGGGAGAACTCCAAGGTCATGGCGGGGCTTTAATTTTTCTGGTAGAAAAGAGAGACAGAGGAGGATCCAGGGAGGAGGAGAGGTAGGAGAAGGAAGGGTGCGGCAGGGTGCAGCGGTGCGAGGGCACTGGTCTCCCGCGTGAGGATCGCCTCTCCTCGGGAGGATCTGGAGGGAGTGAGTGAAACTCAAATCCACTTCAGAGCAAGGTACTGCTGTAGAAGTACGAAGAAGCAAGCTGACCAGATGTACAAGTAGTAGCCGGCAACGACGATGAAGCAAGCCAACCAAATGTGCACGAAACGACCATACATCATGCCTGATTGATCCTCCGGTACGTGTTTCATTGGCCAATAGCCCATGCTAGCTAGCTAGCAACCATGTAGATTTCCCACGCTTGATTTATTCCTTTAGGACTTTATTAATTTTATATGTTCTTCCCATGATTATCTAGATAACTGTTGATGTTTCTTTCACGCATACATGGCTTTGCTAGGAATTTTTCCACTGGTGAGGTCTGAACTCTGAATACTATGAACTTAAGGATAAATCTTATAGCAGATCAAAATCATGGACCACGAAAAAAAAAGAGATCAGAATCATGGTTGTGCTGATTCCATAGGGGCCTCATGATGGTTTGTGTTCTTTTATTCAAATGAAAAAACCAAGATTATTATTGTAACTGTTATAGTTGTACTAGCAGGATTATCCTAGAAGGTGTGCCAATTTTTCATCAATTGATAACACAGTAAGGTAGTGAATCATCTTTGTAGAATTTACCATGCCTAGACTGGTTGACTTGGATCATGTGTATGTCTTAAACTTTTAAAAAATTCTCACTTTCTATGCTAAGCTCGAATTTGAAGATACAAGTTGAGGTGTGTCTTGGGACAGTGTGACTAAAAATGAACCTTCAGTTTACGCAATCAAAAGAAAAGTGAGTGATTTTTAATGAAAACATAATACTTCGAGCATAAGCATGTTAAAGTCCAGCAATTGACTTGGCTTATTGTTTTGGAAATCGCAACGGTGCTTTCCCTTGTTTTGTGATCACTTGTGTTATTACTGCCTCCGAAGCTGCAATCTAAAGCCTTCTATAAGAATATCATCATTGAGTAGATCAAAAGTTGGGCGACGAGATAACAAAGACCTTGATTGGCTGGTATTAAGTTTATAAAATAAATTGATTATTTTGTCTAACATATATTGTCGCTAATGTGTTCATGCTTTCCTCGATTACGATATCTTTGAAAATTTGCCAAAGTTGTCGTTGGTTGTTTATCATCCCGGTCTTCTTGTTTCTTTCGGTTCATGAGCACCGGACAACCAAAGACAAGAGCAAGGCCTTCTTCAAGGTACCAACCATAATGCGAGTCTCTTTTTGTGCCACACATTCATCACTACACTTTGTCTGATTCCGAGGGAATCATGATAAAATACGTGTTGTTGCTACATGTTAGTGTAACGGCATCGATCTGAGATGACTTGTGTGCTTGATTGTGGTTGGCTTGTGTGCTTAATTATGAAGTTAATTATTCGGCAAAGACATTTATTTTCCAAGTAACCACGAGGAATTATTCTTTTGGGATCATATTTATTCTCATAAAAAGTAATCTCAACTTGCTTAATGGCCCACATTTTGCGCTTGCTTAAACCTTCGGACAAGACACGACATACAAGCGTGTGACAACTTAACACCTTTTGGGGAATTTTGATTGCTTTTCCTAACAAGAAAATATAACAATATCTGCGAATGCTAAATTGCCAATTACTTAGTTTATCAAAGGTAAAATGTCTGCGTCATGACAAGTATGTGGATTGATTTTAAGTGAACCGACTAACTGGATGATTTAGTTCCTTGTGCTAAGTTTTGAAAAAGAACGTGCTTATATGTTCCTTTGTATTGATTTCATATGGTGAATGATATATTTGTTACTAGCTAAAGTCAAGAAATGTTTACATAAAGAACATTCATTTTCACATCACTTGGGTCTTTGGTTCAGGTGATGTGTGCATCTCCAAACGAAGAAGCGGATATCCACTAAGAAGAAACTCATCCGAGTTCTCAAGTTGAAATCAAATTGGCGACTACATTTCAAAGGTAACATCTATATAATACCTAAGATGATAGTTTGATGTGTAGATTAGAAGAAATCACACACAATAGATGCAGTTAGTATTTTGAAAATAAAGGTAGAAGTCTTTTGTCATAAGCTTTCAAATGGTACCTATTTTGGTCAATCTGAATTCATTTTTAAAAGTACAAAGAAGAACGAGGATGTTGTGCATCGGTTTTAACCATCTTGAGAGTTCATTTAGCATCGATGTATCTATTTTGAGATAGAAATAATTTGGGGCTCATCATGTTTCCAGATGAGATGTGGTTGGAAAATAAATTGCATCCCCTATGCCAAGCCTACCGAGTTCACTAAAGCAACAAGCGGGGATCACCTTGATGCATATCGCCATCACATTCGCACCCAAAGATCCGGGAGCTGCAGTGCAGGCATGATTAATGGCGGTGCCAAAGTCAAGCTTCCGGATGGTGGCGACAACAATGGTGGTCGGAGGCGGCACGGGCTAGCAGCGTGGAAAACAAAGATCAGCAGCTGCTTCATGGTAGGGTGTGTGGCCAGTGCTTGCGGCGGTTGTGGATGATGAAGTACTGGACCTGCGGTGGACGACCATCCGCAAGATCTACATCATCATCTTTGGGTCAGTTCTCCATGAAGGCCATTCTGCGAACGAGGTTGTTCATGTCCCTCCTCATGTACAGTTGTACTTCTATTCTAGGATTTCAACTCTGCACTCCATTCCGCATCCTGAATATTCAGAGTCTCGAGTTTGCATGAGTCTCGATTTGATTAAATAAACAGGTCAGTAAGATAGATTTTTGGTCAAGGATAGATTTTTGATCGTGTGTGGGATGAGAGGGAATACTTATCGGGTTAGGGTCGTGACATTTTTTCTCCTGTTGCAACGCACGGGCATTTTTGCTAGTCTCTCCCTAATAATAAAGCACGGATTGGGTCTCCGGGTTCACCGTCACAATACGCTTTCTTCTCATGTCATAATACGCTTTTACAATTTGTATGGACAAAATCATAATATAAACGAGGTGGTACTAATAATAAAGCGTGGGTTGCAGTTTTTGATTTTCGCCAGCCGCCCGTGCTTGTGCGCATGGGCCTGCCCAGCGCCTGCCCAGCTCCGTCTGCGTGAGCGCCCAGATCCATAGCCTTTTGGCCCGTTGGTCCAATGTGAGCTTTTGCTATCCTCGCATGCTCCCTATGTAGCCCGATTCTGCGAGGATTTGGCCCGACTATGTTTCTTCTCTGTTACTGCGATTTACGCGGTGTTTGTGAAAAGGAGAAGGTTTTGGTTAATAGATAGTCCCACATCGTCTTCTTGTACTCAATCTCACCAGTTTAAATATGTTTACGAGTTGATGGCAACAAGCGCGTTGAAAGATTTGGTCAAATAAGGAATCAATGGGCATCTGAAGGGTGAGGAAAGAGAGGAGGAAGAGAGAGACCGGGTCACAAGGGGAGGGACAAGAGCGGGGTGAGCTGCACACCGGCGGGTCGTCTTCTTCTTGGTGCAGATCACCGGGGAGAGGGACGGAGTTGAGAAGCGGCGAGGATGACCAAGTGCGTCTTGCGAGAGGATGCGGATGATACATCTTGTCTGCCGCTTCGTGGGCGTGAGAAGCGTGGGGATCCAATGGGCCCGGCGTCTTTGGGCGACCGGCTTCTGCGGCGGTGATCTGACATTGGCGAGCAGGCTGCTGCTTGAAATTAAAAATGAATATGGAATAAGAATTGTCCTTAACGAAACAAATGAAGGCGAGAGCAATAGCGAATTGAAGGAGGTGTGGATATCAATGGCAGGCGTGTAGTGCCCCATTCATATCTTATGAATAAAACGATGTGGCGTCTTTTTCGTGCTTGATACTCGCTAAAATTTTTCTTTCTTGCAACAGAGAGTGTGACATGTTTTCCTTACACTTATAATCTTTACTAAATTTGCGCCAAATTTATAACACATTGAACTTTATATTTAGCATACAGTTCCGTTAAATTTATGTCAATTGTTTCAACTGTTGTAACCGTGGGCACTATACTATTTTTATATTTATATAAATGGAGGTATAATCTTATTGGTCCTCCCATTTCGTATGTCCATGGCATTTTTCATATTGAGCTAGGCTGTTCTAACGTTCATCTGCCTGGGCCACTTGGCCTCTGCCCGTTGGTCCGTGTAGCGTTCCACAAATAGAAAAACAGTGCCCTGCCAACCTATCCATGGGACCCGCCCAACAAATCAAAGCCGCCATCCGTCTAGGATATGAGGCAAAATCGTTGACCTCTAAATCGCAACCTGCACTGTTTTTTGTGTTGATCGTGTTAGCCCGCAAAAAAAGGTGTTGATTGTTTTAAACTAAAGTTAAATTTGGTGGTTGTTTGTGTCCTTCACAGACTGGTACTAAACTATTATGATGTAAATCCGGATAACACAAACACAAAGCGCAAGCATTAGATTGCGTTCGCTGGTCTTTCCATGCAAGCGATGCAATTTTGTATTGGTTCCAAGCTCAGGTGGAATGTTCGCTGTGTAGTGAACATCGTGACCGACAATTTGTTTCTCCCGTTGCAACGCACGGGGACTTTTGCTAGTCTCTCCCTAATAATAAAGCACGGATTGGGTCTCCGGGTTCACCGTCACAATACGCTTTCTTCGTGTAAATTTACGCTTTCAATTTTTTCACCTACATTATTTTCGCTAGCCGAGGTGGTATTATTTATAAACCTTTTCGTACGTGTAGTTAACAGTTCTTTTGTTGGGCGTCATTTTTTTAGATCTGGCCCACCCGGATCCTGTGTGTGCCTGTGTTTGAATATACAAAAATAGAGAAAACAATTGGCCAGCGAAGATTCGAACCCTGGTCTGCTAGGTGTGTGCGAACGCATCATACCAACCAGGCTAGACTCGTGAGTGTGCTAACATTGGCGTCTGGCCTTTCAAGAATAGAAAACCACGCATACTCGGGCCAAAACAATGGGCCCGGGCGTGCTGGGCCGGCCGACTGCTGCGGCCGACGGTAGAGACATTGGGGAGCAGGCTGCTGCTTAGGAAATTAAGCAAAGAATATGGCATGGATAAGAATTGTCCTTAACAAAACAAATGAAGGGGAGAGCAATAGCTATTATGCATAATTAGGCCAGCAAGAAAGTAAATAGACATTAATTGCTAATTGCATGAGAAATAAAGAAGGAAGGAGAAAGATAAGAGAGAGGAAGGAAATAGACGGTAATTATGTGGAGCCGGCAAGAAAGGAAATAGATATTTTTGCATGAGAAACAAAAAAAGAAGGAGAAAGGAAACAGACGGTAATTATTGTGAGCGCCATATTAATCGCAAGAGTAATTAACAGGCCAACAATTTGGATTCCTCACATGCATATAAAGAAACAAAGATAAAGAAAATAGACACTAATTGCATGAGAAATAAAGAATAAAAGAGAAAGGAAAATGAGAGGAAGTAAATAGATGGCAATTACAGATTTTTTCTTGAAGGAGGTGCGGATATCAATTGCAGCCGTGTAGTGCCCCATTCATATCTTATTAATAAAACGATGTGGCATCTTTTTCGTGCTTGATACTCACTAAATTCATGCCATTTTTTCTTTCATTGCAACAGAGAGTGTGACATGTTTTCCTTACACTTATAATCCTTACTAAATTTGCGTCAAATTTATAACACATTGAACGTTATATTTGCGCATACAGTCCCCGCTAAATTTATGTCAATTGTTTCAACTGTTGTAACCCACGGGCATCTATACTATTTTTTATATTTATATAAATGGAGGTATTATCTTATTGGTCCTCCCATTTCGTATGTCTATGGCATTTTTCATATTGAGCTAGGCTATTCTACCGTTCATCTGTCCTGGGCCACTTGGCCTCTGCCCCGTTGGCCCGTGTAGTGTTCCACCAATAGAAAAAACAGTGCCCTGCCAACCTATTCGTGGGACCCGGCCCAACGAATCAAACCCGCCATCCTATCTAGGATATGAGGCAAAATTCGTTGACCTCTAAATCGCAACCTGCACTATTTTTTGTGTTGGTCGTGTTAGCCTGCAAAAAAAGGTGTTGATCGTTTTAAACTAAAGTTAAATTTGGTGGTTGTTTGTGTCCTTCACGGACTGGTACTAAACTATTACGATGTAAATCTGGATAACACGAACACAAGGCGCAAGCATTAGATTGTGCAGATGTGGCCGAGATCTCAAACACGACCGTTCGCTGGTCTTTCCATGCAGGCGATGCAATTTTGTATTGGTTCCAAGCTCAGGTGGAACGTTCGCTGTGTAAACATCGTGACCGACAATGATAATAAAGAAAGAAGTGGCAACAAGGATAGAGGCACTAGGGGTGATAATTTATTTCTCCCGTTGCAACGCACGGGTACTTTTGCTAGTAATAATAAAGCACGGATTGACTCCGTGGGTTCACCGTCACAATACGCTTTTTCCCGTGAATTTACGCTTTCAGTTTTTTGGGCAAAAGAAACAATCAGCCCCAATCGGAAAATAAATTCCCACACAGCCTTTTCCCGTCCTTACTTCGACATGAACTCTGCTCAAGCAAGCCCCGTGGTTTCCGACATGGACTATTTACCCGTTCCACAAGCCGAAGGTACATACAGAAAGGACACGAGTCCCTCAATGGAATCCCCAAATCAGATCGGATCCAACAGTCCTTCCCACAGGACCTGCTCCGTTCTGTGCGATGTCGCCTGCCGGGTTCGATGGCGTGGGCTGGGGCGCTGCGCTTCTGCAGATCATCTTTCCAATTGTGCGTCTGATTTGCCGCCTCCCATCAATGTCCACGGCTCTGTGATCTTCCATGTTCTCTCCTAGCGCACACTGTGGGTCTACCCTGCTATCCACCGGCTCCTCATACAACAGCGATGGAGAATCTAAGAGCCTTTGTGGAGACTGGAGACAATCGCATCAGCTCAGCTACGGCCAACGTTTCTCCTCTCTATGTTTCTTTGCATGCCTCATCTAGCGATCCTGACTCGGGCGGCATTTGCTCTCACCGGTAGCGCGGGGCGCTCTCGATGGCGTTGCATGTGTTGGAATTGACGCCCTTGTGGCTGCCAGTTTCTGGTCGCGCCGCACGAGTATCTGTACATGCTGGGCGGGATCAACGAGGAGACAGACCGCCCCATCCATGCTACCGCCAGGGCCGACGTGCGGCTTCAAGTGCCCATTGAAATTTGATCTTGGCAGATTCCTTCTAGAGTTGTGATCCTGGAGGCCAGCGGAGTGCATGGGACGAACATGGAGTGACCAGCAGCGACACTTTGATTGGGCAGATGGATTCCGCTGCGGCGGAGTTAGAGGTAAGTACCCTTGCTGGATTCATCTTCATGGTACATGCATGCCGCGATAGATGTGGCGATCTGACTCTCTCCGTGCCATGCTATGCTAATTAAATCATTGATTGTTACATTGTTCTGCTATGATTTGCATGGCTACATGATGGAATAGATACGAATGGGAGAATACGTAGCTATGATGACTCAACAAGATCGTGGCATGGGGCAATGGATGGCCGCAGTCAAAATCCAACGAACTCCTCTTGTACGATGTGAGACATCGGTTGCATCCGCACCGAATCTTCCAATCTCGCTGATCCATTGAGTTTCTGAAACACCATGCATACGTGCTCCATCCAAGGTACGCCATCGTCCAATTCTATCCATCAGTTTTGCACTTTAAACTAATGACATCGTGGTGCAAGGAAGATACGTACGATACAATATCAATGATGCAAACATATAGGATTGATCGCAAAGGATTGCGTTAAGAACAGAGAAACTATCCATTATAATGATGGATGGCTACCAGGAAAAGAAACAACAATTTTTTCTTCAGGGTAGTTGCATAGCTAGCATAATACGGTAGTTATTTAGTTTTTTTTACAATGTGGTTCATTCGACTCATGTTGAATTTGTGGTAGTGTAGATTAAATTTGCCTCATTATTTATTTGATTTCATAAGCTTTTCAACATTTGCATACGAATACTGGGAATAATATGTTTTTAATTATTAGTTTGGCTCTTAATGTGTTATACTAGCACATATGCCTGTGCGTTGCAACGGGGATTTTTTTATGTGACCACTAATCCATGCATCAGTGTTGATTTATCCTCTAATGTGTGCATCAAGCATGGCATGACAACATCCGCAAAAGTAGGAAGGCACGTGGCCAGCTAGAACTAAATATCATGATTTAATCTTCATTAAATGCGATGCATGCATGCATGACCACCAATTAAGTAGAAATGGTTACATGTATTGGAGAATTTCCTTTGAACCTTTGCATGCAACAAATTTATGCAGCTCAAAATCGAAATAGGCGAGGAAGAGAAATGAAAATAGGACTAACAAACCAAAAAATATATATAATGAGACAAGCCCAACAAACAGAAAAGGGTGTGTGGGGGGGGGGGGGGAGGGGGGATATGCATTATACTCCATAGTTATGGTATATTGTCCTCCCATAGTTATACAAGCCCAACAAACCGAAAAGGAAGGTTAAGTACTCCATTATACTCCGTCGTGTGCATTCTATCTCAAGCATCGGCGGTAGGAAGCATTTATGTTACTTTGTCAAAAAAAAGCATTTATGTTATACATCCTTAGTTTATATATCTTAGAAAATCAATGATGTGTTCGGTGTATATATTTTAGAAAAATGATGGAGTACGTATTCCACAAAAATCATGTTAAATACTCTAATGCGCTTTCATGTATAGTACACTCTACCATGCAGAGCCCATAGTCTTTTTAAATTGGAGTCATTCGGGCTGAGGCACGTGCACTACACCGGAAAAAAAATTGATGTATCCATTTTATTGTTCACCAACGCGGTATGACTACCTCCCTTGGATAGAGAGGCGCATGGTGGGTCAAATTAAAATGCATATCATGCTTAACCTCCATTAAGTACGATGCTTGCACATTGATCACTAACATCACAATCCACATCCAATTGTGCAGTTTAAAATTTTAATTTTTTTGCTTAATTAGAACATCTACAGTCGGACCTCTCAAATCTGACTCATACGCTCGGGCAGGCCGCTCGGTCACTTACCGGTCACGAAATTTTAACACAGGCGAGCGCCTCAAACGGCCCTCAAACGCACGGGCTGACAAGCACCCCTTATATCCAGCCCAAATATGGGGCGAATATCCAGCCCAAATATGGGGCGGATCTAGGCGCGCCCGGGCATGTTCGCCACGTCAGACTGACAAAGCGGTCCCACACGGAAACGCCCGAAAACCTGGCGGTCCGAAGCTCGTCTCCTCCGTTGGACCGGAGCCGTCGTGTGGCGCCACTCCGGCGGGCAGCGTAGTGCCTAGCAAGATTATATAAGTCGATCGGCGGCACCGAAAACCTAGCATACACATTTTCCTCCGCCTGTCCGCCCCGCCGCGACTTTCTACTTCCCCATGGCCCCACGCCACCGGGAGAGGCCACCCATTTCTAATGCCGGAGCACCGCTCGAGCTCCTTGAGCAGATCGGGCAAGGCACGAAGCCCGGATCGCCACGGGGTACCTCCGGATGCACTCGATCTGGAGGAATTCGAGGAGGAGGAGGAGGATGTCGGGGACGCTGGCGACGTGGATCTGCAGGTGGAGCAGCAGGCCATACTCGATTTCCTCCCTCGGAGTTGACTGCAGAGGCCAGCCGCCATCGCCGGCAGGTGAAAGAACATGCGGTGCCCCCATGTTTGGTTTTGGTAATTGATGACAATCTCTATGGACTAATGGTTGCCTTGAGTTTCATTTGAAGGGTTTGTCCATAGGCTTTTCTTGGAGTCCATTTGTTGGTTTCAAGGAGAGTTTGTGATGACCACCGTGCTATTGAGGAATTATCCCAAGATTGGTCATGTGAGTGTTGAGCTTATTGCAAGCATGTCTTGAAGAAAAAGATTGTGTGATCATTCATGTCTACCTTCAAGACATCATCCAAACTAAGAGAGTTGGAAAGATTCAAGGTTGATCAAGACTAAGTCAAGAGTGAATCAAGTTGATCAACTCTCAAAGCGTAAAAGATGTACCAAGGGGGATCAAGTGATCCCATGGTACGGTAAGCATTGTCCATTGCACTTTGTGTACTAACCCATGGTCTATGTGAGAGTTCTATGTGGGGTTAGGTACATGTCCATGGGCTTGCGTCAAGAGGAAGATATCATACAACCCATGGAAAGGCATCAAGTGGTGATCATCACCAAAATTGACGTGTGCAAGTTCAAGTGGAGCATCACGAAGAGATCAAGTGCTTGGATCTTGCCATCCATTGTGGTGTCAATGGACTTGTGAAGATGTGCCGAAGAGTGGCTCACCCATAGTGGACTATGGGGAGCAATCATCTAGTCTTCATCGAGCCAACGCAATCAAGAAAGGTGGTCCAACTTGAGGAGTCAAGATCGTCATCATCTAGCTCAAGTGGATCATGTGCAAGGCAAAGGTTTGCCCTTGATAGGTTTTTATTTTACGGTCTCATGGTGGTAGTTGGGAGACCGGGTTATAGGATCGATAGCCGTACTATCAAGGGGGCTCTCAAGTGAGTAGCTTGATCGTATCGTTCTTGAGAGCTCAAACCATTGCATCCTTGCATCATGTTTCTTGGTTCTTGTTTGGTTCTCTTTGTGAGTCTTAGAGCTTATGGTCATCTTTATGACAAGCTTGAGTTCATCAAAACGGAGTTTGCATGCGTCTTCTATGATGTTTTCGGTGTTGGAGGTTTTACCGGTCTTCTCCGAGGAAGGGTTCTCACCATTTTCTTTTGGGCCTTTTCTCATTTTCTTATTATTGGTATTTCTTTCAAGATTGTGTTAGCCCTTGTCGCTAGCTTTCCAACATACTTGGTTTCATCGAATTCGGAGTCCGTTTGCAAAAGTTGTGGCTGTTTTGGTGAAGGTTGCAGCGGTACTACCGCGACTAGAGCGGATGTAATTTTTACTACCGCTCTAGAGCGGTACTACAACTACTTCCGTGGCTACTTCCGCTCGGGACCAAAAACTCGTCACAAGTCCAGCGGTGGTAAACACGGATGTAATTTTTAGTACCGCTCACAAGCAGTAGTACCGCTACCCTTAGCAGTAGTACCGCTACCCCTAGCGGTAGTACCGTGATGTCAAGCGGTACTACCGCTTGGTGCGGGCTGTGAGCATAACGGTTGGATTTTTCCCCACCTATAAAAGGGGTCTTCTTCCCATTGAACCTTAATCCTTTGAGCTCGTTCTTGCCCCCATTGTTGACCTTCTCCGAGCTTGCTAACTCTCAATCCCTCCATGGATTCTTGCTAGTTTTGAGGAAAAGAGAGAGATCTAGATCCATGTTTCCACCAATCACTTTCTCCTCTTAGTGAGGGAACCCTTGGATCTAGATCTTGGAGTTCTTCGTGTTCTTCTTTAGTTCTTCCTCTCATTTTCCTCCCTAGCATTAGTTGCTTTGGTGGGATTTGGGAGAGAAGGACTTGGGCACTCCGTGTGCCCTTGCCGTTGCATTTGGTGCATAGGTTTGAGTTCTCCACACGATCGTGGAAGTTACAAGTTGAGAAGCTTATTACTCTTGGGTGCTTGGTGCCCTTGAGCTTGTTTATCTTGGGTGCTTGGGCCCCTAGTCGGTTGGTGGTGTTCGAGCTCAATCATTGTGGTGTAAAGCTCCGGCAAGCGTCGGGTCTCCAATTAGGTTGTGGAGATCGCCCGAGCAATTTGATGGTACCGTGACCGCCCCAAGGGTTGCCAAAGTGTCTGGGTTCGGTGACCGCCCCAAGGGTCGCCATCTGTCAGGTTCGGTGACCGCCCTCAAGGGTCCCTTAGTGGAATCACGGCATCTTGCATTGTCTTGAGGCGTGAGGAGATTACTGTGGCCCTAGTGGCTTTTGGGGAGCATTGTGCCTCCACACCGTTCCAAACGGAGATTAGCATCCGCAAGGGTGTGAACTTGGGATACATCGTCGTCTCCGCGTGTCTCGGTTATCTCTTACCCGAGCCCTTTACTTATGCACTTTACTTTGTGATAGCCATATTGTTCTTTGTCATATATCTTGCTATCACATAGTTGTTTATCTTGCTTAGCATAAGTTGTTGGTGCACATAGGTGAGCCTAGTTGCTTTAGGTTTTGTGCTTGACAAATTAACCGTTAGGTTTATTCCGCATTTGTTCAAGCCTAAACCGTAATTATTTTAAAACGCCTATTCACCCCCCCCCCTCTAGGCGGCATCCACGATCTTTCAATTGGTATCAGAGTCTCGTCTCTCTTTGTTGGGCTTAACCGCCTAGAGAGTAAAGATGTCGACTAGAGGATTAGGATTCTCTGACACTCCTAGTTTCGATGGCACAAATTTTGATGTTTGGGTAATTCGCATGCTTAATCTCTTTAGGGTCATGGACCCAAATTTAGAGCGAATTGTAGATATGGGTTTTTCTCCTCCAAAGGATTCCCAAAGATTATCTTTAGAGGATGAGAAAAACTCTTATCTCAATGCTCAAGCCTCTAATGTGCTTTTCGATGCTTTGAGTAATGTAGTTATATTTCAACTCATGCCGTTTCGGGATGCTCATGAGTTATGGACAAAGCTTCAAGATAAATATGGTGTGTCCAAGTTTTGTGGGGATGGTTGTTATCCCTCCACCTCCGGTCATATAGTCTTCTCAACTTCTTCTACTTCACCTACATGTGGTTTGCCACAAGGTAATGATATGGTGAGTAGTGTAGGCCATTGCAATGATGATAGTATGCTTATTGTAGATGATCCTTCATCACTATATTATTGCAATGCTCACTCTTTGGGCTTTAACACTTCGAGCACTCCAAATGTTTCGCATGCTTGTGTTGATAGTCCTTGCATATCATGTAGAAATTGCGTGACTAGACCTCATGATGATATGCTTGCTATGTCTTGTTGCCATGATAAAAATGCATCTATTTCCTCGAATTGTTGTGCTAACAATGTAGAGGAAACCGAACACTCCATGGAACAAGATGTGGTGTTTAATGGTGCCTCAAGGAATCCTACATCATCATCTATTGCTTTTTGCCTTATGGCTAAGGCGTCAAAGGTAACTCCTACTTTGTACCCCAATATGTCTCTTGATGATGGTGTTGATGCTAATGATGATGAGGATAATGATGAAGAGAATGATAATGTTGCCTCCTTAAAAACTAAGGGGAAATGATTTTAAAGCTCTTCATAAAAATAAAATTGCTCGTTCAACTTCATGGAAATTATGTCCATTGCCATTGATGGCAAGAAATACATTGAGGAGTTGGAATCTCATCTCGAGGAGCATGAGGTCACCATTGAGAAAATGGAAGCTCATGGGCGTGATTATGCAAATGAGATCGCGGAGCTATCTCAAGCTCTTGAACATGAACAAACCACCTCCGAATCTCTTGAGGAGACTTTTGCTCTAGAATTATCTAGAGTGAGGGAATCTCATGATAGAGCTCTTGAGGTGGCCAATGATTTCAAAACTAAAATGCTAAGCTTGAAGTTTCTCATGCTAGACTCCTTGAGGATTTTGAGCACCTCGAAAATGGCTCAAGGGTCATCAAGGTGAGCTCATCAAACTCACCGAGTCTCATGCCCAACTTGAAGCTTCTTATTTAAAAGAGCTTGCCAAGTTGTCCTCTCCTATTGTTGTAAATGATGATGCTTGTGCTACTAACTCTATTACTTGTGAAGCATCCATTTTGAAGGAGAATGTTGAGCTACGGGCTCAACTTGAGGTGCTATCTAGCAATTATGGGAAATTGGAAGAAAGTCATGAAAAGCTCTCAAGCTCTCATGATGATCTTCTAGTATCCCATAGTGTGCTAAAGATAGCTCATGAGGCCATGATTGCCAAGGTAACATCTAGTGAGCCTCATGTGGATACTAGCACTACTTCTAGTCAAAATAGTATATTGCCATGTGCTAGTCCTTGTAATTCATCTACTCACAATGTTGGTACATCTTGCGATGAATTGCTTTCCTTGCCTTGTTGCTCTAATGATGAAGCTTATACTTCCTCTAGTACTTGTGTTGAGACTAACCATGTAGAGGAAATCAAAGAGCTCAAGGCCCAAGTCACTTCCTTGAAGAAAGACTTGGAAAAGAGTCATCAAGGGAAATCCACACTCAACAATATCTTGAGTGTGCAAAAATTCCCAATGACAAAGGTGGACTTGGATTCAACTCCAACAAGAAGAATAAGTCCAAGATCAACAAGAAGAAGGGCCAAAAACAAGTCAAGGATTCGGCCAAGATTATTTGCTTCAAGTGCAAAATTGAAGGGCATCATGTTAGATCTTGCCCATTGAAGAAGAAGGCTATTAGTGACAAGCAACAAGGGAAGCGGCTACAAGTGCATTCTCATGCTCAACCTCAAGTTGAAGAAAGGCCTCTTCCCAAGAAGACTCAAGCTAATGCTTCTCAAGTTGAGAAATCAAATGAGAAGAAAGTGAAGAGTAGACGTTGCTACTTATGTCGTGAGAAAGGTCACGTCGCTTCTTCATGCACTAGTGGTAACTTATCCAACCCAATTATTATTGATGATATCTATTCTCTTGGGAAGGATAAGGTTGGCAATGTGTTTGCCAAGTTTGTTGGTACTCAAAGTGGTGTCAAGAAAAGAACCATTTGGGTAGCCAAACCTATTGTGACTAACCTCTTAGGACCCAACTTGGTTGGGGACCAACAAGCTCAAACTTGATCAATAGGTGTTGTTGGAGGGCATTGGAGACTTGGCTAAATTATGAAGAATTAAGGGGACTTCATCATTCTCTTTGTCTCAAGCCAAGTCAATTGGATTATCAAGTTTCTATCTTATATCCAATGTGCCTCCTTGCGGTAACTTGTACTTAAATTGTTTATCTTAAAAGTTACTTGCCCCCTTGCATGTTTTGGTTTTGTTCCTTGCATGTGTTTGTATATGTTGTGATTCCAACGTGCTTACCTTGAGCAATCAAGTATGTGTGTGTTGGTTTGCACATCATGTACGTATGTGTCATGCGTTGAGCCTTTATGCTTCTTATTTGTATCCTAGTTGGCTCGTGTGAGAGATTAATGGAACATCCCATTTTGGGGGAGTGATGTGCTTTGTGCACCCCACAATCCTATAAATGTGTGCACATGAGGAATACCATCTAGTATTGATATTACAATATTATCTAGTCGCTAGGTGGTATATCTCTCATGAGAAATTCAAATTCTAAATAGTCCATTAATTATCTCTTGTTTGTTCCTCTTATTGCCTCTTGTTAAGTTCTTATTGGTATCACATTATGGGGGAGTAATATGCTAAGTGCATACTACAAGCCTAGAAAATGTGTACATTTGAGATATTGTCACCTAGAATTGATATTGTAGATTGTCTTGTTCCTAGGTGGCTTGTTAGCTCTACAAGTTGCAATTTGCTTGTGGTTGGTGTGAAGATGGTGTCGGATATTCTTGTTATCTACCACTGGGAATTATTTCCAAATACTTCTTGTCTTTGACAATTGGTAGTCTTATGTGTGGTAGAATTTGTTGATCATCTTTACATTGGCTTTTGTTTTACTTGCCTTTTCTCTTGCCAAGGTTTGTGTGAACTCCCGTTGTCTTCCATACCACTTGTGGATCTTGTTTATTTCTTGTTCTTGTCTAGCGTTCTCTAGATATAGTGAAAGCGGTGATCCCACCTTGTGCTTTTTGTATTCAAATACAAATCCTATATAATGCACAACTTGTGGGGGAGCTATTCTATTTTCTTTAGAACACTCTTTTTGTGATCCTTATCAAGTGTGTTTTGGTGGAAGGCAAGCCTTTTTCTTTTGGTACTTTGTGCCATCATGAAACTTTGTCGAGAGCTTGGTTTGTTTGGAACCATCCTCTCTTTGGGAGTTTGACATCTTTAGTTTAGTGTGTATCAATGGATATCTCATTCCTTGATGTATCTTTATGATATCTTCCAAGTGATGATTTCTCCATTTGGTATCCTTTTCACTTGGCATTTCTTCGTCTTTTAGTTTCGGGTTTTGAAAGTCTTGAGCATGCATGTTTACTTCATGTATTTCATTTGGCATGCTTTCTTTCCTTGACTCAATATATAGCGGAAACTCCACCTAGTCTCAATTTGGATGAGATGTGCATGAAATTCATTATCATATCTATATGCACATATTTATGTGGAGTTTGTCCTATGTATTGGTGTTTCTAACTATTTGGTCCCGATGAGTTTGGGTACCGTTTAGTTTGTGTTGTTCTTCTAGGAACATTTGGAGATGCTTTGGATGCTCGGCTCACTCACAAGGAAGGTGTTGTCACCATGTGCATATTGGAGTCAAGCTAGGATGATCAATGAACTACTATCTACCTTCAATTGGTATCTACTACATCCTTCCGATGATATCTCGTAACAAGTATCTATTCATGCTTTCCCTTCTTGCATTCAACCTTGTGTAGGTTGCATCTTGGCATGATATTCATTTCATATCTTGTGATACTTGTTTCCTTTCTCAAAGCATCCCAACGATGATCTCTTGTTGCTCGTTGTGATGTCTTTGATGGATTTGTGATTGGAATTCATTTATATACAATAAGACCATATCTAGCCAAGTGCTATGCTTCCAAGAAAATATCTTATTGGTATATTTATGACTTCCTTGTGGATATCTTGTTCCTTCATGTTGTAACTATTTCGGGTGTACATCCTTCTTTGTAGGTATATTCATCTACATAGAACCTTATACACTTGAGAGAAATTACATCTCTAGTTGATATCCTTTCTTTCACGTCAACCCTGTCTTTCTTATGTTATTTCTTTTGTGGCTCCGTGAAAGCTCTTGCCTTGAGTGTGTGTCCTCTATCGTTGCATCTTGATGCACTCTTGTGTGGTGAAGATTACTTTCCTCATGCTTATCTTTACAAGGTTTTTGCCATCTTAATTGGCATCCCTCGTCTTGATGAGGCTTTCATCTTCTATCTTCACCACGGGTTGTCACAAGCATAAGTTCTTTATATGCTTATTAGTAAGCTTGTGAACCCACTTGCTAGTTGTGTGTGTGGGAATGATAGGCCTTGCACCGTGTGCCTCATTATTTCAAGACTATGTTGATGCCTAATGCTCATCCTAATTTTAGTCCTCTCAAGTGCTTCGCCATGACTCACACACGTCTTTTTGGTTGAGCCTATTCTTAAGTTGCCTCTTTTACATGTTGCTCAACCATGTACTTGTTGCAAGCGCTAGGCTTTGTTTCCTATATGCTCACTTGCACTGGATGTGAGTTTCTATTGATTTTGGGGGAGCTATGATCCTATTTTGTGCACTTTGTATTCAAATACAAAAATTCTTATGTGTGCACAAATCATGGGGAGCTTCTCTAGTTTCTTTAGAACACTCCTTTAGGTTTATCATAATATCTTTATTCTTGTGGCATGTAGGATCATTGGTCTAGTAGGTTCAATTGATATCCGTTGATTGCTTGCTTCAATTGGTATCTTCTGATTGCTTGTGTCTCTCTCTATTATGTCTTTGTGTCATATCATTCTTTAGCAATCTTTGTGCCTCAATATAGTTTGTCTTCCTCCAAGTATTTACCATTGGATTTGTGTATGGCATTTCACTCTCTTTTTGAGAGATACTCCCTCCGTTCCTCAATGTAAGGTGCATTATTTTTCCAAAAAGTCAAACTTCTCTAAGTTTGACCAAGTTTATAGACAAAAATATCAGTATCTAGAATACCAAATCATTATCACTAAATTCATCATGGACTATATTTTTACATTTTATATATTTAGTACTACAAATCTTTATATATTTTGCTGTAAAGTTGGTCAAACGTAGACAACAGTTGACTTTTTGAAAAACTAATACACCTTATATTTAGGAATGGAGGGAGTACACAATTTATGGAGGAACACTCCTTATATTGGCATTCTAAGCTTTTCACCCATTTTGGCAATCGATGCCAATGGGGGAGGAGTTTCAGAGAGTTTTGTGGAGAAGTTTAGAGAGTTATCTCCTCTTGCTTTAGTTTTGCTCCATAGTATTTGCATCTCATTCTCATGCATCATTGGTTGTTGCATTGCATGGTGATGCATAATTCCTTGTATAAACTCTCTTGAAAGTGATTGTCATCAATTACCAAAATGGGGGAGATTGAAAGAACATGCGGTGCCCCCATGTTTGGTTTTGGTAATTGATGACAATCTCTATGGACTAATGGTTACCTTGAGTTTCATTTGAAGGGTTTGTCCATAGGCTTTTCTTGGAGTCCATTTGTTGGTTTCAAGGAGAGTTTGTGATGACCACCGTGCTATTGAGGAATTATCCCAAGATTGGTCATGTGAGTGTTGAGCTTATTGCAAGCATGTCTTGAAGAAAAAGATTGTGTGATCATTCATGTCTACCTTCAAGACATCATCCAAACTAATAGAGTTGGAAAGATTCAAGGTTGATCAAGACTAAGTCAAGAGTGAATCAAGTTGATCAACTCTCAAAGCGTAAAAGATGTACCGAGGGGGATCAAGTGATCCCATGGTACGGTAAGCATTGTCCATTGCACTTTGTGTACTAACCCATGGTCTATGTGAGAGTTCTATGTGGGGTTAGGTACATGTCCATGGGCTTGCGTCAAGAGGAAGATATCATACAACCCATGGAAAGGCATCAAGTGGTGATCATCATCAAAATTGCCGTGTGCAAGTTCAAGTGGAGCATCACGAAGAGATCAAGTGCTTGGATCTTGCCATCCATTGTGGTGTCAATGGACTTGTGAAGATGTGTCAAGAGTGGCTCACCCATAGTGGACTATGGGGAGCAATCATCTAGTCTTCATCGAGCCAACGCAATCAAGAAAGGTGGTCCAACTTGAGGAGTCAAGATCGTCATCATCTAGCTCAAGTGGATCATGTGCAAGGCAAAGGTTTGCCCTTGATAGGTTTTTTATTTTACCGGTCTCATGGTGGTAGTTGGGAGACCGGGTTATAGGATCGATAGCTGTACTATCAAGGGGGGCTCTCAAGTGAGTAGCTTGATCGTATCGTTCTTCGAGAGCTCAAACCATTGCATCCTTGCATCATGTTTCTTGGTTCTTGTTTGGTTCTCTTTGTGAGTCTTAGAGTTTATGGTCATCTTTATGACAAGCTTGAGTTCATCGAAAACGGAGTTTGCATGCGTCTTCTATGATGTTTTCGGTGTTGGAGGTTTTACCGGTCTTCTCCGAGGAAGGGTTCTCACCATTTTATTTTGGACCTTTTCTCATTTGCTTATTATTGGTATTTCTTTCAAGATTGTGTTAGCCCTTGTCGCTAGCTTTCCAACATACTTGGTTTCATCGAATTCGGAGTCCGTTTGTAAAAGTTGTGGCCGTTTTGGTGAAGGCTGCAGCGGTACTACCGCGACTAGAGCGGATGTAATTTTTACTACCGCTCTAGAGCGGTACTACCGCGGCTACTTCCATGGCTACTTCCGCTCGGGACCAAAAACTCGTCACAAGTCCAGCGGTGGTAGGCACGGATGTAATTTTTTAGTACCGCTCACAAGCAGTAGTACCGCTACCCTTAGCAGTAGTATCGCTACCCCTAGCGGTAGTACCGTGATGTCAAGCGGTACTACCGCTTGGTGTGGGCTGTGAGCATAACGGTTGGATTTTTCCCCACCTATAAAAGGGGGTCTTCTTCCCCATTGAACCTTAATCCTTTGAGCTCGTTCTTGCCCCCATTGTTGACCTTCTCCGAGCTTGCTAACTCTCAATCCCTCCATGGATTCTTGCTAGTTTTGAGGAAAAGAGAGAGATCTAGATCCACGTTCCACCAATCACTTTCTCCTCTTAGTGAGGGAACCCCTTGGATCTAGATCTTGGAGTTCTTCCTGTTCTTCTTTAGTTCTTCCTCTCATTTTCCTCCCTAGCATTAGTTGCTTTGGTGGGATTTGGGAGAGAAGGACTTGGGCACTCCGTGTGCCCTTGTCGTTGCATTTGGTGCATAGGTTTGAGTTCTCCACACGATCGTGGAAGTTACAAGTTGAGAAGCTTATTACTCTTGGGTGCTTGGTGCCCTTGAGCTTGTTTATCTTGGGTGCTTGGGCCCCTAGTCGGTTGGTGGTGTTGAGCTCAATCATTGTGGTGTAAAGCTTGAACAAGCGTCGGGTCTCCAATTAGATTGTGGAGATCGCCCGAGCAATTTGATGGTACCGTGACCGCCCCAAGGGTTGTCAAAGTGTCTGGTTCGGTGACCGTCCCCAAGGGTCGCCATTTGTACGGGTTCGGTGACCGCCCTCAAGGGTCCCTTAGTGGAATCACGGCATCTTGCATTGTGCGAGGGCGTGAGGAGATTACGGTGGCCCTAGGGGCTTCTTGGGGAGCATTGTGCCTCCACACCGCTCCAAACGGAGATTAGCATCCGCAAGGGTGTGAACTTCGGGATACATCGTCGTCTCCGCGTGCCTCGGTTATCTCTTACCCGAGCCCTTTACTTATGCACTTTACTTTGTGATAGCCATATTGTTCTTTGTCATATATCTTGCTATCACATAGTTGTTTATTTTGCTTAGCATAAGTTGTTGGTGCACATAGGTGAGCCTAGTTGCTTTAGGTTTTGTGCTTGATAAATTAACCATTAGGTTTATTCCGCATTTGTTCAAGCCTAAACCGTAATTATTTTAAAACGCCTATTCACCCCCCCCCTCTAGGCGACATCCACGATCTTTCAGCAGGAGATGGAGGCCGCGGAGGAGGCGCAAATGCTCGCCTACATGGATGAGGTCGAGCAGGAGGAGGATGAGATAGAGCCCTCCTACCTGCCCGTCCAGCCGGCGCTCGGCATCGTCGTCATGCAGATCTCCGATGATGATACTAGGTAGTATGTAGTACGTAGTTTTTTTTTGCATGCTTTGTATGGATCTAGGAGTTGAAATATGAGAGATTTGGATGAAGAGTGCCTAATTTAAGATGTGGTCGATCACTGTCCGCGGATACGGTTGGTCGCGTCCGCGGGGGTTCGAAGGACCGGATTTGCAAAATCTGACTGTAGATGATCTTACAGACCACGCAAGTAAAAAAAATCTGGCCATAAACAGCCAAACATCGTTGGGTCATGCGGCTGCCACGTAACAACCACCGCTCCACCTAGCATGCCGCCTTCGACAAAGCTTTATACTGCCGCCGCTCCATCTCTCTCTGATAAGCCATATTGCTTCTGCGACCCGACGTTGCCGGTTTTTGTGCGCGGCCGGATTTGGTGCAGGGAAAGAGATCCATATTCCAGGAGCGGCCGTAACACTCACACGGTGTGGGTTGGCAAATCTGAGTTGCTCTTTGCGTTTTCCTTTCTGAATTTTCAGGACTGCTTTCCCCCGCTGGAGTGTGCACGGTCGGCCTGTCCTCTCCTCGACGCTGCCGGCCACTTCGTCACCTCGCGTGCGGGGAATGTCGCCGCCACCGCCTTCCCCTGCTCCTATGAATATGAAGAGGAGTTAATTCCTTTGTTCCCTTCTTGATTCGTTTCCTTCCTGATTTTCGGGGCCGCTCGTTGATTCTTCGGGGTGTCGTATATGAACTAGTGAGATAAGATGCAAAGAAGCGAGGTGGGATTATTTAATTGGAGAAAGAATTTGAACGGAGCTACATGGTCCTTGTACCAACAATGGCTTTAGCGTACACGAACAAACCGAAAAAAGCAATGTGTTGGGAAAAAAACTTGTGAAGCGATGGGCCACGTGCGGTGGCAACGAACACATGGGCCGGCTTTGTTTGCTTGAAAAAACATACGGGACGACGTTTTGGCTTATTATTTGCACAAAAGGCGGGAAGTAACCGACTTGTTGTTAACTCCGATAATATGGAAGTAATTGACACGATGAAGAATGGAGGACATACAGCGGGAGCGGCGGCAGCTGTGTTTGATGATTGTTATTTTTTCGTTTGTGATTTTTCGTTAGTTAGATTTGAACACTGTAATAGGAAGGCAAATAAAGTAGCTCATGAAGTTGCTAGAGTAGCCAAATTTTCTGAGACAAGGGACTGGTTTGAGGAACCTATGAACGATATTGTAAATTTTCTTATAGACGATGTAACCATTATTACTAATAAATAAAGAGGATGTTTATTTTAAAAAAATATAAAACTGAAAGCGTAAATTCTTGAGAAGAAAGCGTATTGTGACGGTGAACCCACGGAGTCAACCCGTACTTTATTATTACTAGCACATATGCCCGTGCGTTGCAACGGGAAAAAGTTGATGTGTCCATCAACTTGCCACTTCTTAAATTTTGAGCCCATTTGGGTTTGGTTTAGTTAGACTTTAAATTGAAACAAGTTTGTATTAAATTTAACTTGATAAAATTCCCCAAAACACTTTATTTAAATTCCTCTTATTTCTCCGATCCCATAGAAATAGGTCTAAATCCCTTCTTCCTCTCTTTTTTTCATCAAGTTAATTTTTTTCTGAGACAATCAAGTTTTGTTTAGTTGAAAAAAGAAAATAAAAGTAAGAGCATCAGCCTGGACAGCCCAGGCGCCCACGTACCGTGGTTAAGCTTCCTAGCAGCCAGGGAGATCGATCCCCAACCTCAGTCGATCCCATCTCGTCCGTCGTCACGCATAGGTAGAGCTCAATCCCGCCTCGTGGCCAGCACCGCTGATGTCGCACCTCCCTCCTCTTGCTCCTCTTCTCGCCTCGCGGCCGGCACCGCTGCTGTTGACGACCAGCTCCCTCCTCTTGCTCCTCTTCTCGCCTCGCGGCCGGCACCGCTGCTGTTGCACCTCCCCGGTCACTCTTCCTCTGGTTGCTCGTGCCAAGACCGCCATCCATGGTCGCGCCTTAAAAAATAGTAGGTATCAAGCTCTAGTGGTCCTAAAACATGTTTTCAATTGTAATAAGGAGAGGACGTACGTACTGCCTTATCTCTCTAAATATCATTAATATTAATAAAAAAAGCTTTGATAATGAGATCACACGGTTGATTGACATATTAATACTATTTATGGAAGACTTTATTTGACTCTATAGCGTGCGATTTTCTTTTATTATTGGGCACGTAAAGATCGGTAGGGGGGAAAGCCATCCATGGCCGCGCCTTAAAAATAGTAGGTATCAAGCTCTAGAGGTCCTAAAACATGTTTTCAATTGTAATAAGGAGAAGACGTACGTACTGCCTTATCTCTCTAAATATCATTAATATTAATAAAAAAAGCTTTGATAATGAGATCACACGGTTGATTGACATATTAATACTATTTATGGAAGACTTTATTTGACTCTATAGCGTGCGATTTTCTTTTATTATTGGGCTCGTAGAGATCGGTAGGGGGGAAAATGTTGTTAGCGCCGACACAACCGGCCATCAAAAAATTATACTCCCTCCGTCCCGAAATACTTGTCGGAGAAATGCATAAAAATTCATTCCTCCGACAAGTATTTCCGGACGGAGGGAGTACATTTCTAGAGACACATTATTGTTACTAATTCTTCTTTTCGTCACCATTGTCAATAGTGCTCACGTTTGTTCGGATCACACAGTCCTCCTCGACCGTCTTCAAATATTCAGCCCACAATCAAATCCTTCCTTTTAATTATTTAGCCTCTCCTCGACCGTCTTCAAATATTCAGCCACAATCAAATTCTTTCTTTTAATTATTAGCCTCACATAAATCCCAGGCATTTAAATATTCTGGCAATCCCATCACAATCCTTCCTTGCCTTATTATAAGGATCCCATAAATTTAAATATTCTGCCACACCATCCTTCCTTTGAATTAGCTCCCAGTCATTTAAATATTATGGCAATCCCATCACAATCCTTCCTTGCCTTATTAAGGATCCCATAAATTTAAATATCCTGCCACACCATCCTTCCTTTGAATTAGCCGCGCATATATTTAGCCACAATAATTACCACATCCACTTAATTAGCTGCCCCTTTTTCACGGCTGTTTATTAATTACTGCAGCGGCTGGTATATTAACTGGTTTGACTATGTTTAAAATTGCGAGGTGGGACTATTCTGCATGTAATATGTTTATCTCAGTTGGTTGTCCTGATTGAAAGAATTAGAATAGATCTCAGGTTCGATTCTGTATTGTAGCGGTTTCTTTTTTCTTTCTCTAAGACCTAAGATAAGAAAGCCCACTCACGTGCACGCAGCCCATAAGGAGGCCCATGTTTTTTGCGGTTAGTTAGATGGGCTGGCGTGGCTCTCGGTACCTGCACGTACAATTCTTTTAAAATTCCATCGAGGAGAGGAGACGTGGAGCAAGGTAGAATAGAAAATAGTACCAACTCGTAGGGACCAGCAAAAAAGACCACGTACGAAAAGTTAAAAAAAAAGAATGGCGGTGAACCCGGAGACCCAATCCGTGCTTTATTATTAGGGAGAAACTAGCAAAAGGGCCCGTGCGTTGCAACGGGAAAAAACTACAGATAGTTCAATATCTCACAGATGGTCTCGTAGATTTGACAAACTAAGGTTTTTAGATCAAGCAACACCAACTTAGGGCATCTTCAGATAATATACCAATAAATCATGACAGTTGTATGTATGTCAAAACAATAAACAATTGTATGTATGAGAAAAGAGAAGTGTATGTCTCGCCTCAATAGCCAAAAGAATCAGCCGAAAACAAAATCAATTTTATTCAAATCTTATGTCTCAGTATAACTTTTAGATCGTTTACAAGCAGCCCCGAATAAATGCACTCTGGCGAGGCCCAATAGCATATGGTGGAACTACCCTGTCCTAGACCACCTGTACCTAACCCCTCTACACAAAGACTTTCGGAAAAAGTACACCAATATGAAACATACTTCTTCTATGTAACAAAAAAATAGAAAAGAAAGATGGAAGAAGAAGAGGAGGATAGCAAAGCTAGAAAATAGGAAATTACAAGGAGATATGTACTATGATAAACCTGCAGCAAAGTATGGCAAATCAATCCAGGTCGGATCCCTAGCAATCAAAATCTTCTGAATTTCACATGATTGTGTCCTGCCGATCACTACTTCTTGATAATAATAATGCCCCACCTGATCAACATGCTTTGGCTAACACTAAAAATAAAAAGAAATTAAAATCATATGAAATAGAGTCTGTTATGACTAATAAAGCTTAGAATCACAGGTACATTACATGTACACTATCCATAAAAAATATGGGAGAAACTACTTCTGCCTATATTATGTACTGTAAAACATGGGAAAAGTGACTAATAAAGCTTATAATCATGCTTACGGTAAACTTTCTATTCTATGCATTAAAAGGAAAATCACAATGCACCTACTGTAGAGATTATAACACATCAAGAGGCAAAACTTACACTGAATTTGGTAAGAAGATACATCTACTGAATAATGTCAGTGAAGAAGCTGTACACTGAATTTTGCAGAATCACAAGATTCACATGCGCTTCAAAGTCACAGATCGCTCCATGTCACATAAAAAACATAAATCACTATTAGACCAAGGGCTGCATTCCTTCTACAAAATTACTGCATCTGTTGTTTGACTGTATACTGAGACTAACAACCTAATTAAAATTATTAGCTATTTATATACCCTTCAAAACAGTAATACCAGTAACCAAAAACACAACAAATAGATTTGTATATGCTGCTGAATGAAGTAAACCCACCAATTTATCCTTTTAGTGATCATGAACGATCAGTTCCTGTGTAGTAAACATAAGAAAACGAAATTTGATTCATATTCATTTACTGATGATAAACTTTACATGTATTTATCAGTGTGCTCCTGATAGTATTTCCTGTGTAAGTGAACTAAAATCGCAAAGAGGCTACAATCGCACACATTGAAGACAAGGTTTTAGGAGTTCTAACAGAATTACACTTTTCATACTTCATTTTCTAGCTTTCTCAATACAGGGTTGATAATTTTTATATGTGTCATTTCAGTAGTGATACTTGGTTCTTATATTCAGAGCTCCTAAGTTCACTGAAAATCTTGAAGAAAAACAATAAATAAGGAAAATGTAGGGTTTTTGGCTTATCTGGCTTCCCATAACTGTGGTTTCATGTCTTAGGAGTCACTTTTTCATATATTCATAAGCTCATATGTGCAGTTTGTGAGATGAAAAGAATTTAGCTATGTAGATTAAAAAAAACCAGTGCACAGTTTTGAATAATTCAGTGAAAGTGAAGCCAAAAGAGAGAATTAGTGCATGTTACAGCATCATCATCAGTTGAATAATAGCAGCTAAAAATGCAAGTGTTCAAAATAAACATGTGTATATGTTCGGATAACACATGCAACATTCTCACAAGATATGGTAGATTAGCCGCTGACACCCATTACTTAGGATGCCAACCACTCAATGCACTTGTGTCCTCGGTGACCATTCCCCTCCATCTTCTGCACCCCAATTACAATAGTGTGTAGTTGGCTTGCTACCAGAACTTGCTAATGGAAGCCATAGTGGAGTTGATGAGCTACAATGCCATGTTGTTGTCGCTTTGGGTTGAAAGTGTGACTAATTATTTCCAAAAGAATCGAATCAAGGCAACTAATTACACTTTGAATACATACGTGAACAATACCTGGGTTGTCGTCTGCAATTTGTCTTCTGAATATTTATTCCCTGCCTTTGATCAAACCAATTTGTCTTCTGCCAATAAATAGATTATTGCTCTGAAGGGCTCTCTGCAGTAACCTTTTTACATGAAGTAGATCACCCTTGGCTGCTGGAGCATTTGGACAACAAGAAACGCAGCAATCTTTAAAAGGATAAGGCC
The DNA here is from genome assembly GCA_021437245.1 of Aegilops speltoides. NCBI lineage: Eukaryota > Viridiplantae > Streptophyta > Magnoliopsida > Poales > Poaceae > Aegilops > Aegilops speltoides. Next base: position 165,825,462 of record CM038144.1, read on the forward strand.
AAGTGAGCTAGACCTGCTACTTCACAGAGCCACCCGAAAATCCTACGCCAATTCCAGTCCCGAGTAGACAATTTTGTTAACAGAGAAGAAGCTTTCTCAATTTCTGGATGTTGCCAATGTTAGTTTGTGCGAAGATGTTGTTTATTCAACTGGCATAATCTATCCACAAGTCATCGCCAATAACAAAGTGCATTACACACAGAGGATGCAGAGCATTTTGAAGAAGTTCTCACCAAAAATAATTATACTGGAACAAAAGGATATTAGTAATTCTAAAATTCTAATTGCAAGAACTACACCCATACTGTTTGGTTTTCTGAATCAATCAGCATTATAGAAACTTCTGTTGTTGGGTGTTTTACTGGACGAAATCCTTTGCTTGCATAACAACAAACAACAAATAGGAGCTTAGCCATATATGTGTGCATAGCTTCAACAAATTAATCAAACAAAATTATTGCCTCTCAGTCTCAAGGAACCAAACGAAATCCAATAATTTTTCAACCTACCGCATCAAACTGGTACAATAGCATGGACTGAAGAATGGATTTTATTTTAACAAAACGAGCACATAAGCCAGCTGTAGTTGGCCGCCGTGGATACCATCCGAACAACAAAAAATGGTCTCGTACAATAGCATGGACTGAAGAATGGATTTATTTTAACAAAAAGAGACACAAAACAGCTGTAGTTGGCCGCCGTGGACACCATCCGAACAACAACAAATGGTTATACATCTGGTTTTCTAGGAGGAGAATGACTTGATGTTCCCTCCGTTCTCAGTGCTACCAACAGCGTCAGCTCCTTAGTGCTAGTTCAAGAGATAGAGAGAGTTGGTTAGGTCATATGACATAAGAGCAGCAACTTTCTGCTTCTCTGTGCTGGTTGCAGAGAAACAAAACAGAGAGGGCCAGATCGGCCTCGCCACTCCGTCACCAGCTGTCGCTGGTGAAGACCTCCCAGCCATCTTGCCTGGCACACGACATGGCCCCGCCACCCCCTCACCAGAGCTCGAACGGCTGCATGTGTCTGTCCCCGTGCAGCTGCTCAACGCAGGTCAGGGCGGAGATCCGCTAGCACCACTCGCTGCTCATTCTCCTGCCTCCCTCCCGATTGTCCTCCCACACAATCTTCCTGCCATGTTGTACACTCTCCGGCAAGCCTGTGCGGGTGCTCGACGTACGCGTTGCCCCCATCCGGCCATCCCCACTCGCCAAGCTCCACCCTGGGCACTACCTGTTCCCCGTCGTCGGCGCTCACCACTCGAGATAGAGAGAGGAAATAGGCTGGAAAGAGGGGCAAGGGGCAATACCTGCAGAGCTCTGCCTACCAGCCATGAAGACCCGCCTCCGCCTGCAAGGACTTCGCGCCATCGCGCCGGATCCCTCCGTCGCCCGGCTCCGGTGAGCTCCCGCCTCGCCGCCCACCTCTGGATCTACCTCCCCAGCACCTTCCACGCACGGATCCGGCCCCTGCAAGCTCCGGCCGCCGCCGCCACCATTCATCGAGCAGCCGCGCCGCCGCGAGTCGCTCGAGCAGCGGCGTTGACTCGATCCAGGTAGCCTGTGGACGATAAAAAAAGGATCGCGGGTTAAATACCGGAAAATGTAGAGTCTTTTATGAGAAAACGAAACGTTTTCTTACTTCAGCCATTTAAGAGGGGACTGCGGGTTGACTTTACAGAAACAGAGGGACTTTTTTACAACATTGCTAATGACGTACGACCAGAAGCGATAACTGCTTTATTAGTAGGGAAAGACTAGCAAAAGGGCCCGTGCAACGGGAAAAAACATAACACATGGTTCAAGATTTTACTAACCTAACCACTAACTTGCATATGTGTAGTTCATTCAAGCACTGACTCTGCTGCCATGACCTCTAAGCTCTCCTCACACCGCCTCCTTCTTTACTGGGTCTGTCATTGTCGGATTATACCCACACCTCACCCTTTGTTTTGTTTATTTCCGTCATTGCCATATTATAGCTACACCTCACCCGCAGTTTTTTATTATTTTCGAAGAGGCTTGTTGGTTGTCTATTTGAGGCCATATATAAATTAGTGGGATCCTGTGTATATTTGTGAGGTGGTACTACTAATTTTCTTTTTAGGAATAGATGGTACTATTAATCAATAAAGGATTTTTTATAGTACCAAAAGCTGGCCTAATAAAGAGAATAGCAAACTGGATGGGCTGAATCATAGGACATGTATAAATATGGATAACCCAAAAAAAGAGAAAGTGAAATAGATGGACGAAATTAGATTATATAAATGAAAAGATTAAACCAAAGGAGGGAAAATCAGTATGTAAATAACTTACATGCTTGAACTGTACCAAACAAATGTCCACTTTTAACATCTTCTCATAAATCATTAAACTTCATATTGAAGACTGATGTAACGATATCCGGTCGATCACTGTAAACATGTCCAGCTTCATTTGAAAGCGCCTAATTCATGCTGATATGTTTTCCTGACAACGAACCTATCATATTATGAGAAGCAAATTTTTAATTACATTGGGAAATACCAAAAACACCTACTTAGAGTTAATTTGCTGAATTTTCCTTCAGCAACTCTCATTAGAACTCAAGATTAGGGGGTGGAATTTTTTATCGAAGATAAGATGAACCTGTCATTAATTTAGGTGATCTCTTTTCTTTGAGGAACTTATTAATTGCTCCACAAAATATTATAAACCTTATATTAATGCATAAAACATATTATGAAATCTATAATGAAACTGAAATAAAGTGGTCAAATACTGAAATTTGTAATTAAAAAGCTAGGTCTGGGGCTTAGGGAACTCACCACAAAAATGAGCTTATTCTGTTTTGGCCTTGTCTCACTCTGAATCAATAGACTGAACGGTTAATCTTCATTACTGTACCACGTAGACATACAGGTGATACGTTCAAGTGTTTGTTGATCTGCAGCCATGATGTATTGAAACACGGTGATACGTTCTTCACCAGAGAAATCAATCACGGGCGGTAGAGAGAGGTGCAAACCTGTCACACATTCAGCGCAGTGGCTGCTCAATCCTTCCTGCCAAAGCTCGATCCCACGGAAGCAGCCAGCAGCAAATCCCGCCGCCTCAACAGGAGCACCCCGCCCTGCCCGCTCCCCTCACCCTGCGCCCCTTCTCTTTCTCCTTCCTTCCTCTCTCCCTCACGCCCTATCTCTCTCTCTTTCTCTGGATGAGCAGGACGCCGCCTCCATCGGAGCAAGCTGCCGCACCAGCCGCCAGATCCCTCAACGTTGCGCCCGGATCCGCCAGTCTTCCTCGCGCCTCGCGTCACCTGTAGGCCGCCTGTACATTCCGGCGAAGTCATGCGCCACGCCGGCGCCGCGCCTCGTGTCTCCCGCCGGCCGCCTGCCTGTTCCGGCGAAGTCCAGCGCCGCCCCGCCGCCGCACCGCGTTTTCCGCCTCGCGTCCGCTGCGTTGGCCAAAGCCGAGAACGAACAAGTATGGATCCGCGGAGAAAAAGGGAATCCTGTCAGGCCTGCCCAAAGCTGAGGTTCATCTGATAATCCACAGTGTTGTGAGTTTTGTCTGGAGGAGCTAGGACCGTTGATCTGTGATCGGGCGGCGAGGTGAAGTACTTACCGCTTCACCGTTTAAGGGTGTCCTCAGCCGTTGATCTTCATCTGGACGACTGGAATCGTTTCGCTCTACTTTTTAAAAGTTACCGCGCTGTCCTTTTACCTGTCGCTATCTACTTTACCTCAATTTTGCTTTATATAACCCCCTCCGGCTTGTGGAGAGGGGCACGCTGAATTATTCCGGGCTTGGCCCTTGTAGCCGTCGTGTTTCGGCTGGCGAAAACCCTAGCTTCCTGTTTCGGATCTGAATCAATCGATCCCCAAATTCCCGTAGAATTCCTGTGTTCTTTCCAATTGTGTGCGAATTCAGAGACAGCCCTCACTAGGTCTTGTCAAGTGGTATACATAGCGTAGGTTGTAGTCCTTGGAGGCGGAATCCGAGCCCAGATCCGATCTGGCCTCTCAACCAGCGAGGCGGCAGTATCGACGGCGAGTGGCGGTGGAGGATCGATCGGCAGCAGAAGGTGGAGTCGTGGTTTCTGAAGAACTTTTCTTCAGTGCAAAATCCCACCCAACCCTCCCTTCAGGCTGTTGCTTTTGAGGCGCTATTCTGTCAGATCTGATGAGTGAAATCGGTTCCGAGTGGTGGGTTTCCGGGCCACAGGTGTAAAATTCCTTCCGTTCTTCTCAAGTTTCGGCCTTGGACCAGATTTGCAAGGAATGACCAACAAAAACCCGGAAGACATGGCATGTGAGACACAAGACACTGACTGTTTGGAGCTTGAGTCGCTGCAGCTGGACATAAAAACACTCCGGCGAGAAAGAGAGGAAGACAGAAAGGAATTCTATGATTTCACAGATTCGGTGAACAAGAATTTCGCTAGCATACAGAAGAATTTCAAGAAAATTCAGACCACCCTGCTGAAGCTAACTGCAGAACAAACAGGAGAAGAAGAAGAGGAGGAAGAAAGACCAGATCCATTATCTGGCCAAGGAAGCACAGTGGTTCCTCCAGGGAGACCAAAACAGCTGCCGAACAACCATTTTCCTCCTGATAAACATGAGCACAGAATCGCGGGTTCTGCATTACAGTGGACAAAGCTACAGGCAGAGAACTGAATATGGATGGCACTCCTAAAGGACCTTATAGGCATCCTAACCATCTTTGTTAATAAGCGAGAATTCATCACACCTCCACAAAGAACAAGGACAAGTCATAAGACAAATCATGACAAGAGAGGAATTGCACAAGCGGAGGGAGAAGAGAAAGAAATGACCCTATGTTCTCAAGTCGGAAGAAATCTTATGAGTGTTAAACCCGCAAAATTAAACATTCTTTGAATTTGATGGAGTGGATCTTGACTCTGGATACAAAACATTGAACAATACTTCTCATTTGCAAGAACACCACTTGAACAGAGGACTGAGATAGCTGTTTCCTATTTGAAGGGAGAGGCCATACAATGGTGGAGAGGTACTGGGTTCATTACTCATCACACTCCTTGGCACAAGTTCTGCTCTGTTATTACACAAAGATTTGCCATAACATCTGTGTGTGAAAATGTGAAAGCATTCCACAAGTTAACTCAGCAAACTTCAGTTGCCCAGTATATAGCTAATTTTGAGCAGCACATGAACTTGATGAGAAGGGACAACCCTGCAGTACCAGATGACTATTACATGCATAATTTCATTGCAGGTCTGAATCCTTATATCCAAAGTCACTTGGAATGTTTAGAACCTACTGACATGACCAAAGCTATGTGGTTAGCTAGAAGAATTGAGAAATCATGTCCTGCAACTACAACTCACAAGTCCTATGTGCCAAGCTACAGAAGAGGACCTCCAGGAGAAATCTCTAAACCTGTGATCCCTGCAAGTACATCACCTGCTACTGTTATACAACAGGCCAGAGAAAAGGGCATTTGTTATAAATGCAGAGAGCCATGGTTTCTAGGACATAAGCAGGTGTGCAAACTTTCACAGAAAGCTCAAATTCAAGCATTACAAGAACAAGCAGAAAATCCTGACATCATCTACATAGTAGATGTAGAGGAGGTACAGTCAGATGGGGAGGAAGAGCCTCCTGATCAGCAAGAGCTCAAAATTTCTATGCATGCTATTACAGGAGTACCTGAAGACAAAAAGAAAAACACTTTCACTCTGCAGGTCCAAATTGGAAACACTGTAGGCCTGGCTTTAGTGGATAGTGGTAGTACTACCAGCTTCATTTCTCCTGCCCTAACCTTACAATCGGGATGCCCAGCCACACCAGTAAAACAAGTGCAAGTAACTGTTGCAAGTAACTTTAGCAGGGTACTACAGGAGGTTTGTTCAGAATTATGGTCTGATCTGTAAGCCACTATTTGATGCCTTGAAAAAGGATGGATTTATCTGGACTGAAACACAACAAGCTGCTTTCCAATAACTTAAGAACAGAATGACCTCTGCCCCAGTTCTTGCCTTACCTGATTTCTCCTTGCCCTTTGTATTGGAAGCAGATGCTTCTGGTTATGGAATTGGAGCAGTCCTAATGCAAAAAGGACAGCCTATTGCATACATGAGCAAAGCCTTAGGGCCTAAAGCTGCTGGATGGTCCACTTATGATAAGGAAGCATTGGCAATCATTGAAGCAATTAAGAAATGGAAGCACTACTTTGCTTCATCTTCTCTCGATTATCGAATCCCGACCAAACAGAGTTTGAAATACATACAAGAGCAAAAGGTCATTGAAGGATTCAGACAAACTTCTCATTAAATTAATGGGTTACAAGTTCACAAATGGAATACAAGAAAGGCAAGGAAAACAGAGTAGCGATGCTCTTTCGAGTTAAACATGCTCTCAATATTTTGGGTTCTAGCACAGCAATTCCATCTGGATTCTTGAAGTTGTGCACGATTACAAGGGGACACTAAATGTTATGAACTCATTACTAAACTTGCAATTGATCCAGCTGCTCAGCCTCCTTACACTCTTACCAGTGGAGTACTCAGGTACAAGGGCAAAATCATGGTTGGCAATAACAGTGAACTCAAAACCTCCCTGTTGATTTCCTTCCACAAATCTGAACTAGGAGGCCACTCTGGAGAAAGAGCTACATATCACAGACTGAAAATCCTTTTCACTTGGCCTAGCATGAGAAAAGTTGTGCAAACCTTTGTTCAACAGTGCCCTGTCTGCCAATTGAACAAAGCCTAACATGTGCACCCTCCTGGCTTGCTGCAACCTCTCCCAGTCCCTGATTTTGCTTGGACTCACATAAGCATGGACTTTGTAGAAGGCCTACCAAAATCTGAACACAAAGACATGATTTTGGTGGTGGTGGATCGTTTCACCAAATATGCTCATTTTGTTGCTATGAGGCACCCAATTACTGTCAAAACAGTAGCTCAAGCTTTTACTGACAATATATTCAGATTGCATGGACTGCCCACTGTCATAGTAACAGACAGAGATAGGATTTTCACTAGTCATCTTTGGCAACATCTGTTCACCAAAATGGGAGTCAAACTGCACATGAGCACTTCCTACCACCCACAATCAGATGGTCAAACTGAAAGGGTGAACCAGTGTCTGGAAAATTACTTAAGATGCATGGCTTTTGCTCAGCCTAAGAAATGGCACTCTTGGCTCTCCATGGCTGAGTGGTGGTACAACACCACCTTCCACACTTCTCTGAAAATGACCCCTTTCCAAGCTCTGTATGCAAGACCTCCTCCCCTAATTGCAGAACTAATGCTACCACTAGTGGAAGGAGAAGATCGCCATGCTCAGTTGGACAGGGACACAATAGCTCAACAGATAAAAGACAACTTGCTCAAAGCACAAGAAAGAATGAAGTTCTTTGCTGACAAAAAGAGATCTGAAAGACAGCTTGCAGTTGGAGATATGGTCTATGTAAAATTACAACCATACAGGCACACCAGCTTAAGTATACACAGACATCTGAAGCTACATTCCAAGTACTATGGTCCCTTCAGAGTCATGGAAAGAATTGGAGTTGTGGCTTATCGCCTCCTTCTTCTTGAGGGATGTCAGCTCCACCCCACCTTCCATGTCAGTCAACTCAAAAAGCACATTGGGCCGGAAGCTGTCCCAAACCCATCCTTACCGCTCCTCGATGAACAGGGTCACATTCTAATTCAACCTGAAGCTCTGCTGGACAGAAGGTTGATTCCTCGGGTTCAGGGTGATATTAGTATTCCAGTGGTGCAATGGCACATCAAATGGCTCAATTTACCAGTAGAGAATGCAACCTGGGAGGATGCGGCGTTCATACAGAAGATTTTCCCAGAATTCCATCCTTGAGGGCAAGTTTGTTGTTAGCAGGGGGGAATTGTCAGGCCTGCCCAAAGCTGAGGTTCATCTGATAATCCACAGTGCTGTGAGTTTTGTCTGGAGGAGCTAGGACCGTTGATCTGTGATCGGGCGGCGAGGTGAAGTACTTACCGCTTCGCCGTTTAAGGGTGTCCTCAGCCGTTGATCTTCATCTGGACGGCTGGAATCGTTTCGCTCTACTTTTTAAAAGTTACCACGCTGTCCTTTTACCTGTCGCTATCTACTTTACCTGAATTTTGCTTTATATAACCCCCTCCAGCTTGTGGAGAGGGGCACGCTGAATTATTCCGGGCTTGGCCCTTGTAGCCGCCGTGTTCCGGCTGGCGAAAACCCTAGCATCCTGTTTCGGATCTGAATCAATCGATCCCCAAATTCCCACAGAATTCCTGTGTTCTTTCCAATTGTGTGCGAATTCAGAGACAGCCCTCACTAGGTCTTGTTAAATCCCAACGACTTGGGCCTCGGGTGTTGCTGCAATTGGCCTCGGCGAGATACATAGCCGGATGAATTGCCTTTGGGAACGGCCTCGACTTACGGCTGATCATCTTGTTGCTCCGTCTTCATCTTTCCCATCGCGTCAACGGTGGAGTATTCATGGGAGAGAGAGGCTAGGCAAGCACCGACCTGTGACGGATACCCATGGGCGTCTGCGAGCTCGAAGAGAGTTTGTGTCGGGGAAGGAGACGGTCGCGGTAGGATTGAACCACAAAGGATGTTTCAATTAAAGAGGGATGATTGGATTAAAAAAAAGAAGGAGACCAGCAAAGCGGGTCTGGACCCGGCAGCGTACCTCTTCGGTGGGCTTGAAGTAATAGGCACTTGGAGCGCGATAACAGGTGGCCCAGTCTAACGAACGATTATGCATGCGACGTGGTTGTCCGAATTAGTACCACCTCACATATGCTTTAAATTCAAACTGAAAGCGTAAATTCATGTGAAGAAGCGTATTATGACGGTGAACCCGACAAAGTCAATCCGTGCTTTATTATTAGGAAGAGATTAGGGAAAGATTATTCGTTGCAACCACAAAACACAAAGAGAGAGAAGAAAGAGAGAGAAAGAGAGGTGGGAAGGAGGATAAGCCCTCACACTGGTGTGTGCCATATTGAAATAAAAAACGTGGATCTGTGTGCGTGTGTGGGAGGAGGGAGGGGGTGGTGGTCTTGAGCCATGCTTTATTGGATTGTGCATCTATGATTTTTTTCTCCCATTGCAACGCACGGGCATGTTTGGTAGTCTATTTCTATCCCTATCTTTCCCTAATAATAAAGCACAGATTGACTCCGTGGGTTCACCGTCACAATACGTTTTCGCCCAATCGTAATATGCTTTTACGATTTGTATAGACAAATCGTAATATAAACGAGGTGGTACTAATCCAACCAGCGATTGCTTTTGGTCCGTCGCGTGCTTTTGCAAAAAGACCCTTCTCTTTTTCGGAAATTGAACCCGCATTCCCTACGTAAATGGCTCTGGGGAAAACGATTCAGGAAAACAAAAAAATCCCATTCGCGTGTCCTCTGTTTCTTCGTATTCAGATTTCAGACCAACAGTTGGAGGCCACCGCGGCGAACGGGGTGGACGAGGTGGCGGAGCATGGGCCCCGGCGAGCGGGGAGCTGGAGGCACAGCGCATCCCGGTGCCGCCACGGGACTACGAGCAATGGCGCTTTGTCACCCACCAAAGACGAACCCGAAGGCCGTGCCGGCGAGGACGGAGAGAATCGGGATGGGGAGGATGCCGTTGCGGCAGTGAAGGTAGCCATCAGCCTGATGAAGCATCTACATCCCAGCTGCTTCGGCGTGCATCCGGTGATGGGCGGCCGAATCGAGGCAGAGGATGATGGAGAGGTGGTCGGAGGCGGCGAGCTCCAAGGCAGGCAGGGTGATGCGGTTCCAGATGGACGACGACTTCGCGGGCGGCTGGGTCGAATCAGCTTCCGTGGCCCAAGCGGTGGACAGACGGGTGCTCCTCTCGTCGTCCTCCTCCTGACGGCAGGCGGTAGGAGCTTCTCCGTTCTGCTTGGCGACCTCAAGATCCTGCTCTTCGGGGCGCTGCTCCAGCAGAGCAGCAGCACGCGCCTCGGATGGCAGGGCGGCCACCGTGGTTTGAGGACGTGATGCGCGTGCCGGCGGCTACCGCGTCCCAGAGGTGGTGGACGCGCGGCGGCACTCCCTGGGCATGCTCCTGCTGGAGCTCCTCAACGGTAAGTCCCCGACGCACGCGTCGCTGCAAGATGGCGACGGCGGCACGCTGAACCTGCCGCGGTTGGGGCAATCAGTGGTGCACGAGGAGTGGACGGCCGAGGTGATTGGCGTGGAGCTGGTGCGGCTAGGCGCCGTGCCCAGGAGAAGATGGACTCGCTACTGCAGGCACCGGCGAAGCTACGGCACAGCACGTCGCTGGCCTCTAGCAACCGGCGCTCCGCACACATCCCTGCCTCCCACGGCCAGATGCTCGGAGGGCCCTCCATCACATAGATAAGTACACACCAGCGAGGTTCAGTTATCTGAATTTTTGGTTCGGTGTCCACAACAACGAGCTTCAGTTATCTGAATTTTCAGTTCAGTGTCGTGATTTGGATAGACGCTCGAACACAACAGCGAGGCCAGCTTCAGTTCTCTGAATCTTCAGTTCTGTGTCGTGATTTGGATGGAATTGGAGACCATGTCCTTCTCCAACATAAATCAGTTTCCAATGTAATCGAGTTCAAGTCTCTGTTCTTGTCCAACGCAAAAGCATGTAGTGCCCGACCTTGATTGGACTTGGCTGTCATAAGAAGGAGGGATCCTCGACCGGAACGTCCATCAGGCCGCCTCCCTCGACCAGAATCTCCATCAAATCCCATCACATTGCAACTTTTAGAGGAACATCCAATGTCGCTGGCGGAGGAAAATCATCCGTCCAGCCGTACTATGCCGAGTTCGCCGGCGGAAGAAGAACACCCGTCGAGCCCTCCATCGCCTGAGGCGGCTACACCAGAGGTATTTCTCCCCTTGAAAGTTACTACACCTGAGGCTAGCATGTTTGCATCTCTGATTTTTTTTAGAGATTTATTCAGGATTGTTTGTTGTTTGAACAAGACACATATCTGAAGATTCATTATTGACTTACACCTTGGATCTTACATCTGTTGTGGTGTTCCTCTATTCTAAACTGAACCATGCTAATGCGACCAAGTTTGGGCCTACACATAGTCAAAAGTTTGAGTGATGGTTATGTTCCAGTTGCATTTATATTCAGATTTCATAGAAGGAACAAAGTTCCAGGAAAAACAATCTGTTAGTGTGTTTCGACGTTATACACCCGAGCACCCCTACTGTTAGCACCAAAATTAGCATTATTCTTGGCATGTATATGAATGCTTTGTTTGCATGATTATTTGATTGAAGTAGGGCAGAATAACAGTAAACTGAACCATGAAATATTTATGCCCCGTTGTAATGCACGAGCATGTTTTCTTGCAAAATTTATTTTAAATGTTTTTTGCTGGTTGATTATGTTTGGAGTTCCTTTCTTTGTTATTATCTTCATTGCATTGTCAGTTTCTTTTATCTGGTACCATTTTGTGGTTATATATGCTTTACTTATTCACTTAGAATATCAATGTCTTATCAGTGTATCGGTTCACTTGCACAAGGATCTTCCTAAAACATCCAAGTTTCCCGAACATAAAAATTATGTCATTTCGGTGGAACAAAGAATTTATCTCTAGCACGGTGAAACAAATAATTTATCTCTTGCACTGTAATTATGTTTCTTACCAACAAGAATGTATCATTGCAGTATTTTTATTATGTTACGACTAATCGTTGGGTTGGGTTGCTCCATGAGCAAGAAGTCAATTTGTCAGTGGAAACATAGCTGCAAGGATGCGATATTTCAACTTTGAGGTTACTTAAGCTTTTGGATTTCAGATTTAGTTGCCATCACGAAACTGGTATGCAATTGAGTTGCACTTGCGCACACATGCTGATTTATAAATTTCACACAGTACTATAGTTGTGCTCCTCTAAATAGCTTATATTTGAGCACAGTCTTGTGGAATAGTTACAGTGAACAAAAATCTTGCATTTGATTGATTTGATTTGTTAGTTTTTTGAATGGCACTGCCCCTATTAGGCTAAGTAGAAACACTATACCGGGACTAAAGTACATCAGGTTACCTTTCATGAGGTCTGTGGAATTTTTGTAATTTGCGGTATGGTATTTTTGGAATTATTTTGGGTACAAGGAAAGAAGTGACAGAGAACTGCAATTGTTCCGTGGTAAAATTTACTGAAATTGGTGTTTCTTTTCAAGATTATATTATTGTTTGCCCATTTGTTCCTTGGATGATCTACTAATTTTCTTTTCTATTCCTTGCGGATAATTTGCTTCAGTTCATCAGACTACCTGGGGAAACATGCTCATTGTTAATCTAGAGATATATTGGGCATCAGTCCACCTATCATGAGGTCTCTAAATTTTGGAGGCATGTTTATTTCTGAATAATTTCTTGCAGATACTATGCTTGGACTCACAAATGCATGTAGTGCTTCCGGATGTTCTTCGTTTTTTCTGTGTTATTCCTCTTTCAAGTTTTTGGTCCTTGAAAAATAATAGTACTTGCTAGGTTTCTAGCTTTAATTTTTTTGTAGTACAAGCTAAATGTATATACCTGAATTTACATATCAGAGTGTTTGAATTGGTTAAGAGTATGAGAGACAACAATTTTCATCCTCAAACAATACCCGGCATCATTAATTTTCTTAGTTACCAATTGAAACACGAGGCAGTAATAGCACAACTTAAGTGTGTGAACATATCATTATAAAATGATTGGACGGCTTATGTTTTTTATGCATTCTAGAAGTGGCATTTCCGTGAAATTACGTACTAGCTTTGCATTTTTCTCGGAACACTGTGAAATTTTGTCGGAGAATATTTTTGCTCCTTTTCCACTGTTCGTTGCCCATTCGTCCCGTTCTGCTCCTATTTGTCATGAGTAATGTGATGTGTTGAAATAGAGGGCACAAACTTATGGGGCCTTTTAGCCATGGGGCTATTGGGCTGGAGGCATATGATACATTTTTCTCCCGTTGCAACGCACGGGCTCTTTTGCTAGTAATAATAAAGCACGGATTGACTCTTTGGGTTCACCGTCACAATACGTTTCTTCCCGTAATTTTACGTTTTCAGTTTAGATTTAAAACATATACACGAGGTGGTACTAATTCGGGGAACCACCAAAAAAGGTCTCTGCTCGATCGCCCCAACTCCTGGCTACCGATTGACTCCTTGGGTTCACCGTCACAATACGCTTCTTCCCGTAATTTTATGCTTTCAGTTTAGATTTAAAACATATACACGGGGTGGTACTAATTCGGGGAACCACCAAAAAGGGGGAGCAACTAATTAAGAGCGCTCCTTCGGGAGCCTCGCAACGATCAGCGTCACTTGGCGCGCTCTCAGCCATTCGTCACGTGTCACGCTCTGGGCGCTCCCTCCGGATTTTATTTTTTTATTTTTTCGCACGCGTTTTTGGCTTTTTAAACGGTTTTTTTCCGGTTTTTCTTGACGTTTTGGTTTTCTACCAGTCTTCCCTAGCTTTTCGACCAATTTTTTTTTTCGAAAAAAATATTTTTTTTGCGCAAAAAACGCATTTTTTTCACGAGTCACGGTTTTGTTTTCACGAGAGGCACGACCATGCCTCTTGGAAACGAAAAAAACATGTTTTCTGGTTTTTTTTCTTTCGCGAGAGTCACGGTTTTGCTTCCGCGAGAGGCACGGCTGTGTTTTCGCGAGAGGCACGGACGTGCCTCTTTCGGAAAGGAAAAAAATGTGTTTTCTGTTTTTTTTCTTTCGCGAGAGGCACAGTTTTGCTTTCGCGAGAGGCACGGTTGTGCTTTCGCGAGAGGCATGGGCGTGCCTCTTTCGGAAAGAAAAAAAACGCATTTTCTGTTTTTTTTCTTCCGCGAGAGGCATGGTTTTGCTTCCGCGAGAGGCACGGGTGTGCCTCTTTCGGAAAGGAAAAAAACACGGTTTCTGTTTTTTTTCGTGAGAGGCATAGTTTTGCTTCCGCGAGAGGCACGGTTGTGATTTCGTCAGAGGCACGGCGTGCCTCTTTCGGAAAGGGGAAAAACCCGTATTCCCGGTTCGGTTTTTTCGTCGATTTTTTTCGTCAGGTTTTTTCGTGAAAAAAAAAGTTTGTCAAAACCTATCAACATGGAATCTAGTTTTGAAGATCTCGACGCGAGGAATCCAACGGCGAAAGCGGTTCAAGATTTGGACGCACGGATTAAGAGATAAAACGTTTTGAATAATGGATCTACGAAAAAAAGGAAACACTCCCACTTGTCGCAAGAGTGAATTGCACGTACGGTCCTGGTACTCGTGGGTTAGGTCCAAAACAGTCCCAGAGCTCGCTAACCGCCTCGCTACGATCCTGCTACTCGCGAAATAGGTCCATCTACGGTCCTGGGCCGGCTCGCTGTACGTACGCGTGCACTCAATTAAAAAAATGCCCGTATCCAGTCACGTAAGCACAGCCAAACATGGGTCAAATCAGTTTTCCCTGGACCGAGCGAGACCAGGTCAATTCCCATGTTCGATCCCCAATTCGTTTGAAATCCCTAGCCTACAACCATGGACGGCGGCAGCGGCGGGAGTGAGTAGCTCCGTCTCCGGCGCGGGCGCCGGCACCGGCGAGCGTCGCATCCTCTGCGGGCAGAGGCTTAGCTATCCCAGTCGTGGCCCGCGACGGCCGTAGCAGGAGCGCCGCTTGCTGTGCAGGCGGAGGCGGAGCCGTCCCAGCCATGGCCCCAGGCGGCGACTACACCATCGGCGTGCACGGGAGAGCATTCCCGCATGAGGTGTGGCGCCGCGGAAAGCCATGTCTCCGCCCGAAGAGTTGTCGTGTCCTCCTGGCTTACACGCCTGGGACGGACGCGCTGGAGGTGAGCTAGTGCGAGCGCCTGCTGCTAGCTAATGCCGTCAGTGAGCGGAGGGCGGATGTGGCACTGTCGGCTCTACTTGCGGCACTGGAGAAAGAGGGTGTGCTGCTAAGCTACTGCCGGCTCAGTACTGCCGTGGGTGTGTGCTGCTAGGTACTGCCATGGGCGTGTGCTGCTTAGGTACTGCCGAGTGCCGACAGTGCGTGGGAGACGGACTCGTCAACGGTGAGCTGATTGGCATCGAGCCGGCCTCCGGTAGGCGGGAGCTGCAGGTCAATGCATGGTTGCGTGCCGCCAGCAACTCTGGAGAGCACTGAAATTTTTTGAAGTTCAGAACCTTGGCTTGTGTAATGGCGCTGTTGTTAGTTATACTCTTGTTTGAGATGGTGTTAGTTGGAAGATCTGGGCTATGTGTGATCTTTAGGTAATTGCATAGTTGTGATCTGGGCTATGTTGTTTAAGATGGATGAGATTTGTAATCTGAACAAAATATTTCCATGTGATATACTCCCTCCGATTCTATTTAGTTTGCTTCTAAGTTTTTCTCATTTTTTCCCTTTTAGTCTGCGCGCTAGCGTTTTATCCCTGATTCTGCCCAGGCTACCCCTGCTTTTGGGCTGTGCATGCGGATGTATTAACTAGCTGCAAGAAAGAGGAAGGGCATGCACTGGTCGAGCACCCTGAGATAGCGTGCATGCGGTGGCATGGGGAACGAGGAGAAAGGAGGGCAGCCAATCCACTCGTTTGCAGTTACAACAGCGCAATAATTACGAGGAGAGAGGAGTACTATGCATTCCAGACCATGGGTAAAAATGTCCAGATTCTTGGTCCCGTGGCTCTCCTTGGTATATGTGCTTGCTCTTATACGCAAACTAAATAGAATCGGAGGGAGTATGATGTGTTGGGATCTGGTCATATTGGTGCCATTTGCCATCTATGGGCATGTGATTTGCTTTGTCATTTGAACATTACATGGATTATATGATCATCTGATGTACCATTTGGTCATCGCTGTGCACTTTCTACATGATTTAGACATGAAGTTGCAATGTTAATAGAAACAGGGCAATATGTGAACATCGACAGTATGTATATGAACAGTGCATGGATTATTTGGACATGTGTTTTACCATTTGGCCATTTCTTTTCACTTTCTACAGGATTTAGACATTAACTTGTAATGTTCGTAGAAACTGGGCAATATGTGAACTGAACAGTACATGGATAATATGTGTATGAACAGTACATGGATTATTTGGTCATGTGTTGTACCATTTGGCAAGGGAAATTTGCATTTTTCAGCATATCACTGGAAATATCAGGAAATAAAAAAATCATACTTTTGCATATAACATGTCACTGCATCCTCCCTGAAAGATAGTAGTCATTACAGCCAGGGTATCAATGATCATGAACACATTTTAGAAAATAAATAGTCTCCTGAACACACCACAATAGCTGCAATGGATAACAGCCCCTCCTCTGCCCATTTTTCGCCCTGCCCTTCCCTCTTTCTCTTCTGGTTGTTGTCTCCTATTTTTCTTTCTCCTTCCTTTCTTTTTCAGAATTGGTGGAGGAAGTATTTCTCTTCCATACATCCTCTGCCACTCAGCCACATCTTTGCATGGCATGATAATATGCTCATATGCTTTTAAATATGTTTGGATGGAGTAGCATGAGTGCACCATTTCTTCTGGAGGTATTTGTTCATGCCTACAAGCAGCCACTCCATGACAACATGGTATTCCAGTCAAATCCCATCTCTTGCAGCTACAAGTCCTCAACCTGATGTCCACTTCAAAATCTGCACCTCTGTCATTAACTTGGAATATCCCAAGTCCTGCTGGGTCAGCCGTGCATGTATTAGCAGCTTCCACATGCCTCTGAAGTCTTTTCCTAATTTTTGGACATATGGTGCCATGCCACTTCCCTGCTTCTTCCTTCTTGGAATAAACTCTCGCCATTATCTGCCCCTTTATTGTCTGCACCATGCTTAAGAAGGGCATTTCTCTTGCTTCTAATATGTACTTATTGAAGACCTCACAATTGTTATTCAGTAGCACATCACACTTAGGGAATTCTCTTTGATAAGCTCTAACCCATGTTTTCGGATCTAACTCATCCAACCAATCATGAGCTTCTTTATTTAAAATCAACATCTGATCCATGTTGGCCGTAAATTGACCTGTTGTAGTACTTCTTGCACATCTCCATAGTTGGTTCTTCAAGATTTCACCTTTAAAGTTTTTTGTGAAATTCTGCCACAAATGCCTAACACAAAATCTATGCTCTGAGTCACTAAACAGTTCCTTAACAGCCCTAATTAATCCCTGGTTGAGATAAAGCAATGTAAGCATGCCGAATTGATTTGAAAAATAAGATGCATGTGAACATTAATAAAATGCATGAGACATATGATCTTACTTTCTGCTTGTCTGACATAATGCTCCATCGGGAGGTGTTGACAATGCCTAGGTCTTCTTTCAAAGCAGTCAAGAACCACCTCCAACTTTTTGTATTCTCAACTTCAACAACACCAAAAGCTATTGGAAAGATGCAGTCATTGGGGTCCATTCCAATAGCTGTCAAGAGAATGCCACCAAATTGGGTCTTCAAATGGGTTCCATCAACAAAAAGGACTGGCCTACAAGAAGATAGAAACCCCCTCTTGCATGCATCAAATGAGAAATGACATTTCTGAAACTGACCATCATCGGCAAGCTCAACAAAGAAAGTGTTGCCTGGATTGGATCTCCTCAACTCATGCCCATAGTCCCATAACTTATTGTATTGTGCAATTTCATCTCCATATATTATGTTGTGTGCAATTTTCCTAGCTCTCCCAAGTTTTCCCCTCTTCACTTTCATGTTCCATTCTTGTTGCACTAGTGACCCTAAACCCTTAAGTGTAATCTTCTCATCAGCTCTGATCTTCTCCACATACTTATGAGCTATATATCTGGCTGTAAAAGCTTTTACTTGCCACTTTTTGCAGCAAGTGTGTTCATCTTTGAATGTCTTGATCATAATGGATTGTGACCTATTGTCATATGATGCATACAAGTACCAAGGGCATCCATCATTGCATTTCGCTCCAAGCCTAGTTTTGTCATTCTTCGGAAACGTTATGTTCAACCTCTCCTTGCAACTGTACTCCCTAATTGCTTTCCTCAACTGATCAATAGATGTGAAGACCTGACCCAAATGAAACTTGGGCGCATTCATATCTACATCTGTAAAATGCTTGAAATTGAATTTCATGTTTTCTTCATCTGAATCTGGAAGCTCCAGTTTATCATCTTCAGAAATGTCATCTTCTACAACTTCTTTACTTTTCCCTTTGCATTCCTTCTCTGCACCATTCTGCTTCCTATCAATGAACAAATCAGCATCGCCATCCTCTAGATCATAGTCACTGTCTACTAATGATGCAACGTAATCAGAGTCACATGATTCATCATCACTACACACATCATCTTCTTCCTTTGCTTTTCCTCTCCCTTTGCATGTACTCGACCCTTCTATTCTACTCTCATCAGCATGACTAGGTGACACATTGCTCTTCTCCAAAACACTCTCATGCTCCTGGTCTGTACCGCAATTCATAGGGCTGATAACATTGGGCAACTCAGTGGTGGGGTTTGCAATAACATCATCCTGTGTTTCTGCGGCAATTTTATCCTCATGCTCAAGGTAAAACATGAGAAACCTATGTCCCTCTCTAACCATTGCCCCGATGCATGTTGTGTCGCTGTCCTTTGATAACAACTGCAGACCATCTTCATTGATTTGCATACCGGGCAGCAAAAAGTATATGTTAATTCTGCCCCTTCTTTCATAACCCAATGCCTTAATTAAATCACCAAACATGGCCATACATATTACATCAGCTTCACAGTAATCATATGAAACCTTCCTGCCATTAACATAGGACCTATTGCCTCCTGTCCCCATGAAAACTCCATCATAAATGAACTCCACAGTGAAGTAATCAGTCTCTTGTGCTGTCAAACGCAGAAAAGGAAATTCAGTTTTTCAGTTCATCCATACAAAAAACCTACGGTTGTGTCCAAACCCTAAGAAAATCAGTGCCGGATTGAACTAAACTGATGACCAGAAAAATTCCAACGATCGAAATCAACATAATTCCCCTACTCACAACTCTAGAGAAGAAGTAATGGGATGAATCAAACACACCGTATTTGGGTACGGGACCCCTGTTGTGCCGCTGGACGGGAGCCATCACCGCCGGTGACCACAGTTGATATGTCGTAACTATATAAGAAACAAAAGGAAGGGACAGGATGCTTTCATGGCAATCAAACTTGATATGAGTAAAGCATATGATAGGGTAGAATGGAATTTTCCGGAAGCAATGTTGATCAAGCTTGGCTTCCATAATAAGTGGGTTTCTCTCTTGATGAAGTGTGTTCGATCAGTGAGTTACAGAGTTAAAGTGAATGGTGATCTGACAGAGGTGATATACCCCCAACGGGGTCTGAGACAAGGGGACCCACTTTCCCCCTATCTCTTTCTAATCTGTGCTGAAGGATTTTCCTCCTTACTTCATACTGCTGAGGATCAAGGGTTGATTGAAGGCATTCAAATTTGTCCAGGGGCACCAAGTGTGTCACACTTGCTTTTTGCGGACGACTCCCTTCTCCTAAAGGCTGATTGTGACAATGCTTCAGAACTTCAACGTATCCTTGACCAATATGAGGAATGCTCAGGACAAAGTATCAACAGGGATAAGAGCAGTGTGCTTTTCAGCCCAAATTGTAATAATATGCAGAAGATAGAAATTATGGATTATTTGCATATTTCCTGTGAGGGACAAAATGAGAGGTACCTAGGGCTCCCAGTTCATATAGGCAAGTCTAAGAAAAGAGTCTTCCAATATCTGAAAGGGAAAATTTGGGCAAGAATCCAAGGTTGGAAA
The DNA here is from genome assembly GCA_021437245.1 of Aegilops speltoides. NCBI lineage: Eukaryota > Viridiplantae > Streptophyta > Magnoliopsida > Poales > Poaceae > Aegilops > Aegilops speltoides. Next base: position 165,845,222 of record CM038144.1, read on the forward strand.
GAGAGAACACTTTCCAAAGCCGGAAAAGAAATTCTTATTAAGGCGGTGGCTCAGGCGATCCCAACTTATGCTATGTCATGCTTTGATATCACTAAAGGGATTTGCGAGGAGATCTCTTCCATGATATGTCGTTTTTGGTGGAGTCAAATGGATGAAGAAAATAAATTACATTGGGTTGCCTGGGACAAATTATCTAAGCCGAAGAAGGATGGAGGTTTAGGTTTTAGAGATCTCTATTCCTTTAATATTGCTATGCTAGCAAAGCAAGCCTGGAGGATCCTTCTAAATCCAGAGTCCCTATGCGCTCAACTACTCAAGGCGAGATACTTTCCGCACGAGGATTTCTTGAAGGTCATGCCAAAAAAGGGTATCTCTTACACTTGGAGGAGTATTCTTAAAGGTCGCGATCTTATCAAACAAGGCTTGATCTAGCGTATAGGTGATGGCCAAAAAGTTAATATCTGGGAAGGTCCATGGGTACCAAGAGGAGTACTAGAAGACCTAGTACAGTTAGAGGCCAAATTTTACTTTAGAAGGTTTGTGATCTGATCGACCCTATTTCTGGACATAGTGGGACCAAGATCTTGTTCAATAAGTATTTAATGATGATGATGTCCCACACATTCTGAGTATTCCTATTAAGGAGGGATTTGATGATCTTCCAGGCTGGCATCCCGAAACGAAAGGTAACTTTTCGGTTCGTTCAGCTTACAAACTCAAACTTCAGTTGGACGATGTTGCTGTAGGTCAAACATCAACTTCCACTGTAGCAGATCCGACAACAAATGCAACAAAGGTTTGGACCAAGCTTTGGAGTTTGAAAATGCCTAGGAAAATCATCATGTTCCTTTGGAGATTGAGTCACAACACCCTTCCTGTCCGGTTAAATCTTAAACGTCGTGGAATTGACCTGGATACCATCTGTCCGATGTGCAATCGCCTTGACGAGGATGGTGGCCATGCCTTCCTCAAATGTAAATTTGCAAAGGCTCTTTGGCGGGAAGCTAAACAGGAGCATGTAAGGGGTTTGCTTCTCAGTTGTACTGATGCAAAACAATCAGTCGAAACTCTACTAAGCCCGGAGAATCCGACATCCATGTTCTGCATTTGTTTGATGTGGAATTTGTGGAATGCTAGAAATGCAGTTAATAATGGTGATAGGTGTCCGTCAGCAGCGGCTATTGTTTCCTCTACTGCTATACAAGTTACAGAATTTTCTGAACATCTTCATATACCTTCATGTTCAGTTATTGCCCCTAATGAGCGCTGGTCTAAGCCTCCTGACGACTTCCTAAAGATAAACATTGATGGTTCGTTCCTAAAAGATAACAGTACAGGAGGTTGGGGTTTTTGTGTTAGGGATGCTTCTAGAGATGTCGTCGGTGCTGGCATGGGCCAAATCCACTTCCTGTCGGATGCTTTGCATGCAGAGTCGATAGCTTGTCTGAAGGCGATTGAGTTTGCTACTGAAGTTGGGTTTGGGCGTATCATCATTGAAACAGACTCCACAGTGCTAGCCACAACTCTTCTTTCCAATGAATTGGATACTGCTCGTATCGGAATTCTCTTTCGGGAGGCAAAATTTCTTCTTTTTACTAGCTTTATTTATTGAGTTTAAAGTGCATGTGTGTAAGCGTGCCTGTAACTCAGTGGCACATGTTCTGGCTACCCATGGTGCCCATATGTCCCAGGGAGGTACCATGTATTGGCATGACGCTGTTCCTGACATTGTATCTTCTGTGGTGGCTAGCGATCTAGCTGCTTCTGCTTCTGTATGTTAATAAAGCCAGGTTAAAGTTTAAAAAAAAAGATATGTCGTCGCCACCGTCACCGTTCGCCTCCTTCACTCTCCCTCAATGATCGTTGCGTCGCCGCCGATCGCTGCCTACTGCGGGTAGGATTGTACTGAAAGGGAGGGGCCGCATTGCAAATAACGGATTCGGCCCTTGTTTGGCTGTGCTTACGTGGCTGGATACGAGCTTTTTTTTAATTGAGTGCACGCGTACGTACAGCGAGCCGGCCCAGGACCGTAGATGGACCTATTTCACGAGTAGCAGGATCGTAGCGAGGCAGTTAGCGAGCTCCGGGACTGTTTTGGACCTAACCCACGAGTACCAGGACTGTACGTGCAATTCACTCCTTGTCGCAACCCCTACTACACATCCTTTCTTTTTTGTGCACTGAAGGGCAGCGGCATTTAAATTAATGCTACCAAAAATTAATACTCCCTCCTTCCATCTATATAGGGCCTAATGCGTTTTTCGAGGCTAACTTTGACCAAGTGCTAGAGCAATAGTATATGACATGCAAGTTACACAAAGCATACCGTCAAATTCGTACATGAAAGAAGCTTCCAATGATATAATTTTCACATTATACATCTCATGTATTATAAAATATTATTAATAGTCAAAGGCGGTCTTGAAAAACGCATTAGGCCCTATATAGATGGAAGGAGGGAGTAGAGCTCATACGAGATTCGAACTCTCAACCTTCCCTTACATAGTGACGGGGCACAACCAGCTGGGAAAGCATACAACTTTTGTTGAAAGTAGGGTTTGTTGTCAAATAGTTTCACCTTGATTCTTTTCATCAAATTCATATATACGTTCACACGTTGCCTATTAACAAGCCTCGAGAACCAAAAATTAAGGGAGCGAAGAAATCAACTCTAGAAATCAAGTGATCGACGCACGTGCCAATCAAATCGAAAAAAATAAATTGAAACTCGATAAATGAGGAGGGACATGCAGATGCTATAAATGTATTTGTGGGCTGGCGCTCCTAATTTGGATACGACGGGAACGAACATGGCTAATGGATTCTATGAAGAAGGACATGCACGACTAGGCTGATTTGGCTAATAGGCTGGCTAATTAAATGAGATCTTAAGGAATTAAGTCAGCGTTGCATGCAAGATCAACGGAAAAAAAAGAACAAATGCACCGGCCGTGTATGCATGCGCACGAGTGCAATTTCGCTCACCAAATTATATTGTTTTTTCTTTTGAAGGACGCCAAATTATATTGTTGGTAATTGAACCCGCAGTAAATTATCGTGGCACAGCCGCACGACCTATTATTCTCAGTTGGGGCAAAGCGGCTGCTCGAGTTGGCTGACATGCCTTTGCTGCCTTCTTTCTGGCTCACAAGGATCGTGCCAAATTCTGCTATGAGCACCAATTTGATGGAGTGCCCCAGAAAGGAGCTTTGTGTCGAAGTTGGAAAAACTCAGATCGTTCTGGCGCGATGGACGGATCTTTTGTATGGAAGTTGCTTGAGACACTCACTGCTCTTTGGTTGTACTTGGGCATGGACAGTCAATGAGATCAATGTCAAAGCTGGCGGCCATGGTGTACTGGAAGGGCCTCAGGCTGTCGAATGCCTCAAAGCAGAGGCATATGAGCGGTGAGGTTTGTGAATTACATGGCCACTGCAGGTCATTCTTGCTCTCACCACCCGGTCGGGAACTCGGGCCGGCGTTGGCGCCGCCATAGAACATCATGACGCTCAAAACGCCCTCCCCCGACTCGCTAGCTAGCAACTGGAGTATCTGCATCCCAATGGAATTGTGTAAATTGCTACTGGTGTTCAACATTGACAGGTAACACTTAGCATATTCAGATGTACGCTAATATAAGCTACTTAATGCATGTGAACTTGAGCATAGCAGTCAACAAAATTTAGACAGAAACATGGTATTATGCATTTTATGTTCTTTCTACCCCACATGGAACAACAAGTATAGATTTGATCAGTTTCTTCGTGTCACAACCTAGCTAGTCCATGCATTAGAATGTTGCATCATGTTTATTTCATTCAACAGAAATTTGAAATGGGATTGCCAGAACCCCCAACCCCCTCTGAAACAACTAGGGTTTATTAAAAATATTTTCGATGAACCTGAAATGCCCTTCTAAAAAGTCCATCATTTTTGTCTTGGTCCAGAAGCTTTGCCAAAAGTGGTGCACATTTTCCTAGGTCATCCTAAGGTCATTGAATAAAATCATAGTTATTTGGAATTTGGGCATTTTAAATTTATAAAATATTTCAAATGTCCAAATATCTCCAAACTAAAATGTTTCATGTTGGAAATATTCCAACAATGGACCAGGAGTAGTTTGGTGATTTTTAAAACCTATTTGGTATTTTAAATAAATCAACAAAGTTACAGAATAATAGAAAAGAAAAACAACAGAAAGAAACTTACAGGCACTAGCGGCCCACTAGCCAGCCCACTGGCCGGCCCAGCCAAGACAAGGCCAATGAGCTGCTTGCCGGCCAGCAGTAGCGAGGTGCTCGACGGCGAGCATGCACGGTGCCACGCACTTTCGCCGTCTCGCCGCCTCGCCTTGCCACGCGTCGGGATCGACCCTCGCTCTCTCCGCACCCCAGACGCCCGTTTCTCCCACTCGTCTCCTCGCTCCCCCACGCCATGGCCGACGCCACCGCCGCCAAGACCACCGTCGTAGCCGCGCCCTCCGTCGACCCCACGCCGCGCCATCGTGTCGAGACGCTCGCCGTCGTCGACTCCTTCGCTTAGCCGAGCCTCGAAGGCCAAGGCGTGCCAAGACGCCGCACTAAGCTTCGCCCGAGTCCGCCGCCGCGAGATCCCCCAGCAACGCTGCCGCCGCAGCTCGTCCCCGACCACGCCGTCTGCACCGTTCGTCCGCCGTGAGCCTAGCTACTTCCCGACTCTCTCTCTCGCTCCGTGCACCACAACGATCGCGACGAGGATCGCCGCCTGACGCACCGCCGCGGACCTCGCCGCCGACGTGCTCCGCCACACCCCGCCCCTCACCTCGTCCAACACGTTCACCACGTCACGCTGGTGCTAACCACGCACCCCACGCACCCCACCGCACACTCCACCGCGAGTTCACTCTCACCCGAGCTCCGGTGGCCGCCAAACTTCGCCGCGGCGCCTTACTCCGCCACCCCGAGCTCAACGGACTCCGCCAAGAGCTGCGGCTCGTCCTTAGCTTCACTCCGGTGGTCGCGCGCCGTTTGGTGGCGAAACACCAAAACCACTATCGCCGCCGGTCGCGCTCGCCGGCGACTGAGACGCCGTGGTTGACCCCACACAGGTCTATGACATGTGGGCCCAACCCACTAATTAATCTAGTTTAGTTTAATTAAATTCTAAATAAGCTAACCCCATCGACATCGCGGGACCCACTGGTCAGTTTGACCTGACCAGCCCGTTGACCCCACGACGTCAAGATGACGATCTTGTATAATATTTAAATTCTCGGAATTATTTTTACACAGAAATTCCGAAATTGTTTCAAACTTCAAAAATTCATATAAAATCAACCATAGCTCCAAATGAGACAAATTATATATGAAAATGATCAGAAAAATCCAATCTATCCATCTGTACTGGTTTCATGCATGTTTACAGAAGCTAACCCACTGTTTATGGCAGAACAAGTTTAAACACTTTAAATGATCATATATGAGTTTGAATTTTGAATCTTTGGTTCAAATTGGTTCAAACCCATCGATCTTAGTTGCATTAGCCCAAAGCACTCATTTTGCCATGTCTCATTGCATGCATCATATTGTTGCATCTTGTTTGGTAATGCTTGTGTGTCGGTGTTCTGCGGCGAGTTACGCCCCGAGGAGTACCGTGATAACCTGACGAAGAACAATACCGTGTAACGACCGTCGAACAAGCAACCAACCATTTGATCATATCGATAAAATCCCACGTTCTTGCACCTGCTCTTGTTTATCGCATTAAGACAACGCGATTCAAACTGCTGTGTGTCTGCGGTAGTTGAACCCATTTCCTCTGCATGACTGTCATTGCCACGAGAACTAGATGAAACCCACTAGCATGTGTAGGAGTTGATTGAGCCATGTGATTGTGTTGTTCCTACCTTGCTATGCCTGCTATGCTTAGAGTCGTGTCGTCCGGTTCATCGGGATGATGGCTAGAGTGAAATGATCGAGTCGACGAGAGTAAGGTGTTGAACACGATTTGGTAAAGGTATCAATGAAAGGCCATGTAGGAGTACATGGTGGGTTGTTTCATTGAGGCCGTCCTGCTAATCGAGATCTGTATGTGTGATTTAAGATTCAGCTACTACCATGCATTGGGCCCAAACCAATGGACCCTCTCGACTTCTTATTCACCCTAGTCTTGGTCCAGAGTTGCAAGTAGTTTACGGTGTTTGTAGCCTCTTGGAGGCCGTGGGCAGCGCCGACCGTAGGGGTGGGCTGTGATGCGGTAGGTGCGTGGCGGGTGTCTGGGATGCCGTTTGGTATCCCGGAACCCTGTTCACATCGTTTGGGGCTGTGGGCGAGACTTGGCCGAACTCCTCATAGATGGAACCCAAATAGGCGATAAACACGGACTAGAGACTTGTGTGTCTAGGTAGGTCGTGGCCGACACCCACGTTGGGCTTCCGCTTGAAGGTTGCCGAGTACATGTCGTAAACGGCGATAAGTGGTGAGCGTGTATGAAGAAGTACACCCTGCAGGTTAACATCATCTATTGAATAGCGCGTCATGATAAAGGACTACTTGGTTGCTGTGCAGTTCATAGACAAGTAAATGGATACTACTAAAAGCCTCAAGATAAGCGTGAGTGCGAGGATGGCTTCTCCGTGGGAAGACGGGGTTGGATCCTCGGTGGTGTATTGAAGTGATGAGTAGTGGACTCGAGTCATAAAACTATTTCTAGTTGGTGTCTCGTGGGATAGCTTAGCCATGAGTCAAAGCTGGCTTGTCGCAACAACCCCACCAACCCTTCTTGATAATATGCATGTATGTAGGGTCTCGATGTAAGTCTTCTTTGAGTACCTTTGTACTCATGTTGCTTTAATTTACATTTTTCAGAAGATGCCTCAAACCCTTCCGACGGGTTCTTCGTGAGCGTTGACATCGATGAGTAGACTAAGGCCCGTGGTGATCTGAGCAAGAGAAGGACCATGTAGTATAGCTAGGCTTACCCAAGCCTCTTTTATTTTACTAGTTATGCGTACTCGGACAAAACACTTCATTGTGGCTTGTATGCTTGTATGACTTGTATGTGGGTCGTGTGACCCGTACTTGTGTGTATGTTATGAATGGCTCTCTGAGCCTTTAAATAAAGTACTTGTGTCGTAGAGTCATGTTGTGATGCCTTGTTGTATTTGCACATATCGAGCATATTGTGTGTATGATTGAAATGCTTGGTATGTGTGGGACCTGACTATCTAGTTGTTTATCTTTAGTAGCCTCTCTTACCGGGAAATGTCTCCTAGTGTCTCCACTGAGCCATGGTAGCTTGCTACTGCTCCGGAACACTTAGGCTGGCCGGCATGTGTCCTTCTTCGTTCTGTATACGTCCCTTCGGGAAATGTCACGCATTGAGTACCGGAGTCTGTTAGCCCGCTTCTGCCCGGTTTACGAGTCTGCTAGCCCAATGCTTCAGCCCGAACTTACTTGCTGTTGACCGACACGTTCGATCTTTGGGTCATGGATGCTGTCCTGTAAGTCTGTGCCACTTTGGGTATCGACTAGACATGTCGGCCGGGCTCCTTTTCATATGGATGCTAGCGACACTATCATATCGTGTGCCAAAAGGCAAAGCGGTTCCGCCAAGGTAAGGCGACACCGTTGGGATACCGTGCGTGAGGCCGCAAAGTGATATGATGTGTTACAGAGCTAGATCGATGTGACACCGAGTCGGGTCTGACAGCGTTAGCATCGAGCCGGACTGCTGTAGGTTCTCCAAGCCAAACTGGTCGATGTTGAGTCTAGAAATGCTTTAGTTATATGTAGGGAATTGATTGTGGGACGATGCGTAAGGCTCTTTTACTTCTTTATCTCATAATATTACGATCTGAGTCACCCATTCTTCCACCGGGGTTAAGGATTAGGACCTCTTCTCTCTATTAGGCTCACGTGTTACTAATCGGTAGTACCTTGTAGGTTTGATGGTTACAAGCCTGGTTCAGTTTTACTATCTGTTATGTTACTAAATTGGACCCGTAACCTTGATATGATATTGTTGAGTGGTTATGCGAGATCCTTGTGAAATGTCTCAATCCTTTGAGCATTTACGCTTGTTATGTTGTCCAAATTCGCTAGAAATACTAATGCCTTTGCATTGTGGTTGTGCTTCGAGATGGCCACTCGTGATCACAATCAAGTGGTTCGTCGACCAGATGCATTGGTGTGACCGGTCATACTACCATGCTAGTTCGGGTTATGATCGAGCGGGATACCGTTGGTACCCGAATACACGCTTTGAAGAAGCGATGTCGAGACTTTAATCAAAGTCGATATCTTTGCCTTTGTCCGGTGTTTCCCTCTTATCCTGGTTCCACCGAGGCCCTTCACAGCTCCTATGGGCTTGGTGTTACTATTGATATGGCGGTTCAAGATGCTGCATACTCTATGATGACCATTATACGAGCCAGATCGGACGCTCCGCAACACCGACTTCGGTATATGCCGAGTTCACTTCTGGGCGTTTGGTTATCTCCGAGCCATCTATGCGATTCTAGTCGGGAGGACTCCCTAACCCGTACCACCGCTGAGTTGCTCGAGGACAAGGACCGAGAGAGTCGGGCCTTGAGGATGGAGCTCTTCAATGCCCGTCTTGATCACCGGGCTACCTTGACTCGTTTTCGCACCGGCTGTTCAAGCTGGTTATATGGATATGAGAGATTTGTATCCTGTCGGGGCTGCTCTGCGGACATGATGGATGGCGTGATGTGGGGGCATCACCCCACCTCGTGGTCTCGCTTGCCACCGTTCAGTAGGTCCAAGACCTCACCCTTGCCCTTACGGTCCACAGGCTCCCAGGACCGTCTGCTTCCTGACGATCATGTTGAACTCCCGTGTTATGGAGGAGACTTCTCGAGAACTACTACGGAGACGCTGAGTTAGTAGTAGTCCCACTAGTATTATAATAGTTGTATTTCCACCGTCTGCGTGACCCGTGGAATATGACTTAGTGTGTACTAATCCGGAGGTGTAACAAAAATAATGTATAGGAGCTTGGTGTGCCTCCGATGAGATGTAATCTTCCTTTCACCGTAGTAGTACTTTGTTTGGTCTTGTACTAAACCTTGTATGGTGTGTATGACGATGGAATAAAGAAGTAGTTTCTGTATCCACCATGTCATACGGATGATCATCTCGCATTCCGAGTTATCCATTACATTCTACACTTCTATGTTAGAATCTTGCCATCCTGGACTAAATCCTTGTCTTGTTTTCCCTAGGATGGTTAACACCCTCAACAACCCTGCTCCGCCAGAGCAGTCAAGGCGATGGAGTTGGAGAAGCAAACCTGCCTCACCCTCCTTCTCTGGCGAAGTTATCTTTGAGGCCGAGAGAAACAAGCGGAGACCAACCGTTTCTTTGGGCGTATCGAATGAACACAGCCCATCATCCGAGAAACAACTTGGTGTCGCTCGGTGACTTCATCAAGTTACACCCGCCTACCTTCCACCACTCCGTCGAGCCTCTCGACGCTGCCGACAACCCGGCATTACTCACAAGCTGCGTTACGCAGACCGGTAGCCGAGGCGGACAAGGTCACCTTTGCTGCATATCATCTCGAAGGCCCCGCCACTACGTGGGAGAACTATATGGCTATCGCCCGATTGGCCATGTCACTACTTGGGCAGAATTCAGCGAGGCTTTCCGTGAACATCACATTCGGAGGGTCTCATGGATCGCAAACGTGAGGAGTTCTGCAGTTTCACCCAAGGTCGCCTCTCGTGGGCGCCTATAGCGAGAGTTTGGTAACCTCGCACGTTATGCCATCAAGAGGTCTCCACCGACGCCAAGAAACAGGCAAGGTTCCGTAAGGGACTTAGCCCGAGCTCCGCCGAGATCTACGTGCGCATGAGTGCACCTCTTTCGAAGCTTGTTAACAAAGCCATCGGTAGCTGGCTGGTCGACCGATTTCGAGGCAACACGCAAGCATGGTCGGGATATGGGTTCCTCATCCGGTCTTTGGACCACGAAGCGCCGTGTGTGGGTGCCTATACGCCTCGCCACCCAGATTCACACCGAGGCCATCCTTCCAGCGCCTCGCCCGATTCACCAGTATGCACCAACTAGGCCCTATGGTGGACCAACCAACAGCGCTCCTCTGCGCCAGCCCGTGACATGCTTCAAATGTGGGGAATCAGGCCACTACATGCGCGATTGTCCCAGACCAACCCCAACCAGCTGCAAAAGCTGTTGGCCGTGGCAAGCCGCCAGAAAAAGTGTTCTATGCCAAGCCGGCCACCACTGCACGTGGCCATGTTAATTGTGTCTCAGCTGAGGAGGCCCAAGAGGATCCCAACGTCGTGCTCGGTACGCTTCTTGTTAATTGCCACCCGGCATCCGTTCTTTTCGATACTGGAGCATCTCATTCATTCATATCCGAAAATTATGCTCGTTTGCATAACACTACATTCTGTGACATGCCTTCCACCATGGAAATTTCTACCCGGGTTCTAGATGGCAAACCTCTAGAGTAAGCCATGGAAATGAAATTCAGGTCGACAGACTTGTTTTCCTTGCATCGTTGATAGCTCTCAAATCTTCGATATAAATATCATCTTGGGTATGGACGGATGTCACCCATCATGCCAAGATTGATTGCTTCTCTAGGACTGTTCAACTTACGCACCCATCGGGAAAGATAGTCAATGTCTTGACCGAATATCTAAGCGTCAATTATATTCTCTTAATGCCACCATTGCGGACCTCGAAGGCGTTCCGGTAGTCCGTGACTTTCCGGATGTCTTTCGGAAGAATTGCCGGTGTTCCACCGACGGAGATGTTGAATTCGTGATAGATCTCATTCCAGAACTGCCCCAATTTCTAGAAGACCCTATAAGATGGCACCCCTAGAACTAGCGAACTTAAGAAACAACTCGATGAGGCCTTACAAAAGGGTTTCATCCGTCCTAGTTCATCTCCTTGGGCTTGCCCGTCCCTCTTCGTCAAGAAGAAGGATGGTACGGATCGGATGGTTGTAGACTATCGACCCGTCAACTTGGTCACAATTAAGAACAAGTATCCGCTCCCGGGATCAACGATCCGTATGATCAGCTCGCGGGATCCTCGGTCTTCTCTAAGATGGATTTGAGGTTAGGCTACCATCAAATCAAAATCCAAACGGGACATTCCTAAAAGCGGCTTTTGTTACTCGTTACGCCAATACGAGTACACCGTCATGTCCTTTGGCTTAACCAACGCCCCACCACCTTCTCCCGATTAATGAACTCAATTTTCATGGAGTATTTGGATAAATTAAATCGTGGTTTACCTCGATGACATACTCATCTATTCCAAGAACGAGGAAGAACATGCCGAACATCTAAGGCTAGTGTTGATGAAACTTGAGAGCATCGCCTTTATGCCAAGTTTTCCAAATGCGAATTTTGGCTGCCGAAGTGACCTATCTAGGACATGTAATTTCGGTAAAGGTATTGTGTAAACCCCGAGCGAGTTCAAGCCGTCCTTAATTGGACTCCACCGAATCGGTCAAGCAAGTTCGAGCTTCCTTGGCTTAGCGAGCTATTATCGCCGCTTCGTCGAGAACTTCTCCAAAGTTGCTAAACCTCTAACTGAACTCCTCAAGAAGGATAAAAAGTTCGAGTGGACTCCACAATGTGAGCACAGCTTCGAGGCGAAAAGACGTTTAACTTCGCTCCGTGTTGGTACCACCAGATTTCTCTAAAGACTTTGTTATCTATTACGGCGCCTCGCGACAAGGACTAGGCTGTATTCTCATGCAAGATCGACACGTAATTGCTTATGGTTCACGGCAATTACACCCACATGAGGAAAACTACCCTACTCATGATCTAGAGCTTGCGGTGTAGTCTATGCACTCAAAACCTGGCGACATTACCTTCTTGGTAATCGTTATAAATCTACACCGATCACCAAAGTCTGAAATATATATTTACCCAACCAGATTTGAATCTCGTGCAAAGACGTTGGGTCGAGTTGATCTCAGATTTCGATTTAGGGATAACTTATACCCCGAAAAGCCAACGTCATGGCTGATGCGCTAAGTCGTAAATCCTATTGCAACAATCTAATGTTGCAACAAAGTCAACCACTTCTCCACGAGGAATTTGAAGCTTAACCTTCACATTGTTCCTCGAGGGTTCCTTTCCACCTTGGTGGCGAAACCTTCCTTACGGATCGATCATCAAGGCCCAAAAGGTAGATCCGGAATTTCCGCATCAAAAGAAACGTCAAGAAAGGAGTTGCGGATTGTTTCTCCATTGATGATCAAGGGTCGTATGCTTGAACCCGCCTAGTGGTTCCTAAGGTGCGAAACCTGCGGCGATTAATCCTTAAGGAAGCTCATGAATCTCCTCTCACCATTCATCCGGTGGCACTAAAATGTATCAGGACCTCGCCAGAGGTTCGGTGGACTAGGATGAAGAGACATTGCTCAATATGTTGCTAATCTGCGGCGTCTGCGTCGTGTAAAAGCAGAGCATCAACGGCCTCTTGCACCCTTCAACCTTTAGCTATTCCTGAATGGAAATGGGATAAAATTAGTATGGATTTCATCACCGGTTTTCCCAGACCAAGAGAGGGAATAACGCTATCTTTGTCGTTATCGACCGCCTTTCCAAAGTAGCCCATTTCTTACCGCTCAGAGTATAACCGCTAGTCAGCAGCGACTTGTACGTATCCCGAATAGTGTCTCTTCATGGTGTTCCATTGGAAATAAACTCGGATAGAGGAAGTCTCTTCACCTCTCGATTTTGGGAAAGTTTCCAAAACGCTATGGGAACCCATCTTTCCTTTAGCACTGCTTCCACCCTCAATCAAGTGGTCAAGTGGAACGGTCAACCAAATCCTAGAAGACATGCTTGAGCTTACATTATCTCATTCGAATGGATTGGGAGAAATGCCTTCCATTTGCCGAATTTGCTTATAACAACAGCTATCAATCTAGCTTGGGCAAAGCACCTTTTGAAGTTCTCTATGGACGAAGGTGTCGAACACCTCTTAACCGGTCGAAACCGGGAAAGACAATTCTTTGGCCGGATATGATCCAGAGGCGAAGAGCAAGTTCGCATCGTTCGTGAAAAGTTGAAAACAGCCCAATCTCGTCAAAAGAGTCAATATGACCGAAAACATAAGGCTATGACTTACGAGGTTGACGAGAAGGCTTACCTTGGGTTACCCTCCAAGGGAATCCATCGCCCGGTATCAAAGGCAAATTGGCTCCTCGCTACATTGGACCCTTTCGCATTCTTGCCAAGCGAGGAGAAGTTGCCTACCAACTGGAACTACCTCCGCATCTCTCCAAAGTCCACGACGTCTTCCACGCTTCTCAACTCAGCGTTGCTTCTCGGATCCTATCCGTGGAGTGGACCACAAACGCTTGATCTCCAAGATAATCTCACATATCGAGAATACCTGTCAGTATCCTCGATCAAGCCGAGCGTACTACTCGACGACATAATATCAAGTTTCTCAAGGTTCAATGGTCGCATCATTACGAGAAAGAAGCCACTTGGGAAAGGGAGGATCGTCTTCGACTTGAGTATCCCGCCTCTTTCCGGAGGAACCTAAATCTCGGGGCGAGATTCTTTTGAGTGGGGTGAGTTGTCACAACCTAGCTAGTCCATGCATTAGAATGTTGCATCATGTTTATTTCATTCAATGAAATTTGAAATGGGATTGCGTAACCCCCAACCCCTCTCAAACAACTAGGGTTTATTAAAAATATTTTCGATGAACACGAATGCCCTTCTAAAAGTCCATCATTTTGTCTTGGTCCGAAGCTTTGCCAAAAGTGGTGCACATTTTCCTAGGTCATCCTAAGGTCATTGAATAAAATCATAGTTATTTGGAATTTGGGCATTTTAAATTTATAAAATATTTCAAATGTCCAAATATCTCAAACTAAAATGTTTCATGTTGGAAATATTCCAACAATGGACCAGAGTAGTTTGGTGATTTTAAAACCTATTTGGTATTTTAAATAAATCAACAAAGTTCTGAGAATAATAGAAAAGAAAACAACAGAAAGAAACTTACAGGCACTAGCCGCCCACTAGCCAGCCCACTGGCCGGCCCAGCCAAAGACCAAGGCCAATGAGCTGCTTGTCGCCAGCAGCGGCAGTGCTCGACGGCGAGCATGCACGGTGCCACGCACTGCCGCGCCCGTCTCGCCGCCCTCTCGCTTGCCACGTCGGGATCGACCCTCGCTCTCCCGCACCCCGTGACGCCCCGTTTCTCCCGGCTCGTCTCCTCGCTCCCCACGCCATGGCCGACGCCACCGCCGCCAAGACCACCGCCGTCGTAGCCGCGCCCTCCGTCGACCCCACGCCGCGCCATCGTGTCGAGACGCTCCGCCGTCGTCGACTCCTTCGCTTAGCCGAGCCCCGAAGCCTTCGCGTGCCAAGACGCCGCACTAAGCTTCGCCCGAGTCCGCCGCCGAGATCCCTTCAACGCCGCCGCCGCAGCTCGTCCCCGACCACGCCGTCTCGCACCGTTCGCGCCCGCCAGTGAGCCTAGCTACTTCCCGACTCTCTCTCTCGCTCCGTGCACCACAACGACGCGACGAGGATCGCCGCCGCACCGCCGGACCTCGTCGCCGACGTGCTCCCGCCACACCGGCCCTCACCTGTCCAACACGTTCACCACGCCACGCTGGTGCTAACCACGCACCCCACGCACCCCACCGCACACTCCACCGCGAGTTCACTCTCACCCGAGCTCGGTGGCCGCCAAACTTCGCCGCCGGCGCCTACTCCGCCACCCGAGCTCAACGGACTCGCCAAGAGCTGCGGCTCGTCCTTAGCTTCACTCCGGTGGTCGCGCGCCCGTTTGGTGGCGAAACACCAAAACCACTATCGCCGCTGCGTCGCTCGCCCGGCGGCTAGACGCCGATGGTTTGACCCCCACAGGTCTATGACATGTGGGCCCACCCGCTAATTAATCTAGTTTAGTTTAATTAAATTCTAAATAAGCTAACCCCATCGACATCGCGGGACCCACTGGTCAGTTTGACCTGACCAGCCCGTTGACCCCAGACGTCGATGACGGCCAGGTCTTGTATAATATTTAAATTATCGAATTATTTTTACACAGGAAATTCCAGAAATTGTTTCAAACTTCAAAAATTCATATAAAATCAACCATAGCTCCAAATGAGACAAATTATATATGAAAAATGATCAGAAAAATCCAATCTATCCATCTGTACTGGTTTCATGCATGTTTACAGAAGCTAACCCACTGTTTATGGCAGAACAAGTTTAAACACTTTAAATGATCATATATGAGTTTGAATTTTGAATCTTTGGTTCAAATTGGTTCAAACCCATCTGATCTTAGTTGCATTAGCCCAAAGCACTCATTTTGCCATGTCTCATTGCATGCATCATATTGTTGCATCTTGTTTGGTAATGCTTGTGTGTCGGTGTTCTGCGCGCGAGTTACGCCCCGAGGAGTACCGTGATAACCTGCACGAAGAACAATACCCGTGTAACGACCCGTCGAACAAGCAACCAACCATTTGATCATATCGATAAAATCCCACGTTCTTGCACCTGCTCTTGTTTACTGCATTAAGACAACGCGATTCAAACTGCTGTGTGCTGCGGTAGTTGAACCCATTTCCTCTGCATGACCTGTCATTGCCACAGTAACTAGATGAAACCCACTAGCATGTGTAGGAGTTGATTGAGCCATGTGATTGTGTTGTTCCTACCTTGCTATGCCTGCTATGCTTAGAGTCGTGTCGTCCGGTTCATCGGGATGATGGCTAGAGTGAAATGATCGAGTCGATGAGAGTAAGGTGTTGAACACGATTTGGTAAAGGTATCAATGAAAGGCCATGTAGGAGTACATGGTGGGTTGTTTCATTGAGGCCGTCCTAAGCTTCGAGATCTGTATGTGTGATTTAAGATTCAGCTACTACCATGCATTGGGCGAAACCAATGGACCCTCTCGACTTCTTATTCACCCTAGTCTTCGGTCCAGAGTTGCAAGTAGTTTCGGTGTTTGTAGCCTCTTCGGAGGCCGTGGACAGCGGCCGTAGGGGTGGGCTGTGATGCGGTAGGTGCGTGGCGGGTGTACGGATGCCCGTTTGGTATCCCGGAACCCTGTTCACATCGTTTGGGGCTGTGGGCGAGACTTCGCCGAACTCCTCATAGATGGAACCCAAATAGGCGATAAACCCGGACTAGAGACTTGTGTGTCTAGGTAGGTCGTGGCCGACACCCACGTTGGGCTTCGCTTGAAGGTTGCCGAGTACATGTCGTAAACGGCGATAAGTGGTGAGCGTGTATGAAGAAGTACACCCTGCAGGTTAACATCATCTATTGAATAGCGCGTCATGATAAAGGACTACTTGGTTGCTGTACAGGTTCATAGACAAGTAAATGGATACTACTAAAAGCCTCAAGATAAGCGTGAGTGCCGAGGATGGCTTCTCCGTAGGAAGACGGGGTTGGATCCTCGGTGGTGTATTGAAGTGATGAGTAGTGGACTCGAAAAGCATAAAACTATTTCTAGTTGGTGTCTCGTGGGATAGCTTAGCCATGAGTCAAAGCTGGCTTGTTGCAACAACCCCACCAACCCTTCTTGATAATATGCATGTATGTAGGGTCGATGTAAGTCTTCTTTGAGTACCTTTGTACTCATGTTGCTTTAATTTACATTTTTCAAGATGCCTCAAACCCTTCCGACGGGTTCTTCGTGAGCGTTGACATCGATGAGTAGACTAAGGCCCGGTGGTGATCCCGAGCAAGAGAAGGACCATGTAGTATAGCTAGGCTTACCCAAGCCTCTTTTATTTTACTAGTTATGCGTACTCGGACAAAACACTTCACTGTGGCTTGTATGCTTGTATGACTTGTATGTGGGTCGTGTGACCCGTACTTGTGTGTATGTTATGAATGGCTCTCTGAGCCTTTAAATAAAATACTTGTGTCGTAGAGTCATGTTGTGATGCCTTGTTGTATTTGCACATATCGAGCATATTGTGTGTATGATTGAAATGCTTGGTATGTGTGGGACCCGACTATCTAGTTGTTTATCTTTAGTAGCCTCTCTTACGGAAATGTCTCCTAGTGTCTCCACCGAGCCATGGTAGCTTGCTCTTGCTCCTAACACTTAGGCTGGCCGCATGTGTCCTTCTTCGTTCACGTATACATCCTTCGGGAAATGTCACGCATTGAGTACGGAGTCCCGTTAGCCCGCTTCTGACCGGTTTACGAGTCTGCTAGCCCAAAGCTTCAGCCGGAACTTACTTGCTGTTGACCGACACGTTCGATCTTTGGGTCATGGATGCTGTCCTGTAAGTCTGTGCCACTTTGGGTATACGACTAGACATGTCAGCCCGGGCTCCTTTTCATATGGATGCTAGCGACACTATCATATACGTGTGCCAAAAGGCGCAAACGGTTCCGGGCCAAGGTAAGGCGACACCCGTTGGGATACCGTGCGTGAGGCCGCAAAGTGATATGATGTGTTACAGGCTAGATCGATGTGACACCGAGTCGGGGTCCTGACACTTCGCTGCTGCACATGGAAGATAATACTCCCTCCATCGGGAAATACTTGTCAGAGGAATGGATGTATCTAGACGTATTTTAGTTCTAGATACATCCATTTTTAAGCATTTTTGCGACAAGTATTTCCGGACGGGACGAAGGGAGTATATATCACTCCTTTTGACTTTTTGTGCCATGGTTTATCCAATTGCCGCCGCTGCTGAATTTTTCCGTCCATGAATCATGCGACTCAAGGTTATTTGAGGTCAGACTTTCTTCTGATTTCATAAATGTATTGAACTCTCAACACTGAAATTAGATCTGGCAAGTAGATTTCTCACACGTAGTTGAGTTGTTCGTTCATGTAACGTGTGGACTCATTTGTTGCTTGTTCACTGTACCGTATAGGACAGTCCACCTTCTCAGTTTTGCATCTTTGAGCTTTGTATCTGTGTATGCCTCATATAATGCGTTGTTGTACTGTGTTATTTATCAGGAAGAGCTATTTAATGCTTCCATTTTATTTGATGAAAAGGTGACACAATAGAATTATATACATGATAAACTACTAAGCATTTTTTTATTGAGAACCCAAGATTAGTAAAGCTCATGGGTTCTCAAGGGTGCTTCAACAAGCGTCAATTAATATGGATCGGGAGTATCGTCGATGCAAATTATAATTTTCGAGAGTGATGCAAGCCATCTTTTGAAGCCTTCTGTTTTTGTGTAGACTTTGCATCATTTCTTTTAAAACTAACTCTTTCCTAGCTCGCAAGTTTTTGTTTCTCGCCTGGTGTGTGGAATCCTGTCTCATTTGTTTTATGCCCGTGCCCTGCGTATCACTCCTTTAATCTGCCTCCTAGGAAGATTGGTGGACCTCAATGCTCAGTTGTGATGTAATGCTTGTGTTTTTTAGATTAGAAAAACAAAAGGATTATGTGTCAAGAGATGCTTCTATTAAACATTTTCTTTCCAGATTAGTTTTTTCCGTCCTTTAAGTTGTTTTGACGGCCCAGTGCGAATTCCAAAAATTGCTCCCAAATTCAAATAATGCCAGAAGATTTGAAAGTTAGGCCCTTTGAAAACGGATGGAGGAAGTAGTTGATTTATTCATGAATGATAGGATCATAACTGACGTATGAAAATCATAAAAAAGGGCATCATGTGTGCAGCATGGTTCTTAATGTATGATTGATATGAATTTCTACTAGACCTTGGTGTGTTCTGACATCGAGTGGAGCGTTTGTATGTTATTGTGCCACGCTGGTGGATATTTTGATGAACATGTTTATTTTCTTCCCGTCGCAACGCACGGGCATTTGTGCTAGTCTCTACTACCTAAAACAAACGTAACGTTCCGTTTCCCCTATTACATCGATCTCTTCGTCCGACCCACCACGTCCGCCCCCTCCCGCGTATCCCTGCTACTGGAAAGAAAAAAAACTGCAGTAATAATTAGAAACCCTAGGCACGCAGCCCCACCACGCCCTCGATCCTTTTATATCACGCGCAAGCGCCTCTCGCCCTCCTTGGCCGCCACATCGACTCCTCCGGCCGCTCGTCTGCCGTCGCCGCCTTCGATCCCTCCTTGCACCCAGCCAGCGAGCCGCCGACTGCACCGCTCGTCCACATCGGCAGCAGTCTCCTTGATCCCGCTGCGGCGCTCGCCCCCGTCCCCGTCGGCGTCATGGCCGTCGTCCACGTGGACCCCACCTACGTCGCCAGAGCTGGTGGGTCCTTCCCGTCACTCGACATCCTTGCGGCCAAGGGGATCTGTCGTCTCCTCGCCGGATGCCGCGCGAGTGGCGTGACCTCGTGGGTAGGAAGTTGTACTTCCTCAGCTGCCGGTACAACCACTGCGGTGTCAACTGCAGGACCACGCGGTTCCTCGTTCCCTGTTTCAGTCCGCTGTAGGGGCTGGTGTGCTTCGGTGATTGCGGCAAGCGAGCGCCGAGAAATGAGAAAGGCCGCTTGGTACGTTAGGCATTGTTTGACTCGGAAGGCGTCGGGCATGGGGCATACTAGCGACACATGCAGCAGCGCGAGGATGCGATGGAGGAGGACTGACGATGCGGATGCGACAAGCC
Organism: Aegilops speltoides; assembly: GCA_021437245.1. Classification (NCBI taxonomy): domain Eukaryota; kingdom Viridiplantae; phylum Streptophyta; class Magnoliopsida; order Poales; family Poaceae; genus Aegilops; species Aegilops speltoides. Next base: position 165,864,791 of record CM038144.1, read on the forward strand.
TTCAGTGGACGGCACCTTCGTCGGTGCCAACCTCTGTACATAAATTGCGGCTGTACCGGCCAGTTTCCAATCTGTAAGTATTGTTGTGTCTTGCAAAGTTTTCAAGGTATCCGCCAGCCCTTCAAGAGCTTGATGCATGGTCCAGATTTGTGCACATGTGAACCTTGCTTTGTCAGTGCTTGTGCTAGAATGCAGTGTCTTTCGTGTCTGCAACTGCATGCTATTGGTTTAGATAATTTGATGGAAATCCCAAGTTTGTTGTTGATGTTCTGACCGTTCTGTTCAACGAACAATGACGTTGAATTAAACTAGGAAGACGCTACATGATGGTCCTAGATTTATTGGATGGTCCTATATAAAATATAGCAAACGACCCAAGACACTAGAGCATTTGCAAACCTACCAGCCAACTATAGTTCTGTAGACAGTTGGCAATTTTAGATGATAGAGTTGAAAGAATAAGTCTCCAACAGATAGGTGATTATTCGGAAAGTATGTACCACTACTCAATTTAATGATTTAGGTTGCAATAGTATCCCACCCAAAATAAAGTCTCTCCAAGAGACTGGCTAGAACAACCCTTGGCCGAGAAACAACACCAATCAACACTTGAGATTTTAATGATTGTCCTATATAAAATATCCTTGATTTATTTGATGGAATGGTTCACTTGCAAACATAATTGACTGGAGACGCGTAAATAGTTAGTGGAGGAAAAAATAAAAATGACCAGTAAGAAGAGTGATTAACAGTTAAAAGAAGTTGATAGTGTATCGCACTATGCATGAGAAAAGAAATATTGTGCGACACGATTATTATGTCCCGGTGCAACGCACGGACAGTTACCTAGTAGTAATAAAGCACGGGGTCACCGTCGCGCACTTTTTGCATATAAACCCCTGAAATTTATCAGAATTAACCCGCAGTCCACCGTAGCCCAATTAAGTAAAAAAAAAACGTTTCCTACAACACTTACGAGAACGCCAGGGTTTTCTCCGCCGCCACGCCCCCGTCCCTCTGCTCGCCGCCGCGCCCCGTCCCTCCGCTCCGCGGTGCCCATCCTCGCTCTGCCGTCACCTAATCTGGACGAGATCGGCAGGATCTGTCGCATCTCGTGCGACACCCAGCCGCTGCTGCTCATCAGCCATGCCGGGAGGACGAACGAGCTGCTCGTCGGCCATGCGGGGAACACGGACGAGCTGCTCCTCGGCATCCGTCACACAGCCCCGCTGAGGACAGCGCCCAACCCCCTCGACGGTGCACGCCTCCTTCTGGCCTCCCGGCTTATCCCCCCTACTCGCCACCCCCCGGATCCCACTCCCCCTACCATAATATTCTGATTTCGAGGCAAAATAGTGTTTGATGAAATTTGACTACATAATTGTTTTCTGTACTACCATCATGCCACGTCGTCAATTCAGGTTGTGTAAAAGATGTTGTCCCGGGACTGTAGAGGATGCGGTGTGTGGCTGCCTGTGTATGCATATATGTTAATTGGTGGCGGCAAGTATACTATGTCGACAAGCGATACAGGGGCATGAAGCAAGCAAGCAGGTGTGCATAGCGACCTGCTACTACACTAATAGTAACCTTGACGGAGCACCGGGGCCGGCTCGACAGGGCATGCCACACACCGGTAGACGCCCGGTTGTGTGCGACAGAGATGAACCCCGCGTCGTCGCCTCTGCAGCCTGGACAGAGCTCCATCGGTGCTGGGGATGAACCCTGCATCTATGGTGGTGATGACGCTCTCATCTACTTTCTCCAGTACCTATAAGAGAGTAGAGATCACATCGTGGATGTGTTTTTCTTCAGAGATGCCCCCCGTCATTGCTGACTGGCGAATTTGCGATGCAATCCGTCCCTATGTCAGTGTCTTAACCACTTTGTCCTCCCGCACAATGAGAAGAACAGAGCAGCGGCTACAATTTACCCATTGATTTCTTGGAGTGATTCAAAGCCAGGAAGCCGCTACTTGTGCAAGCAACAAGGTAAGAAGTTTCAGTTTTCTAATTTATGCACCTCAATTTGCAAGGTTAGAACAATATCAGTTTGCTTTATGTTGTTTTTCTAATTTCTACATATTCCTTCAAGCAAATCTAATTATCTAGGTAGTACGGAAAGCAGGCAAATTACTTAACTATTTGGGTGTATTCAGGCTCTGGTGTGTCGGATTGAGGAGGAAGAATTATTTTATTCACCCACTATTTTTTATCTATAATGGTGATCACTTTTTCCATCTTGTGATCTTCTTTGCTCCAGTTGTTCGAATACTTTGTTTGCACGCCAGGGGGACTGAAGTTTTCGTGCTACCATGAGTCATGGTAGTAGGCTGCTGCGGCAAAAAACTGGTAAGCCCCCTAAGAGAAGAAAAGTGAAAAAAGTCCCATCCTGCTTACCATGTTTTATCTTAAAATTTGGCTTGAATTTTATTTCTATATAACCTATATCTTTGCATGGTTACTTTCTCCAGACATTCTTTACCTACAACATTGGTCAACTGGCTTGAACACAGCTCACATGAGACATCTCCAAATGGCCCTTTTCTGAAATTCGTTCACTTATGCACTGAGAGAGGAGTTACTCCATGTCAGTATGTATACATAAAGATGCAAGCAATGGAGAAACTCATGCAGATGATGACTGAAGAATTTTTCATGAACTTTCCAACCTGAACTGGCTACAAAGGTTGGGAAAAGAGGAGTCCAGGCGGCTCCGATGAACACATCTTCTTTTGTAGGTGATTAACAGTTGGCACCTCTATCTTTACATTACATCAGGCCAGCGCTACAAAGCCATGTATGCCTCTGCCTGCCTGCTCAATGGAAGATTTGATCACAAAAAAGTGGATAAAAATACTCATTAGTTTGTCAAAATATATGTTAGTTATCTTAGGAATGAGTATAGCTATCACCAGAGTACAAGCAAATATGTTTCAATTTTTCCATGAAGCAAACTTATATTATGATTATCACATTTTGATCTTGGAGTAATGGTCGACGAAAGTAGATGGTTACTGCAGTCCGCACCAGTCCAGTATTTCTAACTACGAGTTTGAGCTCCATAGGGATAATCTGATAAGTGTATCACAAGCTTGTTGTTTCTAATTGTGCAAAGTCTGTAGTTATTTTAGTTTTTCGCAGAATGCATAGATTTTCCAGAATAGAAAGAAGTGGATGTATAACCTGATTTTGCTTTATTATTTGGTACCAGTTGGCTTTGGAAATACCAGTTTCTCCAGTATTGTAATTCTCTGTCAAATCGTCAAATTAAACTGATCTTTCTATTTGGACAGCTTGTAATTTGTAATATTATGATTTTCCTTTTCAGAAACCAATTCAACTAGACCAGGACTATGTTTATTAGTCCACCGGTGTTTGTTGGAATGAGATGACGCATGGTATGTCAGGTAACAAGCAACTGAAGCAAGAAGATTTTTGTAATTTCTTGGAAAGAATGAGCCCCTGAACCCGGCGAATGATCCAATATGTGAGGACCAATGAGGGAATTGCAGAGCTTCATATTCAGTTTATTTTAGGTGCTTGCCTACAAGTGTCTAGATTACAGGAAACATTAGTGTCTACACACTACAGGAAGTAAGTTTCTTATAGAAGTAGTCAGTTTGATTCCTTCAAAATAGTTATTTCCTGATATTTTTTATGACTAAATAGCAGTACCTCAAATTTTGCTTCAGCTTTTTAAAAGAGAGTAATTCTGTAAATCCTAATATAACTCTATCAGTCTAAACCAATTTCTCGTAAATCTACAATACAACATCGCCTCATCTGATCGAATTATTGGTTTCAGATCAATACATCCTTGTGCATTCCCATAAGATCAATAGACTCAGCTAGATTGTGTCAAAAACTTGCTGCTTGACAATCTGTAAGCCCGGATAGCTATACCTTAAAATTGCTTTTGGTTTTAAACTGAACTGAACTCGGTTTGGGTGAACTGAACTGAACTCGGTTTGGGCTGAACTGAACTCAGTTTGGTTCTACAAAATACAGGGTTGCATTCTATAAAAACTGAACTGAACTGAACGGCAGGTGGGCAAAATAATTCGATGGACTGTAGTTTCTTTGAATTTTTCTTGTTAATTCTAAACTGGACTAAACTCAGTTTGATTCTGTAAAAAAGATTGCGACAGTCTTATATATATGCAGTAGTCTTTTGCCAACACTCAAATTAGATGGCCATGATATGCAAAAGAAATCGACGGACTGTAGTTTCTGTAAGAGAATATGGCAAGAAACTTGGAATTGATGGACTTAAGCTGCAGTTTCTATCAAATTAGATGGCTGGACTTGTGAAAAAATGAAATCAATGGACGACTACAGTTTATATCAAACACAGAATCAATGGACTTCCGCAATGCAGGCTTGCCCTTACCATTTACCAGGTGGTGACTTGCCGAAGGAGCCGGTGGTGCCGCTGCGACCTTCTCCGGGCGATGGTCCATGATGCAAGCTAAAACCGGGGATGGGATGGCGGCTCCAAGTGACAATCAAAGGCGAGGCAACGCTACGGACCGAGGACAAAGTGAGTTGGGGTGACGGCTCGGTTCAGCGGACGGGATCGGATTAACTCTGTTTTATCCTAGGTACCTGCGCCCGGTATCATTTCTTCGTGGGGTTACCAAACGATTCTCTCTTCTCCTTAATTACGCCACAGTAGTTTTCTGCTTACATGGTAGGCTTAGCACCCATCCAGGATGGAGCACTGGGAGTAGCCTTATAGAAGAAATGAAATATATTCTCTCTATTATGTCTACTTGAAATACTGTTGTGGGTCTGTACTTTGCCTCTCAATTCTCATATTGCAAGGATAACACATTGTATGCCTATTCTCTTAACTGTAGTAAGGATGAAGCAGGAAAGTGTACAGGACCTTCTAACATAGATATTGTACATGTACGAGCTATGAGCCACTGTTGTTTATCATATGGATTGTAAATGTAGTGACACTGAAGTTTATAACATGTTCTTAAATGTCTTTATTTTAGCAGTGATTATATACTGACACATTATGTTATCTAAAAGTATGGTAGCCGTGACCTTGGTATTCCCTGTAGAGCCAACAAAAAATAGAATAAAAAGGTTCATTAGAGAAATATTTTGATATGTCCATTTTGCATCATGCTTTTAGATCAATATTTATTGCATTATGGGCTCTTATTACACATTATATCTCAATACTTATGGCTATTCTCTCTTATTTTACAAGGTTTACCATGAAGAGGGGGAATGCCGGCAGCTGGAATTCTGGCTGGAAAAGGAGCAAACGTTGCAAACCTATTTTGCACAGTTTCAAAAGTCCCGAAACTCCACGAAACAACTTTTTGGAATTAATAAGAATTTCTGAGCAAAAGAAATACGCCAAGGGGCCCACACCCTGTACAGGAGACAAGGGGCGCCCCCCATAGGGCACGCCCTCCTATCTCCTGGGCCCCCTGGTGGGCCTCCGACGTCCATCTTCTGCTATATCATCACTTTTACCACGAAAAAATGGTAGGCAAGCTTACGGGCGAACTCCGCCACCACAGGCGAACCTTGGCGGAATCAATCTAGGGCTCTGGCGGTCGTTTGCGGGGACACTTCCCTCCGGAAGTGGAAAATCATCACCAATGTCATCACCAATGATCCTCTCATCGGGAGGGGGTCAATCTCCATCAACATCTTCACCAGCATCATCTCCTCTCAAAACCCTAGTTCATCTCTTGTATCCAATCTTGTATCAAAACCACAAATTGGTACATGTGGGGTTGCTAGTAGTGTTGATTACTCCTTGTAGTTGATGCTAATTGGTTTACTTGGTGGAAGATCATATGTTCAGATCCTTTATGCATATTATTACTCCTCTGATTATGAGCATGAATATGCTTTGTGAGTAGTTACGTTTGTTCCTGAGGACATGGATGAAGTCTTGCTATTAGTAGTCATGTGAATTTGGTATTCGTTCGATATTTTGATGAGATGTATGTTGTCTTTTCCTCTAGTGGTGTTATGTGAACGTCGACTACATGACACTTCACCATTATTTGGGCCTAGAGGAAGGCATGAGGAAGTAATAAGTAGATGATGGGTTGCTAGAGTGACAGAAGCTTAAACCCTAGTTTATGCGTTGCTTCGTTAGGCGCTGATATGGATCCATATGTTTAATGATGTGGTTAGGTTTACATTAATACTATTGGAAATATGCCATAGAGGCAATAACAAAATGGTTATTATTATATTTCCTTGTTCATGATAATTGTATATTGTTCATGCTATAATTGTATTAACTAGAAACCATAATACATGTGTGAATACATAGACCACAACATGTCCCTAGTGAGCCTCTAGTTGACTAGCTCGTTGATCAATAGATGGTTATGGTTTCCTGACCATGGACATTGGATGTCATTGATAACGGGATCACATCATTAGGAGAATGATGTGATGGACAAGACCCAATCCTAAGCATAGCACAAGATCGTGTAGTTCGTTTGCTAAAGCTTTTCTAATGTCAAGTATCATTTCCTTAGACCATGAGATTGTGCAACTCCCGGATACCGTAGGAATGCTTTGGGCGTACCAAATGTCACAACGTAACTGGGTGGCTATAAAGGTGCACTACAGGTATCTCCGAAAGTGTCTGTTGGGTTGGCACGAATCGAGACTGGGATTTGTCACTCCATATGACGGAGAGGTATCTCTAGGCCCACTCGGTAATGCATCATCATAATGAGCGCAATGTGACTAAGTAGTTAGTCACGGGATCATGCATTACGGAACGAGTAAAGTGACTTGCTGGCAACGAGATTGAACGAGGTATTGGGATACCGACGATTCAATCTCGGGCAAGTAACATACCGATAGACAAAGGGAATTGTATACGGGATTGTCTGAATCCTCGACATCGTGGTTCATCCGATGAGATCATCATGGAACATGTGGGAGCCAATATGGGTATCCAGATCCCGCTATTGGTTACTGGCCGGAGAGGTTTCTCGGTCATGTCTGCATGGTTCCCGAACCCGCAGGGTCTACACACTTAAGGTTCGGTGACGCTAGAGTTGTTATGGGAAATAGTATGTGGTTACCGAAGGTTGTTCGGAGTCCCGGATGAGATCCCGGATATGACGAGGAGCTTCGGAATGGTCCGGAGGTGAAGATCGGTAAATTGGACGAAGGGTATTGGAGTCCGGAATTGTTCCGAGGGTACCAGGTGATGACCAGCGTGTCCGAAAGGGGTTTTGGAGGCCCCGACAAGCGTTGGGGGGCCTTATGGGCCAAGGGGAGGGGCACATCAGCCCACTAAGGGGCTGAGCGCCCCTCCCACCCCATCTCACATAACCTGGAGAGGTGGGGGCGCCACCGCTACGGTAGCCGCCCCTCCCGGCTTGGGGGGCAAGTTTCCTAGGGGGTGGGGGTGCCCAAACCCATCTAGGGTTTCCCCTGGCCGCCGCCCCTCCCCTAGGGAAACCCTAAGGCGCCTCCTCCTTTCCCCTTCCCCCTATATATAGTGAGGGAGAGAGAGGGCAGCCGCACCCTTCCCCTGGCGCAGCCCTCTCCCTCCTCCAACACTTCATCCTCCTCCGTAGAGCTTGGCGAAGCCCTGCAGAAAATCCACAAGCTCCACCACCACGCCGTCGTGCTGCCGGAGCTTTCCCTCAACTTCTGCTCTCCCCTTGCTGGATCAAGAAGGAGGAGACGTCCCCGGGCTGTACGTGTGTTGAACGCGGAGGCACCATTGTTCGGTGCTTAGATCGGATTCGGCCGCGATCTGAATCGCTTTGTGTACGACTCCACCGACCGTGTTCTTGCAACGCTTCCGCATCGCGATCTTCAAGGGTATGAAGATGCACTCCCCTCTCTCTCGTTGCTAGTTACTCCATAGATTGATCTTGGTGATGCGTAGAAAATTTTGAATTTCTGCTACATTCCCCAACAGTGGCATCATGAGCTAGGTCTATTGCGTAGATTCTATGCACGAGTAGAACACAAGTTGTTGTGGGCGTTGATTTTGTTCAATATGCTTACCGTTACTAGTCCTATCTTGTTTCGACGGTATTGTGGGATGAAGCGGCCCGGACCGACCTTACATGTACACTTACATGAGGCAGGTTCCACCGACTGACATGCACTTATTGCATAAGGTGGCTAGCGGGTGCCAGTCTTTCCCACTTTAATCGGATCGGATTCGATGAAAAGGGTCCTTATGAAGGGTAAATAGCAATTGCATATCATGTTGTGGTTTTGGCGTAGGTAAGAAACGTTCTTGCTAGAAACCTGTAACAACCACGTAAAAAACTTGCAACAACAATTAGAGGACGTCTAACTTGTTTTTGCAGCTGTCGGTGTCAAAACCGGCGGATCTCGGGTAGGGGGTCCCGAACTGTGCGTCTAGGCGGATGGTAACAGGAGACAAGGGACACGATGTTTTTACCCAGGTTCGGGCCCTCTCGTTGGAGGTAAAACCCTACTCCTGCTTGATTGATATTGATGATATGGGTAGTACAAGAGTGGATCTACCACGAGATCAAGGAGGCTAAACCCTAGAAGCTAGCCTATGGTATGATTGTTGTAATGGTTGTTTGTCCTACAGACTAAAACCCTCCGGTTTATATAGACACCGGAGAGGGGTAGGGTTACACAGAGTCGATTAAAATGGTAGGAGATCTACATATCCGTATCGCCAAGCTTGCCTTCCACGCCAAGGAAAGTCCCATCCGGACACGGGACGAAGTCTTCAATCTTGTATCTTCGTAGTCTTGGAGTCCGGCTGACGATGATAGTCCGGCTGTCCGGACACCCCCTAATCCAGGACTCCCTCAGTAGCCCCTGAACCAGGCTTCAATGACGATGAGTCCGGCGCGCACATTGTTCGGCATTGCAAGGCGGGTTCCTCCTCCGAATAATTCATAGAAGATTGTGAACACCAGGATAGTGTCCGGCCCTGCAAAATAATTTCCACATTTTCCCGTAGAGAGAATATTATGTACACAAGTTCAATCTGCTGACGTATATTGTGGCGTGACGTCACACCACTACCAAGCCTTTACTTGAATCGTTTTTTACTATACCACCTCGGTAGCGTTTAGCGGCGGTTTCCTTAGGCACGTCTTGTCGAGCGAGATCGTGTTCCCCTTATTCCGGGATTCTCATCAATACGGGGTAACCCAACCGCGCCATTGATGGTGGCGCTTGGGAGATAAGCGAGTTTTACCAGGCCGGTGGGGACGCATAGTTTTCGTCCGCCCATATATAAAGGGATAAGGATCTACCTTTTCACCTACGCCTTCTTCCTCCTTTGCTTATCCATCTCCGCGAACTCGAGCTCCAGCGCCCAAGTTCACGCATCTCGTCTCGATCTTCTCCGACCATGTCTGGAGCGGGAGGCAAATGGATGGCCTCCTCCGTTACGGAGGGGCACGTCGAAAGACTGCGCAGCGCCAGATATCTGTCCAAATGACATCAGCGCACCGGCCGCCGACAAGGCAGCTCATCCCCACCCCCAGGCCCCATGAGAGGGTCGTATTCCTTCCCCACTTCCTCCGCGGACTGGGCTTTCCACTTCACCCCTTTGTCCGGGGGCTCATGTACTACTACGGCCTGGACTTCCATGATCTGGCGCCAAACTTCATCCTCAACATCTCGGCATTTATCGTCGTGTGCGAGGCCTTCCTCTGCATCCATCCCCACTTCGGTTTGTGGCTCAAGACCTTCAATGTCAAGCCGAAGGTGGTGAAGGGCACTCAAGCGGAGTGTGGAGGCGCCATGTTGGGCAAGATGCCCAATGTTATCTGGCTCGAAGGGGCCTTCGTGGAGTCCGTCAAGGGGTGGCAATCGGGGTGGTTCTATATCACCGAGCTGCGCGACCCTAAGTGGGCGGCGGCCCCCGAGTTCAGATCTGGCATCCCTATGCAGCTCACCTCCTGGAAAGAGAAGGGACTGCTATGGGGTAGTTCGGAGGAGCCGACCGACTCCAAACCTATATCCGAAGTGGTGAACAAGAAGCTCAGGCTTGTCAATGTGATCCAGGTCATGCTCGTCCACCGGATTCTCCCTTGCCAACAACGGGCTTTTAATTTGTGGGAGTTCGATCCGGCATGGCACCAGGCCTTGAGCGGGCTCTTCGACACGACGTATGAAGCCGGCTGGAGGGTGCTGTTCAAGGGCGGAGAAGCCCCCGCGTCCGCGACGGAAGACCGCGGATTCAGCACCAAGCGCCCGGCCGGCGAGGTAAGCTTTGTTATCCTCTATGGGATTTTTATTTTCTTTCATAGTTTGACTCTACGCGGGATCTAAAACTCCCAATGCCTTTGACAGGACTGGCAGAGGACTTCCGGACAGGTAAACTGTCCAGCTCCCCTCCCTGAAGACCCAGCGGACGCCCGCTTGACGGGGCTACTGGTCCCGGCACTCTATGTGGTGCCGGAGAAGAAGGCCAAGAAGGAGGCCATGGGTACTCGAAAGAGTTCCCATTTTCAGGTGTCCGACGACTCCGAGGCGGACTCCTCCCCCGAAGGCGAGGAGGAGGAAGAAGACTCTCTCCCAGAGGAAGGAGAGAGGAAAAGGAAGGCTTCCCCAACAGGGGAGGCCGAAGGGTCCAAGAGGGGAAGGACTATTCACCCTGACAGCTCCGTCAACGCCAACGTTGGCGACGAAGAGTGGCCCTCAAGGGCTAGGCCTCCGGCAAGATCGTAAGTATCCGGATTCCTGAGTGATTTGTAATTTCTTTTGTGTCACATAGTGTCCTTCTAATGCCGCACACTGCTTGTAGTCCGGCCAATGAGGATCTCCCCGCTTCATCGAGCGGGTTGTTGGCTCCGTCGGATGTGGATTCCATCCTGACTGCCTCCACCCCTCGCGACACCGAGGACGCCGAGGTGGGATCCTGAAGGACCCATCGGGAGGAGGCTCGGGCGCCGCAAGGCAGCCTCCGGACTTTGCGCCGACTCCACACCGAACCCGCAGCGGTTCCGGAGTCCGCAATGACCCTTCGCAAGAAGGGCAAGACCGTGACGCCGGTGGCCCCCGTCCAACCGGAGGCGCCGGACAACTTGTTGGAGGCGCTCAAAGGCGCTTCCATCGAGGAAGAACACCACACTATGATGAGTGCGGTGATTCAGAAAGTTCAGCTCGCCAAGGGCGGGCTGACCGAGGCCTGCAGTAGCCTTCTAACAGGCTTTGAGGTAAGAAGTAAAAAATATGCAATGTAATACCGCCTAAAAAGTAGCCCCTGATGCTCGGTTCGGTGTTCGGAAAGAAAAGCCGGACTGAGGATCTAAAAAGATATATGCAGGGTTGCTAAAAAATTATGTCAATATGGGTTTGCAGGCTGCGCTGCTGACCTCTGCCAAGACCGATCATGGAGGTCGGTGCTTTGAAGCAGGACCTCGAGCGGTCCGAGCAAGAGCTCGGCCGTGCCAAGAAGCAACTCGAGGACAAAGAAGATGAGTAACACCACTTTGAATAGTTACCTTCCAGAAAAGGATTTAGGTTGCAATAAAAATAATAAGGATAACGTGGGTACTGCAGGGGCCACGAGCGAGGTGGCAACCACGAAGGAGGCTGTGTCCGCGTCGAATGCAATCTGACCACGGAAGGCAGGCAGAGCGAGAGAAGCAGGAGGCGCGGGTGGCGGAGGTGCGGCAAGAGCTCCAGGCTCTCATGGAAAAGCATGAGAGTTTGGAGCGCGACTCAAAGACTCGAGAGTCCGAGCTTGCCTCGGCTCTGGAAAGTGCCAAAGCCGCCAAGGCCGAGGCCCATAAGGCCCTTCAGGAGGTTGAGGATGTGAAGAAAATAGCGGCGGGTAAGGCATTTTTCATGCAAAGCAACCCGAATTCGGAGTTCTACAGGGGTGTTTGTAGATCTGCCTCGCAGCGTGTCCGATGCCGCTGCATTCTACCGAGCCGAGGAGGGGAGCTCAACGGAGAAGGTATTCTGGTCTCAGTACGCTGAGGCCGGCCATCCGTGCCCCTAGCGACCAAATGAAGCGGTGGTTGAGCTCCACAAGGTAGCCGAGCAGGCCATGAAGGGCCTCATAGTCCGGTTGTGGCTGGAGAGGCCATGCACAGGAGCTACTTGGCCTCGTCTGGCGGTGGTGGATCGTGCCCACGGGTGGAGGTCATCAAGCGCTCCTTTGTATTGAAGGTGCTCGTCGGGCCCTTGCCAGCGCAAAGGTGCATCGGGCAGGCTGGATGCGGAGAGGCTTATCAGCGACGCGCCGCCAGCGGCAAGGAGTATCGTCGCCCGAGATGTATTATAAGACTGTCCTGAAGGGTGCCCGCAAGATTGCGGATGAGTGCCCTAGAGATGTAATTATTGAGTAAACTCGCAATGTGTTATCCTGTGCGCTGAAAACTTTGTTCATATGCGCTAAGCAACGCTTATTGGTTTAAAATATTACCTTCTATGCGGCTGTTTATAAAATCTGAGAGATGGCAAGTCGTCGGCTTCAGCCCCCATGCCACGAGTGCTGGGGTGTTCGGGATAAACTTGAGCACTCTTGTTCCCATTTTTGGGTCCATCTAGGGAGGCGCTCAACATAACGAACAAGGCAACCGACTTATAATGCTTGAACACTCTCACTTAGCCATAGAATTCTATAATTTTAAATTTCGCGAAGCCCCTAGTATTCGAAGACCGAGTTCGGGCGCTATCCACGCCTTGGCGGACATTATCCGGTTCTTCGCTCGAAGCGGCATAAGTTTTAGGGACTCGAAAAGACCTCTCGAACAGCGACCGCTCTCGCCTTATCATGCCGATCGGTTTTAGCTTTCTCCTCGAGGCGCCGCCCAGCTCAACCGGGCGCAATCATAGTGGTTCTCCGGTGCTACCTTAACCGACGAGCGGGCGTAAGGTACCAAAACATGGGAGCCGGCAAACCAAACTATTGACCCAAGATATGATTGAGCCGATTCATATAATGCTATAAGTTCGGGTGCCGCACTTGTGAAAGTGTTCGGACTTATCACACCATAATGCGGGGAACATAAGCCCTGGTGTATTCGGCCGTACCAAAATGTCTGGTGCAAGATGTCATTAATGAACATATCGTGAGAGTAATGCAATTATAGGCAAAAAGTGCTGCATTATTTATTCAAGGAATTACGCTATGAGTGCGGAATGATACAAATAGTCTTGATAAGCAAGGAATTGGACTAATTAAACATGTCCTCCTCCGAGGATGGGCTGCGGACTGGTGTATATAATCAAATTTAATGCTCGTAATGGAGACCACCGAGTGTTTAAATGCAGCCTTTTTCCCTCCCCAGGCTGTTGCATCGTGAGTTCGCGGGTTCGCCACGGACAGGCCTCGTGAGCGGAGTCTGTGTATAAAAAGAAGGAAAAATAAAAATAAAAGAGCGACACACTTGGGAGCCCTGGTGTGGTCGAGCCGCACTCTAGGTCTGTTGTGGTCGTGCCCCTCCCCTATGCCCATGGTATCTCCAGGCGTAATGATGTACGCGGAGGCTGGTCTTGCAATCATCGCGGCTGGGGTTGGGGCCGCATTGCTACGTGTGCTCGGAACGTGCCAGGTGGTCTTGATTGATGTTGCTCCGGGCGCGTTTGGCCGTGTCCGGTCGTTTAACGGCCGGACTCGAAAATTGCCTTAGAAGGCTGCTCAGTATACGCGCGAGAGCCGCCAGATGTTCCTCCGTTCGGAGGGAGCGTTCCGTATTTCCGTTGACCGTGATGACTCCCGAGGGCCCGCATCTTGAGCTTGAGGTATGCGTAATCGGCACCGCGTTGAACTTTGCGAACGCGTTCGTCCGAAAGCAGAGCGTGATAGCCACTTCGGAATGGGACTATGTCAAGATTAACTCCTCGCTCGAAAATTGTCCGGGATCCAAGACCACTTCGGTGTGGTGAGCTGCATAATTGGCCTCAACACCTGGTATGACGCCTTTGAAGGTCGTCTTTGTAGGTTTAATCCTTGAGGGTCTATGCCCATCTTGCGCCTTGTATCCCGATAAAGCGGGTTCAGAGCTCTGCGCCATCCATCGGGACTCTCGTGAGGTGAAATCCATCGACGATTGGGTCTAAAACCAATGCGGTGAATCCGCCATGGCGGATACTGGTCGGATGATCTCTTCGATCGAAAGTGATCGGGCAAGAGGACCATGGATTGAACTTCGGGGCGACTGGCTCCATCGCATATACGTCCCTTAGTGCACGCTTCCGCTCCCTCTTGGGTATATGGGTTGCGTATATCATGTTTACCGTCCGCACTTGTGGGGGGAAACCCTTCTGTCCTCTATTGTTCGGCGGCCGGGTCTCTTCCTCGTCGTCGCTATGCAGCCCCTTGTCGTTGTTTTCGGCAATTAACTTGCCTGCCTGCTTAAATACCCAACAATCTCTGTTGGTATGATTAGCTGGCTTTTCGGGGGTGCCATGTATCTGGCATGAGCGGTCGAGTATTCGGTCCAAGTTGGACGGACCCGGAGTAGTTCTTTTGAATGGCTTCTTCCGTTGACCGGGTTTAGAGCCTCTAAATCCGGCGTTGACTGTCGTATCCTCATTGTTGTCGCCGTTAACGCGGCGTTTATTTTTGTTTCGACGCGACCTGCCATTGTGGTCCTTAGTATCCGGACTGCCAGCATTTTTGCTGAGGTTGTTGCTGCGAGCTAGCCATCTATCCTCGCCCGCACAGAAGCGGGTCATTAATGATGTGAGGGCTGCCATGGATTTCGGCTTTTCCTGTCCTAGGTGCCGGGCTAGCCACTCGTCGCGGATGTTATGTTTGAAGGCTGCGAGGGCCTCTGCATCCGGAAAGTCGACGATTTGATTTTTCTTGGTTAAGAACCGTGTCCAGAACTGTCTGGCCGATTCATCTGGCTGCTGAATTATGTGGCTTAGGTCATCGGCGTCTGGTGGTCGCACATATGTGCCACGAAGTTGTCAAGGAATGCGGCTTCGGTGTCCTCCCAACACCCAATTGACTCTACGGGCAAGCTGTTAAGCCAATGCCGAGCTGGTCCTTTAAGCTTGAGGGAGATATTTGATGGCGTGGAGATCGTCGCGCGCAGCCATATGGATATGAAGGAGATAATCCTCGATCCAAACCGCGGGTCTGTTGTGCCATCGTAGGATTCAATGTTGACGGGTTTAAACCCTTGAGGATTTGATGGTCCATTACTTAAATCTGTGAAGCATAGTGGGTGTCTTGGCGCCTCAGATTGAGGAATGTCACGACGTAGCTCAAGAGAGCGTTGTCTGCTATGTTCGGCCCGGCCAGAGTTGCTATATCCGGCGCGACGGTATTCGTCGTGGGTCGTGGGGCGCCCATGTGATCCATAGATAGATCTGGATTGCCTTACCTTGTCCTCCAATATATCCCGCAAGTCCGGCGCGTTCCCTCGTGGCTTCGTACTTTTTGAGCGATGCCGGGGTACGGTCTTGGTGGAGGGCCTAGGTGCCTCTCTGTCCCGACCACGGGGTGGTCGGTCTGCCAGACAGCGCTGGTGATGAAGGTATATATGCTTCCTCCTCTAGTCGGGGAGCAACTTGCGTTTTGGGTAGCTCTTGGAGGCGTTCGAGTTCATACTCTTCGGCCGCGAGGACCTCGGTCCATCTGTCGGCCAGCAGGTCTAGATCAGCTTGAAGTTGTTGCTGCTTTTTCTTTAGGCTGTTCGCCGTGGCCATTAGCCTGCGTTTAAAACGCTCTTGTTTGACGGGATCCTCGGGCACGACAAATTCGTCGTCGTTGAGGCTTGCCTCGTCTCCGGAGGGAGGCATGTAATTGTCATCCTCTAACTCCTCATCTGCCGCTCTCTCTCGAGGGCTGGCTTCCCCGTCCTCCTGTGCTTAGTTGTACTGGAGGGGGTTGTCTTCGGCACTTTCTGGGGTGTTATTATCTCCGGTGCCGGAATCTCCATTCTTGTTGTGGCGGGATTTAGAGCGGCGCCGCTGACGTCGGCGCTTGGGCTATTTCTTTAAGGAATCTGCCTCCGCTGCTTCTTCGCCGTCCCCATCTTTTGGGGTGTCCACCATGTATATGTCGTATGACGAGGTGGTCTTCCAGTGCCCTGTAGGCGCTGGTTCTTGATCGTCTCCGGCATCGTCGTCCATACCGTCGATGTTTTCGGAGTCGTAGTCTAGCATGTCGGTTAGATCGTCGACAGTGGCTACAAAATGGATGGTGGGTGGGCTTTGAATTTCTTCGTCGTCCGCATCCCAACCATCCTGGCCGTAGTCCGGCCATGGCTCTCTGGATAGCGAGAGATGCTTTAGCGAATTTAGGATGTCGCCAAAGGGTGAGTGCTGAAAGATGTCCGCAGCGGTGAACTCCATGATCGGCGCCCAATCTGATTCGATCGGCAGGGGCGCAGGAGGTTCGAGTCCGCAGAAGTCCGCACCTTGAGTCACGAGCTTTATAAGGGGCGAGATCGGTGTTGGTTCCATCGCCGTGGAAGTTGCAGGTCCCGAGGCGGTGTCCAGCCACTTGTCCTCAATCTGCGCGATCGGCTCCGGACTATGGGTCGGAGCGGATTCGTGTGCGGCCTCCAAGGTACTGTCCGGTGGCAGAGTTAGGTCATGCCCATCGAGACAGTGCGGCACGCTCGGCTGCGGCTCGGATCCATCGAAGATCAAGTCTCCGCGGATGTCCGCCGTGAAGTTTAGGCTCCCAAATCTGACCTGGTGGCCAGGGGCGTAGCTTCGATCTGCTCCAGATGGCCAAGTGAATTGCCCGCAGCGAAACCACGAATCTGAAGATCTGTCCGGGAGGAAAGTCTCACCACAGGCGGCGTTGTTGTTGATTGAAGAAGCCATCTAGCCTATCGGTGGCGACACGAGGAACTCTCAATGAAAGCACCAATGTCGGTGTCAAAACCGGCGGATCTCGGTAGGGGGTCCCGAACTATGCGTCTAGGCGGATGGTAACAGGAGACAAGGGACACGATGTTTTACCTGTGTTTGGGCCCTCTCGATGGAGGTAAAACCCTACTCCTGCTTGATTGATATTGATGATATGGGTAGTACAAGAGTGGATCTACCACGAGATCAAGGAGGCTAAACCCTAGAAGCTAGCCTATGGTATGATTGTTGTAATGGTTGTTCGTCCTACGGACTAAAACCCTCTGGTTTATATAGACACCGGAGAGGGCTAGGGTTACACAGAGTCGGTTACAATGGTAGGAGATCTACATATCCGTATCGCCAAGCTTGCCTTCCACGCTAAGGAAAGTCCCATCCGGACACGGGACGAAGTCTTCAATCTTGTATCTTCAAGTCTTGGAGTCCGGCTGACGATGATAGTCCGGCTGTCCGGACACCCCCTAATCCAGGACTCCCTCAGCAGCATATGCCGTGTGATGTGATATGGCCAAGAAGGATGTGATGAATGAAATATATGTGATGTATGAGATTGATCATATTCTTGTAATAGGAATCACGACTTGCATGTCGATGAGTATGACAACCGATGTGAGCCATAGGAGTTGTCTTTATTTATTGTATGACATGCGTGTCATCGAATAATGCCATGTAATTACTTTACTTCATTGCTAAACCGTTAGCCATAGTAGTAGAAGTAATAGTTGGCGATACAACTTCATGGAGACACGATGATGGGGATCATGATGATGGAGATCATGGTGTCATGCCAGTGACGATGATGATCATGGAGCCCCGATGATGGAGATCAAAAGGAGCGAAATGATATTGGCCATATCATGTCACTATTTGATTGCATGTGATGTTTATCATGTTTATGCATCTTATTTGCTTAGAATGACGGTAGTAAATAAGATGATCCCTCATAATAATTTCAAGAAAGTGTTCCCCCTAACTGTGCACCGTTGCGAAAGTTCGTTGTTTTGAAGCACCACGTGATGATCGGGTGTGATAGATTCTAACGTTCACATACAACGGGTGTAAGCCAGATTTACACACGCGAAACACTTAGGTTGACTTGACGAGCCTAGCATGTATAGACATGGCCTTGGAACACAAGAGACCGAAAGGTCGAACATGAGTCGTATAGTGGATACGATCAACATGAAGATGTTCACCGATGATGACTAGTCCGTCGTGATGATCGGACACGACCTAGTTGACTCGGATCATGTATCACTTAGATGACTAGAGGGATGTCTATCTGAGTGGGAGTTCATAAGATGAACTTAATTATCCTGAACATAGTCAAAAGGTTTTTGCAAATTATGTCGTAGCTTGCGCTTTAGTTCTACTGTTTCAGATATGTTCCTAGAGAAAATTTAGTTGAAAGTTGATAGTAGCAATTATGCGGACTGGGTCCGTAAACTGAGGATTGTCCTCATTGCTGCGTAGAAGGCTTATGTCCTTAATGCACCGCTCGGTGTGTTGAACCTCGAACATCGTCTGTGGATGTTGCGAACATCTGACATACACGTTTTGATAACTACGTGATAGTTCAGTAATATTAAACGGTTTAGAATTGAGGCACCGAAAACGATTTCGAAACGTCGTGGAACATATGAGATGTTCAAAGGGCTAAAATTGGGATTTCAGGCTCGTGCCCACGTCAAGAGGTATGAGACCTCCGACGAGTTTCTTAAGCCTGCAAACTAAGGGAGAAAAGCTCAATCATTAAGCATGTGCTCAGATTGTCTGAGTACTACAATCACTTGAATCGAGTGGGAGTTAATCTTCCACATGAGATAGTGATGGTTCTCCAAAGTCACTGCCACCAAGCTACTAGAGCTTTGTAATGAACTATAAAATATCAGGGATATATATGATGATCCTTGATCTATTCGTGATGTTTGACACCGTGAAAGTAGAAATCAAGTAGGAGCATCAATTGTTGATGGTTAGTAAAACCACTAGTTTCAAGAAGGGCAAGGGCAAGAAGGGATAATTCATGAAACGACAAATCAGTTGCTGCTCTAGTGAAGAAACCCAAGGTTGAAACCAAACCCGAGACTAAGTGCTTCTGTAATGAGGGGAACGGTCACTGAAGCAGGACTACCCTAGATACTTGGTAGATGAGAAGGCTGACAAGGTCGATAGAAGTATATTGGATATACATTATATTAATGTGTACTTTACTAGTACTCCTAGTAGCACTAGGGTATTAGATACCGGTTCGGTTGCTAAGTGTTGGTAACTCGAAATAAAAGCTGCGGAATAAACGGAGACTAACTAAAGGTGACGATATGTGTTGGAAGTGTTTCCAAGCTTGATGTGATCAAGCATAGCATACTCCCTCTACCATCGAGATTCGTGTTAAACCTAAATAATTGTTATTTGGTGTTTGCGTTGAGCATAGACATGATTGGATTATGTCTATCGCAATACGGTCATTCATTTAAGGAGAATAATAGTTACTCTGTTTATTTGAATAATACCTTCAATGGTCTTGCACCTAAAATGAATGGTTTATTGAATCTCGATCGTAGTGATACACATGTTCATGCCAAAAGATATAAGATAGTGATGATAGTACCACATACTTGTGGCAGTCTAATGAGTGATGAGGCACGCAGTGGATATCGTTATGTTCTTACTTCACATATGATTTGAGTAGATTCTGAGTATATTGACTTGATGAACACAAATCTGAATTATTGAAAGGTTCAAGTAATTTCAAAGTGAAGTTGAAGATCGTCGTGACAAGAGGATAAGATGTCTATGATATGATCATAGAGATGAATATCTAAGTTACGAGTTTGGCACACAATTAAGACATTGTGGAAATTGTTCCACAATTAATACCGCCTGGAACACCGTAGTGTGATGGTGTGTCTGAACATCATAACTGCACCCTATTGGATATGGTGCATACCATGACGTCTCTTATCGAATTACCACTATCGTTTATATGTTAGGCATTAGAGACAACAGCATTCACTTTAAATAGGGTACCACGCAATTCCATTGAGACGACACCGTATGAACTATGGTTTGGAGAAACCTAAGTTGTCGTTTCTTAAAAGTTTGGGGCATGACGCTTATGTGAAAAAGTTTCAGTGATAAGCTCGAACCCAAAGCGGATAAATGCATCTTCATAGGACACCCAAAACAGTTGGGTATACCTCCTATCTCATATCCGGAAGCAAAAGGATTGTTTCTAGAATCAGGTCCTTTCTCGAGGAAAAGTTTCTCTTGAAAGAATTGAGTGGGAGGATGGTGGAGACTTGATGAGGTTATTGAACCATCACTTCAACTAGTGTGTAGCAGGCACGAAGTTATTCCTATGGCGCCTACACCAATTGAAGTGGAAGCGATGATAGTGATCATGAAACTTCAGATCAAGTCACTACCAAACCTCGTGGAGTCGACAAGGATGCGTACTACTTGAGTGGTACATAATCCTGTCTTAGAGGTCATGTTGCTAGACAACAATGAACCTACGAGCTATGGAGAAGCGATGGTGGGCCTGGATTCTGACGAATGGCTCGAGGCCACAAAATCCGAGAGAGGATCCATGTATGAAAACAAAGTATAGACTTTGGAAGAACTACTCGATGGTCGTAAGGCTGTTGAGTACAGATGGATTTTAAAAGGAAGACAGACAATGATGGTAAGTGTCACCATTAAGAAAGCTCGACTTGTCGCTAGGATGTTTTCCGACAAGTTCAAGGAGTTGACTACGATGAGACTTTCTCACTCGTAGCGATGCTAAGAGTCTGTTGGAATTATATTAGCAGTTACTACGTTATTTATGAAATCTTGCAGATAAGATGTCAAAACATTATTTCCTCGACGATTTTCTTGAGGAAAGGTTGCATGTGATACAACCAGAAGGTTTTGTCAATCCTGAAAGATGCTGACAAGTATGCAAAGCTCTAGTAATCCTTCTAAGGACTAGAGTAAGCATCTCGGAGTTGGAATATACGCTTTGATGAGATGATCAAAGATTTTGGGTTTATACAAAGTTTATGAGAAACTTGTATTTCCAAAGAAGTGAGTGGAAGCACTATATCATTTCTGATGAGTATATGTTGTTAACATATTGTTGATCAGAAATGATGTAAAATTTCTGGAAAGCATATAGGGTTGTTTGAAATGTGTTTTTCAATAAAAACCTGGATTAAGCTACTTGAACATTGAGAATCAAGATCTATAAGGATAGATCAAAAACGCTTAATAATAGTACTTTCAAATGAATACACACCGTGACAAGATTTTGAAGGAGTTCAAAATAGATCGGCAAAGAAGGAGTTCTTGGCTGTGTCATAAGGTGTGAGTATTGAGTAAGACTCAAGACCTGACCACGGGAGAAGAGATAGAAAGGATGAAGGTCGTCCCCTATGCTTTAGACGTAGGCTCTACAGTATGCTATGTTGTGTACCGCACCTGAAGTGTGCCTTGCCATGAGTCAGTCAAGGGGTACAAGAGTGATCCAGGAATGGATCACGGGACAATGGTCAAAGTAATCCTTAGTAACTAGTGGACTAAAAAATTTTCTCGATTATGGAGGTGGTAAAAGAGTTCGTCGTAAAGGGTTACGTCGATGCAAACTTTGACACTAATCCGGATGATTCTGAGTAGTAAACCAGATTCGTATAGTAGAACAGTTATTTGGAATAGCTCCAAATAGAGCGTGGTAGCTGCATCTACAAGATGACATAGAGATTTGTAAAGCACACACGGATCTGAAAGGTTCAGACCCATTGACTAATAACCTCTCTCACAAGCGAGATATGATCAAACACCATGGGTGTTGGATTCATTACAATCACATAGTGATGTGAACTAGATTATTGACTCTAGTGCAAGTGGGAGACTGTTGGAAATATGCCCTAGAGGCAATAATAAAATGGTTATTATTATATTTCCTTGTTCATGATAATTGTCTATTGTTCATGCTATAATTGTATTAACTAGAAACCATAATACATGTGTGAATACATAGACCACAACATGTCCCTAGTGAGCCTCTAGTTGACTAGTTCGTTGATCAATAGATGGTTATGGTTTCCTGACCATGGTCATTGGATGTCATTGATAACGGGATCACATCATTAGGAGAATGATGTGATGGGCAAGACCCAATCCTAAGCATAGCACAAGATCGTGTAGTTCATTTGCTAAAGCTTTTCTAATGTCAAGTATCATTTCCTTAGACCATGAGATTGTGCAACTCCCGGATACCATAGGAATGCTTTGGGTGTACCAAATGTCACAACGTAACTGGGTGGCTATAAAGGTGCACTACAGATATCTCCGAAAGTGTCTGTTGGGTTGGCACGAATCGAGACTGGGATTTGTCACTCCGTATGACGGAGAGGTATCTTTGGGCCCACTCGGTAATGCATCATCATAATGAGCTCAATGTGACTAAGTAGTTAGTCATGGGATCATGCATTACGGAACGAGTAAAGTGACTTGCCGGCAACTAGATTGAACGAGGTATTGGGATACCGACGATCGAATCTCGGGTTGGTAACATACCGATAGACAAAGGGAATTGTATACGGGATTGTCTGAATCCTCGACATCGTGGTTCATCCGATGAGATCATCATGGAACATGTGGGAGCAAATATGGGTATCTAGATCCCGCTATTGGTTATTGGCCGGAGAGGTGTCTCGGTCATGTCTATATGGTTCCCGAACCCGCAGGGTCTACACACTTAAGGTTCGGTGACGCTAGAGTTGTTATGGGAAATAGTATGTGGTTACCGAAGGTTTTTTGGAGTCCCAGATGAGATCCCGGACATGACGAGGAGCTCCGGAATGGTCCGGAGGTGAAGATCGGTATATTGGACGAAGAGTATTGGAGTCCAGAATTATTCCAAGGGTACCAGGTGATGACCAGCGTGTCCGAAAGGGGTTTTGGAGGCCCCGACAAGCGTTGGGGGGCCTTATGGGCCAAGGGGAGGGGGCACATCAGCCCACTAAGGGGCTGAGCGCCCCTCCCACCCCATCTCACGTAACCTGGAGAGGTGGGGGCGCCACCCCTATGGCAGCCGCCCCTCCCGGCTTGGGTGGCAAGTTTCCTATGGGGTGGGGGCGCCCAAACCCATCTAGGGTTTCCCCTGGCCGCCGCCCCTCCCCTAGGGAAACCCTAGGGCGCCTCCTACTTTCCCCTTCCCCCTATATATAGTGAGGGAGAGAGAGGGCAGCCGCACCCTTCCCCTGGCGCAGCCCTCTCCCTCCTCCAACACTTCATCCTCCTCCGTAGAGCTTGGCGAAGCCCTGCAGAAAATCCACAAGCTCCACCACCACGCCGTCGTGCTGCCGGAGCTTTCCCCCAACTTCTCCTCTCCCCTTGCTGGATCAAGAAGGAGGAGACGTCCCCGGGATGTACGTGTGTTGAACGCGGAGGCACCGTTGTTCGGTGCTTAGATCGGATTCGGCCGCGATCTGAATCGCTTTGTGTACGACTCCACCGACCGTGTTCTTGCAACGCTTCCGCATCGCGATCTTCAAGGGTATGAAGATGCACTCCCCTCTCTCTCGTTGCTAGTTACTCCATAGATTGATCTTGGTGATGCGTAGAATTTTTTTGAATTTCTGCTACGTTCCCCAACAAATACTTCTTTTGTAGTGAGGACGTATCCTGTGCAACGAGGTGTCTCATGCAACGAGTGCACCAGTCCAATCTGAGCCGCCGGATGCACAATAGAGGGGCAGATTCTGTAAACCGATGGGCTGCTGGTACATTTTATGCATTGATCCTTAGAAAATAGTCCATTTGCACCAACAGTTCTTCCCCAATACTTCATCTCTTTCATTGACCCGTCGTCTCCTGTACGGCTGTACATTAGCTTAAGCTAGTACCTACTTCCGGCGCCTCTGAAGCATCAGCGCCACTCCTCTGCTCCAAAATTGTCGTCCCTATCGCTGCATGGTACAGCCGTGTGGGTAGAAACATGGTACAGGCGTACAGCTCAATATGATGACAAAATATTTGGAGAAAATTCCTTATTTGGCCCTTTCTTAAAGTTTGGTTCCCTATTTGGCCCAAAATAATTTTTCTTCTCTATTTGACACCTAAAGTAATTTTTGTTCCTTATATGACACTTCTGTCCATTTTAGACACTAATGGTGTTAAGTGTGAGGCGAAAAGACCATTTTGCCCCTAGAGTATTGTGTAACTATTTTGGATGTAGTAAAAAACCAATCAGTTCATCCATGTTTTAGGGATGTTCAACGGATACTGCACATGTATATGTATGATCCAATATTTATATTTTGGTTAGTTGATCATGTGCGAGTGCGGCTGCATGGTGGATAGCCCACGGCGCTCTGAGGCGGGCTCGGCCTTGGGCGTTCAAGGGGACATGGCAGTCGCGATTAAAGATGCACCAGCGATTCAGGTGACAGAGGGCAGCAATCCTGGGATCCTCCTGTCCAATCTACTTCCACTTACGCGGACAGAGAGTTTCAGGCAGTGGACAGCCCCAGCGATGGGCACGGTAAAACTGAATTCGGACGCTGCTTACCATGTAGCCAGCGGAAATAGCTGGGCAGGGGCGGTCGCTAGAGACCACATGGGCGTGTCATCCCGTCCACCGCAAAAACATTGCTCGTTCATCAAGTGTGGAAGAAGCGAAGGCGGGCTGCTCGATAGGTGCCAGGCGCTTCGCGTCAATGTCTGAGGAACAATGGAGTTGCGGTGGATCAGTAAGTGGTCGGGTGATGCTCAAAGAAGATGCTCCTAACAGATCCGAGTGCTGTGGCCTCATCAGTGACCTGCATGTTGCACTTGCGGTCTTCTCAGACGCGAAGGTGACTCACGTGTCAAGAGAGGCCAGCAAAACGGTGCATGAACTAGCGGTGGAAGCTAGGACAAATGGGCATCAAACAATCACAGCGAATGTACCTGATCTGGGCGGCACCGCAAGTGGCTCTAGTTTGGACCAACACTCAGAGGAGCATTGGCCCGGGGGGTTAAATAAAGATGACCCTTGGGCTCGCGAAAACCCAAGGGAAAAAGGCTTAGGTGGCAAATGGTAAAACCAAAGTTGGGCCTTGCTGGAGGAGTTTTATTCAAAGCGAACTATCAAGGGGGTCCCATAAATCACCCGACCGCGTAAGGAACGCAAAATCAAGGAACATAACACCGGTATGACGGAAACTAGGGTGGCAAGAGTGGAACAAAACACCAGGCATAAGGCCGAGCCTTCCACCCTTTACCAAGTATACAGATGCATTAATTAAAACAATAGATATTGTGATATCCCAAAGTATCCGTGTTCCAACAAGGAACAAACTTCATCTTCACCTGCAACTAGCAACGCTATAAGAGGGGCTGAGCAAAAGCGGTAACATAGCCAAACAACGGTTTGCTAGGACATGGATGGTTAGAGGTTTAACATGGCAATATGGGTGGCATGATATAGCAAGTGGTAGGTATCATAGCATAGGCATAGCAAAAGAGCGAGCATCTAGCAAGCAAAGATAGAAGTGATATCGAAGGTATGGTCATCTTGCCTGCAAGGTTCTCAGAGTTGTCGAAGGCTTGATCCTCGTAGGCGTTCTCAACAGGTTCCTCGTTCATGTACTCGTCTCCCGGCTCTACCCAAAGCAAGAACACAAGCAACGGAACCACAATCAAACAAGGAACAATGCACAAGCAATATGATGCAATACATGACATGCTATGCGAGATGTGATATGCAATGCATATGTGTGCTCGGAAGGAAAATGATGAACTGGCATCAACTTGGCAAACCAAGTATGCATTTGGAAAGATGAGATGATTTCGGTGAAATCAATATAAAGATCACCGAATCGGATGCACGGTTTGCAAATGACAAGCAAAACAAGAATGACGCAAATCTGCGTTTAATGTACCCGATGCTACTTAGCACGCAACAGAAACTATGCTACAACACCCCAACATAAAAACAAAGCATATGGAAGCGATCTACAGGAGATGCTTAACAAAAGAGGAACACTGAGCTACGGCTAAATCACATCATAACATGTTCAAACAAGCATGGTGAAAGTGCAAAAATATCGAGTTCACAGACTTAGTGAAAATACTAACATGCCAGAATTAACATCGAGAAGGCATGTTTAGAGCAAGCAAACAACATGCTACAGGAACTTATAATAGCAAAACAAAGCATGACATGATTCTACTCAAAGCATATATCAATAGTCCCTTACTGACCATAAGCCAAAAAGGACTAGAGGATATGATGGCACCCATGTAAACATAGCAAGTTTTATTACAGATTTCAGACTTAACAGAAAAACTGGGCATGGCGAAAACAGATATCAGGTAGGCATGTTCGTGAGCTCGATGCACTCACTACAGAGCACCTCATGATAAACTAAGCATACACCCATCAAGAAGACATGGCATAGAAGCTATACATGGCAAGAACAACATCATAGCATACACGGATCAACTACAACGATCTCATGAAAATTGAATCTCATGCAAACAATCTGCCAGGAAACATTTTCAAGCAAAAGTAGAGCACGAAAATGACATGCTATGCTACTCCATAAATGCCAACAAAGGCATGGATGGATAGAGCACATCCATATGTTCAAAACACCCTTACTGATCATGCTCAAAAAGGGCATAGATCTCTCTGTAACAACATGAACATATGGCATAAAAATAACAGCAGGACAAGACTTGGTGAAAACACTAAGTTCCTGAAATCAGCAACATCATCATCCCTACTTTGCATGCTTGTTCTAGTGAACACATAGATCACAAAAATACATGCCATACACCCCTGGAAAGATGGCATGGCATAGTTCAACACACATGTAGGACTCAAGTTCATAGGGTGCACACATAAATCATGGCAAAAATGACAAAAGAGCTCGTGCTGATAAGATTCTGGAACTAACGATCTGAAGCCATCTTCCAACAGCATTTCGGGCATCAAGATCAGCTCAAATGCAAATGATGCAATGGAATGAAATGATGTACTCTTCGAGACAAACAATTTGACATATTATACGCATGAAACAGAGTTACGGGTGCGAAGATGTGATGCTATGAACAGGAGATGATCTCTGCAGAATTTACAGACAGCAGAAAATGAAGGGGGGAGAAAGTCAACCCATGACCCGATCCAGATCGGATCTAGCCGGAGAGCGCCTCTGGCACTCGCAAGTGGGGCGCTGTGAAGGTCCACCCCACAGCTACGTTCGCATGCCTTATGGCTTGCCGAACGCGGCTGCCACGTACCAGCGCCTCATGAGGGGCATCCTGGAGGCTCAAGAGGTCAGGCGTTCCGCAGCCCTGGCGGAGATGGAGATGGTCCGCGAGGAGCCACCTGCGCCTCTGGAGCCTCCCGAGGCCTCAGGGCCTGGGGCTCGTGAGGATCGGCTACCGCAGCCCACCGAGTCTGCTACACCAACACCTCTTTGTCGTCAACACTATCAGGTGACATCTTTCAAGTTTCATTTCCAGCTGGAAGCGCCCTCAGGGCTGCATCATTCCCAGGCCGCATGGGTCCGTCCCTGCGGCGTGTATCCCTTTTGCTTGTGTTCTTAGCCTACTTTGTTGGGGGCGCCCCTCGGGCTGCATCATCCCCAAGTCGCTCGGGCCAAACCCAGCGACGTCCGCCTTTCCAGCATCTATTTGAATGAATTCACTCCCCCGCGATTAACATGCTTGACCTAGTTACCCGCTCAACTCACACCAACTGATGGAGCTGCTCCCAAACGGCACGACGCTTGCGCATGGGTCCGTCCCTGCAACGCCGACAAACCTGAATGGCTGAGCTCTGGCCGCGGCAGCCCCGCATAGCGCCACCTCGTCGAGCCCTCAGTGCCTCGCCACCTCTTCAGAGCAACCAACGGCTGACTGTCGATTGTCATGGCGAACTCTCGTTCTTTCTGTGATGAGCCTGTAGGATCTCTTCAAGGAGCAGCATCAGGCGAGGCCTTCACGGTGTCTCCTTCACTCTCGTCCGCGCAAACCGCTTGCACGTTAAAGGGGGTACCTGAGCATCGTGACTCAGGGCTCCTACTGGCTCTCCAGCCCTCACCCTCTGTCCTTGACCACGGCATCGCGACATGGCATACCAGCGACGGCTGAGACTCGCCCGAGGGCCGAGACCCGAGGATGTAGAGCAGAAAGGGGAGCGAAGGCGAGAGGGAAGATGCACGCGAGGACCTCGCCAAGCAACCCCTCGCATGCCGATGCATGGACCCAGCGATACACCAGGGGGCGGTCCCTGATTCTTGAGATAAGTCACTCTCCGGAAATACTAGCTATCACAGCACTATCACCACATCCAATGCAATCCTGTGTTAGCAACGTCGCTCTCCTTTCTCACCGAATGATGGCTGCTTGAGCGCTAAGGGGGACCTCCTGAGCATCGCGACTCAGGGGCTCTTACCGGACCTTAGGCCGCTCACCTCCTGGCCTTGACCACGGCATCGCGACCTGGCATACCAGCGACGACTGAAGCCGCCTTGGGACTGGGACCCGTCGGCGCAGAGCATCAAGCCATCACGAGGTTCGGAAGGAAGAACTGAGCTAAGACGGAATGAGCAACTCGCGCTACACCATGGCAAGGATTATATTGACAGATAGGCCCGCAGGCACCTTACAAGCCCCCACGGGGTATATTCTTGGCTCCTCGCAGGAACAAAAGATGCATATCCTAAGGATCCTAACTACAGGAACCATCGTGGCGGACGCCATCATCAATAGGGGGCCGCCAGGCACCGGCACCAACCCCATCCAGATCAGGGGCGGCGACGGCCTGACGAGCCAGCCCTGCTCCAGAAGCGGCGTAGGCTCGGGGGCTCGTAGCTATCGTCGCTCGTCTCCGGAGTCGCGAAGAGCTCGGCAGAGTCGCTGGTTCCTCCGGCACCTCCGTCGCCTGAGGAGCTGCCAAGGGAGCGGTTAGCCGGCCTCTGCCTCGCCATAGCGGGGTCTGACCGCCTCTCCCGGGGCAGCACTACAACCGGCGACCATCCGCATCGAAGACCTTGAAGAACATCACCGAAGCATCGTCGTACTCCAGGTGGATCGCGAGGGCGCCCCTTGTCCTGCAGACCCGGGCGATCTCGCCCCAGCCTCGAGTCATGAAGACCTCGCCGGGAGCGGCGATCGCGACCTTAGCCCTGTCGCGAGGTGCTGCAGCCTGCGTCTTTGCGGCGAGCCAGAGTTCCCCTGCGGGATGACGGAGGTGAAGAAAGGAGGAAGGCGAATCCAAGACTGAGGAGGCATGGCGGCGTGAAGCACGAACTCTCGGGAGGAGCCCTCGGCGTGGACTCCAGGGGGAAAGACGACCTTTGTAACCCACCGGCGCCGACGGCGGCACCGCCCGTGGCGTTCGGCATCGACTCCTTCAGAGCCCTCTATGTGGGCGTACAAGGGAAGCGGGAACCCTGGTGGCGGCCGCTCACACCAGGGCCTCAACGCTTCCTGGCGGGTGCCCTCACCCGATGGCAGAGGGCTAGCCGTTTCTTTGGTGGAAGTGGGTCAGGATCCTCTCGGGGAGCCTTTCCCTTCTCTGCCGCAGAGAACCGGCGGATCGGAGCCATTGCAGCGAGACGGAGCAAGGACCGAGAAGAAGGAGAAGCAAGAAGATATAGACTGGAAGGGCATGCACCGTGCCATACTTAAAGCCAGAGGAGGCCAACCGTCGACCTCCACGATCGCACGTAATCATGACCCGTTTTTGCATGCAGGGACTTGTCAATTCGTGCAGTTGCCGAGGCGTCATGGGGAAGCGGAGGCGCCCACGTCCAATCAACTGCCATGCGGCGCCCAAGGACGCAGGCTGTTAGGGCCCGCGGCGCTTCGCACATGCCCTTTCGCCTCTCTGCTCGGCCAAGTCCGGGGGCGCCTTGGGCCCAGGGGCTACTGTCGGTGTTCTGGGAATGGGGGTGTCACACCCTGATTTTCATGGCACAGCACTTAAGCTCTTAATCATGCTAAAATGTGGTTTGACAAAAACTTTTGAGTGTTTTGGACTTTGCTTGATTTGATTCTTGTCTGCTGATTGCAAGTGCTCTAAAAATAAAATAAATCCTCCAACTCCTATACTTCATCTCCTTGCTCCAAACCCTTGAGCCAATGATCATGCCATGTGTATAGGACATAAAAATATTTTCTTACAAAAATAATTTGGCCAAATAGTATTTTCAAAAATTAGTTTTTCAAAAACCCCTGAATTGAGGTTTGCACTGCAAGTACTTAATTAAGGGCAGTAAAAATCTTTCTAAAAATGTATTTGACTCCTATTAGATATAGGATACCCAGAAACCACAAAAATATAATTTTAAAAGTTGTTTTCCTATTTTATTTAAAAGCTTTTATCAAGGCCAGAAATGGTCTTTAATAGGGAAAAATTATTTTATTGCTTCAAAAATATTTGACAAAATTTAGGGAAACTCATAGGACATATATTGTCCATATATAAGAGTTTCAACACATGGCCATGTTCAAAATATTGGTCAAATCCCTCAAAAACCCTTTCTGGATGTTTCAAGCTTTTGAAATATTTACAAAGGAGATCTTCTCCAAATATTCCAAGAAAATTCTATCATGTCACAAATGGCATATTTGGTGATCTTGCCAAGTCCCATGTCTTGGAGAACATGATAACATCATCAAACCCCCTCAAAACCATTTCTGTCCATTTAGAAGTTTGAGCAACTTTACATTGCCAAACATGTCCAAATGTTCTCAAACCTTGTGAACATGATCAAATGGTCTAATTATTCATCTAGACCAAATGGCACAAGTTGGAGAACAATTTAACTTGATCAAAGTGCCCCAAAACCCTTCCTGTCCAGAACCATATTTGAACAACCTTGCATTACCAACTTTCTCTCCTTGACACCAACTTTTGTGAGCATGATCACATGACCAAATGAGGCCACCACACCAAGTGGTGCATCAAGGAGAAGTGATTTGCTCAACTAAATCTACACAAGTTCATTTCTGCTAAATTCTAGGGTTTACCAAAGTTGCATTGTCAACTTTCTTCCATTGAGCTCCAAATTGGTGGAAGGCCCTAATTATATGTGTCATTTCACCCTGTGGAACCTCATGACAAATGGGAATCATATTCCTGCCCAAACCAACATCAAACACCTTCTGGCATTTTGCAAAAATCACTATTTTGACCCCTTCCACTAATCTCCATGACTTCTCCTTTCTACCACAGACCCTCCTAGTTCCCCTCTACCTCTGGTGTGCTTCCCTGCCCGAGAGGCAATGATTAAGGGGGGGAGGGCTCCATTTTTCTTCTCTGGACATCCACTTTTCCCTCCCTTTGTCATCTCTCTCTCACTCCTGGCATGTTGCAGAGCATCCAAAGCCTCTTTCACCTTTGTTTATCCCCCCTGCAGCTCCAAGACACAAGTGGACACGGCAGAGCACGCAAAGCGCACTCATGCCGGCCAAAAGCCTGCTCTGGAGCGCGCTACAGTGGCGGCCGAGCCCTGCCGCCGCACTCCCGTCCACCTCGAGCCTCCCCCTCGCGCCAGTAGATGCTCCTCGACGTCCGCAACACGACACCAAGCTGGCCCCCTCCTCCTTCTCCCTCCTGCCGCCTCCCTTCGCACGCACGCCGGCCGCCCGAGAGCTCCAATCGGCGAGCTCACACGCGCGACGCCCTGACACTTTCCCGCTCCTTCTCTCCCCTCCTCTCACCCTAGACCAACCCCATGAACACCCCAGACACGCCCACGCGTGCCCCCGTGACCTCCAGCAACGGCTAGGAGCTCGCCGGCGCACGAGTCCACGGCACCCCGCCGTTCGCCTATTTAAAGGCCTCCCCGAGCCCCCTCTGGCCTCCTTTGCCACTCTCTCCCTCCTGTGAACCCCCTAGTCCTATCCACATCTCCTCCCGTGCCCCCCTTCTCCTCCATCCACCGCAATGGCCGGAGCCTTGCCGTCGGTCTCCATGTAAATCCGCGCCCATCTCTCCTCTTCCTTCCCTCTGGACCGCACTAGAGCATCGCCACCATCACCGCAAGCCCCTCCCGAGCTTCTCCCCTCCTCCTGTGGCAGAAGGCCAGAACCACCACCGCCGACGACCTCCTCCGGGCCAACCCCGTGCTCGACCCTGAGCTCCTCGGCGGTCGTGCCACCCATGGATGGGCGCGGCATCGCCTCCTGAGTGCGCCGGTGGGAAGAGCATCGCCGGGGATGCCCTGTAGCGCCGGCGACCGACGTCGAGCACCTCCGTTGTCTCATGTCGCACCAGCCTGCTGGAGGTGGAGGACGAATCTGACGGGCGGGCCCCGCTCGTCAGTGGCTCAGCCACAGGGCCACGCTGGCAAGTGGAGGCGTATTCCCCCTCCCCCGCGTCCCCGCAGCGAAGGCGTATTTCCGGGAGGCCGCCTCGACGTGGCCCTCGCACGCGAAGCGCCGAGCAGCTGGGCGGCCCATGGCGCCGCTGCTAAACCTCGCCGGTGCGCATCGCCACGCCGCCAGATCCAGCCCATTTGGGTAAAAGCTTCTCCTTTTTCTTTTACGCACAATTTGTAAAATCCATAATCAATTCATTTTAACTCCAAATTTGATGATTCAAATTTCTAGGGACTCCATAAATCATGCTCTACCTGTTGGTGCAACATGCACATTTTCCAGATACTTTTTCCTCACAAATAATTATCACATCCTATTTTTCCTATTTACGTGATAAACTTTAGAAAATCACAGGAGCACAATATTGCTCCAAATGCTATGATTCAAATTCCTAGATGCATCTAAGTTCAAAACTTAGTTTTGAACATTTCTACTAATACCTTCTGTGTCACCTCAACTAATGGTCTATTTATTTGTATATAGCCAACTTTGCAAATTCATAGGAAAATCATCTCAACTCCAAATCCAGTGAAACCAATTCCTAGATGCTTCTAAAATCATGCTTTGTCAAATGGGTGCCTTTGCTCATTTTTCAAAAGTATATTTCTGTACACTTCTAGCAAATCCATAAACCTCTTGATTCCGTCATATTGAAATGTTCGGAGATGTCCATTGATCCACTTCCAATGAAATCACTTTGGTCATTCCTCATATGACCAGAGGCATCAATAAAAGTCAACTCCACATTTTTAGAGCACATTTATTCTTGCCTTGTTGTGTTGCTTATTGTGTTGTTTCCGACGTTAGTTGACGAAGTAGATGGAGTACTTGGAGAAGGACGAAGACTTGAAGACTCGAGGAATGTGCAAGCAGCCCTTTGACCATGACTATGAAACCCTTTATATGCATGTCATTTATAGCTCTTCATTATTGTTGCATCGGAATCATGATGAGTTGGTGAACCACGGGGTTGGTTGCCTCGCCACTTCCTCGTTGATACTTGCATTGTGCATGGCCCTACCTTCTTATGAGGGTTATGCGGTGGGAGTAGATAGGATGCTAAAGTAGATGCTATGCAAAAGGGATGGGAATATGCATGGTGAAGGAGACAAAGTGATTTCAAAAGTCTTTTGAAAACCCGTCGGGTGCCACTTATGCCCGAGGAGATGATGAGAAAGGTAACCACTTGATGACGAAGTGGTGTACCGAGGCAAGTGTGTGTTGTTTTCGAAAACGGATTAGATTTAAGATTTGATGACTGTCCCAACACTACATGCGCGACCACTCTACCCTTATATGGGAAAGGGCATTGTTGAGTACCTAGACCGATACTAGCTTGGAGCCCGCATTACTAGTGACGGGGGAGAGTTGGTGCTCTCTCTTGGGACGGGGTCGTGCCAGGTAGGGCGGCCATGACTGTTTTCACAGGGCACCGGACACACCGTTGGTACCCCGTGCTTGTGGTATGTGATGAATATGGGAGCGAGGCTCCACAACTTTATGATGTGAAATGGTTGGCACGGGGGTTACTACCAATCGAGTGGACTCCATGTTAGTGTCGTCTAGGGAAAGGTAGTGATCGGGTGCTTACCCCGGGTACTTGAGGTACCGCGGGTCGTGGATGACACGGAAGTTCCCCGGATCTAGTGGGTAAAGTGTGCAACCTCTGCAGAGTGTAAAACTATTCGAATAGCCGTGTCCACGGTCAAGGACGGTTGGGCGGTCTTTGCTTAAACTATGTCGGGGTTTTCAACCGTGTGAGTGAGATGATGGAAATGACTTGGGTCAAGTCAGCGGACTTGACACGATTAAGATGGGTTGGTGCCCACTGCTTCATGATAATGGGTTGGTGCCCATTTTGTTTATGATAACGGGTTGGTGCCCACTCTATTTATGTTGATATCTGTGACCAGATCTCATGGTTACTTGAATTCTTTTGATGCATGCTTTATAGGTTGTTGAACATGTCCTTGCACTCAAAACTAGCTTTATGCAAACTTTACCTATGTCATGCATTGCTGTACCTTGAACCAAATCATGGGTTGCTTGTAGTACATTCAAAGTACTCATTGGCTTGCCACCGGTTATTTCATTGACCGGGCATGAAAGAACCGGATATGATGAAGGACACTTCGTGACGAGCATGCGAGCTAGGGCGCTTCGGTCGTAATGCCCGAGGGTTAAGGCGGATGGCATGGGTCCAAGTTATCGATGGAGATTCCCGCTATGACGTTATACTCGGACTTGACCGTAATGGTCCTACTTGTATAATACGGTATGTATGGATGTAAGACTCTTGTTATTGAGCTTCGTGTGTTCAAGTGAGCATTGATCTCGGGATCACCAGACACGTGCATTCGGCGATCACGACTTATGAGTCGGGGTCCCCAGGGGTCCCAATTGCTCGCGGCGGCTGCGGCGTGGCTCAAAGGGGGGCCCAACACGGCCCATCTTCATCAACACAAGCTCAAGACCCTCGCGAGGGGCCAAGCCTCGCGGGGCGGACGACAAGGAGCTTCCTCAGGCACGGCCTCATCATGCTGGCTCGCGAGGAGGCGGAGAGATCAAGGCGGGGTACTTCACGAGGTGCCCATGACGCAGGCTGCGCTGCTGACCTCTGCCGCACTGACTGCGGAGGTCGGTGCTTTGAAGCAGGACCTCGAGCGGTCCGAGCAAGAGCTCGGCCGTGCCAAGAAGCAACTCGAGGACAAAGAAGGTGAGTAACACCACTTTGAATAGTTACCTTCTGAGTAAAAGGATTTAGGTTGCAATAAAAATAATAAGGATAACGTGGAGTACTGCAGGGCCACGAGCGAGGTGGCAACCCCGAAGGAGGCTGTGCCCGCGCCGAATGCAATCTGCCAGGCAGGCAGAGCGAGAGAAGCAGAGGCGCGGGTGGCGGAGGTGCGGCAAGAGCTCCGTGCTCTCATGGAAAAGCATGAGAGTTTGGGCGCGACTCAAAGACTCGAGTCCGAGCTTGCCGCTGCTCGAAAGTGCCAAAGCCGCCAAGGCCGAGGCCCATAAGGCCCTTCAGAGGTTGAGGATGTGAAGAAAATAGCGGCGGTAAGGCATTTTTCATGCAAAGCAACCCAATTCGGAGTTCTGAGGGTGTTTGTAGATCGCCTCATGGTCCGTCGATCAGCTGCATTCTACCGAGCCGAGGAGGGAGCTCAGCGGAGAAGGTATTCTGGTCTCGATCTGCCGAGGCCGGCCATCCGGTGTGCCCCTAGCGACCAGGTGAAGCGGTGGTCGAGCTCCTAAGGTAGCCGAAAGCAGGCCATGAAGGGCCTCATAGTCGGTTGTGGCTGGAGAGGCCATGCACAGGAGCTACTTCGCCTCGTCTGGCGGCTGGTGGATCGTGCCCACAGGTGGAGGTCATCAAGCGCTCACTTTGTATTGAAGGTGCTCGTCGGGCCCTTGCCAGCGCAAAAGGTGCTGTAGGGCAGGCCGGATGCGAGAGGCTTATCAGCGACGCGCGCCAGCCGGGCAAGGAGTATCGTCGCCGAGATGTATTATAAGACTGTCTGAAGGGTGCCCGCAAGATTGCGGATGAGTGCCCCGAGATGTAATTATTGAGTAAACTTCGCAATGTGTTATCCTCGTCTGTGCTGAAAACTTTGTTCATATCGCTAAGCAACGCTTATTGGTTTAAAATATTACCTTCTATGCGGCTGTTTATAAAATCGAGAGATGGCAAGTCGTCGGCTTCAGCCCCCATGCCACAGTCTTTGGGGTGTTCGGATAAACTTGAGCACTCTTGTTCCCATTTTGGGTCCATCTAGGAGGCGCTCAGCATAGCGAACAAGGCAACCGGACTTATAATGCTTGAACACTCTCACTTAGCCATAGAATTCTATAATTTTAAATTTCGTGAAGCCCCTAGTATTCGGAAGACCGAGTTCGGGGCGCTATCCACGCCTTGGCCGGACATTATCCGGTTCTTCGCTCGAAGCGGCATAAGTTTTAGGGACTCGAAAAGACCTCTCGAACAGCGACCAGTCTCTCGCCTTATCATGCCAGTCAGTTTTAGCTTTCTCCTTTGGCGCTCGCCCAGCTCAACCGGGGCGCAATCATAGTGGTTCTCCAGTGCTACCTTAACCGACGAACGGGCGTAAGGTACCAAAACATGGGAGCCGCAAACCAAACTATTGACCCAAGATATGATTCGGAGCCGATTCATATAATGCTATAAGTTCGGGTGCCGCACTTGTGAAAGTGTTCGGACTTATCACACCATAATGCGGGAACATAAGCCCCTGGTGTATTCGGCCGTACCAAAATGTCTGGGTGCAAGATGTCATTAATGAACATATCGTGAGTAATGCAATTATAGGCAAAAAGTGCTGCATTATTTATTCAAGGAATTACGCTATGAGTGCGGAATGATACAAATAGTGCGGTAAGCAAGGAATTGGACTAATTAAACATGTCCCCTCCAGGGATGGGCTGCGGACTGGTGTATATAATCAAATTTAATGCTCGTAATGGAGACCACCTGAGTGTTTCGTCGCAGCCTTTTTCCCTCCCTGGCTGTTGCATCGTGAGTTCGGCGGGTTCGCCGCCGGACAGGGCCTCGGTGAACGGAGTCCTGTGTATAAAAAGAAGGAAAAATAAAAATAAAAAGAGCGACACACTTGGGAGCCCCTGGTGTGGTCGAGCCGCACTCTAGGTCTGTTGTGGTCGTGCCCCTCCCCCTATGCCCATGGTATCTCCAGAGCGTAATGATGTACGCGGAGGGCTGGTCTTGCAATCATGCGAGCGCTGGGGTTGGGGCCGCATTGCTACGTGTGCTCGGGCGTGCTGTGGTCTTGATTGATGTTGCTCGGCGCGTTTGGCGTGTCCGGTCGTTTAACGGCGGACTCGAAAATTGCCTTAGAAGGCTGCTCAGATTACGCCATGAGAGCCGCCAGATGTTCATCTTGCGCCTTCGTATCTGATAAAGCAGGTTCAGCTCTGCTGCCGTCCATCGGGACTCTCGTGAGGTGAAATCCATCGGCGATTGGGTCTAAAACCAATGCGGTGAATCCGCCATGGCGGATCTTGGTCGGATGATCTCTTGATCGAAAGTGATCGGGCAAGAGGACCATGGATTGAACTTGGGCGACCGCTCCATCGCATATCGTCCCTTAGTGCACGCTTCCGCTCCCTCTTGGGTATATGGGTTGCGTATATCATGTTTACCGTCCGCACTTGTGGGGGAAACCCTTCATCCTCTCTATCGTTCGGGCGGGTCTCTTCCTCGTCGTCGCTATGCAGCCCCTTGTCGTTGTTTTCGGCAATTAACTTGCCTGCCTGCTTAAATACCCAACAATCTCTGTTGGTATGATTAGCTGGCTTTTCGGGGGTGCCATGTATCTGGCATGAGCGGTCGAGTATTCGGTCCAAGTTGGACGGACCCGGAGTAGTTCTTTTGAATGGCTTCTTCCGTTGACCGGGTTTAGAGCCTCTAAATCCGGCGTTGACTGTCGTATCCTCATTGTTGTTGCCGTTAACGCGGCGTTTATTTTGTTTCGACGCGACCGCCATTGTGGTCCTTAGTATCCGGACTGCCAAATTTTTTTTTGAGGTTGTTGCTCTTGAGCTAGCCATCTATCCTCGCCCGCACGAAGCGGGTCATTAATGATGTGAGGGCTGCCATGGATTTCGCTTTTCTGTCCTAGGTGCCGGGCTAGCCACTCGTCGCGGATGTTATGTTTGAAGGCTGCGAGGGCCTCTGCATCCGGAAAGTCGACGATTTGATTTTTCTTGGTTAAGAACCGTGTCCAGAACTGTCTGGCCGATTCATCTGGCTGCTGAATTATGTGGCTTAGGTCATCGGCGTCTGGTGGTCGCACATATGTGCCCTGGAAGTTGTCAAGGAATGCGGCTTCCAGGTCCTCCCAACACCCAATTGACTCTACGGGCAAGCTGTTAAGCCAATGCCGAGCTGGTCCTTTAAGCTTGAGCGGGAGATATTTGATGGCGTGGAGATCGTCGCCGCAGGCCATATGGATATGAAGGAGATAATCCTCGATCCAAACCGCGGGGTCTGTTGTGCCATCGTAGGATTCAATGTTGACGGGTTTAAACCCTTCAGGGATTTGATGGTCCATTACTTCGTCTGTGAAGCATAGTGGGTGTGCGGCGCCTCTGTATTGAGGAATGTCACGGCGTAGCTCAAGAGAGCGTTATGCGCTATGTTCGCCCGGCGGAGTTGCTATATCCGGCGCGACGGTATTCGTCGTGGGTCGTGGGGCGCCCATGTGATCCATAGATAGATCTGGATTGCCTTACCTTGTCCTCCAATATATCCCGCAAGTCCGGCGCGTTCCCTCGTGGCTTCGTACTTTTTGAGCGATGCCGGGGTACGGTCTTGGTGGAGGGCCTAGGTGCCTCTCTGTCCCGACCACGGGGTGGTCGGTCTGCCGTATTGTGCGCTGGTGATGAAGGTATATATGCTTCCTCCTCTAGTCGGGGGAGCAACTTGCGTTTTGGGTAGCTCTTGGAGGAGCGTTCGAGTTCATACTCTTCGGCCGCGAGGACCTCGGTCCATCTGTCGGCCAGCAGGTCTAGATCAGCTTGAAGTTGTTGCTGCTTTTTCTTTAGGCTGTTCGCCGTGGCCATTAGCCTGCGTTTAAAACGCTCTTGTTTGACGGGATCCTCGGGCACGACAAATTCGTCGTCGTTGAGGCTTGCCTCGTCTCCGGAGGGAGGCATGTAATTGTCATCCTCTAACTCCTCATCTGCCGCTCTCTCTCGAGGGCTGGCTTCCCCGTCCTCCTGTGCTTAGTTGTACTGGAGGGGGTTGTCTTCGGCACTTTCTGGGGTGTTATTATCTCCGGTGCCGGAATCTCCATTCTTGTTGTGGCGGGATTTAGAGCGGCGCCGCTGACGTCGGCGCTTGGGCTATTTCTTTAAGGAATCTGCCTCCGCTGCTTCTTCGCCGTCCCCATCTTTTGGGTGTCCACCATGTATATGTCGTATGACGAGGTGGTCTTCGGTGCCTCGTGGCGCTGGTTCTTGATCGTCTCCGGCATCGTCGTCCATACCGTCGATGTTTTCGGAGTCGTAGTCTAGCATGTCGGTTAGATCGTCGACAGTGGCTACAAAATGGATGGTGGGTGGGCTTTGAATTTCTTCGTCGTCCGCATCCCAACCATCCTGGCCGTAGTCCGGCCATGGCTCTCTGGATAGCGAGAGATGCTTTAGCGAATTTAGGATGTCGCCAAAGGGTGAGTGCTGAAAGATGTCCGCAGCGGTGAACTCCATGATCGGCGCCCAATCTGATTCGATCGGCAGGGGCGCAGGAGGTTCGGAGTCCGGCAGGAAGTCCGGCACCTTGGAGTCACGAGCTTTATAAGGGACGAGATCAGTGTTCGGTTCCATCGCCGTGGAAGTTGCAGGTCCCGAGGCGGTGTCCAGCCACTTGTCCTCAATCTGCGCGATCGGCTCCGGACTATGGGTCGGAGCGGATTCGTGTGCGGCCTCCAAGGTACTGTCCGTGGCAGAGTTAGGTCATGCCCATCGAGACAGTGCGGCACGCTCGGCTGCGGCTCGGATCCATCGAAGATCAAGTCTCCGCGGATGTCCGCCGTGAAGTTTAGGCTCCCAAATCTGACCTGGTGGCCAGGGGCGTAGCTTTCGATCTGCTCCAGATGGCCAAGTGAATTGGCCCGCAGTGCGAAGCCACCGAATACGAAGATCTGTCCGGGGAGGAAAGTCTCACCCTGGACGGCGTTGTTGTTGATTGAAGAAGCCATCTAGCCTATCGGTGACGACACAGAGGAACTCTCAATGAAAGCACCAATGTCGGTGTCAAAACCGGCGGATCTCGGGTAGGGGGTCCCGAACTATGCGTCTAGGCGGATGGTAACAGGAGACAAGGGACACGATGTTTTTACCCAGGTTTGGGCCCTCTCGATGGAGGTAAAACCCTACTCCTGCTTGATTGATATTGATGATATGGGTAGTACAAGAGTGGATCTACCACGAGATCAAGGAGGCTAAACCCTAGAAGCTAGCCTATGGTATGATTGTTGTAATGGTTGTTAGTCCTCTGGGACTAAAACCCTCTGGTTTATATAGACACCGAGAGGGCTAGGGTTACACAGTAGTCGGTTACAATGGTAGGAGATCTACATATCCGTATCGCCAAGCTTGCCTTCCACGCTAAGGAAAGTCCCATCCGGACACGGGACGAAGTCTTCAATCTTGTATCTTCAAGTCTTGGAGTCCGGCTGACGATGATAGTCCGGCTGTCCGGACACCCCCTAATCCAGGACTCCCTCAGCAGCATATGCCGTGTGATGTGATATGGCCAAGAAGGATGTGATGAATGAAATATATGTGATGTATGAGATTGATCATATTCTTGTAATAGGAATCACGACTTGCATGTCGATGAGTATGACAACCGACAGGAGCCATAGGAGTTGTCTTTATTTATTGTATGACATGCGTGTCACTGAATAATGCCATGTAATTACTTTACTTCATTGCTAAACCGTTAGCCATAGTAGTAGAAGTAATAGTTGGCGATACAACTTCATGGAGACACGATGATGGGGATCATGATGATGGAGATCATGGTGTCATGCCAGTGACGATGATGATCATGGAGCCCCGATGATGGAGATCAAAAGGAGCGAAATGATATTGGCCATATCATGTCACTATTTGATTGCATGTGATGTTTATCATGTTTATGCATCTTATTTGCTTAGAATGACGGTAGTAAATAAGATGATCCCTCATAATAATTTCAAGAAAGTGTTCCCCCTAATTGTGCACCGTTGCGAAAGTTCGTTGTTTCGAAGCACCACGTGATGATCGGGTGTGATAGATTCTAACGTTCACATACAACGGGTGTAAGCCAGATTTACACACGCGAAACACTTAGGTTGACTTGACGAGCCTAGCATGTACAGACATGGCCTTGGAACACAAGAGACCGAAAGGTCGAACATGAGTCGATAGTGGATACGATCAACATGAAGATGTTCACCGATGATGACTAGTCCGTCGTGATGATCGGACACGACCTAGTTGACTCGGATCATGTATCACTTAGATGACTAGAGGATGTCTATCTGAGTGGGAGTTCATAAGATGAACTTAATTATCTGAACATAGTCAAAAGGTTTTTGCAAATTATGTCGTAGCTTGCGCTTTAGTTCTCTTGTTTGAGATATGTTCCTAGAGAAATTTAGTTGAAAGTTGATAGTAGCAATTATGCGGATCGGGTCCGTAAACCGAGATTGTCCTCATTGCTGCGTAGAAGGCTTATGTCCTTAATGCACCGCTCGGTGTGTTGAACCTCGAACATCGCTCGTGGATGTTGCGAACATCGACATACACGTTTTGATAACTACGTGATAGTTCAGTAATATTAAACGGTTTAGAATTGAGGCACCGAAAACGATTTCGAAACGTCGTGGAACATATGAGATGTTCAAAGGGCTAAAATTGGGATTTCAGGCTCGTGCCCACGTCAAGAGGTATGAGACCTCCGACGAGTTTCTTAAGCCTGCAAACTAAGGGAGAAAAGCTCAATCATTAAGCATGTGCTCGATTATGCGAGTACTACAATCACTTGAATCGAGTGGGAGTTAATCTTCCACATGAGATAGTGATGGTTCTCCAAAGTCACTGCCACCAAGCTACTAGAGCTTTGTAATGAACTATAAAATATCAGGGATATATATGATGATCCTTGATCTATTCGTGATGTTTGACACCGTGAAAGTAGAAATCAAGTAGGAGCATCAATTGTTGATGGTTAGTAAAACCACTAGTTTCAAGAAGGGCAAGGGCAAGAAGGATAATTCATGAAACGACAAATCGAGTTGCTGCTCTAGTGAAGAAACCCAAGGTTGAAACCAAACCGAGACTAAGTGCTTCGTAATGAGGGAGCAGTCATTTGAAGCGTGACTACCCTAGATACTTGGTAGATGAGAAGGTGACAAGGTCGATAGAAGTATATTGGATATACATTATATTAATGTGTACTTTACTAGTACTCCTAGTAGCACTAGGGTATTAGATACCGGTTCGGTTGCTAAGTGTTGGTAACTTCGAAATAAAAGCTGCGGAATAAGCGGAGACTAACTAAAGGTGACGATATGTGTTGGAAGTGTTTCCAAGCTTGATGTGATCAAGCATAGCATACTCCCTCTACCATCGAGATTCGTGTTAAACCTAAATAATTGTTATTTGGTGTTTGCGTTGAGCATAGACATGATTGGATTATGTCTATCGCAATACGGTCATTCATTTAAGGAGAATAATAGTTACTCTGTTTATTTGAATAATACCTTCAATGGTCTTGCACCTAAAATGAATGGTTTATTGAATCTCGATCGTAGTGATACACATGTTCATGCCAAAAGATATAAGATAGTGATGATAGTACCACATACTTGTG
Organism: Aegilops speltoides; assembly: GCA_021437245.1. Lineage (NCBI taxonomy): Eukaryota > Viridiplantae > Streptophyta > Magnoliopsida > Poales > Poaceae > Aegilops > Aegilops speltoides. The sequence continues at coordinate 165,907,370 of CM038144.1, forward strand.
GCACTGCAATTTGAGTCATATTGGTATAAAATGCATGAAGAAGCTCCATGTTGATGGATCTTTGGACTCACTCGTTTTTGAAAGGATTGAGACTTGCGAACCATGTCTATTGGTGCATACGCATGAAGAAACTCCATGTAGATGGATCGTTTGGACTCACTTGATTTTGAATCACTTGAGACATGCAAATCATACCACATGGGCAAGATGACTGAAAAGCCTCGGTTTCAGTAAGATGGAACAATAAAGCAACTTGTTGGAAGTAATACGCCACATACCCTATTGGATCTTTTTGGTGGAAGGACATTATCAAGCTTATTCCAGAATTCCGCGGGATCTCTCGGGTTAATATTGTTTGTGGATCCACATCCCTCTTTTGGAAAGATCTCTGGACGGACCATCCACTTTTGGAGTCGCACCCACGGGCTTACTCATATGCTGTCGACGAGGATGTCTCTGTCAAAGATTTCTTGGGGATCACGTCATTGGGTATGGCCTTTCATCTGCCTCTTTCTCCTCAGGCCCATGATGAAGTCAGGAACCTGCAATCAATCACGGCCAACATGCAACCAATGTCTACCACGTCGGATGTATGGCACTACGTATGGGGCAAAACTGCTTTCAAATCAACGGATTACTATAAGTTCTTCTTCAGAGAGATTCAATCCCATCAAGTCTTCCAATGGCTCTGGAAATCTAAATGCACAATGAAGCTGAAAGTTTTCGCCTGGTTTTTACTCAATGATAGACTCAACACCCGCAATATGCTCAAAAGACGCCACTACAACATAGGTGACGACCATAACTGCTTGCTTTGTGGACTCAACATAGAAGAAACAGTTGAACATATGATATTCACTTGCAACTTCAAGATGGCGATCTTTGGCGCTCTGGACATAAACTGGGAACCTTTCCCTGGGCGCCTACAAGCCATTGAAGTTCAGAAGGCCTCCCACCCTACACCTATGCTACTTGAGAAATTTGTGGTGGCAGCGTGGAGTATCTGGAAGGAAAGAAACAACAAACATTTCGAACTATTGATCCTTCCTTCAGCTCTGGTTGGGCAGATTCAAGAAAGACTTCCGACTTTCGGAACACGAGGTCAAGGAAAACCAAAAGTCTTTTGTTCTCAACTTTGTTCACTCACTACCCTAAGGCCCTAGACTTTATTTTCTTTTGCTAGTTTTCTGCTTGATCCAAAGTGTTCAAGTTTCTATTCCTCCCACATGTAAATACTCACCCTTTGTACAGTGCCTCTGTTTTAATATATTAACACAGTAGGAGCCTTTCCTACTGTTAACGGTCAAAAAAATACATTTTGATGTGTGCAGTCTAATGAGTGATGAGGCACGCAGTGGATATCGTTATGTTCTTACTTCACATATGATTTGAGTAGATTCTGAGTATATTGACTTGATGAACACAAATCTGAATTATTGAAAGGTTCAAGTAATTTCAAAGTGAAGTTGAAGATCGTCGTGACAAGAGGATAAGATGTCTATGATATGATCATAGAGATGAATATCTAAGTTACGAGTTTGGCACACAATTAAGACATTGTGGAAATTGTTCCACAATTAATACCGCCTGGAACACCGTAGTGTGATGGTGTGTCTGAACATCATAACTGCACCCTATTGGATATGGTGCATACCATGACGTCTCTTATCGAATTACCACTATCGTTTATATGTTAGGCATTAGAGACAACAGCATTCACTTTAAATAGGGTACCACGCAATTCCATTGAGACGACACCGTATGAACTATGGTTTGGAGAAACCTAAGTTGTCGTTTCTTAAAAGTTTGGGGCCGCGACGCTTATGTGAAAAAGTTTCAGGCTGATAAGCTCGAACCCAAAGCGGATAAATGCATCTTCATAGGACACCCAAAAACAGTTGGGTATACCTCCTATCTCATATCCGGAAGCAAAAGGGATTGTTTCTAGAATCAGGTCCTTTCTCGAGGAAAAGTTTCTCTTGAAAGAATTGAGTGGGAGGATGGTGGAGACTTGATGAGGTTATTGAACCATCACTTCAACTAGTGTGTAGCAGGGCACAGGAAGTTATTCCTATGGCGCCTACACCAATTGAAGTGGAAGCTGATGATAGTGATCATGAAACTTCAGATCAAGTCACTACCAAACCTCGTAGGTCGACAAGGATGCGTACTACTTCAGAGTGGTACATAATCCTGTCTTAGAGGTCATGTTGCTAGACAACAATGAACCTACGAGCTATGGAGAAGCGATGGTGGGCCTGGATTCTGACGAATGGCTCGAGGCCACAAAATCCGAGAGAGGATCCATGTATGAAAACAAAGTATAGACTTTGGAAGAACTACTCGATGGTCGTAAGGCTGTTGAGTACAGATGGATTTTAAAAGGAAGACAGACAATGATGGTAAGTGTCACCATTAAGAAAGCTCGACTTGTCGCTAGGATGTTTTCCGACAAGTTCAAGGAGTTGACTACGATGAGACTTTCTCACTCGTAGCGATGCTAAGAGTCTGTTGGAATTATATTAGCAGTTACTACGTTATTTATGAAATCTTGCGAGATAAGATGTCAAAACATTATTTCCTCGGCGATTTTCTTGAGGAAAGGTTGCATGTGATACAACGTAAGGTTTTGTCAATCACGAAGATCTTGACAAGTATGCAAAGCTCTAGTAATCCTTCTAAGGACTAGAGTAAGCATCTCGGAGTTGGAATATACGCTTTGATGAGATGATCAAAGATTTTGGGTTTATACAAAGTTTATGAGAAACTTGTATTTCCAAAGAAGTGAGTGGAAGCACTATATCATTTCTGATGAGTATATGTTGTTAACATATTGTTGATCAGAAATGATGTAAAATTTCTGGAAAGCATATAGGGTTGTTTGAAATGTGTTTTTCAATAAAAACCTGGATTAAGCTACTTGAACATTGAGAATCAAGATCTATAAGGATAGATCAAAAACGCTTAATAATAGTACTTTCAAATGAATACACACCGTGACAAGATTTTGAAGGAGTTCAAAATAGATCGGCAAAGAAGGAGTTCTTGGCTGTGTCATAAGGTGTGAGTATTGAGTAAGACTCAAGACCTGACCACGGGAGAAGAGATAGAAAGGATGAAGGTCGTCCCCTATGCTTTAGACGTAGGCTCTACAGTATGCTATGTTGTGTACCGCATCTGAAGTGTGCCTTGCCATGAGTCAGTCAAGGGGTACAAGAGTGATCCAGGAATGGATCACGGGACAATGGTCAAAGTAATCCTTAGTAACTAGTGGACTAAAAAATTTTCTCGATTATGGAGGTGGTAAAAGAGTTCGTCGTAAAGGGTTACGTCGATGCAAACTTTGACACTAATCCGGATGATTCTGAGTAGTAAACCAGATTCGTATAGTAGAACAGTTATTTGGAATAGCTCCAAATAGAGCGTGGTAGCTGCATCTACAAGATGACATAGAGATTTGTAAAGCACACACGGATCTGAAAGGTTCAGACCCATTGACTAATAACCTCTCTCACAAGCGAGATATGATCAAACACCATGGGTGTTGGATTCATTACAATCACATAGTGATGTGAACTAGATTATTGACTCTAGTGCAAGTGGGAGACTGTTGGAAATATGCCCTAGAGGCAATAATAAAATGGTTATTATTATATTTCCTTGTTCATGATAATTGTCTATTGTTCATGCTATAATTGTATTAACTAGAAACCATAATACATGTGTGAATACATAGACCACAACATGTCCCTAGTGAGCCTCTAGTTGACTAGTTCGTTGATCAATAGATGGTTATGGTTTCCTGACCATGGTCATTGGATGTCATTGATAACGGGATCACATCATTAGGAGAATGATGTGATGGGCAAGACCCAATCCTAAGCATAGCACAAGATCGTGTAGTTCATTTGCTAAAGCTTTTCTAATGTCAAGTATCATTTCCTTAGACCATGAGATTGTGCAACTCCCGGATACCATAGGAATGCTTTGGGTGTACCAAATGTCACAACGTGGCGGGTGGCTATAAAGGTGCACTACGATATCTCCGAAAGTGTCTCATGGGTTGTACGAATCGAGGCTGGATTTGTCACTCCGTATGACGGAGAGGTATCTTTAGGCCCACTCGGTAATGCATCATCATAATGAGCTCAATGTGACTAAGTAGTTAGTCATGGGATCATGCATTACGGAACGAGTAAAGTGACTTGCCGGCAACTAGATTGAACGAGGTATTGGGATACCGACGATCGAATCTCGGGTTGGTAACATACCGATAGACAAAGGGAATTGTATACGGGATTGTCTGAATCCTCGACATCGTGGTTCATCCGATGAGATCATCATGGAACATGTGGGAGCAAATATGGGTATCTAGATCCCGCTATTGGTTATTGGCCGGAGAGGTGTCTCGGTCATGTCTATATGGTTCCCGAACCCGCAGGGTCTACACACTTAAGGTTCGGTGACGCTAGAGTTGTTATGGGAAATAGTATGTGGTTACGAAGGTTTTGGAGTCCCGATGAGATCCGGACATGACGAGGAGCTCCTAATGGTCGGAGGTGAAGATCGGTATATTGGACGAAGAGTATTGGAGTCGAAATTATTCCAAGGGTACGGTGATGACCAGCGTGTCCGAAGGGGTTTTGGAGGCCCGACAAGCGTTGGGGGCCTTATGGGCCAAGGGAGGGGGACATCAGCCCACTAAGGGGCTGGCGCCCTCCCACCCCATCTCACGTAACACGAGAGGTGGGGCGCCACCCCTATGGCAGCCGCCTCCCGGCTTGGGTGGCAAGTTTCCTATGGGGTGGGGCGCCCAAACCCATCTAGGGTTTCCCAGGCGCCGCCCTCCCTAGGGAAACCCTAGGCGCCTCCTACTTTCCCCTTCCCCTATATATAGTGAGGGAGAGAGAGGCAGCCGCACCTTCCTGGCGCAGCCCTCTCCTCCTCCAACACTTCATCCTCCTCCGTGAGAGCTTGGCGAAGCCCTGCAGAAAATCCACAAGCTCCACCACCACGCCGTCGTGCTGCCGGAGCTTTCCCCCAACTTCTCCTCTCCCCTTGCTGGATCAAGAAGGAGGAGACGTCCCCGGGATGTACGTGTGTTGAACGCGGAGGCACCGTTGTTCGGTGCTTAGATCGGATTCGGCCGCGATCTGAATCGCTTTGTGTACGACTCCACCGACCGTGTTCTTGCAACGCTTCCGCATCACGATCTTCAAGGGTATGAAGATGCACTCCCCTCTCTCTCGTTGCTAGTTACTCCATAGATTGATCTTGGTGATCGTAGAATTTTTTGAATTTCGCTCGTTCCCCAACAAATACTTCTTTTGTAGTGAGGACGTATCCTGTGCAACGAGGTGTCTCATGCAACGAGTGCACCAGTCCAATCTGAGCCGCCGAATGCACAATAGAGGGGCAGATTCTGTAAACCGATGGGCTGCTGGTACATTTTATGCATTGATCCTTAGAAAATAGTCCATTTGCACCAACAGTTCTTCCCCAATACTTCATCTCTTTCATTGACCTGTCGTCTGCTGTACGGCTGTACATTAGCTTAAGCTAGTACCTACTTCCGGCGCCTCTGAAGCATCAGCGCCACTCCTCTGCTCCAAAATTGTCGTCCCTATCGCTGCATGGTACAGCCGTGTGGGTAGAAACATGGTACAGGCGTACAGCTCAATATGATGACAAAATATTTGGAGAAAATTCCTTATTTGGCCCTTTCTTAAAGTTTGGTTCCCTATTTGGCCCAAAATAATTTTTCTTCTCTATTTGACACCTAAAGTAATTTTTGTTCCTTATATGACACTTCTGTCCATTTTAGACACTAATGGTGTTAAGTGTGGTAAAATACCATTTGCCCCTAGAGTATTGTGTAACTATTTTGGATGTAGTAAAAAACCAATCAGTTCATCCATGTTTTAGGGATGTTCAACGGATACTGCACATGTATATGTATGATCCAATATTTATATTTTGGTTAGTTGATCATGTGCGAGTGCGGCTGCATGGTGGATAGCCCACGGCGCTCTGAGGCGGGCTCGGCCTTGGGCGTTCAAGGGGACATGGCAGTCGCGATTAAAGATGCACCAGCGATTCAGGTGACAGAGGGCAGCAATCCTGGGATCCTCCTGTCCAATCTACTTCCACTTACGCGGACAGAGAGTTTCAGGCAGTGGACAGCCCCAGCGATGGGCACGGTAAAACTGAATTCGGACGCTGCTTACCATGTAGCCAGCGGAAATAGCTGGGCAGGGGCGGTCGCTAGAGACCACATGGGGCGTGTCATCCTGTCCACCTGCAAAAACATTGCTCGTTCATCAAGTGTGGAAGAAGCAGAAGGCCGGGCTGCCTGATAGGTGCACAGGCGCTCGCGTCAATGTACAGGGGAACAATGGAGTTGCAGGTGGACTGTAAGTGGCTGGCTGATGCTCTGAAAGAAGATGCTCCTAACAGATCCGAGTGCTGTGGCCTCATCAGTGACCTGCATGTTGCACTTGCGGTCTTCTCAGACGCGAAGGTGACTCACGTGTCAAGAGAGGCCAGCAAAACGGTGCATGAACTAGCGGTGGAAGCTTGGACAAATGGGGATCAAACAATCACAGCGAATGTACCTGATAGGCTGAAACAACTAATGTTGGCTGAATGTACCCACCTCTAGAGTATCTTACTCTAGCCCTCAAAAAAGAAAAAGATGCGCCTGCGGTTGTCGGACATAGCACAGCGAAGCCCGAGCTCACGAGTGAGGCACTGGATGGAGCGGCCGTGGGCGTCGTCATCTGCAGGTACGTAACTTGGTTCCATCGAGACGAGCTAACTGGTTCCGCCGGAGTTGAGGTGCACGTGCACACCAAGCAGGTGGATTAATTCCACGTGAACCTAGTACATGCACGTATACACGATCTGCATGTACACAGGTAGCTACTCCCTCCGTTCCAAAATAGATGACCCAACTTTATACTAACTTCAGTATAAAGTTGGGTCATCTATTTTGGAACGGAGTACGTACGAAGCCGCCGGCTAACACACGCGTGAACCTAGTGGATGTTTTGTATGGCTTTTACATCCGGGATAGTTACACAATGCACTAGGGGCAACATGGTCATTTCACCTCACACTTAACACCGTTAGCGTCTAAAATGGAAGGAAGTGTCATATAAGGAACAAAAATTACTTTAGGTGTCAAATATGGTAGAAAATTTTATTTTGGGCCAAATAGGGAACCAAGCTTTAAGAAAGGGCCAAATAAAGAATTCTCTCAAATATTTGAGCAATCGAATCCGTGTACATGTGCTAGCAGTATACTAACAGTGTAGGTGGACTTTAACTGCAATTAGACACTTCATTTTATTAGGCAATTCTTCAGTCAACCATACCATTTTCAGATCTACCATACTTATCCTCTTTCTAAATTTTCTGTAACACATTACATTAGATTGCAGGAGTGAGGCAACGGCATGTATGGACAAGTTTTTTATAGACGAGTAAGATCAATAATGTTGAAAAATTCTCTACAACATAAAATTTGATCTTACCCAACCATGTTATTTTGGTGACCTCACCTGTTTCATATGCATATCAAAATTGATGGTTTTCAGGTATTGTCTGTATGTTTAGCTACACGCTCGTCTGTAAAAAAAATGATTGTTGTAGAAACTAATGCTCTACTTGCATCAACTTGGTAATCTTAAAAAAAAAACTTGCATCAACTTGGTCTCTTTCAGATGATCGGTGGAGCTGCGTGTTGGTCATTCATTTGCCTAAATCAAAGACATATTATTGTCTGAATGCTTCAGTCAAAATCAAGTGCTAAAAAATGTCTAAATTGAGAGCAGATGACATTCTTTTATGAATTGTGTGGAAACAAGTTTTGCTTATGGAATGTACTAGCTGTCATATACTTACCCAAAGTCTGAACCCTTCCGTGTACATGACAGTAAGTTAATTTACAATCTTTTAAATTTTGCATAGTTTCATGTACATTAAATTGTTTGTAAAGAAACTTTCGTGTACATTATAGTACACATCCTAATTTGATTATTTTTTTGTGAGGAAGTTCAAGCCTTAATGGTACACAATACAATTAACATCCCACTGCAGCACGTCAAGGGAAAGCCCTAACTCACATTACAATACAGAACAAAAGATGTGCATCATGGAGAAAACCAGTCTGAACTTGAACCAGATCATCAGTTAGTCCTGAAGCAGAACATAAATTTCTGCAACTTCTGGAGCATAAATTTCCTGGAGCATAATCAGTCTCTCAGTTTTCAGAGACGAGGACGGGCGCTGGTGCTTCAGCGGCAGCGAAACTAGGTACAAGAGAGGGAGGGGAGAAGATCAGGTAGCCCAGGGCGGGAGAGAGAGGCGGCGAGGCGAATCGCTAACCCCAGCTCGCGATCTGAATCTCCGTGGCACACTCAGGTACAGGAGCCGAAGATGAGAGGGCAAGGAAAGAGACGATGTCTTGGGGAGGCTTGTTTGCACAAATTGATGATTTCTGAGGACCAATGTTAAATATACCAACAGCCTGTGTATATATAGAATCTGGTCCCTCTATTGTCAATCTGGCGGCTCAGATTGCAGTGGTACATCCGTAGCATGAGATGGCTCGTTGCACAGGATACGTTCTCCTTTTGTAGTTGCGGATGCTTGCAATAGGGGTTAATCATAAGTGGGATACTTGTCCAAGTTAGGGTAGTACCCAAGTACCGGTCCACCCACATATCAAATTATCAAAGTACCGAACGCGAATCATATGAACGTGATGAAAACTAGCTTGCCGATAATTCCCAATGTGTCCTCGGGAGCTCCTTTCTCATTATTAGAAATTGTCTAGACTTATCCTTTGCTACATAAAGGATTGGGCCACCATGCTGCACTTTATTTACTTTATTTACTTGTTACTCGTTACTATTTATCTTATCACAAAACTATCTATCACCTACAATTTCAGTGCTTGCAGAGAAAACCTTACTGAAAACCGCTTATCATTTCCTTCTGCTCCTCGTTGGGTTTGACACTCTTACTTATCGAAAGGACTATGATAGATCCCCTACACTTGTGGGTCATCATATTACAATTGGCGACTCAATGCGAAATGGCAGTGATTTTATATCTATGTGTGGGAGGTTGATGAAAGATTGCATGCAGAGTATACTAGTGAAAAACATCATTTATTTAGATGAGGTATTACCATAGCAGAATAAACTATATTTCTAGCTGAAGTTAACATTGCTAAAATATTTCACTGGGTGGCAACTCGAGGGCAAGAAACATACATATAAGCCTATTCTGAAATGTCTGGAAATATTGAAGCCTCAACACCGCACTCCAGCTTCTGTGGAGGAGCTGCACCGTTTTGGACGTGTTAGTCAGCTTTTGTTCATTGAGGGGTTGGCCATGAACATAGCATAGTCCGACGGTGGGGAGGTGGTCAATGTAGGGGAAGAGGGTGACGTCAGGGAGGAGGCCAATGATGTCGAAGAGGGTGATGGAGGAAGGAGGACGATGGTAGGAGAGGGAAGCGATGGCGTGGTGGCGAGCTAAATAGAGTGAGGTGGAGGGTTATCGGTTCGGCGATGGCGGGGTTGTGAGAAGGGAACAATGGCGACGTCATGGATAGCGCTTCGACTGGGTTCGTCAGAAGGGGAATTAATAACTAAGTTCTGCCACTTGGTGATGGCATTGTCGTCATAAATATATTAAGCTATGTCATTCTACTTCACGAAGCTAAGCTTCGGCAACTTGACCAAATTATGTTATGAGAGGCCTCCGATCCGCATAGTTGGTGAAGGACGGAGTTGAAGGAGATCCGAGCAAACCCTGGACTAAAATTCTATTCTTGGACATAAACATATCGATCTGAAACAAGACTGATTGATGCGCGTGTTGGGGACGTAGTAATTTCAAAATTTTCCTACGCACACGCAAGATCATGGTGATGCATAGCAACGAGAGGGAAGAGTATTGTCCACGTACCCTCGTAGACCGAAAGCACGCAATCGTACGTCTTCACGGTCCGACCGATCAAGCACCGAAAGCACAACACCTCCGAGTTCTTGCACACGTTCAGCTCGATGACGTCCCTCGAACTCCGATCCAGCTGAGTGTCGAGGGAGAGTTCCGTAAGTACGACAGCGTGGTGACGATGATGATGTTCTACTGTCGCAGGGCTTCGCCTAAGCACCGCTACGATATTATCGAGGAGGACTATGGTGGAGAGGGGCACCGCACACGGCTAAGAGATCAATGATCAACTGTTGTGTCTATGGGGTGCCCCCTGCCCCCGTATATAAAGGAGCAAGGGGGGAGGCGGCCGGCCTAGGAGGAGGGCACGCCAAGGGGGGAGTCCTACTCCCACCGGGAGTAGGACTCCTCCTTTCCTTGTGGGAGTAGGAGAAGGGAAGGGAGAAGGAGAAGGAAGGAAGGCGCCCCTCCTAGTCAATTCGGACTAGTCCATGGGGAGGGGTGCGGCCACCCTTTGGGGCCTTTCTCTCCTTTCCCGTATGGCCCATTAAGGCCCAATACGAATTCCGTAACTCTCCGATACTCCGAAAAATACCCGAATCACTCGGAACCTTTTCGATGTTCGAATATAGTCGTCCAATATATCGATCTTTACGTCTCGACCATTTTGAGACTCCTCGTCATGTCCTTGATCTCATCCGGGACTCCGAACTCCTTCGATACATCAAAACACATAAACTCATAATATAACCATCATTAAACTTTAAGCTTGCGGACCCTACGGGTTCGAGAACTATGTAGACATGACCGAGACATGTCTCCGGTCAATAACCAATAGCGGAACCTGGATGCTCATATTGGCTCCCACGTATTCTACGAAGATCTTTATCGGTCAAACCGCATAACAACATACGTTGTTTCCTTTGTCATTGGTATGTTACTTGCCCGAGATTCGATCGTCGGTATCTCAATACCTAGTTCAATCTCGTTACCGGCAAGTCTCTTTACTCGTTGCGTAATGCATCATCCCGTAACCAACTCATTAGCTACATTACTTGCAAGGCTTATAGTGATGTGCATTACCGAGAGGGCCCAGAGATACCTCTCCGACAATCAGAGTGACAAATCCTAATCTCGAAATACATCAACTCAACAAGTACCTTCGAAGATACCTGTAGAGCACCTTTATAATCACCCAGTTACGTTGTGATGTTTGGTAGCACACAAAGTGTTCCTCCGGTAGACGGGAGTTACATAATCTCATAGTCATAGGAACATGTATAAGTCATGAAGAAAGCAATAGCAACATACTAAACAATCAAGTGCTAAGCTAACGGAATGGGTCAAGTCAATCACATCATTCTCCTAATGATGTGATCACATTAATCAAACGACAAATCATGTCTATGGTTAGGAAACTTAATCATCTTTGATTCACGAGCTAGTCAAGTAGAGGCATACTAGTGACACTCTGTTTGTCTATGTATTCACACATGTATTATGTTTCCGGTTAATACAATTTTAGCATGAATTATAAACATTTATCATGATATAAGGAAATAAATAATTACTTTATTATTGCCTCTAGGGCATATTTCCTTCAGCGCGTACCCTATTAGTCGTTGAATAAAATATCTACGCTTTTCATCCTCAAGAAGTCATATGTGTAACTTAATCATTTGTTTGATTCGTTTAATTGCATTGTCACCCGTAGCAACGCACGGGCACATTTACTAGTCTATCCCTATAATAATAAAACACGGATTGACTCCTTGGGTTCATCGTCACAATACACTTTCTTCCTGTGAAATTTACGCTTTCAGTTTGAATTTAAAACATATATGCGAGATGGTACTAATTCGGGGAACCAGGTCGCACTTTTACTTGGGCCTCGCCTTGCCTTGCGATCGTTTCATGTGGCCGATGTGTTGCCACTTGGGCCTCAACCCGTCTGCGTCAGATGTTCTAGCCGGTGTTTTTCTAAGAAAATAATTGTGACTAATAGATAGTCGCACATCGTTTACATGTCGAGAGTCCCATCAGTTTAAATGTTTTTGTGAGTTGATGACAACAAGCAGCGTCGAAGGAGTTGGTCAAAGAAGGAATTAATCGAGCGGGAGATGCTGCCTCAAGAATCGAAGGAATTAACGAAGAAAAGAACAGAGGGATCTTGCGGGGGAGGCGGACGAGCCGAGCGAGGGGACAAAACTGCACCAGGCCAACAGCGAGGTCACAGCGGCGGGGCTCTTCCCGGCCGGATCGTGCCTGATTCGGCGAGAACGAAGCAAGGGTGAACTGATCCACGTAGGAGGAGACGAGGCAGGGGCTAGAACGAAGCAAGGGTGAACTGATCCACGTAGGAGGAGACGAGGCAGGGGCTTGAGGCGATGAGCTTGAAGGAGGCTGCTGTGTTGCCTGAAGAAAAGGCAGAGAATTCAGAGAAGGAAGAGACGGCAAGGGAGAAGGCAGGGGCGCGACGGGGCGACTGGATGCTCACCGACGAGGTCAGCGGCTGCGGGGCCGGGTTGGCACGGTGAAGGTCCGGCGAAGCGGGGATGGCGGCGCGCGGACCTGATGCAGCCCGGGGCTGAGGACGACGAGCTTGAACGGCAGCGCCATGGTTGGTCCTCTGCGAAGCAACGAGGGAGGCAGAGGTTAGAGACGAGCGAGGGAGAGGGAAACAGGAGGAGGCGGGCACGGACGGGGACTGCCTGGGTGTCAAGGACGCCGGCGGGCTGGGTCGCCGGAGCGATGCGGTGACGAGGCCATGGAGGGTGGAGCTTGGGCATGAGCAGGGGATCGAGCCCCTGGCTCTCTCCTGCGGGGGAGCGCGGGCGCTCGTTGGTGGATCGGGAGAGGAGATGAGTTTGGGATTGGTCTGCTTTGTTTAGGGTAAACAGGTGATGGGCCCTTTTCTAGGACGCCTAGGCAACTGGGTGTTGCACAAGCTCCTCCCTCCCTCTCTGCTATTTTTATGACTTTTTAATTTAGAAATAAACAGAGAACTAAAACAAGTGGGGAAAATTCCCGTCGAGTTTTGAAGCGAGGATATTTCCCCTGGATAAATTTAAATGTGCTTAATCCAGGACTGTATAGGATTTGGTCATGATGGAAGAATTTGAATTTTATTCAAAACAAATGTACACGGATCACTATGCCTGAGAGCTAGCTGAACGCGGTTCATTCCAAGTCTGAAAAGGAATCTATAGAAGATGGGCAAATTTGGTAAAATAACGAATATACACAAAGAAATAGTAGATGGGTAAGTCGTGTACACAAGGAAAAACTCACGAATTTATTTCCATCACGGAAAAAATACTCCCGTGGTTCCCGCAAGCACATCGATTGATTTCAATTAGAAGAACACACCGTGTATGTTGTTGGCAAAATATAAAAAGAGGAATAACCATGTGTGGACTCGGCCTACGAGTGATGCGACGAGGAAGCACGCCATGCTTCTCAGATTGTTCCTCCAACGACACCGATAAACACTAGCTTCAAGAGGATACGAATAGGAATACTCCAGGACCAATCTATCAAGAAGCATGGTCGGCGGCGAGCGGGAGCCAACACCACCACGCCATGCACACATACCACCATCCGCGTCAGCAATTGCCACCGGCTACCAGTGTTTGCAAGAACATGAACATATGCCGATGGGGATGGGAGCCGAGCCGAACACCCACATAAAACTGTGTGTAAAACTCACGGGCACTCACAAAATTGTTGTTTGGAGCAACAATTTGAGTATATTTTCTCTTTTCTAAAAATAAAATCAGGTGCAAACAATCAAAACATATTTTAAAAAATTGGTTCAAACAATCAAAACATGTATGCTCTACATGAAAAAAAACATAACTATTTGAGTTTTTGATTTATTTTTCCTAGAAACGTAGTGATATTTGGGTACAAAGACCAAGGAAGATCATGTAAAAAAATACAACTACAAGTTAGAAAATCCACACTAGAAGTAGATACTCTATAGCTCCTCTATAGTGGAAAACAATGCATGCCTTTGTAACTATTGTTGGCAATATTGAACTAGATTTGGGAAATTAAGCTTTAGTAATATTTCATATTCACGGTTTATGCTATTAATGCTTCTCTGCCGTGTTGAAATGGCGGGCGTGTACCTGTATGGGGTCTTGAACCATTTTCTTTTACTAAAATTGAGTTATATTTTTCTCCCGTAGAGGCGGACTACAGATGGAGCCATCGGACGAGAGGAGGCATACGATGAGGCAAATTCCACAGGGTGCTTCGCCCTTCCTGCCGACCGTGAGTGAAAAGGATGGAAGAGGAGGGCTAGGCGGCAAACCTTCGGAACCAGTTGAGAAGCGAGTCCCAGAGTCCCGTGGTGCTTTCTGGCAATGCTCGAGACCGTCCGTCGCCTACGTGCCCGCCTAATCTATCAAGGGAATTAGCAGCTCCCGATTGGAGAGGAGGAAGAAGGGAACACGAGGACGAGATGAGCGAGACGTCCGTTGTCTAGCAGCAGACGGTGGGTTTGACGAGGACATCAGCTGTGCTGGTGTGCCGCGTGCGTTCGGTAATTGTGTCCGGCGAGTGTGACGTGCGATGCACGCTCATGTGCACCACTCGGGCGGCAAAGTATGCTGGCCGGCTGCATGCGTCTCCGTCGTCATGTGCGTGGCGTGTGTCCAGCGTGTTGGGCTTGGTGTGTGATAAGTACATTTCCTATTCATATTTTGGCACACATACACACCATTTATTGTGATCCAACGATCCATTTTTGTTATGAACTATGATATATTCGAATGAAAATCATATAAAAGATCATTTATTTGTCATTTGATTATTTTGCAGAAAAGTGCGCAAAGGCACTATAAACTTCAAGATTCGGACAAATTGGCTATTGAGAAGAGAGAAGGGCAGGAAAGAAGTGAAGAAAGGGACTTGAGCGAGAAGAATTGAAGTAATCAAGGGGCCAAGATATAGATGGCAGGACCAACTTGGGAAGAAAGAAGAGAAATAGCAGGGCCAAATCGTAAAGTGGCAGAACAGAGGAGGGGATCAAAATCCCTAGCGCAGCCTCAATTCCCTTCGGGCCTGGCACACATCTCTCTCCCTCACCCCTCCTTCTCCAACTCCGTCCGCCGCCACCGCCAGGCCGACGTGGTGGTGCGCCTCCGCCACCCATCCATCCACCAACACACCCATCACCAGCATCCACCACTCGCCGCCATCACTCCACTACCGCACCTCGCGTGCCCGACCAGACGGGTGTCTGGGTACCCGCGCGACCCTGCCTTCTCCAACCTCTTGCTGCTGCCTCCTCTTCTCCAAGCCCCTGCTGCTACTACTACTCTAATCTTCAACTCTTCTTTGCTCCTCTCCAGTGACCCTTGCTGTTCCTCACTCGCTGAAGCTCTGCTCTGAACCCCTCTTGCTGTTGTATTCTTCTTCTATCCCCAAAACTACTGCTGCTCCCTCTGTCCACGTCCCTGCTGCTTCTCTTTCTTCAATCTTGTTGCTGCTTATCTCTCTCTCTCTCTCTGAATTTTCTGTAATAGGAGACTTGTAGTACTTGTAAGGTTCAGATTTGATAAGAGCTTGCAACCTGTTAATTGTCAGTTCAGATTTGTGCTTGTTTAGTAGTACTATTTAGTTGATCTATTAGGCTGGTCATAGTGGGGAGTAACTTATACTAGTGTCATGCATATGACACTAGTCTAAGTTACCACCTTCATAATGCAAAGTAACATAGTAGTAGTGTCATAGATGACTTCATTAATTAGCTTATAGACTCATCTTGTCTTGGAAAGCGCTATGTTACAGTAACATATTATGTTACCACTTCTCATTAACTACATGCCACATAAGCAAAAATTTCTCGGAGTGCGCTATGTTACTTGCTAAGTTACTCCCACTATGACTAGCCTTAGTACTAGTACACTTGCTTGCTTTGTCCTGCTCATAATTGTACTACTTGCTTCAGAAGATTTGGTCTGTAGTTCTTGTGTCCTCAAGTACCTGTGGTATATAAATATATGTTCTGTTGTGAAACATTTCTGTTCTTGTCCCGTTATCTTTGTTCTTCTCCCTGTCTTGTTATTTGCTTGTGTAGTAAGTGGTAGATGATCTTGTCCTACTTTAAGTGGGAAAACTTGCTTTATTTTCTTTTGTCTTGCAATATCAAAAACCTTTTCGTCTGATCTAGCTTTAGCCGAGCATAGCCGCCGTCACCTAGTCCCTGTGGAGAACACGACACTCGCAGTTTGGGTGTAAAACCCCACTGTACCTACAATTGATCATTTTGGCGCCGTTGCCGGGGACTAGCGTCAAGTGATTGTGTTAGGCTATAGACTAGGTTTACTTTAGTTCCTTGTTCAATCCAACTCCGCTTCTACTGATGATAACCAAAGAACCTTCCTTGCAAAAGGAAAATGATTAGATTGTTTGTAACAGTAATATTTTGATCCCGAGGACCCAAATTCAGAGCTATGCGATTATGTTTGTGCAAAACCGTTAACACAACATAAAACCAAAACTGAGAAACTCCTATATGCCAAACCATTACATCCTAAACTACTATATGTCAGCATATAACATATTCATTCGGATTCGATGCCTTGTACGTGCCAGGTTATGGATACTGGTATTTGCTTAGATTACGCGGAACACTTCTAGAAAGCAATATTTCCTAGAAGCAGCAGATGACTCTGAACCTTTCACTTGCAGACCAGGAACACACGTACATGAGTCTGCTCAAAGCATATCTGCACATGTTGGTATTCAACCAAGTAATTAAGTAAAATAATTTTGTTCTTTGAAAAAAGTAAGATAAGCTTTGCTCGTCTAAGTTAAATGGTTAACAGAGGATCAAACCTGTCCTAGAACGATCAAATTTCGACAAAACAAAAACCTTAAAGAAGACATACATGCATATTATAGAGAAGACTAACTAATAGCACGTAGAACGGATATCTAGGAAGTAGATAGGTTATCTATGCTGGTGGTTTGTAGGGTCGTACTGAGGTCGATGAAGAGCCTGGTGAATGACAGCTAGAAGATTGGGCATGACTATGGAGATGAATAGGTGAGAGGCATCGCCACCTCGGAGAATCATCGCCCGCTACCGTCCGTGACACAACAGTCCCTAATCACTGTAGAAACTGTATTGAGGAACTGAACATGAAGAGTTGCTCCGCATGAACCAACTGATCACCTTCTTCTTCACTGGATGTTCCATCGTGTATTGGTTGGAGTGTGATTTTGCATGTAAGCTAAGGAGATTGAAAGAAGAAGAGACAATTATTCAGTAACTTCTTATGCAATAAGGAGGAACCGAAAAGAAAATTCAAGTAGTTATAGACGAACTTGACCGTGAACTTGGTTATACTTACGTGCGGGAGCTCTCAATCGAGCCATGCACGTATTGTGTATTGCGGATTGATCCAGAGCCTGTTTGTAGATCTTGCGGAGAAACACGCTGCCACCGTCAGGCGCTACACTCCTGCCTCGCGCGTATTTCATCATATACCCGTCATATGCTCAATAATCTATAGATGAAAAAAATTGATTGTCAATGTTTGGAGACCAAAAGGACAGCCTACACGAATATGATCATGCTAAGGGTGGAACTAATTAGTATTATCTAGCTATGCTTTTCCAGTCCAAGCGACATTTCCAATTTCTCAAGGAAAGGTATTTTCAGATTAGTTTTTCTGTTCTAGGCTACATCACCACTTATATCTGCTTTGCAACAGTTTTTGGGCCACGAAAAACAACTGTGTTGGAGTCTTAAGAGACTAAGAGAAACTCTGACCAATCAAACAGCATGACTGCATACTGTAGAAATTAATTGGCACATATTTCTCCTAATAGATGGGCAGACTGCCAAATTATTTGAATCAAAGCAGGTTGCTTCTTGCAATTTTAAGCCTGCGGTTTACTTCTTACTTTTGTCCAAGCTTCCACGGGAGCTCTGTATTCATGGAGGTGCAGCAAAAAGCAGAGTGGGATATATATGCGTGGGCAGTGAATGTATAAACATCTAAAGATTTAGTGGAGTTCACCTTGTGAACAAAGATGAAACCAAGTCTAGACATGAAAATAGAAAGCACATCATTCCCATAACAGAAGCATCACCATCTAGGAAACTAAAACACTCACCATTAGCCTAATTAATTTTCAGGTGTGCAGCACGGTACCTTGTTCGTGCTTGGGGCTCAGGGAGGAGGCCGACAGGAGCTTGGGGAGGCCGCCGCCAGCAGGAACTTGGGGAGGCCGGCAACCCAAGGTGAGGTCGAATTAAATTTCCGCCTCGTCGCTGCAGACCTCCCCGCCGTCCCCGGGACAGGCGGCCGTGTCCAGGAGCTACGCCTCATCGTCATCCTCCTCCTTGAAGTAATCTAGCCGAGATGCACGGAATCAAGCTGTCGAAGAAGTTGTCGAGGCTCTTGAGATTGGCGCCGCAGGGGAAGTCGGCAATGGCAGCGAGTATGGCGGCCGCCTGGACAAACTTGGCAAGGGAGCAGGTGTGTGGCGAGCTTGCGAGATTCAGGCGTCGGATGTTGAGGCGATGCAAGGCCGATGGCTGCGACCAGGGCAGCACGCGGCGCGAGCCGGTGGTGGCGGCACGCAGCGGAGGGGCGGGGGCCGGTGGTGGCGGGGCGCTGGAAGTTGAGATGGGAGGCAAGGTCGTGCCTCGTCCCGTCGTCCGGGTGTTTTTTTTCTTTTTTTCTGTTCCCCATACCGCCGAGTTGACTTAACAATAGGATTGCGGGTTGATTCTAGAAAAACTCAAGGACTTTTGTATAAACACGCCGCGACGGTGAACCCGGAGACCCAATCCGTGCTTTATTATTAGGGAGAGACTAGCAAAAGGGCCCGTGCGTTGCAACGGGAGAAAAAAAATCATATTTCCAATGGTTATGACCACATTTTGTTCACATCTCATCTCATGATTTTTAAAATTTATTTACAAATGCAAGAAAATGTATACCCTTTTTCAAATTTATTCACAAACTGAAGCATGTTCACATTTAAAAAAAAAAATCTTGGTTGTCAAAAAAATTGATAATTCAAAGAATTATTCTGAATTTCAAGAAACGTTTTTTAAAAGACATAGTATAATATTTCGATCTACCCCGGCAATTAATTCTTCAAAATTCACGCTCATGTCGTAAAAATATTGTAACAAACATGTTCAACTGAACTGTGTTTGGCACTGGACGGTCAACTCATAAACTAACTTATATACTGAAAATACATATGGAAAACATCACAAACTCACATAGCAACAACTTCATGGCTTATTACACATCCAGGAAGATAATTTCATATGGCTCAATATAGGTGAATAACTAAGCAAAATAAACAGGTATCTTGTATGTTGCTGCAAATATTCAAGCATGTAAATCTGTAAATGGATAGGCATTGGATTGGAGTAGTATCCTGAAACAGAGTCAAAATAACTTCTTATTTGCAACTCTAGGATTTCATATATCACCCCTGTGAAGAACAGACATCACCACTGTAACAAACAAACACAGCGGATCTTATCAAACAGCTTTTGGAAATTTACACCGATGTCGTTCCAGAACTCGGAACAATTGGACCAAGGAACTTCCAACAAATAATAAAACCATCTACAATAGCAATCAAGACCTTCACTCCTAACTCTGCAATGTTGAGCAAGATTTTACCTCTGCGGTTTGCACCTCATCCTATGCGTCCACAAGATCTCTCTTTATGTCGGCGGTTAATGTCTGTAGATCCAGCTGTTGACTTTGCACTCTCTAGGTGCTTCCGCGACTCTGTTTCACGAGCGTGGCGTGGCGTGGCCGATGTAGGAGAGGAGACGGGATGGAGGTGGGGAGCTGCTGCTTCTTCGATCCGGCGCTCGATGGGAGAGGACAAAGAAGGACGAGGCTCTGCCTGCTGCGCCCATCCTCGCCTCCCTCTCTATTCACAGGAGCTCGACCCCGCCGCCCACTCCCTCCACAGGAACGCCATGATCCGGGGCTTCCCGTCGTGGTTTTAGTTCAAATTTTGAACTAAAACCACGACGAGTAATTTGGAACGGAGGGAGTATATTCTAAGTAGACTATAGATGACAAAGAATTGAAGCTTCTGTGCATTCTCATTACTCAGTAAACTTGTCATGTAACAAGTTAATATTGTGTCATTATAGAACTTGGTAGAGTTTAGTAACACTTCTATGGAAAAATGGTTAACAAGATGATCTGCAAGAGCAGACTACCTTATCAGATTTTAGTGCCCACATGACTCTCTTTCTTTGCTACTGGTAACTCAATTATAACGGTAATGCAGCACACGAAACTCCACTCAATCAAGGTAATACGCATGCTCCCCTCTGAAATGCACCGTACTACTGGAACAAAAGAAGGAATAATTTAGCTTGATGTAAAAAATCCTGATGAAAAAAAATAAATAACAGTCAGCTCCATGTAAAAAGCAATTATGCTGCAGTAATAGAAATAGAAGTTACAGAAGGCTAACCAGTTATTGCTGCCCACTACGCAAATCTGTAGCACTATCAACCATAAGCATTGCATTATTACATACAGATAAACTTAACATATATATACTACATTGTGCGTCCAAATCTATTTCAGCAAGAGAAAGATCTATGCTTTTAGTTATCATTTTTCTCACTTAAGAAAGGGTTGCGGGTTTATCTCAGAAATCCACAGGGACCCTTCTGCAAATGTGCCACGACGGTGAACCCAAAGACTCAATCCGTGCTTTATTATTAGGGATAGACTAGCACAAATGCCCGTGCATTGCAACGGGAAAAAAACAATGGTTCCTATGAATGGACCAGGTCGTCATCGATCATGACATGTAAATTGATTTGACTGAAGAGCGCAACTTTATTGTTAATTCATTCTTTAGATGACTATTGGTACATTCTAAAATTTAAAAGTAGAACATGAAATAAATAGCAATATCAACAAATCTGAAGTAATAGCAGCAGCAAGCTAACCAATCGAGTGTGATAGTTGCAGCAAGCATCTATTCAAAAATAATAATGCAGCAAGCATAATCTGCTCATATTTTTTAGTTAAGAAATATTTTTTTGTGTGGAACTCGCATCAAAACGTATTTTATCAGAAAAAATTATAGACACTTATCTTTTCTTGGAGGAATTCATATTAAAATGTTTGATGCTTCCTGGGTTTGAATTGAATCTGTAAATATATTCCATAAAAAAAGAATTTGTAGAATATATGCTCGATACCCTGAACTGAAGCTATGACTCTGAATTCTCCCTCGTGTTACTTCCAATGTTTATTATCTGTATCTACTCCGTGCTTCTTTTAACTCAAAGAAATATAGCCAATTTAGTTCACAAATGACAGCAAGATGACCAGATCATATGTTCAAGTCACAGCCCACCCCACGTCTCCTACTATGCAACCACACAATTAGAGATGCGTACCAGAGCACTGGAGCGAATAAAAAAACCAGGGATGCTTCCTTCATGATGCATGTTGTTCTTGATGCCCAAGGACCGTGGCTTGTGTAGAGAGCAGACCATCAGATAATTACGCACACTGATCAATTAAAGGTACAGTGGGGTTTTACACCCAAACTGCGAGTGTCGTGTTCTCCACAGGGACTAGGTGACGGCGACTATGCTCGGCTAAAGCTAGATCAGACGAAAAGGTTTTTGATATTGCAAGACAAAAGAAAATAAAGCAAGTTTTCCCACTTAAAGTAGGACAAGATCATCTACCACTTACTACACAAGCAAATAACAAGACAGGGAGAAGAACAAATATAACGGAACAAGAACAGAAATGTTTCACAACAGAACATATATTTATATACCACAGGTACTTGAGGACACAAGAACTACAGACCAAATCTTCTGAAGCAAGCAGTACAATTATGAGCAGGACAAAGCAAGCAAGTGTACTAGTACTAATAGATCAACTGAATAGTACTACTAAACAAGCACAAATCTGAACTGACAATTAACAGGTTGCAAGCTCTTATCAAATCTGAACCTTACAAGTACTACACGTCTCCTATTACAGAAAATTCAGAGAGAGAGAGAGAGAGAGAGAGAGAGAGAGAGAGAGATAAGCAGCAGCAAGATTGAAGAAAGAGAAGCAGCAGGGATGTGGACAGAGGGAGCAGCAGCAGTTTTGGGGATAGAAGAAGAATACAACAGCAAGAGGGGTTCAGAGCAGAGCTTCAGCGAGTGAGGAACAGCAAGGGGTCGCTGCAGAGGAGCAGCAACAGGTTGAAGATTAGAGTAGTAGTAGCAGCAGGGGCTTGGAGAAGAGGAGGCAGCAGCAAGAGGTTGGAGAAGGCAGGGTCGCGCGGGTACCCAGACACCCGTCTGGTCGGGCACGCGAGGTGCGGTGGTGGAGTGATGGCGGCGAGTGGTGGATGCTGGTGATGGGTGTGTTGGTGGATGGATGGGTGGCGGAGGCGCACCACCACGTCGGCCTGGCGGTGGCGGCGGCCGGAGTTGGAGGAGGGGTGAGGGAGAGAGATGCGTGCCAGGCCCGAAGGGAATTGAGGCTGCGCTAGGGATTTTGATCCCCTCCTCTGTTCTGCCACTTTACAATTTGGCCCTGCTATTTCTCTTCTTTCTTCCCAAGTTGGTCCTGCCATCTATATCTTGGCCCCTTGATTACTTCAATTCTTCTCGCTCAAGTCCCTTCACTTCTTTCCTGCCCTTCTCTCTTCTCAATAGCCAATTTGTCCGAATCTTGAAGTTTATAGTGCCTTTGCGCACTTTTCTGTAAAATAATCAAATGACAAATAAATGATCTTTTATATGATTTTCATTCAAATATATCATAGTTCATAACAAGAATGGATCGTTGGATCACAATAAATGGTGTGTATGTGTGCCAAAATATGAATAGGAAATGTACTTATCAAGTTCCCCCACACTTAAATCTTTACTTGTCCTCAAGTAAAGGCATTTGATAAGAGCAAGGTAGTGACCAGCGAACTGACTAGAGAATGTTCCGGTGAAGTAGATCTCCAAACAATGCATGCTTTGAACTTTGCTAGTGAAAATCAATGGTTAAGAGTGCTACAAAGTAGTAGGATACTAATAAGCATGACCATTTTAAACTTTTACAATGATAAAAGAGGATCAACAAGTTTAAATGATGACTGTGCCAAATGGTTCCTAAAGAGAGCATGATCCCGAGAACAAAAAGAACATAAACTTGTGATCAGATCACTTATTTACAGAAATAAAGCAATGATAATATTTTTATTAGTCTCACCATAGGAACATACCACCGATCCCAAGAACATGGTATACACCCGGCTCGACCAATTATTAGTTTTTTTGTTTGTCTCCCCAAAGGAACATACCACCGATCCAGAGAACATGGTATACACCTGGTTTGACAATTACATTATTATTATTATTAATTACTGCCCAAGCTAACCCGATTTCACATGCCACCGATCCAGGGAACATGACATGCTACTGTAGGTAGTCCGACTTATTTATTCATTATTACTTATCTTAAATGAACAACACATAAGCACAAAAACAGGAATCATCACTTCTACATGTCTGGTTCACATGCTACCGATCCAGGGAACATAGCATACTAGTCCACAGTGGTAAAGTGATTGCTCTCAATGGGAACACACTTAGCACAAATTCAGCATCTAAACATGGTGATCTAGGTGTATCATAGTAAATGCAGAAAATGATTAAGTTTACTAGTGCACTAGGGATTTGAGCACTCAAAACTAATAGCTTTCACTACTTTCAGCAAAGCAAACAGGGTTTAGATCACTAGTTTACAAGGCATTCAACAATCAGTTCGCATATTCTCATCAAGCACCATATGTCAAAGGTGAAATTTAGTGGGACGACATTTAAGAAATGGCACAAGCAACCCAAATATCAATTTAATTCAGCAAGCATCAATGGATGATGATTTCAAAATGGGTCATGAAACAGCTCACCGGGCACTATGAAGTAACACCCGCTTGATCACTCCCTAAGCTACAACTCTCTCCTTTTGCTTCCTCATGCATGCTCCAGCTTCGCTCTTCCTCATGTGTGCTCTTTGCTTCTCCTCATCACCATGTCGTGAATCCACCAGGATCCCATGGGATGTCATCTCGAACTTGGTCAGCCCGTAATGAATGGTGCACAAGCGTAAACCTGAAAGAACACTCAACAAACAAGTCAATACAAATGATAGGGACAATACCCTCTAAGTCATCAATAGAGTCACATAAGCATATCTATTGAGCATATGATAAATAGATATCATCAATAAATTGCGTGGTGCATAGGCAGTATCCATGATATGGCATATCTTGTCGAGAAAGCTGAGATCATACCTGAGAAAGTTAGGAAGAAGCTTCAGGACTACCTCCATTGAAGATACCAAGTGAGGTGTGGTAGTAGAAATTTCCACGGACTCGTGTCAACGAGTGAAATAGAAACTTGACTCCTTGACATCCGAATCCACCTCACCATAATCAACCATGAAGCTCTCCATCTCGTGCTCAAGTGTTGAAGAATCAATCGGCTAACATCATCAAAGGCGAACTTCTCCATATCGGCTCTAGCGAGACATGGTCAATAGAAACTAAAGGTGACTCCTCAATATCAAAAGCAACGAACTGTAGCTCTGGCTCATCCATGGAAGAATCATCACAATGCAAAACTGAATCCCCAACACTAGTATCCAGATGATTTGTAGCGTGTGTGTCAACTAGAATGGTGTCATCATCGTCAAATATAATCCATGCAAGCTCAACCTTGTCACACTGAGATAGAGGCTCATGCTTTTGTGTAAGAATTGGTGGTTGAGGTGTAGTGATTTGTTGCAAGCAAACCAATGAATTAGACGTGGGATTCTTATTGTACCACTGAAGTTGGTGGAAAGCTATGCTCTCAATCAGCAAAAAAGCTTCATCAAGTGTCTTGTTTGTAATAGCTCCACCCGCTGCCATATCGACGTAAGCTCGAGTGTCTGAAGTCAATCCTCTATAGAATATCTGCAGCTCTAACCATCTCTCGAGCCCATGATTAGGACATCTCCTGAATAAGGCTTTGTATCTCTCCCAAGCATCATACAAGCTCTCGCCTTCACGCTGAACAAAATTGAAGATCTCATCTCGAATTGCGGACTGCTTGTGTAGTGGGAAATATTTATCCAAGAAAGCTCGCGATATCTCATTCCAACTGTATGACCTTGATGGCAAGGATCGATACCAAGCACGAGCATCATCGCGGAGGGAGAATGTGAACAACCTGCACATGATTGCATCTTGAGGAACTCCATGGTACTTGACTATATCTGAATACTCCATGACTCGGTGTAAGTGCTCATAGGGATCCTCAGTAGGCAGTCCTCCAAACTGTTGTTGTTGAACCAAAGCAATAAGACCAGGCTTCATCTCAAAATTCTCTACCTCAATAGTTGGCCAAACCGGTCCTGTGATATAACATTGACTACTTGGCATCCAAAGATCACGAAGCAATGCCATATCTTAACCAAGTGTAACTATAGAACATCGATAACCACACATGAGCACCTCTGAACAAACTGGCAGGGGAAAAACAACATTCAAACACACTTTGGTATGTGTGAACACTGAGGCCACTGAAGGTGAGAAGGAGGATAAGCGGCAACACAAAAATGATGCCTCACTAAAATAAAGGGCATGAACATATTATGGTTATTGGGTTAAGAGTGTCTGTTATTTTTTTCTCCCGTTGCAACGCACGGGCTCTTTTGCTAGTAATAATAAAGCACGGATTAAGTCTCCGGATTCACCGTCATGGTAGTTTTCCATTAAAGCCCTTGTGTTTTTTGGTTCTTAAACCCGCAGTCCAGCAAATAAGAAAAAAATTGTTTTGCACTGCTACTTCGTGGCGAGTCCGCGACCCGCCGAGATCCAGGTCAGGCCCCGGGAAACCCATCCAGGCCCAAGCCAATCCGAGCCGCGCCTGTACGCAACCGCTTCCCCGAGCTCCCTCCTGCGCCCGACCGCGCCAGCTAGACCTCCTACACCTCACCTCACCACCGGTGACCGGACCCTTGCCGGACCAGCACACGAGCAACGCATCTCTCTCTCTCTCTCTCTCTCCCTTCTTCTCTCTTCCTCACGTCTCCCTCTCTTCAGGACGCCAGGAGCTTCACAGCCGTCGCCACAAGTCGACCGTGCTCGGATCCGGCGAGACTCGACCGCGGGCAACCCATCCGCGCCGCTCCCGCGCTAGATCTGCACCGCCCCTCACCGTCCCCCACGGAGTTTGCCTCCAGCGCCACCGCAAGCCACTTCCTGCCTCTACCCTCGTTCGAGGAGAACGACGACCAAGCCTCCTCTGCTCGCTTGTGTGGGCTACGCGACCCTCCAAGGCCCAGCACATCGCTTTTTTCCTAAAAATGTTTTACGTTTATCCCTCGCGTTAGATCAGCCCACAGTGGTTTATCAAAGCGAGCCCACAGGAGTCAAGTGGGTCGGCTTGCCTTGGGCCTTGCCAGGCCGAATTATTTCCGGTCCACATAGGTGGCCCGATGCTAAAAATTTAGTTGTTGGTCACGGGATTTGATCTCAAGACCTCATGTTCAATACAAAAATAGATGATGTTGGAAATATGCCCTAGAGGCAATAATAAAAGGAGTATTATTATATTTCCTTGTTCATGATAATTGTCTTTTATTCATGCTATAACTGTATTATCCGGAAATCGTAATACACGTGTGAATACATAGACCATAATTTGTCCCTAGTAAGCCTCTAGTTGACTAGCTCGTTGATCAACAGATAGTCATGGTTTCCTGACTATGGACATTAGATGCCATTGATAACGGGATCACATCATTAGGAGAATGATGTGATGGACAAGACCCAATCCTAAGCATAGCACAAGATCGTGTAGTTCGTTTGCTAGAGCTTTTCCAATGTCAAGTATCTTTTCCTTAGACCATGAGATCGTGTAACTCCCGGATACCGTAGGAGTGCTTTGGGTGTACCAAACGTCACAACATAACTGGGTGACTATAAAGGTGCACTACAGGTATCTCCGAAAGTGTCTGTTGGGTTGACACGAATCGAGACTGGGATTTGTCACTCCGTATGACGGAGAGGTATCTCTGGGCCCACTCGGTAATGCATCATCATAATGAGCTCAAAGTGACCAAGTGTTTGGTCACGGGATCATGCATTACGGTACAAGTAAAATGACTTGCCGGTAACGAGACTGAACGAGGTATTGGGATACCGACGATCGAGTCTCGGGCAAGTAACGTACCGATTGACAAAGGGAATTGAATACGGGGTTGTTTGAATCCTCGACATCGTGGTTCATCCGATGAATTCATCGAGGAGCATGTGGGAGCCAACATGGGTATCCAGATCCCACTGTTGGTTATTGACCGGAGAGTCGTCTCGGTCATGTCTGCATGTCTCCCGAACCCGTAGGGTATACACACTTAAGGTTCAGTGACGCTAGGGTTATTAGGAAGACTTGTATGTGATTACCGAATGTTGTTCGGAGTCCCGAATGAGATCCTGGCGTCACGAGGAGTCCTTAATGGTCGGAGGTGAAGATTTATATATGGGAAGTTGTCATGCGGACACCGGAAAGTTTCGGGGCATATCGGTATTGTACCGGGGCCACGGAGAGGTTCCCGGGTCCACCGGGAGGCCACCACTCTCGGAGGGCCTCATGGGCGCGGGGGAGGAACCAGCCCTGGAGGGCTGGGCCCCCCTTGGGCCCATGCGCCTAGGGTTGGGGGGGAAACCCTAGTGGGGGTGCCCCCCTTTGCTTGGGGGGCAAGCCCCCCCCCTAGCCGCCGCCTCTAGATCTCATCTAGAGGGGCCGGCCGCCCCTGCCCCTTCCCCTATAAATAGAGGGGTGAGGGGAGGGCTGCTGACACAACCAAGGCGCAGCCCTTCCCCTCCCCAACACCTCTCCTCCTCCGTCACGAGCTTGGCGAAGCCACAGCCGAGTCTCTTTGCTCCACCACCACCACGCTGTCGTCTTCTGCTGGAGCCATCTTCCTCAACCTCTCCTTCCCCTTGCTGGATCAAGGCGGAGGATCGTCGTCCGTTCCATACGTGTGTTGAGCGCGGAGGTGCTGTCCGTTCGGCACTTGGTCATCGGTGATTGAATCACGGCGAGTCGACTCCATCATCACCCTTCCTTGAGCGCTTCCGCACGTGATCTACAAGTGGTATGTAGATGCAATCTCTCTCCTTGACTCGTTGCTTAGATGAACTCATAGATGGATCTTGGTGAAACCGTAGGAAATTTTTAATTTTACGCAGCGTTACCCAACAAAGGTATCGAGCTAGGTCTATCGTAGTTCTCTATTGCACGAGTAGAACACAATTTTGTTGTGGGCGTAGATCTTGTCAACTTGCTTGCCACTACTAGTCTTTTCTTGCTTCAGCGGTATTGTGGGATGAAGCGGCCGGACCAACCTTACATATGCGCTTCGTGAGACCGGTTCCACCGACTGACATGCACTAGTTGCATAAGGTGGCTGGCGGGTGTCTGTCTCTCCCACTTTAGTTGGAGCGGATTTGATGAAAAGGGTCCTTATGAAGGGTAAATAGAAGTTGAGAAAATCACGTTGTGGTTATTCGTAGGTAAGAAAACGTTCTTGCTAGAACCCAATTGCAGCCACGTAAATGATGCAACAACAATTAGAGGACGTCTAACTTGTTTTTGCAGCAATTGTCATGTGATGTGATATGGCCAGAAGTTGTGATGAATCATGAATGATATATTGTGATGTATGAGATCATGTTCTTGTAATAGGAATCACGACTTGCATGTCGATGAGTATGACAACCGGCAGGAGCCATAGGAGTTGTATTTTGTATGACCTGCGTGTCATTGAAGAACGCCATGTAAATTACTTTACTTTATTGCTAAACACTTTAGCCATAGAAGTAGAAGTAGTCGTTGGCGTGACAACTTCATGAAGACACGATGATGGAGATCATGATGATGGAGATCATGGTGTCATGCCGGTGACAAAGATGATCATGGAGCCCCGAAGATGGAGATCAAAGGAGCTATATGATATTGGCCATATCGTGTCACTACTATATAATTGCATGTGATGTTTATTATGTTTATGCATCTTGTTTACTTAGAACGACGGTAGTAAATAAGATGATCCTTACAACAATTTCAAGAAGTGTTCTCCCTAAGCGTGCACCGTTGCTAAAGTTCGTCGCTTGAAACACCACGTGATGATCGGGTGTGATAGATCCTTACGTTCACATACAACGGTGTAAGACAGTTTTACACATGCAAAACACTTAGGGTTAACTTGACGAGCCTAGCATGTACGGACATGGCCTCGGAACACGAGACCGAAAGGTCGAACACGAGTCGTATGGAAGATACGATCAACATGGAGATGTTCACCGACGATGACTAGTCCGTCTCACGTGATGATCGGACACGGCCTAGTTGACTCGGATCGTGTAACACTTAGATGACTGGAGGGATGTCTAATCTGAGTGGGAGTTCATTGTAATAATTTGATTAGATGAACTTAATTATCATGAACTTAGTCTAAAACCTTTGCAAATATGTCTTGTAGATCAAATGGCCAACGCTCATGTCAACATGAACTTCAACGTGTTCCTAGAGAAAACCAAGCTGAAAGATGATGGCAGCAACTATACGGACTTGGTCGGAACACGAGATCATCCTCATAGCTGCCAGAAACAATATGTCCTAGAAGGACCGCTAGGTGATGCACCTGTCGAGAGAACCAAGGCGTTATGAGCGCTTGGATGTCTCGTCTTGATGATTACTCCCTCGTTCGGTCTGGCGTGCTTTACACTTAGAACCGGGCTCCAAAAGCGTTTTGAGCAACACGGAGCATATGAGATGTTCGAGGAGCTGAAACTAGTTTTCCAAGCTCATGCCCGGTCGAGAGATATGAAGTCTCCGACAAGTTCTATAGTTGTAAGATGGAGGAAAATAGTTACATCGGTGAGCACATACTCAAAATGTCCAGGTTGCACAACCGCTTTGTCCCAGCTAGACATTAACCTCCGGACGAGGCGGTCATTGATAGAATCCTTGATCGCTCCCACCAAGCTACAAGAGCTTTGTGATGAACTACAATATGCAGGGGATGGTGAAGACCATTCTGAAGTATTTTCAATCTTTGAAGTCGTGAGAGGTTGAAATCAAGAAGGAACATCAAGTGTTGATGGTCAATAAAACCACTAAGTTCAAGAAGGGCAAGGGCAAGAAGAACTTCAAGAAAGGCGGCAAGGATGTTGCCGCGCCCGATAAGCCGATTGCTTGGAAGAAGTCAAAGAATGGACCCAAGCACGAGACCGAGTGCTTTTATTGCAAAGGGAAGGGTCCTTTGAAGCGGAACTGCCCCAAATACTTAGCGGACAAGAAGGCCGGCAACAACAAAGGTATATTTGATATACATGTAATGGATGTGTACCTTACCAGTACTCGTAGTAACTCCTGGGTATTTGATACCGGTGCCGTTGCTCATATTTGTAACTCACAGCAGGAGCTGCGGAATAAGCGGAGATGGTGAAGGACGAGGTGATGATGCGCGTCGGGAATGGTTCCAAGGTCGATGTGATCGCCGTCGGCACGCTACCTCTACATTTACCTACGGGATTAGTTTTAAACCTTAATAATTGTTATTTAGTGCCAAGTTTGAGCATGAACATTGTATTTGGATCTCGTTTGATACGAGATGGCTACTCATTTAAATCCGAGAATAATGGTTGTTCTATTTATATGAGAGATATGTTTTATGGTCATGCCCCGATGGTCAATGGTTTATTCTTAATGAATCTCGAGCGTAATATTACACATATTCATAGTGTGAATACCAAAAGATGTAAAGTTGATAACGATAGTCCCACATACTTGTGGCACTTGCCGCCTTGGTCACATTGGTGTCAAGTGCATGAAGAAGCTCCATCTTGATGGACTTTTAGAGTCTCTCGATTATGAATCATTTGACACATGCGAACCATGCCTCATGGGCAAAATGACCAAGACTCCGTTCTCGAGAACAATGGGCGAGCAACCAACTTATTGGAAATCATACATACCGATGTATGCGGTCCAATGGCGTTGAGGCTCATGGAGGATATCGTTATGTTCTCACTCTCACGATGACTTGAGTAGATATGGGTATGTCTACTTAATGAAACACAAGTCCGAGACCTTTGAAAAGTTCAAGGAATTTCAGAATGAGGTAGAGAATCAGCGTGACCGAAGATAAAGCTCCTCTGATCGGATCGTGGAGGAGAATATTTAAGTCACGAATTTGGTACACACTTAAGGAAATGTGGAATCGTTTCACAACTCATGCCGCTGGAACACCTCGGTAGAACGGTGTGTCCGAGCGTCGTGTCGCACTCTATTGGATATGGTGCGGTCTATGAGGTCTCTTACCGATTTACCGCTATCATTTTGGGGATACGCTCTAGAGACAGCTACATTCACTTTAAATATGGCACCGTCTAAATCCGTTGAGGCGACACCGTATGAATTATGGTTTGGGAAGAAACCTAAGTATGCGTTTCTAAAAGTTTGGGGATGCGATGCTTATGTCAAGAAACTTCAACTGAAAAGCTCCTACCCAAGTCGGAAAAATCGTCTTCATAGGATACCCTAAGGAAACCATTGGGTATACCTTCTACTTAAGATCCGAGGGCAAGATCTTTGTTGCCAAGAACGGATCCTTTACGGAAAAAGTTTCTCTCGAAAGAAGTAAGTGGGAGGAAAGTAGAACTTCGATGAAGTACTACCTCTCGAGCGGGAAAGTAGTGCAGCTCGGAAAATGTTCATGTGATGCCTACACCAACCGAGAGGAAAATAATGATGATGATCAAGGTACTTGGATCAAGTTGCTCTTGAACCCAGAGGTCCACAAGGACACGTTCCGCACTGTGTGGTGCAGCAACCCCGTCACGGAAATCATGATGTTAGACAACGGTGAACGTTGAACTATGAAGAAGCGATGGCGGGCCCAGATTCCAACAAATGGCTTGAAGCCATGAAATCCGAGATAGAATCCATGTATGAAAACAAAGTATGGACTTTGACAGACTTGCCGATGATCGGCGGCGATAGAAAACAAATGGATCTTTAAGAAGAAGACGGACGCGGATGGTAATGTTACCATCTATAAAGCTCGACTTGTCGCTAAGGGTTATCGACAAGTTCAAGGGGTTGACTACGATGAGACTTTCTCTCCCGTAGCGAAGCTAAAGTCCGTCCGAATCATGTTAGCAATTGCCGCATACTATGATTATGAGATATGGCAGATGGACGTCAAAACGGCATTCCTTAACGGACATCTTAAGGAAGAGCTGTATATGATGCAGCCGGAAGGTTTTGTCGACCCTAAGAATGCTAACAAAGTATGCAAGCTCCAGCGATCCATTTATGGGCTGGTGCAAGCATCTTGGAGTTGGAACATTCGCTTTGATGAGATGATCAAAGTGTTTGGATTTACGCAGACTTATGGAGAAGCCTGCGTTTACAAGAAAGTGAGTGGGAGCTCTGTAGCATTTCTCATATTATATGTAGATGACATACTCTTGATGGGAAATGATATAGAACTTTTGGACAGCATTAAGGCCTACTTGAATAAGTGTTTTTCAATGAAGGACCTTGGAGAATCTGCTTACATATTAGGCATCAAGATCTATAGGGATAGATCGAGACGCCTCATAGGTCTTTCACAAAGCACATACCTTGATAAGATTTTGAAGAAGTTCAAAATGGATCAGTCCAAGAAAGGGTCTTGCACGTGTTGCAAGGTGTGAGATTGAGCTCGGCTCAATGCCCGACCACGACAAAAGATAAAGAAGAGATGAGTGTCATCCCTATGCTTCAGCCATAGGATCTATTATGTATGCCATCTTGTGTACGGGCTGATGTAAACCTTGCCGTAAGTTTGGTAGGAAGGTACCAAAGTAATCCCGCAAGGAACAACGGACAACGGTCAAGAATATCTGAAGTACACGAAAGGACAAAGGACATGTATCTCGTTTATGGAGGTGACGAAGAGCTCGTCGTAACGGGTTACATCGACGCTAGCTTCGACACAGATCTGGATGACTCTAAGTCACAAACCGGATACATGTATATGTTGAATGGTGGAGTAGTGAGCTGGTGCAGCTGCAAGCAGAGCGTCATGGCGGGATCTACGTGTGAAGCGGAGTACATGGCAGCCTCGGAGGCAACGCATGAAGCAATTTGGGTGAAGGAGTTCATCACCGACCTAGGAGTCATACCCAACGCGTCGGGGCCGATCAAACTCTTCTGCGACAACACTGGAGCTATTGCACTTGCCAAGGAGCCCAGGTTTCACAAGAAGACCAGGCAGATCAAGCGTCGTTTCAACTCAATCCGTGAAAATGTTCAAGATGGAGACATAGATATTTGCAAAGTACATACGGATCTGAATGTCGCAGATCCGTTGACTAAACCTCTCTCGCGAGCAAAACATGATCAACACCAGAACTCTATGGGTGTTCGATTCATCACAATGTAACTAGATTATTGACTCCAGTGCAAGTGGGAGACTGTTGGAAATATGCCCTAGAGGCAATAATAAAAGGAATATTATTATATTTCCTTGCTCATGATAATTGTCTTTTATTCATGCTATAACTGTATTATCCGGAAATTGTAATACACGTGTGAATACATAGACCATAATTTGTCCCTAGTAAGCCTCTAGTTGACTAGAGGTTCTGGGGGTCCACCGGGAGGGGCCAACCCTCTCGGAGGGTCTCATGGGCATGCAGGGGCGTGGAACCAGCCCTGGAGGCTGGGCCCCCCTTGGGCCCATGCGCCTAGGGTTGGGAACCCTAGTGGGGCGCCCTTTGCTTGGGGGCAAGCCCCTCCTGGCGCCGCCCCCTCTAGATCTCATCTGAGGGGCCGCCCCCTGCCCTTCCCCTATAAATAGAGGGGTGAGGGAGGCTGCCTAACACAACCAAGGCGCAGCCCTCCCTCCCAACACCTCTCCTCCTCCACGTCACGAGCTTGGCGAAGCCTGGCCGAATCTTCTTTGCTCCACCACCACCACGCTTGTCGTCTTTGCTGCTGAGCCATCTTCCTCAACCTCTCCTTCCCCTTGCTGGATCAAGGCGGAGGAGTCGTCCGTTCCATACGTGTGTTGAACGCGGAGGTGCTGTCCGTTCGGCACTTGGTCATCGGTGATTCGAATCACGGCGAGCACGACTCCATCATCACCCTTCCCTTGAACGCTTCCGCACGCGATCTACAAGTGGTATGTAGATGCAATCTCTCTCCCTTGACTCGTTGCTTAGATGAACTCATAGATGGATCTTGGTGAAACCGTAGAAATTTTTTTAATTTTCTGCAACGTTACCCAACAGATGATGTGAGGACCGGCCTGATAAATAGTGCCACCTTGCTTCTTTATATCTAAATTTTCTAATTTATGAGGGTGTTTGTTTCCAGGGACTTATTGGTTTAGGGACTTAAAAAAGTCACTATAAGTCCCATCTAAACCAAACAGGAGGGACATATAGGGACTTAAAGTGGGCATTTGGGACTTATGAAATAAGACTCTCAAGGAGGGACTTATAGGGACTTATAGTTGTAATATGGTCTTATAGGGACTTATAAGTCCCAGGAACCAAACAAGTAGGGACTTTTTAGGGACTTGGAACTTATAATTTGGGAAAAAAAAGTCCTAGGACTTATGAACCAAATAGGGCATGTATACGTCTTGGATTTTTGTGTGTATCAAGGAGCAGTCCCGGGAATCATTAAGGAGGAAATTAAATCGTCCAACAATAAGGAAGGAAAAGAGGGATATAGAAGGAAAGAATAAAACCCAGGAAAGAGGGATTGAAACAATAAGGAAGAAAAGAGAGGAGTGTGACAAAGAAAAATAAAGAACAAAAGAATAAATAAGGAATGAAATGAGGAAGGATATAAAATGAAAGAATGAAACCCGTAAAAAATAGAAGGAAACAATAAATAAAAAGAAAGGGGAATTAAGTTTAGAGAAGGAAAGCTTCCATGCGCAAGACGAGGGACAGACTCGAGAACAAGACATCTGGACACATAAAAATTAGAGAAGAGGAAGAATATATAAAAACATGTTCTTCATGGAAGCATTTTGAGTTGTTTAGAAAAACATTCGTACAAGTTTTTTTTTATGGAACATGCATACAAGTTGAGCTTACGTGAGCACTTAAAAAATTAGATGCCTTTGCACTAGAAAAAGAAACTTAGATCATGGTCAATCAAGATTTTGTGTTGTTCAAAAAAATTAATGGGCTGCACTAACACACGATTTACACAACATCACCCACGGAGGACATGACAATAGCAAGCAATCGGATCATCATCACATGCGCAGCCAGTCTCACACATTAAGTGGCGTGGGAGAACTTTGGACAACACTTCTAATATTTATTTTGTTTCTCATGCGGTAGTGTGGAGGATTTCAAGGAGCTTGTTTATGTCGTCATGTCTGGTGATAGGTCATGGGAAAGGGGGAGGAGGAAGTATTGAGCCATTGCGTTAGTGAAGTGACATTTTTTGTCTCCCATTGCATATATATATATATATATATATATATATATATATATATATATATATATATATATATATATATATATATATCTTTCCTTAATAATAAAAACATATATATCCGAGGTGGTACTATCTATTTCTTCAACGGTGCGTTTCATTACAAACATAAATTTCGTCGGTGCACTAGCCCAGTGCGTACGCACGAGTGGGCTCTTGGCCGAATGACTGGCGTTGAAAGAACTCGAACACGTGACCTCACTCACCCTGAGATGGAACGCGCACCACGCTAGCCAGATGAGTGTGCTAGCTGATGTGAATAAAACAAAGTTATTTTCCTTTTTTAGACTACAACCAGATGTGGAGGTTGTGGGCCAGCTGAACATGCATGTACTCAGAATCCACAAGTTTGTAGAAAGTCCCTGTGTTTTCCGGTTGGTTTCTTCGTATGTACTTCTTACAAGCTGCGTGGTTTTCCAACTGGGCCTCTGCTGCCTAGGCGTATCGCCAAGTCTTGTCTATTGGGCCGTCAGCAACAAAAATGGGCTCTACTTCGCTAGGGATCAAGCTTATAACTTCCCGTCCAGTCTAAGCTGCAACAATCAACTATGTTAGTGGAGCGCGAACACGAACAGAGCACAACAACCATCCGCTTGTCCCCTCGCGTCGCCCACGCAGGGCGACTTGAGGGGAACCCAGCCGCCGCCGACGCGGCCTTCTCTCCGGCCACCCCCGTCGCCGCCGCCGGAGGGGGCCGTGGCCGCCGGACCGAGGATGGCGGCGGCGAGGCCGTTCTCCCCCCTCCCGCTTCACCCCACGCCCTTTTTCTCCACCGCTCCTCCAGATCCGTCCCCGTCAGCTCCGGCGGCTTCCCCCGGCGGCGGGAGCGCCCTCCCCCGGCGGTGTTTTCCTCGCCAGCTGCTGGTGCGATGGGTCTCCCTCCGGGTGTGGCTACCCCCTGCTGCGTTGGTCCCGTTTGCCCCATTTGGATCTGGGCCACGGCCGGTGGTGCTGCTCTCCGGCCAGCTTGCCGTGGCGGCCGGGCGCGCCCTCCTTGCTGCGTCCACCTCTACCCGACCCCCACGCTCGTCCCTCTGCGTTGCGGTCTCGTGGTCGCGCTTGGCGACGGATCGGCATGTTCGGATGGCCTCGTCAACCGGCTCTCCGTGCTCTCTCGTTGCGGCCTCACGTTGCTCGCGGTGCACCTCGGCCTCGGCTCTGCGTGCTGCAGCCCGGTGTGTTGCTGCTTCTTTGGCCCTCCGTTGCTCGCTTCACAGCTCATGGCTGCCTAGCGCTACGGTGGTGGTTGGCCGACTTGCTCCGGTTGCGAGGTGGAGGAATCGCTGCCGGGTGAAAACTTCATCGACGATGACGGCTGCAGCCGCCATTTTCCCTTCTTGAAGGCGTCGAGTTTGGCATTGTTTCCCTCCCCCCCAAGCTTCTCAGATCCCGGGAGAAATCTCGGACTCGGGGTTCTCCGTGTCAGATGGTGTCGACGTCTCTACGTCGTTTCCTCCTTGGGGGCATCTTCTTGGATTTCTTCGCCGGTGGACTCGCCTCTTGTTGCTTCATCTCCACCTCGGCTCGATCTGGCTGGCCATTGTTCTTGGCGACTCGAGTGGAGCTTGCTTGGACATCTGGGGGGCCTTGGCGACCGCAGCGCCGCCGACCTCGGCGGCGATACACGGTGTTGCGCCCGCCGGTCTCGGTGGCGCGTTGCCTTCTCGGCCGCCCGGCGGCACACCGGTGCCGCCGCTCAACTCGGCTATCCGGCGCTCTTCGTTCGCGCCCGGTGATGCTTCTCGGTATGCTTCTTCTTGGTGTCTCCTTTCCGTCGGTTGTGCTTCATGGTGGCGGGACGGCGTTATGGGACATCACAGGGGTGGCCTTAGCGACCGCTGCCCGCCGACCTCGGCGGCGGTACACGGTGCCACGCCCGCCGGTCTCGGTGGTGCGTTGTCTTTTGGCCGGCGGCGCACCGGTGTCGCCGCGTGAACTTCGGCTATCCGACGCCCGCGTTCATGCGGTGATGTCCCATTGTGAGTTGTGATGCGGTGCCGCATGTTTCTCCCTAGGCCTTGTTGTGGTTCATTGTCGGAGGTGGAACAAGCTGCTCAATGAGCTTCGCTACTCGAGATGTCGGTCTCGTGGGTTTCGGTTTGAATACTGGTGCCACCTTCCCTCCATTTTGTTTCTTTCTTCTAGTTTTGGGCTTTCTCTTGCCTTCCCTGTAATTTTCTTTTGCGCCTTTGGGCGCTTACTTGTATATGTACTGACTGCCAAGTCACCTTCGAGTTGGAATATAACAAGCGGTGGGGTTTTTGGCCCCCCCGTCAATCTCGAAAAAAAATCAACTATGTTAGTCCCACGTTGCTCCCTTAAACTTATTCACATCAATTTATATACGTTTTTAGTGTGTTGTCTGGCATGAACTAAGACTCAAGGTCCATAAGACATGCATGTTGGATTTAATGGGACTAAGGGAGAGAAACTATCAGATTTGTTGGTTAAATTAAATTAAACAGAATTTGTGAGGCGTTTGTGGTGGAATTAAAGGAAGAGAAGAGATAGACCATCAGATTATATGTTTGCTAATTATGATGGGATTCATGAGAAATGGGAGAGACTAAGGATTGATGAGCCATGATGGAACGTGTGGGGGCTCCCTGATTAATTCTAGACACGCATATTTGAGGGAGAGAGTGGGATTCATGAGCCCGTTTGGAGATTAAATCGGCGCTTCATGTGTGGCTAATTAAACTTGATTCATGAGCGCGTGACAAATGGGTGCAGTACATCGTCTGTTCTGTACCAGACGCCATGAATTACTACCTCTGTCGCGAAATAAATGTGTCAACATTTACTTGACAGAAATTAAATGTCTCAACTTTGTTCGACTGCAGCTTTTCACACGTCATTGTTAGCCTCAGTTTTCCATTCTTATATACTACTCCCCCGTCTCAAATTAGTTGTCTTACTTTGTCTATATTTTTCGATAAGCGGAACATATTAATATCGCGGAGATACAAATTATACCCAGCCTCTGCAACAACACAATATCGTAAAGACACTACGGTTACACATAGCCAAAAAAAAGATCCCGCTACAATGATCTTCCTTGTAGCTGCAGCACGAACCATCACCTAAACAACACCCGACACTACTAGGAAAAGGGCTATAGATAGGATGGACACTAATGACGCACTGTACATGTGGTGCGCCATTACTAAATACTAATGGCGCACCATGTATTGGTGCGCCATTAGTGTGCAAATACTAATGGTGCACCACATCCCACGGTGCGCCATTAGTAGTAATGGCGCACCACACCCACGGTGCGCCATTAGTAGTTTTGAAAAAAAAAATATATTAGTAATGGCGCACTGTCCACAGGTGCGCCATTACTAAGTTTTTTTCAAAAAAAATTCAATTTTTTTTCAAAAGTAGTAATGGCGCACCATGTGGCCCAACACCGAATGCACCCCCCCCCCCCCGTGGACCGCCTTTTCAGTTTAAAAAAATTAAAAGAAAATGATGGAAATGTCAAAAAAATAAAAGAAAATAAGTTTTCCATGTAATATGTGGTCTAGTTGTTGGGAAAATTTACAAATATGAATTTCGACTTTATTTGCAAAATCTCTCTGAAAATTTGTAAAATGGGCACAACTTTTGCATACGAACTCGGATTAAAAAGTTTTTTATATGAAAAAGCATCTATCCGAAAAGTTAAACATTTTCACAATCCCCAAAAACCTAACAGAAAAAAAGTTACGGGCCTTTCAAGATCTAGAGGCAAAAAAATTCAAAAAATTTCAAAAAAATTGGTTTTGAATTTTTTTTGAATTGTTTTTCAAAAAATGATACGTAATATGACCGAGAAGTATTTTTCAAAATTTCATCATAGTCATGAACATGAACAAAGTCCTAGACATCAACAAGGTATAATAGGATTGATATGCTAGATATATCAACAAGTGCCTGTGAAGTGAGCTGTTGCTGGGGTTGGATAGAACTCTGAAGTTAGTAAAAAATACTAGTGGCGTGCTATTAATGGCGCACCGGTAGTGCGCCATTAGTAGGCAAAACCGGTGCGCCATTAGTAGGCCTTTTCCTAGTAGTGCGAAGTCCAAACTCTCCAAAAGTGACACCTCCAAAAAGGAAACAGTGCACACGCACCGTCATCGCCCGATCCTAGATCTTAGATTTTCACCCTCAAGAAGATCCACGCTCTCAAAACAATGCCTTCAACAAGGTCACTAGCAGGCACAACCAATTAAGGCCAGATCTTCGGTTTTCACTCTGAAAGCTAAGACTCTGTGCTCTGCTTGTGTTGCCGCCCCCACTTGCCGATGCCGCTGCTACGAGTCACGGATCACTAAGCAAAGTCCTCCTCGCCTCGAAGGGTCGATCCGCCATTATAAGGCCTCATACTCCAGTCGCCATGACGTTCTTCGTCATTGTCTTCACCATGGAAATCGAAATACCGGCGTGTCCCATAATGTCAACAGATACCGAAGCTTCGCGTCTCACCCTCTTGAAGCCACTCGGGCTGAAATAGGGTGCACACGACCGAATCCCATCCGATTCAGCAATCTACAGATGTCAAACACAGAATGAAGATCTCCGTCGGAGCATTCCAGAACTCATCAACGGCAAGATCCATGAGAGTCTGGAACCGGTAGAACATCATCTTCGAGCAAAAAGAACCCAAGGATCGTCGTCCACATGGAGACCGCCGCAGCATGCCGGGGTTGAGGCTGGATCGGACGCCCAGCCATATCCTGCCACCACACGTACAATTGCCAACGCCGGAGCACATGTCACAGCCATACTTTGTCTATATAGATGTATCTAGACACATAATATTATATATGCAACAAAGATCTTTTCTACAACACAAACTTTATTGTATCATGCCAAGTGTTAATGTTTGATTTTGATTAACATGTCATTAAATCAAAACAGATGTCTAGGATTTTCACTACTAGACGGTACAAAAGACATGTCAGCTATGGCATCCATGTCATAGGATTCAATCAACATACATACATAAATTTAAACAAATTCTTTGCTATTATTCTACAAATTAGGGTACAATAGTGCATTATTCCACAAAATAGTAGTTCTGTTGCGGCACTGCCGGCAAACATGATTGCTCTATTAGTTGATGGTGTGTTCGTGGAAGCTGACGGCTCCGCAACGGCCAAAACGGTGCTTCGGAAGCAGGACGACTCGGTGATATTCGCTGCATATCGATATGTATTCCAATGCAACGAAGCTCTTGATGAGAAGATGCATGCGATAATAATTGGCATCGGGCTAGCTATACAAAATTCTGACATGCCTATCATAATGCAGTCGGATTCAGTGATGATGTTGTCCATTCTTTCTGGTAATAGCTTGGATTGTTCCACTTATGGAGTTTATTCGTCAAAAAATTCATAGAGATCAGAACAGAGGTTGCATATTGCCTAGCAGGATATAGTCGTATCATAGCACGACTGTTGTTGGATCTAGGACCTTCCTGGATTGAGAAAAACTTATCTCTGATTTATAACCATGCATGTTACTATGGAATAAAAATCATACTAAACCCGTGAGAAAAGACAAGAAGGTCTGCTGCCCCTTAATGTTTATATCGACATCAATGGTCATGTATATTCTACAGGATGTGATTTATAATCCACATAATTCTTAGCTTTTGTTGCATCATATTTCCCGAACAGTGAATAAAATGACATACCTTCTAGATTAATTCCTTAGCAACTTTTGCTCCACTCTATTTATACAGCGGAAAATTGATCATCTATAGCGGTGATATAGTGGTTTTAGCAAGCAAAGGTGCTCGCGCTTTTCTATTTTTACCCGTTGCAACGCACGGGCCTTTTTGCTAGTAATATAATATTATATATAGTATCTCTCCCTAATAATAAAGCATGGATTGACTTTGTCGGGTTCACCGTCACAATACGCTTCTTCCCATGAGTTTACGCTTTCAATTTAAATTTAAAACATATACGTGAGGTGGTACTAATTCGGGAACCATGTCGTATAAAAAGACGATTCGTTTCCTCGATCCTTCTTTCGTCCCCAGTAGCCCGTCTCGGTTCGCATAGGCTGGCCACCCCCGCCTGGGCCTTAGCCTATCTATTGCCCAAAACTGTTAGACAATGTAATGTATACGTACGTGGTGGTGTATAAACCATGTACGCGTGTATGTGTTGCGTGCGTTGTACTCTAGGTAGTTTAGGTCGGTTAGGATTGATCTCTATCTTGTATAGACCTTAGCTTGAGGATCAATCCACCAACAACCTGAACTACCGATCCTGTATTCTGATCTATAAATAACACGCAACACGTCCCTGCGAAAGCATACGGTTCAACCACTTTTACATGGTATTCAGAACCTAACCTCTAAGCACATCCCAAACCCTAGCCATGGCCTCAAGCTCCACTGCCGTCGCCGCTGCACCAGCCCTCATTCTCATCGCCGAACGCCTCCATCGCTCCAACTTCCTGGTGTGGCGTGCTCAAGCCATTGCTGCCATCCGCGGTGCTCAACTCGTCGCCTACATCAACCCCGACAGAGAAGAGCCGGCGCCCAAGCTCATGGACAAGGAGGCAAGCCAGCAGATCGCCCGATCCGGCGTCTGAGATCGCCAGTAGCAGGATTCCTGTGTTCGACTTTTCATTCAATTCGGTCTCACCTCTGTGATGATCCAGATCGCCCATCGCACCACGGCCTCGGCGGCATGGATCGCCATCACGGAGATGTTCATCTCCCAAACCCGAGCTCACGTGGTGAACACGAGGATCACCCTGTCAAACACCAAGAAGGGCACCTCCACTATCGCCGAGTACATCGGCCGCATGAAGGCGCTCGGAGACGAGCTAGCGTCCGTTGGGAAGCCCCTCACCGACGATGACATGGTGTCATACATACTTGCCGGCCTCGACTTCGACTACATGGGCTTCGTCTCCTCCCTGTGTGCCAGGGCCGAGCCGATCAAGGTGAATGAGCTCTACTCCCTCCTCGTCGGTTTCGAGAACAGGCTCGCCATGTTTGATGGCGGGCATCAATCCTCTCACTCCTCCGCCAACGCCGTCTCCCGTGGTGGTGGCCGTGGCGGACGAGGGGGTGGACGTGGAGGTGGCCGCAGAGGTGGAGGTGGCGGCCGCGGGCAAGGCCGTGGAGGTCGCGGCCAAGGAGGAGGCCGCAACGATCTCCCTGAGGTCTTTTGTCAGATCTGCTCCAAGCCCAACCATGTTGCTATGGAGTGCTACCGCCGCTTCGACATCGTGTTCACCAAGGAGAAGAGTGCAGCGGCTGTCAACACCAACACCAGCTCCTATGGGGTCGACACCAACTGGTACGTCGACACAGGGGCCACAGATCACATCACCAGTGAGCTTGACAAGCTCACCATGAGGGAGAAGCACTCCGGCCAGGATCAAGTGAACATGCCAAACGGCGTAGGTATGAAAATTAGCCATGTTGGTCAAGCCTATATTCATACCCCACTCGCAATCTTCATCTTAAAGACATATTGCATGTTCCTAAGGCAACCAAAAACTTGATCTCTGCTCATCGATTATCTCATGACAATCATGCCTTTCTTGAAACTCATCCACACTATTTCTTTGTCAAGGACAAGGCAACGAAGAAAACCCTCCTGCAAGGCAGATGTAGGGGTGGCCTCTATCCCTTTCATCCGCACCTTTGAGCTTCGGGCAGTAGGCGCTTTGGTGCCACCAAGGTCTCTCCATCAAGGTGGCACAGCCGATTAGGTCACCCTTCATCAACAATCGTTCAGCACGTTCTTAGAAAGAATAAAATTTCCTTTTCAAACAATGAGTTGAATAAAGAGAGTATATGTGATGCTTGCCAAAAAGGCAAAAGTCACCAACTCCCCTATCCAAATTCCAGTAGTGTTTCCAATGCTCCTTTAGAGCTAGTTTTTTCTGATGTATGGGGGCCTGCCCGAGATTCTATTAATAGAAAGAATTATTATGTGAGTTTCATCGACGATTTCAGCAAGTTCACTTGGATTTACATCCTTAAACATAAGTCTGAAGTGTTCAAAATATTTCATGAATTCCAAGCTCTTGTTGAACGATGCTTTAATCATAAAATCATCACCATGCAAACAGATTGGGGTGGTGAGTATGAGCGTCTAAACTCCTTTTTTCGGCAAATTGGCATCACTCATCATGTCTCCTGCCCTCATGCGCACCAGCAAAATGGGTCGGCCGAAAGAAAACATCGGCATCTTGTGGAAGTAGGACTTTCACTATTATCACATGCCTCCATGCCCTTAAAATTTTGGGATGAGGCTTTTATAGCTGCCACCTACCTTATCAACAGAACCCCCAGCAAGGTGATAAATCTTGAAACACCTCTCGAACGATTGTTCCAAGAAAAGCCAAACTATCATGCTCTCCGCACTTTTGGGTGCGCTTGTTGGCCTAATCTCCGCCCATTCAACTCCAAGAAGCTTGAATCCGCTCCAAACGTTGTGTTTTTCTTGGTTATAGCAATCTCCATAAAGGGTTCAAGTGTTTGGATGTAGCTGCCGGACGGGTTTATATATCTCGTGACGTCGTGTTCGACGAAACGGTGTTTCCTTTTGCCTTACTAAACCCCAATGCCGGTGCTCTCCTTAGGGCAGAAGTTCTTCTTCTTCCTGAAAATTCTGTCACTAATGAGCCTCTTGATCATGCGGATGAAATTAGTGCTAACCCGTTGGTTAATTTTCATGCAAATCATGCCATCAACTTTGGAGGAAATCCTGTTGTGTGTCATGATTTTATGCAGCAACAGCCTGACGCGGAACACGAGGAGGATCCAGGCGCTGGCAGCGACAGTTCTGCAGGCGGCGATTCCCGAGCGAAATCTCTCGACCGCCGCGCCTGCAGGTGGGGACAGCAGTTGGTCCACATGCTCGCCCTGCCGCGACAATGACCGCCTGCGCTTCGCCCCGCACGACTTCGCTGGTGACATCGATGCGGGCCATTGAGCAGCCCCACAACACTCCGGATCGGCGGGTCGAGGCGGTCGGCGTTTCTCGAGCCGCCGGTGGCGGCCTCAGACCTTGTCTTGCGCCGACGCAGGGAACGGCGGGCCCTCGACAACAAATCTCTTCGGTTCGCGCTGCTGCTGATTCTGTCGGGATCCGCCTCGGATCGGGCGCGCCCACTGATCCTGTCGAGATCCGTCTTGGATCGGGTGCCCCTGGCTCTTCTGCGACAGATCCGG
Organism: Aegilops speltoides; assembly: GCA_021437245.1. Classification (NCBI taxonomy): domain Eukaryota; kingdom Viridiplantae; phylum Streptophyta; class Magnoliopsida; order Poales; family Poaceae; genus Aegilops; species Aegilops speltoides. The sequence goes on from CM038144.1 coordinate 165,952,135, forward strand.
TGGGATCTTCTGTGCCAGCTGCGGGATCGTCTGCATCAACCGTTGCTGCACCCGAACAAAATCGATGTACGCTCTCTCAGCATGGCATTGCAAAACCCAAGGTGCGTACAGATGGTACGGTCAGGTATGGTAAAACTATGTTTGCTGGTCTTACTACTACAGAAGAACCACATAGTCTACATGAAGCCTTTGAAAGAAACAATGGAAAAATGCAATGGATGAGGAATATAGTGCATTAATCAAAAACAAAACTTGGCACCTAGCTCCTCCGGCCAAGGGCAGAAATACTATTGATTGCAAATGGGTTTATAGAGTTAAAAGAAAGGCTACAGGAGAAATAGATAGATACAAAGCCAGGCTAGTTGCAAAAGGTTTTAAACAAAGATATGGCATCGACTACGAGGACACCTTCAGTCCAGTTGTTAAAGCTGCTACTGTCAGACTTGTTCTATCTATTGCAGCATCAAAAGGTTGGAGTCTTCGTCAGTTGGATGTGCAGAATGCGTTCCTTCATGGCGTTCTAGAGGAAGAAGTGTATATGAGACAACCCCCTGGGTATGAGGTGAAAAACAAGCAACACTATGTGTGTAAGCTTGGCAAGTCCTTGTATGGGTTGAAACAAGCACCTAGAGCATGATATTCTAGGTTAAGTGAAAAACTTCAAAAGCTTGGCTTCAGACCATCAAAGGCCGACACGTCATTATTCTTTTATAGCAGAGGCAAGATCACCATCTTTATGCTTGTGTATGTCGATGACATTATTGTTGCTAGCTCTTCACAGGAGGGAACTACAGCATTGTTGGAAGATCTCAGAAGGGATTTTGCCTTAAAAGATCTCGGTGACTTGCACTATTTCTTGGGAATAGAGGTGAAGAAGGTCAAGGATGGTATACTTCTAACTCAAGAAAAATATGTATTAGATGTACTAAAACGTGCTGCTATGATGAATTGCAAAGTGTCAAATATGCCTCTGTCCACATCCGAGAAGCTCTCTAAAGAAAAAGGTGAAATATTGGGAGCTCATGATTCTACAAATTATAGAAGTGTGGTAGGTGCATTACAGTACTTGACTTTAACAAGGCCTGATATATCCTTCTCTATTAATAAAGTATGTCAATCCTTGCATTCTCCTACCCTTGAACATTGGAATTTGCGGTAAAAAAGAATTCTTAGATATCTCGGAGGAACCATGAGTCTTGGACTGAAATTTTCCAAGTCAAGTTCTACATTGGTAAGTGCCTTTTCGAGATCAGATTAGGCGGGATGTCCAGATGATGAAGGTCCACAGTGGCTTTGCTGTTTTCTTTGGACCCAACTTGATATCTTGGAGTGCTCGCAAACAAGCAACAATATCAAGGTCTAATCTTGAGGCGAGAATACAAGACATTAGCAAATGCCACAGCTGAAATTATATGGGTTCAAACTCTGCTAAAAGAGTTAGGTGTGACACACTCACCAGCTTACATGTCTTTGGTGTGATAATATTAGTGCCACTTACCTTTCAAAGAAACCCGATAGTTCATGCAAGGACAAAACATATTGAAGTGGACTATCACTTTGTGAGAGAAAGAGTAGCCAAGAAGCTCTTGGACATTAGTTTCATTCCACCAATGATCAAGTTGCGATGGCTTCACTAAAGCCCTATCATGGCGTAAATTGGAAGACTTCAAGAGCAATCTCAACTTGGTAAGTTATGATTGAGGGGGAGTGTTAGACAATGTAATGTATACGTACGTGGTGGTGTATAAACCACGTACGCGTGTATGTGTTGCATGCGTTGTACTCTAGGTAGTTTAGGTTGGTTAGGATTGATCTCTATCTTGTATAGACCTTAGCTTGAGGATCAATCCACCAACAACCTGAACTACCGATCCTGTATTCTGATCTATAAATAACATGCAACGTGTCCCTGCGAAAGCATACGCTTCAACCACTTTTACAAAAACAACATCATGGCCCAACTACAACCAGAGACGAGGTAAAAAATTGCCATGAACTACCGTGCTCCCCTTCTCCCCCTACCTCGCGCTGCAAGGGCATGGCCGCGACGAGGCTCGCGTCCTCCAGCCTCTGCTGCCGCCACGGCCACCTCCTTCCGGCCGTGGGCGCGCTTCGCTGTGACCTGTCCGCCGCCGCCAATCCTCTCCGGCCTCCTCAGTATCCTTGTCAATCTCGGACGAGCTATTCCGTGATTTGGATGCACAATGGGAGGCCATGTCCTCCAACACCAAGCAGTCTCGAACGAGCTATTCCCTGGCCTTTGATCAGGAGTGCGCCGATCAGGAGAGCTGTAGTGCTACCATATGTCATAGACACGGAGCCAAGCGCTACCATTCACGACACAAAGGCACAGTTCAGAGGAGACAAGTGGGCAACAAACACAACCAGAAAATACAACTTGTTTGCTATAAGAAGGAGCGGTCCTCGGCCGAAATCTCCATTAGATTGCATTCTTGGACCATAAGCTCCATCAAAGCCCGTCCAAATTGCTTTTTTGACGCAACATACAATGTCGCCGTCAAGTTCGCCGGAGGAGGAAGTGCCGAGTTCGCCGGAGGAACAAGACCATCTGTCCAACCGTCCAATTTCGCCTACTTCGGCTACACCAGAGGTAATGTATTGCCTTCGTATTCACTGGATGGAATCCCCTGTTTGTCCCCTATCTCTTGTCTCCGATTCTGTTCTGTAGCATGACTGAAATAACTGACAGTACTTAATTTATAAAGCATGAGAAAACTGATGGAGGATGGTTAGTACAGCAGCAAAGTTTTGTAAGCTCAAATTTGTAGACTGATTTAGTAGTCTATGTGATTGCTACATGCAAGTCGGTTTAGAGTTTCGAGGGAATGGCCTGGTCCATATTTTCTTGTGATTTGAATTATGATGTAGGACATGGCCACATGGGTTATTTCTTCATTGGCAAATAATCTTAAGACTTTTTTCCCGGGTGATTAAGTAAGATGAGATTACCCTACACAATTCACAGTTTTATATTTCTTATGCATCTAAATATATACATGAATCAAAAAATCAGGTTCCAAGAGTTTTGACTTGACTAACAAATTTAAGTGAATTTGTTATTCCTTTTTGTGCTCTTCTTTTTATTACTCAAATAAGTCTGTAATTTAGCCAGGCTAAGATCAATGGGCTGCAGGCCATAACTATGCTAGTTTAACCTGAATTTATAAAAGAAAATTTACCAATTCGTTTTGAAAATATCTTAGGCATCAAGTCCAAAGAAGTTTGAGATGTTCATGGAAACATGTCGGTTTGAGCAACTATAATTGAGATTCTTTGCCAAATCAGTAACGTTTGACCATTCAAAACATTGCCCATGATGTTAATATGTTGACTAGGGCCCTTTTGTAGAAACTCAAGTGTGGCATCTCTTTTGATGGTTCAATAGAATTAAGTGTCTGGAGTCACTTCATATTCAGAATTGCCCTGCCATCCATGCAATAAATAAAAAAGTGATTTGGCTTGGTTTTCATGTCTCTTCTGTGTATGCGCGTGCAGATGGCAACGTCCAATCCAACTCAGGTGGAAGCCAAGGAGGTTTCAATTTTTTTTTCTTCAACACGTCTATATTTATTTTCTATATCCAAGGTGGCACTAATCTTTGATAAATTTGCAGAAAAGCCCCTCACTTTTTATAGAATCAACCCGCAGTCTGTATAGAATCAACCCGAAAGAGAAAAAAAGCCCACGTCGTCCGTCTCCCACACACGAAGCAAAGCAGTTGATTTTCTCTATAAAATCCCACATCACTACTTCACAATTAATTTAATCAGTTCATATGTGTGCGCCTTGATGCTTCTAACAAGAGGCAATGGAAATCAACGGAGGAACGAATCCAGAGAGGTGTGCAACAAAGGAACCAAACAGAACCCAGAGAAATGTGGAAGAAATTGGGATAATGCTGATAGAAATTGGCCTGCTAGCGAAGGGAAGGGCCTGCTCCGGGCAAAGGAGAGGACGGCCGGAGGGGAGCAACCCTGGCCTTGCTCGGCCACGAGCTTCATGGTGGGGCACGTTGTGTCCCTCGTTAGCCGGTGGCAGCTGCTATGGCACCTCCATGGCGCAAGCACGGGAGGCGAAAGCAGCGGCTACGTCTCCTCCAAGATGCAAGCAGGGGAGGCGAAGGGCACAGCAGGAGAGGATGGAGCAGCGGATGTTGTGCTCACCGTGAGAACGGCCCTTGCCACGGCGCGCAAGATCTTGGCTACCAACGGCCACTTCACACCATGCATCACAGAGCCTGCAGCCCCATCACCACCAGCCACCCTCCACAGGGAGGAGAGGGGCTACACCAAGACGCACGACGCTGGGGGGGGGCGGTGGGGGCGGGATAACGGCAGCGGGCGCATCCCGGGAGGGGAGGTCAGGATGGACTTGGCTTGGCGAGAGCAGGAAAAGGAGGAGAAAAGGAACGGACATCTGATGAAGTACGTGGGAGAGAGACAACGATAATAAGGTTGGAAGGGGACAACGGTGCATGGGGATCCCGAATAATTTTTTCAATGGAAGAAGGATCCCCATTGTGTTAGATCTTTGGTGTAGCAGTACATGCATTTGTTTGCTTCTCCAAATCTACATGCACACAATTTTTCTTCTTCTTGAAGTTGGATTTGCATCCGTTTGTATTTTTTTTATGTATACTCATACTGACTACATAGGCCAACACACACGACGGAAATATATATGCCTGGACACCCAATACAATAAAATAGATTTCTCGCCTTAAGATGGACAACATTCAAACGTATTGTGATTGCGTGAGTATTGAGATCACTATCGGCTAGAGTGGGGAGGAGGATAAGTAGCAACACAGATGGGACGCCGTGCGTTGAAATAAAGGATGTATATATTGTGGTCTCGAGTCATAATTATTGGGTTAGGAGAGTGTGGTATTTTTCCCGTTGCAACGCACGGGCTCTTTTGCTAGTATATATATATATATATAATACTAGCAAAAAATGCCCGTGCGTTGCAACGGGAGAAAATTTTATCACATGTGTTTTTTAATTACCCTGAAAAATAAAACCTACTGCTTGTGATAGTAGGCGCTATTCGTAAAACCCGCTCCGTGTGTGATAGTACGCGTCATTCATAAACCTACTCCGTGTGATAGTACACGACATTCTAAAACCTGCTCCTTGTGTGATAGGACGTGCCATTCATAAAACCTGCTCCGTGTGTGATAGTACGTGCCATTCATAAAACCTGCTCCGTGTGATAGTGTGCACCATTTCTTATATATAGTTATGATAAATATCAATAATAAGTTTATACTGTTATTGCTTTTCGAAGTATGAAGTGTGGACGTAAAGAAGCCACCCTAACATCCTTCATGTGATGGAAGAGTAGTGGTGCATGGAATAGTCTAGTGGTCAGTTTTATATTTTATTTTTTCACAAAAACAAAAATATTTATTTATTTTAAAATAACTATTTTTTTTGAAATTTCAACATTTTTATTAGAATTGAAACATGTTTTGAAGATGAACATTTATTTGAACACATGTTTTTATGAAAGAGAATTTTTTAATTTTTGTGATCAATTTTAAATGGTTTTCTAAAAAGTTGGAATATTTTTTGTGAATTTTAAGCATTTTCTAAAAAGTGCAAACATATTGAAAAGCATGAATTTTTTAAAGCAAGAAGAATTTGAAACACTACTTATCTTTAAAAAAACACACATACTCGGTGTCTGCAATTAGAAAAAGGATTTTTGTTATCCATACCATGCATATGTAGTATAAAGTTGAGAAAGTCACAAGGATGTCCTTTGATGGCGCCTCCATTAGCTTAGTATCATCATCGGGTGGAAATGGGATGGTGTAAATTTTTTTAGCAAGATATACATACAGACGGTGGAATTGTTGTATACTATCGAGAGTCTAATAACTAACCAAAAGTTTTTCTTAGAATTTTGAAAAGATTTGCAAACGATTTTTTTGATGAAAGAGTAGTGGCGCAATGAACTGAGATTCTTTATGTACAATTTTTTTTAATATTCGAAAGCAAACATGTTTTTACTTTGTTATTTTTTAAGAAAATGTTAGTTATTTGATTTGCGAGATTATATTTCGTTCCTTTTCTTTTGCACTATTTGAATTTGGCCATCGTCACCATAAAAAGGTAAGCTTTTCTCTGTTCCCCATCACAGGTAATTTTTTGTAAATTTTGGGTGGATTATAAAAATAAGGTAATTACAAGATGCATTGTTGTCACATTCTTTCTACACTTCATCGCTTCGTCTCTCCTCCCTGCCTGACCAATGATGTCTCCTCCCTATCTGACCAATGATATCAGTGACATCCAGAGTCGAGGAATACCTTAATTGTCAGTAAGTCCCTTTGAGCTCCAAATATCTTCTCCCTCAAGGAATACTTATTTCCATATTTTGCCCACTTTTCGTTATTGTATCTGATCTAATGATGTATTCCTAGGATGTGGTAGACATGAACATTAAACAACAGCAAGTGAGTATATCGGTGCTCATTTAGATTATTTTTTTGCAATGGGTGCTTAGCACGCATCATCCAGCAGCTTCTCAATCGAGAGCCATTAAAAAGTGATCCTAAAAAAGCCATTAAAAAAAGGAATCTCCACCGAGCTCCCAGGGCGTGGATATCCCCACATCGCCGTTCCTTCTCCAGCAGCGGCTCTCCTTCTCTGCTCTTCTCTCTCTATCCATCCAGCGCTGCTCTCCTCTCCTCTTCTCTATCCGTGCCACACACGCCGCCAACGGCGCTGCGTTCCGTTCCCCTCTCTCTTCTCCTCCCTCCTCCACAACTAACCAAGCACGACGAGCGACGCCTGTATCGAGCACGGATCCGACCCCGATTTCCCCGGCAGTCTCGCTTGCGACCGATGCTTCGCGTCTGCGTATGGGCTCGTGGTGGCCAGGCCTGAGCGCGCGGGGGCTGGTTGGGCCTATGGTTGTTCAGGGGCCGCGTTGATCTGCGCCAGGGCTCTCCTCTCGCTACGTCTCTCTGTACCAATTTTTCTGAATCTTCAGACCAACTCTCTTCTGCTTCTTTACCCTTTTCTCCGTGTATATAAGGTGGGCACCCAGTGCTGGCTATTTTTGATTCAAATATGACCTTGGTCTCGGGCTTCATCTCGGCCTCGCTTCAGCATTTTTGATTGGGCTTTTGTTGGCTTGTTGATTCGTGCAACTCTGAACGTATATAAGCTGCTAGGATTTGATGTAAACAGGAGGGGTGGGACTAATAATCAGAATCTGGAATTTTTATCACAGGCGGAAGAAAACTCTGTTAGCTGCCTCGGTAAGGGAAGGGGAGGTCAGATGATGAGTCTGAACTTTTTTTAGCGGCCCATAACTAAATTTCTGGCCCGTGGACTTACAATGCTTCAAACAACCTAGAGAAAATTTGGACGAGCGAACGGATGAGCGATGACATACGGACGAGCGATGACATACCAAATTTTATTAGTTTAAATTTCAAGTGAAAGCGTAAACTCACGGGGAGAAGCGTATTGTGACGGTGAACCCGGAGACCCAATCCGTGCTTTATTATTAACTAGCAAAAAGACCCGTGCGTTGCAACGGGAGAAAAATGTTCAATTTGTATGTAAAATTGTACAATTTATGTAAAAAAATGTTCAATGTATATTCTTCTAAAAATACAACGTATATCAAAAATAAATAAACATTTGGAATTGCAAAATTTGTTCAGGTTTCAAAATTTTGTTCGAATTTTCGATATTTATCCATGATTTTAAAAACGTATTCATATTCAAATATTTTAAGAAAAAAAGTCCACACTTGTTTCCAAGAATTGTTGAAAGTATTTAAGAAAAATAAATAGACCTGTCGCTAAAGTACTTTAACTCGGGCGCTGCAATTTGAGCATAATCAGCAGCTAGCTCATGTGGTTGGCGTCCCTGCTACCTAGCGTGAGGTCGCGAGATCGAACCCATCAAGGGTGGTTTTGTTTTCGTGCTATTTTCACGTTCTCGTTTCCTGGTTATGGGCCGGCCCGATTACGTACGTGAGCTTTCAGCCAAAGCTTGACTGGGCCGGCCCGATTACATACGCGAGGTTTCAGCCAAAGTTCGACTGGGCCGGTCCGATTACGTACGTGAGGTTTCAGCCAAAGCTCGAATGTTAGAGCTCTCGGGAATAGTACCACCTTGGATTTTGATTTTGTCTACAGGAATTGTAAAAGCGTATTATAAAATGAGAAGAAAGCGTATTGTGACGGTGAACCCGGAGACCCAATGAGAAGAAAGCGTATTGTGACGGTGAACCCGGAGACCCAATCCGTGCTTTATTATTTATTATTAGGGAGAGAAAATAACACACGCTCTTAACCCAATAACCATGACTCAAGACCCTAATAGGTTCACATCCTTTATTTTCACATGGCATCACATTTGTATTGCCGTGGTCAAGCTAAGGCATCTCTCTCTCTCTCCCCCCAGCACTCACTCTCGGAGTAATATGAGAAATATTTTTTCCGCGAGGTTTTAAGAGGTGTGCATGCTTGATTATAGATGTTTTCGCTTATCTCAATTTGGTTTTAATGGGTGTTTATTTGCAGTTTGGATCGCCGCCGGTACGAAAGAATAACAGACTGTGCACTATAGATTAAGTTTGCATTAAAAATAATATTTTAAAAATATTTAACAGCTAAAAATAACATCATATTAGATTTTACACATTTTTTAATCAAATTTCATATATAACAAGTTAAAATCGGAGTTATGGTTTAAAAGATACTGATAATTTTATTTTACATAATCTGCGAATTGATTAGTGCACCTGACCATCCGATCTCTCTCTCTCTCTCTCTCATTTTCTCATCATCCGATCCGATCCAATATGTTCATTTATTTTCCTCTATGCCGCCTCTATTTAATAATGGGCCATAGATGCAACCCTTTTTATCCAAGTTGTGTAGTTGTCTCTCCTTTTATAATTACTTCCTTCCATAGTTATATGTGGCATAGCAATCTTCGTATGTCCTTCGTAAGTCCGTTCTCTCATCACCACCTAGGTAGGAAAGAATCATCTGTAGCCAGCTTTTGGATATGTGCAAGTCTTGCACATATATTAATTGGTGCGGTTTGATATAATCAGTCGAGGTGGGACAATTTCATAACTCCAGAACCCTCCCTACAGGACATAGTGATGTCCTAGCTCAACTGGCCGTGGCTTATCGGGTTTGGTGCAGAGGTTGATAGTTCGTTAACGACGGACGGACGAAAATCATGTTAACGGCGGGCCACATGATCACATGAATAGTACCACCTCGGATGTAGAAAATAATATAGATGAAAAAAACTGAAAGCGTGAATTTGCGGGAAGAAGCGTATTGTGACAGTGAACCCAAGGAGTTAATCAAAATGCAAATGCCCGTGCGTTGCACCGGGCGAAATTATGCAATATTTTTCAATTCAATTTTTGCAAACCTCAGAAATAAGGTTACACTGAGTATTCTTTTTGTACGGTAAAATTTGGATGTACCGTAACAATGTTCGTAATTACCCGTTTCAGCTCCGCACTTTCATAGTGAAAATTCACTATAAAAATATCCCCGAGAATCGGGCTCTCTTTTCTTAGTGAAAATTCACTGGTCAATGCTAATATGTGTTTCCAGGCAGGTGCATGATGTTCAGATCATATAAGATATTTAATGACGTAAAACAAAAAGGTCATTGCTAGCAATTTTAATTACAAAAAGTAACTTCTTTTAGGATTTGTCTTGTGTTTTCAGGGATTAGAAGTATACGAAAATATAGGAATGCATCAATATATCTCATCCGAGATAAGGACCATTCTTGAGAAAACTGATTGAATATTTGAAAAACAAATGATAGTCATGCATGCTTGCATAGTTACCATAGATGGATGAATGTACGATGCATAATTTTTTTTATCAATTATCACTTAGACGTTAATAGGTTGCGAACATTTTGCATATAACAAACTCAAAGCCTAGTTGAATATTGTAAATGGTATAATTGACTCAACCAATATCATAACACCAATAACTATATTTGCATACATATGTATTCACCCGCAAAAAAAAAGCATACATATGTATTCGCTGAGAAAGTAACAAAAGAATTTAGTCCACATATGTATGTTTATGCACGAAAATCTGGGAAAGTTGTTGTCATCACGGGCATAACAATAGGAGTTCTGTACCAACATGGGTGTGTGCTAACATTCAGAATGCGTGGCAAAATGAATAGCTACAACACTTAGGCCACAAAATTCACTCAAACTGAATAAAGCTAGTTTTGAGAACACTAAAGTTCTTTTGAGCTCCTCAATTGATCTCTGCAATAGCTTGACTTCTTCATCCTTCTCCTTTCATCTGCTATTTGTAAGAGTACAAAAGAAGGGTTCTAAAAGAAGAAAAACGGAAGCATTATTAAGAGCAGAAAACATGAATCAAATAGCATGAACACCTGGCTGGCGTCCGTAGTAATTACTTCCCTTTGTTTTGCCATCGGCAAAGCATCTCCAACTTTTCTCTCGAGAGGCACCTGGGAGTCACATTATTGCTTCTCTTTTGAGAGCTTGGAGAAGTTATTCTGCAAATTTTGAAGCAAACCGTTCCTTTCATCATCAAGTAAATTTCTCAACTCAATCAACACTTCCTCCAATATTGGAGTGGCATTTCTATTATGGGCTAACTCCTATTTCACAAAGTAATCAATCCGTCCAATATGGCTGAGCTGAGGTCGCAAATCAGTGTTCACTATAGAAACTGCATTTGGTTTGCAAATTGCACTTGCTGGCTGCTCCTCCAACACCAAAATCTTTTTTTTACTCTTCATAATTTAAGAATGTGCAGGATTAATCAATTTAAACTCACTGGATTGGATGGATGAAGTGTTTAGATAGTAGGATTAAACAATTAGTCCTTTAATGATTGATTAATTAGTGAACTAAACATTTTTCTGAATATTTGCTTTAATGGATGTGCATGATTAATCAGTTAACACTACAGTGGGGGAGGACATCCTGATGGAGCGGCGCAACCTACTTGACCAGCAAGCCCCACGCCTTCAAACTATTTTAGGAGATCTAACAACATTAAATAAGAAGCATCATCTCATTAAAGCCCTCTTTATTTATTTTATCGGAGACTCGGAAGAACTTAGTCTCTTCAAAATAAGAAGCATCATCCATGGTCGATTTCTGGACCAAAATAACTACATGCATAAACGGACTCTAATGCCAAGTTGCAAACAGATCAGGGAAAACACCCACAAACTTGAGTAAAACGATGTGATTTTTCAGAAAAAATAATGTTATCTGATCAAAATGAAACAATTGTTGTTTAGATATATCAGTTTCGATTGAATCTACTATGGCATTGACAGAAGCAGTAGACATCCAGCCATAAACATATCACTGGCCATAGGTTTTATTTTTATTTTTTAGCATGCACTGGCTATAGGTAGATAACATAAGAGCTAGGATCCAACAGTTAGGCAGAACAAGTAAGGCACCAAGTCGCATAATCAAAATCTGTCCATTTGCACACATGTAAATAGTTTGAACGTACTGAAACACAAAGAAAGTAAATAGTAGATTATATTGTCCTAAGGTGATCTTGCTTGACAACATTATCTAGAGAATATCAAAAGGAGAAACATAACTAACCTTGACCTGTTTGTAGCGATCCAGATTTTACACACTCTGGTCGTTTCATCTGAAATCACATGAAAAAGTGTTGCTTTTCTTTGGCCGCTGAAAGGGCAAGTACCAATCGCCACTTCGATGCTCCCTCTGTAATATTAAGAAAAGCAATCAACGGAGCATCGCCCTCCCACCATGCCTGTTCTGGTAGACACACAAAAGAATGCTCAAGCATCTTCCATCAGTTTTATAACTTGCTAGAAATACATGCAAACATCATCCAACAAATGAACGGCTTGTGCAATTTGTTTGCAAGCAAATAGAACGAATTATTGCAAACCTGAACATAATTCTATTGTCTACGATCTTTTCCTCAGCTCTACAAAGAAATTCTTCTAACAATTTCTAGAAAGAATTTGAATGAAGCTACTGTACCTTTGTAGACAGCCACACATCAAATTGAAGATCACAGGAGCAACCAAGCATCAGGATCCTCCTGCGGTCCACACCGTCCTCAATGACAGAGTTGCTCGTCAAGGGCTGCCGACGAGCATCTACCAGAGCGTGAATAATCAATGGAGTTTGTAATTATAACCCTACACACGAAATTCCATGAGCATAGATAAACTGATCTTGTGATTTGGTAGAAGCGACAAATTATAGTGCCGGCTGAATGAACAGCTTGTGCCATTTATAGATAAACCGAAACCCTCACGTGGTCGGGCAAGACTATAATATGGTAGTAGCGGCAGCAGCTCACCATATGGAACCCACCATGCGAAGGTACCACCGATCGCCATTGTCTTGGGCTCGCCCCGAACTCCTTAGGCGCGCCACGGAGGAACCTCGCCACTTCTTCTCGGCAGCGTCACGGTGGCGGCTCCCTCTAGTCGCGGATCCCTTTCTAAAACGGACTCGGTTCGATCGAGAGGAGGAAGCTAGGGGCGTGGTGCGGTGCGGTAGCAGCGAATTAGCGCCGCCTCTTCCATCCTCGGCCGCCACTCGCCGACCGCCTCTCCATCCCGGCCTCGATCTTGCAAGCACCGCCCACTCCATCCCGTCCATGATCCCGCCGGCGCCACCCTCCAATCCCTTACTCGAGCCCGCCAGACGAGCGCAAAGACGCCACACCATGCCTCCCGCGAGGTCGCGGACGCAGATCGGCCCTCTCGAGCTCCTGAGCCGGACGCGAAGCGCCAGACCTTCCCATCCTCTGCCTCCCACGAGGTCGCGACCATGAGGTGGAGGGAGCGGTGAACAGCGAAGAAAGCCGCGTAAGGAGGAGATGGGATTAGGAGGCGGGAGAAGGCCCGGCGCGTGGTGAGGCGGGCGCGCCATGCGAGGGGAGTCTGGAGAAGGACGAACAACATTGGCTCAAACGTTTTTGCCGATGAATGTTAGGCCCAAGCAATGGACATGCGTAAAGGCTCAAATGGCGTGGCCGAGGACCAGCAATGGACATGCGTAAAGGCCCAAATAACGTGGTGAGGACTTCAGACCGCTCGCAGCCGGTCATTGGGCTGGGAATAGACATAGAAACAAGCGGTTTTATTGGTCATATATGTAGGAGATCTTCGAATTAGTACCACCTCGTTTATAAAGAAATTTTATCTATACAAATCGCAAAAGCGTATTATGACATGAGAAGAAAGCGTATTGTGACGGTAAACCCGGAGACCCAATCCGTGCTTTATTATTAGGGAGAGATTATTAGGGAGAGAAAATTAGGGAGAGATAATAAAGCACGGATTGATTCCGTGGGTTCACCGTCATAATACGCTTTCTTCTCATGTCGTAATACGCTTTCACGATTTGTATAGATAAAGTCATAATATAAACGAGGTGGTACTAATTAATGTTTCACGTTAGAAAAAAGGAATCCAAATCTTACATGAAACGTGACTCGAACTGTCTCCTCCGGTAAAAAGGACAGGACCGGCAGCCGTTGGCCGCAGCCTCAGGCTACACGTCCCCCTCTGATCGACCGGCTCTCTTCCTCACGAACAAAACGGAGGCGACTGTTATCACCGAGACATACTCCGCCACACCGTTTCTCTTGTGGCTCTGGGCATAGTTGCCGGAAACGGGGAATGATGCAGCGACCCTCGAACCGGGATCGTTGACATGGATCGAGGATCAGGTCGACAACTCGACGTGCGGGACGCGACCCCGGACTAGGCAGTGAGCGACCCCAAAACACTGGATGTAGATCCCACGTTTCTAGAAACGGAAGAATTAATTCCTGGAGATGTTAACGTAGGGGGGAGTCCATGGAGTCTGCCTTCCTCCCGCGCGTGAACATGGTGCCCAGCAGCCCGCAGTCCTGCCTCCCGTTGCCGCTGTGTCGCATGATGCTGGTGGCCCGGCGGTCCAGCGACCAGGAGTGGCGAGCCACCGCGGGCGCCGACTACGTCGTTGCGGACGTGACGCCGAAGTGCGGAACCGGCGTCTCTCTTTTGTCAATGTTGCCCCCGAGCTGCTGTGAACTTTCTGAATGTTTTTTGGCCAATACAAGATGTCATGTGTATGACTAACGTAGATAAAAGGGCTGGTCCGTTGTACCTATATTAAGCCATGCAGTTAGCGATATATTGTCTCTGTACAATGGAATCAATCAATTGTGTCCTTATTTGACTCTCGCCGTCTCACGTCCTTATTCGACTCTCGCGGTGACATAGTGAACTTCAAATTTTGAATTGGCAAGGGTTGCGTTCCTTGATCTGCCTTATTGTTCCGGGGTTCCCAAAATGTTTGGAACACGTCCTGCCTATCGATCGCTCATTCGGAAGGGTTATACCCCCGTCGTTCCCATTTATTGGACACATGGCGGTGTTCACGAGCGACGGTTTTACGGCCATGGAGCAGTACAAGAGTGCAGTCTCCTTGAAAGTCAACAGCAAAACATGAGGAAGATTGTGTTTTTCTTCTTCAAAGCGTGTACAGCATTGAGTCGACGACGGTTTTTTTTGGGTTTTTTTTGTTTCTTTTTTTGAATTGAAGTCATCTACCTACGCGAGTCGAGTCGGTTGACCATGCCACTGCCGCCGACCACCTGCTCATGTCCGTCTCGCGGTGCAGTCTGTGTTCTTTTCATCTGCAATGCAGATATGAATTGCAGAGTTGCCAATCATTGTTCTCAGGTAAGCAAGGATCTTGCTACTTCCCACATTAGATTTTGAAGTATTTTACGTCTACTGTATATGCAGGCATACTGCCTTGATTAAGGTAGCCACCATTTGCCCAGTTGTCTCTATGTTGGCACACTGATGGACTATTTATATGATGCATGCAAATCTGCAATCATTTATACATATTGCACACATGATTGGCCAATACTGCTTTGTTTTCCATTCTCTCGCTGGCCTTTACATGTTACTTTGCCCTTTTAAAGCTACATATACGCTTTTCTCTATGCAGACCATGCGTTGCACTTGCATCTCAGGACAAGCAATGGCATGTTTTCTTGACAAACACATTTGTTGACCGAATTGGTTGTTGTGGATACTGTAAGTACTACTCCTTTGTTGATCAGTATATCTAACAAGGAGAAATAAGTCCGTTGAATGCTATTAGTACTCCCTCCGTTTTTATTTACTCTGCATATTAGAGTTGACTGAAGTCAAACTTCGTAAAGTTTGACCAAGTTTATAGAAAACAATATAGATATTTATTATAATAAATCTATACGATGTGAAAGTATATTCATTAATAAATCTAATGTTGTTGATTTGTTATTCTATATCTTAATATTTTTGTTTATAAATTTGGTCAAAGTTGGTAAAGCTTGACTTTGACCAAAGCTAATATGCGAACTAAATAAAAACGGAGGGAGTACTTGCCTTGGAGTGTGTTATCGCGGGGCTACATACTTTTTTCTATTAATTCCTGGAGAGGCAAAGATAATTTAATTTTCTTTGACTTAATATAGTATGAGTTTTCAATATAATTTTAAAGCGTGTAAGTATTCTATTTGCTTGCCATTGGCTTCATGTGTTTTCCCTTTTGCTTCTACTATGACAAGTGCACATCGAGTTTCTGTAGAAAGTCAACAGAATTTGAGTTTGTGAGGATTTTTTTTATGCATATTGCCCCCTTTTGTTGTGTTGCATGATCTGTTCGCTATATCTTATCATGAACAGCCGAGATGACAATTGTCGTTGTATGTTAGCGTGGTAGCAGTTGTGCATCCTTTAACGCCTCTCCAAGAGTTGTTGTGCTTTTCAATTCAGCCGGCTTGGTGGTGATGGGCATCAAGATCCTCAACATACAGGAGTGGCAGCCAAAACGCCTCCGGTTTGATCATATTTGAATATTTTGTGATCACTGGGGACATCACGTGCTATTTTATCTCCCTTTGCAACGCACAGCCATGTTTGCTAGTACTCCCTCTGTTCCAAAATAGATAACCCAATTTTATACTAACCTTAATACAAAGTTGGGTCATTTATTTTACGGAGGGAGTAATCTTTCCCTAATAATAAAGCACAGATCGACTCCGTGGGTTCATCGTCACAATACGCTTCTTCTTGTGATTTTACGCTTTCAGTTTAAATTTAAAACATATAAGTAAGGTGGTACTAAAACAGTTTCGTTCGCCGTCCCTGCAAAAAGTTTCGCCCGCTCGGTTGGGCTTAGTCTAACGAGATAGGCAAGTGGGCTTTTTTATTGGAAGATTTCTTATATGGGTTGCTACGTGACTTGGCTCCTCCGAATCAGGTGTACGCGAGGTTGCTTGGATCGAACTCATATCCTCCGGTTCCTTTCTATCCCACCTCGCTTGTTTAGATGTAATACTGCCAGCTAATATACCTACGAAAGCTTCTTGATCAACAAGTGGCCTCATAAATCAACAGACAGACAAAGGGTACCCCAAGGGAAGGAGGTGATGAGAATAGCGCGATAGAAATTGGTACCCGTGTGCGCCGACGAGCAGGCCGCCGCACAAACACACCGGACAGCTGGTGTTGTGGAGCATGAGCCATGGCCCCAACCGATGCCAGCTCCTCTAAAGAGGAGGCCTCCATCACAACAGCACCCATGTGCGCTGACGAGCAGGCTGCCGCACAAACACACCGGATAGCTGGTGTTGTGGAGCATGAGCCATGGCCCCCAACCGATGCCAGCTCCTCTACCAGGAGGCCTCCATCACAACAACACCCGTGTGCGCCGACGAGCAGGCCGCCGCACAAACACACCGGACAGCTCGTGTTGTGGAGCATGAGCCATGGCCCCCAACCGATGCCAGCTCCTCTGAGAGGGCCTCCATCACAACAAAGACCCCGTGTCGCCGACGAAGCGAGCCGCCGCAAAAACACACCGGACAGCTGGTGTTGTGGAGCATGAGCCATGGCCCCCAACCGATGCCAGCTCCTCTACAGAAGAGCCCAGTGTTGTGGCCCGCGCCGGGCCGGTGGCGTGGGGATCCCGGCAGGGGGTAGCAGGGTGGTGTGTAGCCGGTGCGGGAGATCTGGCGGCGTGCGGGCTTGCGGTGGAGGGGATGGGGGAAGAGGGGCGGATCTTGGCTGTTGGGCGCAGCCGGCAACTGCGGCGTGTCCCGAGGAGGGAGGATAAGTGAGAAAAGAATGAGAGATAAGGCTGGATTTCTTCTAGAGACGAACGTGTTAGTCTAGCATGCGGACCTGTCAGCATGCAGACATGTCTTTGTTCTTGGAACTCTACACACGTTGCTTTTTCTTAAGGTTGAATCTAACTCTGTTTATCTCCCTCATAAACTCATACTGGCTGGATACTAGGACGTAAAAGTTGAAAAGAAAAGAAACACTATACATACATGGATAAGAATTAGGCAATGTTTGACTAACATATATACACAGGTTTGGACACACACAATGAAAATATATATGCTTGCACGTCGAGTAAAGTAAATATAAAATAAATTTTCTCTAGGCGCTATTAGCCCGGTACATACAAGTGTGATTGTTGTTCTGGTGTGTTGTTAGTACGGGGTCTTAGCACGACGAATTTTCGACTGTCTACTACAACAAATTGTGTTCGATTCCGGCGATGGAGGGGCGATGACGATGGCACGCCTTCAGCTCGCTTCAGTGCTTGTAACTGTTGCTAGATGGTCTATGGATATGAATGTAAATTTTATTATTTTTGGTGTTTGTTGTACTGCCATAATTGAAGATGAATATATCGAAAGTTTTCTGAAAAAACCCACCAAAACACAGACATTTAAGTCATGGTAATAGAGTCTTTAATTGATCTCAATGAACCTATTGTCCGGATCAAGAATATCATGCCTGACGTCCCTAAAGATGGACATGTTGGATGTGGTATAGAGGAACTTGGCAACCACTTTTCTTGTGTGAATTAAGACGCAACAGACTAAGTAAAGATTTAATTTCGATGGAGAATCCTCCAGATATCGCAACAAAATAGGAAATTAAAATATCTATACAACAAAGACTTCATATTACATGCCTTGTCATCGATCGAAGTATAGCACATTTTTATTATGCGGACGTCGGTAACTCAAAATAATCAATATGTGTATGATTACTTGGCTAGGATTCACGTCGCCCTACATCAACGTCTGCCGCTTGATTTATAGCAGTTGTTGTTTAATCAATAGCGAGGCACGGGTCATAGGCATGTTGTTTCTAGACCTTGCTGCGCGCTTTCCTGCCGTTGCCGGGTGGCATCATTGAGATGTTCTTGGGACATGTTGCTGGATACTTTGGTGGATACATTACTATATCTCCCGTTGCAACGCACGGGCATATGTGCTAGTAATAATCTTTCCCTAACAATAAAGCACGGATTGACTCCGTGGTTTCACCGTCACAATACGCTTTCTTCTCATGTCATAATACGCTTTTATGATTTGTATAGATAAAATCATAATATAAACGAAGTGGTACTATTATTGTATACGTATCAACGTTTTGTTTTCTGCCTGCATGTCAAATTCGCGCGTAAATCTAATTTGGCCCAACAAAGAATCATCCTTGAGTTTCTTTCACGGCACTGTTGGAAATATGCCCTAGAGGCAATAATAAAAGTATTATTATATTTCATTGTTCATGATAATTGTCTTTTGATCATGCTATAACTGTATTATCCGGAAATCGTAATACACGTGTGAACACATAGACCACAATATGTCCCTAGTGAGCCTCTAGTTGACTAGCTCGTTGTGATCAACAGATAGCCATGGTTTCCTGGCTATTGACATTGAATGTCGTTGATAACGGGATCACATCATTAGGAGAACGATGTGATGGACAAGACCCAATCCTAAGCATAGCACAAAGATCGTGTAGTTCGTTTGCTAGAGCTTTGCCAATGTCAAGTATCTCTTCCTTCGACCCTGAGATCGTGTAACTCCCCGATACCGTAGGAGTGCTTTGGGTGTATCAAACGTCACAACGTAACTGGGTGACTATAAAGGTGCACTACAGGTATCTCCGAAAGTGTCTGCGGTTGACACGGATCGAGATCGAGATTTGTCACTCCGTATGACGGAGAGGTATCTCTGGGCCCACTCGGTAATGCATCATCATAATGAGCTCAAGGTGACCAATGTGTTGTACGGGATCATGCATTACTGATGCGAGTAAAGTGACTTGCCGGTAACGAGGCCGAACAAGGTATTGGGATACCGACGATCGAGTCTCGCAAGTAACGTATCGATTGACAAAGGGAATTATATACGGGTTTGATCAATCCTCGACATCGTGTTTCAACCGATGAAATCATCGAGGAGCATGTGGGAGCCAACATGGGTATCCAGATCCCGCTGTTGGTTATTGCCCGAGAGTCATCTCGGTCATGTCTCATGTCTCCGAACCCGTAGGGTCTACACACTAAGGTTCGGTGGCGCTAGGGTTATTAGGAAGACTAGTATGTGACTACCGAATGTTGTTGAGTCCGGATGAGATCCCGAGCGTCACGAGGAGTTCGGAATGGTCCGGAGGTGAAGTTTTATATATGGGAAGTTGTCATACGGACACCGGAAAGTTTCGGGGCTTATCGGTATTGTCTGGGGCCATCGGAGAGGTTCCGGGTCCGCGGAGGGGCCACCCTCCCGGAGGGCCACATGGGCATAAAGGGAGGAGCCAGCCTGGAGGGCTGGGCGCGCCCCACCTTGGGCCCATGCGCCTAGGGTTGGGGGAAACCCTAAGGGGCGCCTTGCTTGGGGGTAAGTCCCCCTCCTGGCCGCCGCCCCTCTAGATCCCATCTAGAGGGGTCGGCCCCTGCCCCTTCCCCTATAAATAGAGGGGTGGGGGAGGCTGCAGACACATCTCCAAGGCGCAGCCCTCCCTCCCAACACATCTCCTCCTCCGTTCTGGCGCTTGCGAAGCCTGCCGAGTATCTTCTTTGCCAACACCACCACGCGTCGTCTTTGCCGTTGGGCGAGCTTCCTCAACCTCTCCTTCCCCTTGCTGGATCAAGAAGGAGGAGACGTCTCCGTCTCGTCGCGTGTGTTGAACGCGGAGGTGCTGTCCGTTCAGCACTTGAACATCGGTGATTTGAATCACGTCGAGTACGACTCCATCATCACCATCCCCTTGCAAGCTTCCGCACGCGATCTACAAGTGGTATGTAGATGCAAACTCACAACCTTGACTCGTTGCTTAGATGAACTCATAAATGGATCTTGGTGAAACCGTAGGAAATTTTTTAATTTTCTGCAACGTTCCCCAACAGTGGCATCATGAGCTAGGTCTATGCGTAGTTCTCTAATGCACGAGTAGAACACAATTTTGTTGTGGGCGTGGATCTTGTCAACTTGCTTGCCACTACTAGTCTTTTCTTGCTTTTGCAGTATTGTGGGATGAAACGGCCCGGACCAACCTTACACGTACGCTTACGTGAGACCGATTCCACCGATTGACATGCACTAGTTGCATAAGGTGGCTGGCGGGTGTCTGTCTCTCCCACTTTAGTTGAAGCGAATTCGATGAAAAGGGTCCTTATGAAGGGTAAATAGAAGTTGACAAAATCACGTTGTGGTTATTCGTAGGTAAGAAAACGTTCTTGCTAGAACCCAATTGCAGCCACGTAAAAGATGCAACAAACAATTAGAGGACGTCTAACTTGTTTTTGCAGCGATTGATCATGTGATGTGATATGGCCAGAAGTTGTGATGAATGATGAATTGTGATGTATGAGATCATGTTCTTGTAATAGGATTCACGACTTGCATGTCGATGAGTATGACAACCGGCAGGAGCCATAAGAGTTGTCTTTATTTTTGTATGACCTGCGTGTCATTGAAGAACGCCATGTAAACTACTTTACTTTTTTTGCTAAACGCGTTAGCCATAGAAGTAGAAGTAGTCGTTGGCGTGACAACTTCATGAAGATACGATGATGGAGAGCATGATGATGGAGATCATGGTGTCAAGCCGGTGACAAGATGATCATGGAGCCCCGAAGATGGAGATCAATGGAGCTATATGATATTGGCCATATCATGTCACAACTATATAATTGCATGTGATATTTATTATGTTTATGCATCTTGTTTACTTAGGACGACGGTAGTAAATAACATGATCCCTTACAACAATTTCAAGAAGTGTTCTCCCCTAACTGTGCACCGTTGCTACAGTTCGTCGTTTCGAAGCACCATGTGATGATCGGGTGTGATAGATCCTTACGTTCACATACAATGGGTGTAAGACAGTTTTACACAGCAAAACACTTAGGGTTAACTTGACGAGCCTAGCATGTGCAGACATGGCCTCGGAACACGGAGACCGAAAGGTCAAACACGAGTCGTATGGAAGATACGATCAACATGAAGATGTTCACCGACGATGACTAGTTCGTCTCACGTGATGATCGGACACGGGCTAGTCGACTCGGATCGTGTAACTCTTAGATGACTAGAGGGATGTCTAATGTGAGTGGGAGTTCATAATTTGATTAGATGAACTTAATTATCATGAACTTAGTCTAAAACCTTTGCAAATATGTCTTGTAGATCAAATGGCCAACGCTCATGTCAACATGAACTTCAACGCGTTCCTAGAGAAAACCAAGCTGAAAGATGATGGCAGCAACTATACGGATTTGGGTCCTAACACGAGATCATCCTCATAGCTGCCAGAAGCAATATGTCCTAGAAGGACCGCTAGGTGGCGCTCCGTCCCGAAGAACCAAGGCGTTATGAGCGCTTGGCAAACTTCATGTTGATGATTACTCCCTCGTTCGATGCGGCATGCTTTGACTTAGAACCGGGCTCCAAAAGCATTTTGAGCATCACGGAGCATATGAGATGTTCAAGAGCTGAAACCAGTTTTCCAAGCTCATGCCCGGTCGAGAGATATGATGTCTCGACAAGTTCTATAGTTGTAAGATGGAGGAAAACAGTTACAAGGTGAGCACATCTCAAGATGTCAGGTTGCACAACCGTATGACCAAATGAACATAAACCTCCAGATGAGGCGGTCATTGACAGAATCCTCTAGTCGCTCCCACCAAGCTACAAGAGCTTTGTGATGAACTACAACATGCGAGGGATGGAAAAGACCATTCTGAAGTGTTCTCGATCTTTGAAGTCGTGAGGCTGAAATCAAGAAAGAACATCAAGTGTTGATGGTCAATAAGACCACTAAGTTCAAGAAGGGCAAGGGCAAGAAGAACTTCAAGAAGGACGGCAAGGATGTTGCGGCGCCCGATAAGCCGATTACGGGAAGAAGTCAAAGAATGGACCCAAGCACGAGACCGAGTGCTTTTATTGCAAGGAAGGGTCATTTGAAGCGGAACGCCCCAAATACTTAGCGGATAAGAAGGCCGCAACACCAAAGGTATATTTGATATACATGTAATTGATGTGTACCTTACCGATTACTCGTAGTAACTCCCGGGTATTTGATACGGTGTCGTTGCTCATATTTGTAACTCACAAAGAGCTGCGGAATAAGCGGAGATCGGCGAAGGGCGAGGTGACGATGCACGTCGGGAATGGTTCCAGAGTCGATGTGATCGCCGTCGACGCTGCCTCTACACTTACCTATGGGATTAGTTTTAAACCTTAATAATTGTTATTTAGTGCCAAGTTTGAGCATGAACATTGTATCCGGATCTCGTTTATCTGAGATGGCTACTCATTTAAGTCCGAGAATAATGGTTGTTCGATTTATATGAGAAGTATGTTTTATGGTCATGCTCCGATGGTCAATGGTTTATTCTTAATGAATCTCGGCGTAATATTACACATGTTCATAGTGTGGATGCCAAAAGATGTAAAGTTGATAACGATAGTCCCACATACTTGTGGCACTTGCCGCCTTGGTCACATTGGTGTCAAGCGCATGAAGAAGCTCCATCTTGATGGACTTTTAGAGTCTCTTGATTATGAATCGTTTGACACATGCGAACCGTGCCTCATGGGCAAAATGACCAAGACTCCGTTCTCGGAACAATGGGCGAGCAACCAACTTGTTGGAAATCATACATACCGATGTGTGCGGTCCAATGAGCGTTGAGGCTCATGGAGGATATCGTTATGTTCTCACTCTCCGATGACTTAAGTAGATATGGGTATGTCTACTTAATGAAACACAAGTCTGAGACCTTTGAAAAGTTCGAGGAATTTCAGAATGAGGTAGAGAATCAACGTGACCGAAGATAAAGTTCCTCGATCGGATCGTGGAGGAGAATACTTAAGTCACGAATTTGGTACACACTTAAGGAAATGTGGAATCGTTTCACAACTCACGCCGCCTGGAACACCTCAGCGAAACGGTGTGTCCGAATGTCGTAATCGCACTCTATTGGATATGGTGCGGTCTTTGATGTCTCTTACCGATTTACCGCTATCATTTTGGGGATACGCTCTAGAAACAGCTACATTCACTTTAAATAGGGCACTATCTAAATCTGTTGAGATGACACCGTATGAATTATGGTTTGGGAAGAAACCTAAGCTGTCGTTTCTAAAAGTTTGGGGATGTGATGCTTATGTCAAGAAACTTCAACCTGAAAAGCTCGAACCCAAGTCGGAAAAATGCGTCTTCATAGGATACCCTAAGGAAATTGTCGGGTATACCTTCTACTTAAGATCCGAGGGCAAGATCTTTGTTGCCAAGAACGGATGCTTTACGGAAAAGAGTTTCTCTCGAAAGAAGTAAGTGGGAGGAAAGTAGAACTTCGATGAAGTACTACCTCTAGAACGGGAAAGTGGTGCAACAGCAGAAAATGTTCTGTGATGCCCACACCAACCAAGAGGAAAATAATGATAATGATCAAGGTACTTGAGATCAAGTTGCTACTGAACTTCGTAGGTCCACAAGGACACGTTCCACACCAGAGTGGTACGGCAACCCTGTCTTGAAAATCATGTTGTTAGACAACGGTGAACCTTCAAACTATGAAGAAGCGATGGCGGGCTCAGATTCCAACAAATGGCTTGAAGCCATGAAATCCGAGATAGAATCCATGTATGAAAACAAAGTATGGTCTTTGACAGACTTGCCCGATGATCGGCGAGCGATAGAAAACAAATGGATTTTAAGAAGAAGACGGACGCGGATGGTAATGTTACCATCTATAAAGCTCGACTTGTCGCTAAGGGTTATCAACAAGTTCAAGGGATTGACTACGACAAGACATTCTCTCCCGTAGCGAAGCTGAAGTCCGTCCGAATCATGTTAGCAATTGCCGCATACTATGATTATGAGATATGGCAAATGGACGTCAAAATGGCATTCCTTAACGGACATCTTAAGGAAGAGCTGTATATGATGCAGCCAGAAGGTTTTGTCGATCCTAAGAACGCTAACAAAGTATGCAAGCTCCAGCGATCCATTTATGGGCTGGTGCAAGCATCTCGGAGTTGGAACATTCGCTTTGATGAGATGATCAAAGCGTTTGGGTTTATCTTGAGACTTATGGAGAAGCCTGCGTTTACAAGAAAGTGAGTGGGAGCTCTATAGCATTTCTCATATTATATGTAGATGACATACTCTTGATGGGAAATAATATAGAACTTCTGGACAGCATTAAGGCCTACTTGAATAAGTGTTTTTCAATGAAGGACCTTAGAGAAGCTTCTTATATATTAGGCATCAAGATCTATAGAGATAGATCGAGACGCCTCATAGGTCTTTCACAAAGCACATACCTTGATAAGATTTTGAAAAGGTTCAAAATGGATCAATCCAAGAAAGGGTTCTTGCCTATGTTACAAGGTGTGAGATTGAACTCGGCTCAGTCACCGACCACGGCAAAAGATAAAGAAGAGATGAGTGTCATCCCCTATGATTCAGCCATAGGATCTATTATGTATGCCATGCTATGTACCAGACCTGATGTAAACCTTGCCGTAAGTTTGGTAGCAAGATACCAAAGTAATCCCGGCAAGGAACAACGGACAGCGGTCAAGAATATCTGAAGTACCGAAAAGGACAAAGGACATGTTTCTCGTTTATGGAGGAGACGAAGAGCTCGTCGTAAAGGGTTATGTCGACGCTAGCTTCGACTCAGATCTGGATGACTCTAAGTCACAAACCGGATACGTGTATATGTTGAATGGTGGAGGAGTAAGCTGGTGCAGCTGCAAGCAGAGCGTCGTGGCGGGATCTACGTGTGAAGCGGAGTACATGGCAGCCTCGGAGGCAGCGCATGAAGCGATATGGGTGAAGGAGTTCATCACCGACCTAGGAGTCATACCCAATGCGTCGGGGCCGATCAAACTCTTCTGTGACAACACTGGAGCTATTGCCCTTGCCAAGGAGCCCAGGTTTCACAAGAAGACCAGGCACATCAAGCGTCGTTTCAACTCCATCCATGAAAATGTTCAAGATGGAGACATAGATATTTGCAAAGTACATACGGATCTGAATGTCGCAGATCCGTTGACTAAACCTCTCTCGCGAGCAAAACATGATCAACACCAGAACTCTATGGGTGTTCGATTCATCACAATGTAACTAGATTGGTGACTCTAGTGCAAGTGGGAGACTGTTGGAAATATGTCCTAGAGGCAATAATAAAAGTATTATTATATTTCATTGTTCATGATAATTGTCTTTTGTTTATGCTATAACTGTATTATCCGGAAATCGTAATACACGTGTGAACACATAGACCACAATATGTCCCTAGTGAGCCTATAGTTGACTAGCTCATTGTGATCAACAGATAGCCATGGTTTCCTGGCTATGGACATTGGATGTCGTTGATAACGGGATCACATCATTAGGAGAATGATGTGATGGACAAGACCCAATCCTAAGCATAGCACAAAGATTGTGTAGTTCGTTTGCTAGAGCTTTGCCAATGTCAAGTATCTCTTCCTTCGACCATGAGATCGTGTAACTCCGGATACCGTAGGAGTGCTTTGGGTGTATCAAACGTCTGGCAACGAATCGGGTGACTATAAAGGTGCACTACTGGTATCTCCGAAAGTGTCTGCATTGGGTGACACGGATCGAGGCTGGGATTTGTCACTCCGTATGATGGAGAGGTATCTCGGGCCCACTCGGTAATGCATCATCATAATGAGCTCAAGGTGACCAATGTGTTGTACGGGATCATGCATTACTGATGCGAGTAAAGTGACTTGCGATAACGAGACCGAACAAGGTATTGGGATACCGACGATCGAGTCTCGGGCAAATAACGTATCGATTGACAAAGGGAATTGTATACGGGGTTTGATCGAATCCTCGACATCGTGGTTCAACCGATGAAATCATCGAGGAGCATGTAGGAGCCAACATGGGTATCCAGATCCGCTATTGGTTATTGCCCGAGAGTCGTCTCGGTCATGTTCGCATGTCTCCCGAACCCGTAGGGTCTACACATAAGGTTCGGTGGCGCTAGGGTTATTAGGAAGAGTAGTATGTGACTACCGAATGTTGTTGAGTCCGGATGAGATCCCGGACGTCATGAGGAGTTCGGAATGGTCCGGAGGTGAAGTTTATATATGGGAAGTTGTCATACGGACACCGGAAAGTTTTGGGGCTTATCGGTATTGTCTGGGGCCACCAAGAGGTTCGAGGGTCCACCGGAGGGACACCCCCGGGAGGGCCACATGGGCATAAGGGGGGAGCCAGCCTGGAGGGCTGGGCGCCCCACCTTGGGCCCATGCGCCTAGGGTTGGGGGAAACCCTAAGGGGCCCCTGCTTGGGGGCAAGTCCCCTCCCCGCCGCCCCCTTCTAGATCCCATCTAGAGGGTCGGCCCCCTGCCCCTTCCCTATAAATAGAGGGGTGGGGGAGGGCATGATACACATCTCCAAGGCGCAGCCCTCCCTCCCAACACATCTCCTCCTCCGTTCTGGCGCTTGCGAAGCCACAGCCGAGATCTTCTTTGCACCAACACCACCACGCCGTCGTCTTTGCCGTTGGGCGAGCTTCCTCAACCTCTCCTTCCCCTTGCTGGATCAAGAAGGAGGAGACGTCTCCCGTCCGTCACGTGTGTTGAACGCGGAGGTGCTGTCCGTTCAGCACTTGAACATCGGTGATTTGAATCACGTCGAGTACGACTCCATCATCACCATCCCCTTGCAAGCTTCCGCACGCGATCTACAAGTGGTATGTAGATGCAAACTCACTCCCTTGACTCGTTGCTTAGATGAACTCATAGACGGATCTTGGTGAAACCGTAGGAAAAATTTTAATTTTCTGCAACGTTCCCCAATAGGCACGCACATCCTTCCCGTCCTTCACTAAAACAAATAATAGCTCCTCCCCGTCCCGAAAAGACTAGCCGCCTCCCCAACCCCAACTCGCCGAAACCCCAGCACCCCATGACCCGATCGATCACCGATGACGGTTGGCGAGGTCATGCCCTAGGCCTCATCCTCGTCCCCCCTGACAGCGGATCAAATCAGCGTAGTTGGCGCGTGGGACAACTCCCTGGAGGTGTACCTGGGCGCCTGGAGGAGAGGAGGTCGGTTAGAGGAGAGCGAGCAACATCATGGTGGTGACAGGTGGTCTCGCCGGCGAGTGATGGGTGGAGGACAGGTGGTCTCGCCGGCGAGCAATGGGTGGAGGACGGAGCTGATGCGTAGGAGGGTGAGGCGGCTGCGTGCAGGAGGCTTCCCGGCAGATTGGTTAGACGGCCGAGGCATCTTTGACAGGATGGGCCAGGGCGCCGTGCTTCCTCAGATTCGCGTTTGAGCGTGTGTCCAATCGCTTCCCTCGACGTCGACGTCTCCATTATCAGTCGTGCTCTCTTCCTGCTGTGTGGCTACGCCGCCTCATCCTCCAAATACTAAGCCATGATGAGATGTGAGTGCACTCTCTATTTTGCTCTATATTACTGCATATCATTGCTGCCTTCCACATGTTTGATGAAATTCCCAACCACATTGCTCACATAAAAAATTCGATGGAAAAAGGAAGCAACATGGCTTATGAGGGGCCATTAGGCAAACTGAGAATTGCTTACGAGGGTGACGCCCGGATAATTAAGCTACAGTGATCCCACGCTAATGATGCCAGGTCACTTCGGTTACTGTTGCTAATCTCGCGTTAGTTCGAAACCGATTCAAATTCAAATTCAAATTCAAAATCAAGTAAACAATAAAAGTTTTCAAATATTAAAAACTGAAATGTTCGGAGTGAACCAAATATTGCATAGGTAATTATGGTGGGGAAACCACACCTTTATAAAACGTTTAATTACTATAAGATGAATAAAATAGCAGTAAAATATATATTTGAATCCCTTTTGTGATTAATAAAATGTCAAACTAATGTATTTGAGGACTAGACTTTTTGTGACTATGGACTAAGTTGAAATACTAATTTAGATGCTACGTGTATATTTTACTAAAACTAAAATTAGAAGGGAATTAAACTAAAACGGTATAAAGCAAATAAATAAATAAAAAGAAAGACAAAAAATAAATAAAGTACAAGCAAAAGAAATCCCCCCTCCCCCGCTGGGCCTCGGCCCAGCTGGCCACTAGACCAACCAGGCCGGCCCATCTAGCTAGCGTCCCCTTCCTCCTGTTCACAGGGGGGATCGTGGCAAAGATCCCCCGGCTGTGGCCGAGGCTTGTCGCCGTGGCAACCATCCTCCCTCCCCCATGGCGCCTACTTAGACGCCCCCGAGCGCCCTCTTCAAACCCTAGCGCGTCCGTTCCCTTCCCCCACTTCCCTGGTCCTCTCCCTCGCCTTATCCGAAGCCGAGCGCCGCCATGGCTGCAACCAGTGAAGCACGCGGCCACCGGTGTGTCCGGTGTGCGGGAGCACGTCCAGGAGGTCCGCCGCGGCCGGATCCGTCTGTTCTGGGGACCAGCTCAAGCCGGACCGCCTCGTACGCTCACCATCGTCGTCTTTGACAGGACCTAGTGAGGGCTGTCTCTGAATTCGCACACAATTGGAAAGAACACAGGAATTCGGTGGGGATTTGGGGATCGATTGATTCAGATCCGAAACAGGAAGCTAGGGTTTTCGCCAGCCGGAACACGGCGGCTACAAGGGCCAAGCCCGGAATAATTCAGCGTGCCCCTCTCCACAAGCCGGAGGGGGTTATATAAAGCAAAATTCAGGCAAAGTAGATAGCGACAGGTAAAAGGACAGCGCGGTAACTTTTAAAAAGTAGAGCGAAACGATTCGGCCGTCGGATGAAGATCAGCGGTGAGGACACCCTTAAGCGGCGAAGCGGTAAGTACTTCACCTCGCCGCCCGATCACGGATCAACGGTCCTAGCTCCTCCGGACAAAACTCACAAAGACTGTGGATTATCGATGAACCTCGGCTTTGGGCAGGCCTGAAAATTCCCCCTGCTAACAACAGACTTGCCCTCAAGGATGGAATTCTGGGAAAATCTTCTGTATGAACGCCGCATCCTCCCAGGTTGCATTCTCTACTGGTAAATTGAGCCACTTGATGTGCCATTGCACCACTGGAATACTAATATCACCCTGAACCCGAGGAATCAACCTTCTGTCCAGCAGAGCTTCAGGTTGAATTAGAATGTGACCCTGTTCATCGAGGAGCGGTAAGGATGGGTTTGGGACAGCTTCCGGCCCAATGTGCTTTTTGAGTTGACTGACATGGAAGGTGGGGTGGAGATGACATCCCTCAGGAAGGAGGCGATAAGCCACAACTCCAATTCTTTCCATGACTCTGAAGGGACCATAGTACTTGGAATGTAGCTTCAGATGTGTGTGTATACTTAAGCTAGTGTGCCTGTATGGTTGTAATTTTACATAGACCATATCTCCAACTGCAAGCTGTCTTTCAGATCTCTTTTTGTCAGCAAAGAACTTCATTCTTTCTTGTTCTTTGAGCAAGTTGTCTTTTATCTGTTGAGCTATTGTGTCCCTGTCCAACTGAGCATGGTGATCTTCTCCTTCCACTGGTGGTAGCATTAGTTCTGCAAATAGGGGAGGAGGTCTTGCATGCAGAGCTTGGAAAGGGGTCATTTTCAGAGAAGTGTGGAAGGTGGTGTTGTACCACCACTCAGCCATGGAGAGCCAGGAGTGCCATTTCTTGGGCTGAGCAAAAGCCATGCATCTTAAGTAATTTTCCAGACACTGGTTCACCCTTTCAGTTTGACCATCTGATTGTGGGTGGTAGGAAGTGCTCATGTGTAGTTTGACTCCCATTTTGGTGAACAGATGTTGCCAAAGATGACTAGTGAAAATCCTATCTCTGTCTGTTACTATGATAGTGGGCAGTCCATGCAATCTGAATATATTGTCAGTAAAAGCTTGAGCTACTGTTTTGACAGTAATTGGGTGCCTCATAGCAACAAAATGAGCATATTTGGTGAAACGATCCACCACCACCAAAATCATGTCTTTGTGTTCAGATTTTGGTAGGCCTTCTACAAAGTCCATGCTTATGTGAGTCCAAGCAAAATCAGGGACTGGGAGAGGTTGCAGCAAGCCAGGAGGGTGCACATGTTGGGCTTTGTTCAATTGGCAGACAGGGCACTGTTGAACAAAGGTTTGCACAGCTTTTCTCATGCCAGGCCAAGTGAAAAGGATTTTCAGTCTGTGATATGTAGCTCTTTCTCCAGAGTGGCCTCCTAGTTTAGATTTGTGGAAGGAAGTCAACAGGGAGGTTTTGAGTTCACTGTTATTGCCAACCATGATTTTGCCCTTGTACCTGAGTACTCCACTGGTAAGAGTGTAAGGAGGCTGAGCAGCTGGATCAATTGCAAGTTTAGTAATGAGTTCGAACATTTAGTGTCCCCCTTGTAACTGTGCACAACTTCAGTAATCCAGGATGGAATTGCTGTGCTAGAACCCAAAATATTGAGAGCATGTTTAACTCTAGAAAGAGCATCTGCTACTCTATTTTCCTTGCCTTTCTTGTATTCCACTGTGAACTTGTAACCCATTAATTTAATGAGAAGTTTGTGCTGAATCCCTTCAGTGACCTTTTGCTCTTGTATGTATTTCAAACTCTGCTGGTCAGTTCTGATAATCAGAGAAGATGAAGCAAAGTAGTGCTTCCATTTCTTAATTGCTTCAATGATTGCCAATGCTTCCTTATCATAAGTGGACCATCCAGCAGCTTTAGGCCCTAAGGCTTTGCTCATGTATGCAATAGGCTGTCCTTTTTGCATTAGGACTGCTCCAATTCCATAACCAGAAGCATCTGCTTCCAATACAAAGGGCAAGGAGAAATCAGGTAAGGCAAGAATTGGGGCAGAGGTCATTTTGTTCTTAAGTTGTTGGAAAGCAGCTTGTTGTGTTTCAGTCCAGATAAATCCATCCTTTTTCAAGGCATCAAATAGTGGCTTGCAGATCAGACCATAATTCTGAACAAACCTCCTGTAGTACCCAGCTAATCCCAAGAAACTCCTCAAGTGTGTCACATTCTGGGGTGTGGGCCAGTTTAAAATTGCCTCAACTTTAGCAGGGTCTGTAGAGACTCCCTTGTCAGAGATTACATAGCCCAAGTACTCCACTTTGTTTTGTACAAATGTGCACTTAGAGAGCTTTGCATACAATTGATGTTTTCTGAGTGCTTCCAGAACCAAGGCTACATGTTCCAAGTGCTCCTTGTATGTCTTGCTAAAGATGAGGATATCATCAAAGAAAACTAGCACACAGTGTCTCAGAAGGGGTCCCAATACTGTGTGCATGAGTACTGTAAATGTAGGGGGGCCATTGGTTACCCCAAAGGGCATTACTAGGAACTCAAACAGGCCTATGTGTGTGCTGAAGGCTGTTTTCTCTATGTCCCCTTACTTCATTCTGATTTGATGATAACCACTCCTCAGATCCAGTTTGGTGAATATTTTTGCTCCATTAAGTTCATCCAGAAGATCCTCAATCATTGGTATAGGATACTTGTTCTTGATGGTGTGAGTATTCAGTTTCCTGTAGTCAATGCAGAGTCTCCAAGTCATATCCTTCTTCTTTACTAGAATAGCAGGAGAGGAATATGGACTGTGACTTAGTCTGATAATTCCTTTATTGAGAAGATCTTTAATGATTTCCTCTAGAGCATTTTTCTGGTGATGTGGCAACCTGTATCCTCTCTGGTTTATAACTGGGGCTCCCGGCTCCAGGTTAATTGCATGGTCACATTCTCTTGGAGGAGGTAAACCAGTAGGCTCTGCAAAAACATCCTTGAAGTTCTCTAAAAGTGTAGGAATTCCAGGTTTCTTGACAGAGTCATCTGTGGTTTCAAGTTGCACTGGTTGCATCCACATCAGGGCTCCAGTGAGCAAGTCATCCATTATGTTCTCCATATCTTGCAGTAAAGGAGTACATGGACTTGTGGGCAAGCTCTCATCCAAGAAGGTTATTTGTTTTCCATTTAGAAGTTTAATTCCAAGCTTCATGTTTGGTAGATCAAAAATAACAGGACTATACTTAAACATCCAGTCAGCTCCAAGTATAATATCATATCCAGTAAGTTTCAACATCCTGAAATCAGACTTTAATTCCACTCCTTGGACAGTGTATTTGGTGTTGTAGAGAGAGAAATCACTGTATAGCTTGCCCCCATTTGCAACAGTTACTTGCACTTGTTTTACTGGTGTGGCTGGGCATCCCGATTGTAAGGCTAGGGCAGGAGAAATGAAGGTGGTAGTACTACCACTATCCACTAAAGCCAGGCCTACAGTGTTTCCAATTTGGACCTGCAGAGTGAAAGTGTTTTTCTTTTTGTCTTCAGGTACTCCTGTAACAGCATGCATAGAAATTTTGAGCTCTTGCTGATCAGGAGGCTCTTCCTCCCCATCTGACTGTACCTCCTCTGCATCTACTATGTAGATGATGTCAGGATTTTCTGCTTGTTCTTGTAATGCTTGAATTTGAGCTTTCTGTGAAAGTTTGCACACCTGCTTATGTCCTGGAAACCATGGCTCTCTGCATTTATAACAAATGCCCTTTTCTCTGGCCTGTTGTATAACAGTAGCAGGTGATGTACTTGCAGGGATCACAGGTTTAGAGATTTCTCCTGGAGGTCCTCTTCTGTAGTTTGGCACATAGGACTTGTGAGTTGCAGTTGCAGGACATGATTTCTCAATTCTTCTAGCTAACCACATAGCTTTGGTCATGTCAGTAGGTTCTAAACATTCCAAGTGACTTTGGATATAAGGATTCAGACCTGCAATGACACTATGCATGTAATAGTCATCTGGTACTGCAGGGTTGTCCCTTCTCATCAAGTTCATGTGCTGCTCAAAATCAGCTATATACTGGGCAACTGAAGTTTGCTGAGTTAACTTGTGGAATGCTTTCACATTTTCACACACAGATGTTATGGCAAATCTTTGTGTAATAACAGAGCAGAACTTGTGCCAAGGAGTGTGATGAGCAATGAACCCAGTACCTCTCCACCATTGCATGGCCTCTCCCTTCAAATAGGAAACAGCTATCTCAGTCCTCTGTTCAAGTGGTGTTCTTGCAGCTGAGAAGTATTGTTCAATGTTTTGTATCCAGGAGTCAGCATCCACTCCATCAAATTCAGCAATGTTTAATTTTGCAGGTTTAACACTCATAAGATTTCTTCTGACTTCAGGAACATAGGGTCTGTTTCTTTCTCTTCTCCCCTCTGCTTCAGGCAATTCCTCTACTGTCATGATTTGTCTTATGACTTGTCCTTGTTGCTGTGGAGGTGTGATGAATTCCTGCTTATTAACAACATGGTTAGGATGCCTATAAGGTCCTTTAGGAGTGCCATCCATATTCAGTTCTCTGCCTGTAGCTTTTTCCACCAGAACAGCAGACCCGACAGTTGCAGGCTCATGTTTATCAGGAGGAAAATGGTTGTTCGGCAGCTGTTTTGGTCTCCCTGGAGGAACCACTGTGCTTCCTTGGCCAGATAATGGATCTGGTCTTTCTTCCTCCTCCTCTTCTTCTTCTTCCCCTGTTTGTTCTGCAGTTAGCTTCAGCCAGGGGCGGAGCTGGGCCCCGGGCACCCAGGGCCCAGGCCCGGGCGTGTAGAGTTTTTACTAGCCTATTATATATGTACGATTTTCTGCAGGCCCGGGGTGTAGAGCCCAGTAAAACGAAGGCCCAGAGCGAAAACAGACGCACGAGCACAAGGAGACTTCTCTCGGAAAAAAAGAGCACGAGGAGATCTCCAACTCACGCACGCGCAACAGGAAAATAGGAAACTGACGGGCGCACACACATCACAAATCTTCAGGAGACGCCAGCGATCGTGAGGCCGCCGCCGATCTAACGCGAACATGACGCACGCAAGATCAATCTGCAGAAGTGCAGAGTCCAGACTCCAGCGCTCACGCCAGCCGCCGGCGCCGGCGTTCGCCGCCGTCTCGGCTACCGCTGGACAGCCCTCCTATGCGCAGTGCGCTGTTCCCCCAATCTAACGCTTCTTGACTGCCCCACCTTGGTATTTTTTTTTATGCTTTTCCGGTTTCCCTTGATAGTTGATGCTTCTGCTTGTTCATGTTCTACAACGTCGGTGTGTATCAGTGTATATAAACTGCTCTTAATTGGAATAATGTGTGTATGTGTATCAGTGTATATCTGCTGTATTGTTGAACTGAAATTAATGTAGTTGCCAATTTCATTTCATATTGTAGAAAAACAAGATGAAGAGATTTTTTTCACCGGTGTCTGCAACGAGCGTGTCCACACCTATCATTTTAGATGGAGGGAATCAAGCGACAGAGGGGGCTGAATCAACACCTGAAACTGAAAATACCATTGAAATAGGACCACCGCCTTCAACTTCAAGCGACCCACCTGCAATGTCAACTCCAGAGAGTAACAATCTTGGTAATCCCGCTGATGCCCGTGATCAATTCCGTAAAGGTGATATTCAACCTATCCTGGTCTTAGGAAACCAATTGAAAGCTTAGATCCGAACATTAGAGATGCTGCTAGAAGGATTTATATAAATATGGGTCCATGCCAACCAACTGATCATAAATATAAAAAAACACCCCAAGGAAAGTCTTCAAAGAAAAGAAGCTTTCATGCTAATTGGTTTAAGAACCATGGCGATTGGTTGGAATATAGTGTTGCTAAAGAAGCAGCCTTTTGTTTCTATTGCTTTCTTTTTAAGCAACCAAGAGCGGAAAATTATGGTATTGAGGCATTCACAAGGGTAGGATTTAGAAATTGGAAGGATGGACCTAGTGTTCTTGATACACATGTTGGTAAACATGATAGTGCTCACAACAAAGCTAGACAACAGTACGAGGCTTTCAAAAATCAAAGGCAATGTGTGACACATGTGATGGATCGTGGTAGCAAAAAGAGTGAGGAAGACTATAAAGCGCGTCTTATCATTGTTTTAGGTGTTATTAGATTTCTTTTATTACAAGGTCATGCTTTTCGTGGTCATGATGAGAGTTCAAGCTCAAATAATAGGGGCAACTTTTTGGAGTTGATGAGTTGGTATAAGAAGAAGGATCCAATTGCTAGGACTCTGCTTGATAGGGCGGGCGGGAACCATTTGATGACTTCACATGAGATACAGTTTCAATTGTGCCAAGCTTGTGCAGAAGAGACCACCAAATCCATTATTGCCGATATTGGAGATAGGAAATTTTCTTTACTTGTTGATGAGTCCAGAGATGCATCTATAAAAGAGCAAATGATTATGCTTTTAAGGTTAGTAACTTAGTATTTTTTTATTTTAATTGTTGTTTTGTTCATTACTAATAGTAACACCTAGTTGTTGATTACTTATGCCTCTTTGTCTCATGTAGGTATGTCAGCAGATCATGGGTATCTGATCGAGAGATTTATTGATTAAGCATGTTGGTGACACAAGAGCAGCTTCTCTAAAGGCAGCTTTGGATGGTATGTTTCTTGAACATGGTTTATCTATGTCTAAATTGAGAGGGCAAGATGCGATGGAGATTCTAACATGAGAGGGCAATTTAGTGGGTTGCAAAAGTTGATACAAGATGAAAATCCTTATGCATTTTATATGCATTGCTTTGCCATCGATTCACGATTAGTGGTTGTTCTTTGTTGCCAAGTGTTGTTCCTCTGTAACGGATTTCTTTAACCACATAACTTTGATTGTCAACACCGTCAATGCTTCTTGTAAGAGACATGATGAACTAGCTCAACAACAACATGACAATATTGTAAGCCAATTGGAGTCTGGGGAAATTTTTTCAGGAAGAGGGAAAAACCAAGCAACCAACCTTGTACGACCTGGGGATACACGGTGGGGCACACATCATAAAACTTTGTGTCGCTTTCTAACTATGTGGAAATCTGTTTTGCAAGTGTTAGAGAACATTCATGATGATGCAGAAAATTTAGCACAAAGAAGCACAGCAGGTGGCTTGATTTCTCAGATGGAAAGCTTTGAATTTGTTTTCATGTTGCATCTAATGATCAAACTATTGGGCAAGACTAATGAGTTGTCACAATGTTTGCAAAGGAAAGATCAAAACATTGTTCTTGCAGTGAGTTTGATCGGGGTCACATTGCAGAAACTTCAAGATATAAGAGAAAATGGTTGGGATCAGCTCTTGGAAGAGACAAATGAATTTTGTGTTAAACATAGCATTCTATTGCCAAACATGGATGATACAATACCAGCTCGAGGTCGTTCAAGGGGGCGTGGCGGTCAAATGGTAACTTATTATCATCGCTTCAGATATGAATTGTTCAATGTTGTGCATGACCAAGTTATTACTGAGTTAAATAACCGCTTTGCTGAGAGATCTACTCAATTGTTAAGATGCATTGCTTGTCTAGATCCAAGGAACTCATTTGCTAATTTTGATGAAGACAAACTTGTTGAACTTGCTAAGATGTACGCTGATGACTTCTCCACATATGAGATTTCTTTTGTCCTTAGAAATCAGCTTGAAACATTCATTGCGGATGTGAGAGCTAATCCAAATTTTTTGAGTTGTAATGACCTTGGTAATCTTGCTGTGAAGATGGTTCAGACTGGTAGACACGTTGTTTTCCCTTTGGTATATCGCCTCGTTGAATTGGCATTAATTTTGCCTGTTGCAACCGCATCGGTGGAAAGAGCTTTCTCAGCTATGAGTATTATCAAGACAGAGTTGAGGAATAGGATGAGTGATGACTGGCTTAATTATAGGATGGTTTGCTATATTGAGCGAGATATATTTACAAGTACTGGCGATGATGATATTGTATATCGATTTCAATCATATAGGTCTCGCAAAGGGCTTTTACCTCGTCGAAGTGGTAAGTTCATATTTGTATCAATGATAATTCTTTCACTTGATATCTATGCCTTCTCTTATGAAAATTTTCTTTTCACATCTTGAAGGTGTTGGCTCTTCTTCCACCGATGATGAGGTTATGTGACGCACTGACGAAGAAAATCATTGATTTGGTACCCTTTTTTTTGTCACATACTGTTCTTTGTAGTTCTTGACACGTTTTTAT
Source organism: Aegilops speltoides (assembly GCA_021437245.1). NCBI lineage: Eukaryota > Viridiplantae > Streptophyta > Magnoliopsida > Poales > Poaceae > Aegilops > Aegilops speltoides. Next base: position 165,989,529 of record CM038144.1, read on the forward strand.
CTATTTTGTCGTACCATTAAGCAGAGCTTAAATTCTAAATATTTCGTGCAATTGAGACATATTTTGTATGGGGTTTCTTTTATGGTAGCTAAAAGCCTTATGGACGTTAAATTTTTTTCCTTGCGGCAAATTTTTTTTTGGGCCCGGGGCTTGCTCCAATCCTGGCTCCGCCACTGGCTTCAGCAGTGTGGTCTGAATTTTCTTGAAATTCTTCTGTATACTAGCGAAATTCTTGTTCACCGAATCTGTGAAATCATAGAATTCCTTTCTGTCTTCCTCTCTTTCTCGCCAGAGTGTTTTTATGTCCAGCTGCAGCGACTCAAGCTCCAAACAGTCAGTGTCTTGCGTCTCACCTGCCATGTCTTCCGGGTTTTTGTTGGTCATTCCTTGCAAATCTGGTCCAAGGCCGAAACTTGAGAAGAACGGAAGGAATTTTACACCTGTGGCCCGGAAACCCACCACTCGAAACCGATTTCACTCATCAGATCTGACAGAATAGTGCCTCAAAAGCAACAGCCTGAAGGGAGGGTTTGGTGGGATTTTGCACTGAAGAAAAGTTTTTCAAAAACCACGACTCCACCTTCTGCTGCCGATCGATCCTCCACCGCCACTCGCCGTCGATACTGCCGCCTCGCCGGTTGAGAGGCCAGATCGGATCTGGGCTCGGATTCCGCCTCCAAGGACTACAACCTACTCTCTGTATACCACTTGACAGGACCTAGTGAGGGCTGTCTCTGAATTCGCGCACAATTGGAAAGAACACAGGAATTCGATGGGGATTTGGGGATCGATTGATTCAGATCCGAAATAGGAAGCTAGGGTTTTCGCCAGTCGGAACACGGCGGCTACAAGGGCCAAGCCCGAAATAATTCAGCGTGCCCCTCTCCACAAGCCGGAGGGGGTTATATAAAGCAAAATTCAGGTAAAGTAGATAGCGACAGGTAAAAGGACAGCGCGGTAACTTTTAAAAAATAGAGCGAAACGATTCCAGCCGTCCAGATGAAGATCAACGGCTGAGGACACCCTTAAACGGCGAAGCGGTAAGTACTTCACCTCGCCGCCCGATCACAGATCAACGGTCCTACCTCCTCCAGACAAACTCACAGCACTGTGGATTATCAGATGAACCTCAGCTTTGGGCAGGCCTGACAGTCTTCTTCGTCCCGTACATCGTCGTCCGTCGTCGATTACCGCCGTTCCGGTCAACCCCGACTCTCCCCAACCTCGCCACCGAGCTAGCTGTGAGCTTCTCCCCCAAATCCCCCTTCTTCCCGCCTCGATTCATTGCCGTAGCCACCGTCCCCGAACTCGTTTGAGCTTCCGCGTACACGTACGCGTACGTGCGTGCTGGAGCCGCACGCTGCTACGGTCTGCTCACTGCTGCTCCCTGGCCGCGCCCTGGTCCTTGCACTGCGCCCGTCTGCGCGTGTGGCCGCCGCGCCCCGGCCGCGTGCGCACGCCGCCCGCGGACCTGTCGCTGCTGCTGCTCACTACTCCTGCTGCTCTCTGTCTGCTAATCGCTGCTGTTGCTCATGCTATTGCCGCTGATTCTAGCTGTTGCTTTCTGCTGCCGCTGTTGTGGCCACCCGTGCTCTAGTTAGTAGCTAGTTTAGGAATAGTTAGTGCTTAGGTTATTAGATTGTCTAATTAGGTGTAGTCTATGACGTGCGGTCTACCTGAATTAGATTAAAGAAATATCATGTAGGAAGTTATTAAAACACAAACATGTGGACTCTACCTTTCATGTAGGAAGTTATTAAAACACAAACATGTGGACTCTACCTACACTGTTCATCTGTTGACTAGTCAATCTTGACTGGGTCAACTAGACCACTAGGACCCATCTGTCATACACTCTGCCTAGACTTGAGCTAGGTGACAAAATTATTCTGTTTTTTTATTTTCGAATTAAATAAATACATCAATTCTAGAAATTCTTTTAAACGTTAGAAAATCATATAAAATAAACCATAACTCGGATGAAAAAACTTTGTACATGAAAGTTGCTCAGAACGACGAGACGAATCCGGATACGCAGCCCGTTAAATCGCCACACATCCTAGCATAGCAAACACGCAACTTTCCTCGGTTCATCGTCTGAACATAAAACACCGAATACTTTCCGGATGTTTCCCCTTCGCCGTACCACCTCTTGCCGCTAGGGCACACCTAGCACCGCGTATTGCCATGTTACACTTTGTGATGCTTTGATTGCTTTGTTATTTATTGTGTTCCTCCGTTACTTCTTTCCGGTGAACCCAGACCGCCGGGCGACCCGATTCGACTACGGAGTTGGCGACCCTCCTTCTTGCCGGATCAACCGGGCAAGCCCCCTTGATCACCGGATATCGCCTATTCTCCTCTATCTTGCTTGCATTAAAGTAGTGTAGCATATTCTTGCTTTAGTTAATCCTATTACGATGCATAGCGACATTGTTGCTACATCTATTGATACCTTACCTGCAATCCTAGATACTTAGTATAGGATGCTAGTTTATCATCTGTGGCCCTACATTCTTGTCCGTCTGCCTTGCTATACTATCGGGCCGTGATCACTTGGGAGGTGATCACGGGTATATACTATACATATATAACATACTCCCTCCGTTCCTAAATATAAGGTGTATTATTTTTTCAAAAAGTCAAACTTCTCTAAGTTTGACTAAGTTTTTAGACAAAAATATCAATGTCTAGAATACCAAATCATTATCACTAGATTCAGCATGAAATATATTTCTATATTTTAAATATTCAATATTGTAAATCTTTATAGATTTTGCTATAAAGTTGGTCAAACATAGACAATGGTTGACTTTTTGAAAAACTAATACACCTTACATTAAGGAACGGAGGGAGTACTACAGATGGTGACTAAAGTCGGGTCCGCTCGAAGAGTACCCGCAAGTGATTCACAGTTGATTAATGAAAGGACCTTTGTCCCGACGGCCCTCTGTGTGGATCTTAGTGGCGGAGCGACAGGCGAGTTGAGACCACCTAGGCGAGAGGTGGGCACGCCTGGTCGGCGTCATGATTGCTTCATAATAACACGCTTAACGAGATCTTGATATTTGATCGAGTCGGCCACCGCCTATCGCACTAACCAACTACGCGGGAAAGATATGGGCACTTTCGATGTCGTGGTATCGGTAAGCCTTCTAGACATCGGCGATTGGCGGCGCGCCGGATTGGAACGTAAGCTTGCTCTTGTATTAGGGGCTAGTTACGCTTTCGGCCGCCCACGCAGCGTCTTGGTGTGCAATGGGCGATGGGCCCAGACCCCTGCGCCATAGGAGTTAGACCGGCGTGCTGACCTCTCTATTAGGCCTAGGTGGGGCATGACCCAGGAAAGTGTGTCCGGCCAAATGGGATCGAGCGTGTTGGATTATGTGGTGCACCCCTGCAGGGAAGTTTATCTATTCGAATAGCCGTGTCCCTCGGTAAAAGGACGACCCGGAGTTGTACCTTGACCTTATGACAACTAGAACCGGATACTTAATAAAACACACCCTTCCAAGTGCCAGATACAACCCGGTGATCGCTCTCTAACAGGGCGATGAGGAGAGGATCGCCGGGTAGGATTTTGCTATGCGATGCTACTTGGAGGACTTCAATCTACTCTTTTCTACATCTTTGCAAGGCGGAGGCTGCGAGCGTAGTCTTGACGGGATTAGCTATCCCCCTCTTATTCTGGCATTCTGCAGTTCAGTCCACCGATATGGCCCTTTACACATATACCCATGCATATGTAGTGTAGATCCTTGCTTGCGAGTACTTTGGATGAGTACTCACGGTTGCTTTCTCCCCTTTTCCCCTTTCCTTTCTTTACGGTTGTCGCAACGGATCTTTGGAAACCAGGGCGACGCCACCGTCGGCATTTACTACTACTACTGGAGGTGCCTACTACTACGTGCAGGCTGCTGACGACGACCAGGAGTAGTTTAGGAGGATCCCAGGCAGGAGGCCTGCGCCCTTTCGATTTGTATCTCAGTTTGTGCTAGCCATCTTATGGCAAGTTGTTTAACTTATGTCTATACTCAGATATTGTTGCTTCCGCTGACTCGTCTATGATCGAGCACTTGTATTCGAGCCCTCGAGGCCCCTGGCTTGTAATATGATGCTTGTATGACTTATTTATGTTTTTAGAGTTGTGTTGTTATATCTTCCCGTGAGTCCCTGATCTTGATCGTACACATTTGCTTGCATGATTAGTGTACGATTGAATCGGGGGCGCCACAACGAGTCTATTGCATATGATGCTAAAGGAATTTCTTCCTACTTTGAACATTCAACATTGCACTCACTTTTATTTTATAGACCACCAAGTTAGCCGGCGGAAAAAGAACATCCCTTGAGCCATCCAATCTTGCCTGCGGCGGCTACACCAGCGGTATTTATACCCTTGAAAGCTAATCAGTCAATAGAAGCCCATGTTTGTTTCAGTTTATTGCTTCTGAATTTGTGCCACTTCTGATTGCTCTTTAGTTGGTTGTTTCTGAATTGGCCAATAGATAGAAGCCCCTGAAATTGTTTGATTGTTTCCTTAGGTGCGGTCTATTTCTATCTAATCTAACTGTCTAGGCATGCCTGCATGACGAAGTATTGGGGTTATCTATCAATGTTACAGACCTATCCATGCATTATTGGAAAGCTAGAGCTGGAGTAGGTTGGCTGTGGACACGCACAAAATCCTTTTCAACTTTACCTGTTTTATCAATGTTATCAAATTTTGTTCTGGCCTGTGGCTTTCTGAAATCTTATGGTCTTATTTCTTGCAGACAGAGCAAGTGGGTCTGAAGGAGTTGGGCAGTGGGTGGTTCCCATCACACTCTGTTGTTGTTCATACTCGGTTCAGCAAAACTTCTTTTTCCATGGAAAACCGGAGGATTTCAGTTATTTAGTGCTCGTAGAATGTAAAAAGAAAGATGGCATAAGGATGTTTAACCAAATGTCCTTTTGTTGGTTTTCCTGTGTAATTAGCACTTACAAATATGGCGTGCAGGTAGGAGAATGCTACGGTTCTACCTGCATCTGATGGGTGACGTGGCTCAGCCCAGCGGCTCTACAGAACCATAACCTGGGATGGTCATGCCTCTTTGCTAGAAAAGATTGTAGCTTATGAAGTTTGTGTCTGACTCGCCATTAGATCGTTCAATATGCCCCCTTATGGTTTAATTGATGATTTCTTTTTCTTAGTTTTCAGGCTGTGTATACAATCAGAAATCTTATAGACTGGAGAGAAGGCTGGGTGTTTGCCACATTGTTTCGGCTACTTCCATCTGGCGATTCCAGGTTAGTTAGAACATCTTGTTTCTGATTGTGAATTTTGCACATTGGGACTGTTACTCCTTATGCTACAACTGAAACTTAGAAACTGTAGATATTTAGCTTGCACAACCTGGCTACTACTTTTGTACACATGTTTGAAATTTTCTTAGGGATTAAATAAACAATTTTTTTTGTTTCCTAAACAGAGTAAATCATAGCTTTCTAGATGATAGTTTAGGTCTGTTAGTAACTTGGTCTGAGTGATGTTATTGTCTTCATTAAGACCAATGCAGCCCCTGATTTTCATCGAAGTCGCTCTCAAAGACATGGCCACATATATACATGTTATTAAAGTTTGGCATGGTTTTTTTTAATAAATGGGTGCTCTACTCTATTCTGTACCTTGTGTTCTTTTGTGTTAACAGGATTTTTTGTTGGATAACCCTCCAATCGATGAATGTCTGTGCTCTTGCAGATTACTAATAGAGTGACAATCCTTCAGATTCAGGGGATACAATGTCGGATTACATTATGCGGACATATTTAAGGCAAAAATTCTTGTGGTGGAGGTATTACGTGCTACCATTTTATCAGTATATAACCAACTTCCATTCATTATAAATAGCAACAAGCAGTTTTCATCTCGAAGCATATTCAAAAGCAAAAACAATTCCTTCAAAAATTCTGAAGGATTATAAAGACCAAGGGAAGTATTGTGCTAGCTTGAGGGACAAACTCACACCTACGAACTGGTTGTCTATTGCTGTTGTCAGTCAGGCTATCAGGTATTAATCTGGAAAGTTTCTTCTCAAGCATGTCATTGACATGTTGAGAAAAGATATGCCTTCCGTGCAGGTACCGCTACTAATATCTCGACAATTGTTGTCTGGAAGTGCAATAAACTGCATGCTTCTCTGGGTGTAGCGACAATTGTAAATGTATAATTCATCATGCGAGGAAAGTTTATTATAGCTATGTTTACTGATACATCTATTTTATGTATTTATTTGTTGGCATTTTTTACATATTTTTGCTACTCTTAACCCGATACCTGGTTTCATGCAATGGCTTCTCGCTAAGTTGGCCTCTCAAATAAAATTAGGAGACAGAGATGCAAGAGGGCAGTTCGATATAAGGTGCCAGTTCTACTTTCAGAGAATCCATCCTTTTCCCGGAGGAAGAGAAGGTGATATACAGTCCCATTTATGTTCCATTTAAGAAAACAAAATGGCGAATTTCACTTGACCCAGTTTCACCTCCTAAGGCTTCTATACATGTAGCCTTTTCTGAAAAAACTTTATTTTGTTCTTTTGGGAAGTTAGTGCCCATGATCTTTGTACTTTCTTTCACATACTTTGAATTGCTGAAGAAAGTGGGTATCTTAATTTTAAAATTCTGCTGCGAATATTTAGGCTATTCAGTTTAAAAATGAATAGGGTAAAGGAGCACTTCTTGATTTATTGTCATTTGTGCTCTTATTGTTACAGCAACGATCAAGTCAATGGTAAACAAGGAATTGAACGTTTGCAAGATATACTGAAATCAAGTCAATGTGTGAAGTATGACAAATTATCTGCTGCACTCAAATCTCCTCTTATGCGATTGCGCGCAAGGTATGTAAAAAGACACATTGGAATTTGTGAATGTTACCAACGATTGGAGTTAGCACTATTCATTCTCTGAATGGATGGAACATTATATGTTATCAATTGCAGAGACTGACAGCCTTCTCATATGATGTATGGGTATCTTAGAGAGAGAATACGAGGAAAAGCTCTAGATGTTGTTGCTAATTTTCACTTGCAAAATGGAGTAGTAAGCTACCCACTGTCACCCGGTTCAGTTTTAACTTTAAATCTTGATCCTAAGTATTGGATGCAGCTGTTTGGGCTCAGACTTAAGAAACCAGTTTTTTTCTTTGGTCTTCTACCTGAAATCAAAATTCTAATACTTGTCCCAGAACCACATTGTAATTTCGTTTTCTGATGTGATGTACTGTTGCGTTTCTCTGTATGAACTTTGGCTTAATTATATTGACTTTCAAGGAGTATCTATTTGAAAGAATTCAGTGGACATTACGTAACAGCTGAACACCACTTTTATTTTATGGTAGATGGTTGAGAGAATAAACTGGATGGCCGACAAATCCGAGAAGGGCATTGAACAAAGTGGAGGTATCATGTCAATTATCTGTACAGGTATGCTTTTAGCTTTTATCGAAACAAACGTCAATCTGGATACCTTCGGATGGCTTTCACGGACACTGGCTTCTCTAACTCTATCAATATGTTGAGGTTGGAGAATATAGAAGAATATGCATCGTCTTATTTGGCTACAGGGATTATCGATACGTCACCTAGCCTCTCCTAACATGTTGAGGTTATAGCTCTGTGCTTGGCTGGTATGAGATTCTACATCTTATGTTATGACATGACGTTTTTCCTCTGTTGTACTTCAGTGTTATTACCGGTGTTTTCATTCTATCTTCAATAAACTGCCAGCATATTAACATCATTTTCTTGCGAACAATATTAACATCATATTGGCATAGTTGCAGTGTGAAAATTTCTTGAGCTAGATCTTAAGTAGGTTGTCCTTTCTTTTGCCCGGTGCAACGCACGGTCATTTGAACTAAAACTTGAGCTTCTCGCGTGGTCATGGCCTTTAGTAAGATGTCATCTGATAGTTTCACAATAAAAAAAATTGTTATTATCCAGAAATTTTATTTTATTTTTGTTCATGAGTGTTTTTTTGTTCAGGAGTATCTCTCATGGGTCTCAAAATGATTTTTTAAGGTCTAGGGGCTATTTCTAAGTCACCAGTGATCGATCCCCCGCCGTTGCCGTTGATCCTTGCCGAGCTTCAAAGATCCGCTATCTGAAGTTATGCTACCACAAAACGCCAGTTCAGTAATGTATTCTATTATTTTTCCTGATTTTGTGTCTATACTGTACAATTCCTCTCAATGAATTAGATAATAACGTGCATCTTCCTATTTTTATATGTTTTGTTATCTGGTTGCTCTGGTTGATAAAGGAATTTGCACAGGTGCACTTAAATTGATTATTGTTATAGATGACGTATGACTTGCATGGTTCAATTTGGTACATTTTTGTTGCACCTAAACTTAGGTATATACATGTTCATCGAGGTTGAAAAGTCATTATTGATATTTGAAATTATTTCTCAGGTTTTGAAATTCAGCAAGAAGAGTGCCAACCAGGACGTGGCAAGATCAAAACAAACATAATCTTCCATGTTTTCTTCCTTGCTCATTTCGCTGCTGTGACAAAAATTTAACAATGTATTCCCGTTGCAACGCACGAGCAATTTTCTTACTGAATTTGGGTACACCAGTATTCTCAGTGCATCAGTATTCTCTCCCGTTGCAACGCACGAGCATTTGTGCTAGTCTCTCCCTAATAATAAAGCACGGATTGACTCCGTGGGTTCACCGTCACAATGCGCTTTTTCCCGTGATTTTATGCTTTCACTTTGAATTTTAAAACTTATTCGAGGTGGTACTAAATTTTGTCTCTGCAACTGAATCACGCCTGGGCTTCACCCGTGCCTGGGCAGTCTTCTGCGCCTGGGCTTCAGCCCATCTGACTAGCGCCGGAATTTCATAAGAATTTGGTACACGGGTCACGCGCACTCCGATCCACTCCCGGCCCATTGAACTAGATCTAGCCATCGTAACTGCACACCGGCCCTGTTGCCCCCAGCCACCCGACGAGCAAGGCGCGGCGCCCGACCGTTCAGACAAACAACACGCCAATGCCGGTAGGAAGTGGTGGCGGCCACCACCGCATGGAGAAAGGAGAGCAGCTTTGGGTGGTGAGGCAGCAGGAGGAAGATGGAGGCGGAGCGGGCGTATGAGTGGATGCGATAGCTCTCGGTGGGGATTTTGGGTGCCTCTTGCTTTTTTTAATCAAAATTGTATGGGAAGCTGCTGGATGCGGACGTGCTCATCCAGGCGGCTGGAACGGGACCAGAATGCACGTGCCTAGGCATTCCTTCTGAGATTGGTATAGTATTACCAGACCAAGATGAGTAGTAAGTACTGTGATTGAAGTTTGGGTAGTCTGCTAAATCGAGATTGGTGTTGTTTAGTTTAATTCTGCTGTACTCCATTGCTGCAGGATTAAAAAAATTGTACAATTTTGGTCGTTTTCTGTTCATATTTTGCCCATTTTTCGTCCAAAAATTTAAATTTTGAATTGTGCTTTTCATCAGAGATTTTACACAAAAAGTTCAAAATTCCAAAATTCGCCCATTCGTTTAGGGATAGTAAATTTTTCAAAACAAAACACAAAACCTTGACTCGATGCTATGCGTGCTAGCACCGGTTACAATTTTTTTTACCCGATGAGCACCAACTATAATTACTTTGATGTTGTTTGTTGTTACTGTCATAATTTAATATTCATGCCTACCACATCTTACCAATACATTATCAGATAGTACACATAATACTTTTTTTTAATAATAATAAAGCACAGATTGATTTTGTCGGGTTCACCGCCACAATACGTTTCTTGTCGTGAATTTACGCTTTCAGATTATTTCACCTATATTATTTTCACTATCCGAGGTGGTACTATTTAGAAGCCATTTTGTATGTGTAGTTAACAGTTTTTTTGTTGGGCCATAAAAAAATTGTTCGCGGAGGGAATTTTGTCCCGATGGCTCCAACCATCTGAAATTTTATAGGCTTGTCATTCAAAACAAAGTTCGTTGCATGACTGAAATAATACCACCTCGCTTTTCTAAAACAAATTACAACAATTTATATATCTGGCGAGTTTGCAAATCAGCGAGCCAGCCTGAGGATCAACAAATAGACAGAAAAAATGGCTGTTGCCGGATGAAGGGCTGCTGTCGGAGCAGAGTCGGAGACAAGGAGATCCGGCATGACAGTGGCAGGGCGTGGGGCGGAGCAGTGGCGCTCGCCGGAGTGGCCTCTTGCCGGCGGCGGCGGGGAGGCTGCCTCGACACGAGGAGAGGAAAGGGCGCAGGTTAGCTAGGATGGGGCGCTGGCTGAGGTTGGCCCAGTTTGCTAGCTGTATTGGGCTCCCAGCAGCTGGGAAGCTATTAGATTGGAGAGGGAGATACAGACTAGAAGTTGTTGTTGCTCTACGTTTAATTCATGGCTAATGTTTATTCTTCATGTCTGTTATACTTTATAAAAAAATCAAGATAACATATCTGCGTTCTTCCAGAGTCTTAAAAAATATAGCTCAAAACTATTTCTTCAAGTATTTGTTGTGTAACATGTGTGTTACCACCCACTTACTACAATTAATCTTCGGGTCTTAGTAATTTTTCTGTAGTCATGAGGGTCACTTTACTTTGTAAATATTGAACGGGTTCAAAAAAGTTAAGTAATTCTATTATTTGAAATTAGTTTTTCTTTGGGAGACCAAATTAGTTTGTTAGCATCCATATCGAGTAATAAAGTTTTAATCAGTTTTTATATGAATGTTTTCTATTTTGTGTTTTGTATCATGTGAAAACTGTATAGCTCAGTTGTACATACATATCTAAATTGTTTTAATTTTTATCCTTTGAGGATTAGCATTGCATCTTGATAGTTCCATGCTGGTTGCCCAACACCACATCAAAGTGAAGATAAGGCCAGACAGAAGTGGCGAATTAAGAATTACAACTCAGTAGTGCACCATGACAGGTAAACTCTCGAATACCATGTGAAATCTTTAATTTATTTTGTATTTGTTGAAATACATGCAATTGCTATATATATATTTTGGTTAAATCTATAAATATTTATCTTTTATTCCGGTGCAACGCACGGGCATATGTGCTAGTCTTTCCCTAATAATAAAGCACGGATTGACTCCGTGGGTTCACCGTCACAATACGCTTCCACCCAGTCGTAATAGCTTTTACGATTCGTATAGACAAAATCGTAATATAAACATGGTGGTATTAATTTGGGAATGTCCTATATATGAGAAAACGATTCGACCCAGCTCCTTTGTACTCCCTTCGTTCCAAAATAGATAACCCAACTTTGTACTATTGGAACCGAGGGAGTAATATCTTATCGAGTAGCACGAGGCCTCGGCCCATCTCCACCTCCAACGCCAGCGTGCCGCCAGCTCTGCCACGGCGCCGCGCGCCGCCGGCCCCAACTCCTCCAACGCTCGCCGCCGGCCCCGACGCCTCCGGAACCCGCCGCCATCGCCAAGGATAAGGTGAAAACGGCGGCGGCGCCTCCGCCACTACACTACACAAGCACGGAAGCGGGTGGGATTGTGTGGTTCGGGAGTTGTGAGAGGATCAGGAGGAGACGATGGCGGCGCTGGGCGCCATGGGGTTCAACATCCCGCCGGCCTCGACTCGCGCGCGTGCCGTTCCGCTCACGGCACATCCTTCCTCAGCAGCCACACCTCTCCTTTAAAGCACAGAGCTTGCTGCCCCCATCCCTGTACAACGAACGAGCATGCCAAGGAGAGGAGCTCCATACGTATGGGAGGCCAGCCGCTCCCCAATCTTCAGATCTGACCGGCGAGCACCATCGTTGCCTGAAGCTTGCAGAGTATTACTAATTGCTTGTTATTCATTATTGCCTGAAGGGAGAGAACAATTTAGTTATTTGACCGGCAATTGATAGTTGTTATATATATTCTTGTGACTTCCAGATCAGGGCGCCTCATCCGACAGAATTGGATCCTTCCCTGTGGGCACACTTTGGAGGCTTGCGTTGTGCGGCATCCCCCATTCAAACACTCAGTCCGCATCCTTGTGCGGGAGACACACCAGGTACTTGCAGGTGCAAAACAGAGCAACGCTCTCACATTTTTTTATCTGAGGCGTATTGTTAACTTCTCCATAGATTATTCTCGAGCAGTCATGCAGGTTCACATCTGGGAGACAGTTTCTTGCGCCATCCTGAGGGCACCACATTGTAGGCAGCAACCTCTCCCGGGAGCGCTGCAGCTTCCTGTCGTATATGCATGCTCCTAAGTTTTGGGGAAAAGAAGTCTGATCGATGTTAAGTAAGTTTGGATAAAAGGAGTCTGATCGATGTCAAGAAAGGAGTGCAATAAGCATCCAGAACTCATAATTTTTGTGCGGATGAGGCCTACAGAGACACCATCATAGTCGTGTATTACAAACATAAGAGTGCAAAGGAAACTTACTTTGTGTTGATGCCCTGTTCTTTTATATATATGTCTGAACTCAAGCAGCTCATCTTGACAAGTAATTGGCACGACAATAGCTGTACCCATGGCCGCGGCTCCAAGGAGGATCTTTCTCTCTCTCTCCAATGCCTAGACTGACGAAGGTGCGTTTTAACACCAAGTAGCTTTATGTAGGTCATGGTATGAGCGTGTGTGCACTAGCTAATGCATGGTTACAAAAATCTGATTACTCTTTCACTTTTGGATTTATTACCAAATTGTTCATGAAATCAGGATACTGTATATGTAAGTATACGAGGTTCAGACTAAAATTTTGATGACCTTCCATTTATTACACTGCATTTTGATGATGAGAATGTCTGGTCAGAGTAATGCATGGAGCAAAGAAAGTTACCTTCTGATGTCTATGTGTACCTCCACATGATCAGAACATGTTCGTTCATGAGGTTAATTCTTGATACAGTGTTTCAAAAGCTCACTCAGAGAGTACTTAGAAAAGATTGAAGCACTAGCTGCCACACTCTCTGCTCAAGTGGTATGTTTCTATCATGTCGATTCATGTTTATATTGATATGATGAATTCGCTCACCTGCACGCTGCAGAACCTAAATACGACCAAGCCATCTTATGTCCCCGGACTCTTTATTGAATCGACTTCTCGGATCAGTACATGTCACCATAGTTATTGTACCTTCTAGATACACTTCCATTACAATCATTTGGATGCAGCCAGAAAATGAACATCCGGTTGATGAGATCAAAGAAGAAACCTCCTACCATTAGCCCTTTTCTTTTATATATGTGAATCAGTTTCAGGAGAGGTGGTGCCAGCTTTACTGCCAGGAACAATTAAGCTTAGTGCCTCTACGAGTGGCACAACATACACTTATAATTCGACTACTTACTAAATGGCTGCATGCCTCTGTGCATATGATGCACATAATTTTAATAATACTCCTTTTTAGGCTCTCATTTATCTGTTGTCTTTTCAGACTAAATATTTCTCACTCATACCAAGACACTAATAGAATGTAGCCACATCAATTTAGAAATCACAACAATTGTCATGTTTAAACTAAATGCGTGCTATTCTGATACATATTTCTGGCAATACTAGATATGTTCTTCTGGTAAAAAACTAGATATGTTCCAATCTGATTCTCCTTTTCTATGTGAAATACTAATTTCATATTATTAGTTCAGGCGCAGATTCGTTAATGTGTCAATGTGACCTTGAATAGTGATTGTTCTGAGTTGGGAAGGTCCTTCGTGTAGCTCTCATTAGGCACTAGAAACAACCTACAACGGTTTGCTTAGTACCATGCTATAAACCTTACTGATACTGAATTAGTAAAGAGTAAAACCTATTGACTACATTACTTACCTATCTATCAAATGTAGAATCTATACTTTGTGGTGCCCCTTATTTCCCCCTCTTTTGATTACACAATTCAGTAGAAATTAATATGGTTGTATCCTGCCAAACTGACCTGATAAATAAAGCTAAGGACTGTACGGACACGTGTAACAACGTTTGTAAATTCAAGAAAGGAAACTAAAAGCACATGCTGATATGAAATTCTTTCTACTGTAGCTTGCAAGTGACTAAGGATGCGGAGGACCATCGCCGCCAACAAGGGCCAACAACAAGGTATAGCACTACAATTCGCAGAAAAAAAAGAAAAAACAAGGTATAGCACTACAACCTGGTCCCTGTTCGTTGAGGTTGGCCGTAACCCCGTTGAAATTAATTTGGTGTGGTACAATAATTTCATTATATCCATCCTCCAGTTTTATTCACTGTCCTAAATTATATTATGTCTCGAGCCATGCTTATTGGGCTGGTACATATGAATACGAGCACATGCTGTAATGATAACCATGAAGCTTGTCATCATAATTTTAGTTTTCAATTGGATTATGCCTCACATGAAAATTATTTTGTTGAGTTTGCTCCCACTACTATTCAGGAGAAGAAATTTGCTTATGTGGAGAGTAGTAAATTTTCTATGCTTATAGATCATGAAAAGAATGCTTTAGGTGTTGGTTATATTGTTGAATTCATTCATGATGCTACTAAAAATTATTATAAGGGAGGAACACATGCTTGTAGGAATTTCAATAATGTCAAGTTTCCTCTCTATGTGCTTAAAATTTCGAAGCTATGCTTGTTTTGCCTTCCTATGCTAGTTGATTATTGTTCCCATAAGTTGTTTGCTCACAAAATCTCTATACATAGGAAGTGGGTTAGACTTAAATGTGCTAGTCATATTCCTCATGATGCTCTCTTTATGTTTCAATTCTTATCTTTTATGTGAGCATCATTGTCATCATCATGCCTAGCTCGAAAGGCATTAAAAAAAGCGCTTGTTGGGAGACAACCCAATATTTACCTTTACTGTTTTTGTGTGTTCACATGATTATGCTACTGTAATAATCATGTTTTATAGCTTTTGTTTCAATAAAGTGGCAAGTAAGACCTTTAGGATACCTTACGGTGATAGTTGTGTTGATCCTGCTGAAAATCAGAAACTTTTGCACCCAGTAAATTAGTTTTGTTAATTCATAGAAACGTGATTCTGATCAGTCACGCTAGACATTGTTGATGAATAATAAAAGTTGTTGAGCTCTGAGTTGCCGAGTCATGCATGAGCTAGATCTGGTTGGAGCAGGAATGGTCCAAGTCCAACACATCATCGGCACCATGCGCGCGCGTCGCGGTGCTCCATTATTGCCAACTCGCTTGTTTTCATCTATATATAGATCTAAAAATAACTCGTCTGCAGTCCTTCAAAACTGCCATGAATGGATTCCCTTTGCTCTGGATTGTTACATAAATTGCTTAGGACTTCCTAACTTTGTAGGATTTGTGGAGTTTGATATCGTTTGATCTGATTACCACAGTCGCTCGCATTTTTGATAGATTCTGTTTTCTATGTGTTGTTTGCTTATTTTGATGAATCTATGAGTAATATCGGAGGTATGAACCACGCAAGTTGGAGTCTGATAGATATTACACCAATATGAATTTAGAATGAGTTCACTATAGTACCTAAGTGTTGGTTTTATTTTCTTATACTAACGGAGCTTACGAGTTTTCTGTTGAGTTTTGTGTTGTGGAGTTTTCAAGTTTTGGGTAAAGATTCGATGGACTATGAAATAAGGAGTGGAAAGAGCCTAAGCTTGGGGATGTCCAAGGCACCCCAAGGTAAAATTCAAGGACAATCAAGAGCCTAAGCTTGGGGATGCGCCGGATGGCATCCCCTCTTTCGTCTTTGTCTATCGGTAAATTTACTTGGAGCTATATTTTTATTCACCACATGATATGTGTTTTGCTTGGAGCATTATTTTATTTTGTTAGTATTTGTTTGCTGTTATTTAGAATAATGTTTTGCATCTATATTTTCAATAAAAATGTCAAGGATAGCCTTTGCCATGCTTATTTTGCTAGTATACATGTTGCTGTTTGAAAACAGAAAGTTTATCGCGGTTGCAAAAATTCTCTAGAAAAATCAAAGAATGGTATAATGTTGAAACTTTTTTTGCATATTGAGCTCTGATAAATCTTCTACAACGTAGTATTTTTCTCATAATTTTTGGAGTTAGGGAAGTATTGATACTCTTGCATTCTTCTGAGACTATCTTTGTTTTGGCGATTCTTTGTTATGTTTGCATTGTTTGCATATATTGACTTATTTAATTATTCTATTTGAGGATAGGAGTGTTAAATATGCAGAGGCATTTAGTATGCAATGTTGAATAATAATTTTAGTGATTTTTTACAGTAGAAAATGACAAGGTTTTGCATTGGTTTATACTAACCTATCTCACGAGTTCTTGTTGAGTTTGGTGTGGATGAAGCTTTTGATAAAAGGAGAAATCATGATATGAGAGGGATTAAGGAGACACAGAAGTTCAAGCTTGGGGATGCCCAAGGCACCCCAAGATAATATTTCAAGAAGTCTCAAGCATCTAAGCTTGGGGATGCCCCGTTAGGCATCCCACCTTTCTTCTTCAACAACTATCGGTTAGTATCGGTTGAGCCTAAGTTTTTGCTTCTTCACATGAGTTGTGCTATCCTTGCAATGTTATTTTATTTTGTTTTGCTTGATGTTTGAATACAATACCAAGATCTGAAATTCTTTAATAATAGTCTTCACATAGTTACATAATTATTTAGCTACTCATTGATCTTCACTCTTATCTTTTTGGAGTAGTTTGTCATTTACTCGTGTGCTTCACTTATATCCTATGAGTAAATTATTGAATAAGTTGAATGTCATAAATCTGAAATTATATATGTCTCATTTGCTTATCCCATGAGGAGTAATGACTTCACATCTAAGAAGTAGAGGTTGTAAATTTATTGAAGGTTAGCAAGCATTATATTGGTCATTTGAACAATTCATGAAAGAATATTAAAGGAAGGGAGATTTCACATATAAATATACATCCTAGACATCTTTTATAATTGTGAGCACTCATTAAGTATGACATGCTAAAGAGATGATGTTGGATAAGGAAGACAACGTAATGGGTTATGTTTTCTCACATCTCAGTTAAAGTATATTGTCATGGATCATTCAAACATGTTGAGCTTGCCTTTCCCCCTCATGCTAGCCAAATTCCTTGCACCAAGTAGAGATACTACTTGTGCTTCTAAATATCCTTAAATCCAGTTTTGCATTGAGAGTCCACCATACCTACCTATGGATTGAGTAAGATCCTTCAAGTAAGTTGTCATCGGTGCAAGCAATAAAAATTGCTCTCTAAATATGTATGATCTATTAGTGTGAAGAAAATAAGCTTTATACGATCTTGTTATGGAAGCAATAAAAGCGACAAACTGCATAATAAAGGTCCATATACAAGTGACAATATAAAGTGACATTCTTTTGCATTAAGATTTTGTGCATCCAACCATAAAAGCGCATGACAACCTCTGCTTCCCTCTGTGAGGGCCCTATCTTTTACTTTATGTCTTTTACTTTATGCAAGAGTCAAGGTGATCTTCACCTTTCCCTTTTTCATTTTATCCTTTGGCAAGCACCTCATATTGGAAAGATCCTGATATATATATATATATATATCCAATTGGATGTAAGTTAGCATGAACTATTATTGTTGACATCACCCAAAGGTGAATACGTTGGGAGGCAACACTATAAGCCTCTATCTTTCTCAGTGTCCGATTAAAACTCCATAACCATAAGTATTGCGTGAGTGTTAGCAATTGTAGAAGACTATATGATAGTTGAGTATGTGGAGTTTGGTAAATCAAAGCTCTGACATAGACCCTTCCTGAAAATAAGATGAATTGCAATGGTTTGATGACTGAGAATGAAGTTTGCTAGTTTTCAAGAAAGTTTATGGTCTATGCTTTGACATGTGAATTGCTTGTTACTTGTTCGTGAGAAGTTTTATGAGATGAACTACTGTTATGACATATAATCATGCTAGAAAAGGCGATTGAAATTATCATTGATCAAACTTGTGCACCTGCTAGCATTCACACTTCATAAATTCTTTCTTTTATCATTTACCTACTCGAGGACGAGCAAGAATTAAGCTTGGGGATGCTGATACGTCTCCAACGTATCTATAATTTATGAAGCATTCATGCTATTTTATTATCTGTTTTGAATGATTACGGACTTTATTATATACTTTTATATTACTTTTGGGACTAACCTATTAACCGGAGGCCCAACCCATATTGCTGTTTTATTGCCTATTTCAGTGTTTTGAAGAAAAGGAATATCAAATGGAGTCCAAATGGAATGAAACCTTCAGGAGCGTTGTTTTTGGAACGGAAGCAATCCAGGGAGCTTGGAGTACAAGCCAGGGAAGCTTCGAGGAAGCCATGAGATAGGGGCCCAATAATAAGGTGACGCATCACCTAGAATAGCCTCTGGACGAAATTTATGAAGTGGCATCTTGTATATTTCGTCCAAGGCTTCATGCACTCATTATGGTGGCTTCATAGTCCTGAAATCATCACTTGTAACTCCGTTCTTGTTCCCCTTGCGCATGCCATCATCTCCATGCTTGTTCTTGCTCCAATGTTCATCCTTCTCCAAGTTAGGCCCTTCATTTGTAAGCAAAACAAATGTATCCAATTTAGGCAACATCATATTCTCATGAACATTAGAATCATAACCAAGAAATGAAAGTACCTAATAATTTAATTGGCGTGGGCGAGCTCTAGTAATTGGTCCAGTATATGTAGCAGTAGGGACCGTGGGTGTAACAATGGTATTGATGTCCTCATCACACGTGATCCACTTGATGTATGTTTTGGTGATCAACTTGGGGGTTCCGCCCATAAACCTATGCATAGGGGTTGGCACACGTTTTCATCTTGACTCTCCGGTAGAAACTTTGGGGCACTCTTTGAAGTACTTTGTGTTGGTTGGATAGATGAATCTGAGATTGTGTGATGCATATCGTACAATCATGCCCACGGATACTTGAGGCGACAATGGAGTATCTAGGTGACATTAGGGTTTTGGTTGATTTGTTTTTTAAGGTGTTATTCTAGTATGAACTCTATGATAGATTGAACGGAAATAATAGCTTCATGTTATTTTACTACGGACTCTTGAATAGATCGAGCAGAAAGGATAACTTTGAGGTGGTTTCGTACCCTACCATAATCCCTTCGTTTGTTCTCCGCTATTAGTGACTCTTTGTTGCATGTTGAGGGATAGTTATATGATCCAATTATGTTATTATTGTTGAGAGAACTTGCACTAGTGAAAGTATGAACCTTAGGCTTTGTTTCCTATCATTCAAATACCGTTTGTGCTCACTTTTATAATTAGTTACCTTGCTGTTTTTATATTTTTAGATTACAAAAACCTATATCTATCATCCATATTGCACTTGTATCACCATCTCTTCGCCGAACTAGTGCACCTATACAATTTACCATTGTATTGGGTGTGTTGGGGACACAAGAGACTCTTTGCTATTTGGTTGTAGGGTTGCTTGAGAGAGACCATCTTCATCCTACACCTCCCACAGATTGATAAACCTTAGGTCATCCACTTGAGGAAAATTTACTACTGTCCTACAAACCTCTACACTTGGAGGCCCAACAACGTCTACAAGAAGAAGGTTGCATAGTAGACATCAAGGACCCATGACAAGAGCAAGAGCTAGAACTCTCGAGACCGAGGTGACTTCTCTCCTTAGTGATATCTCATACGATCCTCACGAGACATGGCTACTACCAAAGTCCGGAATGTTGTGCATGATTAGATACCAAGAGGACCCTTCCGAGGATGCACATGAAGATGATCAAGCCGCCAAGTCCACGGAAGAAGAGAACCAACAGAGGAAGGCATGAACAACTTCCAGGCACCGGACATCCGGCCATGGCACCGGACATCCGGCCCCTGGAGATCTACACCACAGCCAGGAGTCTGCAACAGAAGCTACAGGGCCCGGACATCCGGCGTCCAAATGGACATTGACCCTCATGCCGAAATCCGCCACCAAATTTCGACATCCGGACACGCCGTCGAGGAGCACGGATGGTTTGCCTCGATAGGCGATCGTCTCAACGTATCTACTTTTCCAAACACTTTTGCCCTTGTTTTGGACTCTAACTTGCATGATTTGAATGAAACTAACCCGGACTAACGCTGTTTTCAGCAGAACTATCATGATGTTGTTTATTGTGAAGAAAACAAAAGTTCTCGGAATGACCTGAAAATCCACGGAGATAAGTTTTGGAAAATATAAAAAATACTATCGAAAGAATCAAGGCCAGGGGACCCACACCCTGTCCACGAGGGTGGGGGGCGCGCCCCCCTGTCTCGTGGGCCCCCTGACGCTCCACCGACCTCAACTCCAACTCTATATATTCCGTTTCGCGGAGAAAAAAATCAGATAGAAAGTTTCATTGCGTTTTACGATACGGAGCCGCCGCCAAGCCCCAAACTCTCTCGGGAGGGCTGATTTGGAATCCGTTCGGGGCTCCGTAGAGAGGGATTCGTCGCCGTCGTCATGATCAACCATCCTCCATCACCAATTTTATGATGCTCACCGCCGTGCGTGAGTAATTCCATCGTAGGCTTGCTGGACGGTGATGGGTTGGACGAGATTTACCATGTAATCAAGTTAGTTTTGTTAGGGTTTGATCCCTAGTATCCACTGTGTTCTGAGATTGATGTTGCCATGACTTTGCTATGCTTAATGGTTGTCACTAGGGCCCGAGTGCCATGATTTCAGATATGAACCTATTATGTTTTCATGAATATATGTGAGTTCTTGATCCTATCTTGCAAGTCTATAGTCACCTATTATGTGTTATGATCCGACAACCCCGAAGTGACAATAATTGGGATACTTCTCGGTGATGACCATAGTTTGAGGAGTTCATGTATTCACTATGTGTTAATGCTTTGTTCCGGTTCTCTATTAAAAGGAGGCCTTAATATCCCTTAGTTTCCACTAGGACCCCGCTGCCATGGGAGGGTAGGACAAAAGATGTCATGCAAGTTCTTTCCAAGAAGCATGTATGACTATATCCGAAATACATGCCTACATTACATTGATGAACTGGAGCTAGTTCTATGTCACCCTATGTTATAACTATTACATGAATCGCATTCGACATAATTATCCATCACGGATCTAATGCCTACGAGCTTTTCACATATTGTGCTTATTTACTTTTCCTTTGCTACTGTTACAATCACTACAAAACTGCTATCTTTACTTTTGCCACTGTTACCGTTACTATCATATTACTTTGCTACTAAATACTTTGCTGCAGATACTAAGTTATCTAGGTGTGGTTGAATTGAAAACTCAACTGCTAATACTTAAGAATATTCTTTGGCTCCCCTTGTGTCGAATCAATAAATTTGGGTTAAATACTCTAGCCTCGAAAGCTGTTGCGATCCCCTACACTTGTGGGTTATCAAGACTAATTCTTGGCACGTTCTGTGAGCATAGCTCTATTCTTTGAGTCACTTGGGATTTATATCCGTTGATCACTATGAGGAACTTGAAAGACGAAAGAACTAAGATTTTGCCCTCAACTACGAGGGGAGGTAAGGAACGGCCATCTAGCTCTGCACTAGATTCTCCTTCTGTTATTTGTAAGCTTGCGACACCTAAACCTGCCACTGCTTTGAATTCTGATATGTCGCATGTTATTGATGATGCCACTTCTGCTATGCATGATACTTATGATGAAACTACTTCTGTCCGTGATACTATTGTGCCATTAGGTGAATTCCTTGATGAACAACTTGCTAGGGTTAGAGAGAATGAAATTATTGAAGATGCTATTATTGATGATAGTGATGATGAAAGTTCTCCCCCTGATTATGAATTACCTGTTGTTCCTGGGTTATGTTATGGATAAGGAAGCTGCTAGAGCTAATTTTGCTTGCAAAGATAGATATGATCTTAAGAAGTTATTAGCTAAATGGAAGCAGCAATCTCTTAATGCTAGAATGAAACCTGACCCTGCTTTTGCTACTTCACCTATCTGTGTTACTGATAAGGATTATGAATTCTCTGTTGATCCTGAGATAATTACTTTGGTTGAATCTGATCCTTTTTATGGCTATGAATCTGAAACTATCGTGGCACATCTTACCAAGTTAAATGATATAGCCACCCTGTTTACTAATGATGAGAGGTCTCGCTATTATAATATCCTTAAGATATTTCCATTCTCATTAAAGGGTGATGCTAAGACTTGGTTTAATTCTCTTGATCCTGGTTGTGTGTGTAGTCCCCAGGATATGATTTATTACTTCTCTGCTAAATATTTCCCTGCTCATAAGAAACAAGCTGCCTTGCGGGAAATATATAATTTTGTGCAAATCAAAGAAGAGAGTCTCCCACAAGCTTGTGGGAGGCTTCTTCGATTACTTAATGATTTGCCTGATCATCCTCTTAAGAAAAATGAAATACTTGATATCTTTTACAATGGACTAACCGATGCTTCCAAGGACTACTCGGATAGTTGTGCTGGTTGTGTTTTCAGGGAAAGAACAGTCAACCAAGCTGAATTACTATTGAATAATATGTTGACTAATGAAAATAATTGGACTCTTCCTGAGCCAATTCTTGAGGCAATCCCTGAGCCAATTGAGCCAACTCCTAAGCCTTTTTCCTAAACCTACTCCGAAGAAGAGGGGTGTTCTATTTCTAAGTCCTGAAGATATGCAAGAGGCAAAGAAATCAATGAAAGAAAAAGGTATTAAAGCTGAAGATGTTTAGAATTTACCTCCTATTAAAGAAATACATGGTCTTAATATACCACCTGTTGAAGAAATACATTGTCTTGGTAACCCGACACATGTAGTAAAGGTAAATTCTCTCTATAGATATGATAAAGTTGAAATTCCGTCTACTAAATTTCATGGCCCATGCTTAGATGAATTTGATGACTTTATGGCTAGACAAGAAAGTTTTAATGCTTATGTTGGTAGAGAGTTAAAGAATAATGCTTTCGAGATAGGACGCTTGAGTGATTATATGGCTAGAGTTATAGGTGAACTTAAACTAATTAGCAAATATGCTTCTATGGTTACCACTCAAGCTGAGCAAGTACTTAAAGCTCAAAGTGATTTGCTCGATGAATTAGATAATAAACATGACTTTGCTGTTAGAGTGGCTACTAGAACTGGTAGAATGACTCAGGAACCTTTGTATCTGAAGGCCACCCTAAGAGAATCGGCGGGATTCTCGGAGAAATAATTTAGAGGCACCTAGTTCTTCTAAGAAGAAGAAAAAGAAAAATGATAGGACTTTGCATGCTTCTAGTGAACCTACTGTAGAGACACCTGAGAATCCCAATGATATTTCTATTTCTGATGCTGAAACACAATCAGGTGATGAATATGAACCTAGTGGTAATGTTAATGATAATGTTCATGTTGATTCTCAAGCTAGCAGAAATAATGAAGTAGAGATTGAACCTGCTGTTGATCTTGATAACCCACAATCAAAGAATCAACGTTATGATAAGAGAGACTTTATTGCTAGGAAGCACGGTAGAGAAAGAGAATCATGGGTTCAGAGACCCATGCCCTTTCCTCCTAAACCATCCAAGACAAAGGATGATGAGGATTTCGAGTGCTTTGCCGAAATGATTAGACCTATCTTCTTACATATGCGCTTAACTGATATGCTTAAAGTAAATCCCTATGCTAAGTATATGAAGGATATCATGACAAATAAAAGAAAGATACCGGAAGCTAAAATTTCCGCCATGCTTGCTAATTATACTTTTAAGGGTGGAATACCAAAGAAACTTGGAGACCCAGGGGTACCAACTATACCATGCTCCATTAAAAGAAATTATGTTAAAACTGCTTTATGTGATCTTGGAGCCGGTGTTAGTGTTATGCCTCTCTCTTTATATCGTAGACTTGAATTGAATAAGTTGACATCTCTTGAAATATCTTTGCAAATGGTGACAAATCAAGCGCTATACAGCCGGTATTTGTGAGGATGTGCTGTTGTGGTTGCAAATGTCACTATCTTAACGGACTTTGTTATTCTTGACATTCCGAGGGCGATAGTATGTCAATTATCCTTGGTAGACCCTTTTGAATCTGCGGGGCTGTTATTGATTGCAACAAAGGCAATGTCACTTTTCATGTTAATGGTAATGAGCATACGGTACACTTTTCGAGGAAACATCCTCAAGTTCATAGCATCAATTCTATTGGAAAAATTCCAACTATCATTATGGGAGGTTTTGAGTTTCCTCTTCCTACTGTCAAGAAAAAGTATGATATTCTTATTGTTGGGGATGTTCATATCCCCGTTGAGGTAACTTAGTGTTATTCGAAATTTCTCCGATTCCGTGTTATTCGGAATGAGTTTGTTAACAAGACTTGATCAACCTTGTTAGTGGATTCATTTTGATGATCATGAGATGGATGAAACTAGAAGGCACAACCTTCATACCCTCTTTTTACTTTCTGTTATTTAGAATAAATAAAGCAAAAATAGTATTATCATGCATTTTACGAATTATCCGTGCAATAAAAAATATCCCAAAAATAAAAGTGCTCCAAATGCCCTGCAAATTTAGTGTGATTTTTATGGAATATTTGAGGATTTTAGGCACTAAAAACACTGCAGGGGGGAGCACCTGGCCACAAGGGTGGAGGGCGCTCTCACACCCCCTGGGTGCACCCCCCTATCTCGTGGGCCCACGGTGGACCCCCTCCACTTATTCCTGCACCCACACACTCCATCTTCTTCCCAAAAAATCCCCATCCAGCTCAAGCACGAGTTCTAACTCATTTTGCTGCGATTTTCGATCTCCTTGCTCAAAGCTCCATTCACAAAACTGCTTTGGGAGATTGTTGCTTGGTATGTGACTCCTCCATTGGTCCAATTAGTTTTTGTTCTAGTGCTTTATTCATTGCAAATTTTTGCTGCATAGGTGACCCTGTTCTTGAGCTTGCATGTTGAATTTATGAGGTCCCAAGTAATTCTAATGCATGATATAGGCTCTAGGCACTTGTAGGAGTGGTTGCTACCAATCTTGCTTAGTTTTATTCACTTTTATTTTGAAGTTACTAAAATTTCAGATTTTTTTGAAAAAGAATTATGTCTAGGAGAATGTACCAAGGTGGTTCCTCAACAAAGAAAGGACCTAGGCGTGCTATGCGTGAGCAAGACGAAGAACCACCAAGGGATGCTGAAGTGCGAGCTTGTGAGTGGGCATCAGACGAGTTTATGGTCAAAGCAAGCATCAAGGATGAATTTGACGCATGTGTGCGTAATGCCGATCTTGGGGACTTCTTACAAGATAAGTGTCCTCAGTACTATCAATTGACTGATTCATTCGTAAGAAGGTTTAAATATAAATCTTCGCGTAATTCTCAAAGTGTCCTATTTGATATTTATGATAAATCTTATACCATGGACTTAGAAGACTTTACAACCGCTTGCAAACTGCCGCAGTGGGGCAATGTTAATGACCCCCACAGATCTGAATATAAAGACATTCTTGCTAGTATTACTGTGGGAGAATCTAGGGATATAACACAAGCTACCATAGGGAGCATTCATTTTCCTGTTATACATTATTTTGCTCTCTTCATTGGTAGATGCATTAACAGTAAAGATGAAGCATGTCACATGTGTGTCCCTGATCTTTGTGTCCTCAAGAGTGCTGTGTTAGGTAATAGAGATTACAACTTGGGGGCAATAATTGCACGTGGGTTGCATAATAATGGTATGTCCGGAGATTTATTTGGAGGATTTATGCGACCGTGTTGCTAATTATCTTGGTATAGCCCCACGAGAGGGGATATGGAGTTGCTTCTGCTTATTTAGATTATGACGCGATGGTCAAACATCGTTTTCTTTTGAGTAACGAACAATTCCTCCAGTATCGACTAATCTTTGACAGACGTAGCGCTGTCCATGTTACTCTCCCTGCTCCTTCCCTTTTTGATTACGAGCAAAACGAAGATATGTTGTTACCAGGAGGAGGCGGTGAACACGAGGGAGAGCGGATGCGGCTCGCCAACATGCCGCAGCTCGGATGCATTTGTCTTTGCATCTCAATCGACCCGATTATAACTATGGATATCAGCCAGGCTATCCTTGGTATTAGACCAACTTAGGCCAAAAGCCTAAGCTTGGGGGAGTACGTATTTCTCACCGACTATACATTCATGTTCACACACTATTCTAGTTGTCGGTGCTCATACTCTTTCATTGTATTATCCATGCTAGTTTAATTTTCTTTTTCTAGCTTTCTTCTTGTGTGTTTGTTAAACTTTAAGAAAAAACCAAAAAAATTAGTTAGTTTAATTTCCATGATTGTAGTAGAAATTAAAATGAAAAAACCCAAAAAGATTTCTCGTTCTTCTTTTACTTGTTGGGAGCTTTCCCGTGTAGTTTTCTTTTCTTTTCTTTCCTTTGGGGGTCGAGAGTAGAAGACCATATTGAAAATGTTTAGTGGCTCTCATATGCATGATTGTTTATTTAACTTAGAGCTCATATTACTTTGTCTTCTCTCTTGAGTTGAATGCTTGCAGATTCCAGCTTAATCCAATGGACGTGCACTATTATTATTATACACACCATTCGGTCGTGCAAGGGAAAGGCAATAATGACGATATATGATGGACTGATTGAGATGAGAAAAGCTGGTATGAACTCGACCTCTCTTGTTTTTGTAAATATGATGAGTTCATCGTTCCTGATTTAGCTTATTGTGAAGAAAACATATTTGCAATAACATTTAGAAATTATAGTTGCTTGTGCCATGTTTAATTAGCTATGAGTTATAATGGTTTACCTTGCGTGCCAACAAACTATTAAAATGATTCTGATGTGGTATGATGGGATGGTATCCTCCTTTGAATGAATTGAGTGACTCGACTTGGCACATGTTCACGCATGTAGTAGAAACAAATCAACATAGCTGTCGTGGTTGGGAGCACGAACACCTATGGGGCAGGGCCCCTTCTGGTCCGGCGAGGGAGCGGAGGGTCGCGCGAAGAGCAGATCGAGGCGAAAGCACGCGGGGGATTTTACCCAGCTTCGGAGCTCTCCGGAGAGATAAAACTCCTACTGCTGCTTTGTGTTTGTATTTTTGTTCTTCTTGCTCGAGAGCGTGGGTGTGCTGCGGTCTCGAATCGGTCCAACCGAACCGAACCCCTTCTACGTGCGCATGGGCCTCCCTTTTATAGTCTAAAGGGGTCACCGACAGGTGGCAGCATAGAGAGAGGGGTAAAAAGGTTAAAACGCAGGTTGGTACAACCACTATCAACAGTGTCCCTACCTAACTCTGACGGCAGGGGACAAGGGCATTTAATGCCCGTTCGGTCGCTCCAACAGTGCAGGAAACGACCGTTAGGGGCGCCACCGATCGCCACGATGGCCTCCTAGTCACCTTCGCTCGCCACCTCGCACCGCTAGGCTGCAAAGCCACCCGCCACGTGCACCAGGAGTGATCCTGCGGCGACACGTCGTCGGGTGAGCTGGAGCGCAGAGTGGTGGCTTCGCCGCGGCAAGCGCCTTGTGGCGGTCTCTGTCTTGTCGCACCCGCGAGCTTGCCGCTCGTCGGGTCTTGTCGGGACGCGCGGAGCGTCGCAACAAGTCTTCTGAAGTGCCTTTGTTGGCCTTCCCGGCAAGCTCCTCTTGCCGGGGTCTCGTCCTTCCCGGCAAGCTCCTCTTGCCGGGGCCTTGTCTTCAAAGTTAACACTTTGTTCTTGAATGACAGTAAAATAAGGATGACGGAGGGTCTTGGCGGACGCCCGGCAAGCCTTGCCGCAAGACGCTGCCACTGCCCGTGCACAAGTTCGGGGTACTAAGGTACCCCTACTTTAGTACACCGACAGGAGCCCCCGGGCCTGGGCCATACACGGTGCCGAAGCGCCATGGGCGGGCCCAAAAGCGATTGCAGACGCACGCGGCTGGGTCCAAACCAGATCCACTCCGTATCCACCGTGTCCTCCCGTAATGGCACGCGTCAATCGCGGCGTCGTGGGAGACGTGGGTGGCGTGCACGATTTTCGAGGCGTCCCCCCCCCCCCCCGTGATCACGGGGCGGGGCAAGGTCACCTCATCTGTCGCCTCGGTTCTGCATCCCCGCCACGCGGCTTCCATGCGCTTGGGGTCGTGGGCGGTGGAAGTGGGGAACCGGGCCGTCGCGAGCGGGGGCAGCGGGCCGCCCCCCACTCCCTGCTCTTTCTTTGCCTTGATTATTTGGCCAGGCGGCCGAGCCCCACCTCGCTCCTTAAAAAAGCGGAAGGGGAGCACTGAAGCCGCACTCTCTCATCTTCTCCTTTCTTGACTTCGCTCCCTTTCTCTCATTCGCCATGGAGAAAGGGAACCTGATCCTTCATCGGTGGCGGCGAGGGTCGCCGCCAGACAGCGATCCTCCCTATCCCGCACCCGTGGTGGCAGGGCCAGCCACAAGGGAAGAGAGAGGGGCGTCGAGGGCGAGGTCGAGGACGAGGTCGGCGCCGGGAAGAGGCGGACGGGCGGCGCGTCGGCTCGCCTCCGTCGGCGGTTCCTCTTCCCGGGGTCCATCTGAGGGCGACCCTTGCGAGTTCTTCGTCGAGCTGCGTCGGCGCCTCGTCGTCGCCTCGGCTTCCAGCTCCGTTCTGGCGCGATGGAGTTGGACCCGCCCGAGACGCTGAGATTGCACATGAGGGGTGGGATCGGCGCACGCGAGTCGATGTTGTATCCCCACCCCTAATGTGATGTATCTTGATCGTGGGTGGAAGGCGTTAGCAGTATCCTCGGCTGACGGCGGGTTTACCCTCCATTTTAAGTTAATGGAGGCGACCTCCTCTCCGTCAAGGTCTTGAGGACTCCGGCATTGAGGCGAGGTGCTGCGTGGACAGCTCCTCCGATGGCGAACTCCCCTCGGCGAGAGTGACGAGGAGGAGAGCGACAGCGACGACGAGGGTAGCGGGCGGCGGGATGGCGGGCCCGACTAGGTGTCGGGCGCCGCTTCGTGCGTCACCGGCGACCCCATCATCCGTGTCGCCGGCCCCTTGAACTCCTCGGGGTCGTCTCCTTGGGTGGCTGGCGTAGGGAGGCTGCGGAAGGGGAAGAGGGTTGGCGGCAAGGCCGTCAAGTCGGAGTACGAGGGCGTAGTGCCCTCGACAGCGTGCTGACGCCCTGCCGCCCCGTCTTCAAGCTCTGCTTCCGGTGCCGCCATCACCGTCCAGCCCCCGGACGGCCCCCGGGATGTTCTCTTGGTGTCTTCTGGCACCTGTAGCTCGCCTAGATGCCCCTTTTGCCCTTCTCGCCTCCTTGACCTACCTCCTGAAGAGAGGGACAGGAAAGGGATTACGGGCATCTTATCTTTTTTAATTTGTAAGCATTCGGGCCTTAGCTGTATCTAAAACTTGTAATCCTCTCTTTCATGTTTTTCATCCTCTTATGGATTGTATCTGAATGGGATGTTTTTTAATGAAAAGGGGATGCTTGCCGGGTTTTTGTCTTGCGGGTTGAACCCACGTCAAGGAGCTAATCCTTGGTATCCCTCGGACAGACATTTCATCTCCCGGCAACAGGCCCTGCCGCCTCCCCACGTCTCATCCCTTGTATGTTTTTACCCTATGCTTTTAGGGAACTTGCCGGCGCTAACACGCTTGCCATGAAAGGCGAGTCTGAACATCAGCAGCCCGCTGGCAGTGTTGCCTCCGGCAAGAAACCTCGTCGGGGCTAGTTGCAGCGCTCTTTTATTGTTGAGCGGACTCGAAACAAAGTAAGGGCGCAACTTAGCCACGAGCAGTTCCTCAGCGAGCTTTCCATACAAAACACGGCAGTTTTGGGAAAACGCGGTTTCGCATTCCCGATCCATAAGAGGATGCATGATGAGGGACGAAAGACTTATCGATATCGCAGCCCGGCAACTCGGCTTGCATGGATGAATCTTGGTACTGCAGCCCAAAGAACACCGGCTTGCGGGGCCCGGTAGCGCCGCCGCCCTTCTTCTCCTTCCTTGTCGCCGTTATTTTAGTTATGAGAACAACCTAGTCAGTGCCGTAACAAGTTACTTTCGTAATATAACTTTGTTCTGGGCAATGCTAGCTATGTTACTTCCTTTATTCGGTTCCATACCTTGTATGTTTTTACCCTATGCTTTGAGGAACACTGCGGCAAGAAACACACTTGAGTCAGGGGGACATCGCCAGCCTGTGGCGGTGTTGCCTCCGGCAAGAAACCTTATCGGGGCTAGTTGCAACAAGACTTGTATTGTTGAGCGGACTCGAAACAAATCAAGGGCGCAACTTAGCCACGAGTTGATTCCTCCGCGCACAGGTTTTCCATACGAGGCACGGACGTTCAAGGAATATAACTTAAAAATTTAAAACTTGATCATGCTCAAACTTTGGCAACTTAGCTTTTCTGTCTTCTGCGTTCCGGCAAGGCTATGCTTCTTTGAATGACGCCTAGTCCACATCGTTATCAAGCTCCGACAACGAGGACTAAAGGCGCCAAATATCGCTAGGGAACATCCGCTTCTCTGCAAGAATCTAGGATCCCGCCGAGCGTGATGCTCCCGACAAGCGTGTTCAGACACAACTTGTCGGGGCGCTCGCTTCAACGAAACAAACCCTAGGGCTTGTCGGAGCAGATCGCTCCTCGGCACTTTCTCGTGTTGATCCTGGGGACCTTCTTGGCGGCGGCTTCGGGGAGCTCTGCCGGAAAGTAGTCGCCAGTAACCAACTTTCTCTTCTTGTGGCTGCATAGATTTATCCTTGCCGAATCAGAACTTGTCGGGAAGCCCCACAGCTTGTCGCCGGATTAAGCTTGCATGACGCTGGCTCATCATCCACCTCCCTCTCCGCCACTAACGCAACATCGACCACTTGATTGGTTGCGCTAGATATAACAACAACTTCTCTTGTGGCTTAGGTGCGACAAGTGTTGGAGTCGAGGATAGGTATCTCTTGAGTCTGCAGTGCAGCAGCCTCCGCTTCGAGCCCATTTCATTGGACCTGCCTTTTTCAAAATTTTGAAAAATGGCGGTAGCTCAACAGAACTTAGAGATGAACCTCATCGAGAGCAAAGAACACAGCCGCAAGCCTTCGCACATCCTTGACGCGTTTCGGGGCTTCAATCTGCTCAATAGCCTTGATCTTGTCAGGGTTGGCTTCAATCCCCCGCTGAGATACAAAGAATCCGAGAAGCTTGCCGGAAGGGACTCCAAACACGAACTTCTCGGGATTCAACTTGAGATTGATCTTGCGTAGATTTGCAAAAGTCTCGTCCAGAACTTGGATCAGGGTCTCTTTGTCCTTGCTCTTGACCACTATGTCATCCATGTAAGCTTCCACATTTCTGTGCAGCTGTGGCTCAAAAGCATGACTGACTACTCTCGCAAATGTTGAACTAGCATTCTTTAGTCCGAAAGGCATCCGTACAAAGCGAAGACGCCACATGGAGTAATGAATGCGGTTTTCTTCATCCTCTTACGCCATGAAGATCCGATGATATCCTGAGTATGCATCAAGGAATGAAAGCGGATCACATCCTGCCGTGGAGTCGACAATCCGTCAATGCGCGGCAAGGGAAATGGATCCTGGGACAAGCTTTATTAACATCGGTGAAGTCAATACAAAGCCTCCACTTCCCGTTTGCTTTGCGCACGACTCTGGATTGGCTAACCACGTTGGATGGAGTACTCCTCGGACCAAGCCCGCTGCTTCCAATTTCTTGATCTCTTGAAAGAATGAACTCTTGTCGCTCTCATCGCTTGTTTCTGACTCTCGCTTGACGGGCGCGCATGAGGGCAGACGGCAAGGTGGTGCTCAATTACTTTCACAGGAGCGCCGGGATGTCAGATGGTTGCCATGCAAACACATCGACATTCGCCCGCAGGAAAGCAATGAGCGCGCTTTCCTATTTAGGATCAAGCGTGGGACTGATGGTGAAGGTACCACCAGTGCCGTCCTCCTTGGCGGCCACTTTCTTGGTCTCTGGTTCAGCTGTCTTTGCTTTCTTGCACTTGCCGGTGGAGCTCGATGGTGCGTCCTCGACGGTAGCGCAACACTCCGAAGAGGTGCGCTTGCCGGAGTGGGCATCAGAGCTACTCTTGCCGGAGTTGATCTTCTTCTTCCCCCTGGGAGCTTCAGCGGCAAGTGGTTTGCTCTCTACTGCGGCCGGTGCTTCCCGGTAGATTTTGTCGGTACAGATAAGTGCATCTTTCTTGTCGCCATGGACAGAAATAACACTTATCGGACCAGGCATCTTGAGCACATTGTAGGCGTAGTGAGAGGCTGCCATGAACTTGGCGAGCGCTGGATGGCCAAGTATCCCATTGTAAAGCAATGGGAAATCAGCAACATCAAATGTGACTCTCTCTGTTCTGAAATTCAGCTCGCCGCCAAAAGTCACCGGCAGTGTGATCTTCCCCTTCGGCTTGCTCCTTCCCGGGTTGATTCCTTGAAAGGTACCAGTCTCTTCGAACTCGCTGTCGGGGATCTGGAGCTTGTTGAGCACCGCGGAAGAGAAGCACCGCCGTCAACGCACAAAACCTCCGTCGCCTTCTGAAACTCTTGGTCGTCGGTCTCATCCTCGTCCATCTCATCATCCTCATCTTCGTCTTCGTCCTTGTCGCGGCCGCGGGGAGGTCTGTCTCCTTGCCGCTGCTTGGCCTTGCCGCGGTGCCCTCCCCGGGCAGGACGCTTCTTGCCGGATCCTCCGCCACCTCCCTGGGCCTTCTCCTTGTCGCGACGCTCATATTCAGCTTTCTGTAGCTCTGCCATCTGCTCAACCTTCTTGCACGCTTGGAGGTCGTGGCCCTTGGTGCGGTGGATCTTGCAGTACTGCTTGCCGGAGCCGTCCTGCTTGTCGGCGGCCACCACAGCCTCGCCGGAGTCACCAGCTTTGACCTTGTCGGAACCGCCTCCGTTGCCGGACTGCTCGACAACTAGCACATCCTTAGCTTTCCTCTTTCTGTTATTCCGCCTCCGGTTCCTCTTTGCCGGAGGGGCGTCCTCACTGTCAGATCCTTCTGCTCCTGCATTCTCTCCGGGGAGTTTCCTCCCTTCTTCAGCCCGTGCACACTTGTCGGCCAGAGCATATAGCTCGTTGACATCTCTGATTTTGCACATCGCCATCTCCTCTCTCATCCTGCGGTTACGCACGTTCTGATGGAACGCGCTAATAACCGCGGCAGGGTGGACGTCTGGGATGTTGCGCTGCACCTGGCTGAATCTCTGTATGTACTTGCGCAGGGGCTCTCCTTCTTTTTGGGCTAGCAGATGAAGGTCGCTCTCCTGACCATGGGGTTTGTGGCCGCCTGTGAAGGCGCCGACAAACTGATGGCACAGGTCCGCCCATGAAGAGATGGAGTTGTCCGGCAAGTGCATGAGCCAAGATCTCACGTTAGGCTTGAGTACAAGCGGGAAGTAGTTGGCGAGGATCTTCTTGTCGCATCCCCCGGCAGCCTGCACCGCGATGGTGTAGATGCTGAGGAACTCCAACGGATGTATCCCGCCATCGCATTTCTCGCACGCGTCTGGTTTGAAGTTCTTGGTATCGCCATTTGGACTTGCCGCAGCTCACGGGTGAACGCAGGGCAACCTATCACAGACGGACAAGCCGCTGGTTCCCGGGCGCATGCATATCGACGAGGGCCCAGCCGCTGGTCGATTGACGCCGCTTCTCTTCTGCGCTCGATCTGAGTCGGCGTCTTCGTTCTGGAGAACGTGGCGTTGATCGCGGCGAGCTCGCGGGTCCGACGACGCGGTGGAGTCGGCGTCGAGGTTGGCCCGGCGAGTCGGCGATCTTGGCCTTCGGGGCGGGGAGTGCACGGTGGTGGCACCCCCAGCAGTCTTGTCGCCACCGGCTTCCGCCTGAGCGTCTTGCCGCGGCTTCGACGTGCTCGTTTGCCGGGGCTTGTCGGCGTTGGCGAAGCCAATGAGGCTATAAATGGCGGCCCTCCAGTCGTCGATCTTGTCCGTATTTGGAGGGTAGTCTAGGAGCAGCTGAGCTCGGGCGGCGCTTCCTCTGAGTCTTAGGTGGCGGTGGTGAGCGGCGCGAGGTGCGGGACATGCTCAAACTCCTAACAGTGTTAGAAGGAGCAACGTCTCGTCCAGGCGACCGCACTGCGCTCGTGCCAGCGTGTTGACGTGTACGTTGGCCTTGAGCGTCCCGCGACCCACCAGCTTGGCTTTGTTCCAACGCGAGCACGGTGCTAGGGGCACCGTGGCGTTGTCGACCTTGCACCTCCTGGGAGGGGTGCGGTGGATGTGCAGACGCTGAACCTTGCGGGGCCTTGTCCTTGGACCTGGTGTCGACGTGAGTCCCACCGTCGGCGCCCGCTCCTCCGCCGGCGTTCACCCTACCACCTGTTTGCTCCGGTGGCGGTAGGATAGTCGCAGGCGGAGCGGCCACCTCCGAAGTCTTCTTCTTCGGTGGCATGTCGATGAAGATGTTGATGTAGCATGCGCAAACACCGGATCAGATACGCACGACCTCGACGTCCCCTACCTAGCGCGCCAAAGATGTCGTGGTTGGGAGCACGAACACCTATGGGGCAGGGCCCCTTCTGGTCCGGCGAGGGAGCGGAGGGTCGCGCGAAGAGCAGATCGAGGCGAAAGCACGCGGGGGATTTTACCCAGCTTCGGAGCTCTCCGGAGAGATAAAACTCCTACTGCTGCTTTGTGTTTGTATTTTTATTCTTCTTGCTCAAGAGCGTGGGTGTGCTGCGGTCTCGAATCGGTCCAACCAAACCGAACCCATTCTACGTGCGCATGGGCCTCCCTTTTATAGTCTAAAGGGGTCACCGATAGGTGGCAGCGTAGAGAGAGGGGTAAAAAAGGTAAAAACGCAGGTTGGTACAACCACTATCAACAGTGTCCCTACCTAACTCTGACGGCAGGGGACAAGGGCATTTAATGCCCGTCCGGTCGCTCCAACAGTGCAGGAAACGACCGTTAGGAGCGCCACCGATCGCCACGATGACCTCCTAGTCACCTTCGCTCGCCACCTCGCACCGCTAGGCTGCACAGCCACCCGCCACGTGCACCAGGAGTGATCCTGTGGCGACACGTCGTCGGGTGAGCTGGAGCGCAGAGTGGTGCCTTTGCCGCGGCAAGCGCCTTGCCGCGGTCTCTGTCTTGTCGCACCCGCGAGCTTGCCGCTCGTCGGGTCTTGCCGGGACGCGCGGAGCGTCGCAGCAAGTCTTCTGAAGTGCCTTTGTTGGCCTTCCCGGCAAGCTCCTCTTGCCGGGGTCTCGTCCTTCCCGGCAAGCTCCTCTTGCCGGGGCCTTGTCTTCAAAGTTAACACTTTGTTCTTGAATGGCAGTAAAATAAGGATGACGGAGGGTCTTGGCGGACGCCCGGCAAGCCTTGCCGCAGGACGCTGCGACTGCCCGTGCACAAGTTCGGGGTACTAAGGTACCCCTACTTTAGTATACCGACAATAGCCTTCACGATATTTATGTTCATGGTAGATTATATCCTACTCATGCTTGTACTTGGTGTAAATTAATTTTAATGCATGTTCATGACTGTTGTTGCTCTCTCAGTTGGTCGCTTCCCAGTCTTTTGCTAGCCTTCACCTGTACTAAGCGGGAATACTGCTTGTGCATCCAAACTCCATAAAACCCAAAGTTGTTCCATATGAGTCCACCATACCTTCCTATATGTGGTATCTACCTGCCGTTCCAAGTAAATTTGTATGTGCCAAACTCCAAACCTTCAAATGAAATTCTGTTTTGTATGCTCGAGTAGCTCATGTTTCAACTAGGGCTGTCTCAGATCTTCCATGCTAGGTGGGTTATTCTCAAGAGGAGTGGACTCCGCTCCTCATTCACGAGAAAGGGCCAGATCCGGATGCCCATCCCATGATCCAAAAAGATCAAAGCATATAAAAATAATTAAACAAAACTCCCCCAGGGCTGTTGTTAGTTGGAGGCACTCGTTGTTTTGAGCAAGCCATGGATTGATGCTTGTTGGTGGTGGGGGAGTATAAACTTTTACCATTCTGTTTGGGAACTGACTATAATGCATGTAGTATGGAAGATATTGCCATCTCATAGTTGTTGCGTTGACAGTGAAAGTATGCCGCTCAAAATGTTATTCATCTCTATTTCAAAATCGAGCTCTGGCACCTCTACAAATCCCTACTTCCCTCTGCGAAGAGCCTATCTATTTACTTTTATGTTGAGTCATCACCTTCTTATTAAAAATCATCTGCTGGAGAGCACACTGTCATCTGCATTAATTACTATTGGTTTATATTGGGTATGACTTGACTAGATCTATTTTACCATGAATTACAATGTTTAGTCAGTCCTTGATCTTTAAAGCTGCTCTGCATTTATGTTTTGCGGTCTCAGAAAGGGCTAGCGAGATACCATCTTGTTATATCATATTATGATTGTTTTGAGAAAGTGTTGTCATCCGAGTTTTATTATTATTGCTCGCTAGCTGATTATGCCATTGATATGAGTAAATGTGAGACCTAAGTGTTATTGTGGAAATGGTTAGTTCATAATCTTTGCTGAAAACTTGAATGCTAGCTTTACATATTTACAACAACAAGAGCAAATAGAGTTTGTAAAAGTTTTTCTTTATCACTTTCAGTTTATCAATTGAATTGCTTGAGGACAAGCAAAGGTTTAAGCTTGGGGGAGTTGATACGTCTGCAACGTATCTACTTTTCCAAACACTTTTGCCCTTGTTTTGGACTCTAACTTGCATGATTTGAATGAAACTAACCCGGACTAACGCTGTTTTCAGCAAAACTGCCATGATGTTGTTTATTGTGCAGAAAACGAAAGTTCTCGGAATGACCTCAAAATCCACAGAGATAAGTTTTGGAAAATATAAAAAATACATGCGAAAGAATCAAGGCCAGGGGGCCCACACCCTGTCCACGAGGGTGGGGGGCGCGCCCTCCCCCCTGGGCGCGCCCCCCCTGTCTCGTGGGACCCCTGACGCTCCACCGACTGCAACTCCAACTCTATATATTCCGTTTCGCGGAGAAAAAGATCAGAGAGAAAGTTTCATCGCGTTTTACGATACAGAGCCGCCGCCAAGCCCTAATCTCTCTCGGGAGGGCTGATCTGGAGTCCGTTCGGGGCAACAGAGAGGGGGATTCGTCGCCGTCGTCATCATCAACCATCCTCCATCACCAATTTCATGATGCTCACCGCCGTGCCTGAGTAATTCCATCGTAGGCTTGCTGGACGGTGATGGGTTGGATGAGATTTACCATGTAATCAAGTTAGTTTTGTTAGGGTTTGATCTCTAGTATCCACTATGTTCTGAGATTGATGTTGCTATGACTTTGCTATGCTTAATGCTTGTCACCAGGGCCTGAGTGCCATGATTTCAGATCTGAACATATTATGTTTTCATGAAATATGTGAGTTCTTGATCCTATCTTGCAAGTCTATAGTCACCTATTTTTTGTTATGATCCGACAACCCCGAAGTGACAATAATCGAGATACTTCTCGGTGATGACCATAGTTTGAGGAGTTCATGTATTCACTATGTGTTAATGCTTTGTTTCGGTTCTCTATTAAAAGGAGGCCTTAATATCCCTTAGTTTCCACTAGGACCCCGCTGCCACGGGAGGGTAGGACAAAAGATGTCATGCAAGTTCTTTTCCATAAGCACGTATGACTATATCCGGAATACATGCCTACATTACATTGATGAACTAGAGCTAGTTCTATGTCACCCTATGTTATAGCTATTACATGATGAATCGCATTCGACATAATTATCCATCACTGATCCAATGCCTACGAGCTTTTCACATATTATGCTTTTCTCATTTACTTTTCCTTTGCTACTGTTACAATCACTACAAAACTGCTATCTTTACTTTTGCCACTGTTACCATTACTATCATATTACTTTGCTACTAAATACTTTGCTGCAGATACTAAGTTATCCAGGTGTGGTTGAATTGACAATTCAACTACTAATACTTAAGAATATTCTTTGGCTCCCCTTGTGTCGAATCAATAAATTTGGGTTAAATACTCTACCCTCGAAAGCTGTTGTGATCCCCTACAATTGTGGGTTATCAACAGCCCGGACATCCGGCCGTCACCCTGGACATCCGGCGCCTCCCGAAGCCCCGGACATCCGGCCCCTCCGCCCGGACATCCGGCCCCGTCCATCCAGATAGCAGCAAGGCC
The DNA here is from genome assembly GCA_021437245.1 of Aegilops speltoides. Lineage (NCBI taxonomy): Eukaryota > Viridiplantae > Streptophyta > Magnoliopsida > Poales > Poaceae > Aegilops > Aegilops speltoides. Next base: position 166,027,598 of record CM038144.1, read on the forward strand.
AACTCCACCAGCCCGGACATCCGGCCCGATAGCCCGGACATCCGGCCCCTCGCGAGCGCCCTGACATCCGGCCCGACGCCCGGACATCCGGCCCCCTCCTGCCTGCGTGCAGCGCATCTGGGCCATGGCCCATGTACCCCTTTCACCCCTTAGACTATATATACTCCCCCTCCACCTACATTCTAGGTTAGCATTGGTTTAGCTCATTTGAGATAGAGCATTGCTCATCCGTACCGGATCTATTCCTTGTGACTGACCGCACCTCTTCAGAGAAGATCCACCCGGATTCAAGGCCTCCATCTGGAGAAGACAATCAAGACCTCCTCACGGAGAAGAACTGTTACTCTTGTATCGTCCCTTGTTGACTTTGGATCTCGTGTTACTTTGTGCCTCGATGATCTAGCACTTGTGTGATCATATTCGTGTCGGTTGAGTGTTTCTCTTGTCCCCCCCCCCCGTGATTTCCCTCGTGTTCTTCCGCGTGTTCTTCGTGTTCCTCGTAGGCATTCTCTCCAAACGTGAAAGATCAGCCCATAGGATTCCGCCCTACATCATCTTGGTATCATGAGCCACGTTGATCACGTTTTTGGAGCCCCTACCCCGTGTTTTCTAGCTTGATTTTGTTGTTTTCATCCTAAATCCGAAAATCCCACCAAAAATAGCCCCAATTTTTTTTGTGATTTGTTTGTGTGATGAAGTTTTGTTGGATTTGATCCACGGATCTGCTTTGCATCGAGTGGATCTAGCTTTCCCCCATCTCTCCCGCAAATTCCATCCACAAATTCGTCTGAATTTTGCCCCGGAGTTGCCCTTTTTCCCGTGGAGTTCATCGCCTTCGTCCCCGATCCAGGTGCCCGGACATCCGCCCGAGTCCCCGGACATCCGGTGTCCTGGACATCCAGCTGTTGGCCCGGACATCCAGCCCCTGGCAGCAGCAAGTCCATCCCTCGCGCCCTTGTCCGCCTAGTTTCACCAAATTTCCCCCCGGTGCCCACGCATCCTTCCGCATACCACCACCGCATTTTCCACAAGCACCACCTCCGCTCAACGCTACCCCCTATGACAATTTTGACACGTTTTGGTCTTTGAGATTTTGGGTCGTGTTTCCCGTGTCCTATTGTGTTTCGGCTATATAGGTATGGTTCGACGTCAACATCACCACTGCTCATCTTCATCGACTACTCATCATCGCCAAGGACGGTAACCTCGACGACATCTTTGTCATACCTTGCAATTGCATTGATAACCACATGGCCTTACTTTTGCGTTGCTTACCCATCGAGACTAGCCATTGAGTATTGCCGGCAACGTGATTTGTGCACATTAGTGATCATACTCCATAGCATACATACCATACCATAGTGGTGCATATCTTGACATCATATTTTGTGTCACAAAGTTGTCATCGCATACACAATTGCTATCTTGGTTCTTGAAGTTTTGCATGAGAAAAGAGCTCAAAAGTAAAAGAGCCAACCAAGCTTTTAAGCAAAGAGGAAAGATAAGCAAAGAGCTTATAAGCAAGAACCATAGCATCATACTACATTAAGATTGTCATATCCAATCATCTTGGATCATATCACCGAAATACCATACATATAGCATACTTGGGATAGAGGTCATTGCATTTTTGCCTAGTAGGTTCTGCACAAGTTCCGTATCTGCCTTTGTGCAATCGTGCTAGCATCTCTCTTGTATTGTGCAACAAGAGCATTTTCGTGGATTCCACATTTTGGCTCATTTTTGGTTTGCACAATCCCACTTATCTATTTGCGTGTGTGTTTCTGTGTACATCTACTTGCTTGGTCTACTTGTTGCATTTGCAAATTTGTGAATCTTTTCCAACATTATTGAAGCTCACTTACATTTGCATCAAATTTTGTGTCACCATCCTAACCAAGCTCCACCATAAGCTTTTACTTGTGTAGGTGTGAGAACCGACACGAATTGGTACCAATAGTGCTATTTCATTGTCCGCATTTGAGTGAACTTGATTCATCGTCAACATCGGTCAAGGTACATTTGGTATAAGTTCTTCTCCTTCTACCACTCACATTTTGCTTGGAATGATGGATAGGCCAAGTACTTCTACCAACCCACTCTTCATCGAGCAAGATGACGCCATGTCATCATTCATCACCAAGAGCCACCTCTTTGGTGCACAACGAGTGTTGCATCAAGAGCAACAAGCGATGACCGACCGCATCGATAACCTCGCCACCGACTTGCGACTCTCCGAGCAACGTACAAAGGACTACTTCGACAACAAGCTCGACGCTCACAAGCAAGAGAATGATGCAAGGATGGACAAGATCCGCGCCTTGTTGGTCAACCATCCTCCTTCTACTTCTTCATACTCAAGACGAAGCCGCTCAAGTCGACACTTCGATGACACCTTCTCCGGCTCAAGTAGTCCGACATCGAACACTCTTCGACGAGCCGCGTCAAGACCGTCATGCATCTCGCAATCCTCTACACGACAAGCATTCACAAGAGCAAGTCGACGAGCAAGTACTTCATCCTCAACCACACCAAGTTGCTTTTGCACAAGCTCAAGAACGACAACGACAACGTTGCCAAGAGGAAGAACGAGCGCGTCTACATCAAGAGGAACAAGACGCCGAGGCTCAACGTCTTCAACAACAACACCGTTAAGCACAAGCTCTTGAGGCACAACGTGCCCTTCAAGAATCAAGTCGAGCCATTGCCAACCGCAACCGAGATCGGCACAATCAAGAGGAAGCACTTCGAGAAGAAATCCAAGAACGGAACTACCAACCGCGAGTGCAATGTCAAGTTCCTCAAGCTCCTCCACAAGCTCGACAAGTTCCTCCTCAACCTCAAGTTCAACAAGAGCAAGTTGATCATGGACTTCCTCCATGCCAAGAGAAACATGAGGATGATTATCCTCCACGTCAAGGGCGTCACCATCACCATCGCCAACAACACAATGAAGAGCAACGCTACAGCAAGCTAAAATTCACAATGCCCAAGTTCAACGGAAGCAATGATCCGGAAGAGTAACTATCATGGCATTGAAGGTCGACAAAATCTTTCATTTGCACAACTATGAGGAAGAGAAGAAGATCGCTATGGCATCACTTGAGTTCCAAGAATATGTGCTCATATGGTGGGAACAAGTTCTTGAGCGCCGAGAAGCAAGAGGTGAACCACCAATCACCACGTGTGCTCAAATGAAAGATGTCATGCGTGCATGCTTTGTGCCCACCTACTACAATCGCGATCTCTTGAAGAAGCTCCAACTCCTCAAGCAAGGAACAAAGAGTGTTGAAGAATACTACAGGGAAATGGAGATAGCCATGATTCGAGCCAATGTAACGGAAGATGATGAGCAAACAATGGCATGCTTCTTGAATGGTCTCAATCATCCCATCAAGAAGATTACCGACATCCAACCCGACTCCAACCTCATTGAGCTCATGCATCAAGCTACAAGGGCAGAAATTCAAGTGCAAGATTACTTCAAGTACGACAAGTACTCATCCAAAACCTACGGCTTCTCCAACATCCAAGCTTCAACGACGCCTCCAACTTCTACCTCTACCAAGCCATCTACAAAAAATGACGACATGCCAAGTTACAAGAAAACTTCGACAAGCTCAAGTTGTCTTCCTCCTACTACAAGCAACTTCAAGCCACGCGCTTCATCATCTACTCCGACCAATGAGACCGTCAAGACAAGCTCCTTCAAGTGTTTCACTTGCGGAGGCCGAGGCCACAAGTCCTACGAATGCACAAACAAGCGCACCATGATCCTCAACGACGATGGCACCTATGACTCCATGAGTGACGAGGAGATGAAAGCCCTTGACCAAGTGGACATGCACCGGCGCGTGAACGAGGATGAAGATGATCAAGTCTTTTGTGATGAGGATTCGAGCCCCGCTCTTGTTGTCTCCAAAGTTTTAACTCTTCAACATCAACAAGAAGAAGACCAAAGATGCCACATCTTCCACACAAAGGCCGGCATCAATGGAAGGTCCGTCAAGGTCATCATCGATGGAGGTAATTGTGACGACTTGGCAAGTGAAGAACTATGCTCCAAGCTTCAATTGGTCAAGATGAAGCACCCGCACCCCTACAAAGTCCAATGGCTAAGCGATTCCGGCACTATACGAGTTGAGCATACGGTCCAAGTCTCCTTCAAGATTAGCGCATATGAGGACACTTTGGAGTGTGATGTTGTCCTGATGTCCGTTTGCCACCTCCTTCTTGGTTGACCATGGCAATTCGACCGCGGCGTCACCCACAATGGGCGTACCAATCACTATAGCTTCAAGATGAAAGGGAAGGAATATGTGCTACGACCTATGTCTCCTAGTCAAGTGATAGCCGACAAGCAAGCCACCCATCATGGAGAGAAGAGTGAGAAAGTGATCCACCAAAAAGTGAGTGAGAGCCACAAGCCAAACTTGAGCGCCTCTTCGCCTAGAGAGAAAAACCTAGTCCTTTTTCCCACCAAAAGTGAGATGAGAGAAGTGTGTGAGAACCCATCGAGTGTTATGCATTTTGTCCTTGTGTGCAAGGATGGGGACCCAAAAACTAATACCTCTCACGATCTACAGTTAGTGTTTCAATCTCTTTTGCAGGAATTCCTAGATGTTTTCCCCGATGAGCTACCTCCGGGACTACATCCTATACGAGGCATTGAGCATCGAATCGACCCCATCCCCGGAGTGACCCTACCAAACAAAGCTCCATACCGCGTCAACCCCGAAGAAACTAAGGAGATCCAACAACAAGTACAACAACTAATCGACAACGGTCATGTACGTGAAAGCTTAAGCCCTTGTGCCGTTCCTGTTATACTTGTGCCCAAGCAAGACGGTAGTTTCCGCATGTTCTCGGATTGTAGACCGATCAATGCTATTACCATTTGTTATAGGCATCCCATTCCTCACTTAGATGATATGCTTGATGAACTTAGCGGTGCCACCATTTTCTCAAAAATTGATCTTAAAAGTGGCTATTATCAAATCCGCATACAAGAGTGTGATGAATGGAAAGCCGCTTTCAAAACCAAATTTGGCTTGTAGGAGTGGTTGGTTATGCCTATGGTCTTATCGGAAGCTCCCGGAACTTTCATGCGTCTTATGCATTTTTTGCTTTGACCTTATATTGGAGTGTTTGTTGTGGTTTACTTTGATGACATTCTTGTTTTTAGCAAATCCATGAAAGAGCATCTAAAGCATGTTAGGTCTGTTTTGCAAACGCTTTGCAAGGAACGTCTTTATGCCAACATGAAAAAGTACACGTTTGGTGTTGACAAACTTGTTTTCTTGGGTTTTGTTGTCTCTTCCAAGGGTGTCCATGTTGATGAATCTAAAATTGAAGCAATTAAAATTTGGTCCCAACCCACCAATTTGCAACAGGTGCTTAGCTTTCTTGGTCTTGCGGGTTTTTATCGTTGCTTTGTGAAATTCTTTAGCACTATTGCCGCTCCTTTGCATGTCTTGAGTAAGAAGAATGCTCCTTTTATTTGGGGATCTTTGCAATCCACCGTTTTGATGAGCTCAAGTCCTTGCTCACTCATGCTCCGATTCTTTCTTTACCCAACTTTGACAAAACTTTTGAGGTTCATTGTGATGCAAGTGGTACCGGAATTGACGAAGTTTTGATGCAAGAAAAATGAGCCACTGCATATTTTAGTGAAAAAATCTCCGGTGCTCAACTTAAATATCCCATCTACTACAAAGAATTGTATGCTTTAGTGCGTGTGCTACATGTTTGGGAACATTACCTTAGACCTCATGAGTTTGTCATCCATACTGATCATGAAACGCTGAAGTACTTAAAAGGCCAAACTAAGTTGAACAAGCGTCATGCCAAATGGAGTGAATTCATTGAATCTTTCCCATATGTGATCAAGTACATTAAGGGTAAGGAAAATGTAGTTGCGGATGCACTTTCACGCATATGCACGCTTGTCACTAAAGTCGAGTTGAATGTTATTGACTTTGAGCACATAAAAGACTTGTATGCTAATGATCCATCTTTTGCTACTCCTTATGCTAAGTGTTTGATGCATACATCTTGGAAACGATATTACATCAAAGATGATTATCTTATGAGAGCTAACAAACTTTGCATTCCCAAGTCTTCTCTTCGTTTGCTCCTTTTGCAAGAGGCTCATGGAGGAGGACTCATGGGACACTTTGGACGCGACAAGACATTCGCCACGCTCTCCAAGAACTACTTTTGGCCCAAGATGTTCCGTGACGTCTCACGCTTCACCAACCGATGCTCTACATGTCACAAAGCTAAGTGTAAAGCTCAATCCCATGGTCTTTACATGCCTCTTCCTATTCCTTATCAACCTTGGGAAGACATTAGCATGGATTTTTGTACTTGGTTTGCCTAGAACTCAAAATGGAAAGGATTTCGTGTTTGTCGTTGTGGACCGATTTTCTAAGATGGCACATTTCATTCCTTGCAACAAGATAGACGATGCTTCACATGTTGCAAATCTCTTTTGTAGGGAAATCTTGCGCCTCCATGGAGTACCAAAGACAATTGTCTCCGACCGCGACGTCAAGTTTTTGAGCTACTTTTGGAAGACGCTATGCGCCAAGCTCGGTATCAAGCTCTTATTCTCATCCGCATACCATCCTCAAACCAACGGCCAAACATAGGTGACGAACCATACGTTTTCCACTCTATTTTGCGTGTTGATCAAGAAGAACATCAAGGAGTGGGAGGAGTGCCTACCCATCGCCGAGTACACCTACAACCGTGCAAGACATTCGATGACCGACAAGTCCCCCTTCGAGGTCGTCTACGGCTTCAACCCATTGTCCCCATTGGACATTCTACCTCTTCCACTACAAGAGCGCACCAACATGGATGCTAGTGCACGCGCAAGCTACATCAAGAAGATGCATGAGGATACAAGGCACACCATTGAGCCAAGTACAACGACTCGCGACCATGCTCAACGTCAACAAGCAACCCATGATATTCAACATTCGAGATCTCGTGTGGCTACACCTTCGCAAGGACTGCTTCCCCAATGAAGGGAAGTCCAAACTTCTACCTCAAGCCAATGGACCCTTAAAGGTGCTAGAACGCTACAACAACAACGCTTACAAGATTGATCTCCCACGTGACAACTACAACGTGAGCGACATCTTCAATGTCACCGATCTCTCCCTGTACCATGGTGATGAGGATTTCGATCCGAGGTCGGATCTTTCCCAAGGGAGGGGAGATGATGCAGAGCATCCTTCGGTCATCCCCATGGATCTACCATTGTCTCACCAAGCACCAAGAGGACCCATGACAAGAGCAAGAGCTAGAGCTCTCGAGACCGAGGTGACTTCTCTCCTTAGTGATATCTCATATGATCCTCACGAGACATGGCTACTACCTAAGTCCGGAATGTTGTGCATGATTAGGTACCAAGAGGACCCTTCCGAGGATGCACATGAAGATGATCAAGCCACCAAGTCCATGGAAGAAGAGAACCAATGGAAGAAGGCGAGAACAGCTTCCAGGCACCGGACATCCAGCATGGCCCCGGACATCCAGCCCCTGGAGATCTATACCACATCCAGGAGTCTGCAGCAGAAGCTACAGGGCCCGGACATCCGGCGTCCAGCCCGGACATCCGTCCCTTCACACTGTAAATCCGTCCACCAGTCCGGACATCCGGACACGCCGTCTAGGAAGCACAAAAGACTGCCGCCCAGACATTCAGCTGTCACCCCAGACATCCGGTGCCTCCCGAAGCCCCGGACATCCGGCCCCTCCGCCCGGACATCCAGCCCCATCCATCCAGAGAGCAGCAAGGCCAACTCCCCCAGCCCAGACATCCGGCCCGACATCCCGGACATTCGGCCCCTCGCGAGCGCCCGGACATCCGGCCCCCTCCTGCCTGCGTGCAACGCAACTGGGCCGTGGCCCATGTAGCCCTTCGCCGCTTAGACTATATATAGTACCCTCCACCTACGTTCTAGGGTTAGCATTGGTTTAGCTCATTTGAGATAGAGCATTGCTCATGCGTACCGGATCTACTCCTCGTGAGGGACCGCACCTCTTCGGAGAAGATCCACCCGGATTCAAGGCCTCCATTCATAGAAGACAATCAAGACCTCCTCACGGAGAAGAACAGTTACTCTTGTATTGTCCCTTGTTGACTTTGGATCTCGTGTTACTTTGTGCCTCGGTGATCTAGCACTTGCGTGATCATATTTGTATCGGTTGAGTGTTTCTCTTGTTTTCCCCCGTGATTTCCCTCGTGTTCTTCCGCGCGTTCTTTGTGCTCCTCGTAGAGATTCTCTCCAAACGTGAAAGATCGGCCCCTAGGGTTCCACCCTACATCAGCACGTCTACGCCGTTTCACCTTAGCAGTGGATCCTTCGAGAGGAAGATTAGATGGTGGTCTGTAAAGAAGAGATAGAGGGGCTGAGGTGGGAGCCCTCATGCCACCATGCGACTTTGAGGTTTTCGAAAGAACCTATAGTAAAAGAGAAAAGGGAAAAGGTATGTGAGGCCCGAATAGGGTCAAGCTGTACTATGGACCTTTCCTGCAGTGTGCCTCCAGCATTGCCCAAGGTATTTTAAGTGTGTAGTTGTGTATGTGCGGTACATATACCGCGACCTTATAGGGCAGTCAACAGAGGTCAAATTACTATTCGAGGTCCGCGTCCGCCAAGCTATCTGCATGTGGTGCAGACCAGACTTTTTTAACAATGTCATTGGTCTTAATGGTCAATGAATTGTTCGGCTTGATGAGGCCGCCATACACCTTGGCTGCCAGGGCCGCGGTGTGCTCTTCGGTTTGGAGGGAGTGCTCCGTGTTTCCATTGACTGTAATGCCGCCCCGCGGTCCTGGCATTTTAAGCTTTAAATAAGCATAGTGCGGGACCGCATTGAAATGGGTGAAAGCGGTTCGTCCGAGCAGTGCGTGATAGCCACTGCAGAAAGGGATGATATCGAAGATTAGTTCTTCGCTACGGAAGTTGTCCGGAGAGCCGAATACCACTTCCAGTGTTAATGAGGCCTCCACGCCGGATATTACTCCTTTAAAGGTAGTGTTGCTTGGTTTGACTCTGGACGGGTCGATTCCCATTTTGCGGACAATATCTAGGTAGATCAAGTTGAGACTACTGCCGCCGTCCATAAGGACTCCAGTGAGATGATATCCATCGATAATAGGATCGAGTACTAGGGCGGCCGAACCACCATGATGGATACTGGTTGGGTGATCCCTGCGATCAAAAGTGATCGGAAAGGCTGACCACAGATTGAACTTTGGGGTGACATGATCTATGATGTAGACGTCCCTTAGTGCACGCTTGCGCTCCCTTTTGGGTATGTGAGTGACATAGATCATGTTCACTGTTTTTACTTCGAGGGGAACTTGCTTCTGACCCCCGGTGTTCAGCTGACGGGGCTCATCGTCATCCTCGCTTGGAGGTCCCTTCCCCTTGTGTTCGGTATTTAACTTACCGGCCTGTTTAAAAACCCAACATTTTTTATTGGTTTGGTTAGCAGGCTTGTCGGGGGTACCATGAATCTGACAGGGACTCTCCAGGATTTTGTCCAAGTTGGATGGACCGTCCCTGTTGCCTTTGAAAGGTTTCTTCCGCTGACCGGATTTTGAACCACTAAATCCGGCATCAACTGTCATGTCTTCGGTGTCGTCGTTGTTGTTTCGACATTTATTCTTGTTGCGGCATGGCCGTCCATTGCCGTCCTAGCCTTAGAGGTCCCAGGGTTGCTGGAACTGTTGCTTCTACGAGCTAGCTAGCTATCTTCACCCGTGCAGAAGCGGGTCATCAGTGTTGTTAGTGCTGCCATGGTTTTCGGCTTTTCCTACCCAAGGTGTCGGGCAAGCCATTCATCATGGACACTGTGTTTAAAGGCCACTAAGGCTTCAACATCTGGACAGTCCACGATTTGGTTCTTTTTAATGAGGAACCGATTCCAAAGCTTGCGGGCTGACTCTCCTGGTTGCTGGATTATGTAACTTTGGTCGCCGGCATCCAGAGGCCGGACATAAGTGCCATGAAAGTTGTCTAGGAAAGCATCTTCTAAATCTTCCCAGCTTCCTATGGAGCTTTCCGGGAGCTATTCAACCAGTGTCATGCTGGTCCCTTCAACTTCAAGGGGAGATATTTGATGGCGTGGAGATCATCTCAGCGAGCCATATGAATGTGGAGAAGAAAATCCTCAATCCAGATGGCAGGGTCTGTTGTTCCGTTGTATTGTTTGATGTTTATGGGTTTAAACCCTTCCCTAGATTGGTGCTCAATTACTTCATCAGTAAAGCACATAGGGTGTGCGGCATCTCTATACCTGGCTACATCACGACGTAGTTCGGATGACATCTTTGTTTGTTGCTGACCTCGAACTTGATGATGTTCATTGCGCCAGGTTTGGTGACCGTCCTCTCGTGCCGGGACACGTCCTCTGGATCCGTAGATCGATCTGGTCTGACTGGCTTTATTGGCTAGGTCCTTACGTAGGTCGTAAGTATAGTCCGACGCTACTATCAACCTGCCTCTACGGCGGGGTGGTGCGGGCTGGTGTTCGACATGATGGGCCGGTTTGTCCCGTCCACGTGGTGGCTGTTTTGGTTGATCAGCATAGTTGTACTTCAATGAAATTGGCTCAAGGGATTCATCATTGAATTGTGGCAGCATCCTACGCTTGGGGCAACTCTTTACTGGTCGCTCAAGGCCGTATTCTTTGGCGGCTAGGACCTTAGTACACCTATCGTTGGGCGTGTCCTGTTCAGCTCGAAGTTGCTGCTGTTTCTTTTTCAGGCTCTGCGGGATGGTGATGAGTTGTTGCTTGAAGCATTCTTGTTCGAGGGGTTCCTCTAGTACGATAAAATCTTCGTTCCCAAGGCTAACGTCCTCTTTGGAGACCGGCATGTAGTTGTTGTCTTCCGAATCTTCATGATCAATGTGTTAGGGGTTGTACCGACCCTCCTCCCTCTCGTCCTGTTCGGACGTGGGCTCAATGGGGTGGTCTTCGATGTTGTTTGGGGTTTCATTATATCCGGTGCCAGTAGTGCTATCCTTCGCCTGACGCAATCGTGAGCGGCGTCGCTGACACCGACGCTTTGGTGGTTCGTCGACGGGCATGTCCTTGCCTGGATCTTGAACGCCATCATCGTCCTTTTCTTCAGGAGTGTCCACCATGTATACATCGTCGGTAGAAGTGGCCGTCCAATGCCCTGTAGTGGGCGGGTTTTGGCTTTGCTCAACGTCGACATCACCGTCCATACCATCGATGTCTTCAGAAGCATAGTCTAGCATGTCGGTTATATCCTCGACAGTGGCTACTAAGTGGGTGGTTGGTGGGGTGTGAAATTCCCCGACCTCAACCCCCAGCCTGTGCTGGGTGTAGTTCGGAGGCAAAGCTTCCATAATGGTAAGAGATTGCATTAAGCCCAGAGCTTCGTCTAAAAGTGAAAACTGAATGGGAGTCTGCGGATTCGTGGGGCCGGACACTTGATTGAGTCCGGGGGATGTAAACCTTACTGATTCCGAGTTATCCTCCAGAGGATAGCCCGGCTCTCCGATGACCGGGGGGTCCCGTTTGATTCCGGGGTTACCAAAGGCGCGGTCGCATCTTGGTCTCTGGCTGAGAGTTCCGTGGTAGGAGAGAGTCTGGTGGGGTTGATCCTCCCGTCGTCGAAAAACACGATCTACCCTGGATCTAAGGCCGAGGCAGGTGTGAGTATTGGCCCCTGGACATGATCTGATAGTGGATCTGAAGGGCCCTCTTTATGAGGGTAGGGGACGGCAGTCGGGGCCGTGAATCCTTTGAAGATTAGACCTCCTCGGATATCAGCGATGTAGTTCAAGTTCTCGAACCTGATCTGGTGACCAGGGATGTAGCTGTCGACTTGCTCGAGGTGGCCGGTCGAGTCGGCACGTAGCACGAAGCTGCTGAAAACGAAGACCTATCCGGGAGAAAAGTCTCCCTGCACACAATATCATTGTTGATGAAGAGGTGCACCATCAATCCTTCTGTTGACAACACAGCAGAGCTCTCAGTGAGAGCACCAATGTCGGTGTCAAAACCGGCAGATCTCGGGTAGAGGGGCCCAAGCTGTGTCTAAGGATCGATGGTAACAATGGACAAAGGGACACAATATTTACCCAGGTTTGGGCCCCCTTAAAAGAGGTAATACCCTACTTCCTGCTTGATTATATTCGATGAGTATAGGGGTTACAAGAGTTGATCTACCTCGAGATTGTAGTGGCTAAACCTTAGATAGTCTAGCCAATGAATATCATCCTTCCCTCTCCGAGCTAAGCCCCCGATTTATATAAACACTGGATGGGCCTAGGGTTGTACAGAGTCGGGTTACATGAAAAGAAACAGTATATCCGCAAACCTAATCTTGCCGTTCACGCATACAGGAGTCCTATCCGGACAGGGGAGATGGCTTTCTTCCTTTATCTTGACATCCCATCAGTCCGACCCATGTTGAATAGACCGGACGCTCGGGGACCCCTTAGTCCAGGACTCCCTCAGTTGCCTCGGGGCGAAAGTGGCTATGCGCGTATGGATTTGTGAGAGGCCGGACTTGCTAACCTCGCAAACTGTTGTAGGGTCAAACCCTAGAGGGGATCTTTTCACACTTGGAGGGGGAAAAGGAGGAAGAACACTCAATAACACAAGGAACAAAACACTCAAACAAACCCAAATATCACATCCACTAGAGTAGCATACATGAGATCCATAAGATTACATGAACAATTCAAGGAAAATAGCACTAGGTAAGTTCTTCCCACTAGGTGAGGTCTTGATGATGATCTTCTCCAAGAGGAGGCCTTGACAATCCAAAGGATTCTTCCCTAGGTGGGGGCTTGATCTCCAAAGAGGAGGGGATACAAGGAGCAAAGCTCACAATGTTTTATCTAATACTTTGCTATCCCTACAAATGAGCTAGGAGATGCCCTTATATAGTTTAGGGACGAAATAAGAGAGGAGGGGGAATACAAGGGCAAAGCCCCAAGGAGGCACGCAGGCTCTCGGTGTGGTGCGGGCACCCGGGGTAAGGAGGCCGGGCACCCGAAACATCCAGGGACCTGGAGATGGAGGGGCCGGGCACCCGGGGCCCAAAGCTCGGGCACCCGAGGGTGCGCTGGAGGCTGGCTGAGGTGTGGTTGGGCACCCGGGGCCTCAAGTCGGGGCACCCGGGGCTGCACCCAGCGGCTGGAGGGGCGGGGGTCAGGCACCCAGTTGGCCAAGGCCCGAGCACCCGGGGCGAGGCCACGTCAGCTGTCAGGGGGGCGGGCACCGGAGCCGAGGGCCCGGCACCGGGTGGGCAGGGCCTCGCCAGCAGCAGCGGGCACTGGGGCCAAGTGGCCGGGCATCCGGGGTGGCCAGGACGCTGCCACCAAGACTGGGAGACCGGGCACCAAGGTCGCAGTGGCGGGCACCCGGGGTAGTCCGGGACCTCCGCCTCTTCGTGCTCCACATGCTCTTCTTCCATCCCTTCCTTCTCCATGGTTGCTTGTATCTCCGTCCTAGCATCTTCATGATCAACTCCTTGGTACCATACAAGGTGCAACGTTTCTATCTGAGGTAGGACCCGACTCTCATGTGAATCCGAATGATGTTCGAAGAGGAAAGAGTTCACCTCGTTCTCGATGGCGCGTGCGCGTGCTCTTGTCATTGGTCCTCTTGGTGCTTGCGGTGGTGATGGAGTGTCAGTGCGGGTAGTCAAGGGACGCTCTGCATCATCTCCCCCCTTGGGAGAGATCCGACCTCGGATCATGATCCTCCTCACCACGGAAACAGTTGTCGTCGATGGACTTGTAGTTGGACGAGGTGGAAGTCATGGCGCAATCCAAGTACTCTGAGGTGTCGCTAGAGGAGTATACGTGCAAAAAGAGCAAACACACACAACACTCGGAAATACAGTGGTTAGCGCATACAAAGTGTCCATTAAGTAAGAATGAGTCCGTGCGGCAAGATTGTTCGTGGCAAAGCGTAGGAAGCTTATCAAGATGATATAGAATGAGATGCAAAGCGTTCATGGGATCAAAAGCATTCATTGCGCACACAAATCTGTTGTAAATATGATCAATGCAACCATGGTGTAAAATGATGTCATAGTGAGATGGTTTATCAATAGCATGAATATGGCAATGGATGCTCAATATGAATAAGTTATCATGTAATTGATGGTAGGCAATAAGATCATGATGTATGAATATGCCATCGAGAAAGATCACAACAAATTTGCTAAGGAAATGCACAAGCTCAAATATCATGAAGGACATGGGAATAGATGCAACAAGGCAAGCATAATGTGAGCCAATCCGTGCATGGGGTGCAAACTTGTGGTGAGTATGAAATGTCATCGAGCATGCCACGTGGAAGCATAATCAACCAATATGAAGGTGGTGGTACAAAAAGTCAAAGGAGTGTTGATGTACCGAAGCTCGATGTCATCGCATGAGTGGAGTTCCGAAGGTGCATCCAATAAGTGCGAGCGCTCCTCAACTTGAAGGTCCAAAGCGTCCATCTCCAATGACACTCCTCCATTTGCGAGGTGTATCATGTAGACAACAAGAAGGAAACAACAATGAAAGAGTGACCCGTCCAATGTGCGTATTTGAGGATGGCTCAAAGGGAAGGAGTTCACCTTTATGAGGGTGTCAAAAATGTTGGTATTGCACATCGTGTACGCCTTCACATGACCAAGTTGTCTTGCCATGGTACCGCCTTGTGAATCCTTCAAAACGAAAGAACATGACAAACACTCGAAAAAACAAATGAGGTTAGCGGAAATGCAAAACCTATCATTCGTGTGGTAAGATACCCAACAAGTGTATGTATCATGCTCATCATAAGAAAGAACAAGGGAATTTGGCATGGTATGTAAGAATATGATGCGATAACAACCAAATATAGTAGGTTCAAACAAACAAGCATGCATCACAAGTAAATTTTCAAAGTCTCCAAGATCAAGAAGCATAGTATGGTTGCACTCAATACAAGTGTATATGAGAGAGGCAACTAATGGAGGCAAGTGACAATGAGCAATATATATCATGTGATAGGCATGAACATATATGTCATCAACCCAAGAAAGCGAGTAAGAGTGGAACATGGGTGATGCAACATAGCAATCAATCATAGAGATTACGTCAAGCAAGCTAGTAGTGCGAAGATGCAACATACTAGGAGGAATCTTGGCAAGCATGTCATGGGTGCAAATAGTGTGCATGAATGATTCACATGACATAGCACAAGCATGAAAGCAACATATGAGCAAAATAGCATCATGGATTGGTGAGAGGCCATATGTGAATAGCAATGAGACATCATGACTCTCCCAACACTAGAATCAACAATAGCATGAAGCACATGGTAAACATGGCAATAGCAACAAGTATCTCCACCAAGGACACAAATACTCATACAAGTAGCATAATGGTGAATCATATGTAAGTGCGAGCAAGGGTCACAATTGCATGGCAAAGGCATGGAAGGAGGCATAGCATGCAAAGTGAACACGAGAAAATGGGCATAACGTAGCAAGTGATATATATCCCAAAGCCGTGTGAGAGCCAAGTAAAAGAGAAGCGCGTAGTCCTTGCGCAAAGGGAACGTTGGTAAGGATAATCCACGGGATCCCAAATCATCGTTTCTCTCAAGAGCTCGTTTCATCAACTCGTGGGATTGAGATGTTGACGAGTATGCGTGAGTACCTACGCAAAACAAAGACGAAGGGAAAATTGTGTATGCGTGGTATATGTACACATCATCCCTTATGATGCGCACGTGCGTGTGTTGGTTTGCACAAAATAGCCAATGTTCAAATAAATGAGGTGCGTGATATAGAAACATGTCATCCATCATGAAAGGTTTGTTATTATGTATAGCATATGGAGACTCAAATTGTGTAATGCATCACTAGTGATATCTAGAGCATTGTTATGAATGGTATGCATAGGATGCAAGCAATTATGGGAAATCTCACCCATAGCATATGACAAGTTTAATGGATTGGCAAACATGACGCGACCGCTAGAATTTTCACAAGATATCCTATGGAGCACAGTATCACAACTAGGCAAATCAACATGCTCATCATCATATTCGTCATAAATAGGTGGCATATCTAAGCATGTAGAAGACATAGTATGTGGTGAATCCATAAGGTGATCATCATCATGGGTGCAATCAATGGCAAGAGAGTCCACTAGTGGGACAAGAGAGGCACGATCACCTATGTTACCTTTGGAGTGTCGCTCATGTGTTGTAGGTGAGGTGTTGAAGATCCACTCGTTGTCATCTTCATCTTGATGGAACCATGTGGGGGGTGCATCATCTTCCACCATGGCCATCGATGTCTCCATTGGAGGTATGGACTCGTTGAGGACAGGCATGTCGTCATGTAGGAGACCTAGCACCAAAGAACAAAACACACACGGAGTAGAGGTTAAGTCGTGAGAAATCATAGTGGCCTCACATGCCGTGTCAACTACCTCACTCACTAAGTGTTGTGGCTCACTCACTCCCTTAAGGATGCACTCACTCATATGGTTAGTGGAGTCACCCAAATGGCTCTCAACCTCACATAGGATGTGCGACATGCTCTCAAGTGTGGGGCTAGTGGTGGTCACACTCATCCTCTCATAGGAAATGCACTCAATGTCACATATGGTGGAGTCACTCATGTCACTCATGGGTACTGGCTCTCCTCACATGGGAATTGGGGCATCTCTTCATATGTGGGTGTCGGAGAGATGTTGGTGCAAATGTCTCCATGCTCAACGCCTATCGCCGCCTTGGTTGAAGGGATAGTCCCATGCTCAACCTTCTCGCGCCGTCGCCGTGGATGAAGGCCGAAGATGGCACATCATCACTCTTGCCTCCAAAGATGGAAGCATCATCCTTGCTTGCCACCGTGTCACTCGCCTTGAAAGCTTGCTCCTTGAGGGTCTCCATAGTTGTACTCGTCGCCGCATCGTCTTGAAAAAGAGTCGAAGTAGACTCGGCGTCATCAATGCCACAAAGAGGGATGGCGGTGGAGTCGAACTTGGGAGCGTAGTCTTGGAGCTTGTCGGGCTTGGACAATGTGGTGGTACTAGCCTCATGCAAGCCGTCCTTGAGGTTGGTCTTCGAGAAGTGTGCTTGGGGTGGAGAAGTCTTGGCCTTCATAAGTTCTTGTTCCGCCTTGAGAGCACCAATGTAGTTGTCGTCGAGGGACTTGTAGTTCTCGAGGAAGATAATCTTGGAGATGTCTTTGTTCAATCCCATCATGAAGTAGAACTTCATCCAAATGGTGGCGTCCACACCGGCTTGTCGCAAGGCTTTCTTCATCTCGAGGAAGTACTCGTCGAGGGACTTGGATCCTTGGATGGTGTTCTCCAACTGGCGTTGAAGATGTTTCGTGTAGGTGGAAGGAAAAAACGCTCGCCGCATAGCTTTCTTCGTCTTGGGCCAACTCGTGACGAAGGTCGTCGAAGGTGTATGAAGCCACCATGTCGACGCGTAATCGTGGAAGTTACTTGAGGCGCGCTTCACTTGGTCTTCGGAAGGGACTTGATGTAGCTTGAGGTAGTCGTCCATCTTGCACTCCCACTCGAGATACTCCTCGGGGTCTTGAGTCCCATAGAAAGGAAGCTCGTGGTCGGTGTCGAGGTCGTAGTAGCTCATGGAAGTCGCGGACTTGAGCTTGGGGAGCTTCTCTTAATGTAGCGCTCGTTGCGCGATGAAGTGGTTCTTGGTCACGTAGTCGTTATCACCACCTTGCTCCTCGAAAAGTGGGTTTGCCGACGAGTTTGGCCTATCCATCATAACCAAGTGGGGTGAGTAGGAAAATAAGATAACAATACCAAAGTTACATTCTCCGACGATTGAGGATGTAACAAGTGTCACTCAATGTATGCCACAATAGGAGAATTGGAACCGGGTTTGTTTCTCACACCTACAAATAAGAGGCTTATGGAGGAGCTCGGTTAGGATGGTGGCAAAAATTTCAAGCAAATGTTAGTCAAGATATCGATAAGGTTGATAAGGTTCACAAAAATGCAAGTAAAGCAAATAGATCAAACCCAAAGATATCACTAGGAACACATGCACGGCAGATAGATGGGATCCGCACAACCAAGGTGTCGGGGCGGGGCGTGAGGGGACACGCCTGGCCATGAAAGCACCTATGGGGCCGGGCCCTTCGTGAGTGCGGCACGAGGCGGAGGAGGCACAGAGAGCAGATCGAGGCGATGCACGCGGGCGGATTTTACCCAGCTTCGGCCGCGATGGACGCCAGAAACCCTACCGCTGCTTTGGTTGTATTAGGCTCGGAGCTTGAAGAGCTACAGAGTAGCTACACCGAGCATGGGAGTTGCTATGATTTGAACCCCCACGCTATGCATGGGCCTCCTTTATAGTGCAAAGGGGTCACCAACAGGTGTCAACGAGAGAGAGGGGGTAAAATGTAAAAGAGGTGGTAGTTGGAACAAGCAAGGAACAAAGGAGCTACAAAGCTTGAACAAAGGGTTTCTACCTACTTTGATAGTAGGGGACAAGGGCATTTAATGCCCGCCGCCGTCGACCCCAAAAGCTCCCGCCTTGCGCTCCGCTCACCACGGCGATGGATCCACCACCGGGAGTGCCACCGCACCCCAGTCGCACAGCCCACCCGCCACGCGCCTCGGAGAGGGCTCAAGGCGACGCTGCGGGCGATGAGCCGAGGCGGGCACATAGCGAGCTCTCCCGCAAGTACCTTGCCGGGTCTTGATCTTGCCGGCCCGGAGCTTGTCGGGCTCAGAACTTGCCGCTTCCCGGCCTCGCCGACGCCAGATAGCGCCGAGGCGTGTCTTCCACGATGTAATCTTCTAGTCTCCCCGGCGAGCTCCTCTCGCCAGGCCTTGCGTGAGTGATGTAATTCTTGAGCTCGACGGCCTTCCGGCAAGCTCCTCTTGCCGGGTCTTGATCTTCTGTCTTGTACACTTTGTTCTTGAATGGCTTGATACGGAGCAGGATGGTCTCCGCAAGCATGTGGTAGGTCTAGCCGCTGGAGCTGCAAATCGCCTGGCACAAGTTGGGGTACCGAGGTACCCCTACCTTAGTACACCGACAGAGCCCCGGCCCGGGCCACACACGGTGCCGAGCGCTGTTGGGCCAGCCCAAAATAGTGCACGGGCACACGCGCCCATGGCACGCCGAATCTGCTCAGATCCGCCATCTCCCCGTGAACGGCACGCTGCCGATTGCGGCGTGGGGAGACGTGGGCGGCGATGGAGTCTTTAAGGTGTCCACCCGTGATCGTGGTGCGAGCGAGGTCGCTTTCACCCATCGCCCGGCCCGCTTTTTCGCCACGCTGCCCTCATGCACAGGGGTCGGGCGGTGAAGGTGGGAGACCGAGCCACCACGGGCGGAGAAGGCGAGTCGGCCCCGCCTCCTCCGCCTCCTCGCTTCCCGATTGGTCGAAGGGGCGGTTGAGTCCCACCTCGCCCCTTTAAAAGGGGCGGAAGGGGAGCACAATGGCCACACTCATCCTCTTCTCCCTTCGCCTTCATCTTCCGCTTCTTCTCTCGCCATGGAGGGAGGAAATCCTGTTCTTCGACGGTGGCAGCGAGGGTCGCCTCGGTAGCGCGCCTCTCCTTCCCCGCTCCCGTGGCGGGCGGAGCCGCCCCGAGAGGGAGAGGGAGGGGCGGGCCGCGACGAGGCCGAGGGCGTGGCCGAGGCGGTCGGGAGAGGCGGTCGGGTGATGCGCCTCCCGCCTCCCCGACGCCTCCTGCCCACGATGCGGTCCACACCGAGATGACCCCGGGAGTTCTTCATCAAGCCGCCGAAGCGCCTGCCGCCGCCCGGCCGCCGCCCCGCTTATGGACGCGATGGGACCGGATCCACCCGACGTGATGGAGTTGCGCGATGAGGGGCTGGGGATCAGCGGCACTGGTGAGTGTCGTGTCCCCAGCCCCGGCGTGATGTTCTTCGACCGAGGGTGGAAGACATTCGCCGATCCATAGCTTGACGGCGGGTTTACCTCCATTTCGTTAATGGAGGGCGACCTTCGCCACAAGGTCTTCGGGACTACGGACCCGGGTGAGATGTGTGTGGACAGCTCCTCGATAGCGAAGGCTCTCCTCGAGCGAGAGTGACGAGGAGGGGAGCGACAGCGACGACGAGGGGATGGCGGGTCCGACTAGGCGCCCGACACCGCTGCTCAAGGCCACCGGCGACCCCACAATCCGGTCGCTGCCTTCAACTCCCCGGGCCGCCTCCTTGGGCGGCTGGCGAGAGGCAGCAGAAGAGGAAGAGGGGAGCGGCGGCAAGGCCACAGCATGCCGAGTACGAGGGCGAGGAGCCCTTGACAACAGACGACGCCCCACTACCCGCCTTCAAGCTCGCCTCCGACGCCTGCCTCCGCCAAGCTCCCCGGCCGCCCCGGAAGTTCTCTTGGTGTCTTCGCGCCTCAGCCTCCGGGAGCGCCTCCATGCCCGCCACCTTGCGCAGCTCCCGAGGGCACGCCACCCGGGCCGCAGTGGCGCCACCGCCGCTCTCCTAGGCACTCCTTCGCCTCCCGGCAAGCTTCTCTTGCCGGGGCTCTTGACCTACCTCCCAACTCCCGAACAGAGAAACATGAGAGGGATCACGGCACCTTATCTTTTAACTTGTAAGCCCTCGGCCTTAGCTATATTTAGAAACTTGTAATCCTCTCTATCATGTTTTTCATCCTCTATGGACTTGTATTAAACTAGGATGTTTTTAATGAAAAGAGGGAAAAACTTGCCGGACTGAGTCTTTTACTTGACTTTGTGCCTTGTATGTTCTTACGCTTATCGGGAGCTTGCCGGGCTTAACATGCTTGCCGAAAAGGGACAGCCCACTGGCGGTGTTGCTTCCGCAAACAACCTTGCCGGGCCGGGCTTATGACGCTTAACTTGTCGAAAGGTGCTCGAAAGCAAGGTAGGTGCAGCAGCACACTTGTGTTTGTTGAGCGGACTCGAAACAAAACAAGCACGCGAATCGGGCCACGACTTGGCTCCTCCACAGATGGGTTTTACAAGACACGCTTGTTCAAAGACGCAGCCCCGCCTTCCCCGGTCCATAGGAGGATGCATGACGAGGATGAAAAACTTATTCGATACAAAGAGCCTCAAAGAACTCCGGCTTGCCGGAGACAAATCTTGGTATCAGCAGCCCTCCAGCGACGCTGCTCGCCGGAGACGAATCTTATACTGGCAGCCCCAAAGAACCCCGGCTTGTTGGGGCTCAGTACCGCGCGCTTTTTTGGTTTCTTCTTGTTGCTGCAATTTCGCCATGAAAACAGCTGAGATAGATCTCGCAACACCTTCATCATGTACATGTGTATGTATATAAATCTTGACTTTGCAATACGATGCCGCGCCTTGCCCTTCAGATGTTTGCACTCTACGCTGGGAGCTTGCCGGTCGCGAACACGCTTGTCGAAAAGGAACATCAGCAGCCCGCTGGCTGGTGTTGCTTCCGCAAGCAACCTTGCCGGCCAGCAGCAGCGCTTGTGTTTGCCGAGCGGACTCGGAAACAAGGCAAGGGCGAATCGACCACGACTTGGCTCCTCTCGCGACAAGTCTCTCATACGAAGGACATCTCACGGCAAGGCTTGCCACGCTACACCTCTACTTTACATCTTTTGTGCGCCACCCCACGCTTCTAGGGAACTTGCCGGTGCTTAACACACTTGCTGAGTCGCGGAACATCGCCAGCCCGCTGGCTGGTGTCGCTTCCGCAAGCAGCCTTGTCCGTGTCCAACAAGGACGCTTTAACTCCGCCGAGCAGACTCGAAACGAAACAAGGGCGCAAGCTTGTCGCTGCTCACTTTTAACTCGCTGAGTGTGCTCAAGCAAGATAAGGGTGCGGCTATTCACATGCAGAGCTCCTCCGCAAGCAGTGTTTTGCGCACAAAGGACTAACGACGAGGGATATAACATATAAAAGCATGGAATTAAGGAGTGCTCGCACAAAAGCTCGAGCGACTTAGCTTTTCTTTTTCTCGCTCCCTTGCACTTGTCGGTGGAGCTCGATGGTGCGTCCTCGACGGCGGCGCAGAGCTCCGGGAGATGCGCTTGCCGAACGAGCACTGAGCTGCCCTCGCCGGGCTTAGAGCGCCCGAGGAGCTGCGCCACGGAGTGAGCACCAGAGCTGTCTCGCTGGGCTCGGAGCTCGATGGCGTGTCTCGACGGGCGCGTAGCGCCCAGGAGATGCGCTTGCGGAATAGAGGGGAGCGGGCGAAGCGGCGCGAGGAACGGATATGCTCGGACTCTAATAGCGATAGGAGGAGCAGGATCCCGCCCGCACTTTCGCTTTGCTCATGCATGGACAGCGGTCCGAGCACTCGAGCCTCCGGCATGTTCTTGCCCAAAGAAAGCGGATACCACCTCCCGTGATATGGCGCTGCTGGTCGCCGTGGCGCTGAGATGGACGTGGATCCACGGAGACCGAGGCGCGGTCATCCGCCCTGCCCTCGATTCGTGGCGCCATGAGTACCTCGCCGGTGTCCACCCTTCCGCTTAGCGTTTCTCCGCCCACCGCTGCCCGGTGGCGGCGGTGAGACGCAGACGGGTCTGCAACCCTTGAAGCCCTCGCTCGGGGCCATGGCGCAGCTTGTCGGCGAAGTCGCTGGCGAAACCGGAGAGGTTGATGAAGAACGCGCCGCCAATGCCGGATCAGGTCCGCGATAACCTCGACGCCCCCTACCTGGCGCGCCAAAGATGTCGGGGCGGGGCGTGAGGGGACACGCCCGCCGCGAGCACCTATGGGGCCGGGGCCCCTTCGTGAGTGCGGTACGAGGGCGGAGGAGGCACAGAGAGCAGATCGAGGCGATGCACGCGGGCGGATTTTTACCCAGCTTCGGGCCGCGATGGACGCGTAAAACCCTACTGCTGCTTTGTGTTGTATTAGGCTCGGGAGCTTGAAGAGCTACAGTAGTAGCTACACCGAGCGTGGGAGTTGCCAAGGATTCGAACCCCCTCTACGTTGTGCATGGGCCTCCTTTTATAGTGCAAAGGGGTCACCAACAGGTGTCAACGTAGGAGAGAGGGGGAAAAATGTAAAAGAGGTGGTAGTTGGAACAAGGGGAACAAAGGAGCTACAAGGTTTGAACAAGGGTTTCTACCTACTTTGACAAGAGGGACAAGGGCATTTAATGCCCGTCCGCCGTCGACCCCAAAAGCTCCCGCCTTGCGTCTCCGCTCGCCACGGGCGATGGATCCACCACCGTGGAGTGCCACCGCACCCCAGTGCTGCACAGCCACCCGCCACGCTGCCTCGAGAGGGCTCAAGGCGACGCGTGGGCGGATGAGCTGGAGGCGGCACATAGCGCAGCTCTCCCGGCAAGTACCTTGCCGGGTCTTGATCTTGCCGGGCCCGGAGCTTGTCGGCTCAGAATTTGCCGCTTCCGGGCCCTCGCCGACGCCAGATAGCGCCGAGGCGTGTCTTCGACGATGTAATCTTCTAGTCTCCCCGGCGAGCTCCTCTCGCCAGGCCTTGCGTGAGTGATGTAATTCTTGAGCCTGGACGGCCTTCCGGCAAGCTCCTCTTGCCGGGTCTTGATCTTCTGCCTTGTACACTTTGTTCTTGAATGGCTTGATACGGAGCAGGATGGTCTCCGCAAGCATGTGGTAGGTCTAGCCGCTGGAGTTGAATCGCCGTGCACAAGTTGGGGTACTGAGGTACCCCTACCTTAGTACACCGACACAAGGAGTGAGCTCAAAATGTGCAACCACGGAAAATGCTCTTGTTGTGCGAATGCTAGAGAGACGCTAGCTCGATTGCTCAAATGGGCAAGATACGCTTGTGCACCAACCTATGAGAGAAACGTGCCGTCTTCAATCCCAACTATGCTATGTATGCGACGACCAAGATGATATAACTATGCAAATGGGTCAATGTTATTGCTTACAAGCTCTTTGTTGCTCCTCTTTTGCTTAAAAGCTTTAATTCTTTTTCTCTATTTTTTTCTATGCTTGATGCTCGAGCCGAGTATGATATGAGACAAGTATATAAGATATGTCCGGGAGATACTTATGGCACAAAGATGATAACGCGATCACTATGGTGCACAATAGCGTGGCCCGACAATTCTCAACTTGCTAGTCTCAATGGGTAAGCAATACAAAATGGCTCGGGCTATCAATGCGAAAGCAAGGTAAGAAGTAAGTGTCATCGAGGTTACCGTCCTTTCTTACGGTTAGCGGTGAAGATGACTCCGAGATGATGATGGTGATGACGATGTCACACGCTCCTAAGTAGCCGAAACACCTTAGGAAACGGAAATTGCAACTCAAAATTAGTCAAATGCGGAAGGTGGGTGTTTTTGTGATGATTTTTGGATGGGGGCTAATGGTAGTGGTAAAGAGATGAGTGGATGGGGGATGTCAAGAGCTTCCAAACGAGCTAAAGAACACAAAAAAGGGACTTGGGAGGGGGAAGTTATGGCCAAATTGGTGGAGGTGTTGGGCTGATTCGGGGGGGGGGGGGTGCAGGCACCCGGGGGTGGGAGGTGCGGGTGCCCCGGGTTGGCTGGGCGAAATGTCCCGGGGGTGCGGGTGCCCGGTGGTTCGAGGTGCGGGCACCAGGGGGTCTTTGATTTGGGCGGAATTTTTTGGGGAAATGCCAAATTCCGTGGATTTCGTGGTGGGAAGGGTGGGTATTGTTGGGGAGGGGCTTGATCCACTTGCCAAACATCAAATCCAGGGACCAAAACAACCAAATCTCATAAGATCCAACAAATTGCAAGAAACATTTTTGGGGCTATTTTTGTGGGGATTTTTGAATTTGGACGAAAAACAACAGAATCAAGCTAGCAAATGGGGGGATGGGACTCCAAGATATGAATAAACCTTGCTCATCATACCAAGATGTTGTAGGGTCAAACCCTAGAGGGGATCTTTTCACACTTGGAGGGGGAAAAGGAGGAAGAACACTCAAGTACACAAGGAACAAAACACTCAAACAAACCCAAATATCACATCCACTAGAGTAGCATACATGAGATCCACAAGATTACATGAACAATTCAAGAAAAATAGCACTAGGTAAGTTCTTCCCACTAGGTGAGGTCTTGATGATGATCTTCTCCAAGAGGAGGCCTTGACAATCCAAAGGATTCTTCCCTAGGCGGGGGCTTGATCTCCAAAGAGGAGGGGATACAAGGAGCAACGCTCACAATGTTTTATCTAATACTTTGCTATCCCTACAAATGAGCTAGGAGATGCCCTTATATAGTTTAGGGACGAAATAAGAGAGGAGGGGGAATACAAGGGCAAAGCCCCAAGGAGACACGCAGGCTCTCGCTGTGGTGCGGGCACCCGGGGTAAGGAGGCCGGGCACCCGCACCGTCCAGGGACCCGGAGATGGAGGGGCCGGGCACCCGGGGCCCAAAGCCTGGGCACCCGGGGGTGCGCTGGAGGCCGGCTGGGGTGTGGTCGGGCACCCGGGGCTGCACCCATGGCCGGAGGGCGGGGGCCGGGCACCCAGTTGGCCAAGGCCCGGCACCGGGGGAGGCCACGCCACGGCTGAGGGGCCGGCACCTGGGCTGAGGGCCCGGGCACCCGGGGTGGGCAGGGATGCTGCCAGCCGGCGCCTGGGAAACCAGGCACCCGGGGCTGCAGGTGGCCGGGCACCCGGGGCTGCAGGTGGCTGGGCACCCGGGGTAGTCCGGGACCTCCGCCTCTTCGTGCTCCGCGTGTTCTTATTCCATCCCTTCCTTTTGCATGGTCGCTTGTATCTCCGTCCTAGCATCTTCATGATCAACTCCTTGGTACCTTACAAGGTGCAACGTTTCTATTTGAGGTAGGACCCAACTCTCATGTGAATCCGAATGATGTTCGAAGAGGAAAGAGTTCACCTCGTTCTCGATGGCGCGTGCGCATGCTCTTGTCATTGGTCCTCTCGGTGCTTGCGGTGGTGATGGAGTGTCGGTGCGGGTAGTCGAGGGATGCTCCGCATCAGGAACCCTTTCTACGGTTGCCATGGGCCTCCTTTTTTATAGATTAGGAGGTCACCACAGTGGCAAATCAGTCTTTACGTACTGATTAGATAGCAAACAGTGCTATCATACCTAACTCTGCACGCTGACAGAGTGCATTAAATGCGCCGTCAAGTGTCACATCACAACATGCCCGGCAGCCCTTGCCGGGCTATTTTTCTAGCTTCGCGCCTGCTTGCTTGACACATCTCAGGACGGGTGTCATATGGAGGTGTTTGCTGTAGGAAGTGGCTGAGAAAAGTAGCCACTTAGTCACCTTGGGGCTTGAGACCGCACTAATCTATGACTTGTGTCGCTTGTGAGGTGGAGCAGTGGAGTGGCTTGCTCCCATAAGCCCGCAGTTCCTGCCAGACGATCTGGAAGTTTGCTTCGTGGTTGTTAGCCTTGCTGTGCCTGCTTGTTCCGGCAAGGAGGTTATTTCCTTAGCAATATCTTGCTTCTCTAGCTCATCTTGATCCTCTTGACCTGCACTTGGATCCTTCAAAGAATTGATCCCTCTTTCTTGGTTTGATCTTGGTGCTGTAATCTTGTCCTTGGGCCCATGCACAGTCTGGGCACTGAACCCAAGGTTTGCTGCACCGACAGGAGCCCTCGAGCCTGGCATGAACGCGTCGCTGGGCATCGTCGGGGTAGGCCCTGACCAGTGCATAGGTAGGAGCGCAAGAGTGGCTTCGCCCTTTGAGATATTCTTTAACCCGAGCTTGGGTCAGTTTACGATTTTCCCGCACGTCGTGCGAAGCATTACGGGAGAAACTGAACCACGATCCACGGATCACCCATCTCCGATGATCACAGGGTAGAAATTGCCACCCCACTTACCTCCCGTCCCTGGCGCATCCGCCATGTGTTCTGCATGCATTACGTAGGGTAGGTGGTGGATGCAGAGGGCGCGGAGATGGGCGCCATGGCAGAAAGCCAGGCGTTGCTGATTGGTGTAGAGGGTTGGCCCTGATTTCTTGAGCCGTTGAAGGCGTAGGGAAGCCACATTGGAGGAGAAGGGCGGTTGCCTTTCGAATGAGAGGCCAGCCCCTGCCTCGTTCTCCTATAAAGACGGGGATAGGAGTGGCATGTTTACTCACACACCTCCCTTCTCCCTTTCCTTAGTTTTCGTCGCCCGCCATGATGAGAGGGCGAGGACGTGGTAGTGTTTCAACGGTGGCGACAAGAGCTTCTGCTTGACAGCGTCTCCCTCCTCCTCCTGAGAGTGTGGGGCAAAAACCGCTACGAGAGGAGGAGGGAGAGGACGAAGCCGTGGTCGACGTGGCGGCCGGGGAGGAGGAGGATGGGGCGGTGCTCTAATTGCGCCCCAACCGGAGGCTCCTCCTCTGATGGAAGGCCATGTCGGAGACCAGCCTCTGGAGTTTGTCATCAGGCTGTACAAGCCTCCACATGGTTGCCTCCATCTTCCTACTGCTTTTGCAAGGGCCTTTGAGCTTTAGCAGCCGCGAGCGTTGAGTATGCACATGAGGGGTCACAGGAATGGCAGCATATGAGTGGATGTAGACTTGCCCGCCCCTCATGTCATCTACTTCCACCGAGGCTGGAAGACTTTTACTCGTGCCATAGCTTGTCGGAAGGGCACGTCCTCCATTTTAAGTTAATGGAGGACGGTTTCCTTTCCCTCAAGGTTTTTGGGAGCCCGGGTGCTCGTTTAGGGTGCTGTGCAGAGAGCTCAACCGATGATGAAATCTCCTCCTCGAGCGATAGCGATGAGGAGGACAATGACCGTGATGACGATGAGTCGATCAGGAGGGCAACGACTCTAACTCTGACTGAACACCGGCCGCACCGTCACCATCAGGCGGCAGCAACATCATCTGCATATGCACCTCCTCTCCGGCAAGGTGATTTTCCAGGGAGTTGGGAGCAGGGGTAGAGGTGGTGCCTCCGGCCCCTTCAGCAGCCTTCTACCTGGACCCCGACAGGCTTCCTCGCAAGCTGCAGTTCTGTTTGCCCTGCCGCATCCTACTGGCCCTGGTCGTGGCGGTTGGAGGGTCGTTTCCGCTGATCTCTTCACCATCGCCTTCGTCCGCGCCCCTGCTCCCGTCAGGCTACCTCTCCTGGAGCCCGACAGGGTTAGGCCGGGCTTCTGCCCAGGCGCTCTTTTTGCCCTCTTCACCTCCTGGCGCACTACCTAGGAGGGGAGGGACAAGAAAGGGCATCACGGGGCACTTATATTTTTTTGATCTTAAATCTATAGGCACTTGCCAAATTTTATTTCAAGTAATGTAATCTCTCGAATCCATGTTTGTATCCTGTAATGTCTATACTTGTTTGACCTGCATATTAATGAAAAAGATGAACCTTGCCGGGGACTCATGCATGTGTATGTCCATACAGAGGTGGGATGCCGCTTTATTTTTAAATAAACGAGTTCCCCCAGCAAGCTATCCTACCGGTACCCTTTGTTTTGTTGCTGGGAAGTAGGCCTACCGACCACAAACTGTAAAGAGGGACCAACCCCCTGCCGGTCCTTATCCATCAAAGGCCACTGCGACCACCCCGACCGAAGCAACATTCAAGTCAACGTGGTAGCAGGGTTTTCTCATGCACAAGTCTTTACTTATAGAACACGTATGGATAAAAGGAAGAACTTATCTGTTTGGCTTGCCGGAGACCGCAGTGCTGGCTTGTCTTCTCATTTCCTCTTGGGGACTAAGTTCACGACAGGAGCCTGCAGTTTATGCAGATGAAAATGATGCCAGATGTGATCTGGTCTACATGAACATGCGATGCTCATGATATGCTTATGCATGCATGCAACTTATCGGGCCCCCCAACACTTCATTTATTTCTCTGTTGCTCAGGGTTTGCACCTGGCTTTGTACAGGGGGTTACATGCAACTGAGGTAAGGCCTGTACAAAAGGGTGGCTGCCGGGCAGGGCTCTAGAGCCGCGCCTTACAGGTAGAACTTGCGGAGATGCTCAATATTCCATGAGCTTTGCAATTGAATGCTATCTTCAGTCTCCAGACGGACTGCGCCAGGTTTGGTGACTTGTACTACCCGGTAAGGGCCTTCCCACTTTGGCGACAACTTGTTTGTACCCTTGGCGTACTGAACACACCTAAGGGCAAGGTCACCTTCCCCAAAACACCAGACATGAACCCTGCCGCTGTAATAGCGACGCAGGGCTTGCTGGTAGCATGTAGCACGCGTAGCAGCCCGGAGACGGTTCTCCTCGAGAAGCAAAACGTCGTCATGCCGGTGCTGTTCCATCACTACTTCATCGTAGGCAAGTACTCGAGGTGACCCGTAAATGAGTTCCGTGGGGATAACTGCTTCTGCCCCATAGACTAGGGAGACGGGAGTCTGCCCGGTGGCTCAATTTGGAGTCGTTCCGAGGGACCAAAAAAGCACCGGTAGCTCATCGATCCATCGCCTGCCGCACTTCAACAGCTTATCAAATGTTCTTGTCTTGAGGTCCCACAACACTTCAGAATTCACCCTCTTAACTTGTCCATTGCTTCTGGGATGTGCAACAGAGGCAAATGAAATCTTGCTTCCGAGGGCACGAACATATTGCATGAAGGCGCAACTCATGAATTGGGTGCCGTTGTCAGTGATGATCCGAGCAGGGACCTGAAGCGGCACACCAAATCTTACAAGAAGTTGATAGCTGACTGAGCAGTCACCTTTCTCACGGCAGCTACTTCCGACCACTTTGTAAACTTGTCGATTGCAACGAACAATAATCAAAGCCCCCGGCAGCTCGAGGGAAAGGGCCAAGGATATCGAGCCCCCAGACTGAAAACGGCCATCACAAAGGGATTGTCTGAAGAGCTTGGGCATGCAGATGGATATTCTTGGAATGGAGCTGGTAGGCTTCACACTTTGTGACTAGCTTGACCGCATCTTGGAGGGCCGTGGGCCAATAGAATCCTTGCCGGAATGCTTTCCCAACTGAAGCCCTTGATCCAATGTGGGAGCCGCACATGCCTTTGTGTATTTCTGCCAGCAGTTCCTTTCCTTTGTCCCGGCAAATGCACTTCAATTTCACACCATTGGGCCTTCTTCTGTACAAAGTGTTATTGACAAAGTGATACATACTGGCCCTCCGGGCTACTCTGTCTGCTTCTTCTTGCTCTTCGGGAAGTTCTCTAGTTTGGAGGAAATGGACTATGTGCCTTGCCCAAGTTGGAGCCTGAGGCTCGGCAACGAGGACTAGCGGCACCTCCTCATTCGTGGGGGTGCATCCCTTGACCGTGGGGACCAGTGGCCCGACAGGAGGGTGTGGCCCGGCAGTCAAAGGGGAGTTGTTTCCGGTAGGGTCCCTACCAAGAACCCCGAGGGGTTCTATCAGGAGAGGCTTACCGGAGTCCAATTTCCTGCTCTTTTTGGCCATTGTCATTGGGGATACGGAGGGTTGCGTAAGATGGAGAACAAAAGTTCCTGGTTCCACAGGAAGCTTCTATGCAGCGCACTTTGACAGATGATCAACAATGCTGTTTTCCGCACGGGGCACATGCTCTGTTTGCAATCCGTCAAAGCGCTCCTCCAATCTTCTCACTTCCTTGACGTATGCCTCAATCAATGGACTTTGGTAATCCTTGTTGACTTGTCTCACCACAAGTTGTGAATCTCCTCGAATGATCAGCTTCTTGATTCCCAATTCTGTGGCAATCCTGAGCCTGGCAAGGAGCCCTTCATACTCTGCCGTATTGTTGGTTGCCTCCTCTCGGGGAAAATGCATCTGGACGATGTACTTCAGGTGGTCTCTAGTGAGAGCAACTAGAAGCACACCAGCCCCCGCACCTTGTATGCAGAAGGCACCATCGAAATACATGATCCATTCTTGGGGTGATTCCTTGCCAGGGATAACTGTTTCCAGCACATCCTCATCAGGGATTGGCATCCATTTTGCAATAAACTCTGCCAATGCCCTGCTCTAAATTGTTGACATGCTTTCAAACTTCAGGCCAAAGCTGGATAACCCCAATGCCCATTCCACTATTCTTCCGGTAGCCTCTGGGTTTCGGAGTATCCTTTGCAATAGGAAGCGTGTGACAACCGTGATCTCATGGGCTTAGAAGTAGTGGCGCAGTTTTCTTGAGGCCATGACAAGGCCAAAAATCAAATTTTGCACGCCAGAATACCTGAATCTAGCCCCATGCAACAGGGAGCTGAC
The DNA here is from genome assembly GCA_021437245.1 of Aegilops speltoides. Lineage (NCBI taxonomy): Eukaryota > Viridiplantae > Streptophyta > Magnoliopsida > Poales > Poaceae > Aegilops > Aegilops speltoides. The sequence continues at coordinate 166,058,706 of CM038144.1, forward strand.
GAAGTATATTGGGCGCTGCACCACTCTCTTCCTTGCCGCGTCCTTGGGGTTGCCCTTGCAGCCGTGCTTCTCTGTTTCCTAATCCACATTTGACCTTGCCGGGCTGTTCTCTCTCTCTCTCTCTCTCTCTCTCTCTCTCTCTCTCTCTCTCTCTCTCTCTCTCTCTCCTTCTCTTGGCGGGACATCTGATGAGGCTGCTGTCTCCTCCACTTCCCGTTGTGCCACAAATGTTGCACTGACCACTTGATTAGTTGCTGCTAGATATAGCAGAAACGGCTACTGTAGTTTGGGTGCAACCAAAGTGGGCATAGAAGACAAGTAGGTCTTCAAATCTTGCAATTTTCTTCTGCTTCCGGGGTCCACTTCATAGGTCCTGCATTCTTCAAAATTTTGAAGAACGACAGGGCGCGACTTGGATATGAATCTGCTAAGCGGGGCAACACATCCTGTCAAATGCCTCACATCCTTAACTGTCTTGGGTGCCTGAATCTTCTCAATGGCCTTGATCTTATCTGGGTTGGCCTCGATCCTGCGGTGGGACACAAAGAAACCAAGTAACTTGCGGGAGGGAACGCCAAACACACACTTCTCTAGGTTCAGCTTCAAGTTGATCTTGTGCAGATTAGCAAATGTCTATTCCAAATCCTGGATGAGGGTTGATTTGTCCTTGGTTTTGGCCACAATATCATCCATATATTCTTCAATGTTCCTGTGCAACTGTGGCTCGAAACCAATTTGGACTGCTCTTGCAAAGGTGGACCCGACACTCTTCAACCCGAAAGGCATGCGCACAAAGCAGTATGTGCCACATGGGGTGATGAATGAGGTCTTTTCTTCATCTTCCTTGGACATGAAAATCTGATGGTACCCAAAGTATGCATCCAGAAAGGAGAGATAATCACACCCGAAAGTGGAATCCACAATCTGATCGATGCGCGGCAAGGGGAATGGGTCCTTCGGGCATGCCTTGTTCAGATCCGTGAAATCTATGCAAAGCCTCCATTTCCCATTAGCCTTGCACACAACCACTGGGTTTGCTAACCATGTTGGATGTCATACTCCTCTAACCAAACTAGCTGCCTCAAGTTTCTTGATCTCCTCGGCAATGAACTGCTTCCGCTCCAAGGCCTGCTTCTGCACCTTCTGCTTGATGGGTCGGGCATGTGGGCAGACAACAAGGTGGTACTGGACTACCTCCCTGGGAACACCGAGGATATCAGATGGTTGCCAGGCAAACACATCGACATTCGCCCCTAGGAAGGCAGCGGCCGCGCTTTCCTATTTGTCATCGAGCATGGCACTGATAGTGAAAGTAGCATCAGCGCCAGCCAGCCCTGCCGGGACCTTTTTCACATGGGGTGCAGCAGCCTTGGTCCTCTTGGTGTTGCAACACTCCAACATGTCATTAACAAGTGTGGCACACTCCGTAGAGGGTACGCTTCCCAGATTCCTTGTCGGTGTCCATACTATCCTTTTTATTTCCTTTGCTTTCCTTGGCAGGCACTGCGGCTTCAGCGGCCTCTGCCGCGAGTGCGTCCTGGTACATCTTGTCCACACAAATCATCACGTCTTTCTTGTCTGATGGAATGGAAATGACGCCCATCGGCCCTGGCATCTTCAAGGTGTTGTAGGCATAGTAGGATGCCGCCATGAATTTGGCCAGGGTCGGGCGCCCAAGGATTCCGTTGTACGGCAGGGGGAGGTCGACCACATGAAACACAATATTTTTAGTCTGGTAGTTTAGCTCTCCCCCAAATGTCACTGGCAACATGATGTTTCCCTTAGGACGGCTCCTGCCGGGATTGACTCCTTGAAAAGTGCCCGTGGCCTTAAGCTCTTCCTCTGTTATCTGGAGTTTGCTGATAACCTGTGGGGAAATTACATTCAACCCGGCCCCGCCTCAACCAACATCTTTGTGACCTTGAGGTTGCGGATCGTTGGTGAGACCAACAACGGCAAGCACCCTACCACAATGGTGCGGTCAGGGTGATCCTCTTCATCAAAGATGATGGGCATGCGTGACCACCTTAGCGGCTTCCGAGACCCTACCACTGGCTCCATGGCATCGACCTCACGTGCCCACTGTTTAAGTTGGCGGTGAGATGAGTGCAAAGATGTGGAATGCGTGAATGTGTAGTGGACGTACTATTGGAGTGCCTAAGATAATTTGTGTATGTATAGACCCTATGCGTTTATTTTACTTCGCATGTTAGATTTGTCTCGGTTCAATAAAAAGCAGAGTTGGTGATGATGGTGTGCCTGTCATCCTGCAATATAGGCCGTCCGATCTATATCTAACGGATAGGAAGGAAACTATGACAATTTACCCGCACTCCTCTCCACATTTGCAGATAAGGCTTTCCCTCGTTCATCCTTTTCTCCCACAAGATCTTGATCTTCCGTGCAACGCACGGGCATCTTGCTAGTACTCCTATGATATGTATATTATTGTGAAAGTTCATATACACCGGTCGAGATTAATGCAAACATGGCAGATTTTCATTACATTTCGAACTTTTATAGGACAGAAAAATAAAAGAAACCCGACCCTAAACCTATTCTACGGCGGCGAACGACGTCCTCCATCTGCGATCTCTATGTACGGGGGCGGGGTTCAAGACCTGTGAAGTGAAGGTGCGGTCTCCGGCGAGGAAGAGTAGAACACGGGATACGGACCGGCCAGTTGGCACACCATGCCCTGCCGCCTCCCATGCCCTACTCATCCTCGAAGGAGTCTCCGACCTCGGCGGTGCCGGACGTTGGACGTTAGCAAGTTGGACGCGTGGCTGACGGTGCTCCCATCGTCGGCCACCAGCGTGGCCACCGCTTGTGCGGTCGCGTCCGCGTCCGGCTATGCCGCTATTGCATTGCAAGAGGTGACTTTGGTGAGGGCAGCGACCTCGAGCTTCATCCCCGAAGACAAGCTCTCCCGCAGAGTGTTCGCACTTGCGGTCATGGCGGATGTGGTGCCAGGTAGGAGGACGATGTGCTATGGTGTGGAGGTTAGCTGGGCATTGCCGCTTTAAGTAGCACATCCGGTGAGGCCAAGCGTCCGGGTGCGTCATTAAGTTGCCGGAGTTGGTTCCTCGGGCACCGAGCCTCTTAACAACGACATACGAATGGACGACATGCATGCGGGTAGCTAGCGCTGGCTGGGAACGCATCGCGCGACGGCGCGAGGGACGAGGGTTTTGGTGTGCCGGGTAGTCAGCTGTGGTCGTGGCAACGTTGGAGATGCCCTTTGCTCCCATGTGATCCCCGCATGTCATTGAAAAAGCAAGACGACCCGGCATGGTCTCAGGTCCAGAGGATGCAGTTGGCCGCGCTACACCACTCCGCGGACGCGTCGCGGCACCCCGTGCATCCTCGACGAGCCGGGTGTTGGGGTGTGTTTGGATTGTGGCCAAAGTGCACCTTACCAAAATTGTGGTCATGACCCAAAGATTGGTCTTTGTTTGCATGGTTGCCATTTTTTGGCATGCCAATGAACTCTAGCCAACTCTAGTTCATTTTCTTGCCAATGTCGGCCAAATTATGGGCAACCAATACCTCAACCAAAATTTTGGTCATGACCCAAAGATTGGTCTTTGTTTGGATGGTTGCCATTTCTTTGGCATGCCAATGAACTCTAGCAAACTCTAGTTCATTTTTCTTGCCAATGTCGGCCAAATCATGGGCAACCAATACCTCAACCAAAATTTTGGCTACCCAATGCTTTGATGGGGCAACCTTGGGCACAAACCAAACGCCACCCTCGGCACACTGAAACTGACCGTGTCTAGCGACGATATGAGCGTGTCGCTCACCGCGGTCGCCGTGTCCAGAGGCGCTGCTGGAGCTGCGCCCCGTTGTTGGCCCCAACGACCCACATGAACGGTTGTTGGTGGCGAGGAGGTCATGGGCCAGCTCCTCCATTGGACTAGTCTGCGCTACGTCGTCCCGACGGGTGTGCCCCACATGTCATTTTCCCTGTTTTCCCGGCCATATTCGAGCGTCAGTGCTCCGCGTTGCGCATTAGGCCTTTCACTATGTAGGCCAAGCGAGACAACTTATTGTCTATTTGAGCCGTTCAAGTATAATCATGTGGCGTTTGCTTATTTCTCATTCCTCTCCAACCCTCTTCTCCGTCGATCATGTCGCCCTCCAGTCGAGTCCATCCTCCCGCATGCCTCATTTGAACATTCCGCCGAGTATCATTCGCATGTACCCACCCTAGTCCTCTTTAAATAGATCTCCGGACCCCGAGATGAAATCGAGAGGGAACGAGTGGGGGCACGTGATACCTAAGGCGGATTCAAAATTTTGAACCGGTGATCATAGCATCCGCAAATCATATATAAAGGGTATTCAATGTTCGTTTCATTTTTGAACGTACAATATACTCCCTCCTATCCTTTCTAGTTTACATATAAGTTTTATGTGTAGTCAAAGTATCTCTACTTTGATAAAAAAGGTATCAACATTCAGCAACGCCCAATCAATATTGTTAGATTCGTACGTACTCCTAGTTTTGTACTCGAGATGGTTTCCAATTTGACTATTGACAAGATTAATAGTACATGAGATGTATAATGTGAAAATTATATCATTGGAAAGTCCTTTCACATACGAATTTGACCGTATGCTTTGTGTAAGTTGCATGTCATATATTATTACTCTAACATTTGGTCAAAGTTAGCCTCGAAAAATGCATTAGACCCTGTATGCTTTGTGTAAGTTGCATGTCATATATTATTACTCTAACATTTGTGTAAGTTGCATGTCATATATTATTACTCTAACATTTGGTCAAAGTAGTATAGTGGAAGTGGATCCTCGACGGGTATCCTGCCTTACCCTCCCTTTCGGTCACTTATCAAGGGCCCCATGCTTGCTAGGCCCCGCATGTCAGTTACTCAATGGGTTCGGCCACGTCAGGGGATCCTCATCCGTAGTATACTCCCTCTGTTTTTATTTACTCCGCATAAAACGGAGGGTGGTATAAATGACGCGGGCGGGGGAGGGGGAGGGACGTCGGTTTGCTCTCAACTGCGGTCCCACAAGCGAGCGAGAATGCAAGACGAAGCGCGTTCCATTCGATGAGCAAAATTGAGGGTCCAGCGTGCCGGGCTGCAACTCGAACACGACAAGAGCGATGTATAGTCAAAACCGATTGACCGGTCGTCACTGAAACCACTATTCACACCAGAACCTTTGCTGTGCGGCCTACGCTAACCACTGCCCTAAAACCACACCAAATCTCCAGCCCATTCCCCCACCTTTCGATCCCCTAGCCCGCACCAAGCGTCCCCTAGTTTGCCGGAAAGCTATGGTGCGCCGCAAGATCACATGCTACAAGATGCTGACGCCGGAGCGCCGCGCAGAAATCACGGCGGCGGTCGGCGCCACAGACTTCCGTTCCCAAGCTCGCTTTGCGGCGGGCCAATCCTTGAGTTCTCTGGAGCCAAGCTACGAGGAGGAGGAAGCCTATCCAATGTTCATGGCAAAGGTCGCAGCGCAGAAGGCCCCCGATGGTTATGAGACGATGGACGTCGACTTCGTGCCGGCGTCCGAGTCCCCCATGGTGCAGGCGGACCAGCGGTTCAACATGGCGACACTAAAGGAGGACCGGGAGGCAGAGGCTCAACTCGATTCGGAGCGCGCGCATGCCGCTGCCATCGAGGCTCTCTTGCAGGCGGAACCGGATGTCTTGGATGTGAACCGGGCGGCGGAGGCTCAACTTGAGGCGGAGCGCGCGGATGCCGCTGCCATTAAGGCCCTCCTGCAGGAGGAACCAGATGTCCTGGACTTAAACCGGGCGGCAGAGGCTCGACTCGACGCAGAGCATGCGGATGCCGCTCTCATCGACGCCCTCCTACAAGCGGAACCGAACGTCCTGGACTTACGGGCGGCGGAGGCTTGACTTGACGCGGAGCGCGCGGATGCCGCTGCCATCGAGGCCCTCCTGCTGGTGGAACCGGACGTCCTTGAAAGTGCAACTAATCCCCGGGTGGTTTTGGTAATTAATAACAACATATATATCATTGAACTAATCATTTCTTGAGAATATTTCAGAAAGTTCAGTGATATGGGTATGGCAATGACTGATGATGTGGACCCCTCAAAATGCTAAGGAAAACATTGGCAAAAGCTCAAGACTCCATTTTTGGTTTAGTGATCCAAGATCACATTGAGTCCATAGGAAAGCCAATACTATTAAAAGGGGGTGAGGTATGATGATGATCTGGTTGCTCTAAGTGCTTAGTGATTTATCTCTCAAACTATCAGCAATCTTTCATTCCAACATAAACTCATAAGTAATCTCGGTCCCACCGATTCCAAACCCAGTCACACCGAGATGAACCACCTCAGCCATATACCCAAACCCTAAGAATCTCGGATTTTCCGATTCCAAACTCGGTCATACCGAAATTGGTGTTGCCAAGCTTCTGTAACCTTCTATACTCAAATCGGTGTCACCGAGATGAGAAAGTCGGTCCCACCGAAATTGGCAAACCCTAGACTTTGGAAGAATCGGACTAACCGAGATTGTATTTTCGGTCCCACGAAAATCCCAACGCTCACAAGATTTGAACTTTCGGTCTCACCGAGTTGTCAACTTCGTCCGACCGAGATTGGTCAAATGTGTGTAGCGGTTGGATTTTGTGTGGAGGCTATAAATACCCTCCACCTCCTCTTCATTCGTGGAGAGAGCCATCGAAAGAACTACCACTCCTACCTTACATTTCTGAGAAGAAAACTACCTACCCTTGTGTTGAGATCAAGTTGCTCCACTCCCACCATATGAAACTTGATTTCTAGCCTTCCCAAGTTGCTTTCCACTCAATTCCTTCTTCCACCACAGCCAAATCAGTGAGGAGAGTTGAGTGTTGGGGAGATTATCATTTGAAGCACAAGAGCAAGGAGTTCATCATCACCAACCCCATCTATTACCTTTTGGAGGGTGGTGCCTCCTAGATTGGTTAGGTGTCGCTTGGGAGCCTCCGTCATGATGTGGAGTTGAACCAAGGAGTTTGTAAGGGCAAGGAGATCGCCTACTTCGTGAAGATCTACCCCGAGTAAGGCTAGTCCTCCGTGGGCGTAGGCCATGATGGCATAGACAAGGTTGCTTCTTCGTGGACCCTTCGTGGGTGGAGCCCTCCGTGGACTCGCGCAGCCGTTACCCTCCGTGGGTTGAAGTATCCATCAACGTGGATTGACGATAGCACCACCTATCGGAACCACGAGAAAAATCTCCGTGTCACCAACTTGCGTTTGCTCTTCTCCACCTCTCATTTACTATACGTGCAATTTACTTTCCGCTGCCACAACTCTAGAATTGCATGTGTAGGGTGATACTTGACTTGGTTATCATTGTGAACTTGCTAAGAATCTACTCCAATCAAAAGGCAAAACTTTTAAGTTGTCAAGTAGTCTAATCACCCCCCCTCTAGACATACTTCCGATCCTACAAGTGGTATTAGAGCTTTGGTCTCCATTGGATTGGTTTCCATTGCATTGGACTCCATAAGCTTGGTTTCACAACCTAGGAGAGTATGGCGTCTAGTGAGGGTAATTTCCGTAGAGGTCCTTACTTTGATGGTTCAAACTTTGCTAGTTGGAAGCATAAAATGAAAATGCATATTCTTGGACATAACCTGCCGCATGGGGCATTATTTGTGTTGGCTTGCAAGGTGAGTTCTTGAAGAAGGAAAAGTTCGGATCGCGAAGCTACTGCGGATGAGTTGCGGATGTTCTGAAACAATGCTCAAGCTTGTGACATTCTCTTCAATGCTTTGTGTCCCGAGGAGTTCAACAAGATCAGCCGTCTTGAGAATGCAAAAGAGATTTGGAATACTTTGTTGAAATGCACGAAGGTACCGAGTCCGTGAAGGAATCAAAGCTAGATGTTCTTCAAGGTCGACTTGACAAGTTCAAGATGAAGGAAGGTGAAGGAGTCGCTGAAATGTACTCTAGGCTTGCTCTCATCACCAATGAGATGGCAGGCTTAGGAAGCGAAGAAATGACCGACCGATTCATCATCAAGAAGATTCTCAGAGCTTTGGATGGAAAGTATGACACCGTGTGCACTTTGATCCAAATGATGCCAAACTACAAAGATCTCAAGCCTACCAAGTCATTGGAAGGATTGTTGCTCATGAGATGACACTTAAAGATAAGGAAGAGCTTCACAACAAGTCAAGTGGTGCTTACAAAGCTGCAGTTGAAGCTCCCACATCCTCAAGTGACAAGCTAGTTTCCAATGAAGAGATAAGCCTAATGGTGAAGAACTTCAACAAATTCTACAAGAGTAGAAGCAAGGAAAGAAGCTCAAAGTCTAGATCATATGATGAAAAGAGATCTTCTAGTCGTGATCGAAACTGCTACAATTGTGGAAGACCGGACACTACTCAAATGAGTGTTCGACTCCCACAAGAGAAGAGAAGAATCTCCAAGAAGAAGAAGCTCAAGAGAAGAGTCGCCTCGAAAGAGAGAAGGAGTAGAGATGATCGTTATGAGCGAAGATCCTCTCGGAGAAGCAAGGATTCGGAAAGGAAAGACAAGTCATCAAGGAGCTACACAAGAAGAAAACATCAAGCTCATGTTGGTGAATGGGTTTCGGCTCCGACTCAAACAATCACTCCGAAAGAAGCTATCACTCCAACTCGAATCTGATCAAGATGAAGGTGTTGCGGTCTTGCTCTCGTGTCCTCCAACTCCAACTCCTATGACATATTTGATTCACCAAATGAGGGAATTGGAAGATGCTTCATGGCAAAAGGCCCCAAGGTATCACACCCTGAGTTTATTGACTTTGATAGTGATGAGGATGACTTGCTTGGTGAAGATGAGCTTTTACATGATAAATCTAGTGAGCTTAGTAATGATGAACATGCTAGTAGTCTTTATAGTCGAGAAGAGTCGAATGACAATGCTATGAAGGAGATTGAGCGTCTAACTAAAGAACTAAACACTCTTAAGTTAGCTCATGAAACAACTCAAGAAGATCATAGAGAGCTCCTAAGATCTCATGAGAAGCTACGCTCGAGAAGCTCAATCTAGAGCAAGAACATGAGTTTCTAAAAGCTATCAATGACGATCTTGAAAGAAGAGTTCTTCATATCTTGCCAAACGACTTCTCTTGTCTAATTTCTTGCCACCTATCAAAACTAAGCATGACAAGCATAAGAAAAATTCTTCATCTAGTAGTAACAATAATCATGCTAAATCAAATGATGTTACTTCTAGTAATTCTCTTGATTCCACTAACAATGTTTCAAGCCAAGTTTCACTTGAGCAAGAAAATAGTCTATTGAAAGGAATTATAGAGAAAGGTGTCTACAAGAGTCTTGCCGGAAGCAAGAGCTTTGAGGAAATTGTTCGCAAACAAGGAAGACACCGGAAGAATCAAGGAATTGGTTTTGAGCGAAAGTTCAACGCCGAAGGTGTTGAATGGGAAGAAGGTCAATATCCCACTCCAAAGTTTATTTCTCAAAAGGAGAAGTATGATCCTACTTCTTCCAATGAGGAACAAGCTCAAGATGAACTTCCACCACAAGACCACAAGCTAAAAGGCAAGGACAAGCTTCAAGAGGAGATTGATGCATTCATTGAAGCACCCAAGGCCATGGTCAAGTGGGTTCCCAAGGCAACTTCAAGTTCTACTTGACAAGCTCAACTACTACACCAAGGATTCCCATCAAGATGATGTGGATCCCAAGAAGAAGAACTAGAGAGTTCTTGAGGGTGACTCCGCCAATATACTTCACTCATATTCATTTTGGCAAGGACTTGTGCAATCAACTTCCACATCTTGCACTAGTTCATGGAGTCACAAACCCTCATGTTGGTAAGTCAAGGGACAAGGTAATCATTGCTTTCATGGACATCATCTATTGTGTACCTCAATCTATGTCCATGGATATCCTTGTTTGTTCCTTGTGGGACTAACCCATGTAGGTATTGAAAGTGCCCAATCCAAAGGATTGCTCCCAACTCTTGATGATCTTCATCAACATTGAGCATCCACATCTTCAACATCTACATGAAGTCTTCAACGACAACCCAAGGTTAGTTTGACCCTTTAAAGGGGTTCTCACATCAAGGGGAGCTTTGCTCTAAAGAAATGAGCTAAAGCATCTTCTAATGATGTGAACACATCAATGCTTTATGGAAAAGTGGTAACCCCACTTGTGCTTAAGCGATGAGTATGACCTATGATCAAATGTTCTCATTTGACTCCTAAGTCAATATACTCATATATAGATGACCTAGTCATCGCCAAATTGTGTGCTAGCTGTTAGTGTTTTGTTTGTGCATGTTTGACACATATTTCATTTGCTATCTTATTGTGTGAGCATGTTGGATGCATGATTTAATCCATTCGAGGACATCCATTTGTTGCTTTGGTCTTTTGGCTTTCTTTCTTTTGACCAAATGGATGGACAAGAATGCCTAAGTTCCTCCCCTAGCTATCTATGCTTTCTTGTCTCAAACTCTATTCATGCTTATATCACAAACTTTGAACAAGACTTTTTGGACAGACCGAGTGAGGAGCACTCGAGCCACCGATCCGTCAAAAGCCTAACTTCCAAAACCTTCTAAGTACTTTCGGTCAAACCGATATACTCAAATCGGACGGATCAAATCACTTGGATTGATCTAGGTTTTCACCTCGGTGAAACCGAGTTTCAAATTTCGGCGTGACGAAGTGTGTAATCGCACGCAGATTAACCATCTCGGTCCCACCGAAGTTTTCAACTTCGGTCCCACCGACACCAAGAGTATATATACCCGAGGACAGCGCGTTGATTACTTCTTCAAACGCTCGCCTCAAACCCTTCACGCCGTCGCCTTGGTCTCCGGATCGTCTCCGTCATCACTGTGCGCCCTCGCTTGGGTCTCCATCGCCGTCAACGGTCCTTCTCATCGCGCCGTTGCCGCCAGAGTGAAGCTCCACCACATTGGGTGAGTTTCATCCTCTCGTGCTCAACCGCTGATTCAATGCACGATAGGCGTTGTCAAGTTTCTTGCCAAGATTGAGATCTCCCTATCCAGCCGTTTAGATCATAGAACAAAATTCGAGTGAAAATTTTAGGGTTAGGTTTCCGCGAACACATCTCGGTGTGACCGATTCGACATTCTCGGATCGACCGATTTGGCCTCTGGCCATTACCGCACTTTTCGGTTAAACCGAGTTGTGCAAATCGGTAAGACCGAAGTGAGGATTTAGTGAAACCCTAGTGCTCTCGGCTAGATCGAAACCCATTTCGGTCCAACCGAAAGTGGTGTATGTGGTCTGTTTAGACACTTGGTTTCACGAATTTATAGACTTCGGTCGACCGACATGTATTCTGTGAAAACCTAAAACTAAAGTTTGAACTCATTTTTTGCAAAATCCTCTGAGTTTGTGATAACTCTTCTATTCGCCTATACCTATTCTATTCACGGGTTGTCACATATCGATGGAAGTGACAATCGAACAGTCTGAGTTGCCGCTGAGATTCTGAGGCAGTGACAAGTCCAAGAAAGCAGTTTTTCAGATGATGGAGAGAAGCACTCCAAGTGGATCGCTGCACTGCTACTGTGCCAGGAAGAAGAGGAATTCGATGAGGAGGATTCAGACTTTGTTGCGAGATGAGGAGATAACATCTAAGCCAAAAGGCAAGTGGTTGCCAAGAGCTATCAAGGGCAACAACAAAGAAAGGCACAAGCAAGGTGAAGAAATCCATCTGCTGCAAAGAAGCTCAAGATGGAAGTAGAAACCTCCAAAGAAGATCAAGAAAACTTCCAAGAGGAAGAGGAAAGTTCATGAAGAAGTCGATGATGATGATTACGATGAGGAAGCACCCCAGCCTCCTCGAAGCGAAGTTGATGGGAGATGCCATCGAGGCAGGAGCACCCACAAAGGCTAAGCCATCAGCTCAAGCAAAGGCAGCCCAAGCCAAACCTGCTGCCAAGCCAAAGAAGACTGTGAGGAACATACACCTTCAGAGAAGAAGAAGGACAATGTGCCACCGCAGAATCGATGATGAGGCACATGTTTTGCTCAAGCTCGCATGAAATTGCAGTTCATAATGAAGCTCATCCTCGAGCTGAAAATATGAAAGAGAGGAAGGATAAAGGTCTCGGGCTATGGAGGCAAGTTGATCCATATGCCACCGGAGAAAAACAGCAGCTTGACTCAAGATTCCACACTAGATAGCAACAAGACTTTTATGAGGCGGTGCTCATGGATAAGAAGCCAATTATTCTTGACACGGATATGTAGACCGGGATTACATCGACGGTGAAAAGCACAGAGACTACTTCCCACATGTGCATGAAAGCTTCACCGCTTGTGGGATTGCAGAGTTTGTTGGTCGGTATTCGCTTGGAATGATGAGATGATCATGCGGTTCTATGCCACCGCACACTTCTATCCGGATGGCGAATTGTATGGATGATGAAAGGCGAGATTCCATTCAACTGTTGAAGAATGGAGAGCGTTCTTGAATGCACCAAATCAAGGGATGATGATGTTGATGTCTATGGCATTCGAAGAAAAATCACGAGTCTATGAGGAACATGTACAATGAGGTAAATGAGAAGGATGTTGAGATATGGAAGCTTGGTTCATCTATTATCTTGAGCAGGTCTCCCAACCACCAACACCATTCGAGGCATACTTTGATGCCTAAGTCGAGAGACCACCGCATGATAAGAGGGTATTCTATCAACATGCTGCACATTCTAGACCGAAGACACCTTTTAAGGTGATGGACCGATAGTAGAGACTATCAAGAGGACAAAGACAGACTGTAAGAGGTCGTGTGGGTTTGCTCCGCATATTCAGATGCTCATTAATGCCAAGTTTGGCACGGACACCTACCGTTGGATAGACCCCACTTGCCACCGCAGCCCTGAACATGAGGATAACGAGGTTGTGATGACCGAGGATGCTCCCACATCCGTCGAAGGACATGCTAAGTCCGAAGCTGCCAAACAAGCTAAAGCTGAGAAGGAAGCAGCAAAGAAAGCCCAAGAGCGTTGCGAGAACAACTTCTTGAAGCCACTCGAGAGAATTGAGCTACGCTTTGGCCAGCATAGTGCGATCTCGGGAGAGCCTTGAGAGGATAGTTGAAGATAAGTTCCATGCTCGGGCGTCAAGTCGATCAAGTGCAGGTCACCGTCAACAAGCTTGAGGCAGACATTGAGGAAGCTAAAAGGGAGAAGGCAGAACTCATGAGGGAGATGGAAGGTGATATGGTCTAGGATGACTATGAGCAGCCTGCTCCAGTGCCCACAAAGCCCAGATCAGCTGCTATTCGATGGTCGCACCCAGGTGGCTACTACATCAGCACCTCCTACAGCTCCGTCAGTTCTCCAGTATCCACTCCTCCAGCTCCACAGACTTCAGCAGAAGCTTTCGCAGATGCAGCTATCTCCACTCCATCGACGCAGACAGGAGCCGCCAGCAGAGTCCCGAGTGACGATTAGCTCTACACCTTTCGAACTTTTGGTAACTTGTTGCCAAAGGGGAGAAATTGTATAGATCATAGGGCTTCTAGAGAGAGAGTGCTCGTTTTGCTCTTTCGTTTGCGGTTTTCCTTGAGATATTTTTGAGTTCTTTGAGACATTTCGTGTGTTTGATACTCGTTTGCTCTATCTTGATGAGTGCTTGATCATACTGTGCTTAATGTGTGCTTGATGCTTATCATATTCCATTCATATCTTGTATGATCATTTACTCATGTCTTGGTGATTGGGTGCATGTTATTCATTCTTATCATTTTGTGCGCTCCACCAAGATGTATGTGACATGGAAGAGTGACCCATGATCCTAATCGATTGTGCATTTGCATTCAAGCGCAAATCTTAAATAATGCACAAATTTAGGGGAGCTCTTGCTTATCACATACTTCTCAAAGCGACGATGTTATTCATTGATTATATCATTTGTCGAAGCTTTGATCTATATGTTGTCATCAATTACCAAAAAGGGGGAGATTGAAAGTGCAACTAATCCCCGGGTGGTTTTGGTAATTAATAACAACATATATATCATTGAACTAATCATTTCTTGAGAATATTTCGAAAGTTCAATGATATGGGTATGGCAATGACCGATGATGTGGACCCTCAAAATGCTAAGGAAAACATTGGCAAAAGCTCAAGACTCCATTTTTGGTTTAGTGATCCAAGATCACATTGAGTCCATAGGAAAGCCAATACTATTAAAAGGGGTGAGGTTATGATGATGATCTGGTTGCTCTAAGTGCTTAGTGATTTATCTCTCAAACTATCGCAATCTTTCATTCCAACATAAACTCATAAGTAATCTCGGTCCCACCGATTCCAAACCCAGTCCACACCGAGATGAACCACCTCACCATATACCCAAACCCTAAGAATCTCGGATTTTCCGATTCCAAACTCGGTCATACGAAATTGGTATTGCCAAGCTTCAGAACATACAGTACTCAAATCGGTGTCACCGAGATGAGAAAGTCGGTCCCACCGAAATTGGCAAACCCTAGACTTTGGAAGAATCGGACTAACCGAGATTGTATTTTCGTCCCACGAAAATCCCAACGTTCACAAGATTTGAACTTTCGGTCTCACCGAGTTGTCAACTTCGGTCCGACCGAGATTGGTCAAATGTGTAACAGTTGGATTTTGTGTGGAGGCTATAAATACCCTCCACCTCCTCTTCATTCATGGAGAGAGCCATCGAAAGAACTACCACTCCTACCTTACATTTCGAGAAGAAAACTACCTACCCTTGTGTTGAGATCAAGTTGCTCCACTCCCACCATATGAAACTTGATTTCTAGCCTTCCCAAGTTGCTTTCCACTCAATTCCTTCTTCCACCACAGCCAAATCAGTGAGGAGAGTTGAGTGTTGGGGAGATTATCATTTGAAGCACAAGAGCAAGGAGTTCATCATCACCAACCCCATCTATTACCTTTTGGAGGTGGTGCCTCCTAGATTGGTTAGGTGTCGCTTGGGAGCCTCCGTCATGATGTGGAGTTGAACCAAGGAGTTTGTAAGGGCAAGGAGATCGCCTACTTCGTGAAGATCTACCCCGAGTAAGGCTAGTCCTCCGTGGGCGTGGGCCATGATGGCATAGACAAGGTTGCTTCTTCGTGGACCCTTCGTGGGTGGAGCCCTCCGTGGACTCGCGCAGCCGTTACCCTCCGTGGGTTGAAGTCTCCATCAACGTGGATTGACGATAGCACCACCTATCGGAACCACGAGAAAAATCTCCGTGTCACCAACTTGCGTTTGCTCTTCTCCACCTCTCATTTACTATACGTGCAATTTACTTTCCGCTGCCACAACTCTAGAATTGCATGTGTAGGGTGATACTTGACTTGGTTATCATTGTGAACTTGCTAAGAATCTACTCCAATCAAAAGGCAAAACTTTTAAGTTGTCAAGTAGTCTAATCACCCCCCCTCTAGACATACTTCCGATCCTACAGTCCTCGACTTGAACCGGGCTGTGCTCTCATCCGTGCAGAGCGCCCGCACGCTCCGCTTGAACGAGTAGCTGGAGGCCGAGGACAACCACGGTGCGGAGACACACGTCGGCAGCGACGACTGGTTCGCGCCGGCAGCTAAAGACGTCGAGGCTGTCTCTTTTCGCGAGCAGTGATAGTTTTTCTTTATGTTGTTGTTTTTATGGATCTTTTGCTGTGTAAAAACATATATTTGTTATGCAAGTCTCCTGACTTGGTTCATTCTACCATTTCAGGCAGTTGGATGAATATCCTACGTCTCCTAACCCTTCTTTCCTTCTTCCTCACCTCTTCTTCTTCCCCAACAGACCACCGCACGGGCCGTACGAATACTCCCCACATGCGGTTGGATAAACATACTCTATGAACGAAAATTATGTGTCAGCGATAGGATGGCTGAGTTTGGTTTGTTCACATGCGACATCACGTGTCAGTGAGGGTGCGTTCCTTTGGTTGGGTTTGCGGCGTGGAGGAGTGACTGTGTGAGGGTGCGGTGCGACCGCGGCATGCAGGAGCGACCGTGTGAGGGTGCGGTGCGACTGCGACAGCCGTCCGCATACCTCCTTCTCATTTTGGAAACTTGAGGCAATCTTGGCAAAAATGTGTGGCGAAGTTTGGCAATGCAAGGCCTAGACCCAAATAGGATAAGTACGTACGTACTAGGAGTACTAGTGTTAAGAAAGAAAGGTGGAGTTTTCCTTTGTGGGATTTAATCGATACGAATCCTCGTTTCACGTGTCAATTAATGCATATTTTTTCTCCAAAGACCAAAGAGCTAACCATCTCACTCCTCATCGCTTGATTAATGCAGCGCCATGCAAACCAACCTTCTCACTTCCGCATGCATGCAGGGGATATTAATGTCCTTGGTTGCTAAACCCATCAATTTTGCCTCGATTAGTGTTAGTGGCCCTTTGCAAATTGTAATTTTGATATACTGGCCTCGTGTACAAAAAATGGAGGTAGTAACTATATTTGACTTCCTTCCCCATTGCGGTGATGTCGATGATATCTTTTTTTTGTGGTTTGGCGAAGTGCGTTCTACGGAGAACACCATTGAGGGAGACCATGGTAAGTCGTTCGCATGTGCCGCCTGCAAGCCGAGACAACCGCCTTATTTGCATCCAGGAAGTCCTTTACTAGTACTACTAGGAGTACTAGTGCAGTGAGATGGTTTCTCGAAGAAGACGATGGAGAAGCGGAGTCAGTGAAGAGTGAAATGATGGTTGCTTCGTCCGTGCTTTTGTGATTTGACGCCTCACTTCTTTGTGATTTGTGATAGAAGGGATAGGGGAGTAGACTCTGTGCTCTATACTGTAATACATGCGTCCAAGCATGGGAGAAAGAGGAGAGACGTTGCATTTTTCTATTCCTTCAATCAATCAACCAGGGAGCTTCGGTTCCATCTTTTTGGCTTTGGCAACACCGTCCACAATGGTTCCCACGATGCCAAAAGCTATTTTCACATTTGGCTACACATTGTGGATGCCCTTAACCGCACCGCTTGGTTTTGCTCCTATGTGCTATCTATAGAAATCTCAATTATATTGATCTAAAAAATTATAGAATCAAGATTAGTAAAAAGGAGGTGATTTTGCCGCGCGGATGGCGGGGGAGGTTTCTTATTTGAGCAATGCTACATCCATGTAATGGTTTACGTAAAGTTACAGACTGATGTGATGTGGGACTATTTGATTGCATTAAACGAGAGGATTAGGCCCACCCCACCTAAAAATCAGGGGGGCATATATAGATTAGATGGAAAGTATACGTAGCAGCTACGTAGCCCTTTGTAAGTCTAGGATTAGGCTTCTTATTTTTGGAGGACGTTTTCCTGGCGGTTTGCTAACATGCGGTCCCACGTGTCAGTGCTTTACCAAGCCGATCCGCGTCCCACATGAGGCAGAACAACGGCAGAAGCAACACGTGGTTAAGTTGAAGAAGATGAGGGAGAAGCGGATTCAACAACGAGTGAAATGATGGTTGCTTCGTCCCTCCAACTACTTTTTTTTAGCATTATTACTTCGTCCTTCCAACTTAACTGCAGGAAAGATACAGCTTTGTGATTTGACGCCTCATTGCTCATTACTACGCCGGCGCCATGACTGGGGTGCTTCACCCGGCTGCTTTCTGCTGCTCAGATTCGGTATGTACGTGGACCCGAGAGCTTGATGTCCCACATGTCGTGAAAGGTACTAGAAGATTTATGAAAGCGGCGCTCCACTCTTCTGACGGAGGAGTAGAGCGACCTGACGCCCGTGAATCGTCACTTGTACTGTATAGTACTATAATTTTGCTATTTCGCACGATCCATTGATACAAACCCGATTAAACAGGAAGGGCGGGATTTTTCCCGCACGGTAGATGATACTGGCCATACATTTCAAAGGCAATTTTAATGTATGCAAACTGAATAATGATAAGTAACAATATGATATCTAGTAAAACTAAAAACACATATGATTTATTATGTTAGAGTGTAGTAGTAGTGCTGTATTGCATAGTTGTTAGATGTAACATGCGAGAACATGTAGAGATGTAGTTTTGGAGGGCCTACAGAGAGAAAAGCATAATACGGTCACCGAACTTCAGAATAAGCTGATTACGTTCACTATATACGTTTTGCGGTGATTATACAGTCACTTGCTCACAGTTCAGCATTGGATTGCACTCTGTTGACCGGCCAAATAGTCTGCATGGCACCATGTTGACTAGTTAAATTGACCATGTTCCTTGTGGGTCCCACCTGTCTATTCGCATAGGGAAAAGGTCAGATAAACACAAATTTACGCAGGCGCGACAAGGCTCCAACCCGTGCGCGGGAATCACCTGGTTGTTTATGTGTCTGTCAGGGCCTGATGTGTGGGCATGCATGTGTAGGTTGAGCACTTGAGCATGAGAGTGTGTGTTGGTCGTGTGGTGTACTGGTGTGTTCATGCATGCGTGCGTGTGTGCGTGTGAGTGTTGCATGCGTGCGTGGCTGCGTGTGTACGTGTGAGTGTTGCGTGCGTGCGTGGGTGCATTTGTTTGTGTGAGTGTTGCGTGGATGCAGTTCGTGTGCATGCGTGCGTGTGTGTATAATCACCACACCAGCTCCTATGTGTTAAAACAGACGGCTCAGCATACTAATACAAGGCCACCTTGTCCACTGTGCCCGCGGTCAGGACTTCGAACCACCGTCCAAATATTTTTTTGTCGTTTGTTTTCATTCTTACTAGCAAGATGCCCGTGCGTTGCATAGTAGTAGTGCTGTATTACATAGTTGTTAGATGTAACATGCGGGAACCTAAATTTAAGGGGCATCCTACAGAATGCTCTGCTAGAATCATACTCGTCGATTAGGAAGAGAGGTGTGAGACAATGCGTGAGAGACAGGCGTAAAGATAATGTGCGTACATGAGACACGTAGGCAGGTCCATGTATATAGAAAGGGTCGATGAGGAT
Organism: Aegilops speltoides; assembly: GCA_021437245.1. Taxonomy (NCBI): domain Eukaryota; kingdom Viridiplantae; phylum Streptophyta; class Magnoliopsida; order Poales; family Poaceae; genus Aegilops; species Aegilops speltoides. Next base: position 166,077,632 of record CM038144.1, read on the forward strand.
TGTGTGTGTGTGCGTTTGCGAGAGGAAGAGTGCTTGTGATAAAGGTTAGTGAAAACAATTGTAAATGGTTACGAGAGGGAGGAAGGGTTATATCTAGAGCATGTGTGCGAGAAAGACACCTTGGGAGAGACTGTGTGATCATGTGTGAGAGACCACCGATGGAGAGTGAAACTACATGTAAAAGACTGCTCTACACATTGATTAAAGATATAATTGTATCCAAATATTAGGATGGGATCATGATATTTGCAACTCGCGTAAGGAGTAGTCATTGATCCATCAAACATCTAGATTCTTTCGAATTTGAGCATGTCTATGTTATTATCGACACAATTCATCCACATAGTTAGTATTTTGAACTCCAGACAATGCATCGCTTTAGCAATCGAATATAAACGTGAGTATAGTTCATGTTGTGTGTGTAAAGCACATTATACATACAAAAGTTACACAATGGACATTATAAATAGCTACCTATGAACTATCATACATTTGAATTCAACTTAAGGTGGTTTAAAAAAATCAAATTCAACATGAAGTCCATTCAATTATTTGAATTTGATATCATGGCATTTGTAAACCATACCTAAATTATGGGGGCACCAATCTTTGCTCTGATTTTGTACATAATAGCATATGTAGTCGTGTACAAAATAGATTCAAATTTAGCTCCTCCATTCCAAAATAATCGTAGTTATAGGATTTTCAAGTGTCAAAATTTCAAAAAGAAGCGGATAATTTAATGAGGTTTTCAAACATACAAGGTCAAATATAATGTTGTCTATTTAGGTCAATCCTCATAGTTCAAGAGTACTCTAAACGTGAATGCTTGTGTTTCAAAATTTCAAACAAAGCGCCAAAAGAGCCTCTACTCGCTCGAAACCGCGTGAGACCAATGTTTGGTAGTACAAGGAAATTACTTTTCTAATAACTCCGACCCGTGAAACCTACCGGCCCGACGTCCAAAGGTCTAAACCGGGGTAGGTTTGTAGCTTCATCTAGACACCACGCAACCGCCTCCGAAAAACATTCATACACAATGGCCGCCTAAGCACACATGCACGCGGATGAAATCGCTCCCGCCCACTATTTGGGACACCTGGGATTACCATCCTACCCCCGACCCACAGTAGGTCCGAAATTTAAGACGGGGGCAAAGTTTGTACTTTCCCCAAATTTCAAACAAGCGCGTCCCATCTTCTGTTCCAAAAAAGCCAAAAACAAGCGCGTCCCAGACCGAAACATGGTTCCCCCCCCACCCGTCCGATTCCCCATTCATACTCCGTGGGCGCCAAAACTACCGCTCCACCAGCCGCGAAACCCCGGCGTCCTCCGTCCGCCACCCCATCCCACCCATCAACCGCCGCCCTCCTCCATCACGCTGGAGCCGATACCCCGACGTCGTCGTCCTCCGCAACCTCAACCGCAACGCCCTCCACGGCTAGTAGTTGAAGCTGAGGCCGAGCCGTCCATACCCGAGCCAGTTCAACCACGCTGTCCTGCGCCTCACCGCTGCCGCTCCAACTTCGCCACCCTCCACCGCATCGGAGCTGTTCCTGCTACGCCGTCCTTCGCCGCCTCGAATTTGCTTCCCCTCCGCCGACATACGGCCACGGCAATACAGTCAATAATTTGGCCATGGGTTCGTCCAAGCCCGCACCCTCTAGAACATCGGTTTCCCCGGTAGAAAGACGAAGATCAGCACGATATGCGGAGGTGACCACATCGGCAACCGAAAACGGTACTCCTCTTCCTTTATTCGTGCAAATCTTATGTCTCTGCTTGCACGGTATTCATCCCACAGAAGACACTAGTTGATCGCTTCTTCTTGATACTAGAGGTTCCTAGTAACTCGCGATGCACAAGGTTTCTCCTCATACACTATTTCACCTTAGCTAGAGGTCCGTCGCCCCCCTGAATTTCAATTTCTGGCCAGTTGATTCCCAATTAACGGAAGCATTCCTCGGCGTAACAGGCGCTAGTACGCCTATTACGCCGGGGAAGCAGCGCATTGGTGTTTATCTTAGGGGCGTGTGCGGCCTAGAGCTACTAGCGCCCGATCTGGAGGTCGGCCGGGATTAAAGGGATGGCCTGGGGGCACTGGCAAGCACGGTGGTGCTGTGAGATCGATGGGAGGGCGGGGCGGCGGAGTTAGGGGTCTGGGCCAGTGGTCGCTGGCGGTTCAAGAAAGATTGTCAACAGTGACTGGCCGGAGGTAGACGAAGGCCATCTGCCCGTTCCTTGTAGATCGGATGGTTCATTAAAAAAATCGACTGACCTATTTAGTTTTAGTCGACTGTTATCTTAGATATGACCACATGTGGTGGTGTGCTGGAGGAGTACCTGCATTTCCTGTGCTCATATATTACAAAATCACACAGAGTAGAATCTAATTTTGTTTGCCATGCAATCTTGTAGAGCTATGATATATCTCCTGTCATTTATGTTTCAGCCACCTGCTATCTGCTACTTTTATAGTGCACTAGTTCTGCACACACTTGACCCTTACTCTCACTATTGTGTTTTTATGCAAGGGTATTTCAGACTCTGCTGCCATGAGAGAAGCCAAAAAGAAAAGAGAGAAGTCGCTCCAGCTTTGTATGCGGGTAGGCAAGACACGTTATAGCACTATAAAGGGTGCAGTGTCAGCAGATGGAGACGGTAAACATAGCTCTGGAGTTGATGACCTCGCTCGCAATGAACCACCATCCCAGGTGCTTGCTTTAACTTCGCGGTGTCATATGTGGTTGCATGTTCCATATGGTGTCTAGCTTGTATTCGAAAGGCCGAAGTCGGTAAGATAAGGAAAGATATTTTTTTACATGAACCACCATCCCGTAAGCACCAGAAGACAAATAGCTAGTCAGGGCACTGGCCGACCTAGTGACAAGCCCAGCAAAGATAGGCATCACCTGGAAGCCAATTAAAAAGCTGCGATGGTGGCGAAGCAGTATGCCACCCACCAGGCTCTCAGGTCCTAGATGATCATGCTCACCACTCCAGCCGGATGTCTAGCTTGTATTGCTTCCAATTTGGTTAAATTACATCTGCTTAGCTTACACATTATGCCTTTGAATATGACATGCCTTTTTGTTTTTCGTACATACTAGTACATCTGTGTATTAACCATGTTCTTACATCAAACTAATGTTCTTGTGTATCCCTCATCAATCACTTATGACGAGGCAGGTAGGCAAGGGGACTACTCCTCATTTAAAGAATGCAACGTCAGCCTCCCGACATGATTCTCAAGAAACAGAAATGCTAGATGAAGATAGTGAACATAGCTCTGTAGTTGATTACATCATTTCCCCTACACTAGCATCGCAGGTGCTTGCTCTAAATTGGCAGCGTGATATGTGGTTGCATATTGCATATGGTGTCTAGATTGTAATTTTTCCAATCTGGTTAAACTGCATGTGCTAGTCTGCTTAGCTTATACATTATACCTGTTAATGTGACATGCCTTCCTGTATTTAGTACATAGTACATCTGTCTATTAAGCATGTCCTTACATAAAACTATTGTTTTTTTGTATCCCGCATCAATCAACATGACAAGACACCTTTAGTATATGCGGTCATGATATTAGTTGCATCTTTCATATTATTTATAGCATGCGATGCTTCTAATTTGTTGAAATTCCATTTATGATGGGGCGCTTTTAACTTGGCGAGTCATATTGGTTGCATCTTTCATGTGGTGTCTAGCTTGCATTGCTTCTTATTTGCGGAATGGTTTACTTTCGGTTTACACAAGCAGTTGTGAACATGCCATGCCGTCCTATTTTTCGTAAATATTCCATCCTGGTATCATGTGTTTGCCTTACATCAAAGTAGTGATTGTCGAGATCATGCATGAATGAGTTACGAAGAGAAATTTTATTGCTTTTTCTTGTCGGTATTACTTGACAATTCAAAATCAATAAAGTGGAAGGAAGTTAGCAAGGCAGCGGATAAAGGTGCTCCTTCCAAACGGAGGTCCTCTACAGTTTCTACTCCTCCACACCCCCAAGATGATTTCCAAGACAACACATGCACAGACACTCAACAAAGTTGTGTTTATGATGAGCATGTCTCCCCTAGTGCAGCATCATCGGTGCTCCCTCTAACTTGGCACTGTAATATGTGGTTGCATGTTATGTGTGATTTCTAGCTTGTATTGCTTCTAATTTTGTTGAATTTCATCTGCTTACTTTACACATTATACTTGAATAAGACACATGTTCCTGTTTCTAGAACATACAATATCTGTCTATCATACCATGTTCTTACATCAAATTACTACTGTTGTTTACACCTGCAACGGTCACTTATCATAAGACACGTTTGACTTCGGAGTGTGATATAGGTTACATCTCAAATTCTTTTCTAGCTTGTACTACTAATTTGTTGAAATTGCATTTATGACGAGACAGTTTTAACTTCGTAGAGTGATATTCGTTGCATCTTTCATATGGTGTCTAGCTTTCATTGCTTCTAATTTGTTGAAATGCCTTCTCCTTAGTTTACACATCATAACCCGTGAATATGCAATGCTGTGAATATGCAATGGCACTAATGACGAGAGACCTCTAACATGGTAGTGTGATGTTGTTTGCATCTTGCATATGATTTATTTCTTGTACTGCTTCACATTTGTTTAAACGCCATTTATGATGAGACACTGTTAACTTGGCAGAGCGATATTTGTATCATCTTTCATATGGTGTCTACCTTCCATTGCATTGCTTCTAATTTGGTGAAATGTCTTCTTCTTAGTTTATACATCATAGTTCTGGTTATCTCTTCCGTCCTGTTTTTCATATATATTACATCCTCCTATCATGTGGTTGTCTAACATCAAAGTTTAGTTCGTCTGCATCACGTATCAATTTGTTCTGAAGAACTAAATTTTTATTCGTTTTTCTTGTCGGCTTGACTTAACATGGCACAGAGAAAGAGGAAGAAACACAGAATGGCAGGGAATGAGAAGCGGATGAATCTTGCAGATTCTGCTGGTACTGATGGTGCAATAGAAGGTCAAAGTCTAGTGGAAAATTCTACAAACACGACATCCCATGCTACACGAGTTGCAAAAAAAGCCAAACAGAAACAAATAGCTGCCACCAAACAAGCGAGACAACCCTAGTTCTTGCAACACCTACCATAGTACTACCAACTGCCGACTTACTCGTCGTCGGCCAATCGAAACTAGCAAAGACGTTCCCAAGCTCCTTGCCACGACACTACGTCCCAAGCACTCTTGACACAAGACGAGTTGGCAATATTAGATGAACCTTGTGAGCTTCAACAGCAAGAAGGTAGTTCTTTGGAGTCAAGTTCTGATTGCATGCTTCTTTATATGTAGTCTCACGGTTTGATGTACACTAACACTTCCTATGTTCATATTTGGAATAGCACCTAGGCGCAAGAGGAAACAAACATCAGGGATAATGCTCGATAGGTTAACTAAATCTAGAGGAGGAAGAATGGAGATCCATTTTGGGGCAGGTTTAAAAAGGCCACGTGATGCTACAGAGTCAGCCAAGTTAGTATCAGAGGCATCGGTTGCCATTAGGTGTCATGTACGTATCCTCCCAACATGGATTCAGTACAGGAATGACAAAGACGAAACCCAGTTCAACACCTTCCTCGACAATTTATCTGTAAGTATGGTTATGTATGGAAACTAGTAATATTGTCTTGCTCTGTCCCATACTTTCTAGGTTGCTCATAATGAGACTCCCATAATTTTCAACAGATGAGGTTCAAGTTGGATAGCCAAGATCCAGACAAGCTTGCACCCATGTTTTCAAGTCTGCTTTGCGACAGTATCGGTATAACTTGAGGAAAACTCACTTTGAAGGCAAGTCTAATAGTGAACTTTCCCAAACATCTCAAGTGGAAAATATATTGGATGAAGACTGGAGGGGCCTTGTTAAACACTAGTCTGATCTGAAGTATCAGGTACATTATATATATGTGATCAGATCACATGTTGAAGTCCTATTTACGCATGTGCCACACAAATCTATCTTCTTGTAGGTGAACTGTTCAAAGAACAAGGCCAACCGTCTTTAAAGTGAAATTCCAATGCATTTACGGGATCTCGTAGCTATATTGCACAATGCGAGGCTCTTGTAATTAGCTCTTGTTTCACTCTTTTCACTGTACCATATTATCGATCTATATTGACTTGTTCAAATGCGAGGAAAGCCGGAAGGACCAAAAGTACCGAACCAAATGATGTGGAAATCTTCAAGGACTGTCACACCAGCAAGAAGAAGGGCATGACTACACCAGTCAAAGCCGCTATTGTAAGTCCTTAATCCTCATGCCTTTTAACTACTACTTACTCTGACTTGTGCCTTGATCTGCATGGTTTGCAGCCAATGTCTATTACTCTTTTCAATTTTATACACAATTGTCTTAGCGTATCATTGCACCTTACATGGTTTAAAAGAGAGGAGTGATGTTCCTTTGATCTTGACCCGTAATCTAGTTCCGTGCTGGACTTGCCCACACAATGTTACAATTGCTTGTTTGTCTGTTCTCAGTTGTTTTGTGATATGAATGAAGTCATACTATGCTTACCATATTATAAACTTCGTCTCTTTATCCTTAGCCCTCAATACAATGTGAAGAAATAGACAATACATTAGCGATGGTACATGGTCATATGTTTGGAACCTGGTTTTATTATGTACTTTGCAATAAAATACAACTAATATTTTACATGGGTTCACCAGAATAAGTTCTGTATATAGACCAAAGCTATTTTGTTTGGTTTTGCTGCCTCCTTAATATCTTCTGTTCTGGTACTACTAATGTAAAACCTCATCTTTTCAGCGAGCTATGAGAAAAATGGTGGAACCACCACCTTCTGAAGGTGGCGAGGCAACTATAACCGCAATGTCAGCTCTTGCTGCAGTGGGTCAGTACCTGTCCACTAACAGTGCCAAAAGCACGTTCTTGCGTAATACTGGGTTGGTTGTTAAGGCAATATCGTCCAAACTGCCTCATGATCAAGATATGCAAGCTCAAAGCAATGTTGTATCTGCGCTCCAGACACAAGTCCATTCCCTAACAGAGACCCTTTGTGAAATAAGGAGAAACATTGCTCAATGTCGTCAAGATATGCATGGTTTGGAACCAGACTATCAGACATTTTCTATGTTCTTCAGGAGCCTAGGGGAAATGAAGGCGAGGGTTATGGTGCTCCATCAGACAATACAACATGAAAACGTAACAGTTAGGTCAAATGAACTGAGCTTCTGAACTTCTGGTGGTGCATTTATCTGCTAGACTGTTAAGTTTTATGCCAACCTTCCTTTTGTTATATAGTTGTAATTTGTTTTGGTGCGATACAAAATTTATTCTTAACGTGCAGCCACCGGCTAAAGAAAACAACGAGCCATTTTTGTATAGTGTAGGGTGTTCCCTATATTTGCACTGGTGGCGATCTTTGATGCCGAGTGGATGTAATCTGTGCAATCGCCTTAATAGCCTAGCGTTAGTTTTGGGCCGGCCGTAATCGGGCGTAATTGGTATCGGCCCAGCACAGTAACGGGCCGTTAACAGGCCGTAGGACAGCAAAGGCTTAATTCTATCACAGGCATAACGGGTCGTTAATGGGCCAGAATATAGGACGGGCTGGAAACGGCGCAACGGGTTAATAGGCCAGAAACGGGCCGACTCTTGCCATGGGCTGAATTTGGCCCATTAGTGTAACAGGCTAGTAACGGGCCAACCTTGCCATGGGCCGAATTTGGCCCATTAGGGGAACAGGCCAGTAACGGGCCGACTCTTGCCATGGGCCTAATTTGTCCCATTAGGGGAACATGCCAGTAACGGGTCGACTCTTGCTATGGGCCGAATTTGGCCCATTAGGGGAACATGCCAGTAACGGGCCGGAAGTAATCGAGGGACGAAAAGGAGCCCAAGAACATATGGGCCGTCAATAGGCCGAAAGCTAACAAGGGCTGGAAACGGCCCATGTAAATCACGGGCCGTTAACGGGTATAAAGAAAATTACTGTTCATTATGGGCTAGAGTCACCGTGGGCCTGTAAAGGGCCGAAAGATACGAAGGCCTCATATGGGCCGAAAGACGTCGTGGGCCATACATGGGCCGAAAGTGAAATGGGCTGGTGTTATATTCGACGGCCCACATGACGTTGTTGGGCCAATTTCCTTTAGGGCCTAACGGGCCGTGAGTTAACGGGCTGTAAAATGGGCTATTTGTGAAGAGACTGTTAACAGGCTTTTCATGGGCCAGCCCATCAACTTTTGACCAAGTCAAGCGGGCCGGCTTTGTAAGCTAAATGGGCCAATGGTGGGCCGTGGCACGTGTCGACATATCATAGGCGCCTATCTGACCCACTGACGAGCTGACACGTGTTTTGTTCGGCCAATAAGAATTTTACACGTGAAAATTTCCCATTGGTTGGGGCTGTTAACGGGTTATCGGATCCAAAACCTGACCCGATAGCTTAACGGCGTTCCGTTACGGTGGATGCCACGTGTCGGTCACCCTTGACGAAAGCACTTCTGTGACGCGCCATTTATCGTCATGGAAGTGGACACTTCCGTGATGATAATTTTGGTAATGTCATGGAACACTTCTACGACAGTACAGGTATGACTATCTTGATTCTTTCGTAAAATCGTCATGGATGTACATGCATGACACAAAACGCGACCTACTGTGACAAACACGTATCATCACAGAAGTGTATTTTTTTTGTAGTGGAGGAAGCTATAATTCATTAGTAGATGTTTTATAGTAGTTGACGGAACCCGAGAGTTGAAAGGAACGATATATGTTTGGTTTGGCATGCAGGACCAATGAATTATTCGAACCCTGTTCGTGAACAAGAGAAGTTTTTGTAATGCTTCTGAGGATGCTCGAGTGTTAGAATGCGAGATTTTCTAAACCATATACAAGGTAATGATTTGGGTGCGGAATGGATTGATCACCATGCCGACTTACTCTTATTATTCACTTTTGTTATATGGCATGGTAATCTAGAGTGACTTACCTATAGTATAGTGACGATGAGAGCATCGATATTTGTTTAGCATTGGTGCAAGGAGTGTAAGACATATCCGTAAAGGATTTCCTCGAAGGAGTAAGATTTTGAAGACCGGTAACTCTTATTCTAAGGGTGGTAGTACTCCACACTCTTGGAGGAAGAGTGGATATTCAAGGATATCTCAACCCTAGTCTTTCTTTCTAGCATCTTCGAATCTCGAGGACGATATTCATTTAAGGGTAGTAGATTTGTAACATCCTAAAATTTCATATTTGGAATGTTAATAGGTTCATTCTTTTTCATCATGATTTCTATGCATTTTTAAATTTTCTGAATATTCAAAGAGTTTTCCAACTCAAGGCAAAATATTTGGAGTGGAGATAATATGACTTCTCCCCTATTAATTATTGAAAATGCTAAGGATATATTATGAAGTCTTCATAATTTATGCTGGCTTTGTAGAGCCTCAAAATTATTTTATAGTTTTTAATATAATGCTCTTTGTAGGCTCCTATTACCTAAATTAAATTTTTTCTGCATCAAAATTGTTCACTGTTTTATATAGTAGTAACAATGTTTTATTGTATGTTGGGTTATTTTTAGGAAGACTTCTGGTATTTTATGTTTATTCAAAACATTTGTTATGTAAACGTTTTTTGCCAGATATTACTGTTCCGCAATGTCAAGCCCATCTTTATCCATGGCCCAGTGCACTGGAGCAATAGCAGCACAACAATAACCAGCAGGCCGACCCATTTCGGCGCAACACCGCAGCCCCTTATTTTTTCCTCTTCCAACTCTTCTCTGGCACTGACCACCTGGCCCTGCCTGTCGTCTTCCCCAGCAAGAGTGTTCCTCACGGACACTGTAGCTCGCCCAACCGCAGCGAGATCGAACTGATGGATTCGATTGATTCTCGACCCCTAGGCCACGGGGGACACCCTATAGTATCTACAACCCTTCCTTAACCATCAGGCCTTGATTGTTCGTGTGCTGGAGACTGTGAAAGCACATTTGCTCCCTAGGTGGTTTTGGTAATTAATGACAACATACTTTGTGGATTGGACTAATGCTTTTATCAAGTATGTTTCAGGAAAGTCAATCACTCTGGCATGGCAAAAGGACTAGAAAGGTGGACCCCTAAGATGCTAAGGAAAACATTGGCAAGAAGCTCAAGACTCCATTTTTGGTTTAGTGATCCAAGATCACATTGAGTCCATAGGAAAGCCAATACTATTAAAAGGGGATGAGGTTATGATGATGATCTGGTTGCTCTAAGTGCTTAGTGATTTATCTCTCAAACTATCGACAATCTTTCATTCCAACATAAACCCATAAGTAATCTCAGGTCCCACCGATTCCAAACCCAGTCACACCGAGATGAACCACCTCGACCATATAGCCAAACCCTAAGAATTTGGATTTTCCGATTCCAAACTCGGTCATACGAAATTGGTGTTATAAGCTTCAGAACATACGTACTCAAATCGGTGTCACCGAGATGAGAAAGTCGGTCCCACCGAAGTTGGCAAACCCTAGACTTTGGAAGAATCGGACTAACCGAGATTGTATTTTCGGTCCCACTGAAAATCCCAACGTTCACAAGATTTGAACTTTCGGTCTCACCGAGTTGTCAACTTCGGTCCGACCGAGATTGGTCAAATGTGTGTAACGGTTGGATTTTGTGTGGAGGCTATAAATACCCTCCACCTCCTCTTCATTCGTGGAGAGAGCCATCGAAAGAACTACCACTCCTACCTTACATTTCGAGAAGAAAACTACCTACCCTTGTGTTGAGATCAAGTTGCTCCACTCCCACCATATGAAACTTGATTTCTAGCCTTCCCAAGTTGCTTTCCACTCAATTCCTTCTTCCACCACAGCCAAATCGGTGAGGAGAGTTGAGTGTTGGGGAGATTATCATTTGAAGCACAAGAGCAAGGAGTTCATCATCACCAACCCCATCTATTACCTTTTGGAGGGTGGTGCCTCCTAGATTGGTTCTGGTCGCTTGGGAGCCTCCGTCATGATGTGGAGTTGAACCAAGGAGTTTGTAAGGGCAAGGAGATCGCCTACTTAGTGAAGATCTACCCCGAGTAAGGCTAGTCCTCCGTGGGCGTAAGCCATGATGGCATAGACAAGGTTGCTTCTTCGTGGACCCTTCGTGGGTGGAGCCCTCCGTGGACTCTCGCAGCCGTTACCCTCCGTGGGTTGAAGTCTCCATCAACGTGGATTGACGATAGCACCACCTATCGGAACCACGAGAAAAATCTCCGTGTCTCCAAATTGCGTTTGCTCTACACAATCTCTCCCTTACTATTCATGCAATTTACTTTCCGCTGCCCTATACTCTAGAATCGCATGTTTAGTATGTTGCTCGACTTGTGTGCATGATGCTTGACTTGATGTTCATTATGAACTTGCTAAGAACTTATGTTAATAAAAAGGCATAAACTTTTATCTTGTCGAGTTGTCTAATCACCCCCCCTCTAGACACTCTTGCCTTCAACGATCCTACAATTGGTATCAGAGCTTTGGTCTCCATTGCTTTGGTTTGCACACCATTGGAGGAAGATGGACGTGTCTACGTTTGGGAGTGTTAGTCATAGAGTGCCTATTCTTGATGGAGTGTCCTATAACTCGTGGAGGATTGAAATGCTTGCTATCTTTAAGATGTACAACTTAGCAAAATATGTTGAAACCCCATATGTACCACCACTTGACCCCTTGCACCCTCATGTAGATGAAGAGCTTGATTTGCTTCGCAACCTTAGAACTGCAATCTTATCATTAGAGGTTTGCACGATAACTTGCTTGAGCTTGTCACAAACTTTGAGTGCGCCCATGCTATGTGGAAGTTCTTGGAAGAACTTCATCCGGACTACTCTTTGAGAGGTCTTGATGAAATTCTATACAAGACTGTTGAATTTGATATGATGCGCCCCAATGATCCCAACTTTGATAAATGCTTCTTTGAGCTTCGTGATCTTATGAAACGGAAGGGTGATTCCGGACTTATCAATGTTCTAGTTAGAAATGCTCTTGTATTGCATTCCGATGATTATTATCACGTTGATAAAACTGATGCAAGTCATTGTCAAATTGACCTAGGTATTGATGATGAATTGCCTATGGGTCAATATGATGATGAGCATGAGCATGATGACGATTCGGACACCGAGCTAGACAAGATCATGAAGAGTCTCAGTCTTATGGCAAATATGAGAGACTACATATCCGGTGGAAAAGAGTGGATTCTTGATAGTGGATGCACCGATCACATGACCGGAGATGAAGACATGTTTCGAGAGCTTGCAAAGAACGACGGTCCACGCAAGTATGTGACTTTTGGAGACAACTCCAAGGGTAAGGTACTTGGCCTTGGTAAGGTGGCCATATCTCATGATAGCTCCATTAAAAATGTCATGCTTGTTGAATCGCTTGGATACAATTTACTTTCCGTGTCTAGATTAGCTGACTTTGGATTCAATGTGCTATTCACCAAAGTAGATTGCCAAGTTTTTCGTAGTGACAATCATAACATGGTTTTCTTGGCATTCGTGAGGTGACCTATACATTGTCGATTTCACTAAGAAAGCTCAACCTAGAACTTGCTTTATTGCTAAATCTGCTAAAGGTTGGCTTTGGCATAGAAGGCTTGGACATGTTGGTATCTGAAATTTAGATAAGCTAATCAAAGGTGACCACATTCTTGGTGTTAAAGATGTTTTCTTTGACAAAGATAGACTTTGCGAAGCATGTCAAGCGGAAAACAAGTAGGCGGAAGTCATCCGTGAAGAATATCATGACCACAAGGAGACCGCTTGAGCTTCTTCATATGGATCTCTTCGGTCCCAATGCTTACAAAAGCCTTGGTGGTAACTCCTTTGGTCTAGTTATTGTTGATGACTTTTCCAGATTTACGTGGGTATTTTTCCTTGATGACAAATCGCAGGTTCAGAAAATCTTCAAAACCTTTGCTAGAAAGGCTCAGAATCAATTTGAAGTGAAGATCAAGAAGGTTCGGAGTGACAATGGAACGGAGTTCAAGAACGCCCATGTGGACTCTTTTCTCGATGAGGAAGGGATTCTACATGAGTTCTCGAATGCGTACACACCTCAACAAAACGGGGTTGTTGAGAGGAAGAACCGAACACTCATTGAAATGGCGAGGACTATGCTTGATGAATACAAGACACCAAAACACTTCTGGGGTGAAGCCGTCGAGACAGCTTGTCATGCCATCAACAGACTTTATCTTCACAAGCTCCTCGGCAAGACTTCATACGAGCTCCTTACGGGTAACAAACCCCAAGTGGGATATTTTCGTGTCTTTGGTTCAAAATGCTATATTCTTGATAAGCATCGTCGGTCTAAATTTGCTCCTAAAACTCATGAAGGCTTTTTCCTCGGTTATGGATCAAATTCTCACACCTACCGTGTCTACAATAATTTCACCCGAAAGGTTGAAGAGACGGTAGATGTGAAGTTTGATGAATCTAATGGCTCGCAAGTAGAGCAAATGCCTATTGATGTAGGAGACAAGGACCCATCGGAAGCCATTCAAGATTTATCCATTGGAAAGATTCGTCCCATGGAAGTGAAGGAGAGTACCTCATCTACATATGTGGAGCCCTCTACCTCACGGCAAGGTGAACCTCAAGGCAACATGGAGGCTTCCACAAGTGGAACTCACCAAGATGAGGAAGTGCGACAAGAAGATCCACCACAACCTCCTTCTCCACCACCTCAAGACAACACCAACAACACAGATGAAGAAGAAGATGAGGATGATGAGGAAGCTCAGCCACGACCACGACAAAAGCTATCCCGAGTTCGAGAAAGAGTCAAGAAGGACCATCCCGTGGAACAAATGATGAATGACATCGACTCCGGGAGAATCACTCGCTCTAAAACTCGTTTAGCTAACTTTTGTGAGCATTACTCATTTATTTCCAGTCTTGAACCTATGAAGGTAGAAGAAGCGCTTGAAGACCGGATTGGGTGAGCGCTATGCATGAAGAGCTGCACAACCGAGAGGAACAACGTTTGGTCTTTGGTAGAAAGCCCAATGATGACCAAAATGTCATTGGAACCAAATGGGTGTTTGAACAAGCAAGATGAGGATGGACAAGTCATCCGCAACAAGGCTCGTCTCGTAGCACAAGGTTACACACAAGTCGAAGGTATGGACTATGGTGAGACCTATGCTCCCGTTGCTAGACATGAGTCCATTCGCATTCTTCTTGCTTATGCCAATCACCATAACATTACTCTCTATCAAATGGACATTAAAAGTGCTTTCCTAAATGGTGAAATTGAGGAGGAAGTATTTGTGAAACAACCTCCCGGATTCGTGAATCCTAAAAAGCCCAATCATGTTTACAAATTGCACAAAGCTCTTTATGGTCTTAATAAAGCTCCTAGAGCTTGGTACAAATGCTTGACTAGCTTTCTTCTTGAAAAAGGATTTGAGATTGGTAAAATTGACTCAACACTATTCACAAAAAGGGTTGACGGTGAACTATTTGTGTGCCAAATATATGTCGATGATATTATCTTTGGATCAACTAACCCTGATTTTAGTGAGAAGTTTGGGAAGCTTATGTCGGAGAAGTATGAGATGTCCATGATGAGTGAACTCAAGTTCTTCCTTGGGTTGCAAATCAAGCAATCTAAGGAGGGTACTTTTGTCTCACAAACTAAGTACACTAAGGATCTCTTCAAGAAGTTCAACATGCAAGAGAGCAAAGGTATGAGAACCCCATGCCTACTAATGGACATAATGACTTGACTAAAGATGGAGAACACTGTTGATCAAAAGGTTTATCGATCCATGATTGGTTCTCTACTATATCTCTGTGCTTCTCGTCACGATATAATGTTGAGTGTATGCATGTGTGCTCGATATCAAGCTGCTCCTAAAGAATGTCATCTTAAAGCTGTTAAAAGAATTGTGAGATATTTGATACACACACGAACTTTGGCATTTGGTATCCTAAGAGGGCCTCTTTCGATCTTGTTGGCTATTACGACTCGGACTATCTTTGGAGACAAGATAGATAGAAAGTCAACTTCGGTACATGTCAATTTCTCGGTCGATCCCTTGTATCTTGGTCATCCAAGAAACAAAACTCGATATCATTATCTCTGCGCAAGCGAGAATATATTGCTGCTGGTTCGTGTTGTGCTCAGTTGCTATGGATGAAACAAATGCTTAAGGATTACGGGATACATGCAAGACATGTTCCTTTGCTTTGTGACAACGAGAGTGCAATTAAGATTGGACACAATCCCGTGCAACACTCTGTAGGATCGGAAGTATGTCTAGAGGGGGGTGATTAGACTACTTGACAACTTAAAAGTTTTGCCTTTTGATTTGAGTAGTTTCTTAGCAAGTTCACAATGATAACCAAGTCAAGTATCACCCTACACATGCAATTCTAGAGTTATGGCAGCGGAAAGTAAATTGCATGTATAGTAAATGAGCGGAGGAGAAGAGCAAACGCAATGGAGACACGGAGATTTTTTCTCGTGGTTCCGATAGGTGGTGCTATCGTCAATCCACGTTGATGGAGACTTCAACCCACGGAGGGTAGCAGGCTGCCTTGAGTCCACGGAGGGCTCCACCCACGAAGGGTCCACGAAGAAGCAACCTTGTCTATGCCATCATGGATTACGCCCACGGAGGACTAGCCTTACTCGGGGTAGATCTTCACGA
The DNA here is from genome assembly GCA_021437245.1 of Aegilops speltoides. Taxonomy (NCBI): domain Eukaryota; kingdom Viridiplantae; phylum Streptophyta; class Magnoliopsida; order Poales; family Poaceae; genus Aegilops; species Aegilops speltoides. The sequence continues at coordinate 166,093,368 of CM038144.1, forward strand.
AGTAGGCGATCTCCTTGCCCTTACAAACTCCTTGGTTCAACTCCACATCATGACGGAGGCTCCCAAGCGACACCTAACCAATCTAGGAGGCACCACCCTCCAAAAGGTAATAGATGGGGTTGGTGATGATGAACTCCTTGCTCTTGTGCTTCAAATGATAATCTCCCCAATACTCAACTCTCCTCACTGATTTGGCTGTGGTGGAGGAAGGATTGAGTGGAAAGCAACTTGGGAAGACTAGAAATCAAGTTTCATATGGTGGGAGTGGAGCAACTTGATCTCAACACAAGGGTAGGTAGTTTTCTTCTCGAAATGTAAGGTAGGAGTGGTAGTTCTTTCGATGGCTCTCTCCACGAATGAAGAGGAGGTGGAGGGTATTTATAGCCTCCACACAAAATCCAACCGTTACACACATTTGACCAATCTCGGTCGGACCGAAGTTGACAACTCGGTGAGACCGAAAGTTCAAATCTTGTGAGCGTTGGGATTTTCAGTGGGACGAAAATACAATCTCGGTTAGTCCGATTCTTCCAAAGTCTAGGGTTTGCCAATCTCGGTGGGACCGACTTTCTCATCTCGGTGACACCGATTTGAGTACAGAAGGTTACAGAAGGTTGGCAACACCAATATCGGAATGACCGAGTTTGGAATCGGAAAATCCGAGATTCTTAGGGTTTGGGTATATGGTGAGGTGGTTCATCTCGGTGTGGTGAGTTTGGAATCGGTGGGACCGAGATTACTTATGAGTTTATGTTGGAATGAAAGATTGCTGATTGTTTGAGAGATAAATCACTAAGCACTTAGAGCAACCAGATCATCATCATAACCTCATCCCCTTTTAATAGTATTGGCTTTCCTATGGACTCAATGTGATCTTGGATCACTAAACCAAAAATGGAGTCTTGAGCTTTTGCCAATGTTTTCCTTAGCATTTTGAGGGGTCCACATCATCAGTCATTGCCATACCCATATCACTGAACTTTCTGAAATATTCTCAAGAAATGATTAGTTCAATGATATATATGTTGTTATTAATTACCAAAACCACCTGGGGATTAGTTGCACTTTCAATCTCCCCCTTTTTGGTAATTGATGACAACATATAGATCAAAGCTTCGACAAATGATATAAACAATGAATAACATCGTCGCTTTGAGAAGTATGTGATAAGCAAGAGCTCCCCCTAAATTTGTGCATTATTTAAGATTTGCGTTTGAATGCAAATGCACAATCGATTAGGATCATGGGTTACTCTTCCATGTCACATACATCTTGGTGGAGCGCACAAAATGATAGGAATGAATAACATGCACCCAATCACCAAGACATGAGTAAATGATCATACAAGATATGAATGGAATATGATAGACATCAAGCACACATTAAGCACAGTATGATCAAGCACTCATCAAGATAGAAACAAACGTAGTATCAAACACACGAAGTATCTCAAAGAACTCAAAAGTATCTCAAGGAAAACCGCAAACGAAAGAGCAAAAACGAGCACTCTCTCTCTCGAAGCCCTATGATCTATACAATTTCTCCCCCTTTGGCAACAAGTTACCAAAAGTTCGAAGGTATAGAGCTAATCGTCACTCGGGACTCTGCGGGCGGCTCTGCTCTGCGTCGATGGAGTGGAGATAGCTGCATCTGCAAAGCTTCGAAGTCTGTGGAGCTGGAGGAGTGGATCTTGAGCTAGTCTTTGGGCCGATGGAGCTGTAGGAGGTGCTGATGTAGTAGCCCTGGGATCTGACACTTTGGAATAGCAGCTGATCTGGGCTTTGTGGGCACTGCAGCAGGCTGCTCATAGTCATCCTGGACCATGTCACCTTCCATCTCCTTCATGAGTTCTGCCTTCTCCCTCTTAGCTTCCTCGATGTCGCATCAAGCTTGTTGACGGTGACACGCACTTGATCGACTTTGCGTCGAGCATGGAACTTATCCTCAACTATCCTCTCAAGGCTCTCCCGAGATCGCACTATCTTGGCCAGGCGTAGCTCAATTCTCTGAGTGGCTTCAAGAAGTTGTTCTGCAACGCTCTTGGGCTTTGCTCTTTGCTTCCTTCTCGGCTTTAGCTTGTTTGGCAGCTTCAGACTTAGCATGTCCTTCTACGATGTGGGAGCATTCTCGGTCATCACAACCTCGTTGTCCTCATGTTAGAGCTGCGGTGGCAAGTGGGGTCTATCCAACAGGTAGGTGTCCGTGCCAAACTTGGCATTAATGAGCATCTGAATATCGGAGCAAACCCACACGACCTCTTACGGTCATTCTCTGTCCTCTTGATAGTCTCAACTATCGTGTCCATCACCTTAAAAGGTGTCTTCGATCTAGAATGTGCAGCATGTTGATAGAGTACCCTCTTATCATGCGGTGGTCCCTGACTTAGGCATCAAAGTATGCCTCGAGAATGGTGTTGGTGGTTGGGAGACCTGCACAAGATAGTAGACTGAACCAAGCTTCCATATCTCTACATCCTTCTCATCTACCTCATTGTACATGTTCTTCATTGACTCATGATTTTTCTTGAATGCCATAGACATCAATATCATCTTCCCTTGAAACAGTGCATTCAGCACGCTCTCCATTCTTCAACAAAGAATGGAATCTCTGCCTACATCATCCATACAATTCGCCATCCGGATAGAAGTGTGCGGTGGCATAGAACTGCATGATCATCTCATCGTTCCAGCGGTCAATTTCGACCAACGAACTCGCAATCCCACAAGCGGTGAAGCTTTCATGCACATGTGGGAAAAAGTCTCTGTGCTCTTCACTATCGATGTATTCCCGATCAACGTATCCGTGTCAAGCAACAATTGGCTTCTTGTCCATGAGCACTTTGTCTCATAAAAGTCTTGTTGCTCTCTTGTGTGGAATCTTGAGTCAATCGCTGTTCTTCTTCTCCGGTGGCATATGGATCTGCTTGCCTCCATAGCTCGAGACCTTTGTCCTTTCTCTCCTTCATATTTTCAGCTCGAGGATGAGCTTCATTATGAACTGGCGGTTTCGTCGAGCTTGAGCAAAACATGAGCCTCATCATCGATTCTGCAGTGGCACATTGTCTTTCTTCTTTTCTCGACGCAGGTATGTTCCTCACAGTCTTCTTTGGCTTGGCAATTGGTTTTGCTTGGGCTGCCTTAGCTGGAGCTGATTGCTTAACCTTTGTGGGTGCTCCTTACGATGGCATCACCCATCAACTTCGCTTCGAGGAGGCTGAGGTGCTTCCTCATCGTAATCATCATCATCGCAGATCTCTTCATGAACTTTCCTCTTCCTCTTGGAAGTCTTCTTGATTTTTTGGAGGTTTCTTCCATGCTGAGCTTCTGTGCAACAGAGGATTTTGCCACTTTGCTTGTGCCTTTCTTTGATTGTTGCCCTTGATAGCTCTTGGCAACCACTTGCCTTTTTGGCTTAGAAGTTATCTCCTCATCTGCAACGAAATCTGAATCTTCTTCATCAGAATTCCTCTTCCTCCTGGCCCTGGTAGCAGCTGCAGGCAGTCCACTTGGAGTGCTTCTCTCTCCATCATCTGAAAAACTGCTTGCTTCTGGACTTGTAGCTGCCTCTGGAATCTCAACTGGCATCTCAGACCTGTTACTGTCACTTCCTTCAGACATGACTGACAACCTGTGAATAGAATAGATATAGGCAGAATAGAAGAGTTATCACAAACTGCAGAGGATTTTGCAAAAAGAATGAGTTCAAACTTTAGTTTTAGGTTTTCACAGAATACATGTCGGTCTGACCGAGTCTATCAATTCGGTGAAACCGAAATGTCTAAACAGACCACATACACCACTTTCGGTTGGACCGAAATGGGTTTCGGTCTAGCCGAGACTACTAGGGTTTCACTGAATCTTCACTTGGTCTTACCGATTTGCACAACTTCGGTTTCACCGAAAAGTGCGATCAATGGCGAGGCCAAATCGGTCGATCCGAAAATGTCAAATCGGTCACACCGAGATGTGTTCGCGGAAACCTAACCTAAAATTTTCACTCGAAATTTGTTCTATGACCTAAACGGCTGGATAGGAAGATCTCAATCTTGGCAAGAATCATGGCAACGCCTATCGTGCATTGAATCAGCGGTTGGAACACGAGAGGGATGAAACTCACCCAATGTGGTGGAGCTTCACTACGGCGGCAACGGCGCGATGAGAAAGTCCGTTGACGGCGATGGAGACCAGCGGCGCCTGAGCGACGGCGGAGACGATCCGGAGACCAAGGCGCGGCGGCGTGAAGGGTTTGAGGCGAAGCGTTTGAAGAAGTAATCAACGCGCTCTGTCCTCGGTATTTATACCCTTCGGTTGTCGGTGGTACCGAAGTTTGAAAACTTCGGTGGTACCGAGATGGTTAACTGCGTGCAGTTACACACTTCGGTCACGCCGAAATTTAAAACTCGGTTTCACCGAGGTGAAAACCTAGATCAATCCAAGTGATTTCGGTCTGTCCGATTTGAGTATATCGGTTTGACCGAAAGTACTTAGAAGGTTTTGGAAGTTAGGCTTTTGACGGATCGGTGGCTCCGAGTGCTCCTCACCCGGTCTGTCCGAAAAAGTCTTGTTCAAAGTTTGTGATATAAGCATGAATAGAGTTTGAGACAAGAAAGCATAGATAGCTAGGGGAGGAACTTAGGCATTCTTGTCCATCCATTTGGTCAAAAAGAAAGAAAACCATAAAGACCAAAGCAACAAATGGATGTCCTCGAATGGATAAAATCGTGCATCCAACATGCTCACACAATAAGATAGCAAATGAAATATGTGTCAAACATGCACAAACAAAACACTTAACAGCTAGCACACAATTTGGCGATGACTAGGTCATCTATATATGAGTATATTGACTTAGGAGTCAAATGAGAACATTTGATCATAGGTCATACTCATCGTTTAAGCACAAGTGGGGTTACCACTTTTCCATAAAGCATTAATGTGTTCACATCATTAGAAGATGCTTTAGCTCATTTCTTTAGAGTAAAGCTCCCCCTTGATGTGAGAACCCCTTTTAAAGGGTCAAACTAACCTTGGGTTGTCGTTGAAGACTTCATGTAGATGTTGAAGATGTGGATGCTCAATGTTGATGAAGATCATCAAGAGTTGGGAGCAATCCTTTGGATTCGGGCACTTTCAATACCTACATGGGTTAGTCCCACAAGGAACAAACAAGAATATCCATGGACATAGATTGAAGTTCACAATGAATGATGTCCATGAAAGCAATGATTACCTTGTCCCTTGACTTACCAACATGAGGGTTTGTGACTCCATGAACTAGTGCAAGATGTGGAAGTTGATTGCACGAGTCCTTGCCAAAATGAATATGAGTGAAGTATATTGGCGGAGTCACCCTCAAGAACTCTCTAGTTCTTCTTCTTCGGGATCCACATCATCTTGATGGGAATCCTTGGGGTAGTAGTTGAGCTTGTTGAAGTAGAACTTGAAGTTGCCTTGGGAACCCACTTGACCATGGCCTTGGGTGCTTCAATGAATGCATCAATCTCCTCTTGAAGCTTGTCCTTGCCTTTTAGCTTGTGGTCTTGTGGTGGAAGGTCATCTTGAGCTTGTTCCTCATTGGAAGAAGTAGGATCATACTTCTTCTCTTGAGAGACAAACTTTGGAGTGGGATATTGACCTTCTTCCCATTCAACACCCTCGGCGTTGAACTTTCGCTCAAAACCAATTCCTTGATTCTTCGGTGTCTTCCTTGTTTGCGAACAATTTCCTCAAAGCTCTTGCTTCGGCAAGACTCTTGTAGACACCTTTCTCTATAATCCCTTTCAATAGACTATTTTCTTGCTCAAGTGAAACTTGGCTTGAAACATTGTTAGTGGAATCAAGAGAATTACTAGAAGTAACAACATTTGATTTAGCATGATTATTGTTACTACTAGATGAAGAATTTTTCTTATGCTTGTCATGCTTAGTTTTGATAGGTGGCAAGAAATTAGACAAGAGAAGTCGTTTGGCAAGATATGAAGAACTCTTCTTTCAAGATCGTCATTGATAGCTTTTAGAAACTCATGTTCTTGCTCTAGATTGAGCTTCTCGAGCGTAGCTTCTCATGAGATCTTAGGAGCTCTCTATGATCTTCTTGAGTTGTTTCATGAGCTAACTTAAGAGTGTTTAGTTCTTTAGTTAGGCGCTCAATCTCCTTCATAGCATTGTCATTCGACTCTTCTCGACTATAAAGACTACTAGCATGTTCATCATTACTAAGCTCACTAGATTTATCATGTAAAGCTCATCTTCACCAAGCAAGTCATCCTCATCACTATCAAAGTCAATAAACTCAGGATGTGATACCTTGGGGCCTTTTGCCATGAAGCATCTTCCAATTCCCTCATTTGGTGAATCAAATATGTCATAGGAGTTGGAGTTGGAGGATACGAGAGCAAGACCGACAACACCTTCATCTTGATCAGTATTCGAGTTGGAGTGATAGCTTCTTCGGAGTGATTGTCGGAGTCGGAGCGGAAACCCATTCACCAACATGAGCTTGATGTTTTCTTCTTGTGTAGCTCCTTGATGACTTGTCTTTCCTTTCCGAATCCTTGCTTCTCCGAGAGGATCTTCGTTCATAACGATCATCTCTACTCCTTCTTTCTTTTCGAGGCGACTCTTCTCTTGAGCTTCTTCTTCTTGGAGATTCTTCTCTTCTCTTGTGGGGAGTCGAACACTCATTTGAGTAGTGTCCGGTCTTCCACAATTGTAGCAGTTTCGATCACGACTAGAAGATCTCTTTTCATCATATGATCTAGACTTTGAGCTTCTTTCCTTGCTTCTACTCTTGTAGAATTTGTTGAAGTTCTTCACCATTAGGCTTATCTCTTCATTGGAAACTAGCTTGTCACTTGAGGATGTGGGAGCTTCAACTGCAGCTTTGTAAGCACCACTTGACTTGTTGTGAAGCTCTTCCTTATCTTTAAGTGTCATCTCATGAGCAACAATCCTTCCAATGACTTGGTAGGCTTGAGATCTTTGTAGTTTGGCATCATTTGAATCAAAGTGCACACGGTGTCATACTTTCCATCTAAAGCTCGAGAATCTTCTTGATGATGAATCGATCGGTCATTTCTTCGCTTCCTAAGCCTGCCATCTCATTGGTGATGAGAGCAAGCCTAGAGTACATTTCAGTGACTCCTTCACCTTCCTTCATCTTGAACTTGTCAAGCTGACCTTGAAGAACATCTAGCTTTGATTCCTTCACGGACTCGGTACCTTCGTGCATTTCGACCAAAGTATCCCAAATCTCTTTTGCATTCTCAAGGCGGCTGATCTTGTTGAACTCCTCGGGACACAAGGCATTGAAGAGAATGTCACAAGCTTGAGCATTGTTACGTAACATCCGCAACTCATCGCCAGTAGCTTCATGATCCGGAACTTTTCCTTCTTGAAGAACTCACCTTGCAAGCCAACACAAATAATGCCCCATGCGGCGGGGTTATGTCCAAGAATATGCATTTTCATTTTATGCTTCCAACTAGCAAAGTTTGAACCATCAAAGTAAGGACCTCTGAAAATTACCTCACTAGACGCCATACTCTCCTAGGTTGTGAAACCAAGCTTATGGAGTCAATGCAAGAAACCAATCCAATGGAGACCAAAGCTCGATACCACTTGTAGGATCGGAAGTATGTCTAGAGGGGGTGATTAGACTACTTGACAACTTAAAAGTTTTGCCTTTTGATTTGAGTAGTTTCTTAGCAAGTTCACAATGATAACCAAGTCAAGTATCACCCTACACATGCAATTCTAGAGTTATGGCAGCGGAAAGTAAATTGCATGTATAGTAAATGAGAGGAGGAGAAGAGCAAATAATGGAGACACGGAGATTTTTCTCGTGGTTCCGATAGGTGGTGCTATCGTCAATCCACGTTGATGGAGACTTCAACCCACGGAGGGTAACGGCTGCTGAGTCCACGGAGGCTCCACCCACGAAGGGTCCACGAAGAAGCAACCTTGTCTATGCCATCATGGCTTACGCCCACGGAGGACTAGCCTTACTCGGGGTAGATCTTCACGAGTAGGCGATCTCCTTGCCCTTACAAACTCCTTGGTTCAACTCCACATCATGACGGAGGCTCCCAAGCGACACCTAACCAATCTAGGAGGCACCACCCTCCAAAAGGTAATAGATGGGGTTGGTGATGATGAACTCCTTGCTCTTGTGCTTCAAATGATAATCTCCCCAACACTCAACTCTCCTCACTGATTTGGCTGTGGTGGAGGAAGGATTGAGTGGAAAGCAACTTGGGAAGACTAGAAATCAAGTTTCATATGGTGGGAGTGGAGCAACTTGATCTCAACACAAGGGTAGGTAGTTTTCTTCTCGAAATGTAAGGTAGGAGTGGTAGTTCTTTCGATGGCTCTCTCCACGAATGAAGAGGAGGTGGAGGGGTATTTATAGCCTCCACACAAAATCCAACCGTTACACACATTTGACCAATCTCGGTCAGACCGAAGTTGACAACTCGGTGAGACCGAAAGTTCAAATCTTGTGAACGTTGGGATTTTCGGTGGGACCGAAAATACAATCTCGGTTAGTCCGATTCTTCCAAAGTCTAGGGTTTGCCAATCTCGGTGGGACCGACTTTCTCATCTCGGTGACACCGATTTGAGTACAGAAGGTTACAGAAGGTTGGCAACACCAATATCGGAATGACCGAGTTTGGAATCGGAAAATCCGAGATTCTTAGGGTTTGGGTATATGGCTGAGGTGGTTCATCTCGGTGTGGTGAGTTTGGAATCGGTGGGACCGAGATTACTTATGAGTTTATGTTGGAATGAAAGATTGCTGATTGTTTGAGAGATAAATCACTAAGCACTTAGAGCAACCAGATCATCATCATAACCTCATCCCCTTTTAATAGTATTGGCTTTCCTATGGACTCAATGTGATCTTGGATCACTAAACCAAAAATGGAGTCTTGAGCTTTTGCCAATGTTTTCCTTAGCATTTTGAGGGGTCCACATCATCAGTCATTGCCATACCCATATCACTGAACTTTCTGAAATATTCTCAAGAAATGATTAGTTCAATGATATATATGTTGTTATTAATTACCAAAACCACCTGGGGATTAGTTGCACTTTCACACTCTCGCACGAAACACATTGAAGTTCGTCATCATTTTATTCGTGATCACATTGCTAAGGGTGACATTGATCTTAAGCATGTTCGTACTGACAAACAGCTTGCAGATATCTTCACAAAACCACTTGATGAGAAAGTGTTTTGTCGCTTAAGGAGTGAGTTGAACATCATTGATGCTTCAAACTTGGAGTGAAAACTCCATTGATGCATGCAAGGCTTGAGCCTAATTGACTAATCCTTGATAATTCTCTTATGATGATAATCATATGTCTTGGACACATTTGCCCCCTTGTATTGCATCTAACTCCTTGCAGGTACTTGGAAGGTCTACATTCCACAAGATTACCACACACTCAAATCATGAGTAATCTTGTCATTGACCAAGTATCTAGCTCTTTGGGATGTTGAGTTCAAGGAACAAAATTCCACATATCCTTTATGACACCTTATACATCTAGTACTTCACTCATGTCATCTTGGATATTCTTGAGTATTTCCTTGCTTGCCTAACCCATGTAGGAAGATGAACTATACAATTGGAAATGGTGCTCCAACTTCACATTCTATGAGCATCAACATCAAATTCACCTACATGAGTACAAGCAACAACAAGCCCAAGGTATGTTTTTCACATCTTGAAGGAGCTTTGCTCAAAGACATGAGTACAAGCAGCTTCAAAAGATGTGATCACATCAAATGCTTAATCGAAAAATGGTAACCCCATTTTGAGCTTAAACGATGAGTATGACCTATGATCAAGTGTTCTCATTTGACTCCTAAGTCAATATACTCAAACATAGGTGACCTAGTCGCCGACCCCTGTCTAGATGAAGTACATATGTCTTGGAGTTTTGCTATTGTCTCTTTTGATTCTCTTGTTGAGTTTTTCCTTTTACAAAAAAAAAACCTTCATCTAGCAACCTTTTTCATTTCTGTTTCTTCTGTTCTTGTGTATATCCTTTAGCTCTGATAAATTCCCTGAAAATCTTTTTCAAATTCATTGCAAATCTTCTGAAACATTTCCTGCAGAGTGAGCTGAATAATTTCTGTATTTCCTTGGAATTAAACTCGGAGTCACCGATTCAATAACTTCGGTCTGACCGAAAAAGGGATCTGCCCTAAGTCTCTGACTTTCGGACTCACCGATCCATATCAATTCGTGTCACCGATTTACATTCACCAGGATAACATCTTCTACAGCTCATCTAAATGATCTCTTCTGCATACTTAATTTGCTCAGTTGTGATTCTTAATGAACCCGCTTCTTTCCTTCCATCCTTCCTGCCCTTCCTGGTTTACTGTCCTTTTCGGCACTTGATGTCAAAGGGGGAGAAGATTTAGGGGGAGGGGGAGCTTAAGGGAAGATTGGAGGAAAAAGGGGAGAAAAGACATTTTAAAGGTAGAAGAACAATCTTACCTTAAGGGGGAGAGGATCACATCAAAGCTTTGCCATATATTTCACTGTGATAATACATTTGGCATTATTCTCTTGATTTTGCTTCTCTTGCTCTCACTATGGGTATCTTCTGAAAAGCACAATTGGTATCTTATACAATTGGTATCTTAAAAGATCACAATTGGTATCTTATGAAAAGCAAAATTCTCTCGAGCTCATTGAAAATCCTTTAGTCTTGGGAGACATGTTGGCTGATTCAAGCTAGTGCTCAACATGAGACACTCTTTATACATGTCATCCTGGGCTTGGTACTCTTGATGTTCTTGCTATTGGTTGAAGAACTACTCTTGTGTTATCTAACCCTGTTTTCCCAAGTTTATTTCTTCAGGTACAATACCAAGGAACTCCAAGGTAAGTATATGCATCTTGCAGGATGTGCATGATGGTGACTTGCTTGTGAATACTTGTTTGCAAGAAATCACCATGCACATATGCATCATCTCTCATTTACCCTCATCTGCTCTGATGCATATAGCCAAGCTGCTTGTAGCACGTCTTGCTTTTCTCTCATGTGTGCTTGTGGTAGTCCAAAACCAAAATCTAAAATCTTGCACACTTGTAGGGGGAGCTTGTGTACTACATGTTTGTCAAAGCTTTAATGATAATCCTGTCTTTCTTTCAGTAAGCTTTGATATCTTTTTCTGTGTGTTGCCATCAATTACCAAAAAGGGGGAGATTGAAAGCACATTTGCTCCCTAGGTGGTTTTGGTAATTAATGACAACCTACTTTGTGGATTGGACTAATGCTTTTATCAAGTATGTTTCAGGAAAGTCAATCACTCTGGCATGGCAAAAGGACTAGAAAGGTGGACCCCTAAGATGCTAAGGAAAACATTGGCAAGAAGCTCAAGACTCCATTTTTGGTTTAGTGATCCAAGATCACATTGAGTCCATAGGAAAGCCAATACTATTAAAAGGGGATGAGGTTATGATGATGATCTGGTTGCTCTAAGTGCTTAGTGATTTATCTCTCAAACTATCAGCAATCTTTCATTCCAACATAAACCCATAAGTAATCTCGGTCCCACCGATTCCAAACCAGTCACACCGAGATGAACCACCTCACCATATAGCCAAACCCTAAAATTTCGGATTTTCCGATTCCAAACTCGGTCATACCGAAATTGGTGTTGCCAAGCTTCAGAAACATACAGACTCAAATCGGTGTCACCGAGATGAGAAAGTCGGTCCCACGAGATTGGCAAACCCTAGACTTTGGAAGAATCGGACTAACCGAGATTGTATTTTCGGTCCCACCGAAAATCCCAACGTTCACAAGATTTGAACTTTCGGTCTCACCGAGTTGTCAACTTCGGTCTGACCGAGATTGGTCAAATGTGTGTAACGGTTGGATTTTGTGTGGAGGCTATAAATACCCCTCCACCTCCTCTTCATTCGTGGAGAGAGCCATCAGAAAGAACTACCACTCCTACCTTACATTTCTGAGAAGAAAACTACCTACCCTTGTGTTGAGATCAAGTTGCTCCACTCCCACCATATGAAACTTGATTTCTAGCCTTCCCAAGTTGCTTTCCACTCAATTCCTTCTTCCACCACAGCCAAATCAGTGAGGAGAGTTGAGTGTTGGGGAGATTATCATTTGAAGCACAAGAGTAAGGAGTTCATCATCACCAACCCCATCTATTACCTTTTGGAGGGTGGTGCCTCCTAGATTGGTTAGGTGTCGCTTGGGAGCCTCCGTCATGATGTGGAGTTGAACCAAGGAGTTTGTAAGGGCAAGGAGATCGCCTACTTAGTGAAGATCTACCCCGAGTATGGCTAGTCCCCCGTGGGCGTAAGCCATGATGGCATAGACAAGGTTGCTTCTTCGTGGACCCTTCGTGGGTGGAGCCCTCCGTGGACTCTCGCAGCCATTACCCTCCGTGGGTTGAAGTCTCCATCAACGTGGATTGACGATAGCACCACCTATCGGAACCACGAGAAAAATCTCCGTGTCTCCAAATTGCGTTTGCTCTACACAATCTCTCCCTTACTATTCATGCAATTTACTTTCCGCTGCCCTATACTCTAGAATCGCATGTTTAGTATGTTGCTCGACTTGTGTGCATGATGCTTGACTTGATGTTCATTATGAACTTGCTAAGAACTTATGTTAATAAAAAGGCATAAACTTTTATCTTGTCGAGTTGTCTAATCACCCCCCCTCTAGACACTCTTGCCTTCAACGATCCTACAGACTGCTCCAAGCGCCCGATCTAGAGTCGCCCGCCCTTTCCATTATGAGGAGATGTGGGCAAAGCATGATGGGTACGATCAGATGGTGGAAACGGCATGGGCAGGTGCTGCATAGGGGGGAATCTAGTGAATGTGTGCAACAAACTTCAGCAGATGACACGTGATATGTATGCATGGGGGTGTGATGGGTTTGGCTCAGTTCAGCGGCGTATAGCCTTACTAAAAATTGACTAAAGGACGCCAAAGAAAGGTTGCTGATGACAAGCTATATGCAAGAGGTGAGGGGCATAGAAGGCCAGCTAAAAGAGATGTATGAGAGAGAAGGATCATGCAAAAGCAGCGGTCCAGGGTGGGTTGGCGGAAAGAAGGAGATCAAAACACAAAGTATTTCCAGAATAGGGCAGAACATAGGAAACGTTAAAATACAGTGCACGTACTACACAGGGGGGATGGAACCAAGTGCACATTGGATGAGGGCATGCGCAAGATGGAGGCATCATTCTACGAGCAACTTTTCAAATCCAAGGGATCGACTCATGCAGATGAGGTGTTGGACCTGTTTGACAATGTGGTAACGGAGGAGATGAATCGAACGCTAACGGCACAATTACAAATGAGGAGATAGAGGCGGCCTTATTCCAGATGGGGCCAACAAAAGCACCGGGGCCGGATGGACTTCCTGCGTTGTTCTATGAGAGGCATTTGCCTTTGGTTAGGGATGATGTGTGCGGGGTTGTAAAGGATTTTCATCGAGGAGCGGCGACGCCTGACAAATTTAACAACACGGTTATTGTTATGATCCCAAAAATTAACTCACCGGAGGTACTTTCGCAATTTCGTCCAATAAGCCTTTGAAATGTGTTATACAAGATTGCCGCCAAAGTTCTTCCAAATAGGTTGAAGGTGATTTTACCCATACCGATCTCTGAAGAACAAAGTGTGTTTGCGCCGGGCAGGTTAATAACGGATAATGTCATTGTAGCATATGAATGTGTGCATGCACTCAGAGTGAGGAAAAGGAAAAATCCTTTGTGTGCTGTGAAGTTGGACATGATGAAGACCTACGATAGGGTGGAATGGGTTTTCCTGCAGAGGACTTTGGAGAGGTATGGCTTCGCGGTAGGCTGGATTGATATGATTATGAGATGTGTGACAACGGCTCGCTTCTCGGTCAAGTTAAACATGGGATTTTCTCGGTTTTTTGTTCCCTCAAGGGGCTCTGATAGGGTAACCCCCTTTCTCCATACTTATTTCTCTTCCGTGTTGAAGGTTTTTCAGTTTTTCTAAGAAATTCCCAAAGAGAAAGTTTGATAAAGGGAGTTAGTTTTGGGAGCACTGGCCCCCATGTTACTCATTTGTTGTTTGTAGATGATAGTGTGGTGTTCGTTGAAGGGAAAACTCCTAACCTTCGAGCCCTTAAGAACATATTGAATACTTATGAGGCGACATCGGGTCAGAAAGTAAACCTACAAAAATTTGCTATATTTTTTGGTAAGGGGTGTAAGGAGGAGGACAAGGAACATTTGAAGCAAACCATAGGCATTGAGTCCAAAGCGTTGAGTGAAAAATATTTGGGGCTACCAATAGTGGTTGGCAAGTTCAAGGAGGGCTCTTTCAAATATGTGATAAAAAGTTCAGCTGGGAAGTTTTTGGATGGAAAGGGCAAGGACTATCTAAAAAAGGAAGAGAGGTGCTTATCAAATCAAGACTACAATCAACACCAACTTTTACCATGAGTTTCTTCCAGCTCTCGGAGAAGATGTGCCGGAACCTGAGTACAATCTCTTCAAAATTTTGGTGGGGTGAAGCCAATGGTGAAAAGAAGGTGAACTGGATTGCATGGGACAAGATGTGTCTGGCAAAGAGCAAGGGCGGTATTGGGTTCAGAAATTTTGAAGCCTTTAATCAATCGTTACTAGCTAAACAAGTGTGGTGAATCCTCCAAGTCCCCTCTTCTCTGTGTTCTCGTGTTCTTAAGGCAAGGTATTTCAAGAATAATTGCATTATGTCATCAACATGTCCTAGTGGAGCTTCATACACTTTCAGGAGTATCTTACATGGACGTGACTTGCTTAGAGAGGGGCTGGTCTGGAGGATAGGAGGTGGATCATTGGTAAATAGTCATCATGCCAACTAGATCCTGAGAAAAGGTAGCATGAGACCCCTTGTTCAGGTGTACATCACAGGTACAACTCGGGTGAGTGATCTTCTAACTCAGGAGGGTGATGCTTGGGATCAAGCGAAGCTGTAGGAAATGTTTACTGTTTCAGATGCAAATGATATAAAACAAGTAACCATTGGGGGTCCAGGCACATCTGATTTTTTGGCATGGAACTACACTGGCCAGTTCACTGTGCGCTCAGCGTACCATCTGCGTATGTCCATGAATAAAGCGAGGTCTGGACGGCCGGAACCCTTGTAATCAGCTGTGATGCAGAAAAACTGGCTGTCAGTATGGAACACAAATGCACCTGGTAAAGCAAAAATTCATATGTGGAGACTTATCCAAAATGGATTGGTTGTTGGATCAGAACTACACCAAAGGAAGATCAAGCAAGTGGTGTTCTGTCTGGCTTCCGGAAGAGAGGAGACCTTGCTCCATCGATTCTAGACATGTGCACACTCAATCATGTTATGGAAGTTTTTAAGCTCGGAGAAAGGGGTTCCGGTGGCGATCCCACCGGCTTCGGACGGATCCCAGCACGAGCTCGCTTCCTGGCTGCTATAATGGTTCAATTTACGGGCTCTGGTTAGCAAGAAATGAAGCAAGAGATGGCAAACAAATTGCTGATGCTCGAGTTGTAGTAGAAACTATTTTCTCGCATGTGTAGGAGTGGGAAATGGTAAATGGACGAAGTCCAAAGTTCCATCCGTGACACTGGTCGAGCGATGGAAACCACCGGAAAATGGATGGCTAAAACTGAACTCGGATGGGGCGCTTGCCAAGAGCTTGGATAGAGGAGGTGGCGGCGTTGTTCTTAGGGATCATGTTGGTGCATTTAGAGGGGCGGCGAGCTGTGTGTTCAATGGTGTAAGTGATCCTGAAGTGGCTGAGATTTTGGCTTGCCACAAAGCAGTGCAGATGGAAGTCCAGCAAGGCACGCAAAAGATTCACCTTGAAGTGGACAACAAAGGTGTGGTTGCAATGATAAATGACAAGGAACGCAACCTGTCAGCGGCGGGGGCGGTCGTTCAAGAGGTCAAAGCACTACTCAATACCAGGCAAGACTACAAGGTCACTTGGGTAAGGCGTTCTGGGAATAATGCGGCACATGTGCTCGCGAGAGAAGGGTTAGGCCTTGTTTCCAGCAAGAAGTGGCCTATAGTGCCACCAGACTGCATTTTATCTGTAATTTCAAACAAAATTCCATCTGTGGGTAACTAAATAAAACAATGTACTAATTCTAAAAAACCCGCCTTGACTGGGTTTTCGCAAAATCGCAAGCTCCCGTGCCCTATCTTGCCTGTACCAGAAGGTCGGATCTCGCCAGAGCCCACCGCCACAGAAACTCCTCCGCTGGTCAAATTCGTCGCAACCGCGGGTTCCCAACACCTCCTCTACCTCCTAGTTCATCTAATCGGTTCCCTCAACCTTCCTGATCCTTTACTTCGTGCATTGGAGCACCTTAGTGATTGCACTAACCTCCGCCTGAAGCTTCGTGTTGCCATTACTGCTCCAGTCGGGCATCGACAACGCGAGCAGAGTCACGGTCGTCCCCGAGGACGTTTTCCAGTTCGCGGTCGCCTCCCTCACCCCGTACATCTAGCTCCCGACTCCGGTAACCTGTAACATCCCAATTTTCAGTTTGGATGTTATACATAGATCATTCATATGCATTCATATTTTATTTCATTCTTGGATTTTATTTGGTTGTGATCCAAGAAATCTTAAGCAACTCAAGGACCCAAAGAGAGAGTTGGAGGTTTCATATAAATTTCATTTTTTTATTTTTTTTTCAAATTTGAAAAGTGGATCAATTTGATTTCAATAAATTCTTTCCAAGTATTTCAAACAATAAAAATAAAGAGAGAAGATAAAAGGACTTCTTCAACACAAAGGAGAAATGTTGGAAAAGAAATTTGGAAGTCAAATTAATTTTAATTGAGATTTATTTGCAATTTTATTTGGTTGCATTTTATTTAAATTAGGGAAAAGATGCATTTTTATAAATTGCATTTAGTCCAGAAAAATGTTCACATTCTCCCAAATATTAGGAGGGGATGGTGAAAACTGTTTCTGGAATTTTAGAATTTTTTTTATTTTTATTAGGATTTTTCTTCGCGGCGCTGTTTTAAAAAAAAATCCCATTGGGCCGGCCCAGCTCGCGGAACCGCCTCGGTCGCTGGCTCGGGACGGAAGTCCCGAGCGATCCCGCCGCCGCCTCTCGTGCAAGCCGACCCCCTCCCCCTAGGCCTTTGTAAGATGGAGCCCCGCCGCCCTCTCCACCCCGTCACTCTCGCGCCGTGGCCTCTGCAACCACCGCCCAATGCCGCCGCTCGCGTAGTCGCCGCCACCTGCGCAAGCCGCCATTGCTCGCGCCAGCTCTTGCCACGCCACCGCCGCCATATGATCATTGCCGCTTCTTCTTGCCGCCGCCC
This sequence comes from Aegilops speltoides, assembly GCA_021437245.1. Taxonomy (NCBI): domain Eukaryota; kingdom Viridiplantae; phylum Streptophyta; class Magnoliopsida; order Poales; family Poaceae; genus Aegilops; species Aegilops speltoides. The sequence goes on from CM038144.1 coordinate 166,110,715, forward strand.
ACCACCAAAGCCCGCCTCACCGGAAGCCGCCGCCACACCGCCGAGTCGCAGCCCCGCCTGACACCGCCATTTCCGCCATTGACCGAACTGGTATAAAAACCGAACCGCCCTAGTTTTTTTCGATTTTCTCGGTTTTGCGTATAGATCGGTTCGGTTTTTTTAGATAGTTTAAATAGCGGATGTTCACCCGATTGGTTCTGTTAACGAACAAATTCGTTCATTAGTCTCTGTTAGCGGATGATCGTCCGATATATTTTCCTTTTTCTGTTTATTTTCAGCCAGGGACCTATCTGCAAATAGTTTTATCGCAATTTAGCCCCTAATCTTCAAACTAGGGTAACTTTTAGGTCGTTTCTCCCAATTATATGAAACCAATGCCTAAATCTTTGTAACAATCTCTTCTATCCAGTAAACCAACTTGAACATGATTTTGATAATTTAAAATTTGAGTTTAGTTCATATTAGTATTTGATCTTGTTTTGTTCGTATCTTGAGTTTCGTACCTCCGTTTGAGTTGATTCTTTATGCAAATCACATATACCTTCTTTTAAGATCAGATCCACATAAAAATATTGCTATTAGAAGTTGTTTTCTGTTTAGTTTAGTTATTTGCTTGTTTTGAGTTTTATTTGGATATTTTCTTCTCTTTGCATCGTTTGCTTGATTGCTTATGTATGCTATCATTTGTCTATGATAGATTTTCCGGAGTGCGAAGCTTGTTTCTATGAATCTCTAGAGTTTTCCGATCGTCAGCAAGGCAAGTTACACTTTGATCATACTCTTCAATACCGAGTTTTCACTATGCATTAATATTGCCCCTCAAATATTTGCATGAGTAGGATTGGGAACATGTGGCTTGGTTGTAGTATTTGAGGTAGGAACCTAATACATTTGATCACCCCGGGAATATACGTTATGCTCAATTATTAACTAGCCATGCTCGTAGACGGGGATTGGATCATGATGTACATGGAAGTTGTGAGAGTTAATAATTTTGGATAACATTAAGGTGGCAACTTTAACATCTGGGTGGATTGGTTGGGGCAGCTGGAGAAGCCAGTGCTTGCCCATTTGGGAAATCTCGGAGTACCCGTGTGATTTTTCCTCGGTTCTCCACCCAGGCTCAAAGGGATCTTATGATATTTCATGCCTAAAAACTTCCGTGTGTAGCCACAAGCCATTATGGGCTCTGGCATAGTTGAGTAAGTTGTGTGTGCTCTTGAAGAGGTGGACTAGCAGATGTAGGGGAAAGTAGGTGTACCGGTCTACCCAGAGTAGAGAGTTAATGCTTCAGAAAGACTATGTCTCGATATTTCTATCATGGATGCGGTCGAGTCTTATGGGGAAAAGTGTGCAGCCTCTGCAGAGTGTATAAACTAATCATGGTTAGCCGTATTCCCGGTTATGGACATCTTGAGTATCTAGAAGTGGATATTATTATTGATCTCATCACTCTTTAATTAATTAATTGGGTTTAATGATGATACTTGATTAATGGTGGGATTTGTGTTGGAGGAACCTTCTCAAATATTGGTTTAACTTGGTAGTAAATAAAATTGATTCCTTTGTTGTAGGGTAAAATTAGCTTTATGCAAAACATTAAACTTAGAGCCTCCACCAGTCAAATATGCATGCAGATATAGTTTCTTGCATTCATTTGCTCTATAGTGTAACTCTGCTAGCATATTCCATGTGCTGACCTACACGGCTGCAATGTCTCATGTTGTAGACTATATCGACGAAGATTAAGGTGCGATAGATCGTTGTCATGCACTCAGCTATGCCATTGGAGTTGATGGAATCATTTACCTTTGAAGCTTCCATAGTTATTTAGTTTAGATGGCCTTCAGCCATTTTATTTGTGTAACATATACTCTTTATGAGGACCTCAATGTAATAAGTGTGTGATTGAATTCTGTTATAATTCCTCGAGTACTATGTGTGTCAGCATACCGATCTAGGGATGACACTTCAGCACAGAGACTTCGGTCCATTGGGATCGTGGTCGCTACAAGATGGTATCAGAGAACACGCTGATTGTAGGACGCGACCACTAGGGAAAGCCACATGATACTCTTCTTTGCTCATTTCTAACTCTCCTCTATTTCTACTCTATAGATGGCGGATCCCAGGAACAAGTTCACTCAACCAGATGACGACACCCCTTTCGGATGACACTTGAAGGAAGTCACTAAGTACCTAAACATCGGACTACCAAGCTTCACTAGAGCCTTCACTGCAACTTTACCTGAAGAGGAGCACTGGAGGATCAAAGTTCGTGTACCTGGGAGGACATTTGCGCCAACAACAGAGCCCATTGATTTGACCTTGGATGCAGCAAGTTGGAACTTGGGAAAGAGCATCGCAGCCCACATCACTTTTGGACGCATTTGTGAGGTGTGCCACAGGGAGCTTGAAGACACCGGCTATCAGATATGTGGATGCCGAGACGAAGAATGGGAGATGATTCGTTCCAGGAAGGATGGATCAAATGCAGCCTACATTCAAGAGATGGATCAGCACATTCGTCGATATGAGAACCAGATGTGCGCTATCATGAAGAAGACCAGAAGCTGATGAAGAGGAATATCGAGCTAGAGGAGGAACTCAAGTCTACATGCGATGGATATGAAGAAAAAATTGTTGTGCTACTCGAGAAGCATGAAGACCTGAAGAAGAAGCTAGGAATACCAGTGATGAACCAGAAGCGAGAGCCTGAAGTGGAGATTCGTTCGGAGGACTACATCATCTTGGACGACCCGACACGGATAGTGATGCAAATGATGACAGTGATGACGACTATGAAGACGAAGCTGGAGCAGATATTATGGAGTCTTCCACTGATCAAAATTTCTGACGACCACCATGTTACTAGTAGTATTCTTCCAAGTAGTTAGCATCGATCGATGTGTAATCATAGTTTAGATCGTTTGTGTGAACCTTGTTTGATATTGCATGAAGTGAATTGATTGTATTTGCCTCATGTACATATGGGTAGTGAAATCTCTCTTAGACCTTATTCTATTCTGTTTTCTCACCCCTTACCCCATAGCTACAGTTACATGGGATCGGTTTCAGCAGGCCTTCCGCACCGCATATGTCTCAGCTGGAGCTATGAGTTTGAAGAAGCGCGAGTTTCGTAACTTAAGCCAAGGGAGTCGTACAGTGGGACATTATATGGATGAGTTCAGCAAGTTAGCACGCTATGCCCCAGATGATGTGGCCACAGATGCCGCAAAGCAGGAAAAATTTCTTGAGGGACTCAATGATGAGCTAAGCATGCAGTTGATGGTTGCAACTTTCAACAGCTACCAGGATTTGGTAGACAGGTCCCTCATGATAGAAGGCAAACAGCAACAGATTGACAATCGCAAGAGCAAGTACGGACAAGGGAGGTACACTTCTGGAGCTCAGTAGAAGCCCCGCTATTCCCAGTACTTTGGAGGACATACTCATAACTATGGAGGGCATTACCATGGAGGACATTCACACAATGGAGGAAGTTCACACAACCACAGTGGTCCTAAGAATGGCAATGGGAATGGAGGAAGCAACAGTCAGAACCGTTCCAACCCTGCGACACCCGCCGAGAAGGATCTGAGTCACATTACTTGTTTCTAGTGCGGGGAGACCGGACATTATGCCACTGAATGTTCTGAAGCAAAGAATGGAAATGGCAACGGAAGTTCTGGAAAGAAGCCCAATCCCTTCACCAGAGGTCAGGTGAACCACGTCAGTGTCGATGAGATTGAGGAGCAGCCCGACGCAGTTGTCGGTAAGATTTTGATTAATGCATTTACATCACTTGTTCTTTTTGATACTAGTGCATCTCATTCATTCATATCAAGGGGATTTGTGGATAAGTTTAAGTTGCCAACCGTAGCCCTTAAGTCACCTGTGTTAGTGAGTTCCCCAGGAGAAGAGTATATGGTTGGTAGGGGATGTTATAAGTTGTTGGTAACCATAGGTAGACATGTTTCCCCCACCGACCGTATTGTCCTGGAGTCACAAGGATTGGATGTGATACTAGGCATGGATTGGCTATCCAAGCTTGAAGGAAACATTGATTGCGACAGTAAATCAATTCTTCTCACCACCCCGAAAGGGAAGAGGATCAAGTATGTGTCCAGGCATTCACCGAGGAGGACTCAAGTGAATTCCCTATCGGGAGTTGTTCAGGAGGAAGTACCAGTGGTGAAGGATTACCCCGATGTATTTCCGGAGTTACCAGTCATGCCACCAGATCATGATATTGAGTTTTTGATTGAGTTATTGCCAGGCACCAGACCAATATCAAAGAGAACGTATCGGATGCCTGCAAATGATCTAGAGGAAATTAAGAAGCAGATTAAGGAGTTACTGGAGAAAGTTTATATTCGACCAAGCTAATCACCTTGGGGAGCCCCAGTGCTTCTAGTGGAGAAGAAGGATGGATCTTTGAGGATGGTTGTTGATTATCGTGCGCTGAATGAGGTGACGGTCGAGAACAAATACCCTCTGCCAATGATCAATGATTTGTTTATCAGCTGCAAGGAGCTAAGGTTTTCTCCAAGATCGATCATCGGTCAGGTTATCACCAGCTGAAGATCCGAGAGCAGGATATACCAAAGACAGCTATATGAGTATACAGTTATGTCATTTGGTTTGACTGATGCCCCTGCCTATTTCATTATTATGATGAACAAGGTGTTCATGGAGTTTTTGGACAAGTTCGTAGTGGTGTTCATTGATGATATATTGGTCTACTCGAAGAATGAAGAGGAGCATAAGGAACATTTGCGCTTGGTTCTCGAGAAGCTCAGGGAACATCAGTTGTATGCCAAGTTCAGCAAATGTGAGTTTTGGTTGAAGGAAGTTGGATTCCTCGGACACGTTATATCAGGAGAAGGAATAGCAGTAGACCCTACCAATGTTGCATCTGTCACTGAGTGGTTGGCACCCACCTCAGTTGGAGAGATCAGGAGTTTTCTTGGACTCGCAGGTTATTATCGGAGATTCATTGAGAACTTTTCCAAGATTACGAAGCTAATGACAGAGTTATTGAAGAAGGACACCAAGTTTAAATGGACTGGGGATTGTGAGGCCAGTTTTCAAGAGTTGAAGAAACATTTGGTTACAGCCCCAGTGCTGATTCTCCCAGACATACGCAAAGATTTCCAAGTATATTGCGACGCTTCACGTCAAGGACTGGGAGGTGTGCTTATGCAGGACAGAAGAGTTGTTTCATATGACTCACAATAGCTTCGACCTCATGAGTTGAATTATGCTACGCATGATTTGGAGTTTGCAACCGTAGTGCATGCGCTCAAGACATGGAGACACTTTCTCATCAGTAACCGTTGTGATGTTTACATGGATCATAAGAGTTTGAAGTACATCTTCACGTAGAAGGAGTTGAACCTCAGGCAGAGGAGATGGTTGGAGCTCATAAAGGATTATGACATGAGATTGCATTATCATCCAGGAAAGGCCAATGTCGTAGCAGATGCGTTGAGCTGCAAGAGTTATGTTAACATGCTCATAACCGGAGGATTACCTCAGGAGTTAGCAGATGACCTTCGAGAACTTCTCTTGGAGATAGTTCCGAGAGTTTATGTTGCATCATTGGAAATTCAGTCCACTTTTTTGGGAAAGATCAAAGAAGCCCAGAAGACGGACAAAGAGATTGCAGAGATAAAGGAAAGGATGAGTAAAGGAAAGGCTAAAGGTTTTCATGAGGATGAGCACGAGACTTTATGGTTTGAGGATAGTATCTATGTGCCTAATGACCCTGAGATCAGGAAGTTGATTCTTCAGGAGGCTCATGATTCACCTTATTCGATTCATCCAGGCAACACCAAGATGTATCTGGATTTGAAGGAGAGTTTCTGGTGGACAGGAATGAACAAGGATATTGCAGAGTATGTAGTAGTATGCAATGTATGTTAGAGAGTTAAGGCAGAGCATCAGAAACAAGCAGGGTTACTTCAGCCTTTGTTGATATCCGAATGGAAGTGGGATAAACTTGGCATGGATTTTATGACTGGATTACCCAGGACCCGTTGAGGCTATGACTCTATCTGGGTTGTAGTCGATCGCTTGACGGAAGTAGCCCATTTCATCCCTATGAAGAAAACTTATGCGAGTGCTAAGTTGGCAAAGATTTACATGACCAGGATCGTATGTCTGCATGGAGTTCCGAGGACCATCATATCAGATAGAGGAACACAGTTTACTTCAAAGTTTTGGAATCAGTTGCATGAAACTTTGGGTACCAGGCTAGAGTTCAGTACAGCCTTTCATCCACAGACAGATGGACAGACCGAGAGAGTCAATCATATTCTAGAGGACATGTTGAGAGCTTGTGCGCTAGATTATGGATCTAGTTGGGATGATAATTTGCCCTATGCAGAGTTCTCCTATAACAACAGTTATCAAGCTAGTTTGAAGATGGCCCCTTTCGAAGCTTTGTACAAAAGGAGGTGCAGGACACCATTATCATGGGATGAAGTTGGAGATAGACAGTTGTTCGGACCAGACTTAATCAGAGATTCTCATAGAGACAAAGGTGTCCCGTCTTTCGATGAGATGATGATTGTCGTTTTGGAGGAGTAGACTTTGACGATCGACTAGTACATGCGTCGCGCCTTAGCAATCGCTAAACCATCTCCGAGAGGTTATTGACCACATCGGAGCACGATCAACCTCACCACGAGGGTCTATTTCCTGCGAGCAAATGAAGAATAAGCAAGAAACTGATATTGCAATCTGGATATTGCGAATATAAGATGAAAGCTTTATTGATCAAGATGGGGTTCTGTGACGTCTTGGTCAGGTCGTTAAATACAAACGAAGTACGCGAAGTTGCAGCTATGACGAACTTTTAATCTAAACAAATCCCAAAGTCTAAACGGTGCCCTAAGGGCTGTATATATGGAGGAAGAGGGGCGAATTTCATGGCCCTTGGTGGAGGGGTCCGAAACCAACCATATCTCTTGTTTCCCCACACATACGGACTCTAAAAATAGCCTATACTTATGTATTTCGAAATTACATGGGCCTGGCCCAATAAAAAGGTGACGCCACACCTAAAATAGCCTTTGGACGAAATTTATGAAGTGGCATATTGTATATTTCGTCCAAGGCTTCATGCACTCGTTATGGTGGCTTCAAAGCCCTGAAATCATCACTTGTAACTCCGTTCTTGTTCCCCTTGTGCATGCCATCATCTCCATGCTTGTTCTTGCTCCAATGTTCATCCTTCTCCAAGCTAGGCCCTTCATTTGTAAGCAAAACAAATGTATCCAATTTAGGCAGCATCATATTCTCATGAAAATTAGAATCATTACCAAGAAACGAAAGTACACAGTAATTTAGTTGGCGTCTTGTGAGCTCGAGTAATTGGTCCAATATGTATAGCAGCAGGGGCTGTGGGTGTAACAATGGTATTGATGTCCTCATCATCCTCCTCTTCTTGAAATGAAGTCGTCCTCGGCGGAAGTTCATCTTCCTCACCCAAATAAGGCTTCAAATCTGCAATGTTAAAAGTGGAACTAACCCCAAAATCTGCAGGCAACTCAAGTTTATATGCATTATCATTTATTTTCTCTAACACCATAAAGGGACCATCAGCACGTGGCATTAGCTTTGATTTGCGCAAATCAGGAAATCTATCCTTACGCAAATGTAACCAAACAAGATCTCTAGGTGCAACCACAACATGTTTTCTACCCATATCTCCAGCAAGTTTATATTTAGCATTCATATGCTCAATGTTTCCTTAGTTAACTCATGCATTTTTAAAATCAATTCAGCACGTTGTTTACCATCAAAATTGACCTTCTCCGAAGATGGAAGAGGCAACAAATCAATAGGTGCACGAGGTAGGAAACCATACACAGCTTCAAAAGGGCACATCTTAGTAGTAGAATGCAATGAACGATTATAGGCAAATTCAATATGAGGCAAGCCTTCCTCCCACATTTTCTTATTATTCTTCAAAACAGCCCTAAGCATAGTATACAATGTTCTATTGACTACTTCAGTTTGGCCATCAGTTTGGGGGTGACAAGTAGTAATAAAAAGCAGTTTAGTACCCAATTTAGCCCATAAACATCTCCAAAAGTGGCTAAGAAATTTAGTATCACGATCTGAAACAATAGTATTTGGCACACCATGCAAGCGAATAATTTCATGAAAGAACAAATCAGCAACATTAACAACATCATCGCTTTTATTACATGGTATAAAGTGTGCCATTTTCGAGAATCTATCCACGAAAACAAATATGCTATCCCTCCCCTTCTTTGTTCGAGGTAAACCTAAAACAAAGTCCATAGATATATCCTTCCAAGGAACACTAGGTACAGGCAAAGGCATATATAAACCATGAGGATTGAGTCGTGACTTAGCTTTTTGACATGTAGTGCAGCAAGCAATAAAACGCTCAACATCCCGTCTCATCTTTGGCCAAAAGAAATGTGTAGCAAGTACGTCCTCCATCTTCTTCACGCCAAAGTGTCCCATTAATCCTCCTCCGTGCGCCTCCTGCAACAACAAAAGACGAACGGAGCTAGCTGGAATGCATAGCTTGTTAGCACGGAACACAAATCCATCATTAACGATGAACTTGTTCCACATTCTTCCTTCTTTACAATTCTGCATTACATCTTTAAAATTAGCATCATGCACATATTAATATTTGATGCTCTCCAAACCAAATATTTTGAAGTCAAGTTGTGAAAGCATAGTATAGCGACAAGACAATGCATCAGCAATAACATTTTCTTTTCCCTTCTTGTGTTTAATGACATAAGGGAAAGTCTCAATGAATTCAACCCATTTAGCATGTCTATGATTCAGTTTAGCTTGACTTTTAATATGTTTCAAAGATTCATGATCATAGTGTATAACAAATTCTTTGGGCCATAAATAATGTTGCCATGTAAAAGTCCAAACAAGAGCATATAATTCTTTATCATAAGTAGATTAATTCAGACTAGGCCCACTCAATTTTTCAGAAAAGTATGCAATAGGTTTGCCATCTTGTAATAACACACCTCCTAATCCAATTCCACTAGCATCACATTCAAGCTCAAAAGTCTTATTAAAATCAGGAAGTTGGAGTAAAGGAGCATGTGTCAACTTATCTTTCAATACCATGAAGGCTTCTTCCTGTGCGGTACCACAAAGAGAAGGCACATCTTTCTTTGTAAGCTTATTGAGAGGTGCGGCAATGGTGTTGAAACCTCTCACAAAACGCCTATAGAATCCAGCGAGGCCAAGAAAACTCCTCAATTGTGTGACCGTTTTGGGCTGCAGCCAACTCTCAATAGCTTCAATCTTGGCTTTATCAACTTCAATTCCCTGTGGAGTAACAACATAGCCAAGAAAAGATACTCGGTCGATGCAAAAGGTGCACTTCCCAAGGTTACCAAACAAACGAGCATCACGTAGAGCAATAAAAACAGCACATAAATGTTCCAAATGTTCTTCCAAAGATCTGCTAGAAATCAATATGTCATCAAAGTTAACTACCACAAATCGTCCAATGAAAGCACGTAAAACTTCGTTCATTAATGTCATGGAAGTACTAGGTGCATTAGTTAACCCAAAAGGCATGACTAACCACTCATATAATCCAAACTTAGTTTTAAATGTTGTTTCCATTCATCTCCCAATTTCATACGAATTTGATGGTATCAACTACGCAAATCAAGTTTGGAGAATATTGTACTGCCACTCAATTCATCAAGAATATCATCTAGCCTAGGAATAGGATGACGATAACGAATAGTAATATTACTAATGCCTCTACAATCAACACACATACGTGATGTACCATCATTTTTCGGCACTAGAAGAATAGGAACAACACAAGTACTAAGGGATTCACGTATATAACCTTTGTCGAGCAGCTCCTATACTTGACACATAATCTCCTTCGTCTCCTCTGGATTGGTACGGTATGGTGCACGGTTGGGTAATGAGGCACCGGGAATTAAGTCAATTTGATGCTCAATCCCTCGAATGGGAGGTAATCCCGGTGGCATGTCTTGTGGAAGGACGTCAGCAAACTCCTACAAAATGTTAGTGACAGCAGGAGGTAAAGAGGAAGGCACGTCCTCGAATGAAAATAATGCCCCTTTGCACACAAAAGCATAGCAAACAGATTTGCTGAAATCTAGCTCATCAATATCAGATTTAGTGGCAAGTAAACATGCACTTTTCAATTTAATTTCAGAAACAACACTAGATGGTTTACTATTTGGCTTCATTTGTTGCTCAAACTGTTTTGCCACAATCTGATTTTCACTCTTATTTTTCTCCTGTTTGGCTTTATTAGCTCTATTAATATCATCTTTCAAAATTGAATCAGGAGTCATAGGAAGCTAAGTAATATTTTTATCCTTATGACCAAGAGTATACTGATTGTTTCTACCATGGTTGATAGGGCCAAAGGTGTCCTGTCTTTCGATGAGATGATGGATGTCGCTTTGGTGGAAGTCGACTTTGACGATCCGACTATGAACGTGCGAGGACGTCGCGCCTTAGCAATCGCTAAACCAACTCCGAGAGGTTATTGACCACGCCAGAGCACGAACAACCTGACCACGAAGGTCATTTCTGCGAAAAGCGAAGAACAAGCAAGAAACTGAGATTGCAATCTGGATATTGCGAATATAAGATGAAAGCTTTAGTGATCAAGGTGGGGTTCTGTGACGCCTTTGTCTGGTCGTTGAACACAAATGAAGTACGCAAAGTTCTAGCTATGGCGAACTTTAATCTAAACAAAATCCAAAGTCTAAACGACGCCCTAAGGGCTGTATATATGGAGGAAGAGGGGGGATTTCGTGGCCCTTGAGGGAGGGGTCAACCCTAACTCTTGTTTCCCCACACATACGGACTCTAAAAATAGCCTATAATCAAGTATTTCAAAATTACATGGGCCTGGCCCAATAATAAGGTGACGCAGCACCTAGAATAGCCTTTGGACGAAAATTATGAAGTAGCATCCTGTATATTTTGTCCAAGGCTTCATGCACTCATTATGGTGGCTTCCACGTCTTGAAATCATCACACTACTGGAATCAGCTACTTTGCCATCTGCCAGCTCTTTGCCGTCAGCTAGCGGACGGCAAAGAAGCTCTTTGCCATCAGCTACCCAAAAGCAGACGGCAAGAATCGGGTGATGGCAAAGAAAGCCTTGCCATCAGCCGGCTCTTTGCCGTCCGCTAGTCGACGGCAAAAGAATCTTTACCGTCCGCTAGCGATTTATTACAGAGGAGGGCGCCACCGAGGAGCTGGTTAAAAATACTTAACGTCCCCGCTTTGCCGTCCGCGCAGACGACAAATATGAACAAAAGCGGACGACAAAGGAGGCGGACGACAAAGGCTACCCTAACTAACCTAACTAACGGCCGAGCCCCTCCCCACTGTTACTCATCTCTCTCCTCGACCTCCTCCGCCCCTTGCCCGCCCCCGCCCCGCCGCCCGGCGCCGTCCCGCCCTCGCCGCACCGCCACCGCCCGCCCCCTCCCCCCCGACCCGCCACCGCCCCGCCCCGCCCTTGCCCCGCCCTCCGCCCCCCGCCCGCCCTCCGCCCCGCCCATGCCATCCATCCTTGCCGAGCCCACCCCCCCACCACCACCAGGCGCCAGCGTCGCCCCTGCTCCGGTGAGTTTTTTTTCTTTTTTTTGCTGTTTAATTCTTGTTTAATTGTTAGTGTTAGTGTTAGTGTTAGTGTTAGATTTAGTGTTAGAAAAGAAGAAAATTTAGTGTTAGTGTTAGAAAAAGAATATGTAGAAGAAAAGAAGAAGTGGAAAAAGATGAAAAGAAGAAAAGAAAAGAAGTAGAAAAAAGATGAAAAAGAAGAAGAAGAAAAGAAGTAGAAGAAGTAGAAGAAGTAGAAGAAGAAGAATAGAAGAAAAGAAAAGAAGTAGAAAAAAGATGAAAAAAGAAGAAGAAGAAGAAGAAAGGAAAGAACAAGAAGAAGAAGAAAGGAAAGAAGAAGAAAGGAAAGAAGAAGAAGGATAGAAGAAGAAGAAGAAAGGAAAGAAGAAGAAAAAAGAAGAAGAAGAGAAGGAAAGAAGAAGAAGGATAGAAGGAAACACCCCGACCACTGACCCCGACACCCCGACCCCGACACCACACCCCGACACCTGACCCCGACACCCTGACCCCGACACCCCGACCCCGACACCACACCCTGACACACAGACCACGACACCACACCCCGACACCCCGACCCCGACACGACACCCTAACCCCGAAACAGCACCCCAACACCGACATGCCACCCCGACCCCCTAAACCTCCCGAAAAGGTGCTCTTTGGCCTTCCAGAGGCCGACGGGGTTATATATTTGTGAATTATTAGTTAGATCATATATATTTCGATTTTGTTATGTAAAACATCATATATAATTGTGTTGATTGGGTAGATTTAAATGTGCAGTTGTTTCATCGCTGCGAGGTTTGGTGTTCGACGACCTCGCCGTGCGTTTGATTTAGCTCTGCCCTTCGTTCGTGGGTGAGCACAAATGACATGTCCTTCTCCCCCATTAATTATTTGCACAAAAGACATGAAATTTGGTAGCTAGCTATATATGTGTCTTGAATCATCAGTATGCGTAACCAATATGTGTCTCCCGTTCAAAAGCGTCATAGTTATAAATATGCATGCATTTGCATATTTATAACCTTGATTCTTTCAAATTGTCCAACGCTATCCATGGACAGCCCGAGTATGTGTAGATTGGGTTCGTTTTCCCATATGCTTTCCTCGGATCGGCGCATAAATTTAATCGATGCCTCCTGTTGTTCTCCGGTACATCCTCTTTGTTTATTGCAAAGACGTGTATCGAGAACAACGGGAATGCTGCCAAAATTTTAACGTCGGATCCGGAGCATAGCTTGGGAAAATGAACCCAATCTACACATACGAGTGAGATTAGGACCTATCATTACCTATTAGAGTGTAGGTTGCATGGACGTAATAAAATTGATAAAGTAGATCACGATGAATATATACATGGTGAATTATATATAAAATTGTTGTGTGTCCATGAGCTCTAAAAGTCAAGATGAGTGATCGTGCATGGATGTATACGGTCACACTGGTCGTAACAAATGGGCGCTGAATGGTTCACAAAAACCAAGGGTTTGTGCATGCCGCATTGCAAATGGCTAGAGGAAAACTTGGTGCCCTGTTTCCGATGCGGCAATTGGGAAAAGAGGATAGAGGCTGAAATGGGTAAACACCTGTAGAAGAATGGTTTTACGCCCAATTATATGGTGTGGACATTTCATGGTGAGTCTGCCCAACGTGACCGAGAAGAGGTGGATCATCGTCGCACCGACGAGCATGGTACCGGGATGGAAAACATGGTGCAAGACTATGATGATGCTCGGGATTCGGACGAGGAGATGGAGGAATCTGCAAAGGCCTTCAATGAAATGTTGGAGTCTTCAAAACGTCCGCTCCACGAGCACACTGAGCTTTGTCAATTGGATGCCATCTCACAAGTAATGGCTTTGAAGGCTCGATTCAACTTGGGCGAGAATGCTATGGCGCAATTATGACAGTATTTGGACGCTTTCTACCCAAAGGCCATGTAATGCCTGCAAACCTGTACCAGTCGGACAAAATCCTTCGTGCACTGAAGATTACCTATGAGAAGATACATGCCTGTGAGAAAGGATGTTCCTTATTTAGGCTTGACTATGCGGACTTGAACTATTGTCCCATTTGCAAGTGTTCCAGGTATATTGTGGTAGACAACGGTATGGGTGAGAAGACACAAACCAAAATCCCTGTTAGTGTTCTTCGGTATATGCTAATCGTACCAAGACTTCAACGTCTTTTCATGGTCGAAGAGACGGCCAGACAGATGACATGGCACAAAACAGGCAAAAGAACCGAACTAGATGCAGATGGTAATCTGATGATGGTACACACGTCGGATGGTGTTGCCTGGAAAAAGTTTCATGAATTACATGCTGACAAAGCGGCAGATCCGAGGCATCCTCGAGTCGGCATCAGCACCGATGGGTTCATTGTGTTTGGTATGACGGCGGCCCAATACAGTTGTTAGCCCATATTTGTCTTTCCACTCAATCTCCCCCCGGATAGATTATGCAAAGAAAGAACATTTTCCTGACGTTGATAATTCCAGCGCCCAACTATCCGGGGAAAAATATGAATGTGTACATGCAGCCGCTTAGGGACGAATTGCAAGAAGCACGGATAATGGGTTCAAGACATCGACGCCTATAGCAAACGAAACTTCATAATGCGTTATGCGGTACATGTACTCGACGCATGACTTGCCGGCGTATGCGCTATTCGTTGGTTGGTGTGTGCATGGAAGGTTCCCGTGCCCCACATGCAAGGGAGCTCCTGAGTTTCGTTGGCTTCAGGCCGGTCGCAAGTTTTCTTGCTTCGACATGCATAGACAGTTCCTGGATCCTCGCCATAAGTTCAGGAAAGACAAGAAGAACTTCATCAGAGGTAGAGTTGTAAAAAACTCTGCACCACCTGCGTTGACAGGCCAACAGACCCTAGATCAGTTAAATGCTCTCGAGCCAGATCCAGAGCGTCGAGGGTACTTCAAGGGGTATAATTCTGAGCACGCCTGGACTCACAAAACATGCTTATGGGATCTGCCTTACTTCAAAGACCTCCTTTGCCCACACAACATTGACATGATGCACACTGAGAAGAATATCGCCGAGGCACTTTTTGGTACATTGTTCGGCATAGATGGGAAGTCAAAGGATAATACTAAGGCTAGAGTCGATCTGGAGGCGCTATGTGATAGGCCGTTACAAAACATGAAAGAACTAAAAGGAAAGCAGAACTGGACGAAGCCAAAGGCATGGTTCAATCTTGGAAGGCCAGCTATGAGGGGCCCGTGCAAAATCGTTGGTGCTACCCAACTGAGAGGATGCAGAAGACGCTTCGAGAAAAATGTAAAAATAAACGTAGAATTGAAGCGTCTATGGCTGAGGCATTCATCATCGAGGAGGCGGCAAACTTCGTGACAGCACTCTGAAACCAAAAATCGTCATTTGGATAATCCGAAGCCTCGGTACAATCTTGTGAGCCTAAAAGGGTGGATCAACCTCAGCCTATTCAAAGGCAATCTCGCACCACCCGTGTTTCAAATCCAAAGATCTTTGGATAACGAAGAATGGCGGACCATTTCATTGTATATCTTCAACAACCTGATAGAAGTGTGGCCGTACATCAAGTAAGTTCTCGGTACATTGTTTCACAACTTCTATTTCCTTTGAATTGCTCTTATTCTTGGATATTTCATACAGTCGATACGTCGCCCTATTCTCGTACGGAGCGGTGATCGAAAAGGATTCCATCGAAGAGTATGAGCTTCTCGCAAAGCAAGGAGGCGGCTATCCCGGTTTCATCTCTTGGTTCAAACAAACGGTAAATTCTATTAGACAATTTCATTTCATTCGCTAATTTGTGTGTAATGCAACAATCCTTTCATATTAAACTTGTAGGCTAATTCAGAGTCTATGGACGCCGAATTGAGACAAGTCGCTAATGGTTTTGACTATAAGGTCCGTTCATTTGACAAATACGACATCAACGGGTATCGTTTTAGTACCTATGGCAAAGAGCTATCTATGGCCGATCGAAAGTCTACAAATTGTTGTGTATCTGCTATCGGCGAAGGAGGTACCGAGTATTATGGGAGAGTTGAAGCAATTTATGAACTTCTATTCTATGGTGAAAACCCACGAATGTGGTAGTCTTTAAATGTTATTGGTTCCAAATTAAGGAGACTAGAAGGACTCATGAACATATAGGGCTAGTTGAAATCAACCAAAGCACCCATTTAGATATTCTGATGTCTATATTATGGCTCAACAAAGCGACCCAAGTATTCTATCTACCTGGCCTGCCAAACTAATCCAAATCTGAAAGGTTGGGATGTCGTTTATGAAGTGCCGCCACGTGCTAGACTATCTCGCCCAAAGGAAGAGGATTATGAACCTCACATTAACCCAGACACATATGAAGGAGAATTCTTCCAAGAGACACGTCTTTCCAAAAAGCATTTCAAGAACCGGTATACTTCACCCCAAAACATTGAAGTAGACAGCGAGAGTGAATCCCACATCACCCCAGAGGAGGAACAAGAAGAGCCGAACAAGAAGAGGTTACTTCATGGACGACCTCTCAATGCTTGACCGATTACGTAAAGGTGGCCTTCCACATGTTCATGCCATCGAACCCTATGAGCCCGTCATTGATTATAGTGATGATGATGATTATGCATTTATTGATGATCTTGATCGAGATTATTAGTAGTGTCGGTATTCAATTTTTATGTTGTACTTGATGATGATACACTTAAGTGATATACATATTATTATTCATGTCGGTATTTTTTATGTTGTACTAATTTCGTTTACTCTTTGTCATGGCGGTGTTGAAAGATGGAAGGGGAGCCGGTCGAGGCCAAGGACAACGTGCCCAAATTGAAGGTGTGCCACACCATCAAGGTAGCTCCAGCTTATATCGATTCGGCGGAATTGGGTAATGTGGTTTGCTTCATTATTAATGCAATTCATTCATCATGCTAGCTTGAGCCCTTTAATTACTAATTTACTTTGTTTCTCTCTTTCAGGCATGCTACAATAAGACGGATAAGGTGCCAGAGGGGTATGACCTGTATGCCATGGCCCACACTGCCTCTTACAAGCAAGTCAAGGGGAAGGCGAGGATAGGGGAGGAGTTTAACCCGAGCCAGATCCCTGATGATATCTAGTGGAGGGAGGTCCCGTGGCTCCATAGCCATTGATCTAGAGATTGCTCCTGAGACCACAGTGAGTTTAATTTGAATGGACGTTACTTGCTAGTCTTAATATTTGAGTGTCATCATGCTAACGAAACATTGGAAATGATCTTTTGTGCAGCGTTACTCCACACAAGCATCACACGATCCTTCTCCAGCTACTGGCCTAAGCCAGCCCGCTCCCACACCTCCATGATCAAGGTAAGTTTCTCTAGTTTTTTGCTTAACAAATGCATAAAGGCCTAGACTTAGCTTTATTTCATCCAATATGCTTACCTTAATGACCTAGACGTAGCTTCTTTTCCTGCAAAATGACTTAATAAGCTTACTGACCTCCAAAACCAGCCATTTTACCTAAGTTAGCTCTAAAATGATCTATACTTAGCTTTGTTTCCTCCAAAATGACCCAAGTTAGTTATAATATGCTTAGTTAACTAGGTTTGCTCAATAATGACATGTACTTACCTTACTTATGTAAAAACGGCATAATTAGCTTAGTTAGCTCATAAACGATCCATTTTACCTACATTAGCTCTAAAATGATGCATTTTACCTAAGTTAGCTCATAAACGATCAATTTCACCTAAGTTACCTCACAAACGATGGCGTGCTTCTTCTTCTAGTCTTCTTCTTCTAGTCACCTTTTCCTAACTTTCTTATTTGCCATTTTGCAGATTTCATTCACTTCTCGGGAGCTAGCTTGCTATGATGGAGTGCTTGTTTTTAATTTCATTCTCTTCTAGCATTCTTCTAGCTTGCTACGATGGAACTTGCTATCTTAATGAAACTTTGCATTGTAATATGTATGTGCAACTTTGCTATCTTGATGGAACTTGCTATGTATGAGTGGATGGAACTATATATGTATGTACGATGAAACTTATGTGCTGTTAAATAGCTCTGTGAAATATATCTATATATGTCGTATATATTTGCTGTGAAAATTGTTGGATTTTAAAAAAAAGGAAAAAGAGCCAATATGCAGGCTCTTTGCCGTCAGCCACCGACGGCAAAGGTATCTTTGCCATCAGCAGCGAACGGCAAAGTTATCTTTGCCATCACGTGGCAGGCAACTGTGTTTCCTGGGAGGCTGACCTATTTGGTCAGTTTGCCAACAGTGGCTGACGGCAAAGAGAAAAAAACTTTGCCTACAGCGGCGGACAGCAAAGGCCTTCCGATGTTTGCCGTCAGCGGCCGACGGTAAAGGCTTGCTGTTAACCACCTAAGGGAGTAACAGCGCAATTATTGCCATCTGTATTCTTTGCCGTCGGCAGCTGATGGCAAAGGACCCTTTGACGTCAGCCGCCCGAAGCGGACGGCAGTGTAGCTCTTTGCCGTCCCGTACGTTGCCGTCCACTTTTGCCGTCAGCGGCGGACGGCAAAGACCTTTGCCATCCGCATACGTGCCTTTGCCGTCCGCGGTGGCTGATGGCAAAGTAGCTGATTCCTGTAGTGTCACTTGTAACTGCGTTCTTGTTCCCCTTGCGCATGCCATCATCTCCATGCTTGTTTTTGCTCCAATGTTCATCCTTCTCAAAGCTAGGCCCTTCATTTGTAAGCAAAACAAATGTATCCAATTTAGGCAGCATCATATTCTCATGAACATTAGAATCATTACCAAGAAACAAAAGTACCTGGTAATTTAATTGGCGTGCGCGAGCTCTAGTAATTGGTCGATTATGTATAGCAGCAGGGGCTGTGGGTGTAACAATGGTATTGATGTCCTCATCATCCTCCCCTTCTTGAGATGAAGTCGTCCTCGACGGAAGCTCATCTTCCTCACCCAAATAAGGCTTCAAATCTACAATGTTAAAAGTGGGACTAACCCCAAATCTGCAGGCAGCTCAAGTTTATATGCATTATCATTTATTTTCTCTAACACCTTAAAAGGACCATCAGCACGTGGCATTAGCTTTGATTTGCACAAATCAGGAAATCTATCCTTACGCAAATGTAACCAGACAAGATCTCTAGGTGCAAACACAACATGTTTTCTACCCTTATCTCCAGCAAGTTTATATTTAGCATTCATACGCTGAATGTTTTCCTTAGTTACCTCATGCATTTTTAAGATCAGTTCAACACGTTGTTTAGCATAAAAATTAACCTTCTCCGAAGATGGAAGAGGCAACAAATCAATAGGTGCACGAGGTAGGAAACCATACACAATTTCAAAAGGGCACATCTTAGTAGTAGAATGCAATGCACAATTATAAGCAAATTCAATATGAGGCAAACATTCTTCCCACATTTTCTTGTTATTCTTCAAAATGGCCCTAAGCATAGTAGACAAAGTTCTATTGACTACTTCTGTTTGTCCATCAGTTTGAGGATGACATGTAGTACTAAAAAGCAGTTAGTCCCCAACTTAGCCCAGAAACATCTCCAAAAGTGGCTAAGAAATTTAGTATCACGATCTAAAACAATTGTATTTGGCACACCATGCAAGAAATAATTTCACGAAAGAACAAGTCAGCAACATTAGTAGCATCATCGCTTTTATGACATGGTATAAAATGTGACATTTTCGAAAATCTATCCATGACAACAAATATGCTATCCTTCCCCTTCTTTGTTCGAGGTAAACCTAAAACAAAGTCCATCGATATATCCTCCCGAGGAACACTAGGTACAGGCAAAGGCATATATAAACCATGAGGATTGAGTCGTGACTTAGCTTTTTGACATGTAGTGCAGCGAGTCCCGTCTCATCTTTGGCCAAAAGAAATATGTAGCAAGTACGTCCTCCGTCTTCTACATGCCAAAGTGTCCCATTAATCCTCCTCCATGCGCTTCCTGCAACAACAAAAGATGAACAGAGCAAGCTGGAATGCATACCTTGTTAGCATGGAACACAAAGCCATCATTAATAATGAACTTGTTCCATGTTCTTCCTTCTTTACAATTCTCCATTACATCTTTAAAATCAGCATCATGCACATATTGATCTTTGATGGTCTCCAAACTAAATATTTTGAAGACAAGTTGTGAAAGCATAGTATAGCGACGAGACAATGCATCAGCAATAACATTTTCTTTACCCTTCTTGTGTTTAATAACATAAGGGAAAGTCTCAATGAATTCAACCCATTTAGTATGTCTACGATTTAGTTTAGCTTGACTTTTAATATGTTTCAAAGATTCAGGATCAGAATGTATAACAAATTCTTTGGGCCATAAATAATGTTGCCATGTCTCTAAAGTCCAAACAAGAGCATATAATTCTTTACCATAAGTAGAATAATTCAGACTATGCCCACTCAATTTTTCAGAAAAGTATGCAACATGTTTGCCATCTTATAATAATACACCTCCTAATCCAATTCCACTAGCATCACAAAGTCTTATTAAAATCAGGAAGTTGGAGTAAAGGAGCATGTGTCAACTAATCTTTCAATACCGTGAAGACTTCTTCCTATGCGGTACCCCCAACAAAAGGCACATCTGATGTGGAGCATCCCTCTCTCATCCCCATGGACGTACCTACATCTCCCTCAACTCCACTTCGACCCATGACAAGAGCTCGAGCAAAGGCTATCGAAGATAAGGTGAACTCGCTCCTCTCTGAACTCCCTCTCTCTGCTCACGAGACTTGGCTACTACCTCATACGGAGACTCTGTGCGTGATCAGGTACTTGGAGGAGAGCCACGGGACGGCTACATCCAATGGCCAAGGTGGCGAGGACACCAAGCATGAAGACCAAGAGGAAGGACTGCTTTGGAAGCTACAGGACCCGGATGACCGGCCAGGCACGGATGTCCGACCCCTGGAAGGTGCTACAGCCGAGAGAAGAAAGGCAGGCCAGAGCTCCAGGTTAAGGACGACCATCCGAGCCCGGACGACCGGACACTCCCAGGCTCTGGATGACCGAGCCCCTACAGACGATCGTGCCAGCGACCATAGAACAGAAATTACGGCAATCCAAATGCTTCTGGACGACCGTGCGCCTGTCAACATAACCGAATCTACGGTCATCCAAAGAACCTCGGACGTCCGGGACCCCGCTAGCCTCTGGACGACCGGCTCCCCATGGACGTCCGGACCCTGGCTGCGTCCAGCTGCGAGCTGAGGCCCATGTACCCCTTCACTTCGCCCCTCTTTTGCACTAATACTATATATAGACCACTCCCATCTCCTAGATTGGGTTAGCATTGTTATAGCTCATTGAGATAGAGCATTGCTCATCCGTACCAGATCTACTCCACGTGAGGGACCGCACCTCTTCGGAGAAGATCCATTCGGATTCAAGGCCGCCACCCGGAGAAGACAATCAAGACCTCCTCACGGAGAAGAATGGTTACTCTTGTATCTTCCTTTGTTGACTTTGGATCTCAGGATACTTTGTGCTTTCGGTGATCTAGACCTTGTGTGATCAATCACTTGTCGGTTGAGTGTTTCTCTCGTTTTCCCCCGTGATTTCCCTTGTGTTCTTCTGCGCGTTCTTCGTGTTTCCCCGTAGAATCCACTCCAAACGTGAAAGATCAGCCCCTAGGGTTCCGCGCTACATCATCTTGGTATCATGAGCCATGTTGATCACGTTTTTGGAGCCCCTACCCCATGTTTTCTAGCTTGATTTTTTTGTTTTCTTCCTAAATCCGAAAATTCCCCACCAAAAATAGCACCCAATTTTTTTTGTGATTTGTTGGTGAGTTGAAATTTTGTTGGATTTGGTCCTTGGATTTGTGTTGCCACGTGTGGATCTAGCTTTCACCACCCTCCCTCCACCCCGAAATCGTGATGTTCCTCTCGTGCCCGATTTTCGCCCAGGATACGGACGACCGGACCAAGCCAGACGTACGACGACTTCTGGACGACCGTGACAACCCAGACGTCCGGGCAACTCTGTCGAAACTGAATTTTGTTCAGTTCGGCCACCACCACATCCCCACCATCCACCACATCTTCCAAACCCACATACACCACCACCATCCCCCAATACCTCCTATGACGATTTTGACACGTTTTGGTCTTTGAGATTTTGAGTTGTGGCTCCCGTGTCCTATTGTGTTTCGGCTATATAGGTATGGTTCGACTTCATCATCACCACGACTCATCTTCGCAAGGGTCTCATCATCGCCAAGGACGGTAACCTCGACGACATCTTTGTCATACCTTGCAATTGCATTGATACCCACATAGCCTTACTTTTGCGTAGCTTACCCATTGAGACTAGCCATTGAGTATTGCCGGCAACATGACCTGTGCACATTAGTGATCATACTCCATAGCATACATACCATACCATCGTGGTGCATATCTTGGCATCAACTTGTGTGTCACAAAGTTGTCATTGCATACACAATTGCTATCTGTGTTCGTGAAGTTTTGCATGAGAAAAGAGCTCAAAAGTGAAAGAGCCACCCAAGCTTTTAAGCAAAGAGGAAAGATAAGCAAAGAGCTTATGAGCAAGAACCATAGCATCATACCACATTAAGATTTTCATACTCAATCATCTTGGATCATAGCACCAAAATACCATACATATAGCATACTTGGGATAGAGATCGTTGCATTTTTTCCTAGTAGGTTGTGCACAAGTTCCATAGCCGCCTATTGTGCAATCATGCTAGAGTCGCTCGTGTATTGTGCAACAAGAGCTTTTTTGTGGATTCCACATTTTGGTTCACTTTTGGTTTGCACAATCCCATTTATCTATTTGCGTGTGTGTTTCCGTGTGCCCCTATTTGCTTGGTATACTTGTTGCATTTGCAAATTTGTGAATCTTTTCCAACATTATTGAAGTTCACTCACAATTGCATCAAATTTTGTGCCACCATCCTAACCAAGCTCCACCAAAAGATTTTACTTGTGTAGGTGTGAGAACCGACAAGAATTGGTACCAATAGTGCTATTTCATTGTCCGCATTTGAGTGAACTTGATTCATCGTCAACATCAGTCAAGGTACATTGGTATAAGTTCTTCTCTTTCTACCACTCACATTTTGCTTGGAATGATGGATAGGCCGAGTACTTCTACCAACCCACTCTTCATCGAGCAAGACGATGACATGTCATCATATGTCACCAAGAGCCACCTCTTTGGTGCACAATGAGCGTTGCATCAAGAGAAACAAGCTATGAACGAATGCATCGACAACTTCGCCACCGACTTGCGACTCTCCAAGGAACGTACCAAGGACTAATTTGACAACAAGCTCGACGCGCACAAGCAAGAGAACGATGCAAGGATGGATGAGATCCACGCTTTGTTGGTGAACCGACCTCCTTCCACATCGTCATACTCAAGACGGAGCCACTCAATTCGACACTCCGACGACTCCTTCTCCAGCTCAAGTACACCGTCATCGAACACTCTTTGACGAGCCACGCGTCAAGACCGTCATGCATCTCGCAATCTGCTACATGACAAGTATTCACAAGAGCAAGTCGATGAGCGAGTACCTCGTCCTCAACCACACCAAGTCGCATTTGCACACGCTTAAGAACGACTACGACAACGGCGTTAAGAGGAAGAAAGAGCGCGTCTACAACAAGAGGAACAAGACGCCGAGGCTCAACGTCTTCAACAACAACATCGAGAAGCGCAACCTCTTGAGGCGCAACGTGCCCTTCAAGAATCAAGTCTAGCCATCGCAAAACGCAATCGTGAACGGCGCAATCAAGAAGAAGCCCTTCGAGAAGAAATCCAAGAGAGGAACTACCAACCGCGAGTGCAACGTCAAGTTCCTCAAGCTCCTTCACAAGCTCGTCAAGCTCCACCTCAACCTCAAGTTCAGCAAGAGCAAGTTGATCATGGACTTCCTCCATGCCAAGAGCAATATGAGGATGATTACCCTCCACAACAAGGGCGTCATCATCACCATCGCCAACAACACAATGAAGAGCAACGCTATCGCAAGCTCAAATTCACAATGCCCAAGTTTAATGGAAGCAATGATCCCAAAGAGTACCTATCATGGGCATTGAAGGTCGACAAAATCTTTCGTTTGCACAACTACGAGGAAGAGAAGAAGATCGCTATGGCATCACTTGAGTTCCAAGACTATGTGCTCATATGGTGCGAACAAGTCCTTGAGCGTCGAGAAGCAAGAGGTGAACCACCTATCACCACTTGGGCTCAAATGAAGGATGTCATGCGAGCACGTCTTGTGCCCACCTACTACAACCGTGATCTCTTCAAGAAACTCCAACTCCTCAAGGAAGGAACAAAGAGTGTTGAAGAATACAACAAGGAAATGGAGATAGCCATGATTCGAACCAATGTCACGGAAGATGAGGAGCAAACAATGGCACGTTTCTTGAATGGACTCAATCATCCCATCAAGATGATCGCCGACTTCCAACCCTACTCCAACCTCATTGAGCTCGTGCATCAAGCTACAAAGGCGGAACGAGAAGTGCAAGATGACTTCAAGTACGCCAAGTACTCGTCCAAGACCTACGGCTTCTCCAACAACCAAGCTTCAACAACTCCTCCAACCTCTACATCAAGCAAGCCTTCTCCAAGCAACGACGACAAGTCAAGTTACAAGAGAACTTTGACTAATTCGAGTCGTCTTCCTCCTACTACAAGCAACTTCAAGCCGTGTGCTTCATCATCTACTCCAACCGATGAGACTGTCAAGACAAGCTCCTTCAAGTGTTTCACTTGCGGCTGCCGAGGCCACAAGTCATATGAATGCACAAACAAGTGCACCATGATCCTCAACGATGATGGCACCTATGATTCCATGAGTGATGAGGAGATGGAAGCCCTTGAGAAAGTGGCCATGCACCGGCGCATGAACGAGGACAAAGATGATCAAGTATTTTGTGATGAGGATTCGAGCCCCGCTCTCGTTGTCTCCAAGGTCTTGACTCTTCAACATCAACAAGAAGAAGTCCAAAGATGCCACATCTTCCACACAAAGGCCGGCATCAGTGGAAGGTCCGTCAAGGTCATCATCGATGGAGGTAGTTGTCACAACTTGGCAAGTGAAGAACTATGCTCCAAGCTTCAATTGGTCAAGATGAAGCACCCGCACCCCTACAAGGTTCAATGCCTAAGTGACTCCAGCACTATACGAGTTGAGCATACGGTCCAAGTCTCCTTCAAAATTCGTGCATATGAAGACAGTTTGGAGTGTGATGTCGTCCCAATGTCCGTTTGCCACCTCCTTCTTGGTCGACCATGGCAATTCGACTGTGGTGTCATCCACAATGGGCGTACCAATCCTATAGCTTCAAGATGAAAGGGGAGGAGTATGTGCTACGACCTATGTCTCCTAGTCAAGTGATAGCCGACAAGCAAGCCACCCATCTTGGAGAGAAGAGTGAGAAAGTGATCCACCAAAAAGTGAGAGCCACAAGCCAAACTTGAGCGCCTCTTCGCCTAGAGAGAAAAATCTAGTCCTATTTGCCACAAAAAGTTAGATGAGAGAAGTGTGTGAGAACCCATTGAGTGTTATGCACTTTGTCCTTGTGTGCAAGTATGTGGAACCAAAAACTGACACCTCTCACAAGCTACCTTTAGTGTTTCAGTCTCTTTTGCAGGAATTCCAAGATGTTTTCCCCGATGAGCTACCTTCGTGTCTACCTCCTCTACGAGGCATTGAGCATCGAATCGACCTCATCCCCAGAGCGCCTCTCCCAAACAAAGCTCCATACCGCGTCAACCCAGAAGAAACTAAGGAGATCCAATGGCAAGTACAACAACTAATCGACAACGGTCATGTACGTGAAAGCTTAAGTCCTTGTGCCATTCCAGTTATACTTGTGCCTAAGCAAGATGGAAGTTTCTGCATGTGTTCCGATTGTAGACCTATAAATGCTATTACGGTTCATTATAGGCATCCCATTCCTCGCTTAGATGATATGCTTGATGAACTTAGCGGTGCCGCCTTTTTCTCAAAAATTGATCTTAAAAGTGGCTATTATCAAATCCGCATACAAGAGGGTGATGAATGGAAAACTGCTTTCAAAACCAAATTTCGCTTATACGAGTGGTTAGTTATGCCTATGGGTTTATCAGAAGCTCCCAGTACTTTCATGCGTATTATGCATTTTGTGCTTCGACCATATATTGGAGTCTTTGTTGTGGTTTACTTTGATGATATTATTGTGTTTAGCAAATCCATGAAAGAGCATCTTAATCATGTTAGGGCTGTTTTGCAAACGCTTTGCAAGGAACGTCTTTATGCCAACATGAAAAAGTGCATGTTTGGTATTGACAAGCTAGTTTTCTTGGGTTTTGTTGTCTCTTACAAGGGTGTCCATGTTGATGAATCCAAAATTGAAGCAATTAAAACTTGGCCCCAACCCACCAATTTGCAACAAGTGCGTAGCTTTCTTGGTCTTGCAGGTTTTTATCGTTGCTTTGTGAAAGACTTTAGCACTATTGCCGCTCCTTTACATGCTTTGAGTAAGAAGAATGCTCCTTTTGTTTGGGGATCTTTGCAATCCACCGCTTTTGATGAGCTCAAGTCTTTGCTTACTCATGATCCGATTCTTGCTTTACCCAACTTTGACAAAACTTTTGAGGTTCATTGTGATGCAAGTAGTACCGGAATTGGCGGAGTTTTGATGCAAGAAAAACGAGCCATTGCATATTTTAGTGAAAAACTCTCTGGTGCTCAACTTAACTATCCCATCTATGATAAAGAATTGTGTGCTTTAGTGCCTGTGCTACATGTTTGGGAACATTACCTTAGACCTCATGAGTTTGTCATCCATACCGATCATGAAACGCTTAAGTACTTAAAAGGTCAAACTAAGTTGAACAAGCGTCATGCCAAATGGAGTGAATTTATTGAATCTGTCCCCTATGTGATCGAGAACATTAAGGGTAAGGAAAATGTAGTTGCGGATGCACTTTCCCGCATATGCACGCTTGTCACTAAACTTGAGTTGAATGTTATTGGCTTTGAGCACATAAAAGACTTGTATGATAATGATCCATCTTTTGCTAATCCTTATGCTAAATGTTTGCGCATACATCTTGGGAACAATATTACATCAAGGATGGTTCTCTTATGAGAGCTAACAAACTATGCATTCCCCAGTCTTCTCTTTGTTTGCTACTTTTGTAAGAGGCTCATGGAGGCGGACTCATGGGACATTTTGGACCTGACAAGACATTCGCCACACTCTTCAAGAACTACTTTTGGCCCAAGATGTTCCGCAAAGTCTCACGCTTCAACAACCGATGATCTACATGTCGCAAAGCTAATTCTAAAGCTCAATCCCATGGTCTTTACATGCATCTTCCTATTCCTTATCAACCTTGGGAAGACATTAGCATGGATTTTGTACTTGGTTTGCCTAGAACTCAAAATGGAAAGGATTCCGTGTTTGTTGTTGTGGACCGATTTTCTAAGATGGCACATTTCCTTCCTTGCAACAAGATAGACGATGCTTCACACGTTGCAAATCTCTTTTGTAGGGAAATCTTGCGACTCCATGGAGTACCAAAGACAATCGTCTCCGACCATGACGTCAAGTTCTTGAGTTACTTTTGGAAGACGCTATGCGCCAAGCTCGGAATCAAGCTCTTGTTCTCATCTTCATACCATCCTCAAACCGATGGCCAAACGGAGGTGACGAATCGGACACTCTCCACTCTACTTAGAGTGTTGATCAAGAAGAACATCAAGGAGTGGGAGGCATGTCTACCCATCGCCGAGTACGCCTACAACTAAAAGTGCGTTATATCGACTTGAGGGGGGGGATGAATAGGCAATTTTTTATAAATTCTTCACTGAGGAATTTGCTGGTGAGGAAATTCCTAAATGAAGAACTACTAGCAGCGGAATAAGTACTCAGAAGTAAACATAATAGAATACAAGCATAGTCATCATGGTGAGATGAAGACAAGCACAGAGTACAGAAAGCGTAAACACAGGATAACACAAGAGGAAGACAGACAGACTGAAGATATTGAACTAAGGAAATTGAGAAAGTCTTCAGTCAAAGTCTTCAAACAGATATGAACAGGCACACAACAACAGACATGAGGAAATGAAAGAGTTGAGGAAATAGAACCAGTAGGCTTGGTGAAGATAATGATTTGGTAGACCAGTTCCAACTGCTATCTCAGTTGTACATCTGGTTGGAGCGGCTGAGTATTTAAACTCGGGGACACCCAGTCCCGGACACACAGTCCTCACTGTATTCTCCTTGAGCTAAGGTCACATAGACCTCGCCCAATCACTTGTGGTAAGGCTTCAGGTGACTTCCGAACCTTCATAAACTCGGTCACTCGGCGATCCACAATTCCTCTTGGATGCTCTAGACCTTAACGCCTAACCGTCTGGAAGAAGCACAGTCTTCAAAGGAAACAAGCATCGGATCCACGCAGGATCAATCTCTTCAGTGATGCTCAATCACTTTGTGTTTATAGGTGTTGGGTTTTTGGGTTTTCCTCACTTGATGATTTCGCTCAAAGTCCTCGGAGGATGGGATGCTCTCAATTGACAAGTGTTAGTTTCTCTCGGAGCAGCCAACCAGCTAGTGGTTGAAGGGGGCGGCTATTTATAGCCTAGGGAGCAGCCTGACATGATAAGACATAAATGCCCTTGTCTGATATGACCGTTAGGTGGGTAGATATTTTGGAACCGCTGGCGCATAGCACATCAACGGTCGGAATTTTGACTATCAAAATCCTCGGGGCTATCATGTTCCTCATTATGTAGGCAATTCACACTGGTGAATTCCCAACTCCTCAGTCAGAACAAATTCCTCAAAGACCAGAAGAACTTTGTCTCTGTCACTGAAGAATATGACTGAACTGTATGAGATTTCCAATGGCTTCACTCGAAGGGATTGGTAGGTGTAGGATTTTGAGTTGAGCATTACATGGAAATTTTTCCTTAGTATTTCCTCGACCCCCTTTAACAGTACGATGTTTCCTATGACTCAAGAAAGAGAAAATGAAACTACAAAAACAAAAGTCTTCACGCTTCATGTTCCTCGAATGATTGCCTAGTCTTCAAGGTCACACCAATTTCTTCACTTTGAAAGTCTTCAGAAAGTCTTTAGAGAGCCAAAGTCTTCAGATGAAGAACTTCATTTTTAGGGGTCGACTTTCACTGTAAATATCAAACTCCTCACAGACTTATAGACCTGTGTACACTCACAAACGCATCAGTCCCTTAACCTATAAGTCTTCAATACACCAAAATCACCAAGGGGCACTAGATGCACTTACAACAACTGTGCAAGACATTCGACTACCGGCAAGTTCCCCTTCAAGGTCGTCTACGGCTTCAACCCGTTGTCCCCATTGGACATTCCACCTCTTCCTCTACAAGAGCAAACCAACATGGATGCGAGTGCATGGGCAAGCTACATCAAGAAGATGCATGAGGATACAAGGAACACCATCGAGCGCCAAGCACAACGCCTAGCGTCCAAGCTCAACGTCAACAAGCAACCCATGATCTTCAACATAGGCGATCTCGTGTGTCTACACCTTCGCAAGGACCGCTTCCCCAACGAATGCAAGTCCAAACTTCTCCCTCGAGCCGATGGACCCTTCAAGGTGCTAGCACGCTACAACAACAACACCTACAAGATCGACCTCCCACGAGGCAAGTACAATGTGAGCGACATCTTCAACGTCAAGGACCTCGCTCCATACCACGGTGATGAAACTTTTGATCCGAGGCCGGATCTTTCCCAAGGGGGGGGGAGATGATGCAGAGCATCCCTCGCTCATCCCCATGGACGTACCTACATCTCCCTCAACTCCACTTGGACCCATGACAAGAGCTCGAGCAAAGGCTATCAAAGATAAGGTGAACTCGCTCCTCTCCAAACTCCTCCTCTCTACTCACGAGACTTCGCTACTACCTCATACGGAGACTCTGTGCGTGATCAGGTACTTGGAGGAGAGCCACGGGGCGGCTACATCCAATGGCCAAGGTGGCGACGACACCAAGCGTGAAGAACAAGAGGAAGGACTACTTTGGAAGCTACAGGACCCGGACGACAGGCCAGGCACGGACGTCCAACCCCTGGAAGGTGCTACAACCGAGAGAAGAAAGGCATGCTAGAGCTCCAGGTTACAGACGACCGGACGAGCCCGGACGACCGGACACTCCCAGGCTCCGGACGACCGAGCCCCTACGGACGTCCGTGCCAGCGACCACAGAACAGAAATTACGGCAATCCGAAGGCTTCCGGACGACCATGCGCCTGTCAACAGAACCGAATCTACGGTCATCCGAAGAACCCCGGACAACCGGGATCCCGCTAGCCTCCGGACGACCGGCGCCCCACGGACGTCCGGACCCTGGCTGCGTCCAGCTGCGGGCTGAGGCCTGTTTACCCCTTCAATTCGCCCCTCTTTTGCACTAAGTCTGTATATAGACCACTCCCACCTCCTAGATAGGGTTAGCATTGTGATAGCTCATTGAGATAGAGCATTGCTCATCCATACCGGATCTACTCCACATGAGGGACCGCGCCTCTTCGGAGAAGATCCATTCGGATTCAAGGCCTCCATCCAGAGAAGACAATCAAGACCTCCTCACGGCGAAGAATGGTTACTATTGTATCTTCCTTTGTTGACTTTGGATCTCGTGATACTTTGTGCTTTCGGTGATCTAGCCCTTGTGTCATCAATCACTTGTCAGTTGAGCGTTTCTCTTGTTTCCCCCCATGATTTCCCTTGTGTTCTTCCGAGCGTTCTTCATGTTTCCCCATAGGATCCACTCCAAACATGAAAGACTGGCTACTAGGGTTCCGCCCTACATCAAGATCCTTCTTTGTAAGCTCATTGAGAGGTGCAGCAATGGTGCTGAAATCTCACACAAAACGCCTATAGAATCCAGCAAGGCCAAGAAAACTCCTCACTTGTGTGACTGTTTTGGGCTGCAGCCAACTCTCAATAGCTTCAATCTTGGATTTATCAACTTCAATTCCCTGTGGATTAACAACGTATCCAAGAAAAGACACTCGGTCGGTGCAAAGGGTGCACTTCCCAAGGTTACCAAACAAACGTGCATCACAAAGAGCAATAAAAACAACACGTAAATGTTCCAAATGTTCCTCCAAAGATCTGCTATAAATCAATATGTCATCAAAGTAAACTACCACAAATCGTCCAATGAAAGCACATAAAACTTCATTCATTAATCTCATAAAAGTACTAGGTGCAATAGTTAACCCAAAAGGCATTACTAACCACTCATATAATCCAAACTTAGTTTTAAATGTTGTTTTCCATTCATGCCCCAATTTCATACGAATTTGATGGTATCCACTACGCAAATCAACTTTGGAGAATATTGTAGAGCCACTCAATTCATCAAGCATATCATCTAGCCTAGGAATAGGATGACGATAACGAATAGTAATATTATTAATGCCTCTACAATCAACACACATACGCGATGTACCATCCTTTTTCGGCACTAGAATAATAGGAACAACACAAGGACTAAGGGATTCGCGTATATAACCTTTGTCGAGAAGCTCTTGTACTTGACGCATAATCTCCTTCGTCTCCTCTAGATTGGTACGGTATGGTGCATGGTTGGGTAGCGATGCATCGGGAATTAAGTCAATTTGATGCTCAATCCTTTGAATAGGTGCTAATCCCGGTGGCACGTCTTGTGGGAAGACGTCAGCGAACTCCTGCAAAATGTTAGTGACAGCAGGGGGCAAAGAGGAAGGCACGTCCTCGAATGAAAATAATGCTTCTTTGCACACAAAATCATAGCAAACAGATTTGCTAAAATCTAGCTCATCAATATCAGATTTAGTGGCAAGTAAACATGCACTTTTCAATTTAATTTCAGAAGCAACACTAAATGGTTTATTATTAGGCTTCATTTGTTGCTCAAATTCTTTTGCCACAATCTCATTTTCACTCTTATTCTTCTCCTGTTTTGCTTTATTAGCTCTATTAATATCATCTTTCAAAATGGAATCAGGAGTCATAGGAAGCAAAGCAATATTTTTACCCTTATGAACAAGAGTATACTGATTGTTTCTACCATGGTGGGCAAAATTTTTATCAAATTGCCATGGTCGACCAAGTAATAAGGAACATGCTTGCATAGGTACCACATCACAATCAACATAATCAGCATATGTAGAGATACTAAAATGCACACGAACAGTACGTGTTACCTTAACCTTGCCACTGTTGTTGAACCATTGCATGTAGTAAGGATGTGGATGTGGTCTTGCGGTGAGAGATAGCTTCTCCACCATCTCCATGCTAGCCAAGTTGTTGCAGCTCCCTCCGTCTATGATAACGCGCACAGAACGTTCCTTCACAACTCCCTTTGTATGGAACAAATTATGCCTCTGATTTTGCTCAGCTTGTGTGACCTGCACACTCAAAACACGTTGAGCAACTAGACATTCATACCTGCAGCGTCTTCAGGAGCCATGTATTGCGTCTCATGATCAGAATCATATCCACCATATTCTTCACGTGTAATAAGGGCCAAAGCCTCCTCATCATAGTCACTAGCGGACTCATATCCACCATCCTCAGTAGCAATCATCACAGGCTGAGATTTGCATTCTCGCGCATAATGACCACTTCCCTTACAATGGCGACAAATAATATCACTTGTGTGCCCTGTTGATGCCATGGAAGAAGAAGAGCTCTGTGTAGGTCTGGCAGGTGCGCTCTTGGCAGATAGTGGTGGTTGTGCCTGCTTTCTTGTACCACGGCTAGAGGTGGCACCTGATACCGCTTGATAGGGGCAAAGGTGTCCCGTCTTTTGATGAGATGATGGATGTCACTTTGGTGGAAGTCGGCTTTGACGATCCGACAACGAACGTGCGAGGACGTCGCGCCTTAGCAATCGCTAAACCAACTCCGAGAGGTTATTGACCACGCCAGAGGCCGACGGAGGAGCATGGGGTTTCGCGGGTGTTGGCAGCCTCGGTGTACGAATGGGGGGCGAAGGGGGAGGGGGAGCCAAGCTTAGGGACGCGCTTGTCTAAAATGTAGGGTAAGTTACCAGCGTACCCCCACCGTTTTTACCACCGCGATGTGGAGCTTCATTTCCGGCTGAGGGGTAGAAGGGGGATTTCGCGTGTCTGGGCTGCGGGAGCGATTTCGGATGAGGAGGGTGTTCTCGCGCGCGTCCAAGTTTCGGGATAACAAGGCGCTGCGCGGGTTGAAGAAGCAGGAGTTTCAAAGCAGGTGAGACAAAAGATACTTGAGCTTGAAAATTTCGGGATAACAAGGTGCGGATTCCTTGTTTGGCAGAACAAACTTAACGTGTAAAAAGACAATTCATACAAGACACAAGAGAGTCATGTCCCACTTTACTATTTGCTATAGATGCCATTGAAAAAACTACAAGAAAAATGTAAAAAAAATCGGGAGAACAAGATTACCCTGCACAGTACCAAATCGATTCGCACTTCCCTCAACAACAACAAAAAACAAATCAATTCCCACCAAAGAAAGAGTAATGTCCCTTTTTATATGAATACAGATTCCATGATCTCGAATTTCAATTTTTGAATCCACGTTATGTTGAATTCGAATATATCATTAGGTGACCTTGCGGTTTATAATTGATGTAGTCGTACATTTTGATCTTCCATCATATATGAACATTTTACTCCACCATGTGAACATATATATTGTTGTCTACCATATGGACTAAATTTGATTCAATTTTCCTTATTTGAATACGATTGTTGTCAAGTTATACAATAATTTAAATATTATCTTGATAACAAAAAGACATGCATATAGCAGTAATCATATTTCACTATGAACTACATGTACCATACGCTCTCCAATTCAAATATTTGTATCCATTTTATGTTGAATTGAAATCATAGTACATTATTGGTCTAGGTAGCGAGATGTTAGGGATAATCTAAATCCTGTTTTCATACGTATAATTTTTGGCTGAATTGGGACAAGTTTTGGTATAAGCCTCTTGCAAAACCGGAGATTCTCTCAACAAGCCTCGTGGTTCCGACAGGGAACGTGTCACCTTTGTGTGCGAAACGATATACGCTGCCTCCCCCCTGATTTTATTTATAGAGGCAACATAGAACTATATGAGTGCTTTGTTAAATTTTGGAATTATTTCGGGTTCATTTGGCCTTTTTATACATTAATTGAGTTTCTGGACTTTTAATGTGCATAATCTAAATATGAATTGCATGCACATGCTCCGGTGCACCAAAGTGGGTTGAAAAATCACATGTGTGTCCTTGGTTGAATTTCTAGGTCCCATGGAAGAAATGAGAAAGAAATTCAAACATCTGGGCGTCATGACTCTGCCGAGAACATCGAGAAACTTAGATTTTAAATTCATGTAAATCCAAAACTCGGCTGGAAATAATGAAACTTGGCATGGTGTCATGTCATGGCACTAACATGTTGTGGTAAAAAATTGGGCCGATTTGGAAGCCCGTGGTTCTAAGAGGGAACGTGCCACCTTTGAGTGTGAAACGATATACGCTGCCCCCACCCTTGAGTTTCTTAACAAAGGCAACATAGAACTACATTAGTGCCCTATTAAATTTTGGAATTATTCCGGGTTCGTTTGTCGTTTTTTATACATTAATTAAGTTTCTGGTCATTTAATGTGCATAAGTCAAATTTGAACTACAAGCACATGCTCTCGTGCGCCAAAGTTGGTTGAAAAATCACATTTGTGTCCTCGGGTGAATTTCTAGGTCCCATGCAAGAAATGAGAATAAAATTAGAACATCTGGGCATCGTGGCTGTGGGGACCCCGACTTGCAAGTCGTGATCACCGAATGCACGTGTACAGTGATCCCAGAGATCAATGCTCACTGAACACACAGAAGCTGAATAACAAGAGTCTTACATCCATACATACCGTCTTACACAAATAGTGACCAACAAGGTCAAGTCTTACATCGATAAAGCCTTAAGGGCTGAACATCAAATGAAACATAGCAGCGGAAAACGTCATCGATAAGTAGAACCCATGCCATCTGCCATAACCCTACAGCATTCATTACCGAAGCGCCCTAGTTCGCATGATCGTCTCCAAAGAACTCTTCTTGAACTCCGGTTCTTCCATGCCTGGTCAATTAAATAACCAGTGGCAAGCCAATGAGTACTTTGAATGTACTACTTAAAGCAACCCATGATTTGGTTCAAGGTACGAGAATGCATGACATAGGTAAAGTTTTGCATAAAGCTAGTTTTGAGTGCAGGACATGTTCAACATCCTATAAAGCATGCATCAATGAACTCAAGTAACCGTAAGAACTGGTCACAGATATCAACATAAATAGAATGGGCACCGACCCATTTATCATAAACAGAGTGGGCACCAACCCATCTCCATCATGTCAAGTCCTTGACTTGATCCAGAACAACACCATCATCTCCTACACACCTGTTTGAAAACAAGTGGGCGTAGCCCAAGAGCGGTTACCAATCTGTCCTTGACCGTGGACACGGCTATTCAATAGTTTTACACTCTCGAGAGGTTGCACACTTTACCCACTAGATCCGGGAACTTCCGTGTCATCCACGACCAGCGGTACCTCAAGTACCCGGGGTAAGCACCCGATCACTACCTTTCCCTAGACGACACTAACATGGAGTCCACTCGATTGGCAGTAACCCCCATGCCCAACATTTCATCAACCTTTTCATGGAGCCTTGCTCCCATTTCCATCACATACCACTGGCACGGGGTACCAACGGTGTGTCCGGTGCCCCATAAAGATGGTCATGGCCGCCCTACCTGGCACGACCCCGTCCCAAGAGAGAGCACCAACTCTCCCTCGTCACTAGTAATGCGGGCTCCAAGCTAGTATCGGTCTAGGTACTCAATAATGCCCTTTCCCATATAAGGGTAGAGTGGTCGCGCATGTAAGGTTGGAGTAACGGTCGCAACTCCGACCAATCCGTTTTGAAAACAACACACACCTTCCTTGGCACACCACTTCGTCATCAAGTGGTCACCCATCTCATCATCTCCCTCGGGCATAAGTGGCACCCGACGGGGTTTTCGAAAAGACTTTTGAAATCACATTGCCTCCTTCACCATGCACAAACCCATCCCATTTGCGTAGCATCTACATTTGCATCCTATCTACTCCCACCGGCATAACCCTCATAAGAAGGTAGGGCCATGCACAATGCAAGTATCAACGAGGATTGTAATCGTGGCAACCACCCACGTGGTTCACCATCTCATCATGATTCCGATGCATCATTAATAAAGAGCTAAAAATGACATGCATATAAAGGGGTATCATAGTCATGGTCAAAGGGCTGCTTGCCTGCTCCTCGGAGTCTTCAAGTCTTCTGGTCCTTCTCCAAGTACTCCGTCTACTTCGTCAACTAACGTCGGAAACAAACACAATAAGCAACACAACAAGGCAAGAATAAATGTGCTCTAAAAATGTGAAGTTGACTTTTATTGGATACCTCTGGTCATATGAGGAATGACCAAAGTGATTTCATTGGAAGTGGATCAATGGACATCTCCAAACATTCCAATATGATGGAATCAAGAGGTTTATGGATTTGCTAGAAGTGTACAGAAATATATTTTTGAAAAATGAGCAAAGGCACCCATTTGACAAAGCATGATTTTAGAAGCATCTAGGAATTGGTTTCACTGGATTTGGAGTTCAAATGAATTTCCTATGAATTTGCAAAGCTGATGAATATGAAGAAATGGTTCAATAATTTATGTGGTACAGAAAGCATCAAGAAAAATGTTCATAAACTAGGTTATGAGCTTAGATTCATCTAGGAATTGGAATCATGGCATTTGGATCAATATTGTGCTCTCTGTGATTTTATAAAGTTCATCACAAAATTAGGAAAACAAGATTTGATAAACGTTTGTGAGGAAAAAGTCTCTGGAAAAATGTGCATGTTGCACCAACAGGTAGAGCATGATTTATGAAGTCTCTAGAAATTTGAATCATCAAATTTGGAGTTGATTTGATTTATTTATGGATTTTAGAAACTGCACAGAAAAGAATAAGGGGAAAAGATATTTACCCAAACGGGCTGGATCTGGGCGGCGGTGGCGCGCACTGGGCGAGGCATAGTGGACAGGCGCCATCGGGCCGCCCAAGAGCTCGCCGCAGCGCTGCAGAGGCTACGCCAAGGCGGCTTCGAGAATACGCCTTGAGGGAGGCGGTGAAGGTGGAAGCGTCTCCACTTAAACGGCGGGGCCCGGGCCGCCGAGTCGGCCGACGAGCGGGCCCTCTTGTCGTTCGTCTCCAACCTCCCGCCGAACAGAGCCGTGGCGGGCGGCGTCGGGCGGCTTGCCGGCGCTTCTGAGCCACCGCTGGAGGTCCGCCACCGGCGTGCTCAGCGGAGAGAGACGGTCCCGGGAACCCCACCACGGGCGCCGACGTCACGGGAGGGGAGCAGGACCTTGCCCATGCGGACGGCGGCGTCGGGCGAGATGGGTTCTGGGTTTGTGGGGCGCTAGAGGAAGAGGTAAAGGCGGAGGAGCCTCATGGGTGTGCGGTGGCTCCATTGGTGTCAAAAGGGGAGAGGGAGGCCTTGGTTTGTAGGAATTTTGGGCGGAGTCCGCTGCTCGGCTCCGGCCATGGTGGGCTATGGAGGGAGCGGATGAGGAAAGGGTTGGTACAGGGGTGCACGAGAGGAGAGAGAGTCAAAGGAGGCCGAGAGAGCTCGGGGTGCCTTTAACTGCTGAACAGCGGGTGCAGTGGACTCGTCTTGGCGAGATCCTAGCCGCTCTTTGGAGGCCACGGGCGCGGTGGGAGTGTCTGGGGTGCTCGTGGGCATGGACCAGGTCGAGAGGAGAGGAGAGAAGGAGCGGGAGTGTCGGGCGCCAGGCGTGTGAGCATGCCCATTGGAGCTCTCGGGCGGCTGTGCGTCTGAAAAAGGAGGCAGCAGGAGGAAGAAAGAGGAGGGGCCAGCTTGGTGTCGTGTTGCGGACGCCGAGGAGCATCTTCGGCGCGAGGGGAGGCTCTAGGTGGCGGGAGTCGGCGGCAGGCTCGGCCGCCATCAGAAGCAGCTCAGGCAGGCTTTGGCCGGCATGAGTGCGCTGCGTGCTCTGCCGTGTCCACTTGTGTCTTGGAGCTGCAGGGGGATAAACAAAGGTGAAAGAGGCTTTGGATGCTCTGCAACATGCCGGGAGTGAGAGAGAGATGACAAAGGGAGGGAAAAGTGGATGTCCAGGGAAGAAAATGGAGCCCTTCCCCTTAATCATTGCCTCTCGGGCAGGGAAGCACACCAGAGGTAGAGGGAACTAGGAGGGCTGTGGTAAAAGGAGAAGTCATGGAGATTAGTGGAAGAGGTCCAAATAGTGGTTTTGCAAAATGCCGAAGGTGTTTGATGTTGATTTGGGCAAGTAGATGATCCCCATAAGCCATGAGACTCCATAGGGTGATATGACACATATAATTAGGGCCTTCCACCAATTTGGAGATCATTTGAAGAAAGTGGACAATGCAACTTTGGTAAACCCTAGAAATTAGCAGGAATGAACTTGTGTAGATTTAGTTGAGCAAATCACTTCTCATTGATGCACCACTTGGTGTGGTGGCCTCATTTGGTCATGTGATCATGCTCACAAAAGTTGGTGTCAAGGAGAGAAAGTTGGTAATGCAAAGTTGTTCAAATATGGTTCGGACAGAAAGGGTTTTGGGGCACTTTGATCAAGTTAACTTGCTCTCCAACTTGTGCCATTTGGTCTAGATGAATTATTAGACCATTTGAGCAAGTCCACAAGGTTTGAGAACATTTGGACATGTTTGGCAATGTAAAGTTGCTCAAACTTCAAAATGGATGTAAATGGTTTTGAGAGATTTTGATGATGCTATCTTGTTCTCCAAGTCATGAGACTTGGCAAGATCACCAAATATGTCATATGTGACATGGTAGAATTTTCTTGGAATATTTTGAGAATATTTCCTTTGTAAATATTTCAAAAGCTTGAAATATCCGAAAGGGGTTTTGAGGATTTGACCAATATTTTGAACATGACCATGTGTTAAAACTCTTATATATGGACTATATATGTCCTATGAGTTTCCTAATTTTGTCAAATATTTTTAAACAGTAAAGTAATTTTTTCCCTATTAAAGACCATTTCTGGCCTCAAGAAATAGCCTTTAAATAAAATAGTAAAACAACTTTTAAAATTATATTTTTGTGGTTTCTGGGAATACTATATCTAATAGGAGTCAAATATATTTTTGGAAAGATTTTACTGCCCTTAATCAAGTACTTGCAAGGCAAACCTCAATTCAGGGCTTTTTGAAAACTAAATTTAGAAAATACTTTTGGCCAAATTATTTTTGTAAGAAAATATTTTTATGCCCTATACACATGGCATGATCATTGGCTCAAGGGTTTGGAGCAAGGAGATGAAGTATAGGAGTTGGAGGATTTATTTTATTTTTAGAGCACTTGCAACAGCAGACAAAAATCAAATCAAGCAAAGTCCAAAACACTCAAAAGTTTTTGTCAAACCACATTTTAGCATGATAAGAGCTTAAGTGCTGTGCCATGAAAATCAGGTGTGAGACCTACCCCCTTACAAGAATCTCGTCCCGAGATTCCTAGACTAGGCGGAAAGGGATCTGAAACTTGGATCCGGGGTAGTCTTCAAGTCCTCATGTTGCTTCCTTCCATGTAGTGCTCCTTGAGATTGAAGTACTTGATGGTGTGGCTTCGTGTATGACGCCTCGGTTGATCCAGTTTCTTTGAGGGTCTCTTGCGTTAGGTCTGGTTGGACTAGGGTCGGTGGCTCGGTGGTCAACGTCCTTATAGAGATCGGGCAAGTTAGGAAGTTGGAAACACTTCCGGGGTTGTGATGCATGGAAAGCATTGTGCACAACAGGTAGCTCAGGTGGCAACTCCGGCTGGTAGCTGTCTATTCTTCGCCTTGCGGTGATCTTGAGGGGGGGGTTGTTAAATCTTGGAGTGATCTCGAAGAAGGCCGATGAATCTTGGGCGAGCTCTCCTTTGACATGGAAGTGTTGAGTTCCTTTGAGAGGGGTGACCTGGAGATAAACATGGCCTCCAACCTGGAAGGTCATGTCTCGACGACGTGAGTCAGCGTAGTACTTTTGTCTTGACTTGGCAGTCCTCAAACGCTCTCGCATCAAGCTGGAATTGCTCTTTGGCTTCACGGAGGATATCGGGCCCAAAGACAAGTCCTTCTCCGTCTCGACCAATTGAGGGTATGCGGCACTTCCGTCCGTATAACACTTCAAATGGTGCCACCAAGGCTTGACTTCAAGGTTAGTTAAGAATCTGGTGCAACCAGTTCCAACCCAAGCTTTCAAGTTCTTCATACAGTATGGCAGCTGTCCTTGAGCATAGCATTCAAGGAACAAGCCTTTCGCTTAATGCATCTGCTACCACATTAGCCTTTCGGGGTGGTATTGAACACCGAGGTCATATACTTTGATTAAGTCTAGCCATCTTCTTTGCCTTGTGTTCAATCCCTTTTGAGTGAAAATATACTTGCACCTTCGTGATCCATGTATATCTCACATCCTTCCGTAAGAGATAATGTCGCCATGTCTTGTGGCATGAACCACTCTGCTAGCTCAAGGTCATGAGTAGCATAGTTTTCTTCATGAGGCCGTAGTTGCCTTTGGGAGGAGTGGCTTGCGATGTGCACGCCTTCAATGCGGAAGCTCACTCCTTGACGATGGTGGTTGGTATAGTTCTTCCTCCTTGACATGGCGGTCTTCGGATGTTCCCTAACCAGCTGATCAACTCTTCTTCCGTCTTCGTGCGGACATTCATGTCCTCAAGTAAGGATGATGATCACTTGCCCAAGTACTCTATGAAGTATTTGGGGTACGTAGAGTGGGTTGAGGTACTGGTGAGGGTCCTGGTTGAGCATTGGTCAAAATCTCATTGATCTAGAGCCAAGGCCCAAGGTCATGATCCAACCGTGTTGTGGCTTGGTAGGGCATAAGGGTTTCAAGGATTCTAGTGTGCGAATGAGCATTTATCCTCCTACCTTTAAGCACGGTTTCTGAGATGCCAATAGTCTATCTAGTCCTCCAAACAGATCACCTCATACTATTGAAAGCATCATTAGTATAGGTCAACTCCAGTCATCACTCATGCTAACCATATCCTCATGACTCCCAAGAGGAGGTCTAACAAAATCATACACGTCTATAATCCCCAAACTCATATGTGTGGCTACCCCTAAAAATCCATGGGTAGCACATACAGGCTGCTGAGCTGGAGTAAAACAGGACAATCCAAGTGCTCATCCTATTCCTCCAAGGTCCATGCTAGCGCATCTCTGTATTAAGGAAACGCGTCGTATGCCATTCCAAAATCTTGTTTCCTTTTCTATGAATCAACTCCAACAACCTGTTAACTTCCATTAGTCACTACATAATCCATCAATTCTACAAATCCAATGCCTATGCTGGTGTTCCATATAATCCCCAAATGCTTGAAAGGGCTACCTTGCTATAGTCAGTCCACCAATTGCCATTATTGTATTCTAACAATACTCCAAGGTCAAGCTCACAAAGATGCCTAAATAAACTCCGACAATTAGCCCAATCTCCTAGTTTATTGTCCACCGAGAAACATGGTATCATGATCGAGATCATCAGTCTAAATCCAATTTACTCCGAACCATGTAGACATACTCAGCATCTATATTCAACTAGGATCACCTATTTAAACCCAAATCTTGTGTCTAATGAGAAATCCCACATGCTCCCCCAAGTCATTTACGTAATATCAACTGTCTCCTATCAATATCCCATGGCTAAGTTAAATCCGAATACTTCCAAGAATCCCAGCTTGCGATCATAGTTGTCCTATAAATCCAATTCACCCATGGGTAGTGAGAGCTACGCTACTCTATAATCATGATCCCACCAAGTTCATCCACCAACATGAAAGCCTCATAATCCACCAAATAGTCTCTGGACGATCCTTCAAAGTTATTGA
Source organism: Aegilops speltoides (assembly GCA_021437245.1). Taxonomy (NCBI): domain Eukaryota; kingdom Viridiplantae; phylum Streptophyta; class Magnoliopsida; order Poales; family Poaceae; genus Aegilops; species Aegilops speltoides. Next base: position 166,152,370 of record CM038144.1, read on the forward strand.
CATAACTCACCAAGTCATCTGTCCTCAAATCTTATATCCTCAAACTGGTCTTCCTATGGCATCGCCGATCTGGTGCTATATTAGGATGATAATGTGCTCGTTCACTATGTCCATTGGTTCCATAATGAACCCAAAGACAAGCAAGGTTACTGAGGCTTATGATTCTCTTGCAATTCCGTTGGTTAAGCTCATGGTTAAGGTTTCGGCTGGGGTATCTCGTGGAGCCTCAAAGGGTCTAGGAATGGGTCTCTAATCTTGAGGGTTAAACATGATTCTACGGGGTTGCACTTGGTCGAGGAGGCTGTAGCAAAAGTCATCAACGCTTGCTGGTCGCCGAGGTGAAATCCTTGGTGCATATTGTCTTGCTTGTCTTCGGTTGAGGAGAGAGGTGAGAGGGAAGGGTAGCATAGAGAAGGGGAATGTCTAAAGGGGCTCTATAGTGCAAGTCTTGAACAAACAAGCGCCAAAAAGGGTCAAACACAAACAACAAAATAAGGCAGGTGATATAGTTGCATACTTGTTGCCTAGGGCAAAAAGGGCAACTAATATCAAAAACACAGACAAATAAAAACAAGCAACACACAATCAGGGTTCTACTCGAACCATCATACGGGCTCGACTGCGCATAGGGGGTACACGACTCATCCTACCCTAGGGGTTCTCGGACTCCATAGTCGTGCCTTGTGCCTCGTCTTGATCTTCCGGTTTTCCTCGTGTCTGCTACATCTCTTGTTTGATGAAACGATCCGGTTGAGCTTGAAGAGTCTTCAACAACTTTATGCTGTTGAAGTGATGGGGTGAAGGTGGCTTCTTATAGCGGCGCTGACTCGGTCTTCTTTGTCTTCTAATCATGACGATCCTTCTTGTCTTCTAAGCCATCGATGGTACCAGGTAGGCAATCCTTTATGCAATGACATTATCAAGGCATAATAGAGGTCCATCATGTCGGTTATGTTGATGATAACATCGACACCCAGAGCGGGGATGAGGAGAACTGCTTTCCTGCTCACTATAGTGAGGCGGACCAAATGACTAGGTTCTCATCCATCGGTGGTTGCCGTTACAACAACAGTAGTGACAGGGTTACTCTAGTAGCGATGTATATCACGAGCTTGCATATCCTATGCCCTGATCATCGTAGGCTAAGGTTGCATCATCTTGGGGCAGTGTCAAGGGTGTCACCATCTCCAGGTCTTCGTGTCCTCATTCCTTGAGGATGCATCTTCAGTTGGTATCTTCTTGTTGTGATGTCGCCAATCTTGTGTTCAGGAGATGTGGGTGAATGTCTGACAAGGCAACTTCCTTCTTGATTATCCACGAGGATTACAAGGAATCCAGTGGCTAGGGACATAGGGGTTCTAGCGACCATTAAATTTTGAAGGGGAAGAGGAAAGTATATCTTAGCTTTCGAAAAACTCAGAAGGGGAAGAGAAGAATAGATAGTTTTGAAAACTAGTAGTAGTTTTGGAAATAGTTTTACCCTAACTAACGACCATGCTAACTAAGGCTTCCTACAGTCAGGATGGCTCTGATACCAGCTCTGTGGGGACCCCGACTTGCAAGTCGTGATCACCGAATGCACGTGTACAAAGGATCCCGAGATCAATGCTCACCGAACACACGAAGCTGAATAACAAGAGTCTTACATCCATACATACCGTCTTACACAAATAGTGACCAACAAGGTCAAGTCTTACATCGATAAAGCCTTAAGGGCTGAACATCAAATGAAACATAGCAGCGAAAACGTCATCGATAAGTAGAACCCATGCCATCTCGCCATAACCCTACAGCATTCTCGACCGGGAAACGCCCTAGTTCGCATGATCGTCTCCAAAGAACTCTTCTTGAACTCCGGTTCTTCCATGCCCGTCAATTAAATAACCAAGGCAAGCCAATGAGTACTTTGAATGTACTACAAGCAACCCATGATTTGGTTCAAGGTACAAGAATGCATGACATAGGTAAAGTTTTGCATAAAGCTAGTTTTGAGTGCAGGACATGTTCAACATCCTATAAAGCATGCATCAATGAACTCAAGTAACCGTAAGAACTGGTCACAGATATCAACATAAATAGAATGGGCACCACCCATTTATCATAAACAGTGGGCACCAACCCATCTCCATCATGTCAAGTCCTTGACTTGATCCGAACAACACCATCATCTCCCACACACCTGTTTGAAAACAAGTGGACGTAGCCCAAGAGCAGTTACCCAACTGTCCTTGACCGTGGACACGGCTATTCGAATAGTTTTACACTCTGCAGAGGTTGCACACTTTACCCACTAGATCCGGGGAACTTCCGTGTCATCCACGACCCGCGGTACCTCAAGTACCCGGGGTAAGCACCCGATCACTACCTTTCCCTAGACGACACTAACATGGAGTCCACTCGATTGGCAGTAACCCCCGTGCCCAACATTTCATCAACCTTTTCATGGAGCCTTGCTCCCATTTCCATCACATACCACTGGCACGGGGTACCAACGGTGTGTCCGGTGCCCCATAAAGATGGTCATGGCCGCCCTACCTGGCACGACCCCGTCCCAAGAGAGAGCACCAACTCTCCTCGTCACTAGTAATGCGGCTCCAAGCTAGTATCGGTCTAGGTACTCAATAATGCCCTTTCCCATATAAGGGTAGAGTGGTCGCGCATGTAAGGTTGGAGTAACGGTCGCAACTCCGACCAATCCGTTTTGAAAACAACACACACCTTCCTTGGCACACCACTTCGTCATCAAGTGGTCACCCATCTCATCATCTCCCTCGGGCATAAGTGGCACCCGACGGGTTTTCAAAAGACTTTTGAAATCACATTGCCTCCTTCACCATGCACAAACCCATCCCATTTGCGTAGCATCTACATTTGCATCCTATCTACTCCCACCGGCATAACCCTCATAAGAAGGTAGGGCCATGCACAATGCAAGTATCAACGAGGATTGTAATCGTGGCAACCACCCACGTGGTTCACCATCTCATCATGATTCCGATGCATCATTAATAAAGAGCTAAAATGACATGCATATAAAGGGTATCATAGTCATGGTCAAAGGGCTGCTTGCCCGCTCCTCGAGTCTTCAAGTCTTCGGTCCTTCTCCAAGTACTCCGTCTACTTCGTCAACTAACGTCGGAAACAAACACAATAAGCAACACAACAAGGCAAGAATAAATGTGCTCTAAAATGTGAAGTTGACTTTTATTGGATACCTCTGGTCATATGAGGAATGACCAAAGTGATTTCATTGGAAGTGGATCAATGGACATCTCCAAACATTCCAATATGATGGAATCAAGAGGTTTATGGATTTGCTAGAAGTGTACAGAAATATATTTTTGAAAAATGAGCAAAGGCACCCATTTGACAAAGCATGATTTTAGAAGCATCTAGGAATTGGTTTCACTGGATTTGGAGTTCAAATGAATTTCCTATGAATTTGCAAAGTGATGAATATGAAGAAATGGTTCAATAATTTATGTGGTACGTAAAGCATCAAGAAAATGTTCATAAACTAGGTTATGAGCTTAGATTCATCTAGGAATTGGAATCATGGCATTTGGATCAATATTGTGCTCTCTGTGATTTTATAAAGTTCATCACGTAATTAGGAAAACAAGATTTGATAAGCGTTTGTGAGGAAAAAGTCTCGGAAAAATGTGCATGTTGCACCAACAGTAGAGCATGATTTATGAAGTCTCTAGAAATTTGAATCATCAAATTTGGAGTTGATTTGATTTATTTATGGATTTTAGAAACTGCACAGAAAAGAATAAGGGGAAAAGATATTTACCCAAACGGGCTGGATCTGGGCGGCGGCGGCGCGCACTGGGCGAGGCATAGTGGACAGGCGCCACTGGGCCGGCCCAGCAGCTCGGCCGCACGCGTGCAGGGGCTACGCCGAAGGCGGCTTCCAGGGAATACGCCTTCGCGCGAGGGAGGCGGTGAAGGTGGAAGGCGTCTCCACTTAAACGGCGGGGCCCAGTCGCTGACGAGCGGGGCCCTCTTGTCAGGTTCGTCTCCAACCTCCCGCTCGAACAGAGCCGTGGCAGGGGCGGCGTCGGCGGCGGCTTGCCGGCGCTACAGGCCACCGTTTTCGGAGGTCCGGCCACCGGCGTGCTCAGCGGAGAGAGACGGTCCCGGGGAACCCCACCACGGGCGCCGACGTCACCGGAGGGGAGCAGGACCTTGCCCGCGGCGGACGGCGTCGGCGAGATGGGTTCTGGGGTTTGTGGGGCGCTAGAGGAAGAGGTAAAGGCGGAGGAGCCTCATGGTGTGCGGTGGCTCCATTGGTGTCAAAAGGGGAGAGGGAGGCCTTGGTTTGTAGGAATTTTGGCGGAGTCCGTGGCTCGGCTCCGGCCATGGTGGGCTATGGAGGAGCGGGATGAGGAAAGGGTTGGTGCGGGGTGCACGAGAGGGAGAGAGAGTTAAAGGAGGCCGAGAGAGCTCGGGGTGCCTTTAAATCTGTGAACAGCGAGGTGCCGTGGACTCGTCTTGGGCGAGATCCTAGCTGCTCTTTGGAGGCCACGGGCGCGTGGGAGTGTCTGGGGTGCTCGTGGGCATGGACCAGGTCGAGAGGAGAGGAGAGAAGGAGCGGGGAGTGTCGGGCGCCCGTGCGTGTGAGCATGCCCATTGGAGCTCTCGGGCGGCCGGCGCGCGTGCGAAAGGAGGCAGCAGGAGGAAGAAAGAGGAGGGGGCCAGCTTGGTGTCTTGTTGCGGACGTCGAGGAGCATCTACTGGCGCGAGGGGGAGGCTCTAGGTGGCCGGGAGTGCGGCGGCAGGGCTCGGCCGCCCATCAGAAGCTCCTCCAGAGCAGGCTTTTGGCCGGCATGAGTGCGCTTTGCGTGCTCTGCCGTGTCCACTTTTGTCTTGGAGCTGCAGGGGGGATAAACAAAGGTGAAAGAGGCTTTGGATGCTCTGCAACATGCCAGAGTGAGAGAGAGATGACAAAGGGAGGGAAAAGTGGATGTCCAGGGAAGAAAATGGAGCCCTTCCCCTTAATCATTGCCTCTCGGGCAGGGAAGCACACCAGAGGTAGAGGGAACTAGGAGGGCTGTGGTAAAAGGAGAAGTCATGGAGATTAGTGGAAGAGGTCCAAATAGTGGTTTTTGCAAAATGCCGAAGGTGTTTGATGTTGATTTGGGCAAGTAGATGATCCCCATAAGCCATGAGACTCCATAGGGTGTTATGACACATATAATTAGGGCCTTCCACCAATTTGGAGATCATTTGAAGAAAGTGGACAATGCAACTTTGGTAAACCCTAGAAATTAGCAGGAATGAACTTGTGTAGATTTAGTTGAGCAAATCACTTCTCCTTGATGCACCACTTGGTGTGGTGGCCTCATTTGGTCATGTGATCATGCTCACAAAAGTTGGTGTCAAGGAGAGAAAGTTGGTAATGCAAAGTTGTTCAAATATGGTTCGGACAGAAAGGGTTTTGGGGCACTTTGATCAAGTTAACTTGCTCTCCAACTTGTGCCATTTGGTCTAGATGAATTATTAGACCATTTGAGCAAGTCCACAAGGTTTGAGAACATTTGGACATGTTTGGCAATGTAAAGTTGCTCAAACTTCAAAATGGACAGAAATGGTTTTGAGAGATTTTGATGATGCTATCTTGTTCTCCAAGTCATGAGACTTGGCAAGATCACCAAATATGTCATATGTGACATGGTAGAATTTTCTTGGAATATTTTGAGAATATTTCCTTTGTAAATATTTCAAAAGCTTGAAATATCCGAAAGGGGTTTTGAGGATTTGACCAATATTTTGAACATGACCATGTGTTAAAACTCTTATATATGGACTATATATGTCCTATGAGTTTCCTGAATTTTGTCAAATATTTTTAAACAGTAAAGTAATTTTTCCTATTAAAGACCATTTCGGCCTCAAGAAATAGCCTTTAAATAAAATAGTAAAACAACTTTTAAAATTATATTTTGTGGTTTCGGGAATACTATATCTAATAGGAGTCAAATATATTTTTGGAAAGATTTTTACTGCCCTTAATCAAGTACTTGCAAAGGCAAACCTCAATTCAGGGGCTTTTGGAAAACTAAATTTAGAAAATACTTTTTGGCCAAATTATTTTGTAAGAAAATATTTTTATGCCCTATACACATGGCATGATCATTGGCTCAAGGGTTTGGAGCAAGGAGATGAAGTATAGGAGTTGGAGGATTTATTTTATTTTTAGAGCACTTGCAACAGCAGACAAAAATCAAATCAAGCAAAGTCCAAAACACTCAAAAGTTTTTGTCAAACCACATTTTAGCATGATAAGAGCTTAAGTGCTGTGCCATGAAAATCAGGGTGTGACAGTGGCTCGGCCGAGAACATTGAGAAACTTGGTTTTAAAATTCTTGTAAATCAAAAACACGTCTGAAAATCATGAAACTTGGCATGAATGTCATGTCATGGTACTACCATGTTGTGGTAAAAAAATGGCCGAATAGGAATAGATTTTGGTATAAGCTTCTTGCAAACTGAAGCTTCTCTCAAGAAGGCTCGTGGTTCTGAGAGGGAACGTGCCACCTTTGAGTGCGAAACGATATACGTTGTCCCCCTTGAGTTTATTTACAAAGGCAACATAGAACTACATGAGTGCCCTGTTAAAATTTGGAATTATTCCAGCTTCGTTTGGCCTTATTTACACATTAATTGAGTTTTTGGTCATTTAATGTGCATAATTCAAATTTGAACTACAAGCACGTGCCCCCGTGCACCAAAGTTGGTTGAAAAATCACATTTGTGTCCTCAGGTGAATTTCTACTCCCTCCTTCCATCTATATAGGTCCTAATGCATTTTTCGAGGCTAACTTTGACCAAACGTTAGAGCAATAATATATGACATGCAACTTACACAAAGCATACCTTCAAATTTGTATGTCAAAGGAGCTTCCAATAATATAATTTTCATAGTATACATCTCATGTGCTATTAATCTTGTCAATAGTCAAAGGCTGTCTTGAAAAACACATTAGGCCCTATATAGATGGAAGGCGGGAGTAGGTCCCATGCAAAAAATGAGAATAAGATTCAAACATCTGGTCATCGTGGCTTGGTCGAGAACATTGAGAAACTTGGTTTTAAAATCATGAAACTTGGCATGGTGTCATGTCATGGTAGTACCATGCCGTGGTAAAAAAATTGGCCAAATAGGAACAAATTTTGGTATAAGCTTGTTGCAAATCGGAGCTTCTCTCAAGAAGGCTCGTGGTTCTGGGAGGGAACATGTCACCTTTGTGTGCATAATTCAAATTTGAAATACAAGCACATGTTCCAGTGCACCAAAGTTGGTTGAAAAATCACATGTGTGTCCTCGGGTAAATTTCTAGGTTCCATGCAAGAAATGGGAATGAAATTCAAAATTCTGGGCGTCGTGGCTGGGTTGGGAACATTGAGAAACTTATTTTTTTAATTCCTGTAAATCCAAAACACGCATGAAAATAATGAAACTTGGCTTGGTGCCATGACATGGCACCAACATGCTGTGGTAAATTTGCAGTCCGATTTGCGAAGGTGCACACATTAATAATCAACAAAGTCATTTTGGAACAAGTGTTGTCACGTTACAATCAGAAACACAAGTATTATTGAAACCGTGGGCGTTCTACTTACTAGTACCATTTACGTGCCGCCACGCGTCCCCATTTTTTTATTAGCTAGGAGGCACGGTGCAGGGTAGCTATTTGAGTACGAGAGGTCGCGATCGGACCCTACTGCGTGCTTATCGGGAGGAGAGCCCTTTGACCTCCATCTGCCGTCCACCTCTCCCCCAAGGTCTCCATTAATGGCACCCGAGCCTCTGTTTAAAGGCGTGGCTATGTCTCACTCGATTGAGATTTAAGAGAGAAAAAAGAAAATCTGAAAGAATAGATCTTGATGTAAGATCCGATGGACCTATATAGCATCTACTGCAACTTATAGCAAGACTGATGAATATATAAGGACGATTATTTTTTTTATCAAAGAAGGGCTTGCCCCTTCCAATTTTCATTACTGAAAACCACCGCAATTCACAAGAAGTTCCGCACAACTCCAGCCTAACACGAAGGACTAAAAGCTACCAGATTGAAATCGCAACATCCCAAGAGGCTAGCAAAGGCCAAACATCCGCGCTAGAACCCAACATTTCACAACCGACGACACAATCCACATCCTAAACCGATTATTACATCAAAAGAAACCAGGAAACCGAAGGAAGCCCAACAGCAACTAGAAGAACAACAACGCCAGGGTCGCCACAGCAAGAGTTTTCTTCATTCCAGCCTCGCAACATTGATCTTCCACAGAAAGATAAGGACGATTAATTGTCTTACATAATTAGAAAGATAATTAAAAAATCCACATGCGGGTACGCCCGAAATACACAAGGGCAAAAGAAGAAGGAAGACAAGGATCTGGCTCGCTGATCTCTACTTTCTTGATGCGTTGCTGCAGGCCGCGGGAACTATTCTCCGTGACGAGCGGCGATGAGCTCTTTCATGTCCTCAAGACGCTGCTTAAGAACATCCACAGATTCCTCCACCAGCCTTTGGCACTCATTGCGGAGCATGTCATTCTTGTCCATAAGTTTCTTGACGATGACGCCGGTCCTCTTCAACAAGGCACTGGTCTCCTCCTGCTGGTCTGCACTTCGGACGATCTTCTCCCTCAGCAGGTCGCGCTCGGCCCGGAGCCTCTCATTGCCCACCCTTAGTTACCGGATGACGCTGGTAGCCTGTTCAAATGAGGCTTTCACGTTGTCCTGCAACCTCGCCAAGCCGGAGATCTGATCCATCTGGCTATGGACGATCGCATGCATGCGCCTATAACAGTCATCGCCTGCCCGCGAGAAATTTTCCCAGGCCGCCGCGGCGTGGCGGGACATCTCTGCTGCATTCTTGGCGCGGTGGGACATCTCTGCTGCTTCTGCGGCATGGCCAGACTACTCTGCTGCATCGACAGCGTGGCGGGACCTCCGTGCTACTTCAGCGGCACGGAGGGACCTCTGTGCTGCTACTTCCGTGCGGCGGGACATGTCGGCTGCTCTCGCGGCGAGACAGGACATCTCTCGTGCTTCCGCTTCCATGCTCGCCTCTCCCTGGTGGTAATCTCTCGACCCAGAACTCACGCTGGCCATGGCAGACACAAGGGAAGGATGCTGAATGACTTGTTTGTTTTTGTGGATGAGGAGTTGAGGAGGAATGTGCAGTCATCTTGGCATACTAGTATTTATAACCGAGTACTAATACGCTCCTAAGTGGGAAACCGTTTAGGTTGTGATCGGTGTGAACAGGTTCGGAATTCAATATAGCGTGGTACTAATACGCTCCTAAGTGGGAAACCGTTTAGGTTGTGATCGGTGTGAACAGGTTTGCAATTCAATATAGCATGGAGTAATTTGGAATGTGACGAGACGCAAGCTCAAAATTTATTGACGGTTCTAGTTTCGAAGTGCGACACTATTCCCGGATGGGGTACTTGTTTTTCTACTCCATCCTTTCCGGTTTTATAGGGCTTATCTCAAAATTTTAGTTTTTCCATTTTATAAGGCTCAATTTGGTTGTTCCCCAACACATGTTCAGATTCCAAGATGCATTAAATCATTGCATGCAAGTATTAAGTGAAAATTGACCAATGCATGTACTTTATGCATGCATGCATTGCAATTAATGCATTGATAAACATAATTTTTTGAGAAAAATAAGAGCATTAATTAGGTGCTTTTGCGAACTACAAAAAATATTCCACCACTCACCATCTTGGTTGGTGAGATTTTTGAATTAAGCCCTATAAACCGGAAAGGAGGGAGTACTGCTGTGTACGTGCAATAACTGGCACCGTCGTATAAATATCTTACGGTTAATGGGGCGTTCGACAGGAATAGCCGCGTGGCGAGCTCTAGGCTAGTCCTTTTTTCAGACGGATTAAACCTATCTCTCGGGACTTCTCGCACGCACCATCGTGCCACCCACAAAAACTTGTACTCTGAGTTTAGTAGTACGTTATACAGGAAGAGAAGAGGTGGACGCACGCACTCGTCCTCTCACACACGCGTCTGTTTTTTCTCGAAAAGGAGGATGATGACCCCGCCTCGCATCTGGAAGTCACACACGATCTCAGTAGCTACTTAATTGTAGTGTTCTCAACCATCCGATTGGCTCTATCAGGGACGTACCTATATACTAAAACATGTCTAGATACATCTATATTTTGACAAATGGAAGGCATGTATTGTGGAACGGAGGGAGTGCTTGTCATCAAAATGGATAAAAAGGGACGTATCTAGAACTAAAATACGTCTACATATATCTCCTTTTATCCATTTTGATGACAAGTAGTACTTCTTACCCAAAGGAACTTTATATCCAACAGACACAAAATATCCGTTCGACTGTTGGAAATTACTGATCTGCTGTCGAAGTAATTGCTGCATCGCCACCAAAACCCACCATTTCTTAAGCTAAAGTAGACCAAGGTAATCCCTATATTAGCATATTACTAAGATAAATAGAAGGCATTGTCGAAACATTTAGGACGTGATCTTGTCAATCTGAATGTGGAGGGACACAAGCTTAGCCCCGGCTAGAAGCTTGGGCGGAACTGTCAAGAAGGTCAGCTCCTGCACGTCGACGTCGCCGGGATCGTTGCTTCTTGTCATCTCCATTTCCACCTTGACGGCGGCGGTCATGCCTTTGGGCTCCCCTGGCGGGCCGTTCGCCCACAGCTTGGCCAAGTAGTGCAGCAGTAGGGACGCCCCCGCTCCGATGCAGACAATCGACATGGCGATAGGCGCTCCGATGTCGAGCACGCCGTCGACCAATAAAAACGCGCGGCAGTCCTCCTTCGCGAACAGCAAGAGCCGTGGCTCCGACAGTGACATTTGCAGCTGGAGCACCTTGCCGTACTGGATCCTGTGCACAGGCATGGGATGCGCGGTGCTGATGTGGTGGTAGAGCGCCGGCGGCGGGCCTTCGTAGCCGCAGACGGGCACGGGGTATTTGCAGGGCGCGAGCGGACACACGCTCTGGTGATCGGTGAGCTTGTGGTAAGTGACGTAGAGCCCACAGCCTTCGTGTGGGCACTCCACCCTCACCGACGAAAGGATGGAGTCCACCGCCGTGTTCCGCACGTCGAAGCCGCCGCCGCGCTCGCACTTCTGGCACTGCCGCTGGTTCCCGGGGTGCTCTATGCGGCAGTCCGCGCAGGCCAGGTGCCCTCCCTTGCACTGCAGAAATCAATCGAACAGCACATCAATCAAGAAACCTGCACCTTGCTCAATCAGCCGAACGGACGAGGTGTATTCGAACCTCATACACTGGAGGCGTCAAGGGGCGAAGGAACAAGGGGCAATGGAGCACGGTGAGGTCCATCGAGACCTTAGAGAGCTCCATCGTCGGGTCCTGTTCCTGTTCGGTCTGCATGATCTCGCCCTCCTCGTGCACAGCCATCTCTCGACTTGTGCCGGGGTATTACAAAGCTTTACCGTCACATATTCTATACTCCCTCCGTTCCTAAATGTAAGTCTTTATAGAGATGTCACTAGGTGGACTACATACGGAGCAAAATGAATGAATCCACACTTAAAATGCATCTATATACATCCGTATGTAATTCATAAGGCTGGTCATAGTGGGAGTAACATAGGTAGTAACTTAGATACCACATAAGCAAAAACGATGAGGTGGCAAGTAGTTAAAAAGGAGAGAGGCAAATAGAGTAACATAATATGTTACCATCACATAGCGCTTCCCAATGCAAAATGAGTCTACAAAGTAATAAATGAAGAAATCTATATTACCACATATATGATACTACCCACTATGAAGGTAGTAACATAGACTAGTAACATATGCATGTTACTAGTCTAAGTTACTCTCCACTATGACCAGCCAATGGAACCCCTACAAAGACTTATATTTAGGAACGGAGGGAGTACTACTTCAAGGTGCATTAAATCAACACATGCAAGTATCAAAAGTAGAGTCACGGCATGCATGCATGCGTTGTAATTAATGCATCGGTAAACGCAAATTATTGAAATATATCGAGTGCAGTGCTTTGATGTGTCGCGTCAACTCGTACATCAACGAGAAGTTTGATTATCCTCTCCCTTGCGGACTTAACTGCACCTGCCTTTGGCTGTATGACAGGTTGGCCACACACCTGTCGGGCCCACCTGTCATACACGCAAAGGCAGGAGCGTCCCTCCCTCGCCCATGAGCGTGGTGGCTGGCAAGACTAGGAGAAGCTTTCGCTACACGCTCTCCCTCCCGCACGCAGTGGACATGCAGCAGTTCAATCGGTGTCAGATGGCTAGAAGCGTACTATAGTACTCCTCTAGTGCAGTAGTACTCCATCATTATTCGACTTCCCGAAGAGGCGAAGAGCCAAGCGCAGCCCGGACGCTCGTGTGGCAGTTTCATGTGTAGAGTAGTCTAGGATAGCGTGTACCGTGTCTGTAAGCTTAAAATCGTTGGGGTCGGCTCCATGCTATGGGGCCGTCTCGAAGTTTTTTTAAAAAAATTAAAATAGTCTTCTGGCCCTACATGTCACCCTGGTGATTGTAGTTTGCACGCTCATCTGGTCAACACAGTAATACATATTTTATTTTTTTTTGAAAAGGGGGGACTCCCCGGGCTCTGCATCAGAACGATGCATACGGCCACACATATATTTTAATTTGTGGTGGGTAAATGTTAGAGGTTGCAGCAAATGTATTGTACACTGCGGGTCTTTCAGCCAAGTTTAGTGGCAAGCATGTGGGACCAGTGCTATGATGTGTCGCGTCAACTCGTACAATGAAGAGAAGCTTGATTTTACTACACGCCTTCACCCTCGCCCATGCGCGCGGTTGCTCGCAAACGAGGACATGCTTTTGCTTAGTAGTACTTCTACAACAAGCTATCCGTCCCGCTCGCGGTGGACGGACATGCAGCAGTGGATTCGACACTGTAGAAGCAGTAGTTGTAACATCATTGTTCGTCTTCTTGAAGAGGCGAAGAGCCAAGCGCAAATCGAACGTTGTAGTTGTGAACATTGGAGCATGCATATAGCCAGGCTCTTGCATGAGACAAAATTGCTATGTGATCCCACTATTGTACTAGTACGTACAACTACTTGCTAGTATAGCCCTGTAAATTTGAAAGGAGTATTTGCCCTTCTTGAGATTTCAACAAGTGACTAGACTACACCGAGACGGAGTACATATGGAGCAAAATGAGTGAATCTGCATCGTAAATAAATACGTACTAGTTCTATCATTTTCCTCTCCGAGGTGCACAATATTGAGTATACTGACTACTCTCTTTTTGACATGCATTTACGTTTTTTTTGACACAGTACAGACGCAAACGCTCATATACACACGCATACACTCACCCCTATGAACGCACACACACACGGCACTATCATCTTGAAATTTATGAAGTCACCATAGGCACCTCGTCGTCGACGGGTCCATAGGTGCTTGAATGCCAAGGAGGAAGAGGGTAGCGGTTCCCGAGACGTTGAACTGTCAATGATGCATCCTCAATTACATGCTGAGGGAATTAATTGGAGAAGCAGAATAGAGCCAGCACGATGTGAATGCAACAGAGTTTGGACTCTCATATAATAAAGGCGCCCCACCACTCCAATCCATCTAATCCCAAGTCTCTGTGCAACACTGCTCACTCCAATCCAAGACCAAGTGACCAGAAGCCACAAGCACCTATGGAGGCGATGGACACGAGCGGCAATCGGCTGTGCCAAATCATCCACGGCACCGGCCTGCAGCCCCGCACCGAGCACCATTTCCAGATGGTGCTGGCAACCGCAGGCATCGTAGCCCTCATCGACGCCGGCTTCGCCTCTCGCATGGACGACATGATGGTCAACTCCATCCGCAAGTTCACCGGCGTCAAGAAGCGCGTGGACGACCTTGTCGTACTGCTCCAGCCCGCGCGCCCAGGCTCCTCATTGCCTGCCACCCTCATCGGCCTAAATGGTGAGGAACTCTTTCAAGCCCTGGTGGCCCTGCAGGTGCCGGAGGTCGCGACGAAGAATATGCACCTCGAGGTCGCGCTCGCCGTGCAGCGCCTCGCCATGCAAGACACCGTCGACCTGCACATCCATGTCTATGAGGAAATCATCTAAATAGGCCACTACAAGGCAAGCGAGGACAGAAAGATGTTTGCCTTCTTCCAGCGGCTGGAATCTTTGGACGCCATTGTTCAGAAGCACGTCGACCTGGCCACGAAAGCCGCTGCTACTTAGGTGCCGTTCGGTGGGCCAGCACCCTGAGTCGAGGAGGTGGACGTCGTTGATGGATGCATCTCTTCTTCTTGCCTCCTGTAACCAGCACTGCATCGCCTCGTGGCCTTAATGTTTTATTAGTAAGATTCTCCGCTCCCAAATATAAGTCTTTCTAAAGATTCTAGCAAGTGACTACTACATACAGAGCAAAATTAGTGAATCTACACTCTAAACTATGTCTACATACATCTCAGATGTCTGTATTCCATTTGAACTAGTATCTAAAAAGGCTTATATTTATGAACGGAGGGAGTATATGGCATTTTTATTCCAACAGAACGTTTTCAATCGTGAGGTGGGGCATGCAGCTGAGCAAACCCACCCAAGCGCCGGCCGAGTTTCAAATTAGAAGAGAGAAACGAGGGAGGAGAGCTAGCTGTAGCACGGACGCTGTTGTCAGATGGGACTCGTGTTTATCGAATAGGAGTACTGAGCACTCATGCCTCTTTTTGTTTGAGGGAAAAATTAGTCGTATGTCTAGGACTACCACTAGTTGGGTGCGTGCGACCTATAGTTGTCATCACTTTAGGTCTCCTTTTCGAACCGCGGCTACGCTTCACAGTACATATTTTTTCACGCATTTATCCTCCTATATGTACTCCTAGGCTATTTCCACGTGCTCCCATTCGCCGACATGTGGGACATAGAGCATCTGGGTCGTAGTGCATGCATGACTCGGAGCATATGCCGGGGTACTTTACATTTCAGACCTCACACTAGCCACAATGGTGAGTAACATACACTAGTAACATACACATAACCCTAGACTATGTTACTACCTTCATAGTGGGTAGTAACATAAGTGTGGTAACATGCAAAGCTTCATTTATTAGGTTATAGACTCATACTGCATTGGGACATGTGATGTTACAGTAACTAGCTAAGTTACTATAACCACCTCTCTCCTAATTAAATCATTGCCACATAAGCAAATTTGCTGAGTTGGACTCGATGTTACTGCTAAAGTTATTCCCACTGTGGCTAGTCGCATGAATTACATGCAAACCCCCCGCAGAAGAATAAATGAATGAATGAATTACTACATGAAACCGGATTAGTTTCATGGCAACCGGAGCACGTTCATTAAATTTTGGACATAACATGTTTATAAAAAATGACCAGACCTAAACCAGTCTAAGGACATCTTTGCTTTTCCCGCAAAAAAAGGGCCTCTTTGATTCGTAGGATACTGAAAACACAGGAATGGGGAAAGTATGATGGCGATGAACCAAGACGAGGAAAACTCTAACTCATTTACAGGTTAGAGTTAGATTCTAACCCTGAACTAACTCTAAACCAAAGAGGTGTATGGATGGCAGGGTTAGATTGACAATAAATGCTCTATCTCAATCATTTGACTACTTTGGACCCTATTTTTAGTCAGACTAAAATAAGTCCCTTGGATCCAAGCACCCTCTTGGTGTGGTCGGCTCTTCTATGGCCTCCTCCACTCACAATTGACATAAACGAACCATCTATACAAATCAAGCATGCAAAACATGATAATTTTTACTTTGTCCATACAAATGAGATATCCCACTTAAACATACAAGTCGTCAATCAAGATTCACAAAATAAAAAAACACTTCATGAAACAAAGAATGAGCTAACTCATCACGGAAGTCACTCACAATAGGGAGGGAGCCCGGAGCCCCTCACGCACTGAGGGAGGAGCTCGCCATCGTCGCTCTAGAGGAA
The DNA here is from genome assembly GCA_021437245.1 of Aegilops speltoides. Lineage (NCBI taxonomy): Eukaryota > Viridiplantae > Streptophyta > Magnoliopsida > Poales > Poaceae > Aegilops > Aegilops speltoides. The sequence goes on from CM038144.1 coordinate 166,168,357, forward strand.
GGCTCTGTAGAGCCCAAGCCCCGGGAACCCCTCTGACGCTGGCCCTTGCGAGTTGAGGTCAACACCGGCATGGGTAGCAGCGCCGCTTGCCGCCAACTGGGAACTTAATCTTTGGGCCTCTAGAAATAATGCAAGCCTGTAACTAAAATACCTAGAAAGGTGAACCGAATCTTTGGGCCTCTAGAAATAATGCAAGCCTGAAACAGAAATACCTAGAAAGGTGAACTGAATCTTTGGGCCTCTAGAAATAATGCAAGCCTGAAACTAAAATACCTAGAAAGGTGAACTGAATCTTTGGGCCTCTAGAAATAATGCAAGCCTGAAACTGAAATACCTAGAAAGGTGAACTGAATCTTTGGGACTCTAGAAATAATGCAAGCCTGAAACTGAAATACCTAGAAAGGTGAATTGAATCTTTGGGCCTCTAGAAATAATGCAAGCCTGAAATTGAAATACCTAGAAAGGTGAACTGAATCTTTGGGCCTCTACAAATAATGCAAGCCTGAAATTGAAATACCTAGAAAGGTGACCTGAATCTTTGGGCCTCTAGAAAGATTTATTACCTCCTCAAGAAGCATCAAACAATTCCATGCATGCACCACAAATCTATAGCAAGTTTGATAAGGATCTACTTTTCCAAATCAGAATTAGCGCTAGAGCAAGCAAGATCAATGACATGACCGTGAGACAGAGAAGGAACGAACAAACTCACCCCTCTCGCGACCTCCCTGTTAGATGCGCCGCCGCCGCGTACGACAGAGGGAAAAAACGACTGGTGAAGGGGGAGCGGGGTAGGTGAGATTTTTTAGTTCTCTTTTAGTGGGCCCGAGGATAACTAACCCAATTAGAACCTCTCCATCGGGCTAGTTTTTTTAGCTGGGTTAGAGCAAACTAGCTCAAACTAACCCCTCTTATTTCGATAATTTGAGGCTATTTCAACCCAAACTAGCTCTAAATCAGGGATCCAAACAAAGAGGATTGTTACTGTACATGCTACAGTGTGGACCGTAGCACATTGTTTTTTATGGCCATATCACCACATTGTTTTCTACTGCTGGTTCACTGGGCTACCGTGGTTCGCACGGCTGGTTCACTGGGCTGTCGTGGTTCGCACTCCTCCGACCTGAGTAGTACTCCCTCCGTTCCTAAATATAAGTCTTCGTAGATATTTCACTGTGGACCACATACGGATGTATATAGATGCATTTTATGTGTAGATTCACTCATTTATCTCCGTATGTGGTCCATAGTGAAATCTCTCCAAACACTTATATTTAGGAACGGAGGGAGTAGTATAGTACTAGTATATACCGCATCATTCTTTGCTCCTTCTTACTACTCCTACATGTGGGAGAGCCAGCATCCGGGTCGACGTGTCATGCACTAGATTAGAGCGCGGAACGGAAGGGGGGCATCCCCCGGTCAGAGCGCCAGTAATTCATGACTATAGTGAGTGGCCATATCACAAGTCTTTCCAGCAGTAACGCGCCGTCAAATCGCACAGCCCCACTCACTCACCCTCCTCGCCTCTCTGTCAAACCGCCTACCCGAAAACTGCCACGCATACTGCCCGGGAAAAGCCCCGCCCTCAACTTTTAACTACGCGAAAATAGTTCGAGCTTGTTCGTTCTATATAAATACAATACTTACTGTATGTTTATTCACCAGTAGTAAGTAGGAGTCGTAGAGTAGTCACCTTAAATAGAGAGTTTCTTTTCTTTAATGCCACGTACAGAAATTGAAATGCTTGTTGTGGAGAGAAAAAAGATAATCACTCCTCTACATATGGACGCAGGGGCCTGAGCGCTTGCTTTACTAGGGTTGCTCTCTTTATTCTCTCATCCTCTCCAGATATAAACAAGACAGCGGTAGCGACATTTTCTCTCTGCTCACCGCTGGTCACAGATCCGGCCGGATCCCTTTGGCCGGTGTGTGTAGAGGACTAAAAGGTGCATCATTCACGCGGTCATCACCGCCGAGGGAGGAAACCAACAGCTGTCGGAGGGGCCCGATCCTCTGCCAATGCCGTTCTCTCGGACACAGCGCCGGCTCGGGAGGTCCTCCGACCCTTCTTCCTCCCTGCTGTATTGTCCGCAGATCCGACCTGCCGCCGCCGACATCCCGACGATCCTCAGGTATAAGTTCTTCGAAAGCGGCCTTGCTCTACTGCCCCAGCTCCCCACGTGTCTGCATGTGCATCTTTTTCTACTCCCATCAGCTCTTCCAAAGCCACCTAAATTTTTAGTATTATTAGAGGTAAAGCTACTTCATGCATTCGAATCTAGGGCTTTGTTCAAACAACGAAGAAAGGGGGAAAGTTGTAGCATGAATCTAGGACTTGATTCAAAGAGGAAATAATATGGTGAAAGTAGTAGAGACCGGATACCCAACCGGTCTCTTGGTTGAAAAAGGAAATAATGGGAAAACGCGGTACAAACTAGATAAGGAACAGATCTATTATTGGTTGAAAAAAGGATAGAAAGTGGCAGCTGGTGGACAAGTCAACAGAGTATGTCCAGGATTAGATTTGCTGCCATCACATAGTAAAGGTCTCCAAGATTAGATTTGCTGCCCTCACATAGTAAAAGGTCTCAGGATTAGATTTGCGGCCCTCACATAGTAAAAGGTCTCGTGGATTAGATTTGTGCCCCACATAGTAAAAGGTCTCGAGTTAGATTTGTCCCTCACATAGTAAAAGGTCTCGAGTGATTAGATTTGCTGCCCTCACATAGTAAAAGTTCTCCAGATTAGATTTGCTGCCTCACATAGTACAAGGTCTCGTGATTAGGTTTGCTACCCTCACATAGCATGAACAAGCTCGGCATCACCACTTTATGCCTCCTTGTATGTACATTGTGCTCATCGTCCCACCGTCGCATGTCCTTATACCAACCTTTTGTCATGTTAATGTAAGGGCGCATGTAAAATGAAGCGATCACACTGTTACCTTAGGGACATGTCTAACCAGTGTTATTGTTAATCTAATGCCTCCAGTGATAAGATGCAATTAAATTGTGTTACAAATGGCACTCCTGTTGTTTTCCCCAGTATGATAAGTAAGTTGCTCCTTTACGCTGCTGAGTGTCCTGGTGTCCCCACGGTCCCATGCCCTTAAACCAACTCTTTAGCTGTTGTTGATTTACTGTGTGCCGTAAACAAGCAATGCCACCATTAAAGTAATCCCATATTTGAGGAATCTCATTGTTGATCGTAATGCTTCTGGTAACATGAAGCATTGCTGACATTTTAAAATTTCTACTGTCCTTGCGTGATTGCCATGAACATAATTAAGATGCTTCTTTTCATTTTATATATGTTTCGTATATTCTTATTGACCAGTAACTGTTTACTTTCTATCATTTTGTGCATATAGGGATATCCATTTTACCTTGTTGTTATTGTGACCTTTTGGTGAACTGCACAAAACACTTTTTTTGGAATGAGTGTCTTGTGCAGTTCAACTAAAATGTCACGTGGGCAACATCTCTCAGTTTTGGTGGAACTGCACAAAATGGTGATTGGAGTTTCCAAAATCTCCATCAAGTTCTGCTGGTAATCTCGTGCAACATTTTATTAGCCTTTGCAAGATAGAGCCGTCACTGTCACCACAATGGCACTTTATTTTAGTGGAACTGCACAAAAGGATAAGAAAATTATAGTTGCACCTTACATGAGCCGGACAGCCAACCTTAATGTTCCTCAATTTTAGTGCAACTACTAAAGAAGAACCTGCCAGCTCACAAGAGCAAGTACTTCTTGCTAGCTGAATCATGCAATCTTTGCTTCATTTCAGGTGAACTGCAGAAAAAGGCGCATGAATTGAATCATGGAACTCCAGGCAGACCTCATCCTAGTGGAGCTGGAGGTTGAGTTCAAGGAGGCCGCTATTAAAGTGAAATCATGCTCTCCTGTCTCCTTGTTTGTGCTGTGCAAACATGCTGTGCAAACAGGAATACTCAACTACAGATGTTGTGACGGTCAAGAGCATTCGCCAAGTTCGTCGATTGTATGACATGGTTAGCCAAGATGGATTTAATCCCGATATTCACTTTATCAAAAAGCTCTAATGGGTTGGTTCCGAATCTTGCCAGCTGGGAATCAATGAGATGTGTAGGCATCTTTGTTGTACTTATTATTTGAATCTTATTTGTTGGTTCTCAATCTTGCAAGCTGGGAATCAATGAGATGTGTAGGCATCTTTGTTGTACTTATTATTTGGATCTTATTTGTTGGTTCTGAATCTTGCAAGCTGGGAATCAATGAGATGTGTAGGCATCTTTGTTGTACTTATTATTTGGATCTTATTTGTTGGTTCTGAATCTTGCAAGCTGGGAAACACGGCATGATGATGCGGAGGACAACAACCATAACAAACAGTTCAAACTTGGTAGTATTATCTTTGTGAAAGTGCGACAAATGTGCTGATCGTGTGCGTCCTGAGAATAATAATTCTAATTGCTGTGCATGTTTATCCCATGGCACTGATAGAATGAGCCAATGCATTGCTTGTTTTAAGTATAAATTTCTATTACAGCTAATTAAATTTAGGTAAAGTGACCACTAACTCCTGTTATTATAGTACCAATACAGACCCGCTCGTGAACCGACGTGTGGCTGGAGTAGGTTTCTTAATGGAGGCGTTTTAATGCGCCGAGCGTGCAGCGGACGAGGTAGGGGTAGTAACTGTTGTCGCCTGTACACACTCAGCTTACTGTTGAATCCAGTTCCCCAAGATCTCAAAAACGAACAGCTGTCGCTGCCTACACACTCGTTCACTCGAAGAGACTCCAATGGCGATCCGAGGGGTGAGCCTGCTGGATATGGACTTTAGCAAGGAGTTAGTTCGCCGTTCAGTCCTATGGCTGCACCAAGTTGAATGTGATGTACACCAACGACACGGACTCGGTGAAGCTCGCCTCGCCTCGATCCTATGGCTGCACCAGTTCGGAGCATTCGCCTGTTTCATCGGCGGCCGATCGCACCTTCGCTACGGTGGAGAGAAGGAAGAACGCGACGATTCGCCATCCGTGCAACAAGCTTATCGACATCCGTAAGCAATACAAGATCATCGACAAGAACGGCAGGAGAAGGACTCCGTGGTTGACCTTGCTGAGACCATCATCAACCCCTGATACACCAACATGAAAGAAGACGACCTGAGCACGTGGGAGGTACCTCTGAATCTAGCCTACATAACCTACATGGCCAAGGACGCATACGCATGCTACGACATGTACAGGAAGATCTTGGACATGAGGGCGTGTCTGCTTCCCGTAACCGACGAGTACACGGACAGCCGCAGCGTCATGATCAAGCGTGCCAGGAAGGTCTAGATGTTGTACTTTATCTGTTTATAAGCACCTTTATCATCCGAGTGTTTCATGCATTTGCCTATGTGTTGTAATTATCTGTTTTGTCCGAAATATTTCTTTTAAGAACCCATTAACCTGATTGCTTTTTTAGTGGCTATTTGCTTATGTATGTAAACTAGTTCACTTGTCCATAAAAAAACTAGTTCACTCGGCTGCCGTGCTTTGAATCTCCTTCCTCCCACATATTCCTCTCCTCAGGTGGACCCAGCAGGTCTCTGAATTTTCTCCCACTTTCTTTTTCGATGTAAACTGAGTTTTCTCCCAGTACTTTCCCCTAGAACCAACTCAACTGTCCCACGTCCAGCCTAAAAATAATAATAAGCCACGTACTATTAACTCATCAAATTAAAATGATATTTTATTTCGTAAGTTGAAAGTTCTTACAAATAATAATAATAATTGTTTATATATAACTTGCCAAGTTAACTCCTAGTGATTGCGTACATAAGCTTGCAAAGATTTTACTGACGTGCAATCATGTGTTTATGTTTTTATAACATTTCTCCGTCTAGCCCAACATGATATTTTCACCTAGCCCAGCAAGTCTGCGGATTTCGAGAAAAATGCAAATGGGATTTAAACGGGCCGCATAGATGCTACATCATTGTTTCACCCAGCCCACCAAATGGACTAAAAAACAAATGGACTGGCTCACATGTGGGCCGGTAGGTCGAAGCCTAAGAAGGCGTTGGATTTACATCCAACGGCCGGCATTCTTCTTCAATCTCTTGTCTTCTTCCCCAGCTGCCGAACCGCTTTGCTCGAGCTTGGCGTCAATGGCGTTGTTGCGCTCCTCAGCGAAACGCTACCCCGCCGGCGGCGAGGCCATCCCTCCACTCCGCACCTCCTGTTATTCTCTGGCGAGTGTAGGCCCACCCCACACCTGAACCAGTCAAGTTTCCCACTCCTCTCCGTCTGCGACTCCACTGCCGCGTCTTCCCCATCTCCAGGTCATTCCAGTCTGGGGCCTCACCATCGTCCATCGCCTCGGTGTGCTCGGCGTGGCGTGGTCAACATACGAGAGTCATCGAAAGAGGACTGTACGTGGAGAGCCTGACGGCTAGGACCCACGAGGTCCATGGTCACACGCAAGGAAAGTTCCTCCTTATTACGCACTGTACGTGGGAAGGGCTTCTGTATTTCGCGAAAAAACGTTCCCCTCACTGACAGGTCGGACCCACCAGCTATAACTTTGCACGCAAGGAAGTGCCTCCTTATTACACACCAAAAAATGAATACCCCCTGCTAGCTGGGACCCACCATAGTGGGTGGCTGACTTTTGGGCCTACTAAGTTGACGAGGACGGAGGGCTTTGTCAACTTAGTCAATATGAACGATTCTAGCTCCAGTGACCGTACGATGTCCATCCAACGGCCATAGTGCTTCTTCAACCTCTGGTCTTCTTGCTCCAGCTGCCCAAAGCAGCGCCGGTCGTGCCGCGTGCTCCTGCCTCTCGTGGCCGGCTGTGATGCCGTGGAGGACTCACCACCCCCTACTACTCCCACCGCTGGCCCAGGGTATCCCTCTTCTCACCCACACCCCCTTGTTATTCTGCGGCGACGACAGCCTCACACCGCAGCCGAACAAGTGAACCCTCGTGCTCCTCTCCACGTGGGCATCCACTGCTGCGTCTTCCCCGGCTCCACATCATCCCCTTCCTAGGCCTCGCCGTCGTCCACCGCCTTGGTGCTCTCGGCACGGCGTGGTCAATGTGGTCAACGACCGACTTCCATCGGAAGAGTACTGTACGTGGAGAGGCTGACAGCTGGGTCCACGACCATAGCCCAGTTTTTTTGTGATTTGCCAAGTAAGTCGCTTTGTCAGGCCTGTTGGGCTGCAAATCTTTCAAGATGAGGAGAGCTTCATTCGGCTGGCCGAGAAAATGGCCTATCAGTAATGAGAAATGGGCTGTACATTTTTAAAACACATCAAACCAGCAATTAGTTTCAAATGTCTTTTTTTTCATTTTGAGATTTTAAATTACATTAATTTTTATGCATGGAGAATTTGTTGGATTTTATATTGATATACATTTATTTTTAAAATCAGTTTGAATGTGAGTTGAAATTTTGGGATTAAAAACAGTTCGGACCAAGACCAAATATGCAAAATTCAGTATAATTTTTAACCGTGGCCACAATATGAGCTGTAATGCTAACAAAAGAATATGGGCTCCAAAAACCTTAAGAATTAGCTAATGGGCTGTAAATTATTAGAAATAATGGCAGATGGGTTGTATGTTGTTTTCCACAGATTTGAGGCTTTCCTAAAAAGGTTGACGACAGCAAAGGATCGTTGGATGTCCATCCAACGGCCGTCGTCTTCTTCAATCTCTGCTCTTCTGCTCCAAATTGCCAAACAAGCACCGCGGGACTGCCTGCTTCCTCCTCCTCACATGCCGGGTCTGCTTGCCAAGCAGCCTCACCGCCCCACCATACTCCCATCGCTGGCCTAGCCATCCTCTACTCACCCACACTGCTGTTATTCTCATGACGGCAGATTTAACGAGTAAACCTCGTGACAACAGATTCCCCGCTGTGGTAACAACTGCCCAGTCTTGCCTGCCTCCGTGTTGTTCCCTTCTTAGGCCTTGCCGTCGTCCACCGCCCTGGTGCTCTCGGCGCGGCCTGTTCAATAATGTCAACGACCGACATGCATTTGAAGTGGACTGTACGTGGAGAGGCCGACAGTTGGGTCCACGGCCGCATGCAAGGAAATGCCTCCTTATTACGCGCAAAATAACGATTCCTCCACCTGACATCAGGGACCCACCAAAAGGGCCTCTATAGTTCGCGAAAAAAATGTTACCGCCGCTGACAGCTCGGACCCACCAGCTATATCTTCGCACGCAAGGAAGTGCCTCCTTATTACGCACAAAAAAAATTAATACTCCCCCTGTTTGCTGGGACTCAGTATAGTTGCAGGCTGACTTGTGCGCCTACTAAGTTGACGGGGACGGAGGGCTTTGTCACCTTAGTCAATATGCACGATTCTAGCTCTAGTGACCGTACGATGTCATCCAACGGTCGTAGTGCTTCTTCAACCTCTGGTCTTCTTGCTCCAGCCGCCCAAACCAGCGCCGGTCGTGCCTCGTGCTCCTGCCTCCCGTGGCCAGCTGCGATGCGGCGGAGGCCTCACCACCCCCTACTACTCCCACCGCTGGCCAGGCCATCCCTCTACTCACCCACACCCCCTGTTATTCTACGGCGACGGCAGCCTCACACCGCAGCTAACCAGTGAACCCTCGTACTCCTCTACGCGTGGGCATCCATTGCCGCGTCTTCCCCGGCTCCGCGTCGTCCCCTTCCGAGGCCTCGCCGTCGTCCACCACCCTGGTGCTCTCCGCATGGCATGGTCAATGTGGTCAAGGAATGTCTTCCATCGGACGTGGACTGTACGTGGAGAGGCTAACAGCTGAGTCCACGGCCGCAGCAAGGAAGTGCCTCCTTATTATGTGCAAAATAATTATTCCTCCACCTAACAGCGGGGACCCACCGGACGGGCCATCGTATTTCGCGAAAAAAAACATTTCCCCCTGACTGTTGGGACCCACCAGCTACATCTTCACACGCAAGGAAGTGCGTCCGGGCAAAAAAAAAACGATTCGCCCCCCTGACTGCTGGGACCCACCAGCTACATCTTCGTAGGCAAGGAAGTGCCTGACAGTTGGGACCCACCTGGTCGAAGCGTACATAGCGTTGTCATTCTGGTCGTGAACGTGTACATACATACTGGTCGTTGTAGAGGCGCGCACGTGTCGTAGTAGAGGCGCGCACGTAGCATGTACATGTACGTACAGCGGCGAGGGTGCAAGAAAGAAAATATGGCCACGTACGTACATACGGGCAGGGTCTCGAACGCCTACTCATGCATACGTACGGCCATGGCTCGTGTACATGGCTGGGTCAGAACGGAGAAAGGGCTCGTGTACATGGCTGGGTCAGAACGGAGAAACAACGTCGTCGTCTTGTTCATGGGGAGGCAACGGAATGCATCGTGTTCATGGGGAGGCAACGGAATGCATCGTGTTCATGGGGAGGCAACGGAATGCGTCGTGTTCATGGGGAGGCAACGGAATGCGTCGTGTTCATCGGGAGGCAACGGAATGCGTCGTGTTCATCGGGAGGCAACGGAACGCATGGGAGCCAACTGGCTTGGACGGAACAGGCGATGGAAACGAGGCCTGGCATACTGCACAACGGAGAAAACGGACCTCCTACGTTCGGAACGGGGGTCCTGTTGATAGGAATGGGTGTGGCGTACCGCAAAACGGAGGAAACGGACCTCCTACGGTCGAAACAGGGGGTCCTGTTGATCGGGAGGGGTGTGGCGTACCACAAAACGGACGAAACAGACCTCCTACGGTCGAAACGGGGGTCCTGTTGATCGGGAGGGGTGTGGCGTACCGCAAAACGGACGAAATGGACCTCCTACGGTCGAAACGGGGGTCCTGTTCATCGGGAGGGGTGTGGCGTACTACAAAACGGGACTCCACGGGAAACTGTTCATCTCCACCGTCGACCTCCTCAAGCCTCCACGGACTACCGTCGACCTCCTCCAGCCTCCACGGGCTCCTGTTCATCCAGCCTCCACCGCGCGCTACTCCACCGCCATCGCTCAACCACCCTCCACGGCCACCCTCCACCGCTCATCGCTCATCCAGCCCTCCACACCACGGGTTCTGCTCAACCACCCTCCACGGCTACCCTCCACCATCTACTGCTCATCCAGCCCTCCACACCACGGGTTCTGTTCATCCAGAGGCAACGCCACCGCCACTTTTCATCCAACCCCAAGCTCGCAACGCCATCGCTCATCCAATCGATCGGCTTGATTAGCAGCGATGGCGGCGAATCGCCGATCAAGTTCGATTAACAGCCATCGGTCGATTGCTCGGGTTCAAGAACGCAGAGTAACTGCGGTCAAAGGCAATCGCCGGGTTCGATTAGAGCCCAACGCCTCGCTTGGGTTCAGTTAGAGCCAATGCCCCGCACACACGCACGTACGTGTATGAGAGAAACGCGCATCGCTCGGCCCCCAACCTCCCACCGTAACCGGCAACTCCCCGAAATTTTCCTCCCCCTCGCTTCTACCATGGTTTTTCCGTCATGGACGGCCCAAAGAATGTCATGCAACTGCGTCTCCGGCCCGCCCAGGACGAAAAGCCCATTTTCTGTAATGATTTTTTGTCATAGAAGTAGGAGCCCACCACATCTATGATGATACCGGTTTTTGTCACAATTATCGTCATAGAAGTGTCATATGTATGACAGAAAAAAATTCGTTCGGCCCAAAATGTCACGGATGTGTCTTTTTTTGTAGTGGAAGCAACTCTTATTCTTGATCCTTGTACTTGGTGTCCTAGCTAGCTCTTCCGTTGGTTGTGGTGGCTCCGTGGCTTTCCTCTAAGTACCTGATCATGCATAGCACACATGTTGGAGGTAGTAGCCTTGTCTCACATGTATAAAGTGAAGGTTCGGAGAGGAGCGAGTTCACCTTGTGTCCAATGGCGTATGTTCGAGGTCTCGTCATATGTCCTCTTGGGGTTTGAAGATTAGTCGGAGTGTACATGGGGATGAACGTGGGATGCTCATTATCGCGAAAGTTTTATTCCGTTTGGACTCCGTTTGGTATTCCTTTTCTACGTTACTCTAAAACTGAGAAAAAACATGAACTGGCACTGGGCTCTAGGTTAATAGGTTAGTCCCGAAAATTATATAAAATAGCATAATAATGCATATAAAATATCCAAAACAGATAATATAATAGCACGGAACAATAAAAAATTATAGATACATTGGAGACGTATCAAGCATCCCCAAGCTTAATTCCTGCTCATCCTCGAGTAGGTAAATGATAAAAACATAATTTTCGATGTGGAATGCTACATAACATATTTATCCATGTCATTTTCTTTATTGTGGCATGAATGTTCAGATCCAAAAGATTCAAAACAAAAGTTTAATATTGACATAAAAACGATAATACTTCAAGCATACTAGTAATGCAATTATGCCTTCTCAAAATAACATGGCCAAAGAAAGCTATCCCTACAAAATCATATAGTCTGGCTATGCTCCATCTTCATCACACAAAATATTTAAATCATGCACAACCCTGATGAGAAGCCAAGCAATTGTTTCATACTTTCGATGTTCTCAAACTTTTTCAACTTTCTCGCAATACATGAGCGTGAGCCATGGATATAGCACTATAGGTGGAATAGAATATGGTGGTTGTGGAGAATACAAAAAGAAGAAGATAGTCTCACATCAACTAGGCGTATCAACGGGCTATGGAGATGCCCATCAATAGATATCAATGTGAGTGAGTACGGATTGCCATGCAATAGAGCTATAATTTTATGAAAGCTCAAAAAGAAAAGTAAGTGGGTGTGCATCCAACTTGCTTGCTCATGAAGACCTAGGGAAATCTGAGGAAGCCCATCATTGGAATATACAAGCCAAGTTCTATAATGAAAATTTCCCACTAGTATGTGAAAGTGAAATTATAGGAGACTCTCTATCATGAAGATCATGGTGCTACTTTGAAGCACAAGTGTGGAAAAAGGATAGTAACATTGCCCCTTCTTTCTTTTTCTCTCAGTTTTTATTTGGGCCTTTCTCATTTTTTTGGCCTCCTTTTTTTTTCTTTTTTTCTTTCTGTACGGAGTCTCATCCCGACTTCTGGGGGAATCATAGTCTCGATCATCCTTTCCTCACTGGGACAATGCTCTAATAATGAAGATCATCACACTTTTATTTACTTAGAACTCAAGAATTACAACTCAATACTTAGAACAAAATATGACTCTATATTAATGCCTCTGGCGGTGTACCGGGATGTGCAATGAATCAAGCATGACATGTAAAAAGAATTATGAAAGGTGGCTTTGCCACAAATACGATGTCAACTACATGATCATGGAAAGCAATAGGACAATGATGAAGCGTGTCATAATAAACGGAACGACGGAAAGTTGCATGGCAATATATCTCAGAATGGCTATGGAAATGCCATAATAGGTAGGTATGGTGGCTGTTTTGAGGAAGGTATAGGGTGGGTGTATGGTACCGGCGAGATTTGCGCGGCACAAGAGAGGCTAGCAATGGTGGAAGGGTGAGAGTGCGTATAATCTATGGACTCAACATTAGTCATAAAGAACTCACATAATTATTGCAAAAATATATTAGTTATCGAAACGAACTACTACACTCATGCTCCTAGGGGGATAAATTGGTAGGAAAATACCATCGCTCGTCCTCGACCGCCACTCATAAGGAAGACAATCAAAAAATAAATCATGCTCGGACTTCATCACAGAACAGTTCACCATATGTGCATGCTACGGGAATCTCAAACTTTAACACAAGTATCTCTCAAATTCACAACTACTCACTAGCATGACTCTAATATCACCATCTTAATTCTCAAAACAATCATAAAGAATCAAACTTCTCATAGCATTCAATGCACTTTATATGAAAGTTTTTATTATATCCATCTTGGACGCCTATCATATTAGGACTAAATTTATAACAAAAGAAAATTACCATGCTGTTTAGAGACTCTCAAAATAATATAAGTGAAGCATGAGAGTTCATCAATTTCTATAAAATAAACCCACCACCATGCTCTAAAAAGATATAAGTGAAGCACTAGAGCAATATTGCCTAGCTCAAAAAATATAAGTGAAGCACATAGAGTATTCTAATAAATCATGATTCATGCGTGTCTCTCTCAAAATCTGTGTACAACAAGGATGATTGTGGAAAACTAAAAAGCTAAGAATAAAATCATACAAGATGCTCCAAGCAAAACACATATCATGTGGTGAATAAAAATATAGCCTCAAGTCAAGTTACCGATAGACGAACACGAAAGAGGGGATGCCTTCCGGGGAATCCCCAAGCTTAGGCTCTTGGTTGTCCTTGAATATTACCTTGGGGTTCCTTGGGAATCCCCAAGCTTAGGCTCTTTCCACTCCTTATTCCATAGTCCATCAAATGCTTACCCAAAACTTGAAAACTTCACAACACAAAAACTCAACAGAAAATCCCATATGCTCCGTTAGTATAAGAAAATAAATCACCACTTTATGGTACTGTTGCAAACTCATTCTTTATTTATATTGGTGTAATATCTACTGTATTCCAACTTTTCCATGGTTCATACCCCCCGATACTACCCATAGATTCATCAAAATAAGCAAAAAACACATAGAAAACAGAATCTGTCAAAAACAGAACAGTCTGTAGCAATCAGTAACTCTCGAATACTTCTGTAACTCCAAAAATTATGAAAAATTAGGACATTCTAGGAAATTTTTGCACCAATCTAGAGAAAAAATAATCATATCAAACGCACGTTTCAGTAGAATCCTGGAGATTATTTACTGGGTGCAAAAGTTTCTGTTTTTCAGAAGGATCAAAACAACTATCATCGTCTATCCCAAAGGTCTTACTTGGCACAAACACTAATTAAAACACAAAACCACATATAACCAGAGGCTAGATTAATTAGTCGAAGCAAAATAGGAACAAAAAGTGAAGAACAAAAAATAAAATTGGGTTGCCTCCCAACAAGCACTATTGTTTAACGCCCTTAGCTAGGCATAAAAACACGAATAGATATAGGTATTGTCATCTATCGTATGCAATCCATAAGTAGCTATCATAATAGATACATATGTCAATTTAATTTTCATTCTAGGAAAGTGTTCCATGCCCTTCCTAATTGGAAATTGAAACATAATGTTTCTTTCTTTCATATCAATAATTGCGCCAATCGTTCTAGGGAAAGGTCTACCAAGAATAATAGGACATGTAGGATTGCAATCTATACCTAGAACAATGAAATCTACGGGCACATAATTCCTATTTGTAACATTTAGAACGTCATTAATCCTTCCCACAGGTTTCTTAATAGTGGAATCCGCAAGTTGCAAATTTAAAGAACAATCATCAAATTCAGGGAAGACTAACACATCACATAAAGTTTTGGAAATTGCAGAAATGCTAGCACCCAAATCACACAAAGCATGGCACTCATAAGCTTTAATCTTAATCTTAATAGTAGGTTCCCACTCATCATAAAGTTTCCTAGGGATAGAAACTTCCAATTCAACCTTTTCTTCAAAAGATTGCATCATAGCATCAACCATATGCTTAGTAAAAGCTTTGTTTTGATTATAAGCATGAGGAGAATTCAACATGGATTGCAACAAGGAAATAAAATCTGTTAAAGAACAATTATCATAACTGAATTCCTTGAAATCCAAAAGAGTGGGTTCATTGCTACTTAAAGTCTTGACCTCTCCAATCCCACTTTTATCAATTTTTGCATGTAGATCTAAAAACTCCAAATCATTGGGATGCCTTTTAACTAAAGTTGACTCATCTCCAGTCCCATCTTTGTCAAGATTTATATTAGAAAACAAAGATTCAATAGGAGTCACATCAATCAGTTTAAGATCTTCATCATTATTTACACGAAAACTAGAAGAACACGCGTTTTCAAACAAATCTCGTTTAGCACGCATCTTAGCGGTTCTTTCTTTACACTCATATTTTTTTTGGAAATGGAGGCGTGCCCCCGGCCTCTGCATCATGACGATGCATGCAGCCATGTTATTAAAAAGTCTCGGAGTACCACAGAAACAAATAAGTATTATAGCTCACAAGCGAAGCGAAAAATAAAAGGAAAATTACATGCTCAAAATCCCAATCGGTATGACAATGCCAAGGGCAAGCTCCCTAGAGTTCGATCCTGTTATGCAACCGCCATCCGAACCGGTTGAATATAGCCCGCGCGACCATCTCCACTGGTTGCACCCAGTAACTAAAGGATCCCTGGAGTCTATAGGAGTGAGTAAGGACCGCGTATGAATCCTTGTAGATGCTCTAAAGATGACCTGCAAGAAAGTTAAAATATGTTGTTTGTTAAAATCATGTCATTCCTGCAATTCCATATAGCCCACATGAGTGCACATATTCCAACCCGAATACAAGCTGCAGTAATCTTATCAACCCCAGCTAACCACGTTCCAAACAACGATTCAACGTCAACTGGAGGAGTAATGTTAAAGTGATGTAGGGCGGAACCCTAGGGGCTGATCTTTCACGTTTAGAGAGGATCCCTACGAGGAACACGAAGAACACAAGGAGGGGAACGAGAGCAATCACGGGGAAACACAAGAGACAAACACTCAATCGACGAGAATATGATCACGCGTGCGCTAGATCATCGAAACACAAGTAGAGATACAAGATTCAAGTCCAACAAAGGACGATACAAAGGGTAACCGGTTCTTCTCCGTGAGGAGGTCTTGATGATGGTCTTCTCCGGATGGAGGTCTTGAATCCAGGTGGATCTTCTCCGACTGGAGGTGTCGGTCCCTCACGAGGAGTAGATCTGGATGGATGAGCGAGGCTCTATCTCACAAATGAGCTAAATCAACGCTACCCTAGCTAGGAGGTGGGAGAGGTCTATTTATAGTCGCTGTGCAAATGAGGGGTGAAGTGAAGGGGTACATGGGCACCAGCCCGCAGCTAGACGCAGCCAGGGTCCGGATGTCCGTGAGGCGCCGGTCATCCGGAGGCTCGCAGGGTCCCGGACGTTCGTAGGTCTTTGGATGTCTGTAGATTCCAATCTGTGATCGCTGGCACGGATGTCTGGACTTCCTCGGATTTCCATGATTTTGGTTTTGTTGGGGAAGGGCCGGAAGTCCGTGCTGGCTCGGTCGTCCGGGGCCTGGGAGTGGTTGGACGTCTGGGTTGGTCCGGTCGTTCGGAGCCTGTAGCTCTGGTCTGCCTCTCTTCTCTTGGCTGTAGCGACCTCCATGGGTTGGATGTCTAGGTTGGGTCGATCGTCCGGGGCCTGTAGCTTCCAAACCAGCTCTTCTTGTTGTCCTTCACGCTTGGTGTCCTCGCCGTCTTGGCCATTGCATGTAGCTGTTCCGTGGCTCTCCTCCAAGCACCTGATCACACAGAGAGTTTCCGTATGAGGTAGTAGCCATGTCTTGTGAGTAGGGAGAGGGAGTTCGGAGAGGAGCGAGTTCACCTTATCTTCAATAGCCTTTGCTCGAGCTTTTGTCATGGGTCCAAGTGGTGTCGAGGGATATGTAGGTACATCCATGGGGATGAGCGAGGGATGCTCCGCATCATCTCCCCCCTTGGGAAAGATCCGACCTCGGATCGAAAGTTTCATCACCATGGTATGGCGAAAGGTCTTTGACGTTGAAAATGTCACTCACGTTGTACTTGTCTCGTGGAGGTCGATCTTGTAGGTGTTGTTGTTGTAGTGTGCTAGCACCTTGAAGGGTCCATCGGCTCGAGGTAGAAGTTTGGACCTGCGTTCGTTGGGGAAGCGGTCCTTGCGAAGGTGTAGCCACACGAGGTCGCCAATGTTGAAGATCATGGGTTGCTTGTTAACGTTGAGCTTGGACGCTAGTCATTGTACTTGGCGCTCGATGGTGTGCCTTGTATCTTCGTGCATCTTCGTGAGGTAGCTTGCTTGTGCACTCGCGTCGAGGTTGGTCCGCTCTTGTGGTGGAAGAGGTAGAATGTCTAATGGGGACAATGGGTTGAAGCCGTAGACTTCCTCGAAAGGGGACTTGCCGGTAGTCAAATGTCTTGCACGGTTGTAGTCGTACTCGGCGATGGGTAGACACGCCTCCCACTCCTAGATGTTCTTCTTGATCAACACGTGAAGTAGAGTGGAGAGCGTACAGTTCGTCACCTCCGTTTGGCCGTCGGTTTGAGGATGGTATGCAGATGAGAACAAGAGCTTGATTCCGAGATTGGCGCATAGCGTCTTCCAAAAGTAACTCAAGAACTTGACGTCGCGGTCGGAGACGATTGTCTTTGGTACTCCATGGAGTCGCAAGATTTCTCAACAAAAGAGATTGGCAACACGTGAAGCATCGTCTATCTTGTTGCAAGGAATGAAATGTGCCATCTTAGAAAATCCGTCCACAACAACAAACACGGAATCCTTTCCATTTTGATTTCTAGGCAAACCGAGTACAAAATCCATGCTAATGTCTTCCCAAGGTTGATACGGAATAGGAAGAGGCGTCTAAAGACCATGGGATTGAGCTTTAGACTTAGCTTTGCGACATGTAGACCATCGGTTGGTGAAGCGTGAGACGTCGCGGAACATCTTAGGCCAAAAGTAGTTCTTGTAGAGCGTGGCGAATGTCTTGTCGCGTCCAAAGTGTCCCATGAGTCCGCCTCCATGAGCCTGTTGCAAAAGGAGGAAACGAAGAGAAGACTCGGGAACGCAAAGTTTGTTAGCTCTCATAAGATAATCATCTTTGATGTAATATTGTTCCCAAGATGTATGCGTCAAACACTTAGCATAAGGAGTAGCAAAGGAAGGATCATTCGCATACAAGTCTTTTATGTGCTCAAAGCCAATAACATTCAACTCAAGTTTAGTGACAAGTGTGCATATGCATGAAAGTGCATCCGCAACTACATTTTCCTTACCCTTAATGCACTTGATCACATATGGGAAAGATTCAATAAATTCACTCCATTGTGCATGACGCTTGTTCAACTTAGTTTGACCTTTTAACTACTTAAGCGTTTCATGATCGGTATGGATGACAAACTCATGAGGTCTAAGATAATGTTCCCAAACATGTAGCACACGCACTAAAGCATACAATTCTTTGTCATAGATGGGATAGTTAAGTTTAGCACCGGAGAGTTTTTCACTAAAATATGCAATAGCTCGTTTTTCTTGCATGAAAACTCTGCCAATTCCGGTACCACTTGCATCGCAATGAACTTCAAAAGTTTTGTCAAAGTTGGGCAAAGCGAGAATTGGAGCATGAGTAAGCAAGCTCATCAAAAGCGGTAGATTGCAAAGATCCCCAAACAAAAGGAGCATTCTTCTTACTCAAGGCATGAAAAGGAGCGGTAATAGTGCAAAAGTCTTTCACCAAGCGACGATAAAAACCCGCAAGGCCAAGAAAGCTACACACTTGTTGCAAATTGGTGGGTTGGGGCCAAGTTTTAATTGCCTCAATTTTAGACTCATCAACATGAACACCCTTGGAAGAAACGACGAAACAAATGTCATCAAAGTAAACCACAACAAACACTCCAATATAAGGTTGTAGCACAAAATGCATAAGACGCATGAAAGTACCGGGAGCTTCCGATAAACCCACATGCATAACGAACCACTCGTGCAAGCCACATTTGGTTTTGAAAGCGGTTTTCCATTCATCACCTTCTTTTATGCGGATTTGATAATAGCCACTTTTAAGATCAATGTTTGAGAAAATGGTGGCACCGCTAAGTTCATCAAGCATATCATCTAAGCGAGGAATGGGATGCCTATAACAAACGGTAATAGCATTGATAGGTCTACAATCCGAGCACATGCGAAAACTACCGTCTTGCTTGGGCACAAGTATAACGGGAACGGCACAAGGGCTTAAGCTTTCATGTACATGACCGTTGTCAATTAGTTGTTGTACTTGCCGTTAGATCTCCTTAGTTTCTTCGGGGTTGACGCGGTATGGAGCTTTGTTTGAAAGAGGTGCTCCGGGGATGACGTCAATTCGATGCTCAATGCCTTGTAGAGGAGGTAGACCTGGAGGTAGCTCATCGGGTAAAACATCTTGTAATTCCTACAAAAGAGAAGATAACACTAAAGGTAGATCGTGAGAGGTGTTAGTTTTTGGTTCCCCATCCTTGCACACGAGGACAAAGTGCAGAACACTCAATGGGTTCTCACACACTTCTCTCATCTCACTTTGGTGGCAAATAGGACTATGTTTTTCTTTTCGCTCATCGTGGAGGCACTCGGTTTTGGCTTGTGGCTCTCACTCTCTTTTGGGTGGATCACTTTGTCACTCTTCTCTCCACGATGGGTGGCTTGCTTGCCGGCTATCACTTGACTAGGAGACATAGGTCGTAGCACACATTCCTTCCCTTTCATCTTGATGCTATAGTGATTGGTACGCCCGTTGTGGATGACGCCGTGGTCGAATTGCCATGGTCGACCAAGAAGGAGGTGGCAAACGGACATCAGGACGACATCACACTCCAAAGTGTTCTCATATGCACCATTCATGAAGGAGACTTGGACTGTAGGCTCAACTCGTATAGTGTCGGAATCGCTTAGCCATTGGACTTTGTAGGGGTGTGGGTGCTTCATCTTGACCAATTGTATTTTGGAGCATAGTTCTTCACTTGCCAAGTTGTGGCAACTACCTCCATCGATGATGACCTTGACGGACCTTCCATTGATGCCGACCTTTGTGCGGAAGATGTGGCATCATTGGTCTTATTCTTGTTGATGTTGAAGAGTCAAGACTTTGGAGACAACGAGAGCGGGGCTCGAATCCTCATCACAAAAGACTTGATCATCTTCATCCTCGTTCACACGCCGGTGCATGGCCACTTGCTAAAGGGCTTCCATCTCCTCTTCACTCATGGAGTCATAGGTTCCATCATCGTTGAGGATCATGGTTCGCTTCTTTGTGCATTGAAAGGACTTGTGGCCTCGGCTGCCGCAAGTGAAACACTTGAAGGAGCTTGTCTTGACGGTCTCATCGGTCGGAGTAGATGATGAAGTGTGCGGCTTGAAGTTGCTTGTAGTAGGAGGATGACGACTTGAGGTTGTCGAAGCTTTCTTGTAACTTGATTTGTCGTCGTTGCTTGTAGATGGCTTGGATGAGGTAGAAGTTGGAGGAGTCGTTGAAGCTTGGTTGTTGGAGAAGCCGTAGGTCTTGGATGAGTACTTGGCATACTTGAAGTCATCTTGCACTTGACGTTCGACTTTTGTAGCTTGATGCACGAGCTCAATGAGGTTGGAGTAGGGCTGGAAGTCGGCGATCTTCTTGATGGGATTACTGAGTCCATTCAAGAAACGTGCCATAGTTTGCTCATCATCTTCCGTGACATTGGCTCAAATCATGGCTATCTCCATTTCCTTGTAGTATTAGTCAACACTCTTTGTTCCTTGCTTGAGCAGTTGGAGCTTCTTGAAGAGATCGCGGTTGTAGTAGGTGGGCACAAAACGTGCTCGCATGACATCTTTCATTTGAGCCCAAGTGGTGATTGGTGGTTCACCTCTTGCTTCTCATGGCTCAAGGACTAGTTCCCACCATATGAGCACATAGTCTTGGAACTCAAGGGATGCCATAGCGATCTTCTTCTCTTCCTCATGGTTGTGCAAACGAAAGATTTTGTCGACCTTCAATGCCCATGAGAGGTGCTCTTCGGGTTCATTGCTTCCATTGAACTTGGGCATGGTGAATTTTAGTTTGCCGTAGCATTGCTCTTCATTGTGTTGTGGTCGAGGATGATGATGACGCCCTTGACGGTGAGGGTAATCATCCTCATGTTGCTCTTGGCGTGGAGGAAGTCCAAGATCAACTTGCTCTTGGCGTGGAGGAAGTCCATGATCATCTTGCTCTTGTTAAACTTGAGGTTGAGGAGGAACTTGTCGGGCTTGTGGAGGAGCTTGAGGAACTTGACGTTGCACTTGCGGTTGGTAGTTCCGTTCTTGGATTTCTTCTCAAAGTGCCTCCTCTTGATTGCGCCAATCTCGATTGTGGTTCGCGATGGCTCGACTTGATTCTTGAAGGGCACGTCGCGCCTCAAGAGCTTGTGCTTCACATTGTTGTTGTTGAAGACGTTGAGCCTCGGCGTCTTGTTCCTCTTGATGTAGACGTGCTCGTTCTTCCTCTTGGCGACGTTGACGTTGTCGTTATTGAGCTTGTGCAAAAGCAACTTGGTGTGGTTGAGGACAAAGTACTTGCTCATCGACTTGCTCTTGCGGATGATTGTCGTGTAGAGGATTGCGAGATGCATGACGGTCTTGACGCGCGGCTCGTCGAAGAGTGTTCGATGTCGGTGTACTTGAGCCAGAGAAGGTGACGTCGGAGTGTCGACTTGAACAGCTCCGTCTTGAGTATGAAGAAGTTGAAGGAGGACGGTTCACCAACAAGGCACGGATCTCGTCCATTCTTGCATCGTTCTCTTGCTTGTGAACGTCGAGCTTGTTGTTGAAGTAGTCCCTTGTATGTTGCTTGGAGAGTCGCAAGTCGGTGGCGAGGTTGTCGATGCGGTCGGTCATTGCTTGTTGCTCTTGATGCAACGCTCGTTGTGCACCAAAGAGGTGGCTCTTGGTGACGAATGAAGACATGTCGTCGTCTTGCTCGTTGAAGAGGGGGTTGCTATAAGTACTTGGCCTATCCATTATTCCAAGCAAAATGTGAGTGGTAGAAGGAGAAATAGTTATACCAAATGTACCTTGACCGACGTTGGAGATGAATCAAGATTACTCAAATGCAGACAAGGAAATAGCACAGTTGGTACCAATTCTTGTCCGTTCTCACACCTACACAAGTAAAAGCTTATGGTGGAGCTTGGTTAGGATGGTGGCAAAAAATTTGATGCAATTGTAAGTGAGCTTCAATAATGTTGGAAAAGATTCACAAGTTTGCAAATGCAACAAGTAGACCAAGCAAGTAGATGTACACGGAAACACACAGCAAATAAATAAGTGGGATTGTCCAAACCAAAAATGAGCCAAAATGTGGAATCCACGAAAATGCTCTTGTCGCACAATGCACGAGAGACGCTAGCACGATTGCACAATAGGCGGATACGTAACTTGTGCACAACCTACTTGGCAAAAATGCAACGACCTCTATCCCAAGTATGCTATAGGTATGATATTTCGGTGATATGATCCAAGATGATCGGATATGACAATCTTAATGTAGTATGATGCTATGGTTCTTGCTTATAAGGTCTTTGCTTATCTTTCTCTCTTTGCTTAAAAGCTTGGTTGGCTCTTTCACTCTTGAGCTCTTTTCTCATGCAAAACTTCACGAATCAAGATAGCAATTGTGTATGCGATGACAACTTTGTGACACAAAAGAGGATGCCAAGATATGCACCACTATGTTATGGTACGTATGCTATGTAGTATGATCACTAATGCACACAAGTCACATTGCTGGCAATACTCAATGGCTAGTCTCGATGGGTAAGCAACGCAAAAGTAAGGCCATGTGGTTATCAATGCAATTGCAAGGTAAACAAAGATGGCATCGAGGTTACCGTCCTTGGCGATGATGAGACCTTTGCGAAGATGAGCCTTGGTGATGATGATGTCGAACCGTACCTATATAGCCGAAACACAATAGGACACAGGAACCACAACCCAAAATCTAAAAGACCAAAACGTGTCAAAATCATCATAGGAGGTACTGGTGGATGATGGTGGTGTATGTGGGCAGCTGTGGTGGTATGGGGGTTTGGAAGATGTGGTGGAAAATGGGGAAGTGGTGGAGGCCGAACTGAACAAAATTCAGTTTCGTCAGGGTTGCTCGGACGTCCAGGTGGTCACGGTCGTCCGGTCGTCGGACGTCTGGCGGGGTCCGGTCATCCGATGCCTGGGCGAAAATCGGGCACATGCATGAACTGCACGATTTCGGGGTGGAGGGAGATGGTGATGTCGAATTGGAGTGGATTTGTGGATGGAAAAGGGTGGGGAGGGTGGGGAAAGCTATATCCAAACGTGGCAACACAAATCCATGGATCAAATCCAACAAAATTTCAACTCACCAACAAATCACAAAAAAATTGGGGCTATTTTTGGTGGGGATTTTCGGATTTAGGACGAAAACGACAAAATCAAGCTAGAAAACACGGGGTAGGGGCTCCAAAAACGTGATCAACGTGGCTCATGATACCAAGATGATGTAGGGCGGAACCCTTGGGGCCGATCTTTCCCGTTTGGAGAGGATCCCTATGAGGAACACGAAGAACACGAGGAGGGGAATGAGAGAAATCACGGGGAAACACAAGAGTTAACACTCAATCGACGACAATATGATCACACATGCGCTAGATCATCGAAACACAAGTAGAGATACAAGATTCAAGTCCAACAAAGGACGATACATAGGGTAACCGATTCTTCTCTGTGAGGAGGTCTTGATGATGGTCTTCTCCGGATGGAGGTCTTGAATCCAGGTGGATCTTCTCTGGATGCAAGTGGCGGTCCCTCACGAGGAGTAGATCCGGATGGATGAGCGAGACTCTATCTCACAAATGAACTAAATCAATGCTACCCTAGCTAGGGGTGGGAGAGGTCTATTTATAGTCATAGTAGATATGAGGGGCGAAGTGAAGGGGTACATGGGCGCCAGCCCGCAGCTGGACGCAGCCAGGGTCCGAACGCCCGTGAGGCGCCGGTCGTCCGGAGGCTCGCGGGGTCCCGAACGTCCGTGGGTCTTCGGATGTCCATAGATTCCATTCTGTGATCGCTGGCACGGATGTCCGGACTTCCTCGAATTTCCATGATTCTGGTTCTGTTGGGGAAGGGCCGGACGTCCGGGCTAGCTCGGTCGTCCGGGGCGTGGGAGTGGTCGGACGCCCGGCCTGGTCCGGTCGTCCGGAGCCTGTAGCTCTGGTCTGCCTCTCTTCTCTTGGCTGTAGCGACCTCGAGGGGTCGACGTCCGGGCTGGGTCGGTCGTCCGGGGCCTGTAGCTTCCAAAGCAGCTCTTCTTCTTGTCCTTCACGCTTGGTGTCCTCGCTGTTTTGGCCATTGCATGTAGCTGTTCCGTGGCTCTCCTCCAAGCACCTGATCTAACACAGAGTTTCTGTATGAGGTAGTAGCCATGGCTCGTGAGTAGGGAGAGGGAGTTTGGAGAGGAGCGAGTTCACCTTATCTTCGATAGCCTTTGCTCGAGCTCTTGTCATGGGTCCAAGTGGTGTCGATGGAGATGTAGGTACGTCCATGGGGATGATCGAGGGATGCTCCGCATCATAAAGGCTATATGGATCGTTCTCCAAATCACCTTGGCGAGTGGGCACCCTATGAATAAGTGTTGTATTGTTTCATCATGATCACAAAAACAACAGCGTGAACTGCCTACCCACTACGTCTTAAGCAAGTTATCTTTGGTGAGGATCACTTGCTTGTGGACGAACCACATAAATATCTTAATACGCAAGGGAACCTTAACCTTCCAAATATGTAACGATCTTGAGATTGGGCCAGAATTAATCAAATCCATATAGAAAGATTTCACCGTAAACATCTCATTTCTAGCTAAATTCCAGTGTGTCGAATCAGGTTAGTCAGATATTTTAACATCTATCCATCTCCGGACCAAATGCATCCAGGCAGTCCATCGCTCACTAACTAACACACGTCTAAACTAAATGTTCAAGGGAGTCTTTTGAAATACTGTGCCAACGTAATCCTCCTTACATTGCACGATGATATACATGGTGGGGTATTGTACGGCTAGGGGCGTCTCTCCTAACCACGTATCCTCCTAGAATCTTGTTGACATCCCGTTGCCAATCAAGAATTTTACCCTACGAAAGAACAAGTCTTTCGTTCGCATGAGTCCCTTCCAAAATGGTGAGTCAGTTTGTCTCATGGTGACCTGGGTGAGCGTTTTCGACTATAAATACTTATTACGTAAAATCTATGCCCACATACCTTCTGGTTCAGTCTCCAATCTGTAGAGTCATTTACTCATAAGATATTTATTCTTAATTTCCAAGTTCTCAATTCCAAGACCCCCTGATCCTTGGGTTGGCAAAGAATATCCCATCGTGCAAGACGGTATTTCTTCTTGGCCTCATCTGACTACCAGAAGAAACAAGACCTAAAGAAATCAAGTCTTTTCCGCATCCCTTTCAGTACCTCTAAGAAAGATAGTAGGAACATCGGCATACTAGTAAGTACTGAGTTAATTAGCACTAGCCGACCTCCATACGACATTAGGTTGCTCTTCCAGCAACTAAGCGTTTTTCAATTCTATCTTCGATGTACTTCCATTCTTTATTTGATAGTTTACGGTGATGGATCGGTATGCCCAAATAACTGAAAGGCAAAGAACCTAATTAACACCCAAACAATTGGCTATAGCATCCTGTTCTTCTTTAGCCTTTCCAAAGCAGAACAACTCACTTTTGTGAAAGTTGATTTTCAATCTAGACAATTGTTCGAAGAGACATAAAATGAGCTTCATATTGCGTGCTTTTGCAATATCATGATCCATAAAGAGGATAGTGTCGTCAGCGTACTATAAAATGGAGACCCCCCATCAACCATATGAGGGATTAGTCCTTCCACTTGACCGTGATGCTTGGCCCTGCTTATAAGAATGGTCAACATATTGGCCACTATATTAAATAGGAGAGGAGACATTGAATCCCCTTGTCTCAATCCCTTGTGTGTCTGAAAATAGTGGCTGATGTCATTGTTAACCTTGATTCTGACACTACTCTTCTGGACTTGAGAACACACTTGGTTCCGCCAAGCCTCACTAAATCCTTTTATGCGCATTGCCTGCTGAAGGAAAGGTCATTTAACTTTATCATATGCCTTCTCAAAATCCACTTTGAAGATAACCCCATCTAGCTTCTTCGAATGAATTTCATGCAGCGTTTCATGCAGGACGACAACCACTTCAAGAATGTGTCTCCCAGGCATGAAAGTTGTCTGGCTCGGTTGCACCACCGAATGAGCAATATGTGTCAATCGATTGGTGCCTACCTTCATGAATATTTTGCAGCTCACATTAAGAAGACATATTGGCCTGAATTGCTCGATCCAAACTGCCTCTTCTTTCTTTGGCAATAGCGTAATCATGCCAAAGTTAAGATGAAACAATTCTAAATGACCTTAAAAAAATCATGAAACATAGGCATAATAATATGCCAACATTTCCTATAGAATTCCGCTGGAAACTCATCTGGTCCCGGTGCTTTATTCGGTTTCATTTGTGGAATGGCATCCAGAACCTATTTCTTAGTAAACGGTGCAGATAAAATGTCATTCTCCTCTGCCCGAAGCTGAGGTATATCTCCAATAATAGATTCATTAAGGGACACCGTGCTTGCTTTCGGAGCCCCAAAAAGTTGTTTATAATAATTAGAGATATACGCTTTTAGATTCTCATGCCCCACAATTGTCCCTTCGTCTTGCTCTAGCTGTATTGTTTTCTTCTTCCTATGTTTACCATTCGCAATTATATGAAAGAATTGTGTATTGTCATCCCCTTTGACAACCTTAAGCACCTTAGCTTGCAATGCCCACTTGAGCTCCTCTTCTCTAAGAAGAGCTCGTAAGCAATGTTCGGCTTCAGATTTGGAGCTCTGCTCAACAACCGTAAGAAGGTTGACTTCTGCTTTTAAATCTAGAGCATCAATTAATTGGGTGAGTCGTTCTTTTTCTTGTATACAAATCCCACTCATTTCTGGCCCAACCTCATAAAAACTGTATTAGATGTCCAATTTTATTTTGCCATCTCCCAACACTTGATCGTCCACTCACCGGCTCTGCCCATTCGTGTGCGATGATCTCCAAGAAGTTTTCTTTCTCATACCAGCCTAGTTCGAAAGAGAAAGCGTTCTTGTTCGCAATATGTGTAGCTTCTCCCGAGTCAACTAGTAATGGTGTGTGGTCTGAGATCGCCCTCTGCATTGCATGTACCGACACTAATGGGTACTTTTGTTCCCACTCCACACTAGCGAGCACCCTATCCAACCATGCATCAGATAAAATGGTTTAGACATGTAAAATGCTTAGAATTTCATCTATTTTCACAAATTTCCAACTTTCATCCATGATAAAAATGTTTAACCTTGTAGTTTGATTAAATTTGCATAAATAACATGCTAAAATGGTTTATTTCAAAACTAAATAACAATAACTCCGAGTTAAATAATCCACATATTAACAAAAATAAAATTATGTACTAGGCAGAACAATACCAAACTCAAATATGCACATGGGAATTTTCCGTGTTGTTTGTTGTTTCCAGCCCCATTTAAATTTCCTAGATAGGTAGTTTTATTATGCTTCGCCTCTTGCCATGTTAACCAACATTTAATCTTGTCTTGTTCATAAACGGGAGTCAACTAAATAAAACGAACGTAGTGCTCCACTTAATTTTTAGTATTATTTGTTGCACTTTGCCATGCCATGCCTCTTTAAACCGTACATGCATCATACTTGAATGTGTATCATGTCATGTTTATGCGCTACTAAGGAAAAACTTGTACACAGAATCTTAGTAGTAGCGCTGGGTAAAATGAGGCATTGCTGCTACTTAGTAGTAGCACGTCGATGAAGATCGCCTTCGTTATCCTTTTAGCAGACAACGCGTTTTAGAGATCTTATGCTTTGCTAAGTTTGAACTGGGGCATAATGGTTGACAGAGGCAAAGGTGTCCCGTCTTTCGATGAGATGGTGGCTATCATTTTGGTGGAAGTCGACTTTGACGATCCGACTATGAACGTGCAGGGACGTCGCGCCTTAGCAATCGTAAACCAACTCCGATAGGTTATTGACCACGCCAGGGCACGATCAACCTGACCACGAGCGTCTATTTCCTGCGGCAAACGAAGAACAAGCAAGAAACTAAGATTGCAATCTGGATATTGCGAATAACAGAGGAAAGCTTTATTATTGAAGGTGGGGTTCTGTGACGCCTTTGTCTGGTCGTTGAACACAAACGAAGTACGTGAAGTTGCAGCTATGGCGAACTTTAATCTAAACAAAACCCAAAGTCTAAACGACGCCCTAAGGGCTGTATATATGGAGGAAGAGGTTGGAATTTCGTGGCCCTTGGGGAAGGGGTCCGAAACTAACCCTATCTCTTGTTTCCCCACATATAGGACTCTAAAAACAGACTATACTCAAGTATTTCGAAAATACATGGTCCTGGCCCAATAATAAGGTGACGCAACACCTAGAATAGCTTCTGGACGAAAGTTAAGTAGCATCTTGTATATTTCATCCAAGGCTTCATGCACTCATTATGGTGGCTTCAATGTCCCGAAATCATCACTTGTAACTCAGTTCTTGTTCCCCTTGCGCATGCCATCATCTCCATTCTTGTTCTTGCTCCAATGTTCATCCTTCTCCAAGCTAGGCCCTTCATTTGTAAGCAAAACAAATGTATCCAATTTAGGCAACATCATATTCTCATGAAAATTAGAATCATTACCAAGAAATGAAAGTACCTGATAATTTAATTGGCGTGCACGAGCTCAAGTAATTGGTCCAGTATGTATAGCAGCAGGGGCTGTGGGTGTAACAATGGTATTGATGTCCTCATCAATGGCTAGCTCCACTTAGCAGCAGCACGGATCTAGATAATGCGCTACTGCTATGCTCCTTAGTAGTAGCGCTTTTCTTCGACACGCGCTACTACTAACCCAACCTTATCGTCCCCGCGTGACCGACGACCCCCTAACTCTCCCTCTAACTCACTCTCTCCCCAACGCCCCCGTCGTCCACCGCGGCCACCGTTCCCCGATGACCGCCGTCGGCCGCAGCCGCCGTTCCTCCTCCATTGAGGTACCTTCTCCCTCCTCCCCTCCTCCCTCCTCCTCTGGTCTCCCCCTCCCCCATCCTCTACCGGCCGCCCCCTCCTCCCTCCTCCATTGGCTTCCCCCCTCTCTCCTCCACCTGCCGCCCCTCAAGCCGCCTCCTCCTCCCACATCCACCGGTCGCCCCCTCCTCCCTCCTCCACCAGCCGCCCCTTCCTCGCTCCTCCACCAGCCACCCCCTCCTCCCTCCTCCTCCGGCCTCCCACTGTTCTTGTATAATGTAATTTTGTTTACTGTTTTTTGTAAGTGTTTAATAGAATTAGTAAGAAAATTAATAGAACTAGTTGAACTAGTTTATTTTTATTAAGAATTAGTTTATTTTTATTAATAAGTGCTTAGTTGAACTATTTTTATTTTTATTTTTAGTTGAACTAGTAAGAATTAGTTTAAATTTTACTATAGAAGTAGTTTATTTTTAGTAAGAAAATTAGTAAGACTAGTTTATTTTTTAGGTAAATCAATTATTTCTGCATCGACGTCGACGATGCCTATCCCGCATACTCGTCGTCGACTTGATGGACGAGGCCTGCTTGATCAGAGGGTCCATATTCGAGACTGGGCTCCGCCGGGCTGGTACTGGGTTGTGCTACCTTCCGGGGGGCGCGGCTTGGTGAGGAGCCAGCCGTCGTTGACTTGAACCTTCTTTGGTGGAAGTGGCGTGGGCTAGTGATGGTGCGGAGGCTTGAGGACCCCGTGGAGGTGGTACGTCACCATGTCAGCAAGGAGGAGGAGCACGTCCGTCACTACATGGTTGCGTTGGAGGGCAGGTTCTCCAATACCTAGCAAGTTCTTCAGGGATCTCACTTGAGGTATGATCCTGTGATGGTTCCTTCTCTTTGGGTGTCCACCGCCCGGGCTGATACCCGTCGTTCGCTAGGGTTTTAGCTATATTAGTGAGATTATATGTATGATACTATTCGAGATGTATTAGTGATAATATTCCACGATGTACTAACGCAAGAGATGATTTAGTTTTGCTTATTGTATGCATGCTAATTTGAATACTAATTTATTTTATGATTTAGTTCTTCTTATTGAATGCTCTAATTAGAGAACTACTCCTATTTTAAATGCTCAAATTGGAGAGCACTTTGCAAGCCGTATGCATTTGATTGGTTGATAGCTTATAGGGTTTCACTAAGTCCTAAGATGTGGATAATAGTGTTTTTATTTATATTTTGTTTTTGCAGCCAAATCTCCATGTCGTCGCCACCGTCGTCCCCGTCACGGACCCCCTCCGACCTTGAGGTGAGACCAGCCAAATCTCCATGTCAATATGAGTCGTATAAGATATTTTGAAATGTTTTTGTTCATATTTTCAACCATTGAAATGCAATGACCATCAAGTTTGAATGCAATGACCATCAAGTTTGAATGCAAATAGGATATGTTCTTGCCCAAGTGGCCATGTTTGCAGGTAACACCTCCGAGTGGCCTATGTTTTGTCGGAGTGTTGATTAATTTCCATTCTGGCAAATTTCAGGAACTCGATATGTCCTTTTTTAGCAAAGCTCATGCCGGATTTTTCATGAATTTTGGCATGACTTGTCCTAGAATATGTGGGAAATATCGAGTGGCTTGGATTTTCTAGAAAGATAATTAAACAACATTTTGGGTTGACTTTAAGTCTGTCGAGGCTCCATACATGACAATCAAAAAATAAGTGAGGGAGAAAGTTTGCACCATATATGAGAGAGGAAGAATCCTGACTGTTGTCGTGGGGGTCGTTTCTCCTTCTTCTCCTTGTGCTAGACCTTTGTTATGCATTAGGGGAAGGAGGAGTAACGACCATCACCGATGGTCGAAAAATCAGTGAGGGAGTGTGTCCACCATATATGAGAGAAGAATAATGCCGACTGTTGTCGTGGGGGTTGCTTCTCCTTCGTTCCCGTGTGCTAGACATTTTCGTTTAATGTACTCGGGGACGAAGGGTGGAGCGACCATCACCAATGGTCGAATATATACAACACGTGAGCTGAGAGTTTTCAAAAAAGACTCGACGGACCGATAGTCAATCCGTGCTTAATAATAATGATCTAATTTAGTTTTTTAAGTACATATATTGAATTTTAGAAGTTTAATCTTTGAATTATGAACATAGGAATTTTCGGCGGACGGCGAAAGTCTCGCGGAGTGCTCCTGGTGCGGCGACAACCGGGGTTTCTGTGACAAGCCTCACTTGGTAGAAGGACGGCGCTTCATCATTAAGATCCAAGAGACCTTTGATGTTGAAATGGTACGCTACGATGCAAAGTGTTTTTTCATAATTAAGCTTGACTTCTTCTTCTTCTTCAACGTGTAATTTTCGTCTTTTACAATTCGACTAACTTATCCCATGCCATGCAAGACGCTATGTCTTGGAGAGGATGGATTTTGAAGATCATGAAAATTGGGAAATATAGATAGTTCACCTAACAAACCATCATGGTTTTGATTTTCCTGTAATTCTATACAATTCTGTGAGCGTATCCCATTTTCGTTGCCCGAATTGGGAAGCACTTTGCAACGCATATGATTTCCATGAAGGTATGCTTGTCACCATGGATCTTGGTGATCCTGACATCAAGGAAGACAATATGGATATTTGGGTCCTTGTTGATTCGCTTCCAATTCTACCATTATGTGAGTTTCTCAAACATAGTTATTAAGTAATTTATATTGTTTATTTCAAAATAGTTGACAACTGAATTCCATTGATAGCTTATTTTCATTCTTCAAAGAATGTGCGGAAGATGGTAGACAGAACCTACTACACCGATGGCGCAGAATTAAGTTATCAGGAGAAAAATCATTTGATCTCATTTATTAATGATCTTGAGAATTACAATATCTATAATGAAACTCCTGCACATTATGGTCAATACGTGCCCCTAGTAGACATGTTGAACTATGGTAACATCCATGGAGATGGCATGGTAAGATTTTTTTACTATTATGACATCTGTGCATCCTTTGCATAGATTCTTCTAAAACTAAACTACATTGCTAACTACGAAGTTATTACTATGTTTTTCAGTAGAAAATCCCGAAGGATTATGTGCCTCATCTGATGTTTCCGAAAGGTTGCCTTGATGTTATGAGCTTACGGCCAGGTCATCCTACGCATCTCAGCTGTTCATAAAACCGATGAAGACATGACAATCAAAGATTGGAAACAATCTATGGTCAGTTGTAGGGAGGTACTTGGAAGCAACATTGTGCGACGCGCAAGAATTGGAGACAGGATAATCTCCATTCTCCATAATGGAGAGTCAGGGCCTATCTTGTTCTATGCTATTTTACCTATGAGAGTGTAGTAGGTCCTATTAGAGAGGAGTAGGTCCGGTACAATGTGTTATTATGTGGTACATTGTGTTAGAGTTGATGATGATGAGGAGTTGTGATTATGACTAGTGACCAACTTGCTATATGATGTCTCATTGACGAAAATGATGATCATGAGGAGGTGTTATATGACAATGATGTATTATGATGATAAGTTTTTAATGATATGATGATGATGATGATTTATTATATCATTGGCTGAAAGAACCGCGGATTGGTTTCAGTGGATGGATCCAATCACTTGAAACTAGTCCACGGTTCTTTCACCCAGCAATGTAATAACTCATTGTGATGTAAAAACAGTCTCTAAATTGCTACTGTATGAAAAATTGTATAAAGGTGTATGAATACAGCATGAAATAAAAAAGAAATAGAGTATGGAATAATAGTAGTAGCGCGGGCTGCGAGAAGCGCTACTAGTAATTACCAGTAGCGCCCTTTCCAGGAAACGCTACGACTAAGTGGATATAGCAGTAGCGCAGGTAGACCCATGCTACAGCTAACCTTTAGCTATAGCGCCGTATTAGTAGCGCGGCAACCCGTGCTACTGGTAGGCCAAAAACCAGCGCTACTGCTAGGCTTTTACCTAGTACTGATGTTGATGCGGAGCATCCCTCGCTCATCCCCATTGACGTACCTACATCTCCCTCAACACCACTTGGACCCATGACAAGAGCTCGAGCAAAGGCTATTGAGATAAGGTGAACTCGCTCCTCTCCGAACTCCCTCTCTCTACTCACGAGACATGGCTACTACCTCATGCGGAGACTCTGTGTGTGATCAGGTAATTGGAGGAGAGCCACGGGACAGCTACACTCAATGGCCAAGATGGCGAGGACACCAAGCGTGAAGATCAAGAGGAAGGACTGCTTTGGAGGATGCTACAGCCGAGAGGAGAGAGGCAGGCCAGAGCTACAGGCCTCGGACGACCGGCCCAGCCCGGACCACAGGCCACTCCCAGGCTCTAGAGGACCGAGCCCTTACGGACGACTGTGCCAGCGACCACAGAACAGAAATTACGGAAATCCGAAGGCGTCCGGACGACCGTGCCAGCAACCACAAAACAGAATCTGCGGACATCCGAGGAACCCCGGACGTCCGGGACCACGCGAGCCTCCGGACGTCCGGACCCTGGCTGCGTCCAGCTGCGGGCTGAGGCCCATGTACCCCTTCACTTCGCCCCTCTTTTACACTAAGACTATAAATAGACCACTCCCACCTCCTAGACAGGGTTAGCATTGGTTTAGCTCATTGAGATAGAGCATTGCTCATCCGTACCAGATCTACTCCTCGTGAGGGACCGCACCTCTTCGGAGAAGATCCACCCGGATTCAAGACCTCCATCCGGAGAACACAATCAAGACCTCCTCACAGATAAGAACGGTTACTCTTGTATCGTCCCTTGTTGACTTTGGATCTCATGTTAGTTTCTGCCTCGATGATCTAGCACTTGTGTGATCTATTTCGTGTCGGTTGAGTGATTCTCTTGTTTCCCCCCGTGATTTCCCTTGTGTTCTTCCGCGTATTCTTCATGTTCCCCGTAGGGATCCTCTCCAAACGTGAAATATCGACCCCTAGGGTTCCGCCCTACATCATCTTGGTATCATGAGCCACGTTGATCACGTTTTTGGAGCCCCTACCCCGTGTTTTCTAGCCTAATTTTGTTTTTTTCTTCCTAAATCCGAAATCCCCACCAAAAATAGCCCCAATTTTTTTTTGTGATTTGTTGGTGAGTTGAAATTTTGTTGGATTTGGTCCATGGATTTGTGTTGGCACGTGTGGATCTAGCTTTCCGCACCCTCCCCACCCTTTTCCATCTAGAAATCCGCTCGATTTTGATTTCACCACTTCCTTCCACCCCGAGTTCGTGTTGTTCATCCCGTGCCCGATTTTCGCCCAGGACATGGACGACCGGACCCAGCGGGACGTCCGACGATGAACGGACGACCGTGACCACCCGGACGTCCCGACACCTCTGACGAAACTGAACTTTGTTTAGTTCGTCCACCACCATATCCCCACCTTCCACCACATCTTCCAAACCCAAATACACCACCATCATCCCCCAATACCTCCTAGGACCGT
This sequence comes from Aegilops speltoides, assembly GCA_021437245.1. Lineage (NCBI taxonomy): Eukaryota > Viridiplantae > Streptophyta > Magnoliopsida > Poales > Poaceae > Aegilops > Aegilops speltoides. The sequence goes on from CM038144.1 coordinate 166,202,534, forward strand.
TTTGGTCTTTAAGATTTTGAGTTGTGGCCCTGTGTCCTATTGTGTTTCGGCTATATAGGTACGGTTCGACATCATCATCACCGCGGCTAATCTTTGCAAAGGTATCATCATCGCCAAGGACGTTAACCTCGACGACATCTTTATCATACCTTGCAATTGCATTGATACCCACATGGCCTTACTTTTGCGTAGCTTACCCATTGAGACTAGCCATTGAGTATTGCTGGCAACGTGACTTGTGCACATTAGTGATCAGACTCCATAGCATACATACCATACCATAGTGGTGCATATCTTGGCATCAACTTTTGTGTCACAAGGTTGTCATCGCATACACAATTGCTATCTTGGTTCGTGAAGTATTTAAGCAAATAGGAAAGATAAGCAAAGAGCTTATAAGCAAGAACCATAGCATCATACTACATTAAGATTGTCATACCCGATCATCTTGGATCGTAGCACCGAAATACCATACATATAGCATACTTGTGATAGAGATCGTTGCATTTTTGCCTAGTAGGTTGTGCACAAGTTCCGTATCCGCCTATTGTGCAATCGTGCTAGCGTCTCTCGTGTATTGTGCAACAAGAGCATTTTCATGGATTCCACATTTTGGCTCACTTTTGGTTTGCACAATCCCACTTATCTATTTGCGTGTGTGTTTCCGAGTACCATTACTTGCTTGGTCTACTTGTTGCATTTGCAAATTTGTGAATCTTTTCCAACATTATTGAAGCTCACTTACAATTGCATCAAATTGTGTGACACCATCCTAAACAAGCTCCACCATAAGCTTTTACTTGTGTAGGTGTGAGAACCGACAAGAATTGGTACCAATAGTGCTATTTCATTGTCCGCATTTGAGTGAACTTGATTCATCGTCAACATCGGTCAAGATACATTGGTATAAGTTCTTCTCGTTCTACCACTCACATTTTGTTTGGAATGATGGATAGGCCGAGTACTTCTACCAACCCACTCTTCATCGAGCAAGACGACGACATGTCATCATACGTCACCAAGAGCCACCTCTTTGGTGCACAACGAGCGTTGCATCAAGAGCAACAAGCTATGAATGAACGCATCGACAACCTCGCCACCGACTTGCGACTCTCCGAGCAACGTACCAAGGACTACTTCGATAACAAGCTCGACACTCACAAGCAAGAGAATGATGCAAGAATGGACGAGATCCGCGCCTTGTTGGTGAACCGTCCTCCTTCAACTTCTTCATACTCAAGACGGAGCCTCTCAAGTCGACCCTTCGACGACTCCTTCTCCGGCTCAAGTACACCGTCATCGAACACTCTTCGACGAGCTGCGCGTCAAGACCGTCATGCATCTCGCAATCCTCTACATGACAAGCATTCACAAGAGCAAGTCGATGAACGAGTACCTCGTCCTCAACCACACCAAGTCATTTTTGCACAAGCTCAAGAACGACAACGACAATGGCGCCAAGAGGAAAAACGAGCACGTCTAAACCAAGAGGAACAAGACGCCGAGGCTCAACGTCTTCAACAACAACAACGTGAATCACAAGCTCTTGAGGCTCAACGTGCCCTTCAAGAATCTAGTCGAGCCATCGCCAACCGCAATCGCGAATGGCGCAATCAAGAGGAAGCCCTTAGAGAAGAAATCCAACAGAGGAACTACCAACCGCGAGTGCAACGTCAAGTTCCTCAAGCTCCTCCACAAGCTCGTCAAGCTCCACCTCAACCTCAAGTTCAACAAGAGCAAGTTGACCATGGACTTCCTCCATGCCAAGAGCAACATGAGGATGATTACCCTCACCGTCAAGGACGTCATCATCACCATCGCCAACAACACAATGAAGAGCAATGCTATGGGAAGCTAAAATTCACAATGCCCAAGTTTAATGGAGCAATGAATCCGAAGAGTACCTATCATGGGCATTGAAGGTCGAAAAAAATCTTTCGTTTGGACAACTATGAGGAAGAGAAGAGGATCGCTATGGCTTCACTCGAGTTCCAAGACTATGTGCTCATACGGTGGGAACAAGCCCTTGAGCGCCGACAAGCAAGAGGTGAACCTCCAATCACCACCTGGGCTCAAATGAAGGATGTCATGCGAGCACGTTTTGTGCCCACCTACTACAACTGCGATCTCTTCAAGAAACTCCAACTCCTACAGCAAGGAACAAAGAGTGTTAAAGAATACTACAAGGAAATGGAGATAGCCATGATATGAGCCAATGTCACGAAAGATGATGAGCAAACTATGGCACGCTTCTTGAATGGACTCAATCATCCCATCAAGAAGATCGCCGACTTCCAACCCTACTCCAACCTCATTGAGCTTGTGCATCAACCTACAAAGGCGGAACGTCAAGTGCAAGATGACTTCAAGTACGCCAAGTACTCGTCCAAGACCTACGGCTTCTCCAACAACCAAGCTTCAACAACTCCTCCAACCTCTACCTCAACCAAGCCTTCTCCAAGCAATGACGACAAGTCAAGTTACAAGAGAACTTCAACTAGCTCGAGTCGTCTTCCTCCTACTACAAGCAACTTCAAGCCGTGTGCTTCATCATCTACTCCGACTGATGAGACCGTCAATACAAGCTCCTTCAAGTGTTTCACTTGTGGCGGCCGATGCCACAAGTCCTATGAATGCACAAACAAGCGCACCATGATCCTCAACGATGATGGAACCTATGACTCCATGAGTGAAGAGGAGATGGAAGCCCTTGAGCAAGTGGATGAAGATGATCAAGTCTTTTGTGATGAGGATTCGAGCCCCGCTCTGATTGTCTCCAAAGTCTGGACTCTTCAACATCAACAAGAAGAAGACCAACGATGCCACATCTTCCACACAAAGGCCGGCATCAATGGAAGGTCCGTCAAGGTCATCATCGATGGAGGTAGTTGCCACAACTTGGCAAGTGAAGAACTATGCTCCAAGCTTCAATTGGTCAAGATGAAGCACCCGCACCCATACAAAGTCCAATGGCTAGGTGACTCCAGCACTATACGACTTGAGCATACGGTCCAAGTCTCCTTCAAAATTGGTTCATATGAGGACACTTTGAAGTGTGATGTCGTCCCGCTGTCCATTTGCCACCTCCTTCTTGGTCGACCATGGCAATTTGACCATGGTGTCATCCACAATGGGCGTACGAATCACTATAGCTTCAAGATGAAAGGGAAGGAGTATGTGCTACGACCTATGTCTCCTAGTCAAGTGATAGCCGACAAGCAAGCCACCCATCTTGGAGAGAAGAGTGAGAAAGTGATCCACCAAAAAGTGAGAGCCACAAGCCAAACTTGAGCGCCTCTTCGCCTAGAGAGAAAAATCTAGTCCTATTTGCCACAAAAAGTGAGATGAGAGAAGTGTGTGAGAACCCATCGAGTGTTATGCACTTTGTCCTTGTGTGCAAGGATGGGGAACCAAAAACTAACACCTCTCATGAGCTACCTTTAGTGTTTCAATCTCTTTTGTAGGAATTCCAAGATGTTTTCCCCGATGAGCTACCTCCGGGTCTACCTCCTCTATGAGGCATTGAGCATCGAATCGACCTCATCCCCGGAGTGCCCCTTCCAAACAAAGCTCCATACCGCGTCAACCCCGAAGAAACTAAGGAGATCCAATGGCAAGTACAACAACTAATCGACAATAGTCATGTACGTGAAAGCTTAAGCCCTTGTGTCGTTCTGGTTATACTTGTCCCTAAGCAAGATGGAAGTTATCGCATGTGTTCCGATTGTAGACCCCTCAATGCTATTACCATTCGTTATAGGCATCCCATTCCTCGCCTAGATGATATGCTTGATGAACTTAGCGGTGTCGCCTTTTTCTCAAAAGTTGATCTTAAATGTGGCTATTATCAAATCCGCATACAAGAGGGTGATGAATGGAAAACTTCTTACAAAACCAAAATTTGGCTTGTACGAGTGGTTGGTTATGCCTATGGGTTTGTCGGAAGCTCCCGGAACTTTCATGCGTCTTATGCATTTTGTGTTTCGACCTTATATTGGAGTCTTTGTTGTGGTTTACTTTGATGATATTCTTGTGTTTAGCAAATACATGAAAGAGCATCTAAAGCATGTTAGGGCTGTTTTTCAAAAGCTTCGCAAGGAACGTCTTTATGCCAACATGAAAAAGTGCACGTTTGGTGTTGACAAACTTGTTTTCTTGGGTTTTGTCGTTTCTTACAAGGGTGTCCATGTTGATGAATCTAAAATTGAAGTAATTAAAACTTGGCCCCAACCAACCAATTTGCAACAAGTGTGTAGCTTTCTTGGTCTTGCGGGTTTTTATCGTCACTTTGTGAAATATTTTAGCACTATTGCCGCTCCTTTGCATGCCTTGAGTAAGAAGAATGCTCCTTTTGTTTGGGGATCTTTAAAATCCACCGCTTTTGAATAGCTCAAGTATTTGCTTACTCATGCTCCGATTCTTGCTTTACCCAACTTTGAGAAAACTTTTAAGTTTCATTCTAATGCAAGTGGTACCAGAATTGGTGGAGTTTTGATGCAAGAAAAATGAGCCATTGTATATTTTAGTGAAAAACTCTCCGATGCTCAACTTAACTATCCCATCTATGACAAAGAATTGTATGCTTTAGTGCGTGTGCTACATGTTTGGGAACATTATCTTAGACCTCATGAGTTTTTCATACATACCGATCATGAAACGCTTAAGTACTTAAAAGATCAAACTAAGTTGAACAAGTTTCATGCCAAATGGAGTGAATTTATTGAATCTTTCCCCTATGTGATCAAGTACATTAAGGGTAAGGAAAATGTAGTTGTGGATGCACTTTCACGCATATGCACGCTTGTCACTAAACTTGAGTTGAATGTTATTGGTTTTGAGCACATAAAAGATTTGTATGCTAATGACCCATCTTTTGCTACTCCTTATGCTAATGTTTGACGCATACATCTTGGCAACAATATTACATAAAGGATGATTATCTTATGAGAGCTAACAAACATTCCATTCCCGAGTCTTCTCTTCGTTTGCTCCTTTTGCAAGAGGCACATGGAGGCGGACTCATGGGACATTTTGGACGCGACAAGACATTCGCCATGCTCTCCAAGAACTACTTTTGGCCCAAGATGTTCCGTGACGTCTCACGCTTCACCAGCCATGTCGCAAAGCTAAGTCTAAAGCTCAATCCCATGGTCTTTACACGCCTCTTCCTATTCCTTATCAACCTTGGGAAGACATTAGCATGGATTTTGTACTTGGTTTGCCTAGAACTCAAAATGGAAAGGATTCCGTGTTTGTTGTTGTGAACCGATTTTCTAAGATGGCACATTTCATTCCCTGCAACAAGATAGATGATGCTTCACACGTTGTGAATCTCTTTTGTAGGGAAATCTTGCGCATCCATGGAGTAACAAAGACAATCGTCTCCGACCGCGACGTTAAGTTCTTAAGTAACTTTTGGAAGACGCTATGCGCCAAGCTTGGAATCAAGCTCTTGTTCTCATGCGCATACCATCCTTAAACCGACGGCCAAACGGAGGTGACGAACCGTACGCTCTCCACTCTACTTTGCGTGTTGATCAAGAGGAACATCAAGGAGTGGGAGGCATGTCTACCCATCGCCGAGTATGCCTACCACCGTGCAAGACATTCGACTACTGGCAAGTCCCCCTTCGAGGTCGTCTACGGTTTCAACCCGTTGTCCCCATTGGACATTCTACCTCTTCCTCTACAAGAGCACACCAACCTTGACGCAAGTGCATGCGCAAGCTACATCAAGAAGATGCATGAGATACAAGGAACACCATCGAGCGCCAAGTAAAACGACTAGCGACAAAGCTCAACACGTCAAGCAACCCACGATCTTCAACATTGGCGATCTCATGTGGCTACACCTTCGCACGGACAACTTCCCCAACGAACGCAAGTCCAAACTGCTACCTCGAGCCGATGGACCCTTCAAGGTGCTAGCACGCTACAACAACAACACCTACAAGATCGACCTCCCACGAGACAAGTACAACGTGAGCGACATCTTCAACGTCAAGGACCTCGCGCCATACCATGGTGATGAAACTTTTGATCCGAGGTCAGATCTTTCCCAAGGGGGGGGGGGGAGATGATGCGGAGCATCCCTCGCTCATCCCCATGGACGTACCTACATCTCCCTCAACACCACTTGGACCCATGACAAGAGCTCAAGCAAAGGCTATTGAAGATAAGGTGAACTCGCTCCTCTCCGAACTCCCTCTCTCTACTCACGAGACATGGCTACTACCTCATGCGGAGACTCTGTGTGTGATCAGGTACTTGGAGGAGAGCCACCGGACAGCTACACTCAATGGCCAAGATGGCGAACACACCAAGCGTGAAGATCAAGAGGAAGGACTGCTTTGGAAGCTACAGGACCCGGACGACCGGCCAGGCACGGACGTCCGACCCCTGGAGGATGCTACAGCCGAGAGAAGACAGTAAGGCCAGAGCTACATGCCTCGGACGACCGGCCCAGCCTGGACGACTGGCCACTCTCAATATGCCATGAAACAGCTTCTAACCTTTTCCACCATCCCAACAAACCGTTGTTTGGCTATGTTACCGCTTCGCTCAGCCCGTCTTATAGCGTTGCTAGTTGCAGGTGCAGTTGTAGGTTGTTCCATGTTGGGACATGGATATCATGCGATAACACAATATCTCTTATTCAATTAATGCATCTATATACTTGGTAAAGGGTGGAAGGCTCGGCCTTATGCCTGGTGTTTGTTCCACTCTTGATGCCCTAGTTTCTGTCATACCGGTGTTATGTTCCTTGATTTTGCGTCCCTAAAACGGTGAGGGTTTATGGGCCCCTCTTGACAGTTCGCTTTGAATAAAACTCTTCGAGCAAGCCCCAACTTCGGTTTTACCATTTGCCTAATAACAACTAAAACTTGCATAGGGACTTTCCAGACCCCGAGGATTCTTAATCAACCCCCGGGCCAGTGCTCCTCAAGAGTGTTGGTCCACCTACCTAGTAGTCGGCGGTGCCACCTCGGGGCAACTCAATGGTATTTTGGCTATCGTCCACTTTGCATAGACAGTGTTGTCCTGAGAACGAGATACGCGTGGCTCCTATCGGGGTATCGATGCACCGGGTGGTCTTGCTGGTTTTGTTTTATCATTGTCGAAATGTCTTGTGCACTGGGATCCCGAGTTTGATCTGATGTCCCACGATGGAGGATTGTCTCCATGGATCGTGAGCTCGTCATGGGCTAAGTTGGGACACCCCTGTAGGGTTTAAACTTTCGAGAGCTGTGCCCGCGGTTATGTGGCAGATGGGAGTTTTTAATATCCGGTTGTAGAGAAGTTAACACCAAAATTAGAATTAAATTACACCAACCGCGTGCGTAACCATGACTGTCTCTTTTCCAGTGAGTCGAGAAGAGAACATGGTGGGGTTATGTTTGAACGTAAGTAGTTTAGGATCACTTCTTGATCATTACTAGTTTGCGACTGTTTGCGTAGCTTCTCAACTTATTCTTTTACTTGTAAATTAGCCACCATACATTGTTTAGTTGGTTGCTGCAACCTCACCACATATCCTTTCCATACCCATTAAGCTTTGCTAGTCTTGATACCCATTAAGCTTTGTTGAGTCCTCGTGGCTCACAGATTACTATAACAACTGTTGCAGGTACAAGTAATGCGATGATCTGATGCGAGTGTGATGCTTGCTTGTTTGGAGTTCTTCTTCTGCTTCTTCTTCGATCAAGGGATATAGGTTCCGGGTCGGGAGCCCGGGCTAGCAGGGTGGATGTCGTTCTTATTTTTTGTTTGATTTCATCCGTAGTCGGATCCTGCTCTTCTTTATGGTGATTGCTATGTATTGATGTATTGTTGTATTGATGATGTAGCTTGTGGCGAGTGTAAGCCTTTATCTGGTACTTTCATCTATTCAGTACATGGTATGTTGTAATGATATCGACCTTGCTATGCGCCCGAAATGCGCTTGTGCCCCAATCATGAATTCGTCACATGATTGGGATAGAATCGCATCTTGGGCGCTACAAGTTGGTATCAGAGCCTTACCGAACTTAGGAGCCCCTTTGATTGATGGAACCACTATCGTTGTTGAGTCTAGAAGAAAAAACTATTTTGAGTCTAGTTATATCGGAAAGTAGGAATTCCTTTTACTCCTCATCCCCTTTGTCGCTCTGGTGAGGACTTGTGACGTAGATGTTTTGACTTCATTCTCCTCTTTTTCACTCAATTTTTCTAGGATCACACGGGTACTGTTGGAATCATTGCGATATCGATGTGATGGGAATTCTGTCTTGGTGCCTCCCTATTGTGTGGATTGGACCAGGGGAGGTGAGCTCCAAGTTGTTTTCGTCATAGTGCTATTGTTTCAGTTCCGGAATACCAGAGGATGCCGACATCGAAACGCTTCCATACTTTTCATGTTGGCAAATAGTGTTGTGACTTATCCCTAGTATTGGAGGAGATAGCATGGATGATCTTCCATGACTAGTATCATTGTGTGTTCGAAGGTCTGAGGTACACGATTCTCGAGGTTTTCTTGGTTATGTGTTGACGGATGGATACAGTTGGAGTGTAGGATTTGTTAGTTGTGTGAGATATTTGTGCCTCCCTGTATCCCCAACACCATATTGCATAACCAGAAAGTTTCGGGAGTTCATAGGTGGGAATTCAAGTTGTTATATAGGATATCTTTCTCACAGATGGATGATGTGAGATTGGGGTTCGATGTCTAGTGGTCTAACTCTCCATGGTTGGTTTAAAGTGGTCTCATTGTGTCTAAAAGAGTCCTTGGCTATGCTGACTCGCGGATGCATCGTATGTCACGTGCACTGCCTTGTACATGATGGTGATGTACGATCGAGCCTGGCTGGGCCCCACCACGAAAATTTCGGATGAAATCCCTATCATATGTTTGTTCCGGCTTATTCTGCAAGCCAAATCCTTTGTTTTGTTCTATTTTTGGTATTCGAGTTGCTTCCAAGTCAAGTGTTGATTCCATACCTTTTCTAAACAGTGTTCTCATATTTCTATGGGTAATGCTAATCCTTCTTGATCATCAAGATTTTCATGTCAATTCTTTTCCAGCCGGTGTGCTTTTCTTCAAGTTAATTCTATCCTCTTAATAATTGCTAGATCATTTCTCAGTTCTTCACAATGGTGTTTGTTTCATCCGTACCAAGTTGCCTTTGTTTTCCCACCATCCCACCCTTTACTTCAAGGACTCATATTTCTTAATCAAGTATCCATTTTATTCATGAGAAGTCTATCTAGTTTTTTTCCTTCAATGTTCTTATCTTGTGTTTCCTTGTGAAGATGCTTAGGAGCTTCAAGTTTATCATTCTTCGTTCTATTTTCTTTTTTGGTGGAGTCAATTCAAGCTTTTGGTGTTGTTCATATCCCTTTTGTCCTTTCATAGGCTTTCTCATGCCGGTGCACCTCTTATTTATTCACCTCTCTCCATTCATATCCGGAGTGCTCAAGATATCTCAGAAGATTCGTGTTTCCATTCTTAATCCGTTCAAGCTATTTTGAGCTTGTTATCTCATTCAAGCCATTCAAATCAACCGGTGCATTATCTCTTCCTAAGCAATCCTTCCAACGGTGTTTCTTTTGAGTGGGCCCTAACCCACAAATCTTTTCCTAGGATCTTACCTAACTCTCCTAATTTATCAGGAGCGATTCTCAAAGTCTGTCAAAGTTTGACATAAGAATGAGTTCTCATCAGTCAGATGCCTTTTCCAAGGTCGCTTTCAAATTCTTTTCATCATTCATTCAACCTTTATATTCTTCATTCTTCTAGAGTATCTCCAAATTCTTCAAGGTGTTTCTCATTGTCATTCTCATCTTTGAAGAACGAAGAAGATTTTGCCTCCAAATCTTGCCCGTCCTCTTGAAGATTCATGGTGCTATCTTGATGCTATCCTCTTAATTTGTTCCAATCATGAGAAATTCTTTTCATGTCCATCCAAAGCATTTCAGAGCTATTTTCATTTTAATTCTCTGAGGCCATCATTTTATTCTTCATACTCAATGTTTAGCTCTCATTCCCATTTTCCCCATGCATTGTTCAAAGTATTCTCTAGTCAGCTCATGATCTATTCGTTCTCTTGTATCTATATTCCCTCAAGTAACTTCGCTCATTTTCCAATTCTCCACAGTGATTTTTTATCTTTTGTTCGTCCATTTTCAGTTCCTATTGGTGGTTCATTGAAGATTTTCCCAAGTCGCGCTATATCTCTTGTCTCTCCTCAGTCTTTCAATGATAATAAGTAGCATGCCTATCCGTTGCTTGTCATCAATTTAAATTGATGAAGGATATGCATGACATAATTCTTATTCTTGTTTCATCAAGATTATTTTATTCCTTCTTCTAGAGTTTGTTCAGGAGGAATACATTCTTGGTTTCAAGTTGTTCGTCTTGTCTCCCGGTGTTCTAAGCTCTCTTAATTTTCTCATCGCGAAGATCCATCTAAATCATTGCAAGGCTTCAATCTTATTCTTTTCATCCTTCACTTCTCATCCTGTAACATCCCAAATTTTCAATTTGGAATGTTATACATTAGATCATCATTGCATATCATATTTTATTGCATTTTGGCTTGATCCTAGAAATTCTACGCAACTCAAGGACCCACGGAGAGAGTTGGGGATTTCGTTATTTTCATATTTGAGTTTTCTCAAATTTTGAAAATAGGATCATTTGATTTTAATTATTTTATCTTCAATTATTTCTATTATAAAAATAAGAGAGAGGGAATAAAATGAATTTCCCAAAATAAAAAAAATATTGAGGATTTAATATTAAAATCAAACCAGATTTTATATCCTTTTTATGGCTGTTTTATTTGAATTAGGAAAAATTCGCGTTTTTCAAAATTGCATTTAAGCCCCAAATAAATGTGCGCCTTGTCCGGCTTTATTTTAGAAGTCGGGGAAAATTTATTTCGAGGTTTTTGGAGTCCATTTGGTATTTCTTTTATTTGTTTTGCTCCGCGAAATTAATTTTAAAAAAACTCGAACCGACCTAACAAGAGTCGTGTCCTTGGGACTCAACCCAGCCGACCCTTTAAGACCATGAGGCCGAGCCAGCTGCCCCGCCCGAAACCCTAGCGCCGCCTCCTCCCATTTGCCCGCCCACACTGCTGCCGCCGCCCGCCGCCGCAGCCGGGATCCTTGCCGCCGGCGTCGCCGTCGCCGCCTCGCCGCCCGACGCGGATCCCTCGCCGCTGCCACCGCCAGCCCCACCGGAGCTCGCCGCTGACCTCGCCGGACCCCCACCCCAAGGTAGCCGCCACCGCCGCTGGTCTTTGCTGGTTAATCGCCCGTTTTTTTATAAAAATCGCGGTCGTTTTTTTATTAGATCAGTTTTATTTTTTTTCCGGTTTAGTCTATTTAGCGAACACCCGTTCGTTCGTTCGTTCGTTTTAACGAACGGTTTTCGTCGTTTAGCCGCAGACAGCGAACGTTCGTTCGTTGGCCTGTTTGTTCGTTTTTCTTTTTTCTCGGATTTTCTGCGATTATTCTCGATCGTGATTTCTGATCCGATTTTCGTTCTAGTATAACTTTTCGCTCGTTTATCGGAATCATGTGATTCAAGCGCCTAGAGTTTTGTCTCGAAACCCTCTTTCTGTTTAACCAACTCAAACAAATTTTTGCTACTGTAAAATTTGACTTAGGTCCAGATTAGTAAACGAAGCTTGTTTCTTTCGCCGTTTGACTTTCGTTGCTTCGTTTGGTTTGATTCTTTTTGCAAACCGGAGTTCTTAACTTGAACTTTCTGGTTAGATCTTTTACTTGAGTTTTACCTGTGCATTAGAAGAGTGCTTATTGTATGCTTGTTTGTTTGCAATAGAGTACCTGGAGTGCACCGCTTACTACTTTGAATCTCTAGGTTTCACGGATCATCAGCAAGGCAAGTAACACTTTGATCATACCTATTTACTACCCAGTTTTATTGCATTAGATCAATCCTCAAACAATTGCATGATTAGGATCTGATTAACATATGGGTTTTGGGAAGTAGATGAGGTAGAACCTATTACCTATTTTATTTTCAAACCTTTGGGAGTTACTTCTATGTTTGCTTATATTTCCATGCTATGCTAGTAGACGTGGATTGGGTGAGTGTATCCATGACATATGTGAGATTGTTAATTAATGGTTTACTTAAGGTGGCAACTTAAATTCACATCTGGGTGGATTGAGGCACACAGAAACCAGTGTTACTGTATTTTTGGAAATCCTGAGTGCCGTTTGATTCTCCTATGGACCGCCACCCAGGCTCAAAGGGATCATGAGATTATTCATGCTAGAAACTTCCGTGTGCAGCCGCAAGCTATTATGGGCTCTAGCATAGTTGATTAAGTTGCGTGAGCTCTTGAAGAGGTAGACTAGCAGATGTAGGGGATGTAGGTTGGTCTTGTCTACCGGAGTAGAGAGTTAATGCTTCTAAAAGGCTGTGTCTCGGTCATCCGTTTCTCAAACATCATGTAGTGCGAGAAATCAAGCGGAGGAGATCGAGTCTTGCAGGGAAAAGTGCGCAAACCTCTGCAGAGTGTATAAACTAATCATGGTTAGCCGTGTCCCCGGTTATGGACGTTTTGAGTATCTAGTACTTGGATTATCATGTGAATCTCATCATGTTACTTAATTTAATTTTGTTGGGATAATGTTGATGCTTAATTGGGATTGAGTTGGAGTACCCTTCTCAATGTTTAACAACCACCATGATAGTTAAATAAAATTTATTCCTTTGTAGTAGGGAAAAATTGGCTTTATGCAAAACTGTAACCATAGAGCTTTCCACCAACCATATATGCATGTAGTATAGCATTATTCTGTTCATTACTGTCTATGTGTTACATTGCCAGCATATTCCATGTGCTGACCCATTTTTGGGTTGCAACGTTCATGTTGCAGACTTTTCAAACGCCGAGTAAGGTGCCTTAGGTCTTGATCTTATACTCAGTGATGCCGTTGGAGTTGATGGACTCGCTTATCTTCCAAGCCTTCCACTGTTATCGTTATTAGATGGCCTTAAGCCATATTTATTGTAATAAGTTCTCTTCTGAGACATTGGATGTAATAAGTGTGTGATTTGCTACTCTGTTATAAATCCTTCAAGTAATGTGCGTGTCAGCATTACCAGTCCAGGAATGACACTGATGCACAGAGATCAGACTATTTAACGTCTGGTTGCTACAAGATGGTATCAGAGCACAGGCTGACTGTAGGACACGACCACTAAGCTAAAGCCATAGATCACTACTCTCTCTTCTCATTTCTGACTCCTCGTCTTTTCTACTCTTTTAGGATGGCGGATGCAAGGAACAAGTTCACACAACCGGATGAAGATACACCCTTTGGACGCCACTTGAAGGAAGTCACTAGATACCTGAACATCGGAGTACCAAGTTTCACCGGGACCTACATTGCCACTTTACCCGAAGAAGAGTGTTGGATGATTCAAGTTCAAGTTCCATGAAGGACGTTCATGCCCGTCACTGAGCCCATAGAGTTTTCCTTCGATGCACCAACCTGGAGTCTAGGAAAGAGCATGGCAGCTCACATCACCATGGGACGCATTAGAGAAGTTTACCAAAAGGATCTCAAGGATACTATCTACCAGATTTGTGGGCACCGAGATGAGCAATGGGAGATGATCAGCACCAGGAAGGATAGATCAATTGCAGCTTTCATCCAGGAGTTAAACTAGCACATTCGTCGCTAGGAGAACCAGATGTGCGCAGGCATGATAGACCTGAAGAAGGAAATGACCAAGATCATGGAGTTGGAGGAAGAACTCAAGTCTACACGTGATGGATATGAGGAGGAAATAGCGACACTCGTGGAGAAGAATGATGATCTGAAGAAGAAGCTAAAAGTATTTATGGGATTTCCCGCGACTGGAGGAGAAGACGATGATTTCACTTGCCCCGAGAACTACATCATCATCGTCGACACCGACTCGGACCCAGATGATAGCGATGATGACTTTGTTGATGAAGATGGAGAAGATATCATGGAGTCTTCGACCGATCAATTTTTCTAGTCGACCACCATAGCAGTAGTAGTATTCCCCCATGTATATAGTATAGTCCTAGCACTTTTGTAACGATAATTAGACCGTTGTATGACCTTGCTTGATTGATTGAAGTGTTATTGTTTGTGTTTGTCTCATGTGCATATGGGTAGTGTTTTTCTCTCTAGACCTCATTCTATTCTATTTTCTCATCTTTTTTAAAACCCTCAGATGCCTCCGAGACGTGACAATGGATTTGCTTTCCCACCAGAGCTCACTCAGTTGATCTAGCAGCGAATGCGATGATGCGTATGTTAGTCGAAATCGAATCGGGAACAACAACAACAACAACCCACCACCACCACACCTGTTGATCACTTAGCCCGTTTCTTGAGGCTGAAACCACCGGTGTTCTCCACTAGCACCGAGCCGATAGTTGCAGATGATTGGCTCCGCAAGATGGGAGGGGAGTTGACCACTGCAGGATGCACAGATGCGGAGAAGGTGCGTTTTGCCGCACATCAGCTTGATGGACCCACAGCATCATGGTGGGAGAATTTCATAGCCACTTATCCTATCGACATCGTCACATGGGATTAGTTTCAGCAGGCTTTTCGTACTGCCCATGTTTCAGCAGGATCAATGGCCATGAAGAAGCGTGAGTTTCGCAACTTGCGCCAAGGAGGACGTACTGTTGGCCAGTATGTGGATGACTTTAGTAAACTAGCACGTTATGCTCCCGATGACGTTGCTACGGATGCATCTAAGCAAGAGAAGTTTCTAGAAGGACTGAATGATGAGTTGAGCATGCAGTTGATGGTAGCAACCTTCAACAACTACCAGGAGTTGGTAGATAGAGCTCTCGTGATTGAAGGGAAGCAACAACAGATTGACAATCGCAAGAGGAAGTATGGACACGGGAAGTACAATTCTGGAGCTTAGCAGAAGCCTCGTTTTACCCCGAACTCGGGAGGACATTTTCAGCATACCCATGGAGGAGGTAGTTTGCACAACCATAGTGGCCCCAAGAATGGTAATGGGAATGGAGGAAGCAACGGACAGAACTGTACCATCCCATCAACACCAACCAAGAAGGATCTGAGCCACATTACCTGCTACAAATGCCAGAAGACTGGAGATTATGCCACTGAATGTCCTAAAGCAAAGAATGGAAATGGCAATGGAAGCTCTGGGAAGAAGCCCAACCCTTTCAACAAGGGACAGGTGAACCACGTTAGCGTGGAGGAGGTTGAAGCCCAGCCGGATCTGATGTGAGTAAGTTTTGGTTAAGTCATTTCTCGCAATCGTTCTTTTGATCTTGGCACATCGCATTCATACATATCAAGGGGATTTGTGGATAAGTATAAGCTGCCAACCCAAGCCCTTAGGTCACCCATGTTAGTAACCTCACCAGGAGCAGAGTATATGGCTAGTCTATGGTGTGATCGGTTACCATTAAGGATTGGCAACTACGTGTTTCCCTCAGACCTAATAGTATTGGAATCACAAGGACTGGATGTGATATTAGGCATGGATTGGTTATCGAAGTATGGAGGGAACATTAAATGCGCCAATAAGTCGATTTTGCTTACCACGCCAGAAGGAAGAAGGATCAAGTATGTATCCCGGCATGTGCCAAAGAGGACTCAAGTAAATTCCTTATCATGAGTTGTACAGGAGGAAGTACTAGTGGTGAAGGATTTTCCTGACGTATTTCCAGAGGAGTTGCTAGGCATGCCACCGGATAGAGACATTGAGTTTTTGATTGAGCTTTGGCCAGGCACAGGACCAATATCTAAGAGACCGTACAGGATGCCCGCAAAAGATTTGGAGCAAATTAAGAAGTAGATTAAGGAGTTACTGGATAAAGGCTATATTCACCCAAGTTCTTCACCTTGGGGATTGCCAATGCTTCTCGTGGAGAAGAAGGATGTATCATTAAGGATGGTTGTTGATTATCAAGGATTGAATGAAGTGACAATCAAGAACAAGTACCCACTGCCGATGATCAATGGCTTGTTTGACCGATTGCAAGGAGCTAAGGTATTTTCCAAGATCGATCTGTGATTAGGATACCACCAGTTGAAGATTCAAGAGCAGGATATACCTAAGACGGCTTTTACCACCAGGTACGGGCTGTATGAGTATACCGTTATGTCATTTGGTCTGACTAACGCACCTGCCTATTTCATGAACATGATGAACAAGGTGTTTATGGAGTTTCTGGATAAGTTTGCCGTGGTGTTCATTGATGATATTTTGGTCTACTCAAAGAATGAAGAAGAGCATAAGGAGCATTTGCGCTTGGTACTGGAGAAGCTTAGAGAACATGAGTTACACGCCAAGTTCAGCAAGTGTGAGTTTTGGTTGAAGGAAGTTGGATTCCTCGGACATGTTATATCCGGAGAAGGAATAGCAGTAGACCCCACCAAAGTTGTCACTGTGACAAACTGGGAAGCCCCAACAACAGTTGGAGAGATCCGGAGTTTTCTTGGACTCGTAGGATACTACCGGACGTTCATTGAGAATTTCTCGAAGATTGCAAAGCCCATGACGGAATTGTTGAAGAAGGACACGAAGTTTAAATGGACTGAGGAATGTGAGGCCAGTTTCCAGTAGTTGAAGAAATGTTT
Organism: Aegilops speltoides; assembly: GCA_021437245.1. Classification (NCBI taxonomy): domain Eukaryota; kingdom Viridiplantae; phylum Streptophyta; class Magnoliopsida; order Poales; family Poaceae; genus Aegilops; species Aegilops speltoides. The sequence continues at coordinate 166,219,163 of CM038144.1, forward strand.
GGTTACATCACTAGTGTTGATTCTGCCAGATCAGCGCAAGGATTATGAAGTATATTGCGACGCTTCTCGTCGAGGACTTGAAGCAGTGCTTATGCAGGAGGGAAGAGTTATTTCGTATGCCTCACGACAGCTTAAACCCCATGAGTTGAATTATGCTACACATGATTTGGAGTTAGCAGCCTTAGTGCATGCTTTGAAGACATGGAGACATTTTCTCATTGGAAACCATTGTAAGGTGTACACGGATCACAAGAGTTTGAAGTACATCTTCACACGAAAGGACTTGAATCTCAGGAAAAGGAGATGGTTGGGGCTCATCAAGGATTATGATATGCGATTGCATTATCACCCAGGAAAGGCTAACGTAGTAGCCGATGCGTTGAGCCGCAAGAGCCATGTCAACACACTCATGACCGAAGAGTTACCGAAGGAGTTAGCCGAGGATCTTCACGAGCTATGTTTGGAGATAGTTCCGAGAGGCCATGTTGCAACATTGGAGATTCAGTCTACTTTGATGGATAAGATCTGAGAAGCTCAGAAGACTGACCAGGACATTGCCGAGATAAGCGAGAAGATGAGCAAAGGAAAAGCTAAGGGATTTCATGAGGATGAGCATGATACCCTATGGTTTGAGGACCGCGTTTATGTGCCTAATGACTCGCAGATCAGGAAGTTGATTCTGCAAGAGGCCCATAATTCGCCATATTCGATTCACCCAGGAAATACCAAGATGTATTTGGATTTGAAGGACACTTTCTGGTGGACCGGAATGAAGAAGGATATTGCGGAGTATGTAGCAGTATGTGATGTATGTTAGAGAGTGAAGGCAGAGCATCAGAAGCTAGCAGGATTGCTATAGCCATTGCCGATACCCGAATGGAAGTGGGATAAGTTAGGCATGGATTTTATCACGGGATTGCCCAGGACTCGTTCAGGATATGACTCGATATGGGTTGTAGTCGATCGTTTGACGAAGGTAGCTCATTTCATCCTAGTGAAGACCACTTACACCAGTGCTAAGTTGCCAAAGATATACATGACCAGGATCGTATGTCTGCATGGAGTTCCGAGGAGCATCGTATCAGATAGAGGAACCCAGTTTACCTCAAAGTTCTGGAATCAGTTGCACGAAACTTTGGGTACCCGGCTAGAGCTCGAGACACCTTTCATCCATGAGCAGATGGATGGACCGAGAGAGTCAATTAGATTTTGGAAGACATGCTAAGAGCTTGTGCGCTAGATTATGGATCTAGTTGGGACGACAATTTGCCATATGCAGAGTTCTCTTACAACAATAGTTATCAAACCAGTTTGAAGATGGCCCCTTTCAAAGCTCTGTACGGAAGGAGGTGCAGGACACTGTTGTTGTGGGATGAAGTTGGAGACCGTCAGTTGTTTGGGCCAGGTTTGATTAAAGAGTCTGAACAAAAGGTGAAATTTATTCGCGATAGGCTCAAGGTAGCGCAGTCCAAGCAGAAGAGCTACGTAGATTCTAAACGCAAGGAGACAGTTTATGAAGTCGGAGACAGAGTTTATCTTCGTGTATCTCCACTTCGACGAGTTAAGCGTTTTGGAGTTAAGGGAAAGTTAGCGCCACGTTTTGTCGGACCATACAAAGTTTTGGAGCGTATGGGAGAAGTTGCTTACAAGTTGGAATTGCCCGAAGGATTGTCAGGAGTTCATGATGTGTTCCACGTTTCCCAGTTGAAGAAGTGCCATGCAGAGATGGTTGATATGCCGTTGAGGGATACCGTGCCACTGGAAGCGATTCAGTTGGATAGTGATTTGACCTACGAGGAGAAACCAGTCAGGTTTCTCGAATATGCCAGCCGAGTCACACGCAGCAAGGTTATCAAGTTTTGCAAAGTTCAGTGGAGCCACCATACCAAAGATGAAGCCACCTGGGAGCGAGAGGAAGATCTATGGGAGGACCACCCTCACCTATTTTCTAGCCAACCCGAATCTCGAGGACGAGATTCATCTTAAGGGGGGGTAGGTTTGTAACATCCCAAATTTTCAATTTGGAATGTTATACATTAGATCATCATTGCATATCATATTTTATTGCATTTTGGCTCGATCCTAGAAATTCTACGAAACTCAAGGACCCACGGAGAGAGTTGGGGATTTCGTTATTTTCATATTTGAGTTTTCTAAAATTTTGAAAATAGGATCATTTGATTTTAATTATTTTAGCTTCAATTATTTCTATTATAAAAATATGAGAGAGGGAATAAAATGACTTCCCAAAATAAATAAATATTGAGGATGTAATATTAAAATCAAACAAGATTTTATATCGGAGTTTTATCGCTATTTTATTTGAATTAGGAAAAATGCGCATTTTTCAAAATTGCATTTAGGCCCCAAATAAATGTTCATCTCGTCCGACTTGATTTTAGAAGTCGGGGAAAATATATTTCGGAATTTTTGGAGTCCGTTTAGTATTTCTTTTATTTCTTTTTCTGTGCGAAATTAATTTAAAAAAATGCGAACCGACCTAACCGGGCCGTGTCCGCCCGCGACTCCGACCCGGCCGGCCCTTTAAGAGCTGCGAGGCCCGAGCCAACCGCCCCCGCCCCGAAACCCTAAGCGCCCGCCTTGCCGCCGGTGATCGTCGCCGCCGCCCGTCTTGCGTCGCTTCGCCACCTCGACGCTGTCGGATCGCGCCGCCGCCGACGTCCCGCCGCCCGCCGCGGATCCAGCCGCCGCGTTCGCCGTCGCCGCCGACACCCGCCGCGGATCCCCGCCGCCGCCGCCGCCAACCCCACCGGAGCTCGCCGCCGACCTCGCCGGACCCCGACCCCGAGGTAGCCGCCACCGCCGCCGGTCTTTGCCGGTTAATCGCCCGATTTTTTTTATAAAAACCGTCATTGTTTTGTTATTAGATCGGTTTTATTTTTTTTCCGGTTTAGTCTATTTAGCGAATGCCCGTTCGTTCATTCGTTTTAACGAACGGTTTTCGTCGTTTAGCCGCAGGCAGTGAACGTTCGTTCGTTAGCCTGTTCGTCCATTTTTCTTTTTCTCGGATTTTCCGCGATTATTCCCGATCGCGATTTCTGATCCGATTTTCGTTCTAGTATAACTTTTCGCTCGTTTATCGGAATCAGGCGATTCAAGCGCTTAGAGTTTCGTCTCGAAACCCTCTTTCCGTTTAACCAACTCAAACAAGTTTTTGCTACCGTAAAATTTGACTTAGGTCCAGATTAGTAAATGAAGCTTGTTTCTTTCAGCGTTTGACTTTCATTGCTTCGTTTGGTTTGATTCTTTTTGCAAACCGGAGTTCTTAATTTGAACTTTCTGGTTAGATCTTTTACTTGAGTTTTACCTGTGCATTAGATGAGTGCTTATTGTATGCTTGTTTGTTTATGATAGAGTACCCGGAGTGCGCCGCTTGCTACTTCGAATCTCTAGGTTTCACGGATCATCAGCAAGGCAAGTAACACTTTCATCATACCTCTTTACTACCCAGTTTTGTTGCATAAGATCAATCCTCAAACAATTGCATGATTAGGATCTGATTAACATGTGGGTTTTGGAAGTAGATGAGGTAGAACCTATTACCTGTTTTATTTTCAAACCTTTGGGAGTTACTTCTACGTTTGTTTATATTGCCATGCTATGCTAGTAGACGTGGATTGGGTGAGTGTATCCATGACATATGTGAGATTGTTAATTAATGGTTTACTTAAGGTGGCAACTTAAATTCACATCTGGGTGGATTGAGGCACCTGGGAAACCCAGTGTTGCCTGTATTTTTGGAAATCCCGGGGTACCGTTTGATTCTCCTATGGACCGCCACCCAGGCTCAAAGGGATCATGAGATTATTCATGCTAGAAACTTCCGTGTGCAGCCGCAAGCTATTATGGGCTCTAGCATAGTTGATCAAGTTGCGTGAGCTCTTGAAGAGGTAGACTAGCAGATGTAGGGGATGTAGGTTGGTACTGTCTACCCGGAGTAGAGAGTTAATGCTTCTAAAAGGCTGTGTCTCGGTCATCCGTTTCTCAAACATCATGTAGTGCGAGAAATCAAGCGGAGGAGATCGAGTCTTGCAGGGAAAAGTGCGCAAACCTCTGCAGAGTGTATAAACTAATCATGGTTAGCCGTGTCCCCGGTTATGGACGTTTTGAGTATCTAGTACTTGGATTATCATGTGAATCTCATCATGTTACTTAATTTAATTTTGTTGGGATAATGTTGATGCTTAATTGGGATTGAGTTGGAGTACCCTTCTCAATGTTTAACAACCACCATGATAGTTAAATAAAATTTATTCCTTTGTAGTAGGGAAAAATTGGCTTTATGCAAAACTGTAACCATAGAGCTTTCCACCGACCATATATGCATGTAGTATAGCATTATTCTGTTCATTACTCTCTTTGTGTTACATTGCCAGCATATTCCATGTGCTGACCCGTTTTTGGGCTGCAACACTCATGTTGCAGACTTTTCAAACACCGAGTAAGGTGCCTTAGGTCGTGGTCTTATACTCAGTGATGCCGTTTGAGTTGATGGACTCGCTTATCTTCCAAGCCTTCCGCTGTTATCGTTATTAGATGGCCTTAAGCATATTTATTGTAATAAGTTCTCTTCTGAGACACTCGATGTAATAAGTGTGTGATTTGCTACTCTGTTATATATCCTTCAAGTACTGTGCGTGTCTGCATTACCGATCCAGGGATGACATTGATGCACAGAGATCAGACTTGTTTGAGGTCTGGTCGCTACACATCCTTTTGTTACCGGAGTTCTTCATGGTGGTTCACTATGATTTAATTTATCCTCGAAGTGTTCTTCAAGATTCTTGTAGGAGGAGCTCAAGTATTCTTCTCTTTGCACTTGGAAGTGCAAATATTTGCTCCCTTACCTTTTGAGGTGGTGTTATGTCATTCTTGACAATTTCCTTCATGGTTGATGATTCACAAGTTATCAAGAATGAAATATTTAAACCCATCATTTTTCTTCGTTCAAGAGTCCTGTCAACCCCTCAATTTATTCGTTGGAGTAATCTTGGGTTGTATCTCACCTAAAAGCTTTCCATAAGGATTGTTGCTATTTATGGTGCTTATAAATGACGCAAGTTCTTCATTCATCCTCCCGGTGAAATAAGTTTTTTGTCTCCTTGTTGATCTCAATCTAAACAATTGTTTCCCATTAGTGGCAGAATTTCACCTCTAGTTTTGAATTGTTTTCATAAGTCCACTAGGAGTATATCATTTGACTGTTGATTCTTCAACAACTCTCCTCAACCCTTCTTCGTAAGGATGTTTTCGAATTCATTTCTGGTAGAAGATGTTCTTCTTCATAATGATGCTTTTTGATATTGCTCTCTTCGAACCATCATCTTGCCATATCAAGATCATGTCCTTTTCATTTTTGGTCCAGTTAATAGGAGTGTCGTTTCCTCCATTTAGGTTCTCTCATCTTATCAAGTTTTGTCTCTCTTTTCAGCCGGAGTGCTGTCTGAAATCCTTCTTACCCCTTGTGCCATTCTTCCAATTGTTCCGGAAGTAGTGTGTTGTTGATTTCATCAAGTATCATCCAATCTTCTCAAGTTCGTGTTCATTCCTTCCTTTTTCAGCTGAAGTGTTGTCCAAAAATTCGTTCTTCTTATGCCTTCCCTATCTTGTTTTAACCGGAGTGGTTTCAATGTCTATCTTGTCACTTAAAATATTGGTTCTTGTTGTATTCCTTGTTCCTCTTGTCCAAAGGACTGTTTGCAATCTCGCTCATCTCCGTTGTATTCCTTCTTTCAAGTTGTTCAACCTATCAAGGTTCGTGGTTTCACTAGTTTGTCGAAGCATCAACTTGATTTACCTCTTCCTCTTCCGCTTCTCTCTGGTGCCATCCTTAGATCTTGGGATGAGATATTTTGTAAGCGGGGGAGTGTTGTCACGACCTGAGACCAATGCTCCAGAAGACTTCCAGCTATTCCAAGTTTCGCCGTGTAATTTTTTTCCTTGTTGCATTTCGTCATCGTATCATTCGCATTGCATCGGCACTTCCTATCGTCATTCTTTTCAAAAAATGCATCCGTTAGTAGTTGCCACTTCTCTCTGTTGTTTTTGTTGACCATTTCGAAACTAACCGCACATACACACGACCACCTAACATCTCTGCACAGCCCACATTTCCCTCCTTGCAACTTGTCCAAAACTTCCCGAACTCGAAACGGGCACAAGTGACCGTTGGGTCTGGATCATCTCCAAACATCCCTAAAATATCTCCGATTCTTTGTTGGACCTCCCTAGCCTATTTTTCTTGGACCGTCCGATTACGATCCGAGGGACCAAATACCCCTAAACCTAATCCACCTGCTATATATATAGTTCGACCCGAAAATTAGGAGATCTGTCCTGTCCCATCCATCGCGCCGCCACCAACCTTCTCCCACCTTGAGATCCTCCTAGATCCCCTTCTCACCCAACCAGCGAGCTCCTCCGAGCCTCCCCTGCGTCCTCCTCATCGCCCGTGCCTTCCTCCATGCTCATGCCCGAGCGGGAGCACCCTGAGCCATAGCTCGTCCATGAGCAGCCTTGCGACCATCAGGCTAGGACCTCTTCGTTGCTCCTCCTCTCTCTTCTGTATTTTCTCGTGGCCTCCTACCTCTCCCCGTAACTCTCGCTCGCCTGGGACAGGGAACCGAAGGAAGCCACCACCGCTTGGAGATCCAAGTCCGCCGGCCGCCTTCACTTTGATCCGGCAGGGAACGGGACCCCGGCGACCTCCCGCGACTGGATCCGGCCACCCGACGCCCTGCACCCTCATGCCCCCACCAAACCTCCTTCCTCTGCGCCGAGCCCGACCCGGCCATAGATGCTGCCATGGATGCCGACCTCCTCCACCTGCACCTTGACGACCTCCCACTCCTGGCGCCCCTTCCTCAACCCCGCGTGCAAGTCATCTTCTCCCCGCCTCCTCGGGTCGATCTTGTCGCTTGAGCCATTGTTGGAAATATGAGCAAATTACTATGAGATTTAATCCAAATAAACAGATGATAAATCATGACTACAGTAGCATAGATTGAACTAATCATGCAAACTAGCATAGCAGATGAACATATCACATCTAGGGCACATACTACAAACATGAATTCTACCACGATCTCGAACAGGAAAGATAGAATCACATACGGTGCAGTGAGAGCAGCACCGCCGGTGTTGATGTTGTCGCCGATGTCGTCGAGGATGAGGTTGCCGAGGTTGGGGAAGAAGTCGTCGTACGCGAAGTGGTTGCTACCAGCGATCCGCCATGAGTCGCTCCCCAAAACCCGATCGCCCCTCTCCGTGCAGATCACGAGGCGCGGGTTCAAGGCCTCTGTCCCTTCTCCCGGTGCACGCCGAAAGGAGGGATGGAAAAGACTTGCTTGGCGGCGCAATGATCTGGAACGGTGGTGAGAAACCATACGAAGCGGCTACGGCTAGGGTAGACGTCTGCCTGACTATATAGTGCGGGCCGGGTAGGTCGTGGGAGTAAACCCCACGTCCGAGTTGTCACAATCCAAAAGAATCGAAAATAGTTCAGTAATTAATGCGTCCATTAATTATTAATTAATGACTCATTAATTTTTCCCGAGGAGCAAAAATATAGACAACGTGCATAGCTCTGTCCTCGGCTCGGCTCAATCCCACACCCCGCGGCACATCGTGACGAGGCGTGGCGTGGCGAGGCAAGCGAGAAGGAGGAGCGCGCGTGTAGGTCTCCTCTTCTCATGCTCATACAAGTGGTAGAAGAGCTCACCTTATAAAGAGGTGCAACTCTCTCTCAACTTATGAGGTGGGACTAAACTTTAGCCTCACTCACTCCACTCACATGTGTGCATGAATGGGCCAAGAGAATTTCAGAATTTTAGTTGGGCTTTGCGCCAAAAGCCCACTAGCAAATTCCAACAATCCCCCATAAAGTCTTCGGTGCTTAGTGGAGACTATGAATTTGAACTTCCACTTAGAGGTTTATGCTACACTAGATCACAACTTGAATAGTGGACTATGCCTTGAACTACAAGTTTTCTGCGAGACTAGTTTCACACAAATTCTTGACCGATATTGGGCTGCCGCAAGGTTTCCCCGCGGGTGGAGCGTATACGTCGTACTCCAGGGCCTTTTCATGAATTTATTTAGAGAACACCAAATTCTCACAGACTGCGACGTTAACAGTCAAATTCATATAGGTGTGTTCCTCAGAAGATGCTCTGCAGGACAACATCTCTGCTTACTCAAATAAGGCACTTGGAACACATTAAGATAAATATCAACCTCCCATGCAGATCAGGAGAGTATTGCATCTACACGGAGTGGGATAATTAAAATAGGGATACTCTCCTCTTAGCTGACCAACAGCTTGTCTACCACTTCTACTTCACGGGATCTTCGGTCACATAGAGTGGGTTACCACTATGGACAACTGATGCGGTGGGTCTCAAACCCAGCTCCATCGGTGCATTATCTATCACATTACGTGATAAACCCTTTGTGAAGGGATCTACCAAGTTTTTCGTTGTTTGGATATAATCCAACGTAATAACTCCGGAGTTCCTCAATTTTCTGACAGATTTTAGTCTCCTCTTCACATGCCTTGAGGACTTCATATTGTCCTCAGAACTGTTTATCTTGACGATCACAGTTCGATTATCACTGTTCATGAGGATAGGGGGTATTGGTTTTTCAACCATAGGTAAGTCCATCAATAGCTCACGAAGCCACTCTGCTTCAACAGTGGCAGTGTCTAATGCTGTGAGTTTTGCTTCCATAGCTGACCTCGTTAAGATGGTTTGCTTGCAAGACTTCCAAGAAATAGCGCCACCACCAAGTGTAAAAACATAACCACTTGTGGCCTTAATCTCATCAGCATCAGATATCCAGTTTGAGTCACTATAACCCTCCAGTACCCTTGGATACCCAGTGTAGTGAATCCCATAGCTCGCGGTGCCTTTCAAATAGCGCATAACTCTCTCAAGCGCATGCCAATGATCATCTCCCGGTTTTGACACAAACCGACTCAGCTTACTCACAGCAAAAGAGATGTCAGGCCTCATGGCACTCGCCAAATACATAAGCGAGCCAATAATCTGAGAATACCTCAGTTGGTTTCTAGCAATCCGTCGATTCTTTCGAAGCAACACACTAGCATCATATGGAGTTGGAGAAGGCTTGAAGTTGCTATACCCAAAACGACTCAAGACCTTTTCCACATAGTGAGACTGAAGCAATGTGATCCTACCATTCTCATCTCTAAACAGCTTGATGTTCAAGATAACATCAGCTACTCCTAGATCCTTCATCTCAACACAGCGAGATAGGAACTCCTTAACCTCCTTGATTAGATCAAGTTTGGTTCCAAAGATCAGTATGTCATGGACATACAGACAAAGAATAACTCCTTTGCCCCCACCATGGTGATACTACACACACTTGTCACCATCATTTACTACAAAGCCCGTAGCAGTTAATGTTCTTTTAAACTTCTCATGCCAATCCTTAGGAGCTTGTTTAAGGCCATATAAAGACTTTAATAACTTGCACACCTTTCCTTCCAGACCAGGTACTACAAAACCATCTGGCTGATCCATGTAAATTTCCTCCTTCAACTCTCCATTGAGGAAAGCCGTCTTAACGTCCATTTTATGAACGAGAAGACCATGTGAGGCAACCAAAGATAGTAGCACCCGAATTGTGGTCAGTCTAGCCACAGGTGAGTAAGTATCAAATAAGTCTTCACCTTCTTTCTGGGTATAGCCCTTAGCCACAAGCCGTGCCGTGAACTTTTCAATCGTACCATCAGGTCTAAGCTTCTTCTTGAACACCCACTTACATCCTACAGGTTTGCACCCATAAGGACGGTCAGTGATCTCCCAGGTTCCGTTAGCTAAGATGGAATCCATCTCGCTACGAACAGCTTCCTTCCAGTAGTCATCATCAGGAGATGCATAGGCTTCTGAAATAGTCCCGGGTGTGTCATCCACAACGTACATAATGAAATCATCACCAAAGGAGTTTGCAGTCCTCTGTCCCTTAATCCTTACAGGAGTTTCATTGTCACCCTCAACAGGATTCTCAACATGTTCCATCGCAATGGTGGATTTAGGAATTACAGTGAGTTCCTCAGTAGATGGAGTAGGTATCTCCTGATTTGATGAACTCGACATATCCTTCATAGAAAATATGTCCTCAAAGAAAGTTGCATCATTAGACTCCATAATAGTACCAACATGCATGTCGGATACCTCAGATTTTATTATCAAAAATCTATAGCCAATGCTATGAAAAGCATAGCCCAGAAGAACACAATCCACGGTTTTTGGTCCAAGCTTGCGTTTCTTGGGAATTGGTATATTGACTTTCGCCAAACAACCCTAAGAATGTAGGTAAGAGAGTTTCAACATTTTCCTTTCCCATTCCTCGGATGGAGTCATGGTCTTATGCTTTGTGGGAACTCGGTCTAGGACATGACACACAGTCATTAGTGCCTCCCCCCACCATTCCTTGGAAAGACCCGATGTGTCTAACATGGCGTTAACCAAATCAGTTAGAGTTCAGTTCTTTCTTTCGGCCACCCCATTTGACAGAGGTGAGTAGGGAGGCGTCCTCTCATGGATTATACCATGTTCCGCACAAAACATATCAAATTCATTGGAAGAATACTCTCCACCATGATCGGACCTAAGCCGTTTAATTTTTTGATCAAGTTGGTTTTCTGCCTCAGCTTTATAGTTTTTGAGGAAAGTTAAAGCCTCATCTTTTGATTTCAGATGACACACATAACAATATCTAGTGGAGTCATCAATCAATGTCATGAAATATCTCTTTCCACCTTTTGTCAACACGCCATTCATCTCACAAAGATCAGAATGTATAAGCTCTAGTGGCGCCAAGTCTCTTTCCTCTGCAGTCTTACGGGACTTGCGAGGTTGCTTAGCTTGCACACACACTTGGCACTTAGAGCCTTTGATAGTAGTGATTTTCGAAATTAAATTCATATTGGCTAGCCGCGTCATGCAACCAAAGTTTATATGACAGAGTCGTGAATGCCAAATATCCAACTCATTATTGTGGCAAACATTATTAATAACTTTAGTGCAAATATCTGACAAAGATAGGCGGAACAAGCCTTCGCACTCATAGCCTTTTCCAACAAATTGTCCACACTTGGAAATTACAAATTTATTGGACTCAAAAACCAACTTAAAACCATCTCGACATAAACGGGAACCTCTAACGAGATTTTTATTGATGGACGGCACATGATGAACGTTCTTCAGACGCACGGTCTTGCCCGAAGTAAACTTCAGATCGACCGTACCGACACCTCGAACGATGGCATGTGACCCATTCCCCATCAGCACGAGAGAAGTCCCTGTGACCTAGTAAGAAGAAAACATTGAGGCGTCAGCACAAACATGTACATTGGCACCGGTGTCAATTAACCAATCAGGAGATTAAAATACTGAAAGGATGGTAGGAAGAATACCGTTCCCAGATTCTTTCATATCAGTATCACCAATGACAACATAAGCGGACTTGCCACCCTTCTCATGTTCATGCTCCTCAAAGTGGTTAGGACACTTCGGAGCCCAGTGATTAGGATCACCGCAGACATGGCAAAGTCCCTTCCCCTTCTTGTGAGAATTCTTCTTGAAGTTGGTAGAATGCGATGGCCTGTTCTTTGTATCAAACTTGCCTTTGCCCTGAGTTTTGTTCTTGTTGTTTTTGAACTTGTTGGGCTGGAAATTCTTCTTCTGTACCATGTGGGTACTAGAGGCTCCCTCAGCAACTCGAGCACGTGTGTCCTTTGATCTCGCCTTCTCCTCCACATCAAGAGTACCAATGAGATCCGCAACGGAAAACTCTTGTCTCTTGTGTTTCAGGGAAGTAGCAAAATTGTTCCACAAAGGTGGAAGCTTGGCAATGATGCCTCCGGCAACAAATTTGTCCGGCAACACACACTTGAAGTACTCAAGTTCTTTTGCGAGCGGCTGTATCTCATGAGCCTGTTGTACAACAGAGCGCTCATCAGTCATCTTGTAGTCATAGAATTGCTCCATGACGTACAACTCGCTGCCGGCGTCCGAGGCACAAAACTTGGCCTTGAGCGCAGCCCACATGTCCTTGCCATTGTCAAACGACATATACGAGTCCACAATGGAGTCATCAAGAACACCCAGAAGAGCCCCTTTAAAGAGAGTATCGATCTTCTCAAAAGTTTCCAGCTGTGCTGGATTAAGATCGCCCTCAGGCTTGCCCTTGGTGGCGTCATAGCAGCCCATGGTGCGAAACCGAAGAGATCGCTCTCGTCGCCACCTTTTATATTGCACCCCTTAAAGGCAAAGCGGCTTCGGATCTGCAAAGAAAACCACTCGGAGCAAGTTGCCTATAATAAGGTTTTTGTATTGTTGGAAATATGAGCAAATTACTACGAGATTTAATCCGAATAAATAGAAGATAAATCATGACTACAGTAGCAGAGATTGAACTAATCATGCAAACTAGCATAGCAGATGAACAGATCACATCTAGGGCACATACTAGAAACATGAATTCTACCAGGATCGCGAACAGGAAAGATAGAATCACATACGATGCAGCAGGAGCAGCACCGCCAGTGTTGACGTTGTCGCCCATGTCGTCGAGGATGAGGTTGCCGAGGTCGGGGAAGAAGTCGTTTCCGAAGTCGTTGCTGCCAGCAGTCGCGCGAGTGCGCTCCCCAAAAACCTGATCGCCCTCTCCGTGCTGGGATCACGAGAGGGGGTTCCGAGGTTCTGTCCCTTCTTTCGGTGCACGCCGAAAGGAGGGATGGAGAAGACTTGCTTGGTAGCGCAATGATCTGGAACGGTGGTGAGAAACCATACGAAGTTTCTATGGCTAGGGTAGACGTCTGCCTGACTATATAGTGCGGGCCGGGTAGGTCGTGGGAGTAGACCCCATGTCCGAGTCATCACGATCCAAAAGAATCGGAAACGGTTCAGTAATTAATGTGTCGGTTAATTATTAATTAATGACTCATTAATTTTTCCCGAGCAGCAAAAATATAGACAACATGCATAGCTCTGTCCTCGGCTCAGCTCAATCCCGCAACCCGCGGCACGTCATGACGAGGCGTGGCGTGGCGAGGCGAGCGAGGAGGAGGAGCGCGCTTGTAGGTCTCCTCTTCTCATGCTAATATAAGTGGTAGAAGAGCTCACCTTATAAAGAGGTGCAACTCTCTCTGAACTTATGAGGTGGGACTAAACTTTAGCCTCACTCACTCAACTCACATGTATGCATGAATGGGCCAAGAGAATTTCAGAATTTTAGTTGGGCTTTGGGCCAAAAGTCCACTAGCAAATTCCAACAGAGCCGAACCTCCATTCCTCCTCGCGTGCCTGTTTTTGACCGCTGCCGCTACTACTGCCTTTTGTTGCCGGAGATTGCCGCCACTCATGGTCTCGTCTCAGGCCAGAACCATCCGCCCTCGACGCCCCTTGCTCGGATCCAGCCCTCCCCGCCGCCAAGTGCTGCCGCCGGCCTCAATCTCCCTGCATCGCGCCAAGTCTTGCCCGACTGTGTCCTCTGCCTCGAACGAGCTTGGAGAGCGCTCACGCTGACTTGCCTCGTCGCCAGGTGGGTCGTGCGCCCCGCAGCCCAGCGCGGCTCCAGCCTGTCGGCCTGCTTCCCCAAGGCCCATTCAATGCCTCCCTGGGCCACCAGCTCCACCGCAACCGCAAGGCCCTGCCTCCAATAGGCCCAATGTGAGCCACAACCCAGTCCATCTCTGTGTGGCCCAGTTGTGCTCTAATTCAGCCCGCTTGTGTTTTTTCCATGCTGTGATTTTAGCATTATCCGGAGAATTGCCAGATTTGTAGAAAAATCCTCATACGTCATTCATTTAATATCTCCCAAACCATGCATCGGATTAAAATGGATTAAACATGTAAAATGCTTAGAATTTCATCTAGTTTCACAATTTTCCAATTTTCATCCATGATAAAAATGTTTAACCTTGTTGCTTGATTAAATTTGCGTAAATAACATGCTAAAATGGTTTATTTCATAACTATATAACCATAACTTGGAATTAAATAATCCATATTTGTAATTGGTGTAGAAAAATGCATAGGATAACATGGTGCACTTGGTTTTCCTGTTTAACAAGAATAAAATTATGTACAAGGCAGTACAGTACCAAACTCAAATATGCACATGGGGATTTTCTGGAATTGTTGTTTGTTGTTTCTGGCCATGTTAACCAACATTTAATCTTGTCTTGTTCATAAACGAGAGTCAAATAAATAAATCGAATGTGGTGTTTCATCAATATGCAACTTGTTGCATATTGAGCTCCCCTTAATTTGTAGTATTGTTTGTTGCACTTTGCCATGCCATGCCTCTTTAAACCGGACATGCATCATACTTGAATGTGCATCATGCCATGTTTATGTGATGGTTTTTTACCATGTTGTTTGCTTATTTCTGGTTCTGCTTCTTCTTGATAGTCCCAGTTATGTTGTGATTGTCAGGATCTGTTTGACTATGTTGGTTCGTCTACTTCAAGGATTCGGTCTTCTTCCTAGCAGGATTTCAGGCAAAAGACCGTCACCTTGCTTCTCACTACTACAATTGCTATGCTAGTTGTCTTGATGTGATCGCTATGTCGTGCTACCCACCACTTGTTTATCAAGCCTCCCAGTATGCCATGAAACATCCTCTAACCTTTTCCACCATGCTAGCAAACCGTTGTTTGGCTATGTTACCGCTTTGCTCAGCCCCTCTTATAGCGTTGCTAGTTGCAGGTGCAGTTGCAGGTTGTTCTATGATGGGACATGGATATCATGGGATAACACAATATCTCTTATTTAATTAATGCATCTATATACGTGGTAAAGGGTGGAAGGCTTGGCCTTATGCCTGGTGTTTTGTTCCAGTCTTGCCGCCCTAGTTTCTGTCATACCAGTGTTATGTTCCTTGATTTTGTGTTCCTAACACGATGAGGGTTTATGGGCCCCTCTTGACAGTTCGCTTTGAATAAAACTCTTTCGCGAAGTCCCAACATTGGTTTTACCATTTGCCTAATAACAACTAAAACTTGCATAGGGACTTTCTGGATCCCGAAGATTCTTAATCAACCCCCGGGCCAGTGCTCCTCATGAGTGTTGGTACACCTACCTAGCTGTCGGCGGTGCCACCTCAGGGCAACTCCATGGTATTTTGGCTATCACCCACTTTGCATAGACGGTGTAGTCCTGAGAATGAGATATGCGCAGCTCCTATCGGGGTATCGACGCACCGGGTGGTCTTGATGGTTTTGTATTACCATTGTCGAAGTGTCTTGTGCACCGGGATACCGAGTTTGATCGGATGTCCCGCGATGAAGGATTGTGGATCGTGAGCTTGTCATGGGCTAAGTTGGGACACCCCTGCATGGTTTAAACTTCCGAGAGCCATGCCCGCGGTTGTGTGGCAGATGGGAGTTTTAATATCCGCTTGTAGAGAACTTGACACCAGATTAGAATTAAAATACACCAACCGCGTGTCTAACCATAACTGTCTCTTTTCTAGTGAGTCGAGAAGAGAACACGGTGGGGTTATGTTTGAAGGTAAGTAGTTCAGGATCACTTCTTGATCATTACTAGTTTGCGACTATTTGTGTAGCTTCTCATCTTATTCTTGTACTCGTAAGTTAGCCACAATACATTGCTTAGTCGCTTGATGCAACCTCAACACATATCATTTCCATACCCATTAAGCTTTGCTAGTCTTGATACCCATTAAGCTTTGTTGAGTCCTCGAGGCTCATAGATTACTACAACAACAGTTGTAGGTACAGGTAATGTGATGATTTGACGCGAGTGCGGTGCTTGCTTGTTTGGAGTTCTTCTTCTGCTTCTTCTTTGATCAAGGGATATAGGTTCCAGGTCGGGAACCTGAGCTAGCAGGGTGGATGTCGTTCTTCTTTTTCGTTTGATTTCATTCGTAGTCGGATCCTGCTCTTCTGTATGATGATTGCTATGTATTGATGTATTGTTGTATTGATGATGTAGCTTGTGACGAGTGTAAGCCTTTATCTGGTACTCTCATCTATTCAGTACATGGTATGTTGTAATGATATCCACCTTGCTATGCGCTCGAAATGCGATTGTTCCCCAATCATGAATTCATCACGTGATTGGGATAGAATCGCATCTTGGGCGCTACACTCATCCCCACAGATATGCACCAAGTCGGCTAAAAAAATCTGGTTTGAGTTCGGGCTGTGCTGCCCCATAGAGAGTGACAAAAGACCATCGGAAACCATACAATTTCAATCTCACCCGAAACTTGACCGCAAAGTCCCCCTGGACCATATTAATTACCTCAAGCATCTCACACCGAACCCCTAGCAAAATCCCACCGGATCTTCCTCTAGGAGGTAGGCAGTGCCAATCAAAATCGGTACCTCCGGATAAAGTTCGAAGTAACTGTGATGTGAAATTATCCCACCCTATTTTGAGTTGAGCAATGAAATCTAATTTTTGCTCAATCATTGTCTCTGCCAAGATTCTTCCTTTAGCCAAGTCTTTTAGACCTCTGCTATTCCAAAAGATTCCTTTCATAGATAATCTTGGAATTTTTTCTTTAGCTTAACCCTAGCACTTCTACGAACCGCCGAAGTAGGATATATTTTCCGTTTCTAGGGTCTCTTGGGCTTCTCCCCGTCACCCTGCGGGAGGGTTTGCTCGGCAGACTGCGAGACATTACCTTCCATCATTAAAGGCTCTACAATGTCCATAGTCTCTGACCCCTCCTCATCTTCGGCCTCCGCATTAGGCAAGAGATTAGTACATATGTTTTCAAGAGCAGCCATTCCTAGATTTTTCATCTCCTCGTCATTCATAGGTCTGACTGATGCGAGATTCATGATTATTTCAGAAGCCCTCTCTGCTTCTATCTAAAAGGTCATATACGGACTTCGCAACCTCCTTCTCATTCGAACCCAAGGATATACCTAAGTCGCTTGCCTTATCTATAATTTCATGCTCAGTGAAATGGAAAATTGAACAACTCTTATTGAAAGACGTACCTGTAGTGGCCTCGACCTCTCGACTTGGCCGCCCTCATGGCGGACCCTAACTGCAGGTCGTCAGCATCTGGTTGTTCCTCGAACTAGTTGCTAACACACCTGCCAGCCGTCATCGGATCCATGTTCCCACCGAAAGCAATAAGCTCCTCAGTAGTCCTCTCCCGAGGCATCTGCTCCCCATTCCCACGTCCATCCCTTGATGTCAGTGAAGATAGGTAGGGCGCGGTCGAAGGGAGCGGCCAGTAGCAACAATGGGAGAGCGAGACCATGGAGCCACCTTGATGCGGAGCATCCCTCGTCTACCCGCACCAACACTCCATCACCACCGCAAGCACCGAGTGGACTAATGACAAGAGCACGTGTACGCGCCATCGAGAACAAGGTTGACTCTCTAGTCTTCGAGTTTCGTTCGGATTCACATGAGAATTGGGTTCTACCTCACAAAGACATGTTATGCATTCTAGGAAACCAAGGAGATGATCATGAGAAGGAGAATGTGAGGGTTCGAGCACCCATGGAGCAAGAGGACGAAGGAGAGGACAAGAAGAGCGAAGAAGAAAGCATGGAGGAGAAACCACCTGGATGCCCTGGGTGCCGGTCTCCCCAACCCCGGGTGCTAGGCCTCACCACCTGGGAGCTGCCCCAGCCTGCCCTGGGTTCCCGGCCCCTTGGCCCCTGGGTGCCCGGGCCCTCCTCTCCCAGCCGCTGGCCGCCCCACCGGGTGCCCAGGCCTGGGACCCTCAGGTGCCCGACCCCTCCCTGCCGCCCGCCTGGCGCCACCCCGGGTACCCGGGCTTTGGACCCCGGGTGCCCGGGCCCCCTCTAGCCGAGCCCCTGTACGGGTCGGGTGCCCGGACCCCTCGCCACCGGGTGCTCGGCCGAACCTGATGTTGGCCCTTGGCCGGACTGGGTGCCCGGACGACACCGAGAGCCTGCGTGCCTCCTCGGGGCTTTGCCCTTGTATCCCCCTCCTCTCTCATTTCATCCCTAAACTATATAAGGGCATCTCCTAGCTCATTTGTAGGGTTAGCAAAGTATTTAGAACACAAAAGAGAGCTTTGCTCATCTTCCTCCTCTAGGAGATCTAGACCTCCTCTTGGAGATCAAGCCCTCCTCTTGGAGAAGATCCTCTTTGGATGCAAGACCTCACCTCGTGGTAAGAACCTTACCCTAGTGCTATTTTCCTTGAATTGATCATGTAATCTTGTGGATCTCATGTATGCTACTCTAGTGGATGCGATATTTGGGTTTGTTTGAGTGATTTGTGTCTTGTGTTCTTGAGTGTTCTTCCTCTTTTCCCCCTCCAAGTGTGAAAAAATCCCCTCTAGGGTTTGACCCTACAACATCTTGGTATCATGAGCAAGGTTTATTCCAATCTTGGAGTCCCATTCCCCCATTTGCTAGCTTCATTTTGTTGTTTTTCGTCCAAATTTGAAAATCCCCACAAAAATAGCCCCAAAATTTTTTCTTGCAATTTGTTGGATCTTGTGAGATTTGGTTGTTTTGGTCCATGGATTTGATGTTTGGCAAGTGGATCTAGCCCCTCCCCAACAATCCCCACCCTTCCCACCACGAAATCCACGGAATTTTGCATTTACCCCAAAATTTCCGCCCAAACCGAAGACCCCCGGGTGCCCGCACCTCGAACCACCGGGTACCCACACCCCCAGGCCATTTCGCCCAGCCGAGCCCGAGCACCCGCACCTCCCATCCCCGGGTGCCCGCAACCCCCCCGAATCAGCCCAACACCTCCACCAATTTGGCCATAACTTCCACCTCCCAAGTGCGTTTTTCGTGTTCTTTAGCTCGTTCAGAAGCTCTTGACATCCCCCATCTACTCATCCCACTACCACCACCATTATCCCCCATACAAAAAATCATCACAAAAACACCCACCTTTCGCATTTGACCGATTTTGCGTTGCTATTTCCATTTCCTAAGGTGTTTCGGCTACTTAGGAGCGTGTGACATCGTCATCACCATCATCGACTCGGATCCATCTTCACCGCTAACCGTAAGAAAGGACGGTAACCTTGACGACACTTACTTTTTACCTTGCTTATGCATTGATAGCCCGAGCCACTTTGCGTTGCTTACCCATCGAGACTAGCAAGTTGAGAATTGCCAGGCCACGCTTTTGTGCACCATAGTGATCATGTTATCATCTTTGTGCCATAAGTCTCTCCCCTGCATATCTTAGATACTTGTCTCATATCATACTCGGCTCGAGTATCAAGCATAAAAAAGGAAGAAAAGCTTTTAAGCAATAGAGTTGAGCCATTTGCATAGTTATATCATCTTGGTCATCGCATATATAGCATAGTTGGGATTGAAGACGACACGGTTCTCTCATAGGTAGGTGCACAAGCGTATCTTGCCCATTTGAGCAATCAAGCTAGTGTCTCTTGAGCATACGCACAACAAGAGCATTTTCCGTGGTTGCACATTTTTGAGCTCACTCCTTGGTTGTGCGGATCCCATCTATCTTCCGTGCATGTGTACCTAGTGATATCTTTGGGTTTGATCTATTTGCTTTACTTGCATTTTTGTGAACCTGCTCAACCTTATCGATATCTTGACTAACATTTGCTTCAATTTTTCTCCACCATCCTAACCGAGCTACTCCATAAGCCTCTTATTTGTAGGTGTGAGAAACAAACCCGGTTCCAATTCTACTATTGTGGAATTACATTGAGTGACACTTGTTACATCCTCAATCCTCGGAGAAGGTAACTTTGGTATTGTTCTCTCAGTTTTCCTACTCACCCCACCTGGTTATGATGGATAGGCCAAACTCATCGTCCAACCCACTTTTCGAGGAGCAAGGTGATGATTCCGGCTTCATCTCCAAGAACCACTTCTTCATCGTGCAACGAGCGCTTCATCAAGAAAGCGCAGCATTGGGTGAATGCTTGGAGCAACTCGCCTCCGACCTTCGTCAATCAGAAACAAGGAACTGCGAATACATCGATGAAAAGTTCAACAAACAAATGGAAGAGCTCCGCAACATGATCGTGTGACGCCCGTCTTCCTCATCCGCTTCTTCAATACGGTGCCACTCAAGTCACCATACAAGTCGGCAATCTTCGGACTACTCCTCTTATGATGCAAGTCCACGAGCTCGCTTTCCTCAGTGTGATGTTCCTCAAGATCGCCAAGCACAAGAAAATCCGTTCCATGGCAATGTGATGTAGGGTGGAACCCTAGCGTCTGATCTTTCACGTTTGGAGAGGATCCCTATGAGGAACACGAAGAACGTGTGGAAGAACACGAGGGAAATCACGGGGGGGGGGGGGGGGAACGAGAGAAACACTCAACCAAGATGAATATGATCACACATGTGCTAGATCCAAGGAACACAAAGAGATTCACGGTCCAAATCCAACAAAGGACGATACAAGTGGCGGTAGCTCTTCTCTGAGAGGAGGTCTTGAATCCACGAGGATCTTCCCTTAAAGGGGTCTTGAATCCATGGTGGATCTTCTCCGAAGAGGCCGCGGTCTCTCATGAGGAGGAGATCCGTATGGATGAGCGAAGCTCTATCTCAATGAGATAATCCTTTGCTAACCCTCACTAGAAGGAGGAGGGTGTCGGTGTCAAAACCGGCAGATCTCGGGTAGGGGGTCCTGAACTGTGCGTCTAGGTGGATGGTAACAGGAGACAAGGGACACGATGTTTTTACCCAGGTTCGGGCCCTCTCGATGGAGGTAAAACCCTACTCCTGCTTGATTGATATTGACGATATGGGTAGTACAAGAGTGGATCTACCACGAGATCAAGGAGGCTAAACCCTAGAAGCTAGCCTATGGTATGATTGTTGTAATGGTTGTGTGTCCTACAGACTAAAACCCTCCGGTTTATGTAGACACTAGAGAGGGCTAGGGTTACACAGAGTCGGTTACAATGGTAGGAGATCTACATATCCGTATTGCCAAGCTTGCCTTCCACGCAGAAAGAACATGCGGTGCCCCCATGTTTGGTTTTGGTAATTGATGACAATATCTATGGACTAATGGTTTCCTTGAGTTATATTTGAAGGGTTTGTCCATAGGCTTTTCTTGGAGTCCATTTGTTGGTTTCAATGAGAGTTTGCGATGACCATGATGCTTTTAAGGAATTATCCAAAGATTGGTCATGTGAGTGTTGAGCTTATTGCAAGCATGTCTTGAAGAAAAAGATTGTGTGATCATTCATGTCTACCTTCAAGACATCATTCAAATGAAGAGAGTTGGAAAGATTCAACACACAAAGTGCACAAGATGTATCGAGGGATCAAGTGATCCCATGGTATGGTAAGCATTGTCCATTACGCTTTGTGTGCTAACCCATGGTCCTCGTGAGAGTTATTTGTGGGGTTAGGTTGCGGTGTGCAAGTTCAAGTGATGCATCACGAAGAGATCAAGTGCTTGAAGCTTGCCGTCCATTGTGGTGACAATGGACTTGTGAAGATGAGCGGAAGAATGGCTCACCCATAGTGGAGTATGGGGGAGCAATCAACTAGTCTTCATCGAGCCAACGCAATCAAGAAAGGTGGTCCGTCTTGAGGAGGAGTAGATCGTCATCATCTAGCTCAAGTGGACTTTGTGCAAGGCAAAGGTTTGCCCTTGATAGGTTTTCTATTTTACCGGTCTCATGGTAGTTGTGGGAGACCGGGTTATAGGATCGATTGCCGTACTATCAAGGGGGGCTCTCGATGAGTTGCTTGATCGTATCATTCGTAGAGAGCTCAAACCATTGCATCCTTGCATCATCTTTATTGGTTCTTGTTTGGTTCTTCTCCTTGTGAGATTTGGAGCTTTTGGTCATTTACATGACAAGCTCGAGTTCATCGAAAACGGAGTTTACATGCATATTCTATGATGTTTTTGATGTTGGAGGCTCTGCCGGTTCTTCTCTGTTGGAGGTTTCTCTCCTCTCTTGTTAGGCATACCTCCCCTCGCTGTTTTGATGCTACTCGTCTTCCTCTATCCAACAAGCTTGAGTTTGCTCAATTCGGAGCTCATTTGCAGAAGTTATGGCAGTTCTGGTTTTAGTGTTTCCCTCTGTTGTCTTCTCTGCAAAATGAAGGACTCCTAGTGTTGCTGATTGGGGACATGCGGTAGTACTGCTCTCCGGAGCGGTAGTACCGCGGGCCCTCGCGATAGTACCGCTCTGTGGGAGCGGTAGTACTGTGGCCTCAGGCCAGGCACAGCTGCTCGAGCGGTAGTAGGGGCGGATGTAATTTTTTACATCCGTGCCCTACGCGGTAGTACCGCGCCGCGAGCGTGGTAGTACCGTGGGCTCTGGCCAGGTTTAGCAGCATGAGCGGAAGTAGGGGCGGATGTAATTTTTTACATCCGCACCCTACGCGGTAGTACCGCTCTTTGTGTGCGGTAGTACTGTGCCGGAGTTTTTGCGTAGGTCCTCCCTCAGCGGAAGTAGGTACGGAAGTAATTTTTTACGTCCGTGCCTTCTCTGCGCCTAGTGTTGCCTGCCTTACGGTAGTACCGTAGGGGTGCGCGGTAGTACCGCTCGGCGTTTCTATCGCTCGTTGCCTGTCTGCAGAGCCTTCATCTGGCGAGAGCTGCACATGCGTAGTACCGCAACCTGCAGCGGTAGTACCGCGGCCAACCGCGGTAGTACCGCAGCTCCCTGCGGTAGTACCGTGTCGTGCGGGCTGAGTGAGGGGATAACGGTTGGATTTTCTCCCCTCCTATAAAAGGGGGTCTTCTTCCCATTGGGACTTTATCCTTTGAGCTCGTGTTCTTCCCCCACTGTTGTCCTTCTCCGAGCTTGCTATCTCTCAATCCCTCCATGGATTCTAGCTAGTTTTTGGGGGAAAAGAGAGAGGAGATCTAGATCCACATTTCCATCAATCACTTTCTCCTCTAAGTGAGGGGAACCCCTTGGATCTAGATCTTGGAGTTCTTCGTGTTCTTCCTTCGTTCTTCCTCTCATTTTCCTCCCTAGCATTAGTTGCTTTGGTGGGATTTGGGAGAGAAGGACTTGGGCACTCCGTGTTCACTTGCCATTGCATTTGGTGCATCGGTTTGAGTTCTCCACGTGATACGTGGAAGTTACAAGTTGAGAGGCTTATTACTCTTGGGTGCTCGGTGCCCTTGAGCTTGTTTATCTTGGGTGCTTGGGCCCCCTAGTCGGTTGGTGGTGTTCGGAGCTCAATCATTGTGGTGTAAAGCTCCGGGAAAGCGTCGGGGTCTCCAATTAGGTTGTGGAGATCGCCCCGAGCATTTTGACGGGTACCGGTGACCACCCCCAAGGGTTGCCAAAGTGTACGGGTTCGGTGACCGCCCCCAAGGGTCGCCATTTGTACGGGTTCGGTGACCGCCCTCAAGGGTCCCTTAGTGGAATCACGGCATCTTGCATTGTGCGAGGGCGTGAGGAGATTACGGTGGCCCTAGTGGCTTCTTGGGGAGCATTGTGCCTCCACACCGCTCCAAACGGAGATTAGCATCCGCAAGGGTGTGAACTTCGGGATACATCTTCGTCTCCGCGTGCCTTGGTTATCTCTTACCCGAGCCCCTTTACTTATGCACTTTACTTTGTGATAGTCATATTGTTCTTTGTCATATATCTTGCTATCACATAGTTTCTTATATTGCTTAGCATAAGTTGTTGGTGCACATAGGTGAGCCTAGTTGTTTTAAGTTTTGTGCTTGACAAATTAACCGCTAGGTTTATTCCGCATTTGTTCAAGCCTAAACCATAATTATTTTAAAACGCCTATTCACCCCCCCCCTCTAGGCGACATCCTCGATCTTTCACACGCCAAGGAAAGTCTCATACGGACACGAGACGAAGTCTTCAATCTTGTATCTTCATAGTCTTGGAGTCCGGCTGACGATGATAGTCCGGCTGTCCGGACACCCCCCAGTCCAGGACTCCCTCAGTAGCCCCTGAACCAGGCTTCAATGACGATGAGTCCGGCGCGCATTTTGTTCGGCATTGCAAGGCGGGTTCCTCTTCCGAATAATTCATAGAAGATTGTGAACACCAGGATAGTGTCCGGCTCTGCAAAATAAATTCCACATTCGACGGTAGAGAGAATAATATGTACACAAGTTCAATCTGCTAACGTATTTTGTGGCATGACGTCACACCACTACCAAGCCTTTACTTGAATCATTTTTTATTATTCCACTTCAGCGCGTTTAGCGAAGCAATTTCCTTGGCACATCTTGTCGAAGCAGAGATCATGTTCCCCCTTATTCCGGGATTCCCATCAATACCGATGTGGGTAACCCAACCGTGCCCGTTGCCACGCCCCTCTACCGGAGGCGAGTCCCGAACGGTTATGGGGACGGCTCTTGGTATTCTCCCTCTTTATAATGGGACCAAGGCTTGTTTCTTTTCTTCAATCCTCAATCAAATCTACTCCTTGCCCCGAGTTCCAACACCCAGAGCCCCAGATTCGAGTGCTTCGGACCGTCAACAATGTCCGGTTCCGACCTAAAGGGCCGGTGGATGCCCTCCTCCGTTACGGAAGAAGACGTGCAAAAGCTGCGAGAGGCCAAGTACCTGTCTTACGAGATTTCGCATAGGTTGCCCGCCAAAGGGCAAGTCATTCCCACCCCGAGCCCAGCGAGTATGTCGTGTTTGTATCCCAGCTCCGTCGGGGTTTAGGCTTCCCGATGGATCCTTTTGTGAGAGGGCTCATGTTTTACTATGGGTTGGAATTCCACGACTTGGCTCCGGAGTCCATCCTCCATATCTCTTCATTCATTGTCGTTTGCGAAGCCTTCCTCTGCGTTACCCCTCACTGCGGCTTGTGGCTTAAGACCTTCGACGTGGAGCCGAAGATGATCGAGGGGCGTCAAGCAGCGTGCGGCGGGGCGGTTGTAAGCAGAAGGGCCTACACTCCATGGCCCGAGGGCTCTTTTCAGGAGGAGCTCGGCTTATGGCAGCAGGAGTGGTTCTACATAACCGCTCCCAGGGGCTGCAGGCAGAAGCCGCCGCCCATCTTCCGCTCGGGCCCTCCGCAGCGGCTGATGTCATGGTTCAGCCAAGGGCCCAACTAGGGGCCGTCAAAGGACGTGCCCCTATTGCAGGGCCGGATTCAAGACCTCCAGGCGAGGGAGATCGATCTGGTCGTGGTGATGCAGGTCATGCTGATTAGGCGTCTCCTGCCCTGCAAACACCGTCCTCTCCGGCTGTGGGAGTTTAATCCAGAGGGACCACGAATTCTCCAACACTTCATGGGCATGACACCCATGGAGATGTACAAACTGTTCTTCGGATCACAAGAGGCGTGTCCGGAATTGACCGAGGACGCCGGCCTAAGCTGCAATCGCCCGGATACACAAGTAAGTAGCTCCGTGTCCGGACATACCGTTTGTTTGCCTTTCTATGATTCGCTTTTTGACCAATTGCCCTCTAAACAGGAGTGGATAGCGCAAGCAAAATGGATACGGTGTCCGGCCCCCCTCCCAGAGACCACGCCGGATCCCGTGCTGGTCAGGATGCTGGAGGTTGTGTTGGGGAACGTAGCAGAAATTCAAAATTTTCCTACGTGTCACCAAGATCTATCTATGGAGAAACCAGCAACGAGGGGAAGGAGAGTGCATCTACATACCCTTGTAGATCGCTAAGCGGAAGCGTTCAAGAGAACGGGGTTGAAGGAGTCGTACTCGTCGTGATCCAAATCACCGGAGATCCTAGTGCCGAATGGACGGCACCTCCGCGTTCAACACACGTACAGCCCGGTGACGTCTCCCATGCCTTGATCCAGCAAGGAGAGATGGAGAGGTTGAGGAAGACTCCATCCAGCAGCAGCACGACGGCGTGGTGGTGGTGGAGGAGCGTGGCAATCTTGCTGGGCTTCGCCAAGCACCGCGGGAGAGGAGGAGGACTTGGGAGAGGGGGAGGGCTGCGCCAGAACTTCGTGTGTAGCTCCCATGCGCCTCCCCACTATATATAGGGGTGGAGGGGCTGGTTTCTTACCCACCAAGTCAATTGGGGCGTTGGCCAAGGTGGGAGGAAAGAAATCCCATCATTTCCTTCCCCACCGATTGTTATCCCCCCTTTTTAGGGATCTTGATCTTATCCCTTCGGGATATGATCTTATTCCTTCTAAGGGGGGATCTTGGTGCGCCTTGACCAGGGGTGTGGGGCCTTGACCCCGCTAACCACGTTCATGTGGGTCCCCCATGCAGGTGGGACCCACTCCGGAACCTTCTAGAACCTTCCCGGTACAATACCGAAAAATCCCGAACATTTTCCAGTGGCCAAAATAGGACTTCCCATATATAAATCTTTACCTCCGGACCATTCCAGAAATCCTCGTGGCGTCCGGGATCTCATCCGGGATTCCGAACAACATTCGGTAACCACATACAAACTTCCTTTATAACCCTAGCGTCATCGAACCTTAAGTGTGTAGACCCTACGGGTTCGGGAGACATGTAGACATGACCGAGAGGTTCTCTGGTCAATAACCAACAGCGGGATCTGGATACCCATGTTAGCTCCCACATGTTCCACGATGATCTCATCGGATGAACCACGATGTCAAGGACTCAATCGATCCCGTATACAATTCCCTTTGTCTAACGGTATTGTACTTGCCCGAGATTCGATCGTCGGTATACCGATACCTTGTTCAATCTCGTTACGGCAAGTCTATTTACTCGCTCGTAACACATCATCCGTGATCAACCCCTTGGTCACATTGTGCACATTATGATGATGTCCTACCGAGTGGGCCCAGAGATACCTTTCCGTTTACGGAGTGACAAATCCAGCCTCGATCCGTGTCAACCCAATGACACTTTCGGAGATACCGTAGTGCACCTTTATAGTCACCCGATTCGTTGTGACATTTGATACACCCAAAGCACTCCTACGGTATCCGGGAGTTACACGATCTCAT
This sequence comes from Aegilops speltoides, assembly GCA_021437245.1. Classification (NCBI taxonomy): domain Eukaryota; kingdom Viridiplantae; phylum Streptophyta; class Magnoliopsida; order Poales; family Poaceae; genus Aegilops; species Aegilops speltoides. Next base: position 166,246,060 of record CM038144.1, read on the forward strand.
GGTCTAAGGAAGAGATACTTGACATTGCAAAAGCTCTAGCAAACGAACTACACGATCTTTGTGCTATGCTTAGGATTGGGTCTTGTCCATCACATCATTCTCCTAATGATGTGATCCCGTTATCAACGACATCCAATGTCCATAGCCAGGAAACCATGACTATCTGTTGATCACAACGAGCTAGTCAACTAGAGGCTCACTAGGGACATATTGTGATCTATGTATTCACACGTGTATTACGATTTCCGGATAATACAGTTATAGCATGAATAAAAGACAATTATCATGAACAAGGAAATATAATAATACTTTTATTATTGCCTCTAGGGCATATTTCCAACAGTCTCCCACTTGCACTAGAGTCAATAATCTAGTTCACATCGCCATGTGATTAACATTCACAGGTCACATCACCATGTGACCAACATCCAAAGAGTTTACTAGTGTCATTAAACTAGTTCACATCATCATGTGATTAAGACTCAATGAGTTCTGGGGTTTGATCATGTTTTGCTTGTGAGAGAGGTTTTAGTCAACGGGTCTGCAACTTTCAGATCCGTATGTACTTCGCAAATCTCTAGGTCATATTGTAAATGCTGCTTCCACACTCCACTTGGAGCTATTCCAAACGGTTGCTCCACTATATGTATCCGGTTTGCTACTCAGAGTCACTCGGATAGGTGTTAAAGCTTGCATCAACGTAACCCTTTACGCCGAACTCTTTATCACCTCCATAATCGAGAAACATGTCCTTATTTACTCCAAGGACAATTTTGACCGCTGTCCAATGATCCATTCCTGGATCATTCTTGTACCCCTTGACTGACTCATGGCAAGGCACACTTTCGGTGTGGTACACAGCTTAGCATACTATAGAGCCTACGTCTAAAGCATAGGGGACAACCTTCGTCCTTTCTCTCTATTCTGCCGTGGTCGAGCTTTTAAGTCTTAACTTCATACCTTACAACTCAGGCAAGAACTCCTTCTTTGACTGACCCACCTTGAACACCTTCAAGATCATGTCAAGGTACGTGCTCATTTGAAAGTACTATTAAGCATTTTGATCTATCTTATAGATCTTGATGCTTATTGTTCAAGCAGCTTAATCCAGGTTTTCTATTGAAAAACACTTTCCAATAACCCTATATGCTTTCCAGAAATTCTACATCATTTCTGATCAATAATATGTCAACAACATATACTCATCAGAAATTCTATAGTGCTCCCACTCACTTCTTTGGAAATACAAGTTTCTCATAAACTTTGTATAAACCAAAATCTTTGATCATCTTATCAAAGTGCATATTCCAACTCCGAGATGCTTACTCCAGTCCTTAGAAGGATCGCTAGAGCTAGCACACCTTTTAGCATCCTTAGGATCGACAAAACCTTTCTGGTTGTATCATATACAATCTTTCCTTATGAAAACTGGTAAGGAAACTCGTTTTGACACCCATCTGCCAGATTTCATAAATGCAGCTAATGCTAACATGATTCCGACGGACTTAAGCATCGCTACGGATGAGAAAATCTCATCGTAGTCAACTCTTTGAACTTGTGAAAAACTCTTCGCCACTAGTCGAGCTTCATAGATGGTGACATTACCATACACGTCCGTCTTCTTCTTAAAGATCCATTTATCTCAATGGCTTGCCGATCATCGGGCAAGTCCACCAAAGTCCATGCTTTGTTCTGATACATGGATCCTATCTCGGATTTCATGGCTTCTAACCATTTGTCAGAATTTGGGCCCACCATTGCTTCTCCATAGCTCGTAGGTTCATTGTTGTCTAGCAACATGACCTTCAAGACAGGATTACTGTACCACTCTGAAGCAGTACGCATCCTTGTCACCCTATGAGGCACGGTAGTGACTTGATCCGAAGTTTCATGATCACTATCATAAGCTTCTACTTCAATTGGTGTAGGTGCCACAGGAACAACTTCCTGTGCCCTGCTACACACTAGTTGTAGTGATGGTTCAATAACCATATCAAGTCTCCACCATCCTCCCACTCAACTTTTCGAGACAAACCTTTCCTTGAAAAAGGACCCGATTCAAGAAACAATCCCTATTGCTTTCGGATCTGAATTAGGAGGTATACCCAACTGTTTTGGGTGTCCTATGAAGATGCAATTTATCCGCTTTGGGTTCTAGCTTATCAACCTGAAACTTTTTCACATAAGCGTCGCAGCCCCAAACCTTTAAGAAATGACAGCTTAGGTTTCTCTAAACCATAGTTCATACGGTGTCATCTCAACGGAATTACGTGGTGCCCTATTTAAAGTGAATGTGGTTATCTCTAATGCCTAACCCATAAACGATAGTGGTAATTTGATAAGAGACATCATGGTACGCACCATATCCAATAGGGTGCAACTATGATGTTCGGACACACCATCAAACTATGGTGTTCGGTAGGTATTAATTGTGAAACAATTTCCACAATGTCTTAATTGCGTGCGAAAGCTCGTAACTCAGATACTCATCTCTATGATCATATCATAGACATTTCATCCTCTTGTCACGATGATCTTCAACTTCACTTTGAAATTACTTGAACCATTCAATAATTCAGACTTGTGTTTCATCAAGTAAATATACTCTACATCTTACTCGAATCATCTATGAAGTAAGAACATAACGATATTCATCAGATGCCTCAAAGACTCATTGGACTGCACACATCAAAATGTGTTACTTCCAACAAGTTGCTATCTTGTTCCATCTTACTGAAAAACGAGGCTTTTTAGTCATCTTGCCCATGTGGTATGATTTGCATATCTCAAGTGATTCAAAATCAAGTGAGTCCCAACGATCCATCTTGAATGGAGTTTCTTCATGCGTATACACCAATAGACATGGTTCGCATATCTCAAACTTTTCAAAAACGAGTGAGTCCAAAGATCCATCAACATGGAGCTTCTTCATGCGTTTTATACCATTATGACTTACATGGCAGTGCCACAAGTAAGTGGTACTATCATTACTATCTTATATCCTTTTGGCATGAAAATGTGTATCACTACGATCGAGATTCAATAAACCATTCCTTTAGGTGCAAGACCATTGAAGGTATTATTCAAATAAATAGAGTAACCATTATTCTCCTTAAATGAATAACCGTATTGCGATAGACATAATCCAATCATGTCTATGCTCAACGCAAACACCAAATGACAATTATTCAGGTTTAATACTAATCTTGATTGTAGAGGGAGCGTGCGATGTTTGATCACATCAAACTTGGAAACACTTCCAACGCATATCGTCAGCTCCCCTTTAGCTAGTCTCCGTTTATGCCGTAGCTCTTTTATTTCGAGTTACTAACACTTAGCAACCGAACCGGTATCTTAATACCCTGGTGCTACTAGGAGTACTAGTAAAGTACACATTAACATAATGTATATCTAATATACTTCTATCGACCTTGCCAGCCTTCTCATCTACCAAGTATCTAGGGCAATTCTGCTCCAAAGGGTTGTTCCCCTTATTACGTAAGCACTTAGTCTCGGTTTGGGTTCAACCTTGGGTTTCTTCACTAGAGCAGCAACTGAGTTGCCGTTTCATGAAGTATCCTTCTTGCCCTTGCCCTTCTTGAAACTAGTGGTTTCACCAACCATCAACAATTGATGCTCCTTCTGATTTCTAATTTCATGTGTCAAACATCGCGAATACCTCAAGGATCATCATATCTATCCCTCGATATGTTATAGCTCATCACGAAGCTCTAGCAGCTTGGTGGCAATGACTTTGGAGAAACATCACTATCTCATCCGGAAGATCAACTCCCACTCGATTCAAGTGATTGTTGCACTCGGACAATCGAGCACAAGCTCAACGATTGAGCTTTTCTCCCTTAGTTTGCGGCTAAGAAAATTGTCGGAGGTCTTATACCTCTTGGCGTGGGCACGAGCCTGAAATCCCAATTTCAGCCCTCGAAACATCTCATATGTTCCGCGATGTTTCGAAAACGTCTTTGGTGCCTCAACTCTAAACCGTTTAACTGAACTATCACGTAGTTATCAAAACGTGTATGTCCGATATTCGCAACATCCACAAACGACGTTTGGGGTTCAACACCGAGCGGTGCATTAAGGACATAAGCTTTCTATTGCCCGCAAAATCGCTCACAACTTCAACTATATTTTCTCTAGGAACATATCTAAACAAGGAACTAAAGCGAGCCACGACATAATTTGCAAGATCTTTTGACTATGTTCAGATAATTAAGTTCATCTTATGAACTCCCACTCGAGATAGACATCCCTCTGGTCATCTAACTGATTACATGGTCTGAGTCAACTAGGCCGTGTCCGATCATCACGTGAGACAGACTAGTCATCATCGGTGAACATCTTCATGTTGATCGTATCTACTATACGACTCATGCTCGACCTTTCGGTCTCGTGTTCCGAGGCCATGTCTGTACATGCTAGGCTCGTCAAGTTAACCCTAAGTGTTTCACGTGTGTAAATCTGTCTTACACCCGCTGTATGTGAACGTAAGAATCCATCACACCCGATCATCACGTGGTGCTTAGAAGCGACGAACTTTAGCAACGGTGCACGCTAGGGAGAACACTTCTTGAAATTTTTGTAAGGATCATCTTATTTACTACCGTCGTTCTAAGTAAACAAGATGCATAAACATGATAAACATCACATGCAATCAAATAGTGACATGATATGGCCAATATCATTTTGCTCCTTTGATCTCCATCTTGAGGGCTCCATGATCATCATCGTCACCGCATGACACCATGATCTCCATCATCATGATCTCCATCATCGTGTCTTCATGAAGTTGTCTCGCCAACTATTACTTCTACTACTATGGCTACCGTTAGCAATAAAGTAAAGTAATTACATGGCGTTGTTCAATGACACGCAGGTCATACAATAAATAAAGACAACTCCTATGGCTCCTGCCGTTGTCATACTCATCGACATGCAAGTCGTGATTCCTATTACAAGAACATGATCAATCTCATACATCACATATCATTCATCACATTCTTCTTGGCCATATCACATCACATGGCATACCCTGCAAAAACAAGTTAGACGTCCTCTAATTGTTGTTGCATGTTTTACGTGGCTGCTATGGGTTTCTAGCAAGAACGTTTCTTACCTACGCAAAACCACAACGTGATATGCCAATTGCTATTTACCCTTCATAAGGACCCTTTTCATCGAATCCGTTCCGACTAAAGTGGGAGAGACTGGCACCCGCTAGCCACCTTATGCATCAAGTGCATGTCAATCGGTGGAACCTGTCTCACGTAAGAGTACGTGTAAGGTCGGTCCGGGCCGCTTCATCCCACAATACCGTCAACTAGTAACGGTAAGCATATTGAACAAAATCAACGCCCACAACTACTTTGTGTTCTACTCGTGCAAAGAATCTACGAAATAGACCTAGCTCATGATGCCACTGTTGGGGAACGTAGCAGAAATTCAAAATTTTCCTACGTGTCACCAAGATCTATCTATGGAGAAACCAGCAACGAGGGGAAGGAGAGTGCATCTACATACCCTTGTAGATCGCTAAGCGGAAGCATTCAAGAGAACGGGTTGAAGGAGTCGTACTGTCGTGATCCAAATCACCGGAGATCCTAGTGCGAACGGACGGCACCTCCGCGTTCAACACACGTACAGCCCGGTGGCGTCTCCCATGCCTTGATCCAGCAAGGAGAGAGGAGAGGTTGAGGAAGACTCCATCCAGCAGCAGCACGGGCGTGGTGGTGGTGGAGGAGCGTGGCAATCTTGCGAGGCTTCGCCAAGCACCAGGGAGAGGAGGAGGACTTGGGAGAGGGGAGGGCTGCGCGTAACTTCGTGTGTAGCTCCCATGCGCCTCCCCACTATATATAGGGGTGGAGGGGCTGGTTTCTTGCCCTCCAAGTCCATTGGGGCGTTGGCCAAGGTGGGAGGAAAGAAATCCCATCATTTCCTTCCCCACCGATTGTTATCCCCCCTTTTTAGGGATCTTGATCTTATCCCTTCGGGATATGATCTTATTCCTTCTAAGGGGGGATCTTGGTGTGCCTTGACCAGGGGTGTGGGGCCTTGCCCCCACTACCCACGTTCATGTGGGTCCCCCATGCAGGTGGGCCCCACTCTGGAACCTTCTAGAACCTTCCCAGACAATACCGAAAAATCCCTAACATTTTCCAAAGGCCAAAATAGGACTTCCCATATATAAATCTTTACCTCCGGACCATTCCGGAAATCCTCGTGGCGTCCGGGATCTCATCCGGGATTCCGAACAACATTCGGTAACCACATACAAACTTCCTTTATAACCCTAGCGTCATCGAACCTTAAGTGTGTAGACCCTACGGGTTCGGGAGACATGTAGACATGACCGAGACGTTCTCTGGTCAATAACCAACAGCGGGATCTGGATACCCATGTTGGCTCCCACATGTTCCACGATGATCTCATCGGATGAACCACGATGTCAAGGACTCAATCGATCCCGTATACAATTCCCTTTGTCTAACGGTATTGTACTTGCCCGAGATTCGATCGTCGGTATACCAATACCTTGTTCAATCTCGTTACGGCAAGTCTCTTTACTCGTTCCGTAACACATCATCCGTGATCAACCCCTTGGTCACATTGTGCACATTATGATGATGTCCTACCGAGTGGGCCAGAGATACCTCTCCGTTTACGGGAGTGACAAATCGAGTCTCGATCCGTGTCAACCCAATGACACTTTCGGAGATACCGTAGTGCACCTTTATAGTCACCCGATTCGTTGTGACGTTTGATACACCCAAAGCACTCCTACGGTATCCGGAGTTACACGATCTCATGGTCTAAGGAAGAGATACTTGACATTGCAAAAGCTCTAGCAAACGAACTACACGATCTTTGTGCTATGCTTAGGATTGGGTCTTGTCCATCACATCATTCTCCTAATGATGTGATCCCGTTATCAACGACATCCAATGTCCATAGCGAGAAACCATGACTATCTGTTGATCACAACGAGCTAGTCAACCAGAGGCTCACTAGGGACATATTGTGGTCTATGTATTCACACGTGTATTACGATTTCCAGATAATACAGTTATAGCATGAATAAAAGACAATTATCATGAACAAGGAAATATAATAATACTTTTATTATTGCCTCTAGGGCATATTTCCAACAGGTTGCGCCTTCAGAGGAAGGCGAAGGGGAGAACAGAGAAACTACCGCCTCAACCAAGGAGGCTTTTGAGGAGGGGGGATCGAGAATCCCTTCTTCCAGGGGGAGAAGAGGACCGCCTCCGAAAACCCGGAGGCCAAAGCCCCGAAGGCGGGGGAAGAGATCTTCACCAGAGGGTCTTGCATCCGGAGAGGCTCCGGCCGCACAGTCTCCCCTAAAGGATCAGCCCTCCAACGAGCCGTGAGTAGAAAAAAGGGAGTTTTGTAATAAGGGACATCCCTATTTGTGCTTCTGAGGATAACTTAAGTTTTTACCTTGTAGTTCGGATCTCCGCCCTTCTCAGATGAGCTCGTCTTCGGGGGAACTCCGTCCGGAGATGATGGAGAGCGAGACACCTCCATCTGCCGCCCCATCGGATAGGGTGGACGAGCCTGAAGTGTCGTCACGGAGGGTATCCCCGAGTCCGGCAGGGCCGAATAATTCGGCACCAATTGGTGTACGGCCGGGGGAGCTGAAGGATCTGCTTGAGAGGGCGTCCATCTTAGAAGGTCACCGTACATTGATGAGTACGGTGATTGAAAGAATTTCATCCGCCGAAGGCGGATTGCGTGATGCCGTCAGGAGTTTGCTGGCGGGGTTTGAGGTACGTAAAAATGACATACCCTTTGACAGTTTTACACATAAAGTGCGCCCTGTATAGATAGTAGCCCCTGAGACTCGGTTGGGTGTCGAGAACGACAGCGTGCCGAAGATCAAAATCCCAGGTATTGATTTACGCCTTTCCTAAGCAGGTGGCGGATAGTTCGGTGGCTAGCCGGACAGATGGAGTTGCCGAACTAAAGCGGCAGCTCGACGTTGCGGATGCGGACATCGCGCTGGTCAATAAACGACTTGACGAGTCACAAGGTAGGTTTTTTCTCCGTGGTCACCTAGTAAGGGAGCCGAAGCCCACTCCTTACAACATGTGTGTTCAATGCAGATGGTGCCGCTGGTGTGGAGAGCCTTCGGACAAAACTTGCGCAAGCCAAGGAGCAAGCCAGAAGGAGTGATGCGGCTGCCTTGAGGGCGGCCGAAGAGCTAGAAGTCGAAAGGTTTACAGATCCAAAGTATGCTTAGCTTGGCCAGCTGTGGGGTCTGGAGGATCCTTATATGGACTTAGCGGCGAGTGCGGCAGATGCCGTTGTGCACTTCCGAAGTCAGGAGGATCACAAGACGGAAGAGCTGTTTTGGTCTCAATTCCATAGTCCGGAGCGTTCACTTCCGCTGACCGATCGGCTGGCCGAGTGGGATGAACTGAATAGATTGTCCGGACTTGCCATGGCGGATATCGTGGCTCATGTCTGGCCAGATAGGCCCAAGCCGAAGAGTTATTTTGGCTTATTGCAGCAATTCCTTGGGGCGGTGCCGCATATCAAGGCGATGAAGCGGTCGGCTTGCATAGAAGGTGCACGGATGGCCCTCGCCCGTGTGAAGACACATTGGACAGAGATGGATGCCACCGCTGTTGCGACCCAGGGTTCGGACGAGAGCCGGTTACCCGACGAGCACTATTTTGGGGAAGTTCTGCGTGGTGCTCGTGTAATAGAGTCGCAGTGCTCAAAAAATGTCATGTTCAAGTGAACATTTTGGTTTGTAAAACGATGTTTATGATGTCAGCGCTTTTTTGTACTTGTGCGTTCAAGTATTGAAATATCTCCTGTGCGGCCGTTTATGTGTACGTGTGTATAACCTGAAAGATGGCAGTCGTCAGCTTCAGCCCCCACGCACAAGGTGCGGGGGTGTTCGCATAAGTAGCGCATTTTCACACTTAATCCGACGTCTCGGTCCTGTGAAGGAGGTGGTAGCGTAGCAAATGAAGCAACCGGACTATAATGCTTTATCACTTTCACTTAGCCATAGGAGTTCGAGGGTGGGGCTACGATATAGCCCCTAGGGGCACCGCGCTCTCCGAATTTGGGGCGCGTATGTGCCTGACCAGGAAACGGTCCTTCGTCAAAGCGGAGGAATTCTAAACATTCCGGTAGTCGATCGAGTGGTTGCCCAGTCTTTCGATGTATCATGACAGTCAGTTTTCGGCTTTCTCTACTTAGGTGCTCGCCCGGCCGAACCGGGGCACAATCGCAGTAGTTCTCCTGGTGCAGCGTTAGCCGATGATACGGAACGTAAGGCAGCAAAACACAGGAGCTGGGCAAACCCAACATTTGACCAAAGGCATGATTCGGAGCTGATGCATATAAGGCCTAACTCGATACGCCGAACACTCCCTAAGGTATTCGGTCTTTATGATAGCGGGCAAAACAATGCCCTAAGCCCCTAGTGTCCAGGTACACGCAAGGTCCTCTGACACGGCCGGTGCCAAAACGCCGATCTCCTCTCGGTTATAATGAAAACCAGGGATATATAGCAACAAGAGACAAGAAAAAAGGTTTACGCAGGTCTTAATCAAAAGAATCCTTGCAACGGGTCCCTCACGCACGCCTGCTACCGTGTCTCCGTTGTCTCAGATCCTGGACGGGTGTAACATGATGTTCATCTGTAAAAGAGAGGAACTTAGTTTGAAAAGTAATTGTGCAAAAAATGAATTAAAAATCGAAATATGAATGAATGAATGAAGCTGAGCTTATATTAGCTCATACGCACATCCCCTTGTAAAGGGGTGTTCGGCTACGGAGCCCCTAGCTTATTTTATGCCAGACTCATCTAGCCGTGTCCGGGGTCTTGAACGACCTTTTAATGAGATGATGCCGCGTGGACCGGGCATTTTAAGTGTAAGAGATGCGTAGTGTGGTATTGTGTTAAAGCGGACAAAAGCTTCACGTCCCAATAGTGCTTGATGGCTACTTTTGAATGGGGAGAGATGAAAGATTAGCTTTTCGCGTCGGAAGTTGTCAGGTGACCCGAACACAACTTCTAGTAGTAAGGAGCCCGTGCACTTGGCGTAGGGGCCTGGCGTCACTCCTTTGAAGGAAGTGCGGCTATGTCAAATTTTAGTAAGGTCTATCCCCAACTTGCGGATTGTGTTCGGATATAGCAGGTTTAAATCGCTGCCGCCGTCCATCAGGACTTGTGTAAATTGTAGTCCGTCGATTATAGGATCCAATATCAGAGCAGTCCATCCTGCATTTCAAATGCTTCTGGAATAGTCCAGGTGGTCGAAAGTAATTGGTTCTGACATCCAATCTCGGGGTTTCGCTGGGGTGGACCGTGCGACACCTACTTTGGAGGGTGCCACATTGTTGTTCCGTGTTATCACATGAAGTGAGTTTACTGTTTTGACTTCTTGTGGGAAAGTCTTCTGTTTTCCGGCGCTCTGCTGGTGGGGTTCGTCATCATCCTCGCTTGGCGCGTCGAGCCCCTTGTGTTCGGCGTTGAGTCAGCCGGACTATTTGAAGACCCAACAATCTCGGTGGGTGTGGTTTACAGGCCTTCCGGAGGTGCTGTGGATTTGACATATCCGATCCAAAATTTTGTTTAAGTTGGATAGCTCTTCACTGTTGTCCTTAAGAGGCAGTGCTTTGTTGTTCGGCCGCGAGCTTTTGAATCCGGCGTTGACCGCCATATTCTTTGGGCTTTTTTCTTTATTTCGGCGCTGGTCCTTTCTGTGTCGTGATTGTCCGTTTCCATCTCTGATCTCGGATGTACTCGGGTCGCTGGTGCTGCATCTTGCTAGCCAGCTGTCCTCCCCTACGCAAAAGCGGGTCATGAGGCTTGTTAGTGCGGCCATAGTTCTCGGCTTCTCTTGGCCGAGGTGTCTGGCGAGCCATTCGTCTCGGACATTATGTTTAAAAGCTGCTAAGGCTTCGGCGCCCGGACAGTCGACTATTTGGTTCTTTTTGGTAAGAAACCTGTTCCAGAATTTGCGCGCTGACTCGCCGGGCTGTTGAGTTATGTGACTTAAATCGTCTGCATCCGGAGGTCGGACATAGGTCCCTTGAAAATTTTCTCTAAACGCATCCTCGAGCTCTTCCCAACTTCCAACAGTTTTTTCTGGGAGGCTTTTGAGCCAATGCCGAGCTGGCCCTTTGAGCTTGAGGGGTAGATATTTTATGGCGTGGAGATCATCTCCTCTAGCCATGTGTATGTGCAGTATGTAATCCTCAATCCAGACTCCGGGGTCTGTTGTTCCGTCGTGTGCCTCTATGTTTACGGGTTTGAATCCCGCTAGAAATTCATGATCCAGCACCTCATCGGTGAAACATAGTGGGTGTGTGGCGCCCCTGTATTTAGGCGTGCCGTTATCTTCAAGCATGCGGCGTGTTGTGTTGCTTCTTGGGGCCCTCTTTTTTGGCCCATAAATGGACCTGACCGGGCCATCTGTTTTGTGAGGATCGTGTGTCGTCTTGTGTGCGGCCTCGCTTGTCGCTTTGGCCTCATCATCTGTCGCCTATCCGCCAGCGGCCTCTTTGCTTTTTGACTATGGGGGCTCTATGGCCTCCTCGTCGAATTCTGATAGCAGCTTGCGCTTCGGGTAGCTCTTTGTTTGGTGGCTATTGCCATATTTGTCTGCGGTCTTGAGTACTTTGCTCCACCTCATTCTGAGTATGTCTTCCGCTATTTTGAGCTTCCGTTTTTCCTTTTTCAGACTTCTTGCAGTGGCGACAAGTCTTTTGTGAAGGTTCTTATGCTCCGGTGGTGTGTCCGGCGTGAGGTCGTCTGGACTGTTGTTTTCGCCGGGCATGGATTGATTATCCGATTCGTCCTGCTCGGATGGTTGCTTGGTTGCATGTTCGTCGTCCACTGGTTTGCCCTGCTCTATTGTTGGGTCATTAGGAGTGCTGTTTTTTACGAGGCGGGACTTAGGGCGGCGTCTGCGTCGCCGTTTTGGTTGTTTGTCGGCGGAATTATCCTTTGCCGCGTCCCGTTGTTCCTCGTTATCGCTTCCTTTTGGGGTGTCCACCATATATACATCATGGGTTGGGGTGGCCTTCCAGTGCTCGGTAGGCGCTGGTTCTTGGTAGTCTCCGGCATCGTCATCCATACCGTCAATTTCTTCGGAGTTGTAGTCTAGCATGTCAGTTAGATCGTCGACAGTGGCTACAAAGTGGGTGGTGGGTGGGCTTTGAATTTCTTCATCGTCCGCATCCCAACCATCCTGACCGTAGTCCGGCCAGGGTTCTCCTGATAACAAGAGATGTTTTAGCGAATTCAGGATGTCACCAAAGGGTGAGTGCGGAAAGATGTCCGCGGTGGTGAACTCCATGATCGGCGGCCAATCGGATTCGATTGGCGGGGCGCAGGAGGTTCGGAGTCCGCAAGGAGTCCGCGCCGAGTCACGAGCTTTATAAGGGACAAGGTCGAGATTCGCCCATCGCCGTGGAAGTTGTAGCTCCCGAGGCGGTGTCCAGCCACCTGTCCTCGATCTGCGCGGTCGGCTCCGAACTATGGGTCAGAGCGGATTTGTGTGCGGCCTCCAAGGCACTGTCCGGTGGCAGAGCTAGATCATACCCGTCATGACAGTGCGCCACGCTCGGCTATGGCTCGAATCCGTCGAAGATCAAATCTCCGCGGATGTCAGCCGTGAAGTTTAGGCTTCCAAATCTGACCTGATGGCCAGGGGCGTAGCTTTCGATCTGCTCCAGATGGCCAAGGGAATTGGCCCGCAGTGCAAAGCCACCGAACACGAAGATCTGTCCTGGGGGGATTATTCTCGCCCTGGACTGTGTTGTTATTGATTGAAGAAGCCATCAAGCCCATCGGTGACGACACAGAGGAACTCTCAATGAAAGCACCAATGTCGGTGTCAAAACCGGCGGATCTCGGGTAGGGGGTCCCGAACTGTGCGTCTAGGCGGATGGTAACAGGAGACAAGGGACACGATGTTTTACCTGTGTTCGGGCCCTCTCGATGGAGGTAAAACCCTACTCCTGCTTGATTGATATTGATGATATGGGTAGTACAAGAGTGGATCTACCACGAGATCAAGGAGGCTAAACCCTAGAAGCTAGCCTATGGTATGATTGTTGTAATGGTTGTGTGTCCTACGGACTAAAACCCTCCGGTTTATATAGACACCGGAGAGGGCTAGGGTTATACAGAGTCGGTTACAATGGTAGGAGATCTACATATCTGTATTGCCAAGCTTGCCTTCCACGCCAAGGAAAGTCCCATCCGGACACGGGACGAAGTCTTCAATCTTGTATCTTCATAGTCTAGGAGTCCGGCTGACGATGATAGTCCGGCTGTCCGGACACCCCCTAGTCCAGGACTCCCTCAGAGGGGGTCTATATATATTGCTAAGCCACGAAGGGGTAAGTGAGGGGCGAAGGGGTACACGGGCCTCGGCCCAAGTCACGCGCGCAGGCATGGTCCGGATGATCCGGATGGTGGCTCGGATGATCCGGGTGTCGAGGGTCTGGATGATCCGGCTTCGTCGAGCAGGCTTCGGGTGTCTTCAGGCACATTACCCAGATCGTCTGGGTGGGGGTCCGGTTCATCCGGGCTTGGTCCGAATCGCCCGGCTGGTGGTCCGGATGATCCGGGCAAGTCCTGCCTTGTCTGTTCTTCTTCTTCCTTATCCTCTTCCATGCTGGCCTTGGTCCTTGGATTCTCCATGGTCATTTGGGTTGTACCTGAGTATATGAATGGTCCATGCATGAGGTAGTAGCCATGTCTCACATGCGGAAAGTGACGGTTCGAAGAGGAGTGAATTCAGCTTGTGTCCAATGGCATATGTTCGAGGTCTCGTCATATGTCCTCTTGGGGCTTGGAGAGTAGTCGGAGTGTACATGGGGATGAACGTGGGATGCTCCGCATCATCACCCCCCCTTGGGAAAGATCCGACCTCGGATCATGATCCTCATCACCATGGAAACGGTTGTCGTGGACGGACTTGTAGTTGGACGTAGATGAAGGGATTGCGCAATCTAAGTACTCCAAGGTGTCTCTGGTATGTGGTACATGCAAAATGAGCAAACACAAAGTACACTTGGAAATACAATGGTTAGCGCACACAGTGTCCATGAAGTAAATATGAGTCTGTGCGGCAAGATGGTTCGTGACAAAGTGCATGAAGCTTATCAAGATGGTATAGATTGATATGCAAAGCATTCATGGGGTAATTAGCATGGTGCACAAAGCGACAAATTCTACCATTGTGCAAAATGATGTCATCGAGAGATGGTCCATCAATAGCATGAATATGGCAATGGATGCTCAATATGTGTATGCTATCATGCAATTGATGGTGCGCAATATGATCATGATGTATGAATATGCCATCAAGGTAGATCACAACAAATTTGCTAAGGAAATGCACAAGCTCATATATCATGGATGACATGGAAATAGATGCAACAAGACAAGCATAATGTGAGTCAATCCATGCGTACGGTGCAGACTTGTGGTGAGTATGAAATGTCCATCAAGCATGACATGTATCAGCACAATCAACAAATATGGAGGTGTTGGTGTACCAATGCTCGATGTCGTGGCATGAGTGGAATTCCGAAGATGAATCCAATAAGTGCAAGCGCTCCTCAATGTGAAGGTCCATGTCGCCAATCTCCAATGTCGCTCCTCCGTTCACAAGATGTATCATGTAGACAACAAGAAGGAAACAACAATGAAAGAGTGACCCATCCAATATGCATGCTTGAGGATGGCTCAAAGGGAAGGAGCTCACCTTTATGAGGATGTCGAAAATATTGGTGTTGCGCATCATGTATGCCTTCAAATAGCCAATATGTCTCATGACGGTAATGCCTTGTGAATCCTTCAAAACGAAAGAACATGACAAACACTCAGAAAAACAAATGAGGTTAGCGGAAGTGCAAAACCTATCATTTGTGTGGTAAGAAACCCAACAAGTGTATGCATCATGCTCATCATAAGAAAGTACAAGGGAGCATTTCATAGTATGGAGGCATATGGTGCAAGAACAACCAAATACAAGAGGCTCAATCAAACAAGAATGCATCACAAGTAAAGTGTCCAAGTCTCCAAGATCAATAAGCATAGCAAGTTGGCACTCAATACAAGGTGATATGGGAGATGCAACTAATGGAGACAAGAGACAATGCTCAAGACAAATCAAGTGAGAGGAATGAACATATATGTCATCAACCCAAGAAAGCTTGTAAGAGTGGAACATGGGTGATGCAACATAGCAAGCAATCATAGCGATCAAGTCAAGCAAGCTAGTAGTGCGAAGATGCAACATACTAGAGGGAATCATGACAAGCATGTCATGTGTGCAAATAGTGGGCATGAATAATGGACATGACATATCACAAGCATGAAAGCAAGATATGAGATAAATATCATCAATGTATTGGCGAGAGGCCATATGTAAATAGCAATGGGGCATCATGACTCTCCCAACACAACACTGAACAATAGCATGAAGCACATGGTAAACATGGCAATAGCAACAATGATCTCCACCAAGCATGCAAATAGACATAGGAGTAGCATAATGGTGAATCATCGGTAGATGCAAGCAAGGGTCACAATTGCATGGCAAAGGCATAGGAGCAAGCATAACATGCAACGTGAACACAATAGTATGGGCATAAGGTGACAAGTGGTAAATAGCCCATAGCCATGTGAGAGCCAAGTAGAATAGATGCGCGTAGTCCTTGCGCGAAGGGAACGGTGGTAAGGATAGTCCACGGGATCCCAAAGTGCCGTTGCTCTCAAGAGCTCATTTCGTCAACTCTTGGGATTGAGAGGTTGACGAGTATATGTGAGTACCTACACAAAACAAAAACAAAGGAAAAATTCTGTGTGCGTGGTTTATGTACACATCATCCATCATGATGCGCACATGCATGTGCCGGTTAGCACAAAATATCCAATGCTCAAATAAATGAGATGTGCGATATAGAAACATGTCATCCATCATGAGAGGTTTGTAGTTATGCATGGCATAATGGAGACTCAAAGGATGTAATGCATCACGAGAAATATCTAGAGCATTGTTATTCATGGAATTCATATGGTGCACGCAATTATGGGAATCATGCAAAGTATGGAATGCAACAAAATCTCCTAATATGTATGAGGAAACTATGGGTGTCTCCTCATGAGCATTAATGGAAACATCACATCGAGAATATTGACAACATCCAAAACAATGCATATTTGGAACAATGTGATCATGGCATGCCATAGTAGATGTATTGCGCAAATCATGTAAAGGAAGCATGACAATATCATCACATGAAAAACAAAAGCCAATGACCATCATCTCGTCATCTATGCCATAATCGCAAATGGGATTTATTTTAATGGGGCATGCATAGTTACTATGTTGAGATCGAAATGATGCAATATGGGAGATCTCACTCATAGCATATGACAAGTTCAATGGATTGTCAAACATGATGTGACCAATAGAATTTTCACATGATATCCTATGGAGCATAACATCACAACTAGGCAACTCAACATGCTCATCATCATATTCATCATAAATTGGTAAGTCATGACATGAAGAAGTCTCACTAGCATGAAGCATGGCAATAGGTGTGTCAACATCATGGGAGAAATCGATGTCAAGAGAGTCCACTAGTGGGACAAGAGAAGCACCATCACCTATGTTACCTTTGGAGCGTCGCTCATGTGTTGTAGGTGAGGTGTTGAAGATCCACTCGTTGTCATCTTCATCTTGATGGAACCATGTGGGGGGTGCATCATCATCCACCATGGCCATCGTCGTCTCTATTGGAGGGAAGGACTCGTCGAGGATAGGCATGTCATCATGTAGGAGACCTAGCACCAAAGAAGATAACACATTAGGAGTAGAGGTTAAGTTGTTAGAAATCATAGTGGCCTCACATGCCGTGTCAACTACCTCACTCTTTAAGTGTTGTGGCTCACTCACTCCCTCAAGGATGCTCTCACTCATATGGTTGGTGGAGTCACTCAAATGGCGCTCAACCTCACATATGATGTGTGGCATGCTCTCGTGTGTGATCCTAGTGGTGGTCACACTCATCCTCTCATAGGAAATGCTCTCAATGTCATGTATGGTGGAGTCACTCATGTCACTCATGGGGTGGTGGCTCTCCTCACATGAAAAATGGGGCATCTCGACATATGTGGGTGTCGGAGAGATGTAGGTGCAAATGTCTCCATGCGCGGTCACGTAGCTTGACTCGGAGTATGAGTCCAATGTGGGCGCCGTCTTTGTGGTGTTGAACAGGTTCGTGCTCGTCGCCGTGGTCGAAGGGGATGGCCCTTGCTCGACCGTCTTGTCACCATCTTGGTGTGGGAGGCCCATATGATGTGGCACCTCATAGCTCGTCTCCATGACCGAAGGGAATTTCCCATGCTCGACCATCGTCCTTGAGGGGCTTCCGAAGATGGAAGTGTCGCCCTCACTCGTAGGTAGTCGTCTTGGACTTGATGAAGTTGTTGTAGGCGTACTCGTGGGAAGTAGGCGAAGATGCCATACGTCCAAAGGAGAAGATGCCTTGATAGCACTTGGCGAAGATGCCGAAGTGGTGGTGGTAGCCATAGCTCCATCTTGGTGGTGCTCGTCTCGCGGTCTTCTTTTGTGCTCATGAAGCTTGGCCTTGGCGTGAAGTAGAGCTTGTTGGGACTTGTGCATTTGCACTTGTGGAGAATCTTCATGATGATGATGTTGTTGTCGTGCTTGAGCTCGTAGGCGTTCGTCGTCGTCGTGCACATGATGCTTTGAGGTGACTTGCCCTTCATGATGATGTTGATCATGAACATGATGGTGGTCGCCATGGAGATGTGGACGTGGACGAATTGCGCTTGCATCGTTTTCACGCTCTGAAGACTTGTGGCTTGAATGTCGCCGCCTTGAAGATGACGAAGGGGAAGAAGACTTGACCAAGGCTCTAATCTCCTCCATCCTTGCATCTTGCTCCTCTTTATGTGCGGAAAGCTTCTTGTCGATGTAGTCCATTTTCCTTGCTTCGGAGTGACGAATGTCGATGAAGATGTTCTCGATGCGCTCTCGCAATCTTGATTGTGCGCCTTGAATTTGTTGTTGTAGATCAAAGATGGACGCTTTGTTGATGTAGTTGTTCACGCCGTCGTTGTTGTTGTAGACCGGAGAGGAAATGCCTTGCCTATCCATCACAAGACTCGAGCAAACATTAGTGGGAGAAAGAGAAGAACTATACCAAATGTACCTTGACCAATGTTGAAGATGGATCAATGATCACTCAAATGTGTAACAAGGAAATAGCATAATTGGTACCAATTCTTGTCGGTTCTCACACCTACACAAGTAAAGCTTATAGTGGAGCTCAGTGAGGATAGTGGCACAAAAAAATTTGGTGCAAAATGTTAGGAAGAGTCAATAATGTTGAAAGAGATTCACAAATTTGCAAGCGAAACAAGTAGACCAATAGCAATGAAAGGTACATGGAAACACACACACGGATAGATAAATGGGGTCGTGCAACCAAGGAATGAGCACAAAATGTGGAATCCACGGAAAATGCTCGTGTTGCACAGCTAGCACAATTGATCTATAGGCGGATACGACACTTGTGCACAACCTATAAGATGCAAAATATATGGACTTCTATCCTAAGTATGCTATGTATGTATGGTTCCCGGTGTTTCTCTCAAGATGATCCAAAATGATAGGATATGAAAATCTTATGCAATGTGGTATGATGCTATGGCACTTGCTTACAAGCTTCTTTGCTCTCTTTCTTTTGCTTAAAAGCTTATTCTTGTTTTTTATGGCCACGATGCACAAACCAAGATAGCAGTTGTGTATATGCGGGAACAATCTTGTGACACAAGGGATGATATGATAGCAAGATGATACCAATATGATATGGTATATATGCAATGGAAGGTGTAGATCAATGATCACTAATGTGCACAAGTAACGTTGCCGGCAAAACTCAAATGGCCTCTCCCAAGTTGTAGACCACGGGTGGGGGGGGGCTTTATAAGCCGCCGCCCCGGGCCACTCCGAGCCGCCCGCCACTTGCGCCAAGACCACCGCCGCCCAGCGCCATGAAGCCGCCGCCCGCGCCGCCGTTACCGCCCTCGCCGCCGCCAACCCGCTTAACCCGCGGACCTCGCCGGAGATAACCGCCGCTGCCGTTTTGTTTTTTTTCAAAGACTTAGATCTAGTTTTTTTTTAGCTAGATCAGTTCGGTTTTTTTCGGTTTAGTTACTTAGCAGACGTTTGTCCGAACGTTCGTTTTAACGAACGTTGTTTGTCAGTTAGTCGCAGACAGCGAACGTCGTTCGTTAGCCTTTTCGTCTAGTTTTATTTTTCCAGGGTTTTTTCGCGATTATTTTCGATCGCAATTTCTGCCCTGATCTTCGATCTAGTTTATCTTTTCGCTCGTTTATCCAAATCAGATGAAACAAGCGCCTAAATCTTCATCTCGAAGCCCTCTTTCTGTTTTACCAACTTGAACAAGATTTTGGTACTGTAAAATTTGACTTTAGTTCAGATTAGTAAACGAATTTTGTTTCTTTCGTAGTTTGAGTTTCGTTGCTCCGTTTGAGTTGATTCTTTTTGCAAACCGTAGTTCTTCAGTTGAACTTTCTGGTTAGACCTTTTGTTTAAGTTTTACCCATGCTTCTAGCTTGAGTGCTTATGTATGTTATTGTTTGTTTGCGATAGAATACCTGGAGTGTGAAGCGTGCTACTGCGAGTCTCTAGGTTTTGCAGATCATCAGCAAGGCAAGTAACACTTTGATCATATCCCTTTATTACCCAGTTTTTATGCATTATTTTCAACCCTCAAGCATTGCATGGTTAGGATCTGAATAACATGTGGGTTGGGGAAGTAGATGATGAGGTAGAACCTATTGCCCTTTTATTATCAAACCTTTGGGAGTTACTTCTATGTTATGCTCAGGATTGCTATGCTATGCTCGTAGACGTGGATTGGGTGAGTGTATCCATGACAGATGTGAGTATTGTTAATCAATGGTTAACTTAAGGTGGCTACTTAAATACACATCTGGGTGGATTGGTTGAGGCACCCTGGAGGACCCAGTTGTTGTCAGGGCACCTGGAGAACCCAGTGCTTGCCCAAGAGGATCCCGGAGTACCCGTGTGATCATCCTATGGAATGCCACCTAGGCTCAAAGGGATCATAAGATTATTCATGCTAGAAACTTCCGTGTGCAGCCACAAGCCATTATGGGCTCTCGCATAGTTGAATAAGTTGTGTGACCTCTTTCAGTGATAGACTAGCAGATGTAGGGGATGTAGGTGGTACTGTCTACCCAGAGTAAAGAGTTAATGCTTCTGAAAGACTGTGTCTCGGTCATCCGTTAATCAAACATCATGAAGTGCGAGAAATTCAACGAAGGAGACCGAGTCTTGTGGGGAAAAGTGCGCAAACCTCTGCAGAGTGTACAAACTAATCATGGTTAGCCATGTCCCCGGTTATGGACATCTTGAGTATCTGGTTCTTGGATTGTCATGTTGATCTCATCACTCTAAATTAATTTGATTGGGTTAATTGATGTTGCTTAATTGGGATTGAGTTGGAGGAACCTTCTCAATGTTTAACAACCACCATGATAGTTAAATAAAACTTATTACTTTGTTGTAGGGAAAAATTGGCTTTATGCAAAACTGTAACATAGAGCTATCCACCAGTCATATATGCATGTAGTGATAGTATTTACCTGTTCATTACTCTATGTGTTACATTGCCAGCATATTCCATGTGCTGACCCGTTTCGGGCTGCAACATATCATGTTGCAGACTTTTCAGACGACGAGTAAGGTGCCATAGGTCATGGTCGTTCACTCAGCTATGTCGTTGGAGTTGATGGACTCACTTTATCTTCCAAGCCTTCCGCTGTTACCGTATTTAGATGGCTTAAGCCATATTATTGTAATAAGTTCTCTTTTGAGACAATCGATGTAATAAGTGCGTGATTGAAACTCTGTTATAAATCCTCGAGTACTGTGCGTGTTAGCATTACCGATCCAGGGATGACACTGATGCACAGAGACTAGACTGTTTGAGGTCTGGTCGCTACATGATGGTATTAGAGCACACACTGACTGTAGGATACGACCACTAAGCTAAAACCATAGGTCACTCTTCTTTACTCATTTCTGACTCCTCTCCCTTTTTCACACTATAGGATGGTGGACTCAAGGAACAAGTTTACACAACCGGATGAAGACACTCCTTTTGGACGACACTTGAAGGAAGTTACTAGGTATCTGAACATCGGAATACCGTGTTTCACCGGGACCTACATTGCCACTTTACCAGAAGAGGAGTGTTGGATGATTCGAGTTCAAGTTCTAGGAAGGACGTTCATGCCAGTCACTGAGCCCATAGAGTTTTCCTTTGATGCACCAACCTGGAGTCTAGGAAAGAGCATGGCAGCCCACATCGCCATGGGATGCATTGGAGAAGTTTACCACAAGGATCTTAAGGATACTATCTACCAGATATGTGGGCACCGAGATGAGCAATGGGAGATGATCAGCACCAGGAGGGACAGGTCCATTGCAGCTTTCATCCAGGAGTTAAACCAGCACATTCGTCGCCAGGAGAACTAGATGTGCGCAGGCATGATAGATCTGAAGAAGACAATGACTAGGATTACGGACCTGGAGGAGGAACTCAAGTCTACACGCGATGGATATGAGGAGGAAATGACGATACTAATGGAGAAGAATGACAACCTGACGAGGAAGCTAGGAGTATTCATGGGAGACCCCGCGCCAGGAGGAGATGACGATGATTCCAAGGACATCCGTTCGGAGGACTACATCATCATCGATGAAACCGACTCATACCCTGACGACAGTGATGATGACTACGTTGATGAAGCTGGAGAGGATATCATGGAGTCTTCCACCGTTTAAAACTTATAGTCGACCACCATATCAGTAGTAGTATTCCCCCATGTATATAATATAGTCCGAGCACTTTTGTAACGATAGTTAGACCGATTGTATGCCCTTGTGTGAATTGATTGAAGTGATATGATTGTGTTTGTCTCATGTGCATATGGGTAGTGTTTCCCCTTAGACCTCATTCTATTCTGTTTTCTCACCTTTTCTAAACCCATCAGATGCCTCCGAGACGTGACAATGAATTTGCTTTCTAATGAGGACATCAATACCATTGTTACACCCACAGCCCCTACTGCTATACATACTCGACCAATTACTAGATCTCACGCACACCAACTAAATTACTAGGTACTTTCGTTTCTTGGTAACGATTCTAATGTTCATGAGAATATGATGCTGCCTAAATTGGATACATTTGTTTTGCTTACAAATGAAGGGCCTAGCTTGGAGAAGAATGAACATTGGAGCAAGAATAAGCATGGAGATGATGGCATGCGCAAGGGGAACAAGAACGGAGTTACAAGTGATGATTTCAGGACGTTGAAGCCACCATAATGAGTGCATGAAGCCTTGGACGAATTATACAAGATGCTACTTCATAATTTTCTTCTAGAGGCTATTCTAGGTGCTGCGTCACCTTATTATTGGGCCAGGCCCATGTATTTTTGAAATACATAAGTATAGGCTGTTTTTAGAGTCCGTATGTGTGGGGAAACAAGAGATAGGGTTGGTTTTGGACCCCTTCCCCAAGGGCCACGAAATTCCCCCCTCCTCCTCCATATATACAGCCCTTAGGGCGTCATTTAGTCTTTGGGTTTTGTTTAGATTAAAGTTCGCC
This sequence comes from Aegilops speltoides, assembly GCA_021437245.1. Classification (NCBI taxonomy): domain Eukaryota; kingdom Viridiplantae; phylum Streptophyta; class Magnoliopsida; order Poales; family Poaceae; genus Aegilops; species Aegilops speltoides. The sequence continues at coordinate 166,268,845 of CM038144.1, forward strand.
ATAGTTGCAACTTCGTGTACTTCGTTTGTGTTCAACGACCAGACAAACACGTCTCAGAACCCCACCTTCATCAATAAAGCTTTCATCTTATATTCGCAATATCCAGATTGCAATCTCAGTTTCTTGCTTGTTCTTCGTTTGCTCGCAGGAAACAGACCCTCGTGGTCAGGTTGATCGTGCTCTGGCGTGGTCAATAACCCCTTGGAAGTTGGTTTAGCGATTGCTAAGGCACGACGTCTCGCACGTTCATAGTCGGATCGTCAAGGTCGACTCCCATAGAAAATGATAGCCACCATCTCATCGAAACATCGGGACACCTTTGCCTCTATCAAGTGGTGTCAGATTTCCAGGTTGCTCGATGAGATTTTACAGCTTTTGTAGTTTAGATCGAGTCTGTTCTTCATACCTATACTCCACGAAAAAGCCACAAAACGAAAAAGCCACAAAAAAATTAGGGTTAGTTCATCATATCCGAACCAATCTGAGCCTTTGCATAATCTTTTTAGGGTTTTGCTTTGTTGAATTTGCGGTTGCATCGTCGTGTCTAGTTGCTGGTCTTAGCATCTAGTCCTTTAGAGTGTCGAGTTCTGTCACAGTTTGTCACGCCGCCGCCGCACCATCTTCATCGCTGTTGCCTTATACCACCACCGCTGCCATATCCCACCAACGCTGCCATATACCACCGATCCATATCCATATACAACCATCGCTAGAGCAATGGTACACTCACGGGGAGAATTTTTATAGGCTTCACGGAGTAGTTAACATGGAGCATTATGACTGGATTTAAGGGGTGCGAAGGGGCCCACCCCTCCTGAAAATTAGGGGGGGGGGCTAGTTTGATTAGATGGAACAACCCCGTATTACTCCCGTAAATGCCCGTGAGTCTAGCATTTTCGCCATCGCTACCATATACCACAACCGCTGCCATATCCTACCACCATATATCCACCACCAATCCGAGTTCCTTTCATATCAGGTTTGTTTTCGAGAGCCATCTAATTTCTGACTCGTGCTTCCTTGCCAAGACAAAATTCTGGTGCCGCTGCTACTGCTGTTGGTGCTTCTGTAGCTCACGTTGCTACTGCAGAGTTAGAGGACTATTACGAGGATGAGGTTGATCAAAATCAGAACTACGTGCAGCCACCAGCACCACCACCAGCTGGTCGACCTCAGGTATTTATTCGCAATGGTAGGCCTGCACCACCACCTCAGGTACGAGATCATGACCATGTTCCAAAACCGAAATTGAATATTCCACCGTTTGAGGGTAGATACATTCCTGATGTATATCTTACTTGGGAGTTAGAAACTGAACACCGTTTTACATGTTTACAATATGCCGCAGAGAGACGGGTTGTTGCTGCTGTTTGTGCTTTCACTAGTTTCGCATGTGTATGGTTGTCTGAACATTGTACATTATATCCTATTCCAGCTACTTGGGCTGCTTTGAAAACTGCTATGCGTACTCATTGGGTTCCACCATATTATCATCGTGAATTGCTTCAAAAATTGCAGCGTTTAAGACAAGGAAAAAATTCTATAGAAGAATATTATCAGGAATTACAAACTAGCATGATTAGATCTGGTATTGTTGAGGAGAATGAAGCTATGCTTGCACATTTTATGGGTGGATTAAATAGAGAGATTCAGACCATTCTAGAGTATAAGGAGTATACTAATATCACTCGTTTATTTCATCTTGCTTGTAAAGCTGAACGTGAAGTGCAGGTTCGACAAGCATTGGCGCGAACTAACTTTTCTGCAGGTCGACCTTCATCATGGACACCGTGTGCATCTTCTACTTCCACTGCACCAGCACCTCCATTAGGTGCCACCTCTAGCCGTGATACAAGAAAGCAGGCACAACCACCACTATCTACCAAGAGCGCACCTGCCGGGCCTGCACAAAGCTCTTCTTCTTCCATGGCATCAACTGGGCACACAAGTGATATTACTTGTCGTCGTTGTAAGGGAAGAGGTCATTATGCGAGAGAATAAAAATCTCAGCGTGTGATGATTGCTACTGAGGATGGTGGGTATGAGTCCGCTAGTGACTATGGTGAGGAGACTTTGGCTCTTATTACACGTGAAGAACACGGTGGAGATGATTCTGATCATGAGACGCAATACATGGCTCCTGAAGATGCTGACAGGTATGAATGCTTAGTTGCTCAACGTGTTTTGAGTGTGCAGGTCACACAAGCTGAGCAAAATCAGACGCATAATTTGTTCCATACAAAGGGAGTTGTGAAGGAACGTTCTGTGCGCGTCATCATAGAAGGAGGGAGCTGCAACAACTTGGCTAGCATGGAGATGGTGGAGAATATTTCTCTCACCACAAGACCACATCCACATCCTTACTACATCCAATGGTTCAACAACAGCGGCAAGGTTAAGGTAACACGTACTGTTCGTGTGCATTTTAGTATCTCTACATATGTTGATTATGTTGATTGTGATGTGGTACCTATTCAAGCATGTTCCTTATTACTTGGTAGATCATGGCAATTTGATAAAAATTATGTACACCAAGGATAAAAAGTATTACTTTGCTTCCTATGACTCCTGACTCCATTTTGAAAGATGATATTAATAGAGCTAATAAAGCAAAACAGGAGAAGAATAAGAGTGAAAATCAGATTGTGGCAAAAGAATTTGAGCAACAAATGAAGCATAATAATAAACCATCTAGTGTTGCTTCTGAAATTAAATTGAAAAGTGCATGTTTATTTGCCACCAAATCTGATATTGATGAGCTAGATTTCAGAAAATCTGTTTGCTATGCTTTTGTGTGCAAAGAGGCATTATTTTCATTCGAGGACGTGCCTTCCACTTTGCCTCCTGCTGTCACTAACATTTTGCATGAGTTCGCTAACGTCTTTCCACAAGACGTGCCACTGGGATTACCGCCTATTCAAGGGATTGAGCATCAGATTGACTTAATTCCCGGTGCTTCACTGCCAAACCGTGTGCCATACTGTACCAATCCAGAGGAGACGAAGGAGAATATGCGTCAAGTACAAGAGCTTCTCGACAAAGGTTATATACGCGAATCCCTTAGTCCTTGTGTTGTTCCTATTATTTTAGTGCCGAAAAAGGATGGTACATCGCGTATGTGTGTTGATTGTAGAGGCATTAATAATATTACTATTCGTTATCGTCATCCTATTCCTAGGCCAGATGATATGCTTGATGAATTGAGTGGCTCTACAATATTCGCCAAAGTTAATTTGCTTAGTGGACACCATCAAATTCGTATGAAACTGGGGGATGAATGGAAACCAGCATTTGAAACTAAGTTTGGATTATATGAGTGGTTAGTCATGCCTTTTGGGTTAACTAATGCTCCTAGTACTTTCATGAGATTAATGAACGAAGTTTTACGTGCTTTCATTGGACGATTTGTGGTAGTTTACTTTGATGACATATTTATTTATAGCAGATTTTTGGAGCAACATTTGGAACATTTATTTGCTATTTTTATTGCCCTACATGATGCACGTTTGTATGGTAACCTTGGGAAGTGCACCTTTTGCACCGACCAAGTGTCTTTTCTTGGCTATGTTGTTCCTCCACAGGGAATTGAAGTTGATAAAGCCAAGATTGAAGCTATTGAGAGTTGGCCGCAGCCCAAAATGGTCACACAAGTGAGGAGTTTTCTTGGCCTCGCTGGATTCTATAGGCGTTTTGTGAGAGATTTTAGCACCATTGCTGCACCTCTCAATGAGCTTACAAAGAAGGATGTGCCTTTTGTTTGGGGTACCGCACAGGAAGAAGCTTTCACGATGTTGAAAGATAAGTTGACACATGCTCCTTTACTCCAACTTCCTAATTTTAATAAGACATTTGAGCTCGAATATGATGCTAGCGGAAGTGGATTAGGAGGTGTGTTATTACAAGATGGCAAACATGTTGCGTACTTTTCTGAAAAATTGAGTGGGCCTAGTCTGAATTATTCTACTTATGATAAAGAATTATATGCTCTTGTTCGGACTTTAGAAACATGGCAACATTATTTATGGCCCAAAGAATTTGTTATACATTCTGATCATGAATCATTGAAACATATTAAAAGTCAAGCTAAACTGAATCGTAGACATGCTAAATGGGTTGAATTCATTGAGACTTTCCCTTATGTCATTAAACACAAGAAGGGTAAAGAAAATGTCATTGTTGATGCATTGTCTCATTGCTATAATATGCTTTCACAACTTGACTTAAAAATATTTGGTTTGGAGACCACCAAAGATCAATATGTGCATGATGCTTATTTTAAAGATGTATTGCAGAATTGTAAAGAAGGAAGAACATGGAACAAGTTCGTCGTTAATGATGGATTTGTGTTCCGTGCTAACAAGCTATGCATTCCAGCTAGCTCCGTTCGTCTTTTGTTGTTGCAGGAGGCGCATGGAGGAGGACTAATGGGACACTTTGGCGTGAAGAAGATGGAGGCCGTACTTCCTACACATTTCTTTTGACCAAAGAAGAGATGGGATGTTGAGCGGTTTGTTGCTCGCTATACTACATGTCAAAAAGCTAAGTCACGACTCAATCCTCATGGTTTATATATGCCTTTGCCTGTACCTGGTGTTCCTTGGGACGATATATCTATGGACTTTGTTTTAGGTTTACCTCGAACAAAGAAGGGGAGGGATAGCATATTTGTTGTCGTGGATAGATTCTCGAAAATGGCACACTTTATACCATGTCATAAAAGCGATGATGCTGTTAATGTTGCTGATTTGTTCTTTCGTGAAATTATTCGCTTGCATGGTGTGGCAAATACTATTGTTTCAGATCGTGATACTAAATTTCTTAGCCACTTTTGGAGATGTTTATGGGCTAAGTTGGGGACTAAACTGCTTTATAGTTCTACTTTTCACCCCCAAACTGATGGACAAACTGAAGTAGTCAATAGAACATTGTCTACTATGCTTAGGGCCGTTTTGAAGAATAATAATGTGGGAAGAATGCTTGCCTCATATTGAATTTGCTTATAATCGTTCATTGCATTCTACTACTAAGATGTGCCCTTTTGAAGTTGTGTATGGTTTCCTACCTCGTGCACCTATTGATTTGTTGCCTCTTCCATGTTCGGAGAAGGTTAATTTTGATGCTAAACAATGTGCTGAATTGATTTTCAAAATGCATGAGTTAACTAAGGAAAACATTGAGCGTATGAATGCTAAATATAAACTTGCTGGAGATAAGGGTAGAAAACATGTTGTGTTTGCACCTGGAGATCTTGTTTGGTTACATTTGCGTAAGGATAGATTTCCTGATTTGCGCAAATCAAAGCTAATGTCACATTCTGATGGTCCTTTTAAGGTGTTAGAGAAAATAAATGATAATGCATTTAAACTTGAGCTGCCTGCAGATTTTGGGGTTAGTCCCACTTTTAACATTGCAGATTTGAAGCCTTATTTGGGTGAGGAAGATGAGCTTCCGTCGTGGACGACTTCATTTCAAGAAGGGGAGGATGATGAGGACATCAAGACCATTGTTACACCCACAGCCCCTGCTGCTATACATACTGGACCAATTACTAGAGCTCGCACACGCCAACTAAATTACCAGGTACTTTCGTTTCTTGGTAATGATTCTAATGTTCATGAGAAAATGATGCTGCCAAAATTGGCTACATTTGTTTTGCTTACAAATGAAGGGCCTAGCTTGGAGAAGAATGAACATTGGAGCAAGAACAATGGCATGCGCAAGGGGGACAAGAACGGAGTTACAAGTGATGATTTCAGGATGTTGAAGCCACCATAATGAGTGCATGAAGCCTTGGACGAATTATACAAGATGCTACTTCATAAGTTTCGTCCAGAGGCTATTCTAGGTGCTGTGTCACTTTATTATTGGGCCAGGCCCATGTATTTTCAAAATACATAAGTATAGGCTGTTTTTAGAGTCCGTATGTGTGGGGAAATAAGAGATAGGGTGTGTTCCGGACCCCTTCCCCAAGGGCCACGAAATTCCCCCCTCTTCCTCCATATATACATCCCTTAGGGCATCGTTTAGACTTTAGGTTTTGTTTAGATTAAAGTTTGCCATAGCTGCAACTTCGGCATACTTCGTTTGTGTTCAACAACCAGACAAAGACGTCTCAGAACCCCACCTTCATCAATAAAGCTTTCATCTTATATTCGCAATATCTAGATTGCAATCTCAGTTTCTTGCTTGTTCTTCGTTTGCTCGCAGGAAACAAGCCCTCGTGGTCAGGTTGATCGTGCTCCAGCGTGGTCAATAACCCCTCGGAAGTTGGTTTAGTGATTGCTAATGCGCGACGTCTCGCACGTTCGTAGTCGGATCATCAAGGTCGACTCCCACAGAAAACGATAGCCACCATCTCATCGAAACATCGGGACACCTTTGCCTCTATCACTTTCCCACCGGAGCTCACTCAGTTGATCCAGCAGTATAATACCTTGATGCAGCTACTAGTTCAGAATCAGAACCAAGGGAACAATAACAACAACCCAACACCACCACATGTTGATCAATTAGTCTGTTTCCTATGACTGAATCTGCCAGTGTTCTCCTGTAGCACCGAGCCGATTGTTGTAGATGATTGGCTCCACAAGATTGGAAGGGACCTGACCACTGCAGGATGCACAGATGCGGAGAGAGTGTGTTTTGCCGCACACCAACTTGATGGACCCGCAACATCATAGTGGGAGAATTTCACAACCACTTACCCCATTGACACTGTTACATGGGACCACTTTCAGTAGGCTATTCGCACTGACCATGTTTCATCAAGAGCTATGAACATGAAGAAGCGCGAGTTTCGCAACTTGCGCCAAGGAGGTCGCAAAGTGGGCCAGTATGTGGATGAGTTTAATAAGTTAGCACGTTATGCCCCTAATGACGTAGCAACTGATGCCGCCAAGCAGGAGAAGTTTCTGGAAGGACTGAATGATGAGCTAAGCATGCAGTTGATGGTGGCAGCCTTCAACACCTACCAGGAGTTGGTAGATAGAGCTCTTATGATTGAAGGGAAGCAGCATCAGATAGACATCCGCAAGAGGAAGTACGGACAAGGGAAGTACAATTCAGGAGCTCAGCAGAGACCCCGTTTTACCCCGAACTCAGGAGGACACATTCACCATAACCATGGAGGTCATAATTCCAATGGAGGAAGTTCGCATAACCATAGTGGCCCCAAGAATGGGAGTGGGAATGGAGGAAGCAACGGCCAGAACCATTCCAACCCAGCAACGCCCGCCAAGAAGGATCTAAGTCACATTACTTGTATCAATTGCTGGAAGAATGGACACTACGCCACCGAGTGTTCCGAAGCAAAGAAGGGAAATGGCAATGGAAGCTCTGGGAAGAAGCCCAACCCTTTCAACAGGGGACAAGTAAACCACGTTAGCGTGGAGGAGGTTGAAGCGCAACCAGATGCAGTCATAGGTAAGTTTTTGGTTAAGTCATTTATTGCAATTATTCTTTTCGATACTGGTGCATCGCATTCATACATATCAAGGGGATTTGTGGATAAGTATCACCTGCCAACCCAAGCCCTTAGGTCAGCCATGTTAGTAACCTCACCAGGAGCAGAGTATATGGCCAGCCTATGGTGTGATCGGTTACCGTTAAGGATTGGTAACTACGTGTTCCCCTCAGACCTAATAATATTGGAGTCGCAAGGGTTGGATGTAATATTAGGCATGGATGGTTATCAAAGTATGGAGGGAACATTGACTGCGCTAGTAAGTCGATTATGCTCACCACCCCAAGAGGAAGAAGGATTAAGTATGTATCCCGACATGTGCCGAAGAGGACTCAAGTGAATTCCTTATCAGGAGTTGTACAGGAGGAAGTACCAGTGGTGAAGGATTTCCCTGATGTATTTCGAGAGGAGTTGCCAGGCATGCCACCGGATAGAGACATTGAGTTTTGGTTGAGATTTTGCCAGGCACCGGGCCAATATCAAAGAGACCGTATCAGATGCCCGCACAGGATTTGGAGGAAATTAAGAAGCAGATTAAGGAGTTACTGGATAAAGGTTACATTCGACCAAGCTCTTCACCTTGGGGAGCCCCAGTACTTCTAGTGGAGAAGAAGGATGGATCATTAAGGATGGTTGTTGATTATCGTGCGTTGAACGAGGTGACGATCAAGAACAAGTACTCACTGCCGATGATCAATGATTTGTTTGACCAATTGCAAGGAGCCAAAGTATTTTCCAAGATCGATCTATGATCAGGATACCACCAGCTAAAGATTCGAGAGCAGGATATACCTAAGACAGCTTTTACCACAAGGTACGGGCTATATGAGTATACCGTTATGTCATTTGGTCTGACTAACGCGCCTGCATATTTCATGAACATGATGAACAAGGTGTTTATGGAGTTTTTGGATAAGTTCGTCGTAGTGTTTGTTCATGATATATTAGTCTACTCAAAGAATGAAGAGGAGCATAAGGAACATTTGCGTTTGGTTCTGGAGAAGCTCATGTGCCAAGTTCAGCAAATGTGAGTTTTGGTTCAAGGAAGTTGCATTCCTCTGACATGTTATATCCGGAGAAGGAATAGTAGTAGACCCCACCAAGGTTGTTTCTGTGACTAAATGGGTGGCACCAAAGTCAGTTCGAGAGATTCGGAGTTCTCTTGGACTCGCAGGATATTACCGGAGGTTCATTGAGAATTTCTCTTGGATTGCAAAGCCCATGGGTGAGTTGTTGAAGAAGGATACCAAGTTCAAATGGACTGAGGAGTGTGAAGCCAGTTTTCAGGAGTTGAAGAAACGTTTGGTTACAGCCCCAGTGCTGATTCTTCCAGATCAACGTAAGGATTATTAGGTGTATTGCGACGCTTCTCATCAAGGACTTGGAGCAGTGCTTATGCAGGAGGGAAGAGTTGTTTCATATGCCTCACGACAGCTTAAACCTCATGAGCAAAATTATGCTACACACGACTTGGAGTTAGCAGCAGTAGTGCATGCGTTGAAGACGTGGAGACACTTTCTCATAGGAAACCACTATGAGGTGTACACGGATCACAAGAGTTTGAAATATATCTTCACACAGAAGGAGTTGAACCTCAGGCAGAGGTGATGGTTGGAGATCATTAAGGATTATGATATGAAGTTGCACTATCATCCCAGAAAGGCTAATGTAGTAGCCGATGCTTTGAGTCGCAAGAGTTATGCCAATATGCTCATGACCGGAGGATTACCCAAGGAGTTAGCAGAAGATCTTCGCGAGCTATGTTTGGAAATAGTTCTGAGAGGTTATGTAGCAGCATTGGAAATTCATTCCACTTTGATGGACAAGATCAAAGAAGCATAGAAGAGTGACAAGGAGATTGCCGAGATAAAGGAAAGGATGAGAAAAGTAAAGGCTAAAGGGTTTTGTGAGGATAAGCACGATACCTTATGGTTTGAGGATCGCGTATATGTGCCTATGACCCCGAGATCAGGAAGTTGATTCTGCAGGAGCCCCACGATTCGCCATCTTCGATTCACCCAGGAAACACCAAGATGTATTTGGATTTGAAGGAAGTTTCTGGTGGACCGGAATGAGGAAGGATATTGCTGAGTATGTAGCCGTATGTGATGTATGTGAGAGAGTTAAGGCACAGCATCAGAAGCCAGCAGGATTGCTATAGCCCTTGCCAATACCCGAATGGAAGTGGGACAAGCTTGGCATGGACATTATCATGGGATTGCCCAGGACCCGCTCAGGCTATGACTCGATATGGGTTGTAGTCCATTTGTTGACGAAAGTAGCTCATTTCATCCCAGTGAAGACCACTTATACAAGTGCAAAGTTGGCAAAGATATACCTGACCAGGATCGTATGTCTGCATGGAGTTCCGAGGACCATAGTATCAGACAGAGGAACCCATTTTACCTCAAAGTTCTGGAATCAGTTGCATGAGACTTTGGGTACTAGGCTAGTGTTCACTACAACCTTTCATCCACAGAAAGATGGACAGACCGAGAGAGTCAATCAGATTCTGGAGGACATGTTGAGAGCTTTTGCGCTAGATTATGGATCTAGTTGGGACGAGAATTTGCCGTATGCAGAGTTCTCTTACAACAATAGTTATCAAGCCAGTTTGAAGATGGCCCCTTTTGAAGCCTTGTAAGGAAGGAGGTGCAGGACACCGTTATTGTGGGATGAAGTTGGAGATCATTAGTTGTTTGGACTAGATTTGATTAAGGAGTCTGAAGAGAAGGTTAAATTGATTCGCAACAGACTCGAGGTAGCCCAATCCAGGCAGAAGAGTTATGCGGATTCTAAACGCAAGGAGACAGTTTACAAAGTCAGAGACAGAGTATACCTTCGTGTGTCACCGCTTTGATAAGTTAAGATTTTTGGAGTTAAGCGAAAGTTAGCACCACGTTTAGTGGGACCATACAAAGTTTTGGAACGTATGGGAGAAGTTGCTTACAAGCTGGAATTGTCAGAAGGATTGTCAGGAGTTCACGATGTGTTTCATGTTTCCCAGTTGAAGAAGTGCCATGCAGAGATGGCCGATATTTCTTTGAGAGATACAGTGCCACTGGAAGCGATTCATCTGGATAGTAATTTGACCTACGAGGAGAAACCAGTGAAGATTCTCGAGTTTGCCAGCCGAGTCACACGCAGCAAGGTTATCAAGTTCTGCAAAATACAATGGAGCCACCATACCAAGGATGAAGCCACCTGGGAACAAGAGGAAGACCTACGGAAGGACCACCCGCACCTATTTTCTAGCCAACCCGAATCTCGAGGGCGAGATTCATCTTAAGGGGGGTAGGTTTGTAACATCCCAAATTTTCAATTTGGAATGTTATACATAGGTCATCATATGCATATCATATTTTATTGCATTTTGGTCGATCCTAGAAATTCCAAGCAACTCAGGGACCCACGGAGAGAGTTGGGGATTTCATTTATTTTCATATTTGAACTTTCGTCAAATATTGAAAAGAGGTTCATTTTGGTTTTAATCATTTTTGTCTCCGAGTATTTCAAATATGAGAATAAAAGAGAGGAGATAATATGACTTCTCCAAAATAAAATAAATATTGGAGGAAAAATATTAAAATCAAATTTTATTTCTATTTGGAGTTTTATTGCTATTTTATTTGAATTAGAAAAATTGCATGTTTCCAAAAATTCCATTTTAGGCCAGAAAAATGTTCACTTTATTCTAAATATTTCATTTAGACGGTGAAAATTTGTTTTGGCATTTTTAGAATCTTTTATATTTATTAGGATTTTTTTCTGTTCGGCGGAATTATTTAAAAAAAGGTTCCCGCCCAAGTGGGTGGAAGCCGAGCCGAGCAGGCCGGCCCGTTCCGCCGCAACCTCCGCGCGCCGTGTCCGCGCCGGACTCCGGCAGGAGTCCGGATCGCCGCGGTCGTCCGCTGCCCCCTCTCCCAAGTTGGAGACCATGGGGGGCAGGGGGGCTTTATAAGCCGCCGCACCAGGCCCCTCTCGCCACCCCGAGCCGCCACTGCTACTGCGCCACCACCACCGCCGCAGCCGCCGCAAATCGCCGCCGCCGTCTCCTGTGCGCCGGCGCCACCCGAGCCGCCACCCCGCTGCCGGAGCCGCCGCCGACCCCGCCTAGCCCCGCCGGACCTCGCCAGAGGTAACCGCCGCCGCCGCCGCTGCTTTGTTTTTTTCTCAAAAACCGTTCGTTTTTTTAGAACCCTAGATCTATTTTTTTAGTTAGATCGTTTCGGTTTAGTTATTTAGCGGACGTTCGTCCAAACGTTCGTTTTAACGAACGTTGTTCGTCAGTTAGTCGCAGACAGCGAACGCTCGTTTGTTAGCCTGTTCGTCTAGTTTTATTTTTCCAGGGTTTTTCCAAGATTATTTTCGATCGCGATTTCTGCCATGATCTTCGATCTAGTTTATCTTTTCGCTCGTTTATCCAAATCAGATGAAACATGCGTCTAAATCTTCATCTCGAAGCCCTCTTTCTGTTTAACCAACTTGAACAAGATTTTGGTACTGTAAAATTTGACTTTAGTTCAGATTAGTAAACGAATCTTGTTTCTTTCATAGTTTGAGTTTCGTTGCTCCGTTTGAGTTGATTTTTTTGCAAACCAGAGTTCTTTAGTTGAACATTCTGGTTAGACCTTTTATTTGAGTTTTAACGGTGCTTCTAGCTTGAGTGCTTATGTATGTTATTGTTTTTTTCGATAGAATACCCGGAGTGCGAAGCTTGCTACTACAAGTCTCTAGGTTTTGCAGATCATCAGCAAGGCAAGTAATACTTTGATCATATCCCTTTATTACCCAGTTTTTATGCATTAGTTTCAACCCTCAAACATTGCATGGTTAGGATCTGAATAACATGTGGGTTTGGGAAGTAGATGATGAGGTAGAACCTATTGCCCTTTTATTATCAAACCTTTGGGAGTACCGTGTGATCATCATATGGAATGCCACCTAGGCTCAAAGGATCATAAGATTATTCGTGCTAGAAACTTCCGTGTGCAGCCACAAGACATCATGGGCTCTGACATAGTTGAATAAGTTTCGTGACCTCTTTCAGTGGTAGACTAGCAGATGTAGGGGATGTAGGTGGTACTATCTACCCAAAGTAAAGAGTTAGTGCTTCTGAAAGACTGTATCTCGGTCATCCAGTTTCTCAAACATCATGAAGTGCCAGAAATTCAACGGAGGAGATTGAGTCTTGTGGGGAAAAGTGCGCAAACCTCTGCAGAGTGTACAAACTAATCATGGTTAGCTGTGTCCCCGGTTATGGACATCTTGAGTATCTGGTCTTGGATTATCATGTTGATCTCATCACTCTAAATTAATTTGATTGGGTTAATTGATGTTGTTTTTTTGGGATTGAGTTGGAGGAACCTTCTCAATGTTTAACAACCACCATGATAGTTAAATAAATCTTATTCCTTTGTTGTAGGGAAAAATTGGCTTTATGCAAAACTGTAACATAGAGCTTTCCACCAGCCATATATGCATGTAGTGATAGCATTTACCTGTTCATTACTCTATGTGTTACATTGCCAGCATATTCCATGTGCTGACCCGTTTCGGGCTGCAACATATCATGTTGCAGACTTTTTAGACGACGAGTAAGGTGCCATAGGTCGTTGTCGTTCACTCAGCTATGCCGTTGGAGTTGATGGACTCACTCTATCTTCGAAGCCTTCTGCTGTTACCGTATTTAGATGGCCTTAAGCCATATTATTGTAATAAGTTCTCTTTTGAGACATTCAATGTAATAAGTGTGTGATTAAAACTCTGTTATAAATCCTCGAGTACTATGCGTGTCAGCATTACCGATCTAGGGATCACTACTAGGAAAAGGCCTACTAATGGCGCACCTAATTTGGCCATTAATGGCGCATTAGTGGTGCGCCATTAGTGCCACGCCATTAGTATATTTTACTAATGGCGCACCACGGGTGCGCCATTAGTATCTGGTTTACTAATGGCGCACCTCTGATGCGCCATTAGTGTATACAGAAGTGCGCCATTAGTATGCCTCCCAGGGGCCATGTATACCAAGGTGCTCTGGCATACTAATGGCGCACAACAACTAGATGCGCCATTAGTATCCTTGGCATACTAATGGCGCACTGTTTAGTGATGCGCCATTAGTATACTTTGTCATACTAATGGCGCACTGTGATGTGATCCGCCATTAGTATGAATATTAGGTTTTTTTATTTTTTATTTTCTATTTTTTGCACAGGTTACAAAATGTATAATTGGACAAAATATAGACATCACACATCAACAACAGATTCATCGAATACAATAGAAGATTAGTCTTTGAATACAATTCATCATATTAGTCTCCGAATACAATTCATCATATTAGTCTCCGAATTGAAAAGACCGAACAAAGATAGAACATTATATTACAAGTCTCGAGACCGTGAGTAGCGAGTTTGTCTTCACATTACAAGTCGATATCGATCATCTAAACTACCATCACATAGAAGAGAGCTGTGGTCATCACGATGAGCATCATCACGATGAAACTCGTCTTCATCCGGTTCCTCCAATGCTCCCTCCCCTCTCCCGCTAGATAGCGGGCGTATCTAGATTCGGCCTCGGCCCTAGTGGTTACCCTTTGTAACTGTTACCGCTGAATCGATGAACCTATCTTCGACACTCCTCCCGATTAAATCGTAGACTCAAGAACCTTACCCTTGTACCACGACATACGTCGGCATCGCTATGCACTAGCCAAGCGAAGCGTTAGTACCAATTCACGCACAATACATAACCAATATATAAGTATGCAATGAGCGATCGGAAGAAAAAGCAAGACATTAATAGCATCGATTACATCTAAGTTGAATGACTCTCAAACCAAAGAGACATACTACAAGTTCATTAAAGTTTAATTACAACATGAGCCAATCGATGTTTGAGAACTAGACACAGCATCACCGCTTTAGACTTGACTCAAGGGACGAGCGTGGATGAAGCCGCCGTCTATCGTGGGAGTCATGAAATAAAGGTCATTGTCACCTGCATTTGTAGCATTGTGTCGATGTCCTTTGTTGGACGGTTGATTGTTGAGGTAGAACTGCCTCGAGTCGAAGGACATCTTGATGGATGATTTCCGCAAACTCATTTGGATGCAAAAGAATTCTTGTCGGAGGTCCGCGTCTGGATTGCCGACACGCTCTTTGCCCAATCTTTGAGTTTACTCGGTAGCGAAGTTGATGATGGTCCCGTCGATCGCCGCATGTGATGGATGGCGTAGTAGGCACCCTTCGACCGCCCGGTGGCTGCTTGACGCAGCGTAACATCGTATTGTGGGAGAACACGTGCTTGCCGTGCTTATTTAATAGGCTTGGTGAAGGTGCCTCCAGATTTGGCGTGACGGGAGAACATCATCAAGAACCTTCTTGACATTTGTGTAGTCTACGTTCGATCGACGGTCCGGGTCGAAAATCGTGGCCATGGAATATTTGGGGCTTAGGAGGATGGCGTGCAATGTGTTACTGCAGAAAACATGGAATGTTAAAAGAAAACGATCAAATCTAAGAATTCATATGTTACGGGCGGTTGAGGGAGGACTTACTCGGAAAAGTAAGGCACGAGGAAGTTATCCTTATCTTGGTTTGCGAAATGACGCCTTGAGGTAAGAACTTCGCGACTTGCGGTCCCAGCGCTACCAAGATCTTGGCACACATGTAGAAGGGGTCGACTATCACGATGTCCGGGGTCTTGTCGCGAATGATCCGCATCTCCATACTCAGCAAAAATAGCCGAACGAAGGTGTAGTGCAGCGGATGAAGGTTCAACATAGCGTGGATGTCATCAAACCGCAGGACGATCGTACGCCCGATGGAGTTATCCACAAAGCCCTTGCCCTCTGGCACCTTGGCCGCGAAAACCGGGTATGCCATATCCTTCTCTCTGAGACGCCGCTTCTCCAAAGAAAGAACATTGTCATGCGGACTCCGCATAGCACCGGTTGCAGCATTGAGCATATTTGTCGGTAGCATCGCCCTACCCGCCACATGCACCCTCCTCGAGATATCCTTAGGTGAAGGTGGCCCGTCCTGAGCATGGATCTTACTTGGTGCCGGCTGGCTCGCACCCTTCTTAGTCTTTCTTTTGCGTGCCTTCTTCTTCTCCTGTAATGGCACCGAGTTCTGCTCACAGACCACCTTCTTGAGTGTGTTGGGGCTGATAATATTTCGCACCTCGCCTCTCGAGGCTCGGTGAAATCGGCAGCTGGGGCGTCTCACGAGAGCTGAGCGCCGGGCGGCGCTGTTGCAACTTGGCTTCTCCGCGGTACCAGCTAGATCGCACACGTCTTTTGTTGGGTTGGGTTCTTGAGAAGGAGGCCCCATGAAGTCGCCATCGTACCCATGATCGGCAAAGTACTGATCGACGTTGCCAAATGTATCGTCGTCGTCGTCGTCGTCGTTCTGATCCTGTGCCATATGCATGTTTGGATCCAGTGGCATAGGGATGTCTGACACCGTTGCGGCGGTCTTGCCATGGGGCCGACTTGGCGCCGGCACGACTGGCGGTGTTGTCTTTGGGGTGGTGTCCCCCGCCCCAAACGAATCTGGCTCTTCAGCCAAAGCAGGGGCTAGCTCAGGCAGGCGCTAAGGGTCATCACGTCATCATCGTCGGCCCCGACGGGTCGAATCGGAGGTAACAACTCGTCGCAGCCTGGCAGCACCCGAACCAGTTGAACCCTAAACAAGTTGGGTGGCATCTGGGTACCGTGGAACAAGGGTTGCCGGTTGAGCGATTTTGCCCTTGGCGACATCGACCAACTCGTTGTTCACGAAGTGGAGGAGAGTGCACGCGTCGGCGGCGCCTGCGAAAACATGTAGGTGTCGAGGATGCCCGATCAAAGGCAAGGAGATGAAGTCCTCAGCGAGAGAGGCTTAGTTAGTTACCGTGATGATGGCGTCGAGCTCGGCTAATGTCGAGGCACGCCAACGGCGGGCGTGCGATTGATGGAGGGGCGCTTGCTGCAAAGGTGCGGCGGCGTACACCGGGTGCATTAAGCTCCCGTGCGGCGTCGGAGACACCAATGCCGCCTCGCCGGGCACCAATGGCCGCGCCATCGCATTATGCGATTCTTGGCCGTGAAGCTAGGAATCGGGCGGCCTGTTGGCCGCCCGCAATCCACGCCTCAACCCGAGATCAAGGTAGGCACAATGGCGGTGATCGTCGCTCCGAGTCGTTGTTCCACTTGCTCTTGGACAATCTCGGAATCGCGCCACATGCCTTGAGTTCTTGAACCTCGCTACGCTGGATTTCGAGCTGGTCTTTTCTCCCTCCGCACACCAGCGGTATAGTATGACCCCCATTTTGTCGACAAGCCTTTGCCGGCCACACGACCAGCTGACGTCGGCTTACCGAGCTTATCCTTGTTCTTCATTACATTCAACGCCCTATTTAGAGTGGTGTCCCAAGGGTTGCTCTTAGTCGACCCCGCGCTACTGCTTTCAGTCACCTACGGAAGGAATGCGAACCATTTAGAAATTTGGCTTCATTAATTAGAATGCAACCGTATGGAGCTAATTACGCGGGGGTGTATTCCTTACCAGAACAAGCTCAAGCTTCCTGGTCTTCGGATCCATGGTAAGCTCCTTTGTTTTTGGGTCCTTCTTGTACCGGGCCCTGACAAAGTTCCTGGTCTACTTGTCACCGTATTTATCAAAGAGGGGCGATAGGCCTTGCTCGGCACGGTCCGCCTCCTCCTTGTCCCATATAGGCTCCGCCACTCTGTAACCGCCGGGACCGAGTGTGTGTTCCCCTATGTTCAGCTCCCGCATTTGTTTCCCCCACTCACTTGATTGGGAGTTTGCGGTGCTCGAGCAATTGATCTTGAAGTCATTGTAGTCATCTTCGGTGATCGATGGATTTTTCTCCTTGATCTTCTGATAACTCTCACCTTTCTCGATCATTCTCTTCACATTGCTTTTCGAAGTAGACAGGGCCTTGCTCATCTTCGTGAGGGCAGCATTGTTCACTTTATTCCCTTTGAGGCTTGTGTTTGCAAGTTCAGCGGGGAACTTGTATCGTTCGTGCAGCTTCGTGAAGAGGAGGTTGCGCAAATTCCCTCGGTCAGGATGCCTCAGGTTCTCGGTGTTGATCGAGACGGTGCTCCGGGGAATGCACCCGAGCTGAAGCGAGTAACCCTTGACTATTTGTTCGGGCGCCGTTGGATTCCCGTTGGAGTCCACTTCATTAACTTCCACCTTGAGGGTGAGGAGCACGATCGGGCGCCGGTCCTTCCGTTGCCTCTTCGGTTGGCTGCCATCTGTGCGTGCGCCGCCATCATCAGTGGTGGCATCAGTGGGGTCATCCTCGGCGGTACCATCAGTGGTCTCAGGATCGGTGGGGAAGGCGGCGTCCTCATACAACTGAGGTTGGTCCTCCATCTCCTGGGACAGCTCCCAGAATGCCTTGCCGCCCGAACCCCCGGCCTCATCATTGTTGGCCATGTTTCTCTCTAAATAGGAACAAAGTTTGGTCAAAAAGTTGGTTATTGTTTAGGGTTTGTCGACACCAAGGCATCCTAAAAGCTAAGCAAGGGTTTTTCGACGCCGAGGCACCCTAAAAGCCTAAGCTTTCATCATTAGTCACAAGTACCTCATATGTCCTATTTTTAGCAAAGTCATGCTAAAATTCACGGAAAATTTCAGCATGACCTTTGCTGAAAATAGGACATATCGAGTACCCGAATTTGCTGGAACGGAAATTAATCGACATTCCAGCAAACTCAAGGGCCTCTCGGGTGGACAAGGCAAAAAAAGCCTCCATCACAATAAAGCAAATCATTGCATGGGCATACATATGCTGAAGTAAGAACGCCAAAAGTAGCATTAAACAATTTCCACAGTACTATGGTGATTTGAGATCATCTATTTATGTTCGCAAAGAGTAGTTTATGATCTAAGACTAAAAGGAAATGCACCAGTAGTACTAAATTGTCGGTCAGTCTCCAAAACTGATCCCAGCATTTTAAACAGTCCCTAGCAAGAACACAAATGTGGAAGCAAGTCAATCGCACAACATAAGAAACAAATTGGCAGCTACTGGCTAGAGCTAGTATTATGTTATCATGTTTTCCGAACAAATTATAGGAACCTCAAATATATGATGTTTTGCAAATGGAGATTATAAGGAACACCGACATTCGGCAAGTTCACGGGTTACTACATTGTATATATGAGACTGAAAACATCAGTTTCGGAGAGATGAACTAGATAATAAAATTAGGAGATGAACTTGTAATAGTTTCACGAGGTTTGGTTGGACACTGTAAGTACACTTTCTACCTAACATCGTTCAAAACACAGAGTAATCTACTTGCAGTACAGTATGAGAACTTCCAATTTTTTTGTATATCATCATCATTTTTCATAAATAACTTTGCTTGATATGTCACCTTGGTTCAAATTAATGGAGGTTTGGGCTCTCTTATTTACTGGTTGTTGGTTGACTACTCTTTTCAATCAGATTTCTTGCGTCAAACTGGAGATAAACCTTTTCCATTAACAAAGGAATCTTGCCAGACTAAAGAAATCGTCAAATACCACCCGCTAACAAGAAAAGGAACAACATCTGAAGTTTTAAACACAAACAAGGAAAAGGGGTAGCATTTCAGTTTCTCACAGGCTCAGCCACAGTAATCATGCATGTCAAGAATGAGTTTGTGCTACTGGTAGATCGGCATGATCTGGTGCTGAAAACAAAATGAAATGAATATCTGAGCTAAAGAGCAGTAGATTTTAGCAAACTTCCGCTGGCTGAATCATACACCTTTCATCATGTTGCAGGGGAGAAGTTAATTGTGAGCAGAGCACAACCCAAGACTAACATGAGTATTTTAACCACCACAGTAAGCAACTACTATAACTCTGAACATAATATCTTCAGGCTTGGGCACAAGCAAAAAACAGAGCAGTAGTAGTACTAGAGCGTAGCAGGAATTGTCTTGCTCTGGGCTAGCAGTTATACTAGTTGGGCGTCGTTGAGTGGCAGGCAACACGGCGTGGAACTACTGCGGCGCACATGGCGAACATGAGGATCAGATGACCAGGAGCAGAAACATGTATGCAGCTACTCCGTACCTGTAGTCGGCGGGAAGCTCGCCGGCGCCACGAGGTGGTACGTGCGTGCGACGGACGCCGGAGGCGAAACCGCACGAGGAAACCGATGGAAGGAACTGCGCTGACCGAGGCAGGAAGGTTTTCGGCGAGATTGATCCTCTGTCGCCGGCGGCGGGTTGAGGGCCGTGACGAGGAGGACGGAGGCGGGACGAGGACGACGGGACGAGGACGAGGACGACAGGGCGGCGGCGCGTGTCGGGCGGCGGGCAGCAAGCGGCAGCGGCGGCGGGGCAGCGGCGTCGGGGTAGGGGATCGAGGGCGAGGGCGAGGGAGAGAGAGGGGCTCGAGGGCGAGGGAGAGAGGTGGGCCGTCGGGGAGGAACTATGGATGGGGGCGGCACAATACTAATGGCGCACCACCCCTCGGTGCGCCATAAGTACATCCACACTAATGGCGCACCTCACCCTGGTGCGCCATTAGTAATGTTTTTTTTCTGCTCAAGCCAACAGGTTATATTCCACCTGACCTGATCCACATCAAGCTCCCTCTACTAGCTCGACTGGTCAGCAGCCAGTTCTCACACCAGGAGGTCCTGGGTTCGATTCCCAGGCTCCACAATTTTTTTTCATTTAAAATGTTGTTTGATACTTATTTGTGTTTAAATATGTTCAAACTTGTCTAAATCATAACAGTAATAATTTTTTAAAAAATATCATCAAACAGTAATGCCGGTGGAGAGGGGAGGTGCGGGGGTGTGGGGGTCGGGCGGCGGTTGAGTAGGGAGGGTGCGGGGGTCGGCGGTGGCGGTTGAGTAGGGAGGTGCGGGGGTTGGCGGCGGCAGTGGGCAGGGGTGCTCGGCGAGGGGGACCGGATCTGGCGAGGTGGGATAGCGATCGAGATGGAGGGGGATCGAGATTGAGTGTCCATGAAATTTAAAAATATTCATGATAGTTCAAAAAGTGCCCATGAAATACAATCGAGAAATGAAGGCTACGATTTAAATACAATCGATCTTAGCTAGCTATCTGTTCACAATCTTCGTGCCCTTCTTTTTCGCAAATGGAGTTCTTCTGTGGAACGGACGTCCTTTCGGTAGGGTGGTCCTGCTTCTTCTTGTGGTGTATGCTGCTACTTCATCATCGTCGTCATGTTTGATCCTTGGGTCGCCGTACTTGTCGAAGTCTTGCTCATTGGCTACTCCATCCATTCCGATGATCTTCCTTTTGCCTCTCCTCACGACAACACGACTGGGCTTTGACGGGTCGGTAATGAAGAAGCATTGGTCAACTTGGGAAGCCAGTACCCATGGCTCATTTTTCGCGGTGACGTTTGCGCCCGCGGTCTTGGATTTGGCTTCGGGTATAACCATGGTGGTGAAATACGGTCTTCTTTTAGGGCGCTCTTCGCCCATCGACACGGAACATCGGGACCTTTTCTCGGCAGTAGCTCAGCTCCCGATCTCCTCCATCCTTCCGTAGTATCTGTCCTTGTCGCTACGGTGTAGGATTCCATCGTTACCCGGAGTTACGATAACCATCGCTCTTTATGTCCTTGGCCTCGGTGTAGAATATGTAGCCGTTGATATAAATGCGCCTCATAGGTCATCGTTGTGCTCGGCGCCTGTGACAAGGCGAATATGAGTTGTTCTTCCGGAAGAATCCTCATGTAAAGGGTACGACAGAAGCTTCTGCTTGAACCAACGCGTGAAACATGAGTTGTGCTCTTTGATTATATCTCCGTCCGTCCTCTGTTGGCCCCGGTCATTGTACGTCTTCTTAATAAAGGTTTTGTGCTCTACCACCCAAGGATCGACCACGTTTATGTGTTGTAGCGCGACTAGGTTTGCTCTTTCAAAGTCGGCGAGTCGACCCTCTAAGTCGACATGCATTTCGCGGCGACCCTCACGGTGACCCCATCCAGCGAGCCTGCCGAGGTGCCTGTTGACGGGCAGACTAACGGGGTTCTCGATGCCTAGATAATTCGTGCAGTAGGAGATGCACTCTTTGGTCAGAAAGCCCCTGGCTATACTTCCCTCTGGACGTGACATGTTGCGAACGTATCCTTTGATGACACCATTCATCCTTTCGAACGACATCATGCTGTGCAGGAACGTCGGCCCGAGTTGGATGATATCCTCCACTATATGGACCAGCAGATGCACCATAACGTCAAAGAATGCAGGCAGGAAGTACATCTCAAGCTCGCATAGTATCACCACGATCTCTTCCTGTAGCCTTCTTAGTTGCCTCACGCCAATCGACTTCCGAGAGATGACGTCGAAAAAGTTGCATAGGCCAAATAGCGTTTCACGGACGTGTGCGTCCATGATCCCACGGATTGCAAATAGAAGTATCTGCGTCATCAAGACGTGATGCGGTCGTGAGACTTCATCCCACGGACTTCGCTTGTTGGGTCTAGGTATCTCGCTTATCTTCCCCACGTAATCGTAAGGAAGTTTTACTCCTAGGAGGCGGTGAAAACTACTCGATCTCCTCGACTTAGAGTGAAGCACGGGAGGGTAGCCATTTCGGTCTTCTTGGCCTTTTTCCCTTGCGACGACTTTACGTGTCCTGCTTCGCCTCATCATCATCATCATCATCATCATCATCATCATCATCATCATCATCATCATTAGCGTGAAGCTCCGCCCGATGCCCATTGATTTCAAGTCTGCCCTTGCTTTCGCCCATCTTTGGTCTGTCGGCATGTTGAGCAGGTACCAAGCGCACTCTCGCACACGCATGCCGTGATATGCATGACATCAAGGCTGTGAGGCACACGGTGGATCTTCCAGTACGGCAAGTCCTAGAAAACAGACCTCATTTCCCATACCTCAGCAGCGGCTCTGGCGCCTTTCGCTTCTTTCCCGGCTCTGGCGCCTTTTGCTTCTTTCCCGGCAGTGGGTAGTCTTTCCAATTTTTCAACAGCTTGTCTATTTCCTCGCCGCTCCTCGTACGCAGGCGTTTTCGGGGTTCGGTTTCACCATCGAACAGATCCTTGCATTTCCTCCACGGGTCATCGTCGCGAAGCCACCTTCGATGTCCCATGAGAACGGTTTTCGAAGACCCGGGATCTCTATCTAGCTGACAATACGTTGCGTCATCCATGCACCTTACGCATCCAGAAAATCCGTGGACTACCTGCCCCGCGAGATATCCGTAACCGAGATAGTCGTGCACCGTCGTGAGTAGTCACGACTCTCATAGGGAAATATTCTTTCTCTGCGGCGTCCCACGTATTGGTGGCGTTTTCCACGCGTGTCAAGCTCCTCTTTCAGCAGCCCCGATCTGATTGATGTCGTTCCTGGTTGTTTCGGCCCTTCAATTAGCATACTCATGTGAATGTACTTCCTCTTCATGCACAACCAGGGGAAGGTTGTACATCCACACAAACACAGGCCAGATGCTATGTGTGCTTCTCTGGCTGCCAAAGGGATTGACTCCATCGGTGCTCGCGCCCAGCACGATGTTCCTTGGATCGTTCCCAAATTTTGAGTATTCAAAGTTCAACGCTTGCCACTGGCTTGCATCCTTAGGGTGACTCAGCATCTTGTTTTATCTATCTCCGGATCATTTGCGTCATCTTCTCGCTTCTTCTCCTCCCTATCTGTGTGCCAACGCAGCAGCTTTGCTACCTTAGGGTCCGCGAAATACCGCTGCAGATGAGGAGTGATCGGAAAGTACCACGCCACTTTTCGAGGAGCTTTCTTCCTCTTCTTGTATCGAGTGACGCCGCACACCGGACATATGGTAGACTCCGCGTGCTTGTCTTGATAAATGATGCAATTGTTCATGCACACATGGTATTTCACGTGCGGTAAATCCAGAGGACACACGATTTTCTTTGCCTCCTCCAAACTGGTCGGGCACTTGTTCCCCTTGGGAAGACGTTCGTGCCAGAATGACATGTTCTCGTCGAAGCATGCGTCAGTCATTTTGTGTTTTACCTTCATCTCCAGAGCCATGAGCATTACTTTCAGGCGGGTATCCTCGGGCCTGCATCCTTCATACAATGGAGTAACCGCATCTAACTCAAGTTGATCCATCTTGGCTTTCTCTCGGGCGGCAGCTCTTGCGTTAACCGTCTGCTTGAGAAGCAGCTCTTGAATATGAGGGTCCTGCACCCAACCCATCGATGGTCCAGCGTCGTCCAACTAGTATAACTGCTATGTTGGTCCGGCATCATCATCATGTCCTGCATCTTCTACATGATGACTGTGTACAGCATCACCGTCGTGATCATCTCATGGGGATTCTTCGTCTTCTCGCCCGCCCGAGCCGCGGTGGTTGTCTTCCTGCCCTTCCTCATTTCTTGCCAGGCCCCCATGGACGACTTCGTAGTCATCTTCATCACCTTGCCACCGATAGCCATCCATGAAACCACGCAAGAGCGGTGGTCCCGCAGCTGCCGGAATCCGGTCTGCAATAAGGCTCTTCAGCTTGCATCTTCGACACGGACATCTTATCTCCGTCTCGTTCTTTTGAAGCATCTCGGCCTTCGTGGACCTCAAAAACCTATTCACGATGCCTTTGGTCATCGTGCGGACCATGGTCGCCTGCGGGGTAGAGCAAAACGATATTTTAGAATCAAGAAAAAAATTGGCATGACTTTCCCTAAAAATAGGACCAAAAAGAATGCTTAATACCAAAATTCTCACCGAAACGGAAATGAATCAACATTCCGGCAAAATATTGGCAACTATCGCATTTCAAATACCGGTATACCTCCAAACACAAACACATATGCAACACCACAAACATATGCAACACCACGAACATACATAGATCTAGCTAGGCCATAAAAAGTGCATGTGCACATTGTTGTAGGGAGAACAACATAAATATAGCTTCCCCCCTTACTTACCTACCAAAACAAGGTAATTTAACCACTTAATTTGAATGAATCTATGGTGGAAATGAGGTGAAAAAGAGGAGGCACCCGAGACAAGGAGGAGGCGGTGCAGAGAATGAAGTGGGGAGAAAGTGAGTGTGGGAGGAGAGGCTGTCCAAAATATCTTGTTGCTGCCCACTTACTAATGGCGCACCAACCACAAATGCGCCATTAGTAATCCAGGTTACTAATGGCGCACCCTCTGGTGGTGCGCCATTAGTAGTTTTGCAAAAAAAAACATACTAATGGCGCACTGTCCCATAGTGCGCCATTACTAGTTTAAACTAGTAATGGCGCACGGTGGAACAGTGCGCCATTAGTAGTTTTACAAAAAAAGGAATAAAAATAATAAAAAAAACATTAGTGGCACACTTTCTGACAGGTGCGCCATTACTAGTTACAACTAGTAATGGCTTCGTCTGGATGCGCCATTAGTATGTTTGGATAGGCGCACTAGTTCAAAAAAAAAATTCAATACTAATGGCGCACCATGGGCCAGGTGCGCCATTAGTAGTTTCAACACTAATGGCGTATCAGAAGGTGGTGCGCCATTAGTATATACTAATGGCACACCACTTTTCTGGTGCGCCATTAGTGTCAATCCCATCTATAACCCTTTTTCTAGTAGTGGATGACACCGATGCACAAAAACTAGACTGTTTGAGGTCTGGTCGCTACACCCCTTCCATGAATGGATTATGCGGTCACTTGCACGTCTGTAACTCCACCAACCTCCAGGTATGGAGATCATTGTCAGATGACTCCCCAATAACCCCCTTGGAGTTCTTCTTGGAAGAAAACTCCTAAAGAAACACATCTTTTCCTATGAACAAAATTCTGAAATTTTTAGTCCACAAAATTTTTCTCAACAAAACTTCACAAAAATGATAGCAACTACTCATAGGGATGTATAGAGTGAAGGAAATAAGCCCTAGAGGCAATAATAAAGTTATTATTTATTTCCTTATTTCATAATAAATGTTTATTATTCATGCTAGAATTGTATTAACCGGAAACATAATGCATGAGTGAATACATAGACAAAACATAGTGTCACTAGTATGCCTCTACTTGACTAGCTCGTTTATTAAAGATGGTTATGTTTCCTAGCCATGGACAAAAGAGTTGTCATTTGATTAACGGGATCACATCATTAGGAGAATGATGTGATTGACATGACCCATTCCGTTAGCCTAGCACTTGATCGTTTAGTATATTGCTATTGCTTTCTTCATGACTTATACATGTTCCTGTAACTATGAGATTATGCAACTCCCATTTACCGGAGGAACACTTTGGGTGATACCAAACGTCACAACGTAACTGGGTGATTATAAAGGAGTACTACAGGTGTCTCCGAAGGTACATGTTGGGTTGGCGTATTTCGAGATTAGGTTTTGTCACTCCGATTGTCGGAGAGGTATCTCTGGGCCCTCTCGGTAATGCACATCACTATAAGCCTTGCAAGCAATGTAACTAATGAGTTAGTTGCGGAATGATGCATTATGTAACGAGTAAAGAGACTTGCCGGTAACGAGATTGAACTAGGTATTGGATACCGATGATCGAATCTCGGGCAAGTAACATACCGATAAAAAAGGGAACAACGTATGTTGTTATGCGGTTTGACCAATAAAGATCTTCGTAGAATATGAGCATCCAGGTTCCGCTATTGGTTATTGACCGAGAATAGTTCTAGGTCATGTCTACATTGTTCTCGAACCCGTAGGGTCCGCACGCTTAAGGTTTCGATGACAATTATATTACGAGTTTATGAGTTTTGTTGTACCGAAGGAGTTCGGAGTCCTGGATGAGATCGGGGACATGACGAGGAGTCTCGAAATGGTCGAGACATAAAGATCGATATATTGGACGACTATATTCGGAGTTCGGAAAGGTTCCGAGTGATTCGGGTATTTTTTGGAGTACCGGAGAGTTACGGGAATTCGCCGCGGAGTATATGGGCCTTATTGGGCCATACGGGATTAGAGGAGAGAGGCCGAAAGGAAGGAGGCGCGCAACCCCCCTCTGGTCCGAATTGGACAAGGGGTGCGACCCCCTTATCCTTCCTCCTCTCCCCCTCTTTGCCCCTTCTCCTACTCCAACAAGGAAGGAGGGAGTCCTACTCCCGGTGGGAGTAGGACTCCCCTTGGCGCGCCCCTCCTAGGCCGGCCGCTTCCTCCCCCCTTGCTCCTTTATATACGGGGGCAGGGGGCACCTCTAGACACAACACAAGTTGATCTACGGATCGTTCCTTAGCCGTGTGCGGTGCCCCCTTCCACCATATTCCACCTCGGTCATATCGTCGCGGAGTTTAGGCGAAGCCCTGCGCCGGTAGAACATCATCATCGTCACCACGCCGTCATGCTGACGGAACTCATCTCCGGAGCCTTTGCTGGATCGGAGGGCCGAAGATCGTCATCGAGCTGAACGTGTGCTGAACTCGGAGGCCCCGTACGTTCGGTGGTTGGGTTGGTCGGATCGTGAAGACGTATGACTACATCAACCGCGTTGTGCTAACGCTTCCGCTTACGGTCTACGAGGGTACGTGGACAAACACTCTCCCCTCTCGTTGCTATGCCATCACCATGATCTTGTGTGTGCGTAGGAATTTTTTTGAAATTACTACGTTCCCCAACAGTGGCATCCGAGCCTAGGTTTTATGCGTAGATGTTATATGCACGAGTGGAACACAAGTGAGTTGTGGGCGATACAAGTCATAGTGCTTACCAGCATGTCATACTTTGGTTCGGCGGTATTGTTGGATGAAGCGGCCCGGACCGACATTACGCGTACGCTTACGCGAGACTGGTTTTACTGCCGTGCTTTGAACACAGGTGACTAGCGGGTGTCAGTTTCTCCAACTTTAGTTGAACCGAGTGTGGCTACACCCGGTCCTTGCGAAGGTTAAAACAGCACCAACTTGACGAACTATCGTTGTGGTTTTGATGCGTAGGTAAGAACGGTTCTTGCTCAGCCCGTAGCAGCCACGTAAAACTTGCAACAACAAAGTAGAGGACGTCTAACTTGTTTTTGCAGGGCATGTTGTTATGTGATATGGTCAAGACGTGATGAGATATAAGTTGTTGTATGAGATGATCATGTTTTGTTGAAGTTATCGGCAACTGGCAGAAGCCCTATGGTTGTCTCTTTGTTGCATAAGATGCAAGTGCCAAATAATTGCTTTACTTTATCGCTATGCGATAGCAATAGTTGCAAGAGCAATAGTTGGCGAGACGACCATGTGACGACACATTGATATAGATCAAGATGATGAAGATCATGGTGTCGTGCCGGTGACGATAGAGATCATGACAGTACTTTGGAGATGGAAATCAAAGGCGCAAGATGATCATGGCCATATCATGTCACATATTTTGATTGCATATGATGTTTATCTGTTATACATCTTATTATGTTTTGTTTGACGGTAGCATTTTAAGATGATCTCTCACTAATTATCAAGAAGTGTTCTCCCTGAGTATGCACCGCTTCTGAAAGTTCTTCATGCTTTGACACCCACGTGATGATCGGGTGTGATAGGCTCTACGTTCAAATACAACGGGTGCAAAACAGTTGCACACGCAGAATACTCAGGTTAAACTTGACGAGCCTAGCTTATACAGATATGGCCTCGGAACACGAAGACCGAAAGGTCGAGCGTGAATCATATAGTAGATATGATCAACATAGTGATGTTCACCATTGAAAACTACTCCATCTCACGTGATGATCGGACATGGTTTAGTTGATTTGGATCACGTGATCACTTAGAGGATTAGAGGGATGTCTATCTAAGTGGGAGTTCTTAAGTAATATGATTAATTGAACTTAAATTTATCATGAACTTAGTCCTGGTAGTATTTTGTAAATTATGTTGTAGATCAATAGCTCGCGTTGTTGCTTTCATATGTTTATTTTGATATGTTCCTAGAGAAAATTGTGTTGAACGATATTAGTAGCAATGATGCGGATTGGATCCGTGATCTCAAGTTTATCCTCATTGCTGCGCAGAATAATTATGTCCTTAATGCACCGCTAGGTGACAGACGCAGACGTTATGAACGTCTGGCTAGCTCAATACGATGACTACTTGATAGTTTAGTGGACCATGCTTAACGGCTTAGAATCGGGACTTCAAGGACATTTTGAACGTCATGGACCATATAAGATGTTCCAGGTATTGAAGTTGATATTTCAAGCAAATACCCGAGTTGAGAGATATGAAGTCTCCAACAAGTTCTATAGCTAAAAGATGGAGGAGAATCGCTCAACTAGTGAGCATGTGCTCAGATTGTCTGGGTACTTCAATCGCTTGAATCAAGTGGGAGTTAATCTTCCAGATAAGATAGTGATTGACAGAATTCTCTAGTCACCATCACTAAGTTACTAGAACTTCGTGATGAACTATAGTATGCAAGGGATGACAAAAATGATTCCCGAGCTCTTCGTGATGTTGAAATCGACGAAGGTAGAAATCAAGAAAGAGCATCAAGTGTTGATGATTGACAAGACCGCTAGTTTCAAGAGAAGGGCAAAGGGAAAGAAAGGGAACTTCAAGTGGAAAGACAAGCAAGTTGTCACTCCTGCGAAGAAGCCCAAAGCTGGACCATAGTCTAAAACTGAGTGCTTACACTGCAAAGGAAATAGTCACTGGAAGCGGAAATGCCCTGAATATTTGGTAGATAAGAAGGATGGCAAAGTGAACAAGGGTATATTTGATATACAGGTTATTAATGTGTGCCTTGCTAGTGTTTATAGTAGCCCCTGAGTATTTGATACTTGTTCGGTTGCTAAGATTAGTAACTCAAACAGGAGTTCTGTATCATAAGCAGAGACTAGTTGAAAGGAAAGTGACGATGAGTGTTGGCAGTAGTTCCAAGATTGATATGATCATCATCGCACACTCCCTACACTTTCGGGATTAGTGTTAAACCTAAATAAATGTTATTTGGCGTTTGCGTTGAGCATGAATATGATTTGATCATGTTTATTGCAATACGGCTATTCATTTAAAATCAGAGAATAATAGTTGTTCTGTTTACATGAATAAAACCTTCAAATGGTCATACACCCAATGAAAATAGTTTATTGGATCTCGATCGTAGTGATACACATATTCATAATATTGATGCCAAAAGATGCAAAGTTAATAATGATAGTGCAACTTATTTGTGGCACTGCCGTTTGGGTCATATCGGTGTAAAGAGCATGAAGAAACTCCATAAAGATGGATTTTCGGAATCACTTGGTTATGAATCATTTGATGCTTGCGAACCGTGCCTTTTGGGCAAGATGACTAAAACTCCGTTCTTCGGAACAATTGAACGAGTTACTGACTTGTTGGAAAAAATACATACTGATGTATGCAGACCAATAAGTATGAAGGCTCGTGGCAAGTATCGTTATTTTCTGACCTTCACAAGATGATTTGAGCAGATATGGGTATATCTACTTGATGAAACATAAGTCTGAAATAGTTGAAAGGTTCAAAGAATTTCAGAGTGAAGTGGAAAAATCATCGTAACAAGAAAATAAAGTTTCTGCGATCTGATCGCGGAGACGAATATTTGAGTTACGAGTTTGGTCTTCAATTAAAACAATGTGGAATAGTTTCACAGCTCACGCCACCTGGAACACCACAACGTTATGGTGTGTTCGAATGTCGTAACGACACTTTATTGGATATGGTGCAATCTATGATGTCTCTTACTGATTTACCACTATTGTTTTGGGGTTATGCATTAGAGACAGCTGCATTCACATTAAAAGGGCACCATCTAAATCCGTTGAGACGACACCATATGAACTGTGGTTTAGCAAGAAACCCAAGTTGTCGTTTCTTAAGGTTTGGGGCTGCGATGCTTATGTGAAAAAGTTTCATCCTGATAAGCTCAAACCCAAATCGGAGAAGTGCGTCTTCATAGAATACGCAAAGGAAACTGTTGGGTACACCTTCTATCACAGATCCGAAGGCAAATTATTCGTTGCTAAGATGGATCCTTTCTAGAGAAGAAGTTTCTCTCGAAAGAAGTGTGGGAGGAAAGTAGAACTTGATGAGGTAATTGTATCTTCTCCCTTATTGGAAAGTAGTTCATCACAGAAATCAGTTCTAGTGATTCCTACACCAATTAGTGAAGTTAATGATGATGATCATGAAACTTCATATCAAGTTGCTACCAAACCTCGTAGGTCTTCCAGAGTAAGATCCGCACCAGAGTTGTACCGTAATCATGTTCTGAAAGTCATGTTACTAGACCATGATAAACCTACGAACTATGAGGAAGCGATGATGAGCCCAGATTCCGCAAAATGGCTGGAGGCCATGAAATCTGAGATAGGATCCATGTATGAGAACAAAGTGTGGACTTTGGTGGAGTTGCCCGATGATCGGCAAGCCATATTGTATAAATGGATCTTCAAGAGGAAGATGATGATCTTGATAGTAGTGTTACTATCTACAAAGCTCGACTTGTCACAAAAGAGTTTTCGACAAGGTGTTGACTACAATGAGATTTTCTCAACTGTAGCGATGTTTAAGTCTGTCCGAATCATGTTAGCAATTGCCACATTTTATGAAATCTGGCAAAAGTATGTCAAAACTGCATTCCTTAATGGTTTTCTTAACAAAGAGTTGTATATGATGCAACTAGAAGGTTTTGTCAATCCTAAAGGTGCTAACAAAATGTGCAAGCTCCAGCGATCCATTTATGGACTGGTGCAAGCATCTCAGAGTTGGAATATACGCTTTGATAAGTTGATCAAAGCATATAGTATTATACAGACTTGCGGTGAAGCCTGTATTTACAAGAAAGTGAGTGGGAGCTCTGTAGCATTTCTGATACTATAGGTAGATGACATATTGTTGATCAGAAATGATATAGATTTTCTAGATAGCATAAAGGGATACTTGAATAAAAGTTTTTCAATGAAAGACCTCGGTGAAGCTGCTTACACATTGAGCATCAAGATCTATATAGATAAATCAAGACACTTGATAAGATTTTCAATGAGTACATACCATGATAAATTTTTTGAAATAGTTCAAAATGGAACAGTCAAAGAAGGATTTCTTGCCTGTGATGCAAAGGTGTGAAGTTGAGTAAGACTCAAGACCCGACCATGGCAGAAAATAGAAAGAGAATGAAAAGTCATTCCCTATGCCTCAGTCATAGGTTCTATAAAGTATGCTATGATATGTACAAGACCTATTGTATACCTTGCTCTGAATTTGGCAAGGGAGTACAATAGTGATCAAGAATATCCTTAGTAAGGACTAAGGAAATATTTCTCAATTATGGAGGTGATAAAAGAGCCCGTCGTAAAGAGTTACATCGGTGCAAGATTTTACACCGATCCAGATGACTCTAAGTCTCAATCTGGATACATATTGAAAGTGGGAGCAATTAGCTAGAGTAGCTCCGTGCAGAGCATTGTAGACATAGAATATTTGCAAAATACATACGGCTCTGAATGTGACAGACCCATTGACTAAGCTTCTCTCACGAGCAAAACATGATCACACCTTTGTACTCTTTGGGTGTTAATCACATAGCAATGTGAACTAGATTGTTGACTCTAGTAAACCCTTTGGGTGTTGGTCACATGACGATGTGAACTATGAGTTTTAATCATATACATATATGAATATTGGTGTTAAATCACATGATGATGTGAACTAGATTATTGACTCTAGTGCAAGTGGGAGACTGAAGGAAATATGCCCTAGAGGCAATAATAAAGTTATTATTTATTTCCTTATTTCATGATAAATGTTTATTATTCATGCTAGAATTGTATTAACCGGAAACATAATGCATGAGTGAATACATAGACAAAACATAGTTTCACTAGTATGCCTCTACTTAACTAGCTCGTTTATCAAAGATGGTTATGTTTCCTAGCCATGGACAAAAGAGTTGTCATTTGATTAACGGGATCACATCATTAGGAGAATGATGTGATTGACATGACCCATTCCGTTAGCCTAGCACTTGATCGTTTAGTATATTGCTATTGCTTTCTTCATGACTTATAGATGTTCCCGTAACTATGAGATTATGCAACTCCGCTTACGGAGGAACACTTTGGTGCTACCAAACGTCACAACGTAATCGGGTGATTATAAAGGAGTACTACAGGTGTCTCCGAAGGTACATGTTGGGTTGGCGATTTGAGATTAGGTTTTGTCACTCCGATTGTCGGAGAGGTATCTCTGGGCCCTCTCGGTAATGCACATCACTATAAGCCTTGCAAGCAATGTAACTAATGAGTTAGTTACGGAATGATGCATTACGTAATGAGTAAAGAGACTTGCCGGTAACGAGATTGAACTAGGTATTGGATACCGACGATCGAATCTCGGGCAAGTAACATACCGATGACAAAGGGAACAACGTATGTTGTTATGCGGTTTGACCGACAAAGATCTTCGTAGAATATGTGGGAGCCAATATGAGCATCCAGGTTCCGCTATTGGTTATTGACTGAGAATAGTTCTAGGTCTTGTCTACATTGTTCTCGAACCCGTAGGGTCCGCACGCTTAAGGTTTCGATGACAGTTATATTATGAGTTTATGAGTTTTGATGTACCGAAGGAGTTCGGAGTCCCGGATGAGATCAGGGACATGACGAGGAGTCTCGAAATGGTCGAGACGTAAAGATCGATATATTGGATGACTATATTCGGAGTTCGGAAAGGTTCCGAGTGATTCGGGTATTTTTTTGGAGTACCGGAGAGTTACGGGAATTCGCCGGGGAGTATATGGGCCTTATTGGGCCATACAGGATTAGAGGAGAGAGGCCGAAAGGAAGGAGGCGCGCAGCCCCCTCTGGTCCGAATTGGAGAAGGGTGCGCCCCTTTTCCTTCCTCCTCTCCCCTCTTCCCCTTCTCCTACTCCAACAGGAAGGAGGAGTCCTACTCCTGGGAGTAGGACTCCCCTTGGCGCGCCTCCTAGGCAGGCCGCCCCCTCCCCCCTTGCCCCTTTATATACGGGGGCAGGGGGGCACCTCTAGACACAACACAAGTTGATCTACGGATCGTTCCTTAGCCGTGTGCGGTGCCCCCTTCCACCATATTCCACCTCGGTCATATCGTCGCAGAGTTTAGGCGAAGCCCTGCGCCGGTAGAACATCATCATCGTCACCACGCCGTCGTGCTGACGGAACTCATCTCCGGAGCCTTTGCTGGATCGGAGGGCCGGAGATCGTCATCGAGCTGAACGTGTGCTGAACTCGGAGGCCCCGTACGTTCGGTTCTTGGATCGGTCGGATCGTGAAGATGTACGACTACATCAACCGCGTTGTGCTAACGCTTCCGCTTACGGTCTACGAGGGTACGTGGACAAACACTCTCCCCTCTCGTTGCTATGCCATCACCATGATCTTGCGTGTGCGTAGGATTTTTTTTGAAATTACTATGTTCCCCAACATAGAGGTCATAGCAAGCATTCAGACTACTTAGAACTCTAAGAATTCAACATGAAAGCTCTTCTACAGCAGCACCAAGAGTAGCTAATTATTCAAAATATAAACGACTAAAACAAAAACTAATTGGACACATGGAGGAGTCACATACCAAGCAACAAATCCCTGAAACAGTTCCGGAAATGGAGCTTCGAGCAAAGAGATTGAAATCCGCCGTTTCGGGAGCAAGAACACGAGAGAGAGTGCAATGATGATTTTTTTTGGGTGAATGGAGTGATGTGGGAAGAAGAAGTAAGTGAGGGGGCCCATGTGGGGACCAAAACCCACCAGTATGCTTTGTGGTCTGGCGCCCTGTGGGTTGTGCCCACCTGGTGCACCTCCCTCTGATATTATTTGCACCAGAGATTCAGAAATATTTAGAAAAGATCGTGTTAAAAAAATTCAGGGCATTCTAAGGACTTTATTTTTTGGGTCATTGTTTTATTGCAAGCAAACCTCATAAAATAGATAAATCATGGCATTTTATTTTATTTAACTAAGAAAAACAGAAAAGAAAAAGGTAGGGACAGAAGGTAGTGCTCACTAAATTCATCAACTTCATACCTCTCAAAAATGATCCATTAATAAGGTTGATCAAGTCTTATTAATAACCACTTTCGATTAGCATGAAACTGAAGAACTTTCGTAAATCACTAAGTTACCTCAATGGGGATATGAATGTCCCCAACAATAAGCATTTCATTTTTCTTTTTAACATTAGGTAGAGGTAGTTCAAAACTTTCAATAGTGATTGTTGGAGATTTTTGAATAGCATTAATACCATTCACTTGGAATTGTTTCTTTGGAAAGTGCATCATATGCTCATTACCATTGATATGAAAAGTGACCTTGCTTTTATTGCAATCAATAACAGCCCCTGTATTATTCAAGAAGGGTCTACCAAGGATAATCGACATCTTGTCGTCCTCGAGCATCTCAAGTATAACAAAGTCAGTCAAATTAGTAACATTAGCAAACGAGCACATCCTCACAAATACCGATAGGTATGGTAGTTGATTTGTCAGCCATTTGCAAAGATATTTCAGTAGGTGTGAGTTTATTCAAATCAAGTCTCTTATATAAATAGAAACGCATAACACTAACACCAGCTCCCAAATCACATAAAGCAGTTTTCACATAGTTTCTTTTAATGGAGCAAGGTATAGTTGGTATTCCCGGTCTCCAAATTTTTTAGGTACTCCATCTTTAAAAGTATAATTAGCGAGCATAGTGGAGATTTCAGCTTCCGGTATTTTTCTCTTATTGGTGATGATGTCTTTCATGTACTTTGCTTAAGGAGGCATTTTTAAGATATCAGTCAAGCGAGTTTGCAAAAAGACTGGCCTAATCATTTCAGCAAAGCATTTGAATTCTTCATCATCTTTCTTTTTAGTTGACTTAGGTGGAAATTGCATAGGCTTTTGAACCCATGGTTCTCTTTCTTTCCATGTTTTCTAGCCACAAAGTCTCTTTTGTCATATATTTTATTCTTAGGTTGTGGGTTATCAAGATCAACAGCTGGTTCTATCTCAACATCATTGTCTGGTTCTTTATCATTAGGTTGGGTATCTTCATAAACCTCATCATTATCTTTTTCATTATCAGAAGGTGAGTGTACATTACCAGATTGAGTTTCAGCATTAGAGATAGAAACTTCATTATAATTATTATAAGGTTTTTCTACTTCAGGTTCACTAGAGGCATGCAGAGTCCTATTATTTTTCTTCTTCTTTTTCTCTTTAGAAGGACTAGGTGCATCAGTGTTAATTCTTTGAGTCTTGTTCAATTCTCTTTGGGTGTCCCACAGGATAAAGTGGTTCCTGAGTCATTTTACCTCCTCTAGTTGCTACTCTAACAGCAAAGTCACTTATGTTATTTTTTATTTCATCAAGCAACTCTCTTCAAGATTTAGCAATTTTTCTAACTGAGTTTGAACCATAGAGGCATGCTTTCCTACACCTCTAACATCATTCGAGATTCTAAATAACAAGTCACTTAAGCGAGCAATCATATCAAAGTTGTATTTCAATTGTTTCATAGCATTTGCATTGAAATGATCTTGCTTTCTAATGTAATTATCAAACTCATAAAGGCAATGGCTAGGATGTTTATTACGAGGATCATGACTATCATTAAATTTCGTTAAATATTTTACCTCTACCACCTTAGGTGGTGGTGGTGTTTCAAGCCCATGAATTTCTTCGATAGGTGGTAAATTTTTAACATCCTCGGCTTTAATAACTTTTTCCTTCATAGATTTCTTTGCCTCCTGCATATCTTCAGGACTGAGATATAGATACTCTTCTTCTTCGGAGTGGGTTTAATAGATGTTTCAGGAGGAGTCCAATCATCATAAATACAATATGTTATTCAATAATTCTTCAGCTTGCCCAATAGTTCGTTCCCTGAAAACATAGGCGGCACAACTATCTAGGAAATCCCTAGAGGCATGGGTTAGTCCATTATAGAAGATATCAAGTATTTCATTTTTCTTAAGAGGATGCGTTCTTGAATCTCGACTTTGAAGTTGTCGATGGTGTCAGAACTCTCAGCCTCAAGGTGATGGTCTTGCTGGTGCCGCGTAGGTTGCCCCGGCAAGGATCTTGCTGGGGCTACGCACGCCGCCCCGGCAAGGATGTAGTCGGGAGAGGTACAACTCATCCTCTGTTCTCTGTTTACTATCTCGATTGCCTATCTTGGTGGTCTCGTGTCTTGTCTTCTACTGCCCTGCCAGGCCCTACCGCAGGAGTGGCTATGACTGCCCGTGCACAAGTGGTGCATAAGAGCCCCCACTTTTGTACACTGACACAAATATATTAAAGAAGAGACCCGGGGGCCGTCGGTTTCACTAGTGGCTTCTCTCGAGAAAAATAGAAAACGATGGATAAACTAATTACTGTTGGGCAATTGATAGAACTTCAAATACTCATGATGATATCCAGGCAATGATCATTATATAGGCATCACATCCAAGTTTAGTAGACCGACTCCTACCTGCATCTACTACTATTACTCCACACGTCGACCGCTATCCAGCATGCATCTAGTGTATTAAGTTCATGGAAAAATGGAGTGATGCAATAAGAACGATGACATGATGTAGACAAGATAAATTTTT
Organism: Aegilops speltoides; assembly: GCA_021437245.1. Classification (NCBI taxonomy): domain Eukaryota; kingdom Viridiplantae; phylum Streptophyta; class Magnoliopsida; order Poales; family Poaceae; genus Aegilops; species Aegilops speltoides. Next base: position 166,305,854 of record CM038144.1, read on the forward strand.
ATGTAGAAATAGACCCCATCATGTTATCTTTAATAGCAATGATACATACGTGTCGGTTCCCCTTCTTTCACTGGGATCAAGCACCGTAAGATCGAACCCATCACAAAGCACCTCTTCCCATTGCAAGATAAATAGATCAAGTTAACCAAACAAAACCCAAATATCGAAGAAGAAATACGAGGCTATAAGCAATCATGCATACAAGAGATCAAAGAAGACTCAAATAACTTTCATGGATAAAAACCTAGATCTGATCATAAACTCAAAGTTCATCGGATCCCAACAAACACACCGCAAAAAGTGTTACATCATATGGATCTCCAAGAGACCACTGTATTGAGAATAAAAAGAGAGAGATGAAGCCATCTAGCTACTAAGTACGGACCCATAGGTCTACAATGAACTACTCACGCATCATCGGAGAGGCACCAATGAGGATGATGAACCCCTCTGTGATGGTGTCTAGATTGGATCTGGTGGTTCTGGAAATTGCGGCGGCTGGAATTGATTTTCGACGAATCCCCTAGGGTTTCTGCAATATTGGGATATTTATAGAGCAAAGAGGCGTTGTGGGAGGCCACCGAGGTGGGTGAGGGAGTCCAGGGTTAGGGGGTCCTCGGACAGCCGGACTATATGCTTACGCCGGACTGTTGGACTATGAAGATACAAGATTGACGACTTCGTCCCGTGTCCAAGTGGGACTCTCCTTTGCGTGGAAGGCAAGCTTGGCAATTCGAATATGTAGATTTCCTTCTCTGTAACTGACTCTGTGTAACCCAAGCCCCCTCCGATGTCTATATAAAATCGGAAGGTTTAGTCCGTAGTACAACAACAAACATAATCATATGCTAGCTTGTAGGGTTTAGCCTCTACGATCTCGTGGTAGATCAACTCTTGTAATACTCATATCATCAAGATCAATCAAGCAGGAAGTAGGGTATTACCTCCATAGAGAGGGCCTGAACCTAGGGAAACATTGTGTCCCCCGCCTCCTGTTACCATTAGCCTTAGACGCACAATTCGGAACCCCCTACCCGAGATTCGCCGGTTTTGACACCGACATTGGTGCTTTCATTGAGAGCTCCACTGTGTCGTCACCATAAGGCTTGATGGCTCCTTGAATCGTTTACAACGATGCGGTCTAGGGTGAGGTTTTTCTCCCCTGACAGATCTTCGAATTCGGCGGCTTCGCACTGCGGGCCAACCCGCTTGGCCATCTGGAGCAGATCGATAGCTACGCCCCTGGCCATCAGGTCAGGTTTGGAAGCTTGAACTACACTGCCGACATCCGCGGAGACTTGATCTTCGACGGATTCGAGCCCATGACAGGTGCACCCTACAGTCGCGATGAGCATGACTTAGATCTGTCATCGGACGTTGTTTAGGAGATCACACATGCAGCTGCCCCGGCATTAAATCCAGAGGAGATCGTGCCATCCGAGGACGGGTGTATGAACCCCGCCATGGAGGCCGCACACTCAGGGGCGATAGAGCCGAACACATATCTCACTGCCAAGGAGGTCTGTGTCTTCGGACCCTCGGACTCGTCTCCGGCCATAGGCTCCGAACCGCGTGCATCCATGCCCATCGAATCTGACTGGGCACCGATCATGGAGTTTAGCTCCGCGGATATCTTTCAGCACTCGCCCTTGGGAGACGTGCTAAACTCATTAAAATCTCTCTCCCTGTCGGGAGACTCTTGGCCGAACTATGTCCGGCTTGATTGGGAAGCGGACAATGAAGGAATTCGTTACCCACCCACCACCCACTTAATAGCCACTATCGATGACTTAACCGGCACGCTTGATTTCGACTCCGAAGACATCAACGGTATGGACGATGATGCTGGAGAAAAACGGGAACCACCGCCCCCAGGGCGCTGGACAACCACCTCATCATATGATATATATATGGTGGACACACCCAAAGAAGCAATGGTGACGATGCAGCGGAAGATAATCCCCTTGAGAAGCAAACAAAGCGCTGACGTCAGTGGTGCCGCTCTAAAGCCCGCCATAGCAAAAACAGCAATACCAGCACAAGAAAGAATAATACCCCGGACGACGCTAAAAATAACGACGACCCCATAGACCCAGTGATGGAGCAGGATGAGCTAGGGGACGGCGAACATAGTCCGGGGCCGCTGTCTGATCACAGCGATGCCGAAGACAAAACTTATAAACCTGTCTCCGGAAAGAAGAACAGTGTGGACGATGATGCACGCATCATCCCGGAAAAGCACTTGAAACAAGAGAACCTCCACAAAAGGCTTATAGCTACCGCGAGGAGCTTGAAGAAGCAGAAGCAACGACTTAAAGGCGCGCAGGATACGCTCAACCACAGATGGAACAACGTGCTCGACACTGACGAAATATACAGCGGCGATCACCACACAAAGAGCTACCCAAAGCGCAAGCTGCTGCCCAAATTCGACGACGAGGCTATAGAGCCCATTCCGCCGAAAAACAATACGGCCGATCTGTCGGACTGACCACCCCGTGGCCGAGACAGAGCGGCTAATGACGCTGCACACAAGTTAGCACACGATCTATGTGAGCACCTGGACAAAAGAACTGGTATGGCCTGGTCCATCCATGGATCTAGGAAACGTGTTCCTATGCAGGATCATGACCACCGAACCGACTATACTGATCAACTACCAGCTCAGAATCAACACCGAACACTATAGCAGTCGGACCCATGCCACGACACATCCAAGTGCAGGGGCGCCGCACACCCCCTGTGCTTCACCGATGAGGTGCTGGATCATGAATTTCCGTAGGGGGTTTAAACCAGTAAACATCAAGGCATACAATGGAACGACAGACCCTGCAGTCTGGATTGAGGACTTTATTCTTCACATCCATATGCTCGCGGAGATGATCTCCACGCCATCAAATACCTGCCCCTCAAGTTGAAAGGACCAGCTCGGCACTGGTTGAAAAGCCTCCCTGAAAATTCAATTGGAAGTTGGGAGGAACTGGAGGACGCTTTCAGGGCTAATTTTCAAGGGACCTATGTCCGACCTCCGGATGCAGACGATTTAAGTCACATAATCCAACAACCCCGATAGTGAGCCCGTAAGCTTTGGAACAGATTTCTCACCAAGAAGAACCAAATCGTCGACTTTCCGGTTGTTGAAGCCCTAGCAGCTTTCAAACACAGTGTCCAGGACGAATGGCTTGCCAGACACCTCGGCCAGGAAAAGCCGAGGACAATGGCAGCCCTAACAACTCTTATGACCCGCTTTTGCGCGGGGAGGACAGTTGGTTGGCCCGCAGTGGTGCCAGCGACCCAGGCACATCTGAAATCAGGGATGGCCATGGAAAGCCGCGATGCAATAAAACAAGCGTCGAAATAATGAAGATAGCCCAGACAACACAACGATGAACACGGGATTCAGGGGCTCTAGATCCGGTTAACGGAAAAAGCCATTTAAAGGCAGCAGAGATGGACTGTCCAGCCTCAATAAAATTCTAGACATATGGCACCCCCGAGAAACCGGCGAATCACACCAACAGAGAATGCTGGGTCTTTAAGCAGGCTGGCAAGCTAAATGCCGAACACAAGGGGAAGAGCCGCCAAGTGAAGACGAGGACGAACCTCGCCAGCTGAACATTAGGGGACAGAAAAAATTTCCACCAGAGGTCAAAACAGTGAACATGATTTATGCAACCCACATACCAAAGGGGAAGCGTAAACGCGCACTCCGGGACGTATACGCTGTAGAACAAGTCGCCCCCAAATTCAATCCATGGTCGGCCTACCCGATCACTTTCGATCGCAGGGATCATCCGACTAGTATCCGACATGGAGGTTCGGCTACCTTGGTGCTCGACCCAATAATTGACGGATGCCATCTCACACGAGTCCTCATGGACGGCGGCAGCAGTCTCAATCTGATATATCAGGACACTGCCCGCAAGATGGGGATAGACCCATCAAGAATCAACCAAAGTAGTACTACCTTTAAAGGAGTCATACCAGGCGTAGAGGCCCGCTGCGTGGGCTCTTTGACGTTAGAGGTTTTATTCGGTTCTCCCGACAACTTTCGAAGCGAAGAACTAATCTTCGACATCGCTCCGTTCTGAAGCGGCTATCATGCACAACTCGGAAGAACGGCCTTCGCTCGTTTCAACGCAGTACCACATTACGCTTATCTCAAACTTAAGATGCTCGGTCCACGCGGCGTCATCACTATCAGCGGGAACACAGAGTGTTCTCTGCGTGTGGAAGACTACGTGGTGGCCCTAGCAGCCGAACCACTGAACGGCCTCTCCAACCTGAGTAACTGATCGGTCTTCGAGACCACAGACACGGCTAGATGTGTCCGGTGCACCACTAGTTGTAGCAGCCCAGATAAACCTGAGCTTGACAAACAGATATGCCCCCATATGTGGTGCTAGGGGCTCCCTGCATGTAAAAGGGTCCATAGTTTGGCTTGACCCTATTAATACTCAATAGATTGAACTCTCATGGTTCATTAAGAATAACCAACTTTTCGCACGGTCACACCAGATTCGTTCACCTAGGTTTTTCCTCTTTCTTTACAGATGACCATCATGCTACACCCTTCCAGGATACGACACAACGGAGATAAAGGCGCAGACGTGCAGCAGGGCCCCGTTCAAAGGTTTATTTTTAGATTAAGAACCTGTGTAAACCTTTTTTTATTATTGTCTCTTGATGCCTCACACCCTCCGGGCACTTAAAATAACCAAGAGGGATACTGGCGTTATTGGCAAGCTTATGGTTCGCTGATCTAAAATAGACGTTACAAGGGCAGCAACCAATGTGTTTTTGGGATTTATGCCCTCACCACAGCCGCTCTTTCGTCACGCCGGATTAATGCACGTACCCGGAAATTCAGGGATCATTATCGAGGGCGATACTCAGCCCAATATATGTTGTAAAGTCCAAATACCTTCGGGAGTGTTCGGCGTCGCGAGTTTGGCGTTATATGCATCAGCTCTGAATCATGTCTTTGGTCAATAGTTGGGTTTGGCCGGCTCCCATGTTTTGCTACCTTACATTCCGCTCTATCGGCTAAGGTGGCACCGGGAGAACTACTGCGATTGTGCCCTGGTTCATTTGGATGAGCACCTCACTAGAGAAAGACAAAAATTGACTGTCATGATAAAGCAAGAGACTGGTCAACCACTCGATGACCCAGCGGAATCTTCCCGATTCCTCCGCATGAACGAAGGACCGCTTTCCCGGTCACGTATGTACACGCACCGTATTCGGATGAGCGCGGATATACCAGGGGCTATATAGTAGCCCCACCGTCAAACTCCTATGGCTAAGTGAAAGTGTTAAAGCTATATATTCCGATTGCCTTGTTCGCCGCACTACCACCTCCTTAACGGACCAAGACGTTGGATCAAGTGTGATTACGCGCTTTGCCAAACACCCCCGCATTATATGCGTGGGGGCTGAAGCCGACGACTACAAACTTTTAGGTTATATATATATATATATGCTTTTGATATATATATAAGCGGCCGCATAGGAGGCACTACAATACTTTACGGGCAAATGTATAAATGGAGCCTTTATTATCAAAAGCATTGTTTTTACAATCAAGATACACGTCACTGGAACATGGTATTCTTTGAGCACCGAGCCTCTATTAAACGGGCACCTTCTAAGACTTCTTCAAAATAGTACTCGGGCGAGTCCTGACCCCCGGGCGGACCCCTGGTTGCAATATCAGTGGCCTCCATCTTCGCCCAATATGTCTTAAGACGGGCAAGAGCCATCCGTGCACCCTCTATGCCCGCCGACCTCTTGACAGCGTCGATATGCGGCGCAACACGAATAAATCGTTGCACCAAACCAAAATAACTAGCCGGACTTTGTTCCTTCGGCCACAGGTGATCCACAACGACCTTCATGGCAAGCCCGGATAACCTATGGAGCTCGGCCCACTCGGTCATCTGCTCATTCAACAGCAGCAGACGCCTTGGAGCACTGAACTGCGACCAGAACAATCTTTCCACCTCATGATCTCCTCGATCCTTGAAATACTGCATCGCGTCAGCAGCACTCTTTGCCAAATCCAAGTACGCGTCTGAAGAACTCCACAATTGGTCAAGAGGGGCATACTTCAGATCGCCGAATTCCGTTCACAATAAAAGGGCTTCCCTGCCGCGATATTACCGTGTTGCCGAAGCTCCTCCCGAGCCGCTCTGATCTCAGAGCGAGTTTCCTTTGCTGCTTGTAAGGCCTTCTCTAGGTCAGCCATTTTCATTTGGTTTTCCCTTTCGAGAAGCTCATATCGGCTCGCGGCATTTTGTAGCTCAAGAGCCATGTTGGCTATTTTATCCTCACTTTGGCGATGAGCAGCCCGTTCGGCTTTTAATTCTTCATTCAACCCGCTTTTTGCGGACGATATCTTCTTAACCACTGTGCCCATTAAGGTATGATGTGCCTCTGAGATAGCCGCCTACTCCAGGAGACCCATCAATGTGTCCGGTTGTATATCGGACAGTCTGGGGCCTTCTCTGTTGGTCTCTCTAGGAGCTGAGAACACCGGACTTCAGGCAGCCGAAGATTTGCCTTCTGGTCTTTGCGGATCGGGAGAGATCCTCTGGGACGACACCTCAGGGTCGTCCGCCTCATGAGGCAGGGAAGTATGAGGAGGTGTTTCGCTCTCCATCATCTTCGAGAGAATATCCCCTGAGGACGAACATTGTTGAGAAGGGCTATGAGCCGGACTGCAAAACATATGTCTCAGTTGTTATTCTCGGGAAAAGAATGGTGCATGCTTACTAAAGTACCTTGGTTCACTTACGGCTCGGTTAACGGCTGGCGCCCCTATGAGCGTTGTGTGGAAATGCTGCCCTCCGGTGCAGGGCCCCCTGACGAAGATTTCTTCCCTCGTTTGGAGAACTCTTCCTTCATGGAACAAGTCTCGTGCTTACATCCACTGGATCGGTATGTCATTGTCGATTCTAAATACTGTGATCATCGTTTGAGTTGAGTGTAGAATTAATCCTAACGTATCACTTACTCATCATAAGATATCCCGCAACATGAGACGTTGCAGCCACAAAGTAAGTGATACGTTAGGGTTATGATTTCTACACTCAACTTTGCCGTTGGTGTTGATGGGAATCCACAACCTTGTTGTTACTTCCGCTATTTTGGATTGAGGTAATAGTATTTACGTTATTTTATACATGTGATTTACCGTTATAAATCCTCGAGTACCGTGTGTCAAAGATACCGATCCAGGATGACACTTTGCCACGTAGACTTGATCCATTTGGGTCGGGTCGCTACAAGATGATATCAGAGCACATGTTGACTGTAGGACGTGACCCTAGAAACTGGCAAGTCCATAGGAAGATTTTTTCTCTACAACTTTATTTTCAAAAGGTCTTTTGCCTCTCTTCTCTTCTGAGCTTATTCAAAAAATTCCTTTTAGTGAGACCATACCCCTTTCCCCTTTTGACCCCTCGAAGATTCAACTGATGAGACCACTCCAAGAAGTACAAGATATCGGACAACTAAGACTACTTTGGAATAAAGAGGATTTTTACCGTGCATTACACTGATGGAAACTACAACTGTTGACGACTCCGAAGACTAGGAGAATTTGAAGGCTTTAGAGATTTTCCGGATTTGTATGACCTAGGAAGGCTACCCTTATGGAACTTGGCAGACTATGGAAGTTGTCAATACCCGAGATCAAGGTGTATCAGAGAAAGACCGGAACATGGAGCATTATAACTCAAAGTTTTGTGTCATCGTGCGGAGTTAAGCATGCATATGCATGGAAGGATTGGATGGTAGAAGGCTGATGGAGCATCTATCAGCAAAGGATGCAGCTTTAACCTTAGCTGGTTTATCACCAGGATCTGGAGTGTTACATCAAGAAGTTAAGATGGACCTACAAGAAGCAGTGTTTTGACAAGGAAGTATTTCATGAAGAACTCAGGACCCTGAAGATGAGAGTAGCCAAACTAGAGGAGAAAAACCTCGAGATACAGGAGATTCGTCAGGAACTGAAGGAGAGGAGGACATGGTTCATGCCAAGGATATTGAGATCCAGAAGTTTGGAAAGCAACTCCAGAAATATTGAAAGACGCCACGAGAGACTTTGCGTCAATAGAGATGAACTGGCAAAAGAACTTGAGGAGGATAAGCATGATCAGAAGGAGCCATCAGAGACATGACCAAGACTTGAAGAGTTTGCGACTTTGAAGATTTATTGACCGTTAGAAGACCAAACCCCGTTAATGCGACGATTGTGAGCTGTCATTTGTTTGTTGTTTTTCCGACAGCCACAATAAAACCTGCCTTTTCAAAACTATTGTTTGTACTGTGTGCATCCCTCTCTATCTCTCTTATCCCACCCCAAACCCATGGACCCAATAGAGGATGAATGGAGATGAGCTTATATTTTCCGGACCGATGAGTCAATTGGAGATGGACCAATGGATTCAGAACATGGAGGATCATATGGAGAGTGACACTATAGCCAGAAAGGATATGGCCCAGCATGCTCTTCAATGCTTTGAAAGAGGTGCTGCTACTTGGTGGAGGATGTACCAAACCATCAATGGATGGCAAGGAGTAACCACTTGGAAAGAATTTAAGTTGACTCTGCAAAGATCTCATCTTGTGTCCCAGAAGTTGAGGCCTTATGGAAAGGATGTGAAGAAACCTTGTGCATACAAGCTTTGTGGAGAAATAAGGACACAACAATAAAGAAAACAAGGACGAATACCCTCATAATCAGAAGATTACCAATGGAGTTAGCCGAGGATCTCAGGGAACATCGGTTGGAAATTGTTCCCAAAGGTTTTGTTGCAGCAATGGAAGTTCAGTCTACATTGTTGGGAAAGATTCGTGAAGCTCAGAAGTATGGCAAAGAGATTGCTGAGATAAAAGAGAGGATGAGCAAAGGAAAAGCCAAAGGTTTTCATAAGGATGAGCACGACACCTTATGGTTTGAGGATAGTGTACATGTACCCAATAATGCAAAGATCAGGAAGTAAATACTTCAAGAGGCTCATGACTCACCATACTCGATTCGCCCTGGAAACACCAAGATGTATTTGGATTTGAAGGAGTGTTTCTGGTGGACTGGTATGAAGAAGGATATTGTGGAGTATGTAGTCGTAGGTGATGTATGCCAGAGAGAATAAAAGCAGAGCATTAGAAGCCAGCAGGATTAATATAGCCTATGTCGATACCCGAATGGAAGTGGGATAAGCTTGGCATGGATTTCATTACCGGATTTCCCAGAACCCGGACGGGATATGACTATATCTGGGTAGTAGTTGATTTGCTTGACCAAAGTGGCTCACTTTATCCCAGTGAAAACCATCTATACAAGTGAGAAGTTGGCCAAGATATATTTGACCAGGATCGCATGTCTGCATGGAGTTCCGAGGACCATCGCATCAGATAGAGGAACACAGTTTACCTCAAAGTTTTGGAATCAGCTGCACCAGACTTTGGGTACTAGGCTAGAGTTTAGTACAGCCTTTCATCCGCAAACAGATGGATAGACCGAGAGAGTCAATTAGATTCTGGAGGACATGTTGAGAGCATGTGCGCTAGATTATGGATCTAGTAGGGATGATAATTTACCTTACGCTGAGTTCTCATACAACAACAGTTACCAAGCTAGTTTGAAGATGACCCCCTTTTGAAGCTTTGTATGGGAGAAGGAGCCCGACACCGTTGATGTGGGATGAAGTTGGAGTCCGTCAGTTGTTTGGACCAAATGTGATCAAGGAGTCAGAAGAGAATGTTAAATTGATTCGAGATAGACTGAAGGTAGCTCAGTCCTGGCAGAAGAGTTATGGAGACTCAAAAACGCAAGGAGGTAGTCTATGAAATTGGAGACAGAGCATGTCTTCGTGTGTCCCCTCTGCGAGGAGTTAAACGATTTGGAGTTAAGGGAAATTTAGCCCCGAGATTTGTAGGACCATACCCAGTTTGGAGCGTATGGGAGAAGTGGCCAACAAGTTGGAGTCATCCGAAGGACTGTCAGAAGTTCATGATGTATTTCACGTTTCCCAGTTGAAGAAGTGCCATGCAGAGATGGCCAATATTCCCCTGTAAGGACCCTTGATCCTGGAAAGGATAATGATATTCCACGAAGTGGAGTATGGACTTCATAAGTATAAGTTTTATGTCGGTATGTGGGATATCCCACGAGGACGAAGAGATGAATTACTATTGGATATAAAGAAGGTATGATGTTGGAAATATGGATCAATGGAAATTCCATGATGAGTCTGAGTAATCATGTCCTAGTTTGGTGCCAATAGAAGAAAGGAAGACAATACAATTGGATGGATTTTAAGTATGCTAGGAAGCTGGAAGTTGGATGTTGATTAAAGATCCGTTTCCCCGAGGACGAGTTCAAGGTTTACAAGTGATGAGATGGGCCATAACCGCAGGCCCCAGGACCTGCCAAGAAGCAAGCGCACTCTTGCTGAAGGAGAAACCCTGGAAGAAAAGGATATGCCTTTAGCAACCAATGATTTTATAGGAGCAACGCAAAACTTGAGAGTTGTGAAGGAAACAGTAGATGTTTGTTTGGCTTGCAGAATCAATGGATTTATCCGAACTTGGTTTGTTGACAAGAGAAATTCTGCAATGCTTGTGAGGATGACCGAGTGTTAGAATGCGAGATTTGCTAAACCATATACACGGTAATGATTTAAAAGGGATGGATTGATCACCATACCGACTTACTCTTATTATTCGCCTTGCTATACGGGATGGTAAATCTGAGTGACTTACCTATAGTAGAGAGACGATGATCAAAACTTTGTTGGAACCTTAGAATGGTATAAGTATTTTCCCTTGTACAAGGCCGCTGTTGCCAATCGTAGGATATACGGTGAGGTTCAACCCAGACCTGTTTTCTGCAGGAGAAACCATAAATTGATGTCCGCCATGAGATATCGATAGTTGTTTAGTATTGGCGCCAGACCCGTCAGCTTAGAAGACCCAATCTTGGAACAACCTTACCAAGATGAAATGGACACAGGAATTAACGAAAAGGTTATGCCACTACCGGAAGAGCCCAGAGAAGGAATTATCCTGAAGATCTAAGAAGACCGACACTGTCAACAATAAGGATGGAGTATATGAGTTTTGATGGAACCGTAACCATGCTTCTAAGGGTGGTAGCACCCGAGACCCCCGGAGACGATCGATGGATTTTTGAGAAGACCCAAACCCTAACCTATTTCTTTCTAGCCTCTCCGAATCTCGAGGACGAGATTCATTTTAAGGGTGGTAGGTTTGTAACATCCCAAAATTTTAAATTTTGGAATGTTATAAACAAATAGATAGATTTGATTGATTGTTTGATTGTTGGGTGATTGATTGAGTGAAATTTGAAACTTTTTGAAAGTTAAATGAGAGGGAATAAAAGGACTTTCCCAAACTTTCATTTTCTATTCTGATCTTCATGAATTCAAATTCTTTTCACCACAAAACCCTGGAGAGAAGATGACATGACTTCTTCCATTTATTTAAATGACAAGGGGTGTTGAAAATATTTGAATTTCATTTGGAAAATATTTCCAACCCAGGATTTTTATGCAACTCAATGATTTTCACGAGCGAAGATAAAATGACTTCTTCAAAACATATGAAATATGAGTTGGGAGTTTCAAAGAATTAAATTCAAAGTTCTTTTGAATTTATTTTCAATTTGGAGTTATTTGAGTTTTATTCAAATTATTTTTCTCCAAAAATAAAATATGCAGAAATTAGGGTAACATGATTCCCTACAATAGAAAATTGGAGATAAATAAATTTGATATCATTTTGGTATTTTTAAAATGATTTTTATTGGATTTTAGTAGGCCAGTAGCACTCTTTTAATTATTTGAATTTTTCTAGATTTTATTTGATGCTACAAAGATGTTCATCTTGTAGGAAATTAATTTCTGAAAATTTTGATGTATTATACACCTATATATTATTTTACTTCTCTTGTTTTTTTTATTATGTTTGTCGGTGTTTTAAAAAAAAAGTTTCTCTCCACCTACTCGGCCGGCCCAGCCGTAGCCAGGCCGCGGCCCAGCCGGCCAGCGCCCCGCCACCGAGCTCGGGACAAGAGTCCCGAGCAGCGCCGCCCCGCTGCCGTGTCCAGATCGGACACCGCCGCCGCCTTTGTCGCCCCCTCCCGCAAGCCACGCTGCCCTCTCCGCCCCTCCATAAATACCCGAGGCCCCGAGCCCCGTTCCTCTCCTCCCCGAGCTGTCGCTGCCGCCCACGCAAAACCTCGCCGGAGTTGCGAGCTCCGACAAGATCTGCCGCCGCCGCCGCACGCCGTTCCGGCTCCGCAGCTGAGCGCCGACACTGCCACCGTCTTCCCCTCGTCGCGCCGCACCTCCCCAACTACTCCGCCGTCGCCGCCGACGCCCGGAGCTGTCGCCCCGTTCATCGTCGAGCCGCCTCCGCCGTCCTTTTCCTCGCCGCCGACGACCCGTCGCCGCGGTAACCGCCGTCGCCCCTCCTTACCGTCAGATCTGGATCCAACGATCCAGATCGTTTCTTTTTTTTCCTGAAGCGTTTTTGTTTTTATTTAGAGAACGTTCACTGTTTAGATCAGAAAAACAAACGTTCGCTCGGTAGAGTTTTCTTTTTATTATTAGATTTCAGCCAGGGACCCATCCGTGAATATTTTATTTACAGATTGGCCCCTGTTTTTCAAACGATCACAACTTTTTGTCCGTTTATCCAAATTCAACAAAACCAACGCCCACTTCTTCGTTATGATCCCCTCTATCCAGATAACCAACTTAAACATATTTTTGAAAGTCTAAAATTTGAATTTCAAACAGTTTAGTATTTGAATCTTATTTTGATCGTAACTTGAGTTTTGTAGCTCTGTTTGAGTTGATTCTTTTTGCAAATCGAAGCTCTTGACCTAAACTTTCCGATAAGGCCAAATTCACATAATTTTGGTACTGTTAGGAATTGTTTCATGTTGCAAGAGTTATTTGCTTGGTTTTGATGTTTTCCAAATTGTTTTCTTCGTTCTTTAGATGCTTTTGAGTGATTGCTTATGTGTGGTTACAATTGCTTGCTTACGATAGATTGACCGGAGTGTGACGAGTAGAACTATCAAGAGTTTTGAGTGCAAATCATCTTCATCAACATTGCAGGCAAGTTCACACTTTGATCATATCTCTTTCATACCCAGTTTTTATGCATTAGTTTCACCCTCAAACATTGAATGAGTAGGTTTGATAACATGTGGGTATTGGGAAGTAGTTGATGAGGTAGGAACCTATTGTCCTGCATTCAAACCTTGGGAGTTACTTCTACGTTATGCTTATATTGCCATGCTATGCTCGTAGATGTGGATTGGGTTTTAGTGTATTCCATGACAGATGTGAGATTGTTTACTTAATGTTTCAACATAAGGTGGCAACTTTAATACACATCTGGGTGGATTGAGGCACCTGGGGTATCCAGTGATTGCCTATTTTTTTGGAAATCCCGGGGTTACCGTGTGATTTTCCTATGGACCGCCACCCAGGCTCAAAGGGAACTGAGATTATTCATGCTAGAAACTTCCATGTGCAGCCACAACCTATTATGGGCTCTAGCATAGTTGAGTAAGTTACGTGAAGCTCTTGAAGAGGTAGATCAGCAGGTAGTGGGTTTTGTAGGTTTGGTATGGTCTACCCGGAGTAGAGAGTTAATGTTTCTGAAAGACTGTGTCTCGGTCACCATGTAGTGCGAGAAACCAACGGAGGCGATCGAGTCTTGTGGGGAAAAGTGCGCAAACCTCTGCAGAGTGTACAATCTAATCATGGTTAGCCGTGTCCCCGGTTATGGACAATTCTGAGTATCTAGTACCTGAGTATTCACATGTATCTCAACACTCTTAATTAATATTGTTGAGTTGTTAATGACTTTAATTTGGGATTCAGAGGGGGTTTACCTTCTCAATATTTTATCAACCAACTTTGTAGTTAAATAAAATATATTCCTTTGTAGTAGGGAAAAATTGTCTTTACGCAAAACTGTAACCATAGAGCTTTCCACCAGCCAAATAAGCATGTCGTGATAGTCTTTATTCATCATTACTCTATGGTGTGAATTTGCCAGTACATTCAATGTACTGACCCTTTGTGGCTGCAACGTCTCATGTTGCAGGATATCTTATGACGAGTAAGTGATACGTTAGGGTTACGATTTCTACACTCAACTTTGTCATTGGTGTTGATGGGAATCCACAACCTTGTTGTTACTTCCGCTATTTTGGATTGAGGTAATAGTATTTACGTTATTTTATACATGTGATTTACCTCTGTTATAAATCCTCGAGTACTGTGTGTGTCAGCATACTGATCCAGGGATGACACTTAAGCACAGAGACTTGATCCATTCGGGTCGGGTCGCTACAAAATCTTCGGAGGCGGTCCTTTTCTTCCCGTGGGGAGAGGGGATACTAGATTCTCCTCCCCGTGCATCCTCCGCCACGGGGATACTAGCTTTCCCAGTTAGGATGCATAACGAACATCCAGCATGAAGTCCGCTTTTGGCTTCCCTATTCGTCTCCTTGTCCTCCCCTGATGGCACTTGATAAGGTGCGCGAGCCAGCATCCTGGTTAATACAGGATCCGGAGAATCTTCGGGAAGAGGGGTCGAACACTTGATCCTCTCCGCCTTTCTTATCCAGTCCTGGTCGAGGGTGTTTTTTCAGAATAATGTTGTGACGAATATAATGACAGCATGTTCGATCACGGAGTTACTTACCTGGGTGTCTAGACGGTTGCAGTTGAGGCCTGCATCCTCTGTTGTGTCTGGACACTTTATTCGTCGTCCGAAGAATAATCGATACATCCCTTCGACCGTCACGCCGAAGAAGTGTTGAATGGTTCGCGGTCCTTCCGGTTTGAACTCCCACATACAGAGATATCGACATTGGCTGTCAGGACCCCGACTCAATGCCACATCGATCTAGCATGTAACACCTCATATCACTTTGCGGCCTCACGCACGGTATTCCCACGGCTGTTGCCTTACCTTTGCCCGGGACCGTTTGCGCCTTTTGGCACACATATATGATAGTGTCGCTAGCATCCATATGATAAGGAACCTGGGCTGACATGGCTAGTCGTAAACCCAAAGTGGCACAAACTTACAGGACATGCATCCATGACCCAAAGATCAAACGTGTCGGTCATCGGTAGTGAATCCAGTCAGTAGCATCGGGCTAGCAGACTCGTGAACCGGGCAGAAGCGGCTAACAGACTCCAGTATTCATCGCGTGACATTTCCCGAAGGGATGTACACATGAACGAAGGACACATGCCGGCCAGCCTAAGTGTTCTGGAGCAGTAGCAAGCTACCATGGCTCAGTGGAAGCACTAGGAGACATTTCCCGGTAAAAGAGGCTACTAAGGATAAACAACTAGATAGTCAGATCCCACACATACCAAGCATTTCAATAACATACACACAATATGCTCGATATGTGCAAATACAACATGGCATCACAACATGACTCTACAACTCAAGTATTTTATTCAATAGGCTTCGAGGAGCGAGATATTACAAACATGGGTCTCATGACCCAACATTCAGAGCATACAAGTCAAAGCACATGCTGAAGCTTAACATGTCTGAGTACAGACATCTACAAAAGAAAAAGGCTGAGAAGCCTGACTATCTACCAGATCCTGCCGAGGGCACAATATCGTAGCTGAGGTAACAAGCTAAACATCGAAGTCCATGCAGAACTACTAGTGAGACGTAAGTCTCTCTGGAAAAACATAAAATAGGCAAACGTGAGTACAAATGTACCCAGCAAGACTTACATCAGAACTATCTACATACGCATCATTATCAACAAAGGGGATGGTGGGGTTTAACTGCAGCAAGCCAGCTTTGACTCGGTGGCTATCCTGAACTACGACTAGAAGTAACTCTTTTGAGGTGGCGCACACGAGTCCACATATTCACCATATCAATATTCCGCTATGGATCCGCTCCCGTCTCCCTACGAGAACGCCACCCATAGCACTCACACTTATCTTGCGTATTTTAGAGTATCCACTTTCACTTGTCTATGAACTGTATAGGCAACCCAGAAGTCCTTTACTGCGGACACGGCTATTCGAATAGATAATGTTAACCCTGCAGGGGTGTACTTCTTCACACACGCTCTCGCCACTTACCGCCATGTACACCTCGTGTATCTCGGCAACCTTCAAGTGGAAGCCTGGCGAGGGAGTAGGCCACAACCTGACTAACCACACAAGTCTCTCGTCCAGGTTTATCGCCTATTCGGGTTCCATCCGCAAGGAGATTCGGCCGGGTGTCGCCACGGCCCCAAACGATGTGAGCAGGGTTCCCAAGCCCACCATCCGGTGCCACTTGGTACATTGTGCTATCAGGCCTAGTCTGTCCCAAGCCCACCTGCATCGGTGCCACCGTAGACTACTAGCACTACCTACAAACACCAGAAACTAGTTGCAACTCCTGGACAGAGATCAAGTTGATTAATAAGTCGAGAGAGCTTGGAGCGCCCGGAGCCCAATGTGTGGTAGTAACTGTTCATGGATCACAAACACAGAACTCAATTCCTGAGGAGGGAAGCAATGAGACAACCCACCATGTACTCCTACATGGCCTCTCACCGCTATCTTTACCAAATCGTGTTCACACAGTTAGCTCTCAACAGTAGGACATGTTCACAACTTTCCAATTCATCCCCGATGAATCAGACCTGACACAACTCTAAGCAATAGCAGGCATGACAAACAAGCATGAATGAGTAGGCACATCAGGGCTCAAACAACTCCTACTCATGCTAGTGGGTTTCATCTATTTATTGTGGCAATGACAGGTCATGCAGAGGAAAGGGGTTCAGCTACCGCAGCATGTAACAGTTGAAACGTTGTTGTCCTAATGCAGTAAAAGAGAGCAGGAGCCAGACAGTGGGATTGTATCGGAATGAACAAGGGGGTTTTCCTTGCCTGGCACTTCTGAAGATAGCATAGCTCTTCATCGGTGTCATCGAACTCATCGGCGGTACCACGTCTATCGAGAGGGGGCAAATACCGGCAAACAGGGAAAAACACAATCAATGCAATGCACAATATGATGCATGATCATGACATGGCAAAATGAATGTGTTGGCCTAATGCAACTATAACCAGGGTGGTTTGAGTCATTTTGAACCATAGGTTCAACTTCAAACTCAAACTATGAATTCAATAGTGCATTATCATGTTTTGATCTAAACAGCAATGTTAAGTTGTTTAAACATGCACGAAACCAGTACATATGGATAGATTGGGTTTTTCTGATCATTTTTCATATATAAATTATTTCAATTGGAGCTATAGATTAATTTCTATGATTTTTAGAAGTTTTAGCTATTTTCTGGAATTTTCCTGATTATTTAGAAAATAGACTAAATTCCAGAAAAGGAATATTGCGTCAGCATGGCGTCATGTTGAGCTCAGCAGAGTCAACAGGGCTGCCCCGGGTCAAACCTAACCAGTGGGGTCCACTGGTCAGTGACCCAGTGTTGTTTGTGTCACTGACAGGTGGGGTCGAGTCAACAGGGGACGTGGCCAGGTCAAACTGACATGTGGGACTAGCGAGGTTAATTTAATATAAACAAAAACTAGACCATGTTTAGTTAGACGGTGGGGCCCGGCGGTCAATGGCAAGGGGCGGCGATTAGTTGGATCATTAGAAACTAATGGTGGCGCCACGTCAGCCCGCCGGAGTTGGCCGGCGGCGACCAAAACCGCGACAGAAGCTCGCCGGAGGCGCTGCTCCGGCACCGGTCCGACGTGATAAGGGCACCAGGCGGTAGCCCTTCCTCCCGTGCATCCAACGGAGGTAGCAGGGGGGCGCGGGGTCGCTGGAGTTGGCGACGGTGTTGAGTCGGGCGGCTGCCGAAGCCACGGCACAAGGCAGGCGTCGCTGCGGTGCACGGGGAGGCCAATCGAGGGCCTCAACGGCTTCCCAGGGACCTAGAGAGCACGCTGGTGCTACGGAGATGAGCGTAAAAGCTCGGGAGCGCGAGGATCGCCGGCCATGGCGATGGCCGGAGCTGGATGCTCGCGGGGCGACGACTAGAGGCGTAATCAAGCTCGGGGAGAGGGGGTTCCGGCAAGGGAGCTCACGGTGGTTGCAGAGGCGTCGATGTGGGCTCGGGGAAGGCTCGGAGTAGACGGCACGGCGGTGGCGATCTCGGCATCCCGAGGTTGAAGAAGAGGTCAGGGACGATGCGTCGGGACGTCCGGCGTCGCGTGAGTCGTCGAGGAGGCGTAGATGACGGAGGCGGAGCTCATGGGCACGTCAGAGGGGCGAGGGGGTGGTTGTGGCCGCGGTAAACGATGTCGGCGGCGACGAGCTCCGCTCGGTGGGGAAGAGAGAGGGATCCAGGGGGAAAGTGAGGGTGAGGGAGAGAGCGAGCAGGGTCCAGGAGGTGTCGTGGTGTCCATGCGGCGTCATGGAAGAGGCGGCAGTAGCTGCGTCTGCGTCAAGACGCTGGTGCCGTGCCGCTTGGCTTGCCTCTGCCAAGAGGCGAGGTTGAAGATGTATGCCCTCGTGGGCTGGGCCGCCTGATGAGTGGGCGTCTGGACTGTAGGTAAGCGCCAGGTAGTCCTTCTCTCTCTCTCTCTCTCTCTCTCTCTCTCTCTCTCTCTGTGTCTCTTTTATTTTCTGTTTTCTATTTTTCTGCAGATGTTTGGCTTTATTAAAAATACTAGAACCTATTCAAAAATCATGTAACTGCTTGAGAGCACTGTTTGGAAAATTTCCAACAGCCATCATTTCAGTTCATGATTATTTGGACATTAAAATAATTTATAGCATTTAAATGTCCAAGTACAAATACTGTATGATTTAATTCAATACCCATATTGTCCTAGAAAAGTGTGCACCATTTTTGGCAGAGGTTCTGGACCAAAACAATAATGATGAACATTTATGAACGGAATTTCAGGTTCATTGAAAATATTTTGAGGTTGAACCTATTTGAATTCCATTTGGTACTAGGGTTTTGGACATCCCCATTTCAGGTTTAAGAGAAATTTAAACATGATGCAACACAAGACTAGCTAACCCAGAGTAGACCAGAACTAGGGATGTGACAACTCACCCCCACTAAACGAGAATCTTGTCCCGAGATTGAAGACGTGAGGTAAGAGGAAAGGGGGGTCACAAAACTATCACAATCTTCATGATCCACTTGCCCTTCTTGAAGATGTTGATTCATTGCTTCAAATTGATCTTGACGTCTTCTCTTTCGGGATCTTTATCCAATTCGATGACGACAAAAGAGACTCGATAGAAATTGATCTCCTCAAAGATCGAACACTCAAGATCAACTTACGGAATGAGACGTTGAACATCTCTTGAGCTGAGAGGCAAAACACACCTTAAAAGGACGGAAGAAACAATTGATGAAAGTTTCAAAGTAGTGAGGAAAAATTGCCATGATTCCATAACGGGGCACCTCAGGGAAGGTGACTTGTAGAATTATCCTTTAAGTGGCAAAAAGAATTACTTTTGATACGTCGATCATGGAAACTCTTCGTACCAGGCTAAGGCATTTCACAAACGATTATTTGAGGAAGCTCAAAGAAATGGCATACTCAGGTCGGGAAGGAAACTATGGTCATAAAACAACTCGGCAAACGGAAGGCACATTCCAACTGTTACCGAGGATATAACCTAGTGACTGAGCGTGCTCTCAAGAACTTGACCATTTCCATATTCATCAAGGCCTTACCAATATCCGTGTCAAGGATCCTGGCAACACAACGTACTACCATGATGAATAGTGATGGACGATGCAGATGCAAAGGAAGATAACATTTTCTCATATTTCACCTTAGCGAGGCCAAGGAAACAAAATCTAGATGATCGACCAAGAGACATTTAGCACCCCACTTCTAATGTTATCCTTGATGTGCTAGCGTAACCCATTCATGGATATGGTTTGGTATCTAGAACATCAAGTAAAAGGTCGGACTTCGGGAGCACAAGAATCCATAAGGAGTAACTATGGAAGTAAATCCTACGAAATCCTTATGGGGAGGTGGCCAACTTCCTCAATCAAGATACTACAATAATGGGTCTTTCGGCTGGGTGTGTTGGCCACGACATCCACTTTACCGGTTATAGAGAGACCAATATTATAGTTCTTGGGGAACGTTCCAACCATCATATCTGCCTGAGATTCAGATATGCTTGGTGTCGGAATATTCCAGACTTGTTAAGTCTAGAAAGAAAAGTGAAAGTTTGCAACACAAATCGATCAAATGACGTTGCGAGATTCTCAGGGGATGAACTACGATAGCAAGCCCCAAAATATGAGCTGGTTCTGCTACAACATGTGAACACGTTGTCCAAGACAAGCATGACCACATAGTAGTCTTATAATAAAACACTATCGAGTTCAGGTTGGGAACCATCATCGAGGATAACGAAGTCCTAACATAAGTCATGATTAGCTCTTATGAAGGAACTCCTTCTCCTTGAACAAATCAATCAGTGGCTTGGTGTGCCAAGGATACATATAGAATGAAGGTTGCAAGTCTCCATACCATAGAATACTTCGCACATATGCATGACTGATTTGGAATGATTCCAAGGAAGCAACACTGACTTTCTCTAATTCACGGCGGCAACTTGCATTAAATGCACATGATCTAGAGGAAGTCACTTCTTTCATCCGAACATATGCTTCATGCACGGGACATGAAGATAATGCTTATAAAAGTTTCCAATACTAGCTTAATGTCCAACAAAATCATGGAGAAGTTAAGAATGTTATCGATGAGCTCAACAACCATCCATCCAGATTTCCATAAAAATGGAATTCCATAGTTATGTGAACAAGGTGATAACATTGGTCAGGCCCAAGAGACATAATGGTGTATGCTCGAGGAAACAACCAAGAGTAAGACAACATTATGAATATCGTTGGTTCTGGTTTGATTTGATGATAGCCTATACTCAAATCAAAGGTTGGATAAAATGATAGGTCCATTAACTGATCACGAGGGTCAGTCAATGAAAATATCAACTTTCTTCAACACACATACAAGATATCCCTTAAAATGAACTAAGTCGGACAAGCTTCCATCTTCCAACTCTCCAAGTTGTTGTTTAGCTTAACCAACTAGCTCAGGGTATCCAACATGAATTCTTGGAGAAAGAGTGGTTTATTGGAAAACCAACATGATCACAAACTCAACGTATCGGTCAGGGGACGACCTGGTGATACTTCTGTGAAGATAACCGGAAATTCACGAACCACCGATATGTCTCTAAGCTCGAGAACAATCTTGCTTTTCTGGAAAGACGATATGATCAAAAGAGCAAGGAATTAACATAATCCAAACTCATTGATCGAGGAGTGTACCAGAAATAAGGACTAGGCAGCACAATCTATCTTAGAATGATGATTCAAGAACCAACACGCTAAGAATGAAATTATTGTCCATTAACTACCAAGCAACAAGGTTGCTAGGAGTATTGAATTCAGACATCATGGTTCACTTGTTGGCATTCTGGTTACAACAACACAGGAACCAAGGAATGAAGAATGATGGAGAGAAGTATCACTGCATCAAGAATTCTTAGGAGGGTGTGCAAATCTCACGATACTCTTGCTATGAAAGAGGGTGATACTCCGAGGTAGAATAGAACAAAAGCTGGATTGGCATTTTGATCTGCGGAATACAACTGCTTTGACCAAATCCTAGAAATGGACAAGGTACTGGAGTTTGTTTCTCCTAGTCATTCCGGAATAGAATGATTTGACGGACCACAGAAAAACAGGCATCGATAACACGAATGCATAACTACTCCTGACTATCAATTGATAGACGAGGGCTAGAAGACATCTAAAGAGGGACAACTCAAAGGAACATATGATTTTCTGAGTTGTGGGTGCATAGATTAGCATGTCGAACGAGTTCAACATATTTCTTCTGGATAACCCATGCAGAAAGGTAGGACTAGCAGAGCCACAATATAGAATGGAGAACTAGTCAAGAGCACTCTGGTTGTGATCTTTCGGTTCAGCGAGGAACTTCTGCCATAACAGCTCATGGTACTTGCAAGAAGGTAATACCACGAACCTCGAGGACTATTGCAAAGGTTACTAACATCCTGAAGGGACTAGCAAACACTATCAACATGAAGTAAGTGGAGTGAATCTTGGGTTCAAAAACCCAGTAATAGAGTACCTACTACTAAGTGACATCACGGGATGCTTTCGAGAATAAAGGCCAGAATCATCACACTGGGAACACAAAACATGGTTAGCTTACTAGATGATCCCCTAAGACACCTAGGGTCATAACAATAACTCCAACATACATGTCGAGGTAATAGAGTACCTCAACTCACTGATTAGTATGGTTAATCTGGCCCAAAGGAACATCGGGAATAGGAGGAAGGGATTTGCAAATGCATCAGATTATTTAAAAACCTGGGATGACTTGGACAACATAACGGCTGTAATTGCTCAAAAGAGATTCTGAGACATCACGCAAAAATGGTGGCATAACCACTCAGAAGCACAAAACATGGTTCCGAGACCAACTACGAACACACAGGGGTAATAGAAACTGAACTGGGGGTTAGATCCAACAATCTTACAAGTCTACGGATTAGTAACACGTGATCCTGTTAGAAAGATGAGAAGCCTAGTTCCTTAACCCCGTAGGAAAGATAAGATGACTCAGATCAGAAGGCATAAGGTAAAGGAGTAAAAAGAGCCTTACGTTCCATCCCACAATCAATTCCCCTACATATAACTAAAGCATTTCTAGACTCAACTTCGACCAGTTTGGCTTGGTAATCCTACAGCAACAAGCTCGATACCAAAGTTCTCAGGACCCCCACTCAATGCCACATCGATCTAGCATGTAACACCTCATATCACTTTGCGGCCTCACGCACGGTATTCCCACAGGTGTTGCCTTACCTTTGCCGGGACCGCTTATGCCTTTTGGCACACGATATGATAGTATCGCTAGCATCCATATGATAAGGAGCCCGGCTGACATGGCTAGTCGTAAACCCGAGTGGCACAAACTTACAGGACAAGTATCCATGACCCAAAGATCGAACGTGTCGGTCATCACGAGTGAATCCAGGCTATAGCACTGGCTAGCAGACTCCGGTGAACCGGGCAGTGGCGGCTAACAGACTCCGGTATTCATCGCGTGACATTTCCCGAAGGACGTATACGTAAAGGAAGAAGGACACATGCCGGCCAGCCTAAGTGTTCCGAGCAAGAGTAAGCTACCATGGCTCGATGGAAGCACTAGGAGACATTTCCGTAAGAGAGGCTACTAAGGATAAACAACTAGATAGTCAGATCCCACACATACCAAGCATTTCAATAACATACACACAATATGCTCGATATGTGCAAATACAACATGGCATCACAACATGACTCTACAACTCAAGTATTTTATTCAATAGGCTCCGAGGAGTGAGATATTACAAACATGGGTCTCATGACCCAACATTCAGAGCATACAAGTCAAAGCACTTGCGGAAGCTTAACATGTCTGAGTACAGACATCTACAAAAGAAAAAGGCTGAGAAGCCTGACTATCTACCAGATCCTGCCGAGGGCACAAGATCGTAGCTGAGGTAACAAGCTAAATGTCGAAGTCCACGCAGAACTACTAGTGAGACGTAAGTCTCTCTAGAAAAACATAAAATAGGCAAAGGTGAGTACAAATGTAGCCAGCAAGACTTACATCAGAACTATCTACATATGCATCATTATCAACAAAGGGGATGGTGGAGTTTAACTGCAGCAAGCCAGCTTTGACTCGGTGGCTATCCTGAACTACGACTGCAAGTAACTCTTTTGAGGTGGCGCACACGAGTCCACATATTCACCATATCAATACTCGGCTATGGATCCGTTCCCGTCTCCCTACGAGAACGCCACCCATAGCACTCACACTTATCTTGTGCATTTTAGAGTATCCACTTTCACTTGTCTATGAACTGTATAGGCAACCCTGAAGTCCTTTATCGCGGACATGGCTATTCGAAAAGACAATGTTAACCCTACAGGGGTGTACTTCTTCACACACGCTCTCGCCACTTACCGCCATGTACACCTCGTGTATCTCGGCAACCTTCAAGCGGAAGCCTGGCGAGGGAGTCGGCCCAACCTGACTAACCACACAAGTCTCTCGTCCCGTGTTTATCGCCTATTCGGTTCCATCCGCAAGGAGATCCGGCCGGGGTGTCGCTCACGGCCCCAAACAATGTGAGCAGGGTTCCCAAGCTCACCATCCGGGTGCCACTTGGTACACCATGCCACTGTGCCTAGTCTGTCCCAAGCCCACCTGTACCGGGTGCCACCTGGTAGACTACTAGCACTACCTACAAACACCAGAAACTAGTTGCAACTCCTGGACAGAGATCGAGTTGATTCATAAGTCGAGAGAGCTTGGAGCGCCCGGAGCCCAATGTGTGGTAGTAACTATTGATGGATCACAAACACAGAACTCAATTCCTGAGGACGGCTGCAATGAGACAACCCACCATGTACTCCTACATGGCCTCTCACCGCTACCTTTACCAAATCGTGTTCACACACTTAGCTCTCAACAGTAGGACATGTTCACAACTTTCCAATTCCTCCCCGATGAATCAGACCTGACACAACTCTAAGCAATAGCAGGCATGACAAACAAGCATGAATGAGTAGGCACATCAGGGCTCAAACAACTCCTACTCAAGCTAGTGGGTTTCATCTATTTACTATGGCAATGACAGGTCATGCAGAGGAAAGGGGTTCAGCTACCACAGAATATAAAAGTTGGAACATTGTTGTCCTAATGCAGTAAAAGAGAGTAGGAGCGAGAGAGTGGGATTGTATTGGAATGAACATGGGGGTTTTGCTTGCCTAGCACTTCTGAAGATAGTATAGCTCTTCATCGGTGTCATCGAACTCATCAGCGGTACCACGTCTATCGAGAGGGGACAAATACCGGCAAACAGGGAAAAACACAATCAATGCAATACCCAATATGATGCATGATCATGACATGGCAAAATGAATGTGTTGGCCTAATGCAACTATAACCAGGGTGGTTTGAGTCATTTTGAACCAAAGGTTCAACTTCAAACTCAAACTATGAATTCAAATAGTGCATTATCATGTTTTATTCTAAACAGCAATGTTAAGTTGTTTAAACATGCATGAAACCAGTACATATGGATAGATTGGATTTTTCTGATCATTTTTCATATATAAATTATTTCATTTGGAGCTATAGATTAATTTCTATGATTTTTAGAAGTTTTAGCTATATTCTTGAATTTCCCTGATTATTCAGAAAATAAACTAAATTCAGAAAAGGAATATTGCGTCAGCATGGCGTCATGCTGAGCTCAGCAGAGTCAACAGGGCTGCCCCGGGTCAAACCTGACTAGTGGGGTCCACTGGTCAGTGACCCAGTGTTGTTTGTGTCATTGACAGGTGGGGTCGAGTCAACAGGTGATGTGGCCAGGTCAAACTGACCTGTGGGACCAGCGAGGTTAATTTAATCTAAACAAAAACTAGACCATGTTTAGTTGGATCATTAGAAACTAATGGTGGCGCCATGTCAGCCCGCCGGAGTTGGCCGGCGGCGACCAAAACCACGGCAGAAGCTCGCCGGAGGAGCTGCTCCGGCAGCGGTCTAACGTGATAAGGGCACCAGGCGGTAGCCCTCCCTCCCGCGCATCCAACGGGGGCAGCAGGGGGGCGTGGGGTCGCCGGAGTTGGCGACGGCGTTGAGCCGGGCGGCTGCTGAAGCCACGTCACGAGGCAGGTGTCGCTGCGGTGCACGGGGAGGCCAATCGAGGGCCTCAACGGCTTCCTAGGGACCTAGAGAGCACGCTGGTGCTACGGAGACGAGCGGAAAAGCTCGGGAGTGTGAGGATCGCCAGCCATGGCGATGGCCAGAGCTCGATGCTCGCGGGCGACGACTAGAGGCGTAATCGAGCTCGGGGAGAGGGGGTTCCAGCGCGGGAGCTCACGGTGGTTGCAGAGGCGTCGATGTGGGCTCGGGGAAGGCTCGGAGTAGACGGCACGGCGGTGGCGATCTCGGCATCCCGAGGTTGAAGAAGAGGTCGGGGACGATGCGTCGGGACGTCCGGCATCGCGTGAGTCGTCGAGGAGGCGTCGACGACGGAGGCGGAGCTCATGGGCACGTCAGAGGGGCGAGGGGTGGTTGTGGCCGCGGTAAACGGCGTCGGAGGCGACGAGCTCCGCTCGGTGGGGAAGAGAGAGGGATCCAGGGGAAAGTGAGGGTGAGGGAGAGAGCGAGCAGGGTCCAGGAGGTGTCGTGGCGTCCGCAGCGGCGTCGCGGAAGGGGGCAGGCAGGCAGCTGTGTGCCGGCACGCGCGGGTGCCGTGCTCGGCTTGCCTTTGCCAGTAGGCAGAGGTTGAAGACAGGTATGCCCCTGGTGGGCTGGGCTGCACAGTAGTGGGCGTCTGGACTATAGGTAAGCGCCAGGTAGTCCTTCTCTCTCTCTCATTTATTTTCTGTTTTCTATTTTTCTGCAGATGTTTGGCTTTATTAAAAATACCAGAACCTATTCAAAAATCATGTAACTGCTTGAGAGCACTGTTTGGAAAATTTCCAACAGCCATCATTTCAGTTAATGATTATTTGGACATTAAAATAATTTATAGCATTTAAATGTTCAAGTACAAATATTGTATGATTTAATTCAATAACCCATATTGTCCTAGAAAAGTGTGCACCATTTTTGGCAGAGGTTCTGGACCAAAACAATAATGATGAACATTTATGAAGGGCATTTCAGGTTCATTGAAAATATTTTTAGGTTGAACCTATTTGAATTCCATTTGGTGCTAGGGTTTTGGACATCCCCATTTCAGGTTTAATAGAAATTTAAACATGATGCAACACAAGACTAGCTAAACCAAAGCAGACCAGAACTAGGGATGTGACATTGGCATGGCAGGACCCGACGAACTAACTTTACTTGAATTACTTTGACGAGACTGATGTCCCTCTTGAGGAGATCCCGGATGCGGCTTTGCAATGTCGGCACATTATTAACCGATCCCCAGTCCATCCCCTTGTTGACCCATGATGCAAGCTATGGCGGAGGGGCAGAGCGGAAGGCCGAAGGGGCTGCCCACTTCCTCCCTCGAGGTGTTGTGATGTAAAACCACTCCCGTTGCCATAGATCAGAAACTTCCGGAAAAGAACCCTTTGGCCATAAAGCATCGACACCTTTGCTTATTATAGCGCCTCCGCACTCCACATGCCACCCGTCGACCATCTTCAGCTTCACATTGAAGGTCTTGACCCATAAGCCGGAGTGTGGGGTAATGCGGAGGAAGGCCTCACACATGACGATGAATGACGAGATGTGAAGGAAGGAGTCTGGAGCTAGATCATGAAAATCTAGCCCGTAATAGAACATGAGCCCTGTAACGAAGGGATGAAGACCGAAGCCTAGCCCTCGGATGAAGTGGGAGATGAATACAACGCTCTCGTTGGGTTTGGGAGTAGGAATAACCTGTGGCAGGAAGCCTGTGAAGGATTTCGGCGGTCACATACCTAGCCTCCCTAAGCTTCTTGATGTCCTCCTCTGTGACAGAAGAGGCCATCCACCGGACTTGAGGGTTGGATTCAGACATGACTGAAGGTCCGGAGCGTGTGGATTGAACCTTGGGTGTTGGAACTCGAGGTAGGAGAAGGGAAGGATCAGGCGTGGAAAGAAAAGGACAAGTCTTGACCTCTTTATATTGAGGAAGAATGTCAAGCGTCCTCCGTGTGGCCATTTGGAACTTGCCTAAACCAAGCAGTCGTACTAATGGAGCTGTTGGGTTACCCACGCCCGTATTGATGAGAATCCCATGATAAGGGGAACACAATCTCTGCTTTGACAAGACGCGCCAATAAAACTACCTCGCAAGACGTCTAATGCCAGGGTGGGAAAACGGTTTTGATAATAACCGGGCCATGGCGTGATGTCATGCTAGGTAAAAGTTGTCAGCAGATTAGACTCCTGGATTATTGTGCTCTCTACGGTGGTATGTGGAATTTGTTTTGCAGAGTCGGACACGATTCATATGTTCAAAATCTTCTTTGGAGTATACGGAGAAGGAACCCGCCTTGCAATGCTGAAGACAATCTGCGCGCCAGACTCATCGTCATTGAAGCCTGGTTCAGGGTCTACTGAGGGAGTCCAGGATTAGGGGGTCCTCGGACAGCCGGACTATATGCTTATGCCGGATTGTTGGACTATGAAGATACAAGACTGAAGACTTGGTCCCGTGTCCGGGTGGGACTCTCCTTTGCGTGGAAGGCAAGCTTGGCAATTCGGATATGTAGATTTCCTTCTCTGTAACCGACTCTGTGTAACCCTAGCCCCCTCCGGTGTCTATATAAACCGGAGGGTTTAGTCCGTAGGACAACATCAATCATAATCATAGGCTAGCTTCTAGGGTTTAGCCTCTATGATCTCGTGGTAGATCAACTCTTGTAATACACATATCATCAAGATCAATCAAGCAGGAAGATGGGAAATACCTCCATAGAGAGGGCCCGAACCTAGGTAAACATTGTGTCCCCCGCCTCCTGTTACCATTAGCCTTAGACGCACAGTTCGGAACCCCCTACCCGAGATCCGCCGGTTTTAAAACCGACATTGGGCATAACCCACCTGGGCATGCCTGGGCCCCCATACGCGCCTTAGTGGGTTGTGCCGCCCACGGGGCACCCCTCTGGTACTTCTTCGGCCCAGCTTGTGTCTCCAAGTCCAGAAAAAATCCACAAAAAGTTTCACTGTGTTCGGAATCCGTTTGGTATTGATTACCTGTGATGTAAAAACAAGCAGAAAACAGCAACTGGCAGTATGTCAATAGGTTAGTACCAACAAATGATATAAAATGATTGTAAAATGTCCAAGAATGATAATATAACAACATGGAACAATAAAAATTGTAGATACAATGGAGACGTATCAGCATCCCGAAGCTTAATTCCTGCTCATCCTCGAGTAGGTAAATGATAAAAACGGAATTTTCGATGGGGAATGTTGTCTAACATGTTCACCACACATTCTTTTCTTTGTAGCATGGACATTTGGACTTTTATATGGTTCAAAGCAATAGTCTATTTTTGACATGAAGACTTTAATACTCAAGCATATCAAGAAGCAACCATGTCTTTCAAAATATCAACACTAAAGCAAGTTATCCCTAGCTCATTATGCTCAATCATTGATCCATTCATGAAACACACTCAAATACTAGCTATACCCAATGCTCAAGTACGATCATAGTGCCCCTTAGTTGGTGCTTTATAAGAGAAGATGGAGACTCAAGTAAAATAAAAATTGGATAAAGTAAAGGAAAGTCCCTTCGTGTAGGGAGGTAGGGATTTGTAGAGGTGCCAGAGCTCAAAGCAAAAATTGAGAGATAAAAACATTTTGGGAGGCATACTTTTCTCACCAACAAAAACGACTTAGAGTTCCCAACACTTTCCATGCTAGATACATCATAGGCGGTTCCCAAACAGAAAATAAAGTTTATTCCTTTTTCCACCATACTTTCATTTTCCATGGCTAACAGTATCCAAGGGTGCCCTCCATACCAACACTTTCCAAGGAATTTATTATTTGACAACATAAAGTAAATTCATTTTTCATTTCGGGACTGGGCATCCCTAATACATTTGCCGTACTCTCATGCAATGACAAGTGAGTAAACACTCATTGTGAGAATAACACATCTTGCATGGAGAATATCGGCCACCCCTCACCGCCTCGCGAGCGGTACGAGCACAGAAAAGAGAAATTTATTTTGAAAATCAGAGATGGCACATACAAATTTGCTTAGAACGGCATGGAAATACCGCATATAGGTAGGTATAGTGGACTCATATGGCAAAACTGATTTAAAGGATTTTGGATGCACAAGTAGTGATCATACTTGGTGCAAATGAAGGCTAGCAAAAACATTGAGAAGCGTCCAACCAAGAAACGAAAAATCTCATAAGCGAGCATTAAGCATAACTAACACCGAATAATGCACCATAAGTAGGATGTAATTTCATTGCATGACTATTAACTTTCGTGCTTGCATGGGGAATCACAAACCTTAACACAAATATTCTTACTAAAGCATAATTACTCATCAACATGACTCACATATCATACCATCATATCTCGAAACCATTGCAAAGAACCAAGTTTATTTTGTCCAATGATCTTCATGAAAGTTTTTATTATATCCTCCTTGGATATCTATCACTTTATCTCAAAATAATTTAAGTGAAGCAAGAGAGAATTTCTTAAAAAAATTACTAACTCCCAAATAAATCTAGGTGAATCATGAGAGCATTTCTTCAAAAATAACAAAGCACACCGTGCTCAAAAAGATATAAGTCAAGCACTAGAGCAATTCCATGGCTCTAAAAATTTAAGCGAAGCATAGGAGCAAGCATAGCATAATTTTTGGCTCTCTCAAAAAGGTGTGTCCAGCAAGGATTCAAGACTTAAAATAAAAAGCAAAACAAGCAAAGACTCATATCATACAAGAGGCTCCAAACAAAACTCATAATACGTGAAGAATAAACATATAGATCCAAGTAAAATACCGATGGTTGTTAGAAGAAAGAGGGGATGCCACTCGGGGGCATCCCCTATCTTAGTTGCTTGATACTTCTTGCATATTATCTTGGGGTGCCTGGCATCCCCAAGCTTAGCCTTTTGCTAATCCTTATTCCTTCATCCATCATAATATCACCCAAAACTTGAAAACTTCAATCACACAAAACTCAACAAAACCTTCGTGAGATCCGTTTGTATAAGAAAGCAAACAACTACTATAAGTATTGTTGCAATCCCATTCACATTTTATTTTTGCATTATATCTACTGTATTTCAACTTTTCTATGGCAAAACTCTTCAAAGAAAACTATAGAATCATCAAAACAAGCACACAACGCAAAGAAAATAGAATCTGTCAAAAACAGAACAGTTTGTAGCAATCTGGAAACTTCGAATACTTCTGTAACTCCAAAAATTCTGAAAAATTAGGACAACATGGGAAATTTGTATATTAACCTTCTCCAAAAAGAATCAACTCAAGAGCGCTCTTCTGTTAAAAACGGGAATTATTTTCGTAAATGCAAAAGTTTCTATTTTTCAGCAAGATAAAATCAAATCTCACCCAAATCATCCCAAAGGTCGTGCTTGTCACAAACACTAATTTAAACCACAAAAACACATCTAAAAAGGCATAATTGGGAGAACACTCAAAAAATGAAAGAAAAAGATAAAAATAAATTTTATTCATTGGGTTGCCTCCCAACAAGCTCTTTCTTTATAGCCATTAAGATAGGCTTAAGATTTCAACAATGCTCACACAAAAGATAAGAGTTGAAACACAAAGAGAGCATCATGAAACATATGAGTAACACATTTAAGTCTAACATACTTCCTATGCGTAGGAATTTTATAACCAAACAATCTATCAAGACAAGAAACATCTAACATATGCAAAGAAGAGGAATGAAACATTGACGATCTCAACATAACAAGAGGTAATTTAGTAAAATGAAAATTTCTACACCATATTTTCCTGTGTCATAATAATTACATGTAGGATCACATAAAATATTCTCTTCATGATCCACATGCATGCAAAGTTGACACTCTTCCAAAATAGTGGGATTATCATCAAATAAAGTCATGACCTCTCCAAGCCCACTTTAATCAAAAAATTCATAAGATTGAACACTCTCCAAATATGTGGGATTACTTTTAGCTAAAATTGACACTCTTCCAAACCCACTTTTAATATTATCGCACATATATTCATCATGAGGTTTAAATAAATTGTCAAGATCATAAGAATCATTATCACCCCAACCATGATCATTGCAATAAGTAGTGGACCTAGCAATATTAGCATCCCCGAGCTTGGGGTTTCGCATATTATTAGCACAATTGACATTAATAGGATTTATAATAACATCATTGCAATCATGCTTTTTATTCAAGGAGCTCTCATGAATCACTTTATAAATTCCATCATTTAACACTTCATCACAATTTTCAGATTCATAAATCTCAAGCAAAACTTCATAAAGATAATCTAGTGAAATCAAGTCACTAGCTTATGGTTCATCATAATTGGATCTTTTGAAAATATTAGCAAGTGGATGAGGATCCAAATCTATAAATTTTTAGCAAGCAAAGATGCACACGAATAGAAGGCACATGGCAACACAAGCAAACATGAGATCTGACAAGAAAAAGGCAAACAAAAAAGAGGGCGAATAAAATGGCAAATTTTTGTGAAGTGGGGGAGAGGAAAACGAGAGGCAAATGGAAAATAACGTAAATTGCAAGGAGATGAGATTTGTGATTAGGAACCTGGTATATATTGGTGATCTCTCCTCGGCAACGGGGCAAAAATTCATTTTGATGTTTTCTTGAACTACCTCGGTATTTCCTCAAAGACGAAGGGATGATGCAGCACAACAACGGTAGGTATTTCCCTCAGTGATGAGATCAAGGTTATCGAACCAGTAGGAGAACCACGCAGCACCACGTAAACTGCTCCTACACACAAAGAACGAATACTTGCAACCCAACGTAAGAGGGGGGTTGTCAATCCCTCGCGGGCAAAAAGATAGGTAAAATTGTAGTAGATTGGATAAATAGATCTCGCTGGAACATGAGATAAAATAAATTACTAAAAATTGCAGCAAGCTATCTTTGGATTTTTGGATTAATAGATCTGAAAATAAAAGCAAATGAAAATAGATCGCGAAGGCAAATATATTAAAGAAGACACTCGGGGGGCCATAGGTTTCACTAGTGGCTTCTCTCGAGAAAAATAGCAAACGGTGGGTAAACAAATTACTATGGGGCAATTGATAGAACTTCAAATACTCATGACGACATCCAAGCAATGATCATTATATAGTCATCATGTCCAAGATTAGTAGACTGACTCATGCCTACATCTACTACTATTACTTCACACATCGACCCTGCTACCTCTTGAGCTTGCGTTGGTTTTTCCCTTGAAGGGGAAAGGGTGATGCAACAAAGTAGAGTAAGTATTTCTCTCAGTTTGAGAACCAAGGTATCAATCCAGTAGGAGATAATGCACAAGTCACCGAATACCTGCACAAACAATCAACAAACTTGCACCCAATGCGATACAGAGGCTGTCAATCCCTTCACGGTTACTTGCAAAAGCGAGATCTGATAGAGATAGATAAAAGGTAACATAAATATTTTTGGTATTTTTGGTTTATAGATCGGAAAGTAAAAGATTGCAAAATAGTAGATCGGAAACTAGTATGATGTAAAAGAGATTCAATATAATGGAGAAGTGACCCGGGGCCATAGGTTTCACTAGTGGCTTCTCTCAAGATGGCAAATATTACGGTGGGTGAAAAAATTACTGCCAAGCAATTAATAGAAGAGTGCATAATTATGACGATATCTAAGGCAATGATTATGATTATAGGCATCACGTCCGTGTCACGTAGACCGAAACGATTATGCATCTACTACTATTACTCCACACATCGACAGCTATACAGCATGCATCTAGAGTATTAAGTTCATAAAGAACGGAGTAACGCATTAAGTGAGATGACCTAATGTAGAGGAATTAACTCAAGCAATATGATGAAAACCCCATCTTCTTATCCTCGATGGAAACAATACAATACGTGCCTTGCTGCCCCTACTATCATTGGGAAAGGACACTGCAAGATTGAACCCAAAGCTAAGCACTTCTCCCATTGCAAGAAAACCCAATCTAGTAGGCCAAATGATAGAGGCGGAGGGCCCGATCTTTCAATGAGATGAGAACTATCGATTTGGTGGAGACGACTTTGACGATCCGACTACAAACATGCACGACGTTGTGCCTTAGCAATCGCTAAACCAACTCTGAGAGGTTATTGACCACGCTGGAGCACGACCAACCTGACCACGAAGGTCTATTCCTGCAAGCAATCGAAGAACAAGCAAGAATATGATTAAGCAATCTGAATATTGCGAGTATGGATGAAGTACTAATAAAAGTGGGGTTTCATAAGCGGTCTTGGTCTGGTCGTTGGACACAAACGAAGTACACGAAGTTGCAGCAATGGCTAACTTTTAACAAAATAAAACCCAAGTCTAAACGATGCCTTAAGGGCTATATTTATAGGGAAAAGAGAGGGGATTTTTTCCACCCTTGGCAAGGTGGGACTAAAACACCTCCTAAGTCATTTTCCCTACAATATGGACTCTAAAAATAGATTAAATGGGCCTGGCCCAAAATAAGGTGGCGCAACACCAATAGTAAGCTATGGACGAAATTTATGAAAGGCCATCTTGTATATTTTTTCCACCATCTTGTATGTCATCATGGTGGCTTCAAAGTCCGGAAATCTCCACTTGAACCTTCGTTATTGTTCTCTTCGCACGCACCTTCATCTCCGTGCTTGACCATGCTCCAATGTCCAACCTTCTTGTCTGTGCTAGGCCCTTCAATTTCAAGCAACACAAATGTATCTAAGTTAGGCAGCATCATATTCTCATGAGCATTAGAAACATTACCAAGAAATGAAAGTACCTGATAATTTAATTGGCGTATCTAAGCTCTAGCAACTGTTCCAAGAGGTAAAACAGTAGGGGATATGGGTGTAACTGTGGTAGCCATGTCCTCATCATCCTCCCCTTCTTGAAAACAAAGCCGTCCTCGGCGTTGCTTAATCTGAAATCTGGCTAACAAAAGAGAGAAGGTGTACACGTTGTATATGTATATGTCATCCATTTTCACTGATCTCAGTTGGGGCACATGTGACACAGTTATACAAGAAAACCCTTCAAAATTCATGAAATATAAAGCCAATATATTATCACAAGAAGTCAAAGGCATGAAAAATTTGCAACCTAGTTTGCACATATAAGTGAAGCTCTTACTCATATCATAAGATTGGCAATGCTTATCATTAAACCATCCAACATTGATGAACCGTCACCAAGACTAGAGGTCATATCAAAATGATTAAACATTGGCACAATTATTTTCAAACGTATCTAATCCAAATCTGATTTATTCCCTGATTCACTTGATTCTTTTGCATCGATAGTTAATTCAATGGGTTCACTCAAAATTATTTGATCACATGGCAAAGTCAAATCATCAACATAGTCCTCTAAAATAGCCGGTGTGATCAAAGTAGTGGGTAGCTCAACGCATGGTGCATTTAAATTGACAAGACATTCATCATACTCATGTGGAGGTGGAAGATTAGTACCTTTGTCATTACCTCTTATGATCAACTCAGATGATGTAGGCACTATCGGTGATGATGTGTCGCATGGTGGAGGTGATGTAGTCCTGACAACAACGGAGGTGGTTGTCATAGTATGCCTAGTAGTTGAAGGGACAACCATATCAACTCTTGGAATGTGCATCTCACGCTTGTTCTCCTTATGGGCAACACGTCGTTTTATTTCCAAATCCAAACATGGCAACTATTATTATTTTTTTCTCATTTTTTTTCTTGTTGGCAACGTCCCAAAAAGTCAACTGATCTGCCATAATTTCTTTTTTTTACCGATCCAAACCTTCCAAAGATAGAAGGTTTTTAGATACCCAAAAGATCCTGCCAGTTGAAGGACTCGTATCTTTCCAAACGTGGACCTTTTCTTTCCTTCCAACCGTGAGCTTGCCAACTACTCCGTCTGTGTTTTAGGCCACACCAAAACTTGCCCTTATTATTTTGCTGATCCGAACTTACCAAACTAGGAGGATTCGGCCTGATCTTTTTTTATGCCACGAAAAATGAGGGATTTATAGCAGATCAGCGCTTGCCTTCTCTGTTGCGTACAATCCTTGCTGTCCTTATATCTCTTTCTCTCTTCAAACATTTATCTCTCTTAAAAAAACAACTAGGATATGTACGGGGCTACGGGTGAGGGACCAGCAGAATCACGTGATCTACTTCCTTCCTTCGATCAACTCCAATGATCGCTGCTTCTTCTGTTTCCTCTATGATCAATCCAAACTTATGTAGTTTCCAACAAACTCTATCCCGTATCCTCTCCCTTTTTTTCTTTTTCAGATTTCTTTCTCTCTCTCTCTCTCTCTCTCTCTCTCTCCCTCTCTCTGAGATGAATCAAACAACAAGATGAACCAAACAACGAAAGTGGATGGATGGCGGTGACGGCGGTGAACGAAATAAGTGGCAGCAGATGGTGACAATGAAGTGGATGATGGTGGTTGTGGAGACAGCGTGAACAGAACGTGACTAGAACCCGAAACTCTAAAAGTCTAGACACTAGAAACCAGCAATTCGACACACGATGCAACCGAAAATTCAACAATGCAAAAACTAAGTGATTATAGAGAAAGGCTCAGACTGTCTGGGACATGGATGACTAATATAACTTTTTTTTGGCTTTTTCGTGGACTATAGGTATGAAAGACAGATGCGATCTAAACTATGAAAAACTGTAAAATCTCACCAAGCAACCTGAAAACTGATACCACTTGATAGAGGCGGAGGGCCTGATCTTTCAATGAGATGATAACTATCGATTTGGTGGAGATGACTTTGACGATCCGACTACAAACGTGCATGATGTTGTGCCTTAGCAATTGCTAAACCAACTCCGAGAGGTTATTAACCACGCCGGAGCACGACCAACCTGACCACGAAGGTCTATTCCTGCAAGCAATCGAAGAACAAGCAAGAATATGATTAAGCAATTTGAATATTGCGAGTATGGATGAAGTATTGATAAAAGTGGGGTTTCATAAGTGGTCTTGGTCTGTTCGTTGGACACAAACGAAGTACACGAAGTTGCAACGATGGCTAACTTTTAACTAAATAAAACCCAAGTCTAAATGATGCCTTAAGGGCTATATTTATAGGGAAAAGAGAGGGGATTTTGTCCACCCTTGGCAAGGTGGGACTAAAACACCTCCTAAGTCGTTTTCCCTACAATATGGACTCTAAAAATAGATTACATGGACCTGGCCCAAAATAAGGTGGCGCAACACCAATAGTAAGCTATGGACGAAATTTATGAAAGGCCATCTTGTATATTTCGTCCACCATCTTGTATGTCATCATGGTGGCTTCAAAGTCCGGAAATCTCCACTTGAACCTCCGTCCTTGTTCTCTTCACACGCACCTTCATCTCCGTGCTTGACCATGCTCCAATGTTCAACCTTCTTGTTCGTGCTAGGCCCTTCAATTGCAAGCAACACAAATGTATCTAAGTTAGGCAGCATCATATTCTCATGAACATTAGAAACATTACCAAGAAACGAAAGTACCTGATAATTTAATTGGCGTATCTGAGTTCTAGCAACTGTTCCAAGAGGTAAAACAGTAGGGGATATGGGTGTAACTGTGGTAGCCATGTCCTCATCACCAAAGAAAACCGATAGTTTGAAGAGACTTGAAAAGATATGAAATCATGCATATAAGAATTCAGAGAAGACTCAAATAATATTCATAGACAATGTGATCATGAATTCACAATTCATCGGATCTCGCCAAACACACTGCAAAAGAATATTACATCGAATAGATCTCCAAGAACATCGAGGAGAACATGGTATTGAGAATCAAAGAGAGAGAAAAAGCCATCTAGCTACTAGCTATGAACCCATAGGTCTGAGGTAAACTACTCACGCTTCATCGAAAGGGTAATGGTGTTGATGTAGAAGCCCTCCGTGATCGAATCCCCCTCCGACAGGACACCAGAAAAGGCCCCTAGATGGGATCTCACGGTACAGCAGGTTGCGGCGGTGGAAAAGTGTTTTTGTGGCTCCCCCTAATGTTTTTGGAGTATAAGAGAATATATAGGCAAAGGAACTAGGTTAGGGGAGCTCCGAGGGGCCCATGAGGCAGGGGTGCGCCCTACCCCCCTGGGCGCGCCCTCCACCTCGTGGCTGCCTCATTGCGTCTCCAACTTCATCTCCAAGTCTCCTGGTTTGCTCCTGGTCCAAGAAACATCACCACGAAAGTTTCATTTCGTTTGGACTCCGTTTGGTATACCTTTTCTGTGAAACTCTAAAACAGGCAAAAAACGGAAACTGGGAATGGGCCCTAGGTTAATAGGTTAGTCCCAAAAATAATATAAAATAGCATATAAATGCATATTAAATATCCAAACAGATAATACAATAGCATGGAACAATCAAAAATTATACATACGTTGGAGACGTATCAAGCATCCCCAAGCTTAATTCCTCCCCGTCCTCGACTAGGTAAATGATAAAAACAGAATTTTTGATTCTGGAATGCAACCTAACATATTTATCCATGTAATTCACTTTATTGTGGCATGAATGTTCAGATCCATAAGATTCAAAACAAAAGTTTAATATTGACATAAAAACAATAATAATTCAAGCATACTAATAAAGCAATCATGTCTTCTCAAAATAACATGGCCAAAGAAAGTTATCCCTACAAAATCATATAGTCTGGCTATGCTCTATCTTCATCACCCAAAATATTTAAATGATGCACAACCCCGATGACAAGCCAAGCAATTGTTTCATATTTTGATGTTCTCAAACTTTTTCAACTTTCACGCAATACAAGAGCGTGAGCCATGGATATAGCACTATGGTGGAAGAGAATATGGTGGCTGTGGAGAAGATAAAGAAAGGAAGATAGTCTCACATCAACTAGGCGTATCAACCGGCTATGGAGATGCCCATCAATAGATATCAACGTGAGTGAGTAGGGATTGCCATGCAACGGATGCACTAGAGCTATAAGTGTATGAAAGCTCAAAAAGAAACTAAGTGGGTGTGCATCCAACTTGCTTGCTCATGAAGACATAGGGCAATTTGAGGAAGCCCATCATTGGAATATACAAGACAAGTTCTTATAATGAAAATTTCCCACTAGTATATGAATGTGACAAAATAGGAGACTCTCTATCATGAAGATCATGGTGCTACTTTGAAGCACAAGTGTGGAAAAAGGATAGTAACATTACCCCTTCTCTCTTTTTCTCTCATTTTCACTCTTTGTTTCTTTTTTTTTCTTTTTCTTTTTTTCTCCTTTTTTCTTTTTCTCTTTTTTTCTTTATTATACGTCCGAAGTCTCATCCCGACTTGTGGCGGAATCATAGCCTCCATCATCCTTTCCTCACATGGGACAATGCTCTAGTGAAGATCATCACACTTTTATTTACTTACAACTCAAGAATTACAACTCAATGCTTAGAACAAAAATATGACTCCATGTGAATGCTTTCGGCGGTGTACCAGGATGTGCAATGA
This sequence comes from Aegilops speltoides, assembly GCA_021437245.1. Taxonomy (NCBI): domain Eukaryota; kingdom Viridiplantae; phylum Streptophyta; class Magnoliopsida; order Poales; family Poaceae; genus Aegilops; species Aegilops speltoides. Next base: position 166,345,178 of record CM038144.1, read on the forward strand.
ATCAAGAGTAACATGTATGAAAGAATTATGAAAGGTGGCTTTGCCACAAATACAATGTCATCTACATGATCATGCAAAGCAATATGATAATGATGAAGCATGTCATAAATGGAACGGTGGAAAGTTGCATGGAAATATATCTCGGAATGGCTATGGAAATGCCATAATAGGTAGGTATGGTGGCTATTTTGAGGAAGGTATATGGTGGGTGTATCGTACCGGCGAAAGTTGCACGGCACAAGAGAGACTAGCAATGGTGGAAGGGTGAGAGTGCGTATAATCCATAGACTCAAACATTAGTCATAAAGAACTCACATACTTATTGCAAAAATCTATTAGTTATCAAAACGAAGTACTACGCACATGCTCCTAGGGGGATAGATTGGTACGAAAAGACCATCACTCGTCCCCGACCACCACTCATATGGAAGACAATCAAAAAATCAATCATGCTCTGACTTCATCATCAAACGGTTCACCATACGTGCATGCTACGGGAATCACAAACTTTAACACAAGTATCTCTCAAATTAACAACTACTTACTAGCATGACTCTAATATCACCATCCTCATATCGTAAAACAATCATAAAGAATCAAACTTCTCATAGTATTCAATGCACTTTATATGAAAGTTTTTATTATATCCCTCTTGGATGCCTATCATATTAGGACTAAATTTGTAACCAAAGCAAATTACCATCCTGTTCTAAAAGACTCACAAAATAACATAAGTGAAGCATGAGAGTTCATAAATTTCTACAAAATAAAGCCACTGTCGTGCTCTAAAAAGATATAAGCGAAGTACTAGAGTAATATTGCCTAGCTCAAAAGATATAAGTGAAGCACATAGAGTATTCAAATAAATCACGATTCATGCATGCGTCTCTCAAAAGGTGTGTACAGCAAGGATGATTGTGGTAAACTAAAAATCAAAGACTCAAATCATACAAGACGCTCCAAGCAAAACATATATCATGTGGTGAATAAAAATATAGCCTCAAGTAAAGTTACCGATAGACGAATACGAAAGAGGGGATGCTTTCCGGGGCATCCCCAAGCTTAGGCTTTTGGTTGTCATTGAATATTACCTTGGGGTGCCTTGGGCATCCCCAAGCTTAGGCTCTTGCCACACCTTATTCCATAGTCCATCAAATCCTTACCCAAAACTTGAAAACTTCACAACACAAAACTCAATAGAAATCTCATGAGCTCCGTTAGTATAAGAAAATAAATCACCACTTTAAGGTACTATTGCAAACTCATTATTTATTTATATTGGTGCAATATCTACTGTATTCCAACTTTTCCATGGTTCATACCCCCCGATACTACCCATAGATTCATCAAAATAAGAGAACAACACACAAAAAATAGAATCTGTCAAAAACAGAACAGTCTGTAGCAATCTGTAACTCTTGAATACTTATGTAAGTCCAAACATTCTGAAAATTTAGGTAAACTTGAGAAATTTGTGTACCAATACCAAGCAAAAAGAATCAGATCAAAAACACGTTTCTGTGAATTATGAAAATTATTTTTCTAGGCGCAAAAGTTACTGATTTTCAGCAGGATCAACACAACTATTACCGTAAGCTATCCTAAAGGTTTAACTTGGCACAAACACTAATTAAAACATAAAACAACATCTAACCAGAGGCTAGATGAATTATTTATTACTAAACAGTAACAAAAAAGCAAAGAACAAAAATAAAATTGGGTTGCCTCCCAACAAGCGCTATTGTTTAACGCACTTAGCTAGGCATAAAAACGCGAATGGATCTAGGTATTGTCATCTTTGGTATGCAATCCATAAGTGGCTCTCATAATAGGTTCATATGGCAATTTAATTTTTTCCTAAAGTGTTCCATGCCTTTCCTTAACGAAAATTGGAATCTAATGTTTCCTTCTTTCATATCAACAATTGCACCAATTGTTCTAAGGAAAGGTCTACCAAGAATAATAGGACATGTAGGATTGCAATCTATATCAAGAACAATGAAATTTACGGGCACATAATTCCTATTTGCAACAATAAGAAAATCATTAATCCTTCCCATAGGTTTCTTAATAGTGGAATCCGCAAGATGCAAATTTAAAGAACAATCATCAAATTCACGGAAACCTAACACATCACACAAAGTTTTTAGAATCGTCAAAACACTAGCACCGAAATCACACAAAGCATGGTATTCATAATCTTTAATCTTAATCTTAATAGTGGGTCCCACTCATCATAAAGTTTTCTAGGGATAGAAACTTCTAATTCAAGCTTTTCTTCAAAAGATTGCATCATAGCATCAATGATATGTTTAGTGAAAGCTTTGTTTTGATTATAAGCATGTGGAGAATTCAACACAGATTGCAACAAGGAAATACAATCTATTAAAGAACAATTATAAAGATCAAATTCCTTGAAATCCAAAAGAGTGCGTTCATTTCTACTTAAAGTCTTGACCTCTCCAATCCACTTTTAACAATTTTTGCATATAGGTCTAAAAAATCCAAATCATTAGGACGCCTTTTAACTAAAGTTGACTCATCTCCAGTCCCATCTTTATCAAGATTAACATTAGAAAACAAAGATTCAGTAGGAGTCACATCAATCACTTTTAGATCTTCATTATTATTCAAAGCCTCTGGTTTAGCGGCCATCTTATTTACTAGGGTAGCTTGTTTATCGGAAATTTGACCTACTAAATTTTCAAGGTAAGCAAATTGAGATTTCAAACCATAAAATTCCTTGGACATATCATCGAGATCTTTATTCATATACTCCATCAAAAAAATTTGCTCTTTAAGCTCGTTTCTAAAGAAACTATTGTGCTCAAATTGTAAAGACATAAAGCTTCTAACATTATTTTCAATTTCTTCCATCTTCCTAAGGTGAGGATCAACGCTTTTTGGTTGCGCCATAAACGCAAACAGGCACACCAACAGACAAGCACACAAAAAGCAAGCGAAGAAGACGAACGGAAGAGGGGTGAAGAACATGCAAATCTTTTCGAAAATCATTTTAGAGGTGGGGGAGACAAAAACGAGAGGCGAATGGCAAATAATGTAATGCAAGAGATGAGACTTTATGATGGGTACTTGGTATGTCTTGACTTGGCGTAGATCTCCCCGGCAACGGCTGCAGAAATTCTACCTGCTACCTCTTGAGCTTCCGTTAAGAGAAAAGGGTGATGCGGCAAAGTAGAGTAAGTATTTCCCTCGGTTTGAGAACCAAGGTATCAATCCAGTAGGAGATAACGCACAAGTCACCGAATATCTGCACAAACAATCAACAAAATTGCACCCAACACGATAAACAGGTTGTCAATCCCTTCACGATTACTTGCAAAAGTGAGATCTGATAGAGATAGATAAAAGGTAACGTAAATATTTTGATATTTTAGGTTTATAGATCGGAAAGTAAAAGATAGCGAAGTAGTAGATCGGAAACTAGTATGATGTAAAAGAGATTCAATATAATGGAAAAGAGACCCGGGGGCCATAGGTTTCACTAGTGGCTTCTCTCAAGATAGCAAATATTACAGTGGGTGAACAAATTACTGCCAAGCAATTGATAGAAGAGCGCATAATTATGATGATATCCAAGGCAATGATCATGAATATAGGCATCACGTCTGTGTCAAGTAGACCGAACGATTCCGCTTCTACTACTATTACTCCACACATCGACTGCTATCCAGCATGCATCTAGAGTATTAAGTTCATAAAGAACATAGTAACGCATTAAGTAAGATGACATGGTGTAGAGGAATTAACTCAAGCAATATGATGAAAACCCCATCTTTTTATCGTTGATGGCAACAATACAATACGTGTCTTGCTGCCCCTACTGTCACTGGGAAAGGACACCGCAAGATTGAACCCAAAGCTAAGCACTTCTCCCATTGCAAGAAAAACCAATCTAGTAGGCCAAACAAAACCGATAATTCGAAGAGACTTGCAAAGATATCAAATCATGCATATAAGAATTCAGAGAAGACTCAAATAATATTCATAGATAATCTGATCATAAATCCACAATTCATCGGACCTCGGCAAACACACCGCAAAATGAATATTACATCGAATAGATCTCCAAGAACATCGAGAAGAACACTGTATTGAGAATCAAAGAGAGAGAGAGAGAGAGAGAGAGAGAGAGAGAGAGAGAGAGAGAGAGAAGAAGCCATCTAGCTACTAGCTATGGACCCATAGGTCTGAGGTGAACTACTCATGCTTCATCAGAAGGGTAATGGTGTTGATGTAGAAGCCCTCCATGATCGAATCCCCCTCCAACAGGACGCCGGAAAAGGCCCCTAGATGGGATCTCACGGGTACAGAAGGTTGCGGGGGTATAAGAGAATATATATAGGAGAAGGAACTAGGTCAATGGAGCTCGAGGGGCCCACTAGGCAAGGGGCGCGCCCTACCCCCTGGGTGCGCCCTCCACCCTCGTGGCTGCCTCGTTGTGTCTCCGACTTCATCTCCAAGTCTCCTGGTTTGCTTCTTGTCCAAGAAAGATCATCCGAAATTTTCATTCCGTTTGGACTCCGTTTGGTATTCCTTTTCTGCAAAACTCTAAAACAGGCAAAAAAACAGAAACTGGCACTAGGCCCTAGGCTAATAGGTTAGTCTGAAAAATAATATAAAATAGCATAGAGATGCATATTAAACATCCAAAATATATAATATAATAGCATGGAAAACTAAAAATTATAGATACGTTGGAGACGTACCAGACCCCTATCCAGCATGCATCTAGTCTATTAAGTTCATGGAAAAACGGAGTAATGCAATAAGATCGATGACATGATGTAGACAAGATCTATTTATGTAGAAATATACCCCATCTTGTTATCCTTAATAGCAACCATACATATGTGTCGGATCCTCTTCTATCACTGGGATCAAGCACCGTAAGATCAAACCCATCACATAGCACCTCTTCCCATTGCAAGATAAATAGATCAAGTTGGCCAAACAAAACCCAAATGTCGGATAAGAAATACGAGGCTATAAGCAATCATGCATATAAGAGATAAAAGAAGACTCAAATAACTTTCATGGATAAAAACATAGATGTGATCATAAACTCAAAGTTCATCGTATCCCAACAAACACACCGCAAAAAGAGTAACATCATATGGATCTCCAAGAGACCAGTGTATTGAGAATCAAAAGAGAGAGAGAGGAAGCCATCTAGCTACTAACTACGGACCCGTAGGTCTACAATGAACTACTCATGCATCATCGGAGAGGCACCAATGAGAATGATGAACCCCTCTGTGATGGTGTCTAGATTGGATCTGGTGGTTCTGGAACTTTCGGCGGCTGGAATTGATTTTCGTGGACTCCCCTAGGGTTTCTGGAATATTGGGGTATTTATAAAGCAAAGAGGCGGTGCGTGAGGCCACCGAGGTGGGCATAACTCACCTGGGCGCCTGGGCCCCCAGGCGTGCCCTGGTGGGTTGTGCCCCCTCGGGGCACCCCTCTGGTACTTGTTCGTCCCATCTTGTGTCTTCAGGACTAGAAAAAATCCACAAAAAGGTTCGCTGCGTTTGGACTCAGTTTGGTATTGATTTCTTGCGATGTAAAAAAAAGCAGAAAATAGCAACTGGCAATTGGCATTATGTCAATAGGTTAGTACCAAAAAATGATATAAAATGGTTGCAAAACATCCAAGAATGATAATATAACGGCATGGAACAATCCAAAATTATAGATATGTTGGAGACGTATCACCGATACCCCCGACGTCGTCGCCCACCGCAACGCTCTCCACGGCTAGTAGTTGCAGCTGAGGCCGAGCTGCCTCCAAGATGCCGACGTGCACCCTACCCGAGCTAGTTCAACCATGTCGTCCTGTGCCTCACTGTTGCCGCTCCAATGTCACCACCGTCCTCTGCACTGCAGTTGTTCCTGCTACGCCGTTCTTCGCTGCCTCGGATCTACTTCCCCTCCGCCGACAGATGGCCACCACAACACAGTCAGCAATTTTCCATGGGTTCGTCCAAGGCTCCACCCTCCTCCACAACATCGGTTCCCCCGGTAAAAGTAAGAACATCACCGCGAAATCAGGAGGACACAACACTGGCAACCAGAACTGGTACTCCTCTTCCCTTATTCGTGCAAATCTTACGTGTCTGCTTGCATGGTATTCATCCCCCAGAAGACACTAGTTGACCGCTGTAACGCCCTCGATGCGGCTATATCTCCCACGTGTCGAAGCACGACTTAGAGGCATAACCACATTGAAAGCAATGTCGCAAGTGAGGTAATCTTCACACAACCCATGTAATACATAAGGGAAAGAGATACATAGTTGGCTTACAATCGCCACTTCACACAATTACAGGAATAAAGCATTACATCATCCAGATACAATCAAGGTCCGACTACGGAACCAAAATAAAAGAAGAACCCCAAATGCATAAAGGTCCCCGATCGACCCCAACCGGGCTCCACTCTCGATCAACTAGAACGAAACAACACAAAGGGCAAGATCTTCATCGAGCTCCTCCTTGAGCTTGGTTGCGCCACCGCTTTCGTAACATAGGCACCGCAAACTGGTTTTGAAGTATCCGTGAGCCACGGGACTCAGCAATCTCACACCCGTGAGATCAAGACTATTTAAGCTTATGGGTAAGGTAAAGGCATGAGGTGGAACTGCAGCAGCGACTAGCATATATGGTGGCTAACACACGCAAATGAGAGCGAGAAGAGAAGGCAAAGCACGGTCGATAAAAGTATGATCAAGAAGTGATCCTATAGCAACCTCGCCAAGCATAACTCCAACATCGTGTTCACTTCCCGGACTCACGGAAAGAGACCATCATGGTTACACACACGGTTGATGTATTTTAATTAAGGTCAACTTCGGTTTTCTACAACCGACATTAACAAATTCCCATCTGCCACATAACCGCTGCACGGCTCTCGAAAGTTTATACCTGCAGGGTGTCCCAACTTAGCCCATGACAAGCTCTCGCGATCAACGAAGAATAGACCTTCACCCGAGACACTCGATCGACTCGGTATCCCGGTACATCAAGACATTTCGACAATGGTAAAACAAGACCAGCAAGACCTCCCCAGGCCGACAAATCCCGATAGGAGCTGCACATATCTCGTTCTCGTGGCACACCGGATGAGCCAGACGTCGGTTGGCATAGACCTGGTTGCCAGGGGCGCCGGACATCGCTCAGTTGGACCAACACTCGAAGGAGCACCGCCCGGGGTAAAATAAAGATGACCCTCGGGCTCCGAAACCCAAGGGAAAAAAGGGCTAGGTGAGGCAAATGGTAAAACCAAGGTTGGGCCTTCTTTGGAGGAGTTTTATTAAAAGCGAACCGTCGGGGGGTCCCATAAATCACCCGACCGCGTAAGGAACGCAAAAATCCGGGAACATAACACCGTATGACGGAAACTAGGGCGGCAAGAGTTGAACAAAACACCAGGCATAAGGCCGAGCCTTCCACCCTTTACCAAATATATAGATGCATTAATAATATAAGAGATATTGTGATATCCCAACAAGTAAACATGTTCCAACAAGGAACAACATCTCCATGTTCCAACAAGGAACAAACTTCATCTTCACCTGCAACTAACACGCTATAAGAGGGGCTGAGCAAAGCGGTAACATAGCCAAACAACAGTTTGCTAGGAAGGGTGTCAAAGGTTAGAGGTTCATGGCATTTTGGGAGGCTGACAAGCAAATGGTAGGCATCGTAGCATAGGCATAGCAAAAGAGCGAGCATCAAGCAAGCAAAGATAGAAGTGATTTCGAGGGTATGGTCATCTTGCCTGAAATCCCGCAAGGAAGAAGAACGATTCCATGAAGAAGACAAACGGGCGTGGTCGCACGAATCCTCACAACTCCGGAACGAAACCGAAGCTAACGAGAGAAGCAAACTGGAAAGAAACAAACAACATGGTAAACACACAAGCATAAACACGTCAAGATGCACAAACAAGTATGATGCATGTCCGGTTTAATGAGGCATGGCATGGCAAGGTGAAACAAACAACACTACAATTTAAGTGGAGCTCAATATACAACGAGTTGCATATTGACGGAACACCACACCAATTATTTAGTTCTCTCTCGGTTATGCTACCCAACAATATTAACTTTTGTTAAACATGGCAAGAGGTGAAGCATATTATAAACTACCTATTTAGGCAAGTTTAAGTGAGGCCGGAAACACAAACAACACTTCCGGAAAATCCCCATGTTATTTACCAAATTAATGCAACAACAATTTTAAACATTTTAATTGTTGTTATCATGATGCGGATGACATATGCAAGTTTTAAGCAATTTTTATGAAAACATTAACATGAGCATGATAAGGAGCATTTGGTCGCCATGGCGGAACGAAAAGGGTGCCACGGCGGCGAAACAAAAATGGTGCCACGGCAACATATCCGAAAATGATGCCACGGCAACATATCGGTTCCGGTAGCTCACGGAGATACCGGTACAAAAGGAAGTGAGCGTGAGCGAGTCATGCAGATGGTGGGGGTGATCCCGACTACCGGGTTCCCACGGAACGGTGGCATGGCAATAGAGGAACGTGCAAAGACAATTCGGTCACGGTGCAAAAATCGAGCATCTCATACATGCAAGGGAATCTCATCGCCGTCGTCTCGGGTTATACCTTCGAAGCGTGCGTTTCGGGGCGGATCGAGTTCGATGCAGTGTAGGGGAAGTAGTTGTACATGTTCGTTTTCGGAGAGGTACTTAACGAATCCAACATCTTCGGGGCGACGGTAGTGGTTCTCGGACGTCGTGGAAGTAGTCGTTCACGGCAACGGTAGAGGTACTCGCGATCTTGGCGACGGTAGTGGAAGTAGACGTTCACGGGATGTCGTGGGAAGTAGTTGTTCTCATGGCGACGGTAGTGGTACTCGTTTCTGAAGCGGTTCACGACGATGGTAGTCGAACTTGGCCATCCGGAGAGGGTACTTGCCGACAACGGCCGTCGTGGTACTTGGTGCTAGTAGTTGTACACGGTCGTGACGCGTTCGGTCTTCGCTAGAGGAACTTCACGCATCACCAGCTGTAGTCAAACATGAGGGTCTTGCCGAATCCGAAGGGGACTTGGCGATCCAAACTTGCTCCTGTTCGGGTAGGTAACGCGACAATAGCTCAAGGCCGAGGCCATGTGTGGGACGCGCTCGGGTCGATGGGGACGATGACAGAAGGTCACCGACGTGAAGCAGAGGCGCGGCTGGACTGCAGCGGCAGTAGGGCGGCGGAGGACGAAGTGGCCAGCGTCGGCCTTGGCGTGAAGCAGGGGAGACGGAGCTCCTGCTCGGAGAGGTACCGCGAGGGGAACCACGTGGAGGTGTGAAGGGTGGCTGCTTGGGGAGGCGGACGAGCTCCAGGACGGGCGCTGAAGGCGGAAGGCCATGGTAGAGGAGGAGCGGCGCGGAGCAGAGGCGAGCTGGCGCAGCGGCGAAGATGCAAGGGCGAGGAAAGGTGGCATGGCAGGGGCATGATGGCGGGCATCGCAGAGGGGCGTTAGGCGGCCTTCGCCGCGCGGCGATGGCGAGGAGGGGAAGAAGGCGCGGCGGCGTCCATGGCCTCGGCGAGGAGGTTGGGTGAAGTGGGGCTTCGGCAGGGGCGTGGTCGCGGGGCTCGCTGGTCGCGCGAGGGGGTGGAGGCGCGAGGCGACGGGGTCGCGCGCGAGGGAGAAAGAAGGGCGAGGTGGAGGCGCACCGGAGGGGAAGGGGAAGATCGAGGAGAGGGGCGAGGGGATCGGGCGCATGGAGCTCGATGCGTGCGTGTGCGTGCGAGTGGCGGCGCAGGAGGATGGATCGAGGGAGATGGGGGTCGGGCTGAGCGAGGGGCTAGGGTTAGGAAGGTTTTAGGTGGGCCTTGGGCCATTTCGGTGGAGGGGGAAAAAGGCAAGAGGCCTAGCAGACTGGATTAAAAGAAAAGAAGGGGAAAATCCTTTTCTATTTACAGAAAAGAGATAGAAGCAAAATATCTATTTGGAGGGCCAAATAAATACAAGTTGAGTTGAAAACTGGCATGGAGCTACTTTGACATATTTCAAAGTGCCACAACTGGAATTTAAGTATTTGGAGAAAGATCAAGACATAGAATATTTGAAAACGAGAGAGATTTAAAATGCAAGTTCGTTTCGATGGCTTCCAAATAAATGGAATATTTTGTTATAGCTCCCTTATATCGGGAGGGTATGTTATAAAGAGAAATCACCATGTGAATTCCCTCGATTTAAATGGATCGAAGATCCATACAATTTATTTAGATGAGTTGCAAAAGATTTATGAGATGATGGCATGATGACATGATGCAATGCAAAAATAAAAAGGGCAGGCACAAATGAAACACACGGCGAAACTCGGAATAGCTGGAAGTCTTCTGGAGCATCGGTCTCGGGGCGTCACAACACTCCACCACTACAAGGGGATCTCGTCCCGAGATCTAGGATGGCATCGGAGGGAAAAGGAAGAGGAAGAGGAGAGGTAAAACTAAGTTGCTTCTTTGACGAACGAGTGAAACCACGAACCTTGAGAGGTTGAGCAATTTAAAAGAAAGAGTACAACAGAGATGAACGAGATTGCAAACAATCCGGTAGAAAAGAGGAACAAGGAGTATTACGAGAATTTGAAGGTTGAAAGACATGGAAATAAGAGCTTCACGAACGAAAAGAATATGACCACATCGGTATAATGAGATAGCCAAGGAACAAGAATGGCTGAATTTGGACAGCTCTCCGGTAGAAAAGAGAAGAAGACTTGATGAGATGAAAAGATATTGAAGAGATGATACAACACTCCGGTTAAATGGATAAGCACGAAAAGAACACGATCCTAACAATCGAGATTATGAGTGAAAAGAGCAACATCACAACACCTCTGTAAGAAAGAATAGAAGATAGATCATTGGAATAACAGAATGGAGAAGAAAAAGCCCTCTTATGCCACAACAGAGCTTGAGGAGGCATCCTTAGTAGACGGGTCGAGCGGAATTGTTGGAAAACCAACAACGAAGGAATAAGCTTGTAGTGGGCTTATGGAAACATCTCAACATTATGAGGTGAAAACCGGCCACTAACGGAAACAATTGCTTGCTTGAGATTAACGAAGAGATGAAAACTTGTTCCATCAAGATGGAAAAGAGATAACTTGGGTCATTAATAAGCACCAAAATAGCAACGTTCCTTAGGGAAGGCTTTAGGTGAAATCTATACCAAGATAACTCCAATGAAGAGATTGACGGATTTAAAATACCTCAATCTTGACAACTTGAATAACCAAGGGAATTGTCAAGAGTGATATAACACCATCTCAAAAGATAAGGTAGACAGAATTGCACTTTGGAATGCATGATGAAGAATACTTGAACTCCCCAAAACAAACATGTGTTGAACACCACGTTTATTTTTAGAGTAAATCTTGGCTGATCTTAACTTCAAGAGAAATCTTGAAGAACAATTGAAGAATGAAAAGAATCCTTGATGAACCACCATGTAGAGCCTCCATGAAGAACTCCGGTAAGAAAAGGAAAAGAAAGAGAAATTGAAAACACAAGGTGAATCCTTGCAATGATTTAGATGGATCTCCGTGATAATTAGAGCTTGGAACTCCGGGAAAAGAAAAGATGAAACAACTGAAACCGAGAATTTATTCATCATGAACAAACTCCAAAAGAAGGAATTAATCACTTGGATGAAACAAGAACAAGAATTATGTTATGCATATCCTTCACCAATTTAAATTGATGACAAGCAATGGATTTAGCATACTACTAATTCTCGTAGAAAGGCTTAAAAGAGGTATAGCGCTAACTAGAGAAGGTATTGATGGAACCACCGGTGGGATTTGGAAACAACAAATGAATTGATATGATAGCGAAGGAAGTGAAATCTTGAACGAACCACCGTAAGAATTGAGAATGAACGTAGCAAAGGCACGATTCACCGGGAAGAATTGGAAAACAAATGAAGATACTTGAGGGGATTTAGATACCTGAGAACGAAGAGGCCATGAACTGATTAGAGGGTATTTGAACGATGCACCGGTATAATTTGGAGAACGAGAGCTGAAAGCTTGAATGAATAATACTGAGATGATGGGCTTCAAAGAATGAAACTGAAAAGACTCCTAAAATGCTCCGGATGGGTGAAAAAGATTCTCACAATCGAAAACAATTATGAGAGGATGGCAACAAGCTAGCACCATGAATCTTAAAGAGAATAGAGCAAGATTAAAGAGAAATTCTTCTTCGGTCTTCAAATGATGAGAATGATGATGAGAACCACCACCATGAATTGTTGAGGCACACCGGAAGAATCAAAAGCGAAGAGGTTGAGCCAACTATGAAAAGAATTTGAAAGTTCTTGGAGAAAAGCATTTGACTGATGATAACTCATTCTTATGTCAAACTTGGAGAAGAATTTAGGATAGCTCTGGGAAAATAGAAGAGTCAGGTAAGATCCTGGGAAAAGACCTGTGGGTTAGGGCCCACTCAAAAGAACACTGTTGAAAAGATTTAAAAGAGATGTTGCACCGGTTGAATTAAATGACTTGAATGAGAAACTAATCTCGAAAGAGCTTGAACGAATGCAGAGTGGAAACACGAATCTTCGAGATATCTTGAGCACTCCGGAATAACAAATAGCGAGAAGAAGAATGACAATGAGGTGCACCGGTATGAGAAGACATTGAAACGAGGAAAGGAATATGATTTACACTGAAAGCTTGAATTGGATCCACCGAAGAAGAAAACAACAATGAAGGATGATGAACTTGAAACTGTTGAGCTCTTCATGGGGAATCACCGGATAAGAACATTGATGGAAAAGAAAGGAGAAACTTCACAAAAATAAAAGGATACTTGGTAACGAAATCTTAGTCCTTGAGGAAAAAGGGTGGGTGGGCGGGAAAAAACAAAGGCAACTTGGAGACAGATGAAACAAACACCGTTGAGAAGAAATGATAATTGGTCTTGCTGATGTTGAAGTGATCGGATCCACTTGAAGAGAAACACGCCGGTTGAAAAGGATTGACATGACAATCTCGATTGTCGAGAAGGATTGGTATTCACATCGAAGTATGACAACACCATTTCGGAAAGGTATGGAATCAACACTTGACATTGAAGCAACTCGAATACCACAACTCAAAACAAAAACAAAGGACTGGCTTGCAGAATAAGCCGGAACAAACATATGATAGAGATTTCGTCCGAAGTTTTCGTGGTGGGGCCTACACGGGCTCAATCGTACAGCACCATCATGTACAAGGCAGTGCACATGACATACGAAGCGTCCTCGAGTCGGCATAGCCAAGGACTCTTTAAGACACAACGAGACCACTGTAAAACCAACCGTGAATAGGTGGACCACTAGACGTCGAACCCCAATTTCATATCATACATCCGTCGAAAAGATATCCTAAGAGCTACTTGAATTCCCACCTATGAAACTCCCAAAATTTTCGGTTATGCAATCTGGTGTTGGGGATACAGGGGAAGCAATATATCTCACCCAAACTAACAATACCTACATCCAAGCTGTATCCATCCGTCAACACATAACCAAGAAACCTTCAGAAATCGTGTACCTCAACCTTCGAAAAGCATCCGTTATACGAGTCATGGCAATACTCCCGTACTCACCTCAGTACTGGGTTATCGGGGTTATCTCACCAATAACAACATAAAAGACATTTTCGATGTCGGCGTACTAAACTCAGGTATTCCAGAACTGCAACGATAAAATTATGACGACAACACCTCGAGCTCAACTCCCCGGACACTTCCACTAAACCCCGACAGAGGCACCAAGACAATGTTCTCATCATAAAACCATCGAACGATTCCAAGATACCCGCGTGATCCTAAAAAAAATTTAGTGAAATTTGAGAAGAGAAGAGTCAAAACTCTACGTCAGGATGCCTTACCAGAGCGATGAAGAGACTGGGGAGTAAAAAGAATTCCTAACTCTCCGATATATATAATCCTAAATGACTCATAACATTTTTCTAGACACAACTCGGCCGCTAAAAACAATCAAGCAATGGGGCTCCTAAGGTCGGGGAAGGCTCTGATACCAACTTGTAACGCCCTCGATGCGGCTATATCTCCCACGTGTCGAAGCACGACTTAGAGGCATAACCGCATTGAAAGCAATGTTGCAAGTGAGGTAATCTTCACACAACCCATGTAATACATAAGGGAAAGAGATACATAGTTGGCTTACAATCGCCACTTCACACAATTACATGAATAAAGCATTACATCATCCAGATACAATCAAGGTCCGACTACGGAACCAAAATAAAAGAAGAACCCCAAATGCGATAAAGGTCCTGATCGACCCCAACCGGGCTCCACTCTTGATCAACTAGAACGAAACAACACAAAGGGCAAGATCTTCATCGAGCTCCTCCTTCACTTAGTTCGCCACCGCTTTCGGTAACATAGGCACCGCAAACTGGTTTTGAAGTATCCGTGAGCCACGGGGACTCAGCAATCTCGCACCATGAGATCAAGACTATTTAAGCTTATGGGTAAGGTAAAGGCATGAGGTGGAACTGCAGCAAGCGACTAGCATATATGGTGGCTAACACACGCAAATGAGAGCGAGAAGAGAAGGCAAAGCACGGTCGATAAAAGTATGATCAAGAAGTGATCCTATAGCAACCTCGCCAAGCATAACTCCAACATCGTGTTCACTTCCGGACTCACGGAAAGAGACCATCACGGTTACACACACGGTTGATGTATTTTAATTAAGGTCAACTTCGGTTTTCTACAACTGGACATTAACAAATTCCCATCTGCCACATAACCCGGGCACGGCTCTCGAAAGTTTATACCCTGCAGGGGTGTCCCAACTTAGCCCATGACAAGCTCTCGCGATCAACGAAGAATAGACCTTCACCCGAGACACTCCGATCGACTCGGTATCCCGTACATCAAGACATTTCGACAATGGTAAAACAAGACCAGCAAGACCTCCCACTGCCGACAAATCCCGATAGGAGCTGCACATATCTCGTTCTCGGGCACACCGGATGAGCCAGACGTCGGGTTGGCATAGACCTGGTTGCCCGGGGCGCCGGACATCGCTCAGTTGGACCAACACTCGAAGGAGCACCGCCCGGGGGTAAAATAAAGATGACCCTCGGGCTCCGAAACCCAAGGGAAAAAGGGCTAGGTGAGGCAAATGGTAAAACCAAGGTTGGGCCTTCTTTGGAGGAGTTTTATTCAAAGCGAACTGTCGGGGGTCCCATAAATCACCCGACCGCGTAAGGAACGCAAAATCCAGGAACATAACACCGGTATGACGGAAACTAGGGCGGCAAGAGTTGAACAAAACACCAGGCATAAGGCCGAGCCTTCCACCCTTTACCAAATATATAGATGCATTAATAATATAAGAGATATTGTGATATCCCAACAAGTAAACATGTTCCAACAAGGAACAACATCTCCATGTTCCAACAAGGAACAAACTTCATCTTCACCTGCAACTAACACGCTATAAGAGGGGCTGAGCAAAGCGGTAACATAGCCAAACAACAGTTTGCTAGGAAGGGTGTCAAAGGTTAGAGGTTCATGGCATTTTGGGAGGCTGACAAGCAAATGGTAGGCATCATAGCATAGGCATAGAAAAAGAGCGAGCATCTAGCAAGCAAAGATAGAAGTGATTTTGAGGGTATGGTCATCTTGCCTGAAATCCCGCATGGAAGAAGAACGATTCCATGAAGAAGACAAACGGGCGTGGTCGCACGAATCCTCACAACTCCGGAATGAAACCGAAGCTAACGAGAGAAGCAAACCGAAAAGAAACAAAGAACATGGTAAACACACAAGCATAAACATGTCAAGATGCACAAACAAGTATGATGCATGTCCGGTTTAATGAGGCATGGCATGGCAAGGTGAAACAAACAACACTACAATTTAAGTGGAGCTCAATATACAACGAGTTGCATATTGACGGAACACCACACCAATTATTTAGTTCTCTCTCGGTTATGCTACCCAACAATATTAACTTTTGTTAAACATGGCAAGAGGTGAAGCATATTATAAACTACCTATTTAGGCAAGTTTAAGTGAGGCCGGAAACACAAACAACACTTCCGGAAAATCCCCATGTTATTTAGCAAATTAATGCAACAACAATTTTAAACATTTTAATTGTTGTTATCATGATGCGGATGACATATGCAAGTTTTAAGCAATTTTTATGAAAATGTTAACATGAGCATGATAAGGAGCATTTGGTCGCCATGGCGGAACGAAAAGGGTGCCACGGCGGCGAAACAAAAATGGTGCCACGGCAACATATCCGAAAATGATGCCACGGCAACATATCGGTTCTGGTAGCTCACGGAGATACCGGTACAAAAGGAAGTGAGCGTGAGCGAGTCATGCAGATGGTGGGGGTGATCCCGACTACCGGGTTCCCACGGAACGGTGGCATGGCAATAGAGGAACGTGCAAAGACAATTCGGTCACGGTGCAAAACTCGAGCATCTCATACATGCAAGGGCATCTCATCGCCGTCGTCTCGGGTTATACCTTCGAAGCGAGCGTTTCGGGGCGGATCGAGTTCGATGCGGTGTAGGGGAAGTAGTTGTACACGTTCATTTTCGGAGAGGTACTTGACGAATCCAACATCTTCGGGGCGATGGTAGTGGTTCACGGACGTCGTGGAAGTAGTCGTTCACGGCAACGGTAGAGGTACTCGCGATCTTGGCGACGGTAGTGGAAGTAGACGTTCACGGGATGTCGTGGGAAGTAGTTGTTCTCATGGCGACGGTAGTGGTACTCGTTTCGGAAGCGGTTCACGACGATGGTAGTCGAACTTGGCCATCCGGAGAGGGTACTTGCCGACAACGGCCGTCGTGGTACTTGGTGCTAGTAGTTGTACACGGTCGTAGACGTTCGGGTCTTCGCTAGAGGAACTTCACGCATCACCAGCTGTAGTCAAACATGAGGGTCTTGCCGAATCCGAAGGGGACTTGGCGATCCAAACTTGCTCCTGTTCGGGTAGGTAATGCGACAACAGCTCGAGGCCGAGGCCATGTGTGGGACGCGCTCGGGTCGATGGGGACGATGACAGAAGGTCACCGACGCGAAGCAGAGGCGCGGCTGGACTGCAGCGGCAGTAGGGCGGCGGAGGACGAAGTGGCCAGCGTCGGCCTTGGCATGAAGTAGGGGAGACGGAGCTCTTGCTCGGAGAGGTACCGCGAGGGGAACCGCGTGGAGGTGTGAAGGGTGGCGGCTTGGGGAGGCGGACGAGCTCCAGGACGGGCGCTGAAGGCGGAAGGCCATGGTAGAGGAGGAGCGACGCGGAGCAGAGGCGAGCTGGCGCAGCGGCGAAGATGCAAGGGCAAGGAAAGGTGGCCGCGGCAGGGGGCCGCGGTGGCGGGCATCGTAGGAGGGGTGTTGGGGCGGCGCTCGCCAGGGCGGCGATGGCGAGGAGGGGAAGAAGGCGCGGCGGCGTCCATGGCCTCGGCGAGGAGGTCGGGCGAAGTGGGGCTTCGGCAGGGGCGTGGTCGCGGGGCTCGCTGGTCGCGTGAGGGGGTGGAGGCGCGAGGCAACAGGGTCGCGCGCGAGGGAGAAAGAAGGGCGAGGTGGAGGCGCACCGGAGGGGAAGGGGAAGATCGAGGAGAGGGGCGAGGGGATCGGGCGCAGGGAGCTCGATCGTCGTGTGTCGTCTGAGTGTGGCGGCGCAGGAGGATGGATCGAGGGAGATGGGGGTCGGGCTGAGCGAGGGGCTAGGGTTAGGAAGGTTTTAGGTGGGCCTTGGGCCATTTCGGTGGAGGGGGAAAAAGCCAAGAGGCCTAGCAGACTGGATTAAAAGAAAAGAAGGGGAAAATCCTTTTCTATTTACAGAAAAGAGATAGAAGCAAAATATCTATTTGGAGGGCCAAATAAATACAAGTTGAGTTGAAAACTGGCATGGAGCTACTTTGACATATTTCAAAGTGCCACAACTGGAATTTAAGTATTTGGAGAAAGATCAAGACATAGAATATTTGAAAACGAGAGAGATTTAAAATGCAAGTTTGTTTTGATGGCTTCCAAATAAATGGAATATTTTGTTATAGCTCCCTTATATCGGGAGGGTATGTTATAAAGAGAAATCACCATGTGAATTCCCTCGATTTAAATGGATCGAAGATCCATACAATTTATTTAGATGAGTTGCAAAAGATTTATGAGATGATGGCATGATGACATGATACAATGCAAAAATAAAAAGGGCAGGCACAAATGAAACACACGGCGAAACTCGGAATAGCTGGAAGTCTTCTGGAGCATCGGTCTCGGGGCGTCACAACCGCTTCTTCTTGTACCTTCTTCCTGATACTAGATGTTCCTAGTAACTCACGATGCACAAGGTTTCTCCTCATATACTATTCACCTTAGCTAGAGGTTCGTCACCCCCCCTGGATTTCAGTTCCTGACCAGTTGATTCCCTATTAAAGGTAGCATTCCCCGGCGTAACAGGGCCTAGTCCGCCTATTACGCCGGGGAAGCAACTCCTTCGTGTTTATCTTAGGCGTGTGTGGGGCCTAGGAACTATTGGCGTCCGATCTGGAGGTCGACGGGGCTTAAAGGTGTGGCCGGGGGTGCTACCAAGCACGGCGGTGGTGTGAGGTCGAGGGGAGGGTGGGGCGGCGGAGGCAGGGGACTGGGCCGGTGGTCGCTGGCAGTTCGAGAAAGATCATCAACAGTGACTGGCTGGAGGTAGATGAAGTCCATCTACCCGTTCCTTGTAGATCGGACGGTTCAGAAAAAATCGACTGGCCTATTTATTTTCAGTCGATGTTATTTTGATAGGACCACATGTGGTGGTGCGCTGGAGGTGTACCTGCATTTCCCAGCCATCCCTATGCTCATATATTACAAAATCATACGGAGTACAATCTAACTTCGTTTGCCATGTAATGTTGTGAGCTATCATACGTCTCCTGTCATCTATTTTTCAGCCACCTGCTATCTGCTACTTTTACAGTGCACTAGTTATGCACACACTTCACCCATACTCTCACTATTGTTTTTTATGCATGGGTATTTCAGCCACTACCAAATTGTTGATAGAAACACGAAAGATAAGAAAGAAGTAGCTCCAGCTTTGTTCACGGGTAGGCAAGACACGTTTCGGCACTTTAAAGGGTGCAGTGTCAGCAAATGGAAATGGTAAACGTAGCTCTGGAGTTGATGATCTCGCTGGCCATGAACCACCATCCCAGGTGCTTGCTTTAACTTCGCGGTGTCATATGTCTTTGCATGTTGCATATGGTGTCTAGCTTGTATTCGAAAGGCCAAAGTCAATCTTTATTAAGATAATGAAAGATATTTTTACATGAACCACCATCCTGGGAGCACCAGAAGGCAAATAGCTAGTCAGGGCAATGGTCGAGCCAGTGACAAGCCCAGTACAGACATGCATCACCTGCAAGCCAACTAAAAAGCCACGATGGTAATGAAGCAGCTAGCCTCCCACCAGGCTCTTAGGTCCTCGATGATCATGCTTGCCACTCCAGCCGAGTGTCTAGCTTGTATTGCTTCAAATTTGGTCAAATTGCATTTGCTTAGCTTACACATTATACCTTTGAATATGACATGCCTTCCTGTTTTTGGTACATACTACTACATCTATCCATTAACCATGTTCTTACATCAAACTAATGTTCTTGTGTATCCCTCATAAATCACTTATGATGAGATTGTCGGGCCCGTGGATTACTATGAGAAAAGATCCCGCTTTAAAGAATGAAGTGTCATCCTCCCCACATGATTCTCAAGAAACAACAAGGCTAGATGAAGATAGTCAACGTAGCTCGGTAGTTGATGACCTCATTTCCCCTACACCACCATCGCAGGTGCTTGCTCTAACTTGGCAGCGTGACATGTGGTTGCATGTTGCATATGGTGTCTAGATTGTAATTTTCCAATCTGGTTAAATTGCACGTGCTATTCTGCTTAGTTTATACATTATACCTGTTATGTGACGTGCCTTCCTGTTTTTGGTACACATTACTCTGTCTATTAAGCATGTCCTTACATAAAACTATTGTTTTTTTGTATCCCGCATCAATCAATTATGACACGACACTTTTAGTATATGTAGTGTGATATTGGTTGCATCTTTCATATGATTTATAGCATGCACTGCTTCTAATTTGTTGAAACGCCATTTATGATGGGACGCTTTTAACTTGGCAGAGTCATATTGGTTGCATCTTTCATGTGGTGTCTAGCTTGCATTGCTTCTAATTTGTTGAAATGGCTTATGCTTAGTTTACACAAATAGTTGTGAATATGCCATGTCGTCCTGTTTTTCATACATATTCCATCCTCATATCATATGTTTGCCTTACATCAAAGTAGTGAGTGTTAGTATCATGCATGAACAAGTTCTGAAGAGTGAATTTTATTGCTTTTTCTTGTCAGTTATACTTGACGATGCAAAATCAATAAAGCGGAAGGAAATTAGCAAGGCAGTGGATAATGGTGCTCCTTCTGACCAACTGAAATGGAGGGCCTCTACAGATTCTACTCCGCCACCCCCCCCCAACAAGATTTGCAAGACAACACATGCATAGACACTCAACATAGCTGTGTTGATGATGAGCATGTCTCCCCTAGTCCACCATCACAGACGCTCCCTCTAACTTGGCACTGTTATATGTGGTTGTATGTTATGTATGATGTCTAGCTTGTATTGCTTCTAATTTTGTTGAATTCCATCTGCTTACTTTACACATTATACTTGTGAATAAGACATGTGTTCCTGTTTCTAGACCATACAATATATGTCTATCACACCATGTTCTTACATCAAAGTACTACTGTTGTGTAACCTGCAACAATCACTTATCATAAGACACGTTCAACTTGGGAGTGTGATATAGGTTACATCTCGCATTCTTTTCTAGCTTGTACTGCTTCTAATTTGTTCAAATGGCACTAATGACGAGACAGTTTTAACCTGGTAGAGTGATATTCGTTGCATCTTTCATATGGTGTCTAGCTTGCATTGTTTCTAATTTGTTGAAATGCCTTCTGCGTAGTTTACACATCATAGCTATGAATATGCAATGTTGTCCTTTTTTCTTACACATTCAATAGTCCTATCATGCGGTCACCTTACATTAAAGTTGTGCTCGTCAGAATCCTGCATCAATGAGTTCTGAAAAGCGAATTTTTTTCATTTTTATTGTGGGTTTGACTTTGCAAGGCAATAAAATTAAGTAAGAGGAAGGAAAAAAATTAAGGCAGGGACTGATGGCAGTCTTTCGGCGAAACCGGCATCCCAGGTGCTTTCTCTAGCTTGGTAGTCTGATATTGTCTTGCATGTTGCATATGATGTCTAGCTTGTATTGCTTGTAATTTGATTAAATAACTTCTTCTTACTTTATACAAATAGTTGTGAATATGCCATGTCGTCATGTTTTTCATACATATTCCATCCTCGTATCATATGTTTGCCTTACATCAAAGTAGTGATTGTCAGTATCATCCATGAATGAGTTCTGAAGAGTGAATTTTATTGCTTTTTCGTGTTGGTCTTACTTGACAATGCAAAATCAATAAAGCGGAAGGAAATTAGCAAGGCAGTGGATAATGGTGCTCCTTCCAACCAACTAAAATGGAGGGCCTCTACAGATTCTACTCCGCCATCCCCCAACAAGATTTGGAAGACAACACATACATAGACACTCAACGTAGCTGTGTTGATGATGAGCACGTCTCCCCTAGTCCACCATCATAGGTGCTCCCTCTAACTTGGCACTATTATATGTGGTTGCATGTTATGTATGATGTCTAGCTTGCATTGCTTCTAATTTCTTGAATTCCATCTACTTACTTTACACATTATACTTGTGAATAAGACACATGTTCCTGTTTCTAGAACATACAATGTCTAACTATCACACCATGTTCTTCATCAAAGTACTATTGTTGTGTAACCTACAACAGTCACTTGTCATAAGACATGTTTAACTTGGGAGTCTGAGATAGGTTACATCTCAGATTATTTTCTAGCTTGTACTACTAATTTGTTGAAATGGCACTAATGACGAGACCGTTTTAACTTGGTAGAGAGATATTCATTACATCTTACATATGGTGTCTAGCTTTCATTGCTTCTAATTTGTTGAAATGCCTTCTGCTTAGTTTACATATCATAGTTGTGAATATGCAATGTTGTGAATATGCAATGGCACTAATGACGAGAGACATTTAACTTGGTAGTGTGATGTTGTGTGCATCTTGCATATGATTTATTTCTTGTACCGCTTCACATTTTTTTTAAATGCAAGTTATGACGAGACACTGTTAACTTGGCAAAACGATATTTGTAGCATCTTTCATATGGTGTCTACCTTCCATTGCATTGCTTCTAATTTATTGAAATGCCTTCTGCTTAGTTTACACATCATAGGTGTAGGATCGTTGAAGGCAAGAGTGTCTAGACGGGGGGTGATTAGACAACTCGACAAGATAAAAGTTTATGCCTTTTGATTAACATAAATTCTTAGCAAGTTCACAATGGAGATCAAGTCAAGCATCATGCATACAAGTCGAGCAACATACTAAACATGCAGTTCTAGAGTATAGGGCAGCGGAAAGTAAATTGCATGAATAGTAAGGGAGAGATTGTGAAGAGCAAACGCAATTTGGAGACACGGAGATTTTTCTCGTGGTTCCGATAGGTGGTGCTATCGTCAATCCACGTTGATGGAGACTTCAACCCATGGAGGGTAACGGCTGCGAGAGTCCACGGAGGGCTCCACCCACGAAGGGTCCACGAAGAAGCAACCTTGTCTATGCCATCATGGCTTACGCCCACGGAGGACTAGCCTTACTCGGGGTAGATCTTCACGAAGTAGGCGATCTCCTTGCCCTTACAAACTCCTTGGTTCAACTCCACATCATGACGGAGGCTCCCAAGCGACACCTAACCAATCTAGGAGGCACCACCCTCCAAAAGGTAATAGATGGGGTTGGTGATGATGAACTCCTTGCTCTTGTGCTTCAAATGATAATCTCCCCAACACTCAACTCTCCTCACCGATTTGGCTGTGGTGGAAGAAAGGATTGAGTGGAAAGCAACTTGGGAAGGCTAGAAATCAAGTTTCATATGGTGGGAGTGGAGCAACTTGATCTCAACACAAGGGTAGGTAGTTTTCTTCTCGAAAATGTAAGGTAGGAGTGGTAGTTCTTTCGATGGCTCTCTCCACGAATGAAGAGGAGGTGGAGGGTATTTATAGCCTCCACACAAAATCCAACTGTTACACACATTTGACCAATCTCGGTCGGACCGAAGTTGACAACTCGGTGGGACCGAAAGTTCAAATCTTGTGAACGTTGGGATTTTCGGGGACCGAAAATACAATCTCGGTTAGTCCGATTCTTCCAAAGTCTAGGGTTTTCCAATCTCGGTGGACCGACTTTCTCATCTCGGTGACACCGATTTGAGTACAGTAGGTTCTGAAGCTTGGCAACACCAATTTCGGTATGACCGAGTTTGGAATCGGAAAATCCGAAATTCTTAGGGTTTGGCTATATGGCTGAGGTGGTTCATCTCGGTGTGACTGGGTTTGGAATCGGTGGGACCGAGATTACTTATGAGTTTATGTTGGAATGAAAGATTGCTGATAGTTTGAGAGATAAATCACTAAGCACTTAGAGCAACCAGATCATCATCATAACCTCATCCCCTTTTAATAGTATTGGCTTTCCTATGGACTCAATGTGATCTTGGATCACTAAACCAAAAATGGAGTCTTGAGCTTTTGCCAATCCTTTCCTTAGCATCTTAGGGGTTCACCTTTCTAGTCCTTTTGCCATGCCAGAGTGATTGACTTTCCTGAGACATACTTGATAAAAGCATTAGTCCAACCACAAAGTATGTTGTCATTAATTACCAAAACCACCTAGGGAGCAAATGTGCTTTCAATCTCCCCCTTTTTGGTAATTGATGGCAACACACAGAAAAAGGCATCAAAGCTTACTAAATGAAAGACAGGATGATCATTAAAGCTTTGACAAACATGTAGTGCACAAGCTCCCCCTACAAGTGTGCAAGATTTTAGATTTTGGTTTTGGACTACCACAAGCACACATGAGAGAAAAGCAAGATGTGCTACATGCAGCTTGGCTATATGCATCAGAGCAGATGAAGATAAATGAGAGATGATGCATATGTGCATGGTGATTTCTTGCAAACAAGTATACACAAGCAAGTCACCATCATGCACATTCTGCAAGATGCATATACTTACCTTGGAGTTCCTTGGTATTGTACCTGAAGAAATAAACTTGGGAAAACAAGGTTAGATAACACAAGAGTAGTTCTTCAACCAATAGCAAGAACATCAAGAGTACCAAGCCAGGGATGACATGTATAAAAGAGTGTCTCATGTTGAGCACTAGCTTGAATCAGCCAACATGTCTCCCAAGACTAAAAGATTTTCAATGAGCTCTGAGAGAATTTTGCTTTTCATAAGATACCAATTGTGATCTTTTAAGATACCAATTGTATAAGATACCAATTGTACTTTTCAGAAGATACCCATAGTGAGAGCAAGAGAAGCAAAATCAAGAGAATAATGCCAAATGTATTATCACAGAGAAATATATGGCAAAGCTTTGATGTGATCCTCTCCCCCTTAAGGTAAGATTGTTCTTCTTCCTTTAAAATATCTTTTCTCCCCTTATCCTCCAATCTTCCCTTAAGCTCCCCCTAAATCTTCTCCCCCTTTGACATCAAGTGCCGAAAAGGACAAGAAACCAGGAAGGGCAGGAAAGATGGAAGGAAAGAAGTGGGTTCCTTAAGAATCACAACTGAGCAAATTAAGTATGCAGAAGAGATCATTTAGATGAGCTGTAGAAGATGATATCCTGGTGAATGTAAATCGGTGACACCGAATTGATATGGATCGGTGAGTCCGAAAGTCAGAGACTTAGGGCAGATCCTTTTTCGGTCAGACCGAAGTGATTGAATCGGTGACTCCGAGTTTAATTCTAAGGAAATACAGAAATAATTCAGCTCACTTTGCAAGGAATGTTTCAGAAGATTTGCAATGAATTTGTAAATGATTTTC
Organism: Aegilops speltoides; assembly: GCA_021437245.1. Classification (NCBI taxonomy): domain Eukaryota; kingdom Viridiplantae; phylum Streptophyta; class Magnoliopsida; order Poales; family Poaceae; genus Aegilops; species Aegilops speltoides. The sequence goes on from CM038144.1 coordinate 166,370,294, forward strand.
AGGGAATTTATCAGAGCTAAAGGATATACACAAGAACAGAAGAAACAGAAATGAAAAAAGGTTGCTAGATGAAGTTTTTTTTTTATTAAAAAGAAAAACTCAGCAAGAGAATCAAAAGAGACAATAGCAAAATTCCAAAACATATGTACTTCATCTAGACAAGGGTCGGCGACTAGGTCACCTATGTTTGAGTATATTGACTTAGGAGTCAAATGAGAACATTTGATCATAGGTCATACTCATCGTTTAAGCTCAAAATGGGGTTACCATTTTTCGATTAAGCATTAGGTGTGATCACATCTTTTGAAGCTGCTTGTACTCATGACTTTGAGCAAAGCTTTTTCAAGATGTGAAAGACATACCTTGGGCTTGTTGTTGCTTGTTCTCATGTAGGTGAACTTGATGTAGATGCTCATAGAATGTGAAATTGGAGCACCATTACCAAATGTATAGTTCATCTTCCTACATGGGTTAGGCAAGCAAGGAAATACTCAAGAATATCCAATATGACATGAGTGAAGTACTAGAAGTATATGGTGTCAAAAAGGATATGTGGAATTTTGTTCCTTGAACTCAACATCCCAAGAGCTAGATACTTGGTTAATGACAAGATTACACATGATTTGAGTGAGTGTGATAATCTTGTAGAATGTAGACCATCCAAGTACCGCAAGGAGTTAGATGCAATACAAGGGCAAATGTGTCCAAGACATATGATCATCATCATAAGAGAAATATCAAGGATTAGTCAATTTGGCTCATGCCTTGCATGCATCAATGGAGTTTTCACTCCAAGTTTGAAGCATCAATGATGTTCAACTCACTCCTTAAGCGACAAAACACTTTCTCATCAAGTGGTTTTGTGAAGATATCTGCAAGCTGTTTGTCAGTACAAACATGCTTAAGATCAATGTCACCCTTAGCAATATGATCACGAATAAAATGGTGACGAACTTCAATGTGTTTCGTGCGAGAGTGTTGCACGGGATTGTGTCCAATCTTAATCGCACTCTCATTGTCACAAAGCAAAGGAACATGTCTCGCATGTATCCCATAGTCCTTAAGCATTTGTTTCATCCATAGCAACCGAGCACAACACGAACCAAGAGCAATATATTCTCGCTTCGCAGAGATAATGATATCGAGTTTTGTTTCTTGGATGACCAAGACACAAGGGATCGACCGAGAAATTGACATGTACCGAAGTTGACTTTCTATCTATCTTGTCTCCGCATAGTCCGAGTCGGAATAGCCAACAAGATCGAAAGAGGCCCTCTTAGGATACCAAATGCCAAAGTTAGGTGTGTGTATCAAATATCTCACAATTCTTTTAACAGCTTTAAGATGACATTCTTTAGGAGCAGCTTGATATCGAGCACACATGCATACACTCAACATTATATCGGACGAGAAGCACGTAGAGATATAGTAGAGAACCAATCATGGATCGATAAACCTTTTGATCAACAGGTTCTCCATCTTTAGTCAAGTCATTATGTCCATTAGTAGGCATGGGGGTTCTCATACCTTTGCTCTCTTGCATGTTGAACTTCTTGAAGAGATCCTTAGTGTACTTTGTTTGTGAGACAAAAGTACCCTCCTTAGATTGCTTGATTTGCAATCCAAGGAAAAACTTGAGTTCACTCATCATGGACATCTCATACTTCTCCGACATAAGCTTTCCAAACTTCTCACTAAAATCAGGGTTAGTTGATCCAAAGATAATATCATCGACATATATTTGGCACACAAATAGTTCACCGTCAACCCTTTTTGTGAATAGTGTTGAGTCAATTTTACCAATCTCAAATCCTTTTTCAAGAAGAAAGCTAGTCAAGCATTTGTACCAAGCTCTAGGGGCTTGTTTAAGACCATAAAGAGCTTTGTGCAATTTGTAAACATGATTAGGCTTTTAGGATTCACAAATCCGGAGGTTGTTTCACAAAACTTCCTCCTCAATTTCACCATTTAGGAAAGCACTTTTAATGTCCATTTGATAGAGAGTAATGTTATGGTGGTTGGCATAAGCAAGAAGAATGCGAATGGACTCAAGTCTAGCAACAGGGCGAGGTCTCACCATAGTCCATACCTTCGACTTGTGTGTAACCTTGTGCTACGAGACGAGCCTTGTTGCGGATGACTTGTCCATCTTCATCTTGCTTGTTCAAACACCCATTTGGTTCCAATGACGTTTTGGTCATCATTGGGCTTCTCTACCAAAGACCAAACGTTGTTCCTTTCGGTTGTGCAGCTCTTCATGCATAGCGCTCACCCAATCCGGTCTTCAAGCACTTCTTCTACCTTCATAGGTTCAAGACTGAAATAAATGAGTAATGCTCACAAAAGTTAGCTAAACGAGTTTTAGAGCGAGTGATTCTCCGAGTCGATGTCATTCATCATTTGTTCCACGGATGGTCCTTCTTGACTCTTGCTCGAACTCGGATAGCTTTTGTCGTGGTCGTGGCTGAGCTTCCTCATCATCCTCATCTTCTTCTTCATCTGTGTTGTTGGTGTTGTCTTGAGGTGGTGGAGAAGGAGGTTGTGGTGGATCTTCTTGTCGCACTTCCTCATCTTGGTGAGTTCCACTTGTGGAAGCCTCCATGTTGCCTTGAGGTTCACCTTGCCGTGAGGTAGGGGGCTCCACATATGTAGATGAGGTACTCTCCTTCACTTCCATGGGACGAATCTTTCCAATGGATAAATCTTGAATGGCTTCCGATGGGTCCTTGTCTCCTACATCAATAGGCATTTGCTCTACTTGCGAGCCATTAGATTCATCAAACTTCACATCTACCGTCTCTTCAACCTTTCGGGTGAAATTATTGTAGACACGGTAGGTGTGAGAGTTTGACCCATAACCGAGGAAAAAGCCTTCATGAGTTTTAGGAGCAAATTTAGACCGACGATGCTTATCAAGAATATAGCATTTTGAACCAAAGACACGAAAATATCCCACTTGGGGTTTGTTACCCGTAAGGAGCTCGTATGAAGTCTTGCCGAGAAGCTTGTGGAGATAAAGTCTGTTGATGGCATGACAAGCTGTCTCGACGGCTTCACCCCAGAAGTGTTTTGGTGTCTTGTATTCATCAAGCATTGTCCTCGCCATTTCAATGAGCGTTCGGTTCTTCCTCTCAACAACCCCGTTTTGTTGAGGTGTGTACGTAGCTGAGAACTCATGTAGAATCCCTTCCTCATCGAGAAAAGAGTCCACATGGGCGTTCTTGAACTCCGCTCCGTTGTCACTCGAACCTTCTTGATCTTCACCTCAAATTGATTCTCGAGCCTTTCTAGCAAAGGTTTTGAAGATTTTCTGAACCTGCGATTTGTCATCAAGGAAAAATACCCACGTAAATCTGGAAAAGTCATCAACAATAACTAGACCAAAGGAGTTACCACCAAGGCTTTTGTAAGCATTGAGACCGAAGAGATCCATATGAAGAAGCTCAAGCGGTCTCCTTGTGGTCATGATATTCTTCACGGGATGACTTCCACCTACTTGTTTTCCTGCTTGACATGCACTGCAGAGTCTATCTTTGTCAAAGAAAACATCTTTAACACCAAGAATGTGATCACCTTTGATTAGCTTATCTAAATTTCGCATACCAACATGTCCAAGCCTTCTATGCCAAAGCCAACCTTTAGCAGATTTAGCAATAAAGCAAGTTCTAGGTTGAGCTTTCTTAGTGAAATCGACAATGTATAGGTCACCTCTCGAATGCCAAGAAAAACCATGTTATGATTGTCACTACGAAAAACTTGGCAATCTACTTTGGTGAATAGCACGTTGAATCCAAAGTCACTAATCTAGACACGGAAAGTAAATTGTATCCAAGAGATTCAACAAGCATGACATTTTAATGGAGCTATCATGAGATATGGCCACCTTACCAAGGCCAAGTACCTTACCCTTGGAGTTGTCTCCAAAAGTCACATACTTGCGTGGACCATTGTTCTTTGCAAGCTCTCGAAACATGTCTTCATCTCCGGTCATGTGATCGGTGCATCCACTATCAAGAATCCATTCTTTTCCACGGATATGTAGTCTCTCATATTTGCCATTAGATCGAGACTCTTTATGATCTTGTCTAGCTCGGTGTCCTAATCGTCATCATGCTCATGCTCATCATCATATTGACCCATAGATAATTCATCATCAATACCTAGGTCAATTTGACAATGACTTGCATCAGTTTTATCAACGTGATAATAATCATCGGAATGCAATACAAGAGCATTTCTAACTAGAACATTGATAAGTCCGAATCACCCTTCCGTTTCATAAGATCACGAAGCTCAAAAAGCATTTATCAAAGTTGGGATCATTGGGGCAACATATCAAACTCAACAGTCTTGTATAGAATTTCATCAAGACCTCTCAAAGAGTAGTCCGGATAAAGTTCTTCCAAGAACTTCCACATAGCATGGGCGCACTCAAAGTTTGTGACAAGCTCAAGCAAGTTATCCGGCAAGCCTCTAATGATAAGATTGACAGTTCTTAGGTTACGAAGCAAATCAAGCTCTTCATCCATAGTGGGGTGCAAGGGGTCAAACGGTGGTACATATGGGGTTTCAACATATTTGCGCAAGTTGTATATCTTAAAGATAGCAAGCATTTCAATCCTCCACGAGTTATAGGACACTCCATCAAGAATAGGCACACTATGACTAACACTCCCAAACGTAGACACGTCCATCTTCCTCCAATGGTGTGCAAACCAAAGCAATGGAGACCAAAGCTCTGATACCAATTGTAGGATCGTTGAAGGCAAGAGTGTCTAGAGGGGGGGTGATTAGACAACTCGACAAGATAAAAGTTTATGCCTTTTGATTAACATAAATTCTTAGCAAGTTCACAATGGAGATCAAGTCAAGCATCATGCATACAAGTCGAGCAACATACTAAACATGCAGTTCTAGAGTATAGGGCAGCGGAAAGTAAATTGCATGAATAGTAAGGGAGAGATTGTGAAGAGCAAACGCAATTTGGAGACACGGAGATTTTTCTCGTGGTTCCGATAGGTGGTGCTATCGTCAATCCACGTTGATGGAGACTTCAACCCACGGAGGGTAACGGCTGCGAGAGTCCACGGAGGGCTCCACCCACGAAGGGTCCACGAAGAAGCAACCTTGTCTATGCCATCATGGCTTACGCCCACGGAGGACTAGCCTTACTCGGGTAGATCTTCACGAAGTAGGCGATCTCCTTGCCCTTACAAACTCCTTGGTTCAACTCCACATCATGACGGAGGCTCCCAAGCGACACCTAACCAATCTAGGAGGCACCACCCTCCAAAAGGTAATAGATGGGGTTGGTGATGATGAACTCCTTGCTCTTGTGCTTCAAATGATAATCTCCCCAACACTCAACTCTCCTCACCGATTTGGCTGTGGTGGAAGAAAGGATTGAGTGGAAAGCAACTTGGGAAGGCTAGAAATCAAGTTTCATATGGTGGGAGTGGAGCAACTTGATCTCAACACAAGGGTAGGTAGTTTTCTTCTCGAAAATGTAAGGTAGGAGTGGTAGTTCTTTCGATGGCTCTCTCCACGAATGAAGAGGAGGTGGAGGGTATTTATAGCCTCCACACAAAATCCAACCGTTACACACATTTGACCAATCTCGGTCGGACCGAAGTTGACAACTCGGTGGGACCGAAAGTTCAAATCTTGTGAACGTTGGGATTTTCGTGGGACCGAAAATACAATCTCGGTTAGTCCGATTCTTCCAAAGTCTAGGGTTTTCCAATCTCGGTGGGACCGACTTTCTCATCTCGGTGACACCGATTTGAGTACGTAAGTTTCTGAAGCTTGGCAACACCAATTTCGGTATGACCGAGTTTGGAATCGGAAAATCCAAATTCTTAGGGTTTGGCTATATGGTGAGGTGGTTCATCTCGGTGTGGTGGGTTTGGAATCGGTGGGACCGAGATTACTTATGAGTTTATGTTGGAATGAAAGATTGCTGATAGTTTGAGAGATAAATCACTAAGCACTTAGAGCAACCAGATCATCATCATAACCTCATCCCCTTTTAATAGTATTGGCTTTCCTATGGACTCAATGTGATCTTGGATCACTAAACCAAAAATGGAGTCTTGAGCTTTTGCCAATCCTTTCCTTAGCATCTTAGGGGTTCACCTTTCTAGTCCTTTTGCCATGCCAGAGTGATTGACTTTCCTGAGACATACTTGATAAAAGCATTAGTCCAACCACAAAGTATGTTGTCATTAATTACCAAAACCACCTAGGGAGCAAATGTGCTTTCAATAGGTCTAATTATCTCATGCCGTCCTATTTTTCTTTCATATTACATCCTCCTATCATGCGGTTTCCTAACATCAAAGTTCATTTCGTCCGTATCATGCATCAATTTGTTCTGATGAACTAAATTTTTATTCTTTTTTCTTGTCAGCTTGACTTGACATGGCAAAGAGAAAGAGGAAGAAACACAGGATGGTAGGGGATGGTGTTAGTACTCACGCCGCACGAAAACGGAAGCGCAAGAATTATGCAGATTCTGCTGGTACTGATGGTGCTAGAAGGTCGAAGTCCACCGGAAAATTGTACAAACACAGTATCCCCTACTACACCAGCTACAAAACAATCCAAACACAAACGAATAACTGCCACAAAACAAGCAATGACAGCCCTAGTTGTTGCAGGACCTTTTTCCACAGTACCAACATCTGCATGAGTTACTCGTTCGGCAACTCTGCTAGCGGCAAGGTCCCAAGCTCCCTTGCCACCTGACACTACTTCTGAAGCACTCTTGACATAAGACGAGTTGGCAAGATTAGATGAACCTTGTGAGATCAAATAGCAAGAAGGTAGTTGCTTGAGTCAAGTTACAGTTTCATGCTTCTTTATATGTAGTCTCACAGTTTGATGTACACTAGCACTTCCCATGTTCGTTGTTGAACTAGCACCTAGCCACGATAGGAAACAGACATCAAGGCTAATGCTCGACGGGTTAACTAAATCTAGAGGAGGAAGAATAGAGATCCATTTTGAGGCAGGTTTCAAAGACGAAACCCAGTGTAACACCTTCCTCGACCATTTTTCTATAATTATGGTTATGTATGGAAATTAGTAATATCATCTTGCTCTGTCCCATACTTTCTAGGTTGCTAGTAATGAGACTCCCATAATTTTCAACAGACGAGGTTCGAGTTGGATAGCCAAGATGATGCAACCAGACAAGCATTCACCCATGTTTTCAAGTCTACTCTGTGACGGTAGGGCTGGACCAAAAGCTCGTAGCTCGCGAGCTTAATGAGCGCTCGATAGTTCGACTCGTTAAGCTCGTAGCTCGCTTCTTAATGAACAGAGCCAATCATTGATTTTAGCTCGCTAAGCTTAACGAGCTTAATGAGCGAGCTAACGAGTTTCACGAGTAGCTCGTTAAGCTCGTTAGTTACAACACAATACATATTTTTATCTTATGTGACAAACTTTTTGTAGCACCTCGGCCCATCTATTTAATCTAATCAACATATGAGGCAACAAACTACTTCATTTCTTTTTGTAGTCTTCATATTTCATCTTGAAAACCATACCTAAACATTCATCATGTATATTATAACACATTATAATCTGTTAACAAGCGCCATGAAGCTCCACGAGCTTAACGAGCTTCAAACGAGCCGAGCCGAAAGGGTTTTCTCGCTCGTTAATCTTAACGAGCTTAACGAGCCGAGCCTTAATGAGCTCGAGCTTAACGAGTACGAGCTTAACGAGCCGAGCTGCTCGTTAGTCCACCCCTATGTGACAGTACTGTTATAACTTGAGGAAAACTCACTTTGAAGGCAAGGCTAATAGTGAACTTTCCCAAACATCTCCAGTGGAAAATATATCGGATGAAGACTAGAGAGGCCTTGTTAAACACTGTTCTGATCCAAAGTATCAAGTACGTTATATAAATGTGATCAGATCACATGTTGAACTCCTATTTACGCATGTGCCTCGCAAACCTATCTTCTTGTAGATGAACTGTTCAAAGAACAAGGCCAACCGTACGAAAGTGAAATTCCAACAGACGACGGGATCTCGTAGCTATATTGCACATTGCGAGGCTCTTGTAACTAACTGCTGTTTCACTCTTTTCGATGTGTCGTATTATCATATCTATATTGACTTGTTCCAAATGCATAGGAATGCCCGCAAGGACCAAAAAGTACCTGAACCAAATGATGTGGAAATCTTCAAGGACTATCACACCAACAATACGAAGGGCATGAATACACCAGTCAAAGCCGTTGTTGTAAGTCCTTAATCCTCATGCCTTTTAACTACTACTTACTCTGACTTGTGCATTGAACTCCACGGTTTGCAACCAATTTCTATTACACTTTTCAATTTTATACACAACTGTCTTAGCGTATCATTGCTCCTTACAAGGTTTAAAAGAGAGGAGTGATGTTCCTTTGATCTTGATCTGTAATATAGTTCCATGCTGGACTTGCCCACACAACATTACAATTGCCTATTTGTTTGTTCCCAGTTGTTTTATGATATGAAGATGTCATACTATGCTTACCGTATTATAAACTTTGTCCCTTTATCCTTAGTTGTCAATACAATGTCAAGAAATAGACAATACATTAGCCATGGTACATGGTCATATGTTTGGAACCTAGTTTTATTATGTACTTTGCAGTAAAATACAACTAATATTTTACACGGGTTCTCCAAAATAAGTTATGTATATATACCAAAGCTATTCTGTTTGGTTTTGATGCCTCCTTAATATCTTCTGTTCTGGTACTACTAATGTACAAACTCAACTTTTCAGCATGCTATGGAACAAATGGTGGAACTGTTGGGGAACGTAGTAATTTCAAAAAAAATTCTACGCACACGCAAGATCATGGTGATGCATAGCAACGAGAGGGGAGAGTGTTGTCCACGTACCCTCGTAGACCGAAAGCGGAAGCGTTAGAACAACGCGGTTGATGTAGTCGTACGTCTTCACGGCCCGACCGATCAAGCGCCGAAACTACGGCACCTCCGAGTTCTAGCACATGTTCAGCTCGATGACGATCCCCGGATTCCGATCCAGCAGAATGCCGGGGAAGAGTTCCGTCAGCACGACGGCGTGGTGATGATCTTGATGTTCTACCATTGCAGGGCTTCGCCTAAGCCCCGCTACAATATTATCGAGGACACAGGTGGAGGGGGGCACCGCACACGGCTAAGAGATCAAGAGATCAATTGTTGTGTCTTAGAGGTGCCCCCTGCCCCCGTATATAAAGGAGCAAGTGGGGAGGGGGCGGTCGGCCTAGGAGGGGGCGCGCCATGGGGAGTCCTACTCCCACCGGGAGTAGGACTCCCTCCTTCCTTGTTGGACTAGGAGAGGGGAAGGAAAGGGAGAGGAGGAGAAGGAAAGAGGGGGCCCGACCCCCTTGCCCTAAACCAATTCGGTTAGGGCCTTGGGGGGGGCGCCCATACTCCCCTTGCTTCCCTCTATTTCCACTAAGGCCCATGTAGGCCCATTAAGCTCCCGGGGGGTTCCGGTAACCTCCCGGTACTCCGGTAAAATCCCGATTTCACCCGGAACACTTCCGATATCCAAATATAGGCTTCCAATATATCAATCTTCATGTCTCGACCATTTCAAGACTCCTCGTCATGTCCGTAATCTCATCCGGGACTCCAAACAAACTTTGGTACATCAAAACTCATAATAAAACTATCATCGAAACCTTAAGCGTGCGGACCCAACGGGTTAGAGAATGATGTAGACATGACCTAGAACTATTTCCGGTCAATAACCAACAGCAGAACCTGGATGCTCATATTGGCTCCTACATATTCTACAAAGATCTTTATCGGTCAAACCGCATAACAACATACATTGTTCCCTTTCTCATCGGTATGTTACTTGCCCGAGATTCGATTGTCGGTATCTCAATACCTAGTTCAGTCTCGTTACCGGCAAGTCTCTTTACTCGTTATGTAATGCATCATTCCGTAACTAACTCATTAGCTACATTGCTTGCAAGGCTTATATTGATGTGCATTACCGAGAGGGCCCAGAGATACCTCTCCGACAATCGAAGTGACAAAACCTAATCTCGAAATATGCCAACTCAACATGTACCTTTGGAGACACCTGTAGAGCTCCTTTATAATCACCCAGTTACGTTGTGAAATTTGGTAGCACACAAAGTGTTCCTCTGGTAAACGGGAGTTGCATAATCTCATAGTTATAGGAACTTGTATAAGTCATGAAGAAAGCAATAGCAACATACTAAACGATCAAGTGCTAAGCTAACGGAATGGGTCAAGTCAATCACATCATTCTCCTAATGATGTGGTCCCGTTAATCAAATGACAAGACATGTCTATGGTTAGGAAACATAACCATCTTTGATTAATGAGCTAGTTAAGTAGAGGCATACTAGTGACATTAAGTTTGTCTATGTATTCACACATGTATCATGTTTCCGGTTAATACAATTCTAGCATCAATAATAAACATTTATCAATGTATGAGGAAATAAAAAATAACTTTATTATTGCCTCTAGGGCATATTTCCTTCAGTCTCCCACTTGCACTAGAGTCAATAATCTAGATTACACAGTAATGATTCTAACACCCATGGAGTCTTGGTGTTGATCATGTTTTGCTCGTGGAAGAGGCTTAGTAAACGGGTCTGCAACATTTAGATCTGTATGTATCTTGCAAATCTCTATGTCTCCCACCTGGACTTGGTCCCGGATGGAATTGAAGCGTCTCTTGATGTGCTTGGTCCTCTTGTGAAATCTGGATTCCTTTGACAAGGTAATTGCACCAGTATTGTCACAGAAGATCTTCATTGGTCCCGATGCACTAGGTATGACATCTAGATCGAAAATGAACTCTTTCATCCAGACTCCTTCATTTGCTGCTTCCGAAGCAGCTATGTACTCTGCTTCGCATCTAGATCCCGCCACGACGCTTTGTTTAGAACTGCACCAACTGACAGCTCCACCGTTCAATATAAACACGTATCCAGTTTGCGATTTAGAATCGTCGGATCGATGTCAAAGCTTGCATCGACGTAACCATTTACGACTAGCTCTTTGTCACCTCCATAAACGAAAACATATCCTTAGTCCTTTTCGTATTTCAGATATTCTTGACCGCTGTCCATGATCCACTCTGGATTACTTTGGTACCTCCTTCCAAACTTATTGCTAAGCATACGTCGGTGCAGTACCACAAATTGCATACATGATAGAGCCTATGGCTGAAGCATAGGGAACATCTTTCATTTTCTCTCTATCTTCTGCTGTGGTCGGGCATTCAGTCCGACTCAACTTCACACCTTGTAATACAGGCAAGAATCCTTTCTTTGCCTGATCCATTTTGAACTTTTTCAAAACTTTATCAAGGTATGTGCTTTGTGAAAGTCCAATCAAGCGTCTTGATATATCTCTATAGATCTTGATGCCCAATATGTAAGCAGCATCACCGAGGTCTTTCATTGAAAAACTTTTATTCAAGTATCCCTTTATGCTATCCAGAAATTCTATATCATTTCCAATTAACAATATGTCATCCACATATAATATCAGAAATGCTACAAAGCTCCCACTCACTTTCTTGTAAATACAGGCTTCTCCAAAAGTCTGTATAAAACCATATGCCTTGATCACACTATCAAAGCGTTTATTCCAACTCCGAGAGGCTTGCACCAGTCCATAAATGGATCGTTGGAGCTTTCACACTTTGTTAGCTCCTTTTGGATCGACAAAACCTTCCGGTTGCATATATACAACTCTTCTTCCAGAAATCCATTCAGGAATGCAGTTTTGACATCCATTTGCCATATTTCATAATCATAAAATGCGACAGTTGCTAACATGATTCGGGTAGACTTAAGCATCGCTACGGGTGAGAAAGTCTCATCATAGTCAACCCCTTGAACTTGTCGAAAACCTTTTGCAACAAGTCGAGCTTTGTAGACAGTTACATTACCATCAGCGTCAGCCTTCTTCTTGAGGATCCATTTATTCTCGATGGCTTGCCGATCATCGGGCAAGTTAACCAAAGTCCATTCTTTGTTCTCATACATGGATACCATCTCAGATTTCATGGCCTCAAGCCATTTTGCGGAATCTGGGCTCATCATCACTTCCTCATAGTTCGTAGGTTCGCCATGGTCAAGTAACATGACTTCCAGAATAGGATTACCGTACCACTCTGGTGCGGATCTTACTCTAGTTGACCTATGAGGTTCGGTAGTAACTTGATCTAAAGTTTCATGATCAATATCATTAGCTTCCTCACTGATTGGTGTAGTTGTCACATGAACCGGTTCTTGTGATGAACTACTTTCCAATAAGGGAGCAGGTACAGTTACCTCATCAAGTTCTACTTTCCTCCCATTCACTTCTTCCGAGGGAAACTCCTTCTCTAGAAAGGATCCGAATTTAGCAAAAAAAATCTTGCCCTCAGATCTGTGATAGAAGGTGTACCCAATAGTCTCTTTTGGGTATCCTATGAAGACACATTTATCAGATTTGGGTTCGAGCTTATCTGGTTGAAGTTTCTTCACATAAGCATCGCAGCCCCAAACTTTAAGAAACGACAACTTTGGTTTCTTGCCAAACCACAGTTCATAAGGCGTCATCTCAAAAGATTTTGATGGTGCCCTATTTAACGTGAATGCAGCCTTCTCTAAAGCATAACCCCAAAACGATAGCGGTAAATTAGTAAGAGACATCATTGATCGCACCATATCTAGTAAAGTACGATTACGACGTTCGGGAACACCATTTTGTTGTGGTGTTCTGGGTGGCATGAGTTACGAAACTATTCCGCATTGTTTCAAATGTAAACCAAACTCGTAACTCAAATATTCTCCTCCACGGTCAGATCATAGAAATTTTATTTTCTTGTTATGATGATTTTCCACTTCACTCTGAAATTCTTTGAACTTTTCAAATGTTTCAGACTTGTGTTTCATCAAGTAGATATACCCATATCTGCTCAAATCATCTGTGAAGGTGAGAAAATAATGATACCCGCCGCGAGCCTCAATATTCATTGGACCACATACATCAGTATGTATGATTTCCAACAAATTAGTTGCTTGCTCCATAGTTCCGGAGAATGGCATTTTAGTCATTTTGCCCATGAGGCACGGTTCGCAAGTACCAAGTGATTCATAATCAAGTGATTCCAGAAGTCCATTAGTATGGAGTTTCTTCATGCGCTTTACACCGATATGACCCAAACGGCAGTGCCACAAATAAGTCGCACTATCATTATCAACTCTGCATCTTTTGGCTTCAACATTATGAATATGTGTATCACTACTATCGAGATTTAATAAAAATAGACCACTCTTCGAGGGTGCATGACCATAAAAGATATTACTCATATAAATAGAACAACCATTATTCTCTGATTTAAATGAATAACCGTCTCGCATCAAACAAGATCCAGATATAATGTTCATGCTCAATGCTGGCACCAAATAACAATTATTCAGGTCTAAAACTAATCCCGATGGTAGATGTAGAGGTAGCGTGCCGACCGCGATCACATCGACTTTGGAACCATTTCCCACGCGCATCGTCACCTCGTCCTTAGCCAATCTTCGCTTAATCCGTAGTCCCTATTTCGAGTTGCAAATATTAGCAATAGAACCAGTATCAAATACCTAGGTGCTACTGCGAGCATTAGTAAGGTACACATCAATAACATGTATATCACATATACCTTTGTTCACCTTGCCATCCTTCTTATCCGCCAAATACTTGGGGCAGTTCCGCTTCTAGTGTCCATCCGCTTGCGAGAAGCACTCGCCAGAGCTTAGGTCCGACTTGGGTTTCTTCTCTTGAGCAGCAACTTGTTTGTTGTTCTTCTTGAAGTTCCTTCTTCTTCCCTTTGCCCTTTTTCTTGAAATGGTGGTCTTATTGACCATCAACACTTGATGCTCCTTCTTGATTTCTACCTCCGCAGCTTTTAGCATTGCGAAGAGCTCGAATAGTCTTGTCCATCCCTTGCATATTATAGTTCATCACGAAGCTCTTGTAGCTTGGTGGCGGTGATTGAAGAATTCTATCAATGACACTATCATCGGGAAGATTAACTCCCGCTTGAATCAAGTGATTATTATACCTGCACATTTTGAGTATATGTTCACCGACGAACTATCCTCCTCCATCTTACAGCTATAGAACTTATTGGAGACTTCATATCTCCCAATCCGGCATTTGCTTGAAATGTTAACTTCAACTCTGGAACATCGATATGCTCCATGACGCTCAAAACGTCGTTGAAGCCCGGTTCTAAGCCGTAAAGCATGGCACATCGAACTATCGAGTAGTCATCAGCTTTGCTCGCTGACATTCTTAACGCCATCGATTGCATCTGCAGCAGGCTGCACCCAGCGGTGCTTCTAGGACGTAATTCTTCTGTGCAGCAGTGAGGATAATCCTCAAGTTATGGACCCAGTCCGTGTAATTGCTACCATCATCTTTCAACTTAGCTTTCTCAAGAAGCATTAAAATTCAACGGAACAACAGCACGAGCCATCTATCTACAACAAACATAGACAAGCAAAATACTATCAGGTACTAAGTTCATGATAAATTTAAGTTCAATTAATCATATTACTTAAGAACTCCCACTTAGACAGACATCTATCTAGTCATCTAAGTGATCATGTGATCCAAATCAACTAAACCATGTCCGATCATCACGTGAGATGGAGTAGTTTCAATGGTGAACATCACTATGTTGATCATGTCTACTATATGATTCACGTTCGACCTTTCGGTCTCCGTGTTCCGAGGCCATATCTGTATATGCTAGGCTCGTCAAGTTTAACCTGAGTATTCCGCGTGTGCAACTGTTTTCACCCATTGTATTTGAACGTAGAGCCTATCACACCCGATCATCACGTGGTGTCTCAGCACGAAGAACTTTCGCAATGGTGCATACTCAGGGAGAACACTTCTTGATAATTAGTGAGAGATCATCTTAAAATGCTACCGTCAATCAAAGCAAGATAAGATGCATAAAGGACAAACATCGCATGCAATCAATATAAGTGATATGATATGGCCATCATCATCTTGTGCTTGTGATCTCCATCTCCGAAGCACCGTCGTGATCACCATCGTCACCGGCGCGACACCTTGATCTCCATCGTAGCATCGTTGTCGTTTACGCCATCAATTTCTTCTACGACTATCGCTACCGCTTAGTGATAAAGTAATGCAATTACAGGGCGTTTGCATTTCATACAATAAAGCGACAACCATATGCCTCCTGCCAGTTGCTGATAACTTCGGTTACAAAACGTGATCATCTCATACAATAAAATATAGCATCACATCTTGACCATATCGCATCACAACATGCCCTGCAAAAACAAGTTAGACGTCCTCTACTTTGTTGTTGCAAATTTTAAGTGGCTGCTACGGGCTGAGCAAGAACCGTTCTTACCTACGCATCAAAACCACAACGATAGTTCGTCAAGTTAGTGTTGTTTCAACCTTCGCAAGGACCAGGCGTAGCCACACTCGGTTCAATTAAAGTTGGAGAAACTGACACCCGCCAGCCACCTATGTGCAAAGCACGTCGGTAGAACCAGTCTCGCGTAAGCGTACGCGTAATGTCGGTCCGGGCCGCTTCATCCAACAATACCGCCGAACCAAAGTATGACATGCTGGTAAGCAGTATGACTTGTATCGCCCACAACTCACTTGTGTTCTACTCGTGCATATAACATCTACGCATAAAACCAGGCTTGGATGCCACTGTTGGGGAATGTAGTATTTCAAAAAATTTCCTACGCACACGCAAGATCATGGTGATGCATAGCAATGAGAGGGGAGAGTGTTGTCCATGTACCCTCGTAGACCAAAAGCGGAAGCGTTAGAACAATGCGGTTGATGTAGTCGTACGTCTTCACGGCCCGACTGATCAAGCGCCAAAACTACTGCACCTCCGAGTTCTAGCACACGTTCAGACTGATGACGATCCCCGGATTCTGATCCAGCAGAATGTCGGGGAAGAGTTCCGTCAGCACGACGGCGTGGTGACGATCTTGATGTTCTACCATCGCAGGGCTTCGCCTAAGCACCGCTACAATATTATCGAGGACTATGGTGGAGGGGGCACCGCACACGGCTAAGAGATCAAGAGATCAATTGTTGTGTCTTAGAGGTGCCCCTACCCCCGTATATAAAGGAGCAAGGGGGGAGGGGCGGCCGGCCTAGGAGGAGAGGGGAAGGAAAGGGAGAGGAGGAGAAGGAAAGAGGGGGGCCGGCCCCCCTTGCCCTAAACCAATTCGGTTTGGGCCTTGGGGGGGCGCCCCATACTCCCCTTGTTGCCCTCTATTTCCACTAAGGCCCATGTAGGCCCATTAAGCTCCCGACGGGTTCCGGTAACCTCCCGGTACTCCGGTAAAATCCCGATTTCACCCAGAACACTTCCGATATCCAAATATAGGGTTCCAATATATCAATCTTCATGTCTCATCCGGGACTCCGAACAAACTTTGATACATCAAAACTCATAAACTCATAATAAAACTGTCATCGAAACCTTAAGCGTGCAGACCCTACGGGTTCGAGAACTAGGTAAACGTGACCTAGAACTATTTTCGGTCAATAACTAATAGCGGAATCTGTATGCTCATATTGGCTCTTACATATTCTACGAAGATCTTTATCGGTTGAACCGCATAACAACATACGTTGTTCGCTTTGTCATCGGTATGTTACTTGCCCGAGATTCGATTGTCGGTATCTCAATACCTAGTTCAATCTCGTTACCGGCAAGTCTCTTTACTCGTTACGTAATGCATCATTCCGTAACTAACTCATTAGCTACATTGCTTGCAAGGCTTTTATTGATGTGCATTACCGAGAGGGCCCAGAGATACCTCCCCGACAATCGGAGTGACAAAACCTAATCTCGAAATACGCCAACTCAACATGTACCTTTGGAGACACCTATAGAGCTCCTTTATAATCACCCAGTTACATTGTGACGTTTGGTAGCACACAAAGTGTTCCTCCGGTAAACGGGAGTTGCATAATCTCATAGTTATAGGAACTTGTGTAAGTCATGAAGAAAGCAATAGCAACATACTAAACGATCAAGTGCTTAGCTAATGGAATGGGTCAAGTCAATCACATCTTTCTCCTAATGATGTGATCCCGTTAATCAAATGACAACACATGTCTATGGTTAGGAAACATAACCATCTTTGATTAATGAGCTAGTCAAGTAGAGGCATACTAGTGACATTAAGATTGTCTATGTATTCACACATGTATCATGTTTCCGGTTAATACAATTCTAACGTGAATAATAAACATTTATCATGATATGAGGAAGTAAATAATAACTTTATTATTGCCTCTAGGGCATATTTCCTTCAGGAACCGCCACCTTTTGGAGGTGACGAGGCAACTATAACCACAATGTCACCTCTTGCTGCAGTCCACTAATAGTGCCAAAAGCACGTTCCTGCGTAATACTGGGTTCGTTGTTAAGGCAATCCTCTTCCAAACTGCCTTGCTACTTCTTGAGCTTGCATTGTTTTTTCCCTTGAAGAGGAATTGGTGATGCAACAAAGTAGAGATAAGTATTTCCATCAGTTAGAGAACCAAGGTATCAAACCAGTAGGAGACAACACACAAATCACCAAGACCTGCACAAACAATCAAACAACTTGCACCCAACACGATAAAGGGGTTGTCAATCCCTTCATGGTTACATGCAAAAGTGAGATCTGATAGAGATAGAATAAACTAAGCAAAAGATAAAGTAAATATTTTTGGTATTTTGGTTTATAGATCGGAAAGTAAAAGATTGCAACATAGTAGATCAAAAACTTATATGATGGAAAATAAACCCGGGGGCCATAGGTTTCACTAGTGGCTTCTCTCAAGATAGCAAATAATACTGTGGGTGAACAAATTACTGTCGAGCAATTGATAGAAAATCGCAAATTTATGATGATATCTAAGGCAATGCTTATGAAATATAGGCATCACGTCCATGTCAAGTAGATCAAAACGATTCTGCACCTACTACTATTACTCCACACATCGACCAACTCATGCCTGCATCTAGAGTATTAAGTCCATGAAGAACAGAGTCACGCATTAAGTAAGACGACATGATGTAGAGGAATAAACTCAAGAAATATGATGTAAACCCCATCCTTTTATCCTTGATGGCAACAATACAATATGTGCATTGCTGTCCCCACTGTCACTAGGAAAGGACACCACAAGATTGAACCCAAAGCTCAGCACTTCTCCCATTGCAAAAATACCAATCTAGTTGGGCAAAGATATCAAATCATGCATATAAGAATTCAGAGAAGATTCAAATAATATTCATAGATAAGCTGATCATAAATCCACAATTCATCGAATCTCGACAAACACACTGCAAAAGAATATTACATCAGATAGATCTCCAAGAACATCGAGGCGAACATGGTATTGAGAATCGAAGAGAGAGAATAAGCCAACTAGCTACTAGCTATGGAACTGTAGGTCTGAGGTAAACTACTCACGCTTCATCGGAAGGGCAATAGAGTTGATGCAGAAGCCCTCCGTGATCGAATCCCCCTCCGATAGGATGCCGGAAAGGCCACTAGATGGGATCTCATGGGTACAGAAGGTTGCGGCGGTGGAAAAGTGTTTTCGTGGATGCTTCTGGTGGTTTGGGGATATATGTGAATATATAGGGCCAAGGGTTAGGTCAAAGGAGTCCCGAGGAGGCGGCAAGGCAGGGGGCGCGCCCTCCCCCCTTGCCGCTGCCTCGTGGCTCTTCTGACTTCATCTCCAAGTCTCTGGGGTGTCTTCTGGTCCATTTGGTATTCCTTTTCTATGAAGCTCAAAAACAAGGAAAAAACAGAAATGAGCACTGGCCTCTAGGTTAATAGGTTAGTATCAAATATAATGTAAAATAGCACATTAATGCATATAAAACATCCAAAACAGATAATATAATAGCATGGAACAATAAAAAATTATAGATACGTCGGAGACCGTATCAAGCATCCCCAGGCTTAATTCCTTCTTGTCCTCGAGTAGCTAAATGTTAAAAACAGAATTTTTGATGTGGAATGCTACCTAACATACTTATCCATGTATTTTTTTTTCTTTATTGTGGCATGAATGTTCAGATCCATAAGATTCAAAACAAAAGTTTAATATTAACATAAAAACAATAATACTTCAAGCATACTAACATGAAAATTATGTCTTTTCAAAATAACATGGCCAAAGAAAGTTATCCCTACAAAATCATATAGTGTGGCTATGCTCCATCTTCATCACCCAAAATATTCAAATCATGAACAACCCCGATAACAAGCCAAGCAATTGTTTCATACTTTTGGTGTTCTCAAACCTTTTTCAACTTTCATGCAATACATGAGCATGATCCATGGACATAGCACTATAGGTGGTATAGAATATGGTGGTTGTGGAGAAGACAAAAAGAGGGAGATAGTCTCCAATCAACTAGGCGTATCAATGGGCTATGGATATGCCCATCAATAGCTATCAATGTGAGTGAGTAGAGATTGCCATGCAACGGATGCACCAGAGCTATAAGTTTATGAAAGCTCAAAAATAAAAACTAAGTGGGTGTGCATCCAACTTGCTTGCTCATGAAGACCTAGGGTGATTTGAGGAAGCCCATCGTTGGAATATAGAAGCCAAGTTCTATAATGAAAAATTCCCACTATTATATGAAAATGACAAAATAGGAGACTCTCTATCATGAAGATCATGGTTCTACTTTGAAGCACAAGTGTGGAAAAAGGATAGTAACATTGTCCCTTCTCTCTTCTTCTCTCATTTTTTGTTTGGCTTATTTGGCCTCCCCTTTTTTATTTCCTCACATGGGAGAATGCTCTAATAATGATGATCATCACACCTCTATTTACTTACAACTCAAGAATTACAACTCGATACTTAGAACAAAAATATGCCTCTATATGAATGCCTCCAGCGGTGTACCGAGATGTGCAATGACTCAAGAGTGACATGTATGAAAGAATTATGAAAGGTGGCTTTGCCACAAATACAATGTCAACTACATGATCATGCAAAGCAATATGACAATGATGAAGCGGGTCATAATAAACGAAACAGTGGAAAGTTGCATGGCAATATATCTCGAAATGGCTATGGAAATGCCAAAATAGGTAGGTATTGTGGCTATTTTGAGGAAGGTATATGGTGGGAGTATGGTACTGGCGAAAGTTGCGCGGTACTAGAGAGGCTAGCAATGGTGGAAGGGTGAGAGTGCATATAATCCATGGACTCAACATTAGTCATAAAGAACTGACATACTTATTGCAAAAATCTATTAGTCATCAAAATAAAGTACTACGTGCATGCTCCTAGGGGGATAGATTGGCAGGAAAAGACCATAGCTCGTCCCCGACCGCCACTCATAAGGAACACAATCAATAAATACCTCATGCTCCAACTTTGTTACATAACGGTTCACAATACGTGCATGCTACGGGAATCGCAAACCTCAACATAAGTATTTCTCCAATTCACAATTACTCACTAGCATGACTCTAATATCACCATATTTATATCTCAAAACAATAATAAAGAATCAAACTTCTCATAGTATTTAATGCACTTCATATGAAAGTTTTTATTATATCCCTCTTGGATGCCTATCATATTAGGACTAATTTTATAACCAAAGCAAATTACCAGGCTGTTTAAAAACACTCTCAAAATAATATAAGTGAAGCATGAGATTTCAACAATTTCTATAAAATAAAACCACCGCCGTGCTCTAAAAATATATAAGTGAAGCACTAGAGCAATATTCCCTAGCCCAAAAGATATGTGAAGCACATAGAGTATTCTAATAAATCACGATTCATGTGTGTCCCTCTTAAAAGGGGTGTATAGCAAGGATGATTGTGGCAAACTAGAAATCAAAGACTCAAATCATACAAGACGCTCCAAGCAAAACACATATCATGTGGTGAATAAAAATATGCCTCAAGTAAAGTTACCATAGACGAAGACGAAAGAGGGGATGCCTTCTGGGGCATCCCCAATCATAGGCTCTTGGTTGTCCTTGAATATTACCTTGGGGTGCCTTGGGCATCCCTAAGCTTAGGCTCTTGCCACTCCTTATTCCATAGTCCATCAAATCCTTA
The DNA here is from genome assembly GCA_021437245.1 of Aegilops speltoides. Lineage (NCBI taxonomy): Eukaryota > Viridiplantae > Streptophyta > Magnoliopsida > Poales > Poaceae > Aegilops > Aegilops speltoides. Next base: position 166,391,461 of record CM038144.1, read on the forward strand.
CCCATAACTTGAAAACTTCTCAACACTAAACTCAACAAAAAATCTCATAAGCTCCAAGAAAATAAATCACCACTTTTGGTACTGTTGTGAACTCATTCTTTATTTATGTTGGTGTAGTATCTACTGTATTCCACCTTCTGCATGGTTCATATGCCCCGATACTACCCATAGATTCATCAAAATAAGCAAACAACACATAGAAAATAGAATTTGTCAAAAATAGAACAGTCTGTAGCAATCTGGAAACTTCGAATACTTATGTAACTCCAAAATCTCTGAAATATTAGGGCAACCTAGGAAATTTTTGTAACAATCTTGTGCAAAAAGAATCAGATCAAAAACACGCTTCTGTGAATTATGAAAATTATTTTCCTGGGCGCAAAATTTTTGTTTTCCAGCAAGATCAAAACAACTATCACCGTAAGCCATCCCAAAGGTCTTGCTTGGCACAAACACTAATGAAAACACAAAACCACATCTAAACATAGTCTAGATGAATTATTTATTGAAAACAGCAAGGAAAAATATTGGGTTGTCTCCCAACAAGCGCTTTTCTTTAAAAACTTTTAGCTAGGCATTGATAATTTCAATGATGCTCACATAAAAGAGAAGAATTGAAGCACAAAGAGAGCATCATAAAACACGTGAAAAACACATCTAAGTCTAACATACTTCCTATGCATAGGCATTTTATAAGCAAACAAATTATCAAGGCAAGCAAAAACTAGCATATGCAAGGAAGAAGAAAGAGAAGATAGCAATCTCAACATGAAGAGAGGTAATTTAGTAAGATAAAAATTTCTACCACCATATTTTCCTCTCTCATAATAATTACATGTAGGATCATAAGTAAATTCAATAAAATAGCTATCACATAACATATTCTCAACATGATCCACATGCATGCGAAGTTGACACTCTTCCAAAATAGTGGGATTAATATGAACTAAAGCCATGACCTCTCCAAACCCACTTTTAATATTATTGCAAACATTACTATCAATATCATATTCATCATGGGGCTTAAATAATTTTCAAGATCATAAGAAGAATCACCCTAATCATGATCATTGCAACAAGTAGTGGACATAGCAAAACTAGCATCCCCAAGCTCAGGTTTTTGCATATCATTAACACAATTGACATTAATAGAATTTATAATAACATCATTGCAATCATGCTTTTCATCGAAGGAACTATCAAGTGTGGGTGCAATAGCAATAATTTCATGTTTAACATAAGGAACTATAGCAAGTTCATCTCCATAAGCATAATTAATATTGGCATCATGGCCATAAGAATAGAAAGCATCATGTTCATCAAGGGATATTTCAATCAAATCATCAGAATCATAATTACCTACAGATTCATGTATATCATTATTTTCTTCCAAAGCAACGGTCATTCTCTCAATAAATTCCTTAACATAGGCATTATGAGCATAGTTCTCATAGCAATATTTAAGTATGTCAAAATTTTCAAATATCTAGAGAGTAATATCATACTTTTCAATCAAAGAAGCAACTTCATACGCACCCTTAATAGCAACAAATTCTTTAATTTGTTCGATATCATAGTAACTACAAACACCCTTTTCATAAGAAGATAAGATTTCATTATCATTAAACTCACATAGGTAGGGAAGGTGTTTTTTAGGATTCTTAGATCAACAAGTAAAATCACAAAGTTCACAAAGATTCCAAGAATAACATAGAAAACAATTTATTTGATTCCATAGGAGTCTCCCTTTTTCAGAAAAACGGTGACGCACAAAATGAGCATGCTCATGTAAAGATTTTCCCTCAACTAAAATAGTTTGGGGTTTCAGCACGAGAACATATGGATCAAAGATGATCAAAGTAGAAAACTTTAAATGGATCCATATCAATAGATTTTTAGCAAGCAAAGATGCAAGCAAATAGAAGGCACATGGAAACACAAGCAAAGATAGCGAACGAGCAAAAAGGCATACTGAAAGACGAATGGAAAGAGGGGCAAATGAAAGGCAATTTTTTCGAAAATAGTTTCAGAAGTGGGGGAGAGGAAAACAAGAGGAAAAGGGCGAATAATGTAATAAAAGAGATGAGAGTTTTATGATGGGTACTAGGTATGTCTTGACTTGGCGTAGATCTCCCCGGAGACGGCGCCAGAAATTCTTCCTTCTACTTCATGAGCTTGTGTTGGTTTTTTCCTTGAAGAGGAAAGGGTGATGCAGCAAAGTAGAGATAAGTATTTCCCTCAGTTAGAGAACCAAGGTATGAATCCAGTAGGAGACAACGCACAAATCACCAAGACCTGCACAAACAATCAAACAACTTGCACCCAACGCGATAAAGGGATTGTCAATCCCTTCACGGTTACTTGCAAAAGTGAGATCTGATAGAGATAGAATAAACTAAACAAAAGATAAAGTAAATATTGTTGGTATTTTTGGTTTATAGATGGAAAGTGAAAGATTGCAAGATCGTAGATCGGAAACTTATATGATGGAAAATAGACCCGGGGCCATAGGTTTCACTAGTGGCTTCTCTCAAGCTAGCAAATAATATGGTGGGTGAACAAATTACTATCGAGCAATTGATAGAAAAGCGCAAAGTTATGATGATATCTAAGGCAATGATTATGAAATATAGGCATCACGTCCGTGTCAAGTAGACCGAAACAATTCTGCATCTACTACTATTACTCCACACATCGACCGACTCCTGCCTGCATCTAGAGTATTAAGTTCATGAAGAACAAGTAACGCATTAAGTAAGATGACATGATGTAGAGGAAAAAACTCAAGCAATATGATGTAAACCCCATCTTTTTATCCTCGATGGCAATAATACAATACGTGCCTTGTTGCCCCTACTATAACTGGAAAGGACACCGCAAGATTGAACCCAAAGCTAAGCACTTCTCCCATTGCAAGAAAAACCAATCTAGTTGGCCAAACTAAATCGATAGTTCGAAGAGAATTACAAAGATATCATATCATGCATATAAGAATTCAGAGAAGATTCAAATAATATTCATAGATAAGCTGATCATAAATCCACAATTCATCGGATCTCGACAAACACGCCATAAAAGAAGATTACATTGGATAAATCTCCAAGAACATCGAGGAGAACATGGTATTGAGAATCAAAGAGAGAGAGAAGAAGCCAACTAGCTACTAGCTATGGACCCATAGGTCTGAGGTAAATTACCCACGCTTCATCGGAAGAGCAATAGAGGTTATGTAGAAGCCCTCCGTGATCGAATCCCCCTTCGGTAGGATTCCAGAAAAGGCCCTTAGATGGGATCTCACGGGTATAGAAGGTTGCGGCGGTGGAAAAGTGTTTTCGTGGATGCTTCTGGTGGTTTGGGGATATATGTGAATATATAGGGCCAAGGGTTAGGTCAAAGGAGTCCCGAGGAGGTGGCAAGGCAGGGGGCATGCCCTCCCCCCTTGCCACTGCCTCGCGGCTCTTTTGACTTCATCTTCAAGTCTCTGGGGTGTCTTCTCGTCCAAGAAAAATCATTGTGAAGGTTTTATTCCGTTTGGACTCCATTTGATATTCTTTTTCTGCGAAGCTCAAAAACAAGGAAAAAAACAGAAAGTGGCACTAGGCTCTAGGTTAATAGGTTAGTCCCAAAAATAATATAAAATAGCATATTAATGCATATAAAACATCCAAAACAGATAATATAACAGCATGGAACAATCAAAAATTATAGATACATTGGAGATGTATCATGCCTCATGATCAAGATATGCAAGCTCAAAACAATGTTATATATGCGCTCCAGACACAAGTCCAATCCCTAACAGAGACCCTTTGTGAAACAAGGACATCCATTGTTCGATGTCGTCAAGATATGCATGGTTTTGAAACGAGACTATCAGACATTTGCTATGTTGTTGAGGAGCCTAGGAGAAATGAAGGTGAAGGTTATGGTGCTTCATCGGACAGTACAACATGAAAACATAATGGTCATGTCAATGAACTAAGATTCTGAACTTCTGGTGGTGCATTTATCTACCGGACTGTTAACTTTTATGCCAACCTTCCTTTTGTTTTATAGTTTTAGTTTGTTTTGTTGTGATATAAAATTTGTTCTTAACGTGCAGCGACCGGCTGAAGAAAACTACAAGCCATTTTTGTATAGTGTAGGGTGTTCCCTATATTTGCACTGGTGGCGAACTTTGATGCCCAGTGGATGTAATATCTGCAATCGCCTTAATAGCCTAGCCTTAGTTTCTGGCTTATTTATTTCCCTAGTCTTCTTTTTCTTTGGTTTGCTAGTGGTCGCAACAACCATGGGCCAGATACGGGTCGTGGTAACCTTGAGCCTGCTATGGGTCGTAGGATCAATGGGCCTCCTATGGGCCGTCGGATAAATGGGCCTCCAATGGGCCATAGAATCAATGGGTCGTCGGATAAATGGGCTGACATGGGCCATAAACGGGCATAATTGGTATCGAGCCAACACGGTAACGGGCCGTTAACAGGCCGAAAGACAGCAAAGGCTTAATTCTGTCACCGGCATAGTAGCTCGTTAATGGGTTGGAATACATGACGGGTTGGAATCGCCGCAATGGATTAACAGGCCACAAACGGGCCGATTCTAACCACGGGTTGAATTTGGCCCATTAATGGGCCGGAAGTAATCGAGGGCCAGAAAGGAGTCCAAGAATGTATGGCTCGTTAGTAGGCTGAAAGCTAACACGGGCAGGAAACGACCCATGTGAATCATGGGCCGTTAATGGGTATAAAGAAATTTCTGTTTATTACGGGCCAGAGTCATCGCGGGCCACTAAAGGGCCCAAAGATACAAAAGGCCTCATATGAGCCAAAAGATATCATGGGCCATACATGGGCCAAAAGTGAAACGGGTTGGTATTATACTAGACGGCCCACATGATGCTGTTGGGCCGAATTCGGGAACGCCATAATGGGTCGTGAGTTACCAGGCCGTAAAATGGGCTATATGCGAATAGACCGTTAACAGGCTTTTCATGGCCCGGCCCCTTCTACCTTTTGACCAACTCAAATGGGCCAGCCTTTGTAAGCTAAAGGGGCCACTCTTGGGCTGTGCCAAGTGTCGACATATCATAGGCGCCTCTCTATACCAATGATGAGCTGACACGTGGTTCCTCCGGCGAATGAGAATTTTACACATGGAAAATCACCATTGGTCCGGGCTGTTAACGGGTTATCAGATCCAAACTGGAACCCGATAGCTTAATGGTGACCCGTTACGGTGGATGCGACCGGTAACCCTTGACGAAAACACTTCCATGACGCGGCATTTATCATCATAGAAGTGGACACTTCCGTGATGGTAATTTAAGTATTGTCATGGAGCACTTCTATGACAGCACAGGTATGGCTATGTTGATTCTGTCATCAAATCCTCATGGATGTACATGCATGGTAGAAAACGTGTCCTACTGTGACAAACACGTATCATCACGGAAGTGTATCTTTTTGTAACGTACAATGGTGTTTGGACCATTGATCAAGAAACATTTAGCATTATGCTTCCAAAGTCCTTGTTGATGTTTGAGTACCACAGTCATGCTTCGGGATAGCATTGACATGGTCATCAGGTAAAGGTCGGACTTTGGATACACAAAGGATCCATCGGAAAAATCTTATAAAATAAGCCATACAATTTCCGCAAGGAAAATATGAGGATGTGGCCGACGGGCTCAACAACAATTCATCGAGATTTCCATAAACATGGATTTTCATAATTAAGTGAACAAGTTGATAGCACTAGACACACCAAAGTATATAATGAAGTATGTTCGAGGAGAACATCCATAATTAAAAATTGAACAAAATGCACCTGGAAATATGGACCAAGTAGCACGATCAGTGTTAGGATGGTGATTCAATAACCAAAAGACCTAGAACGAAACTATCGACCATTCACTTCAAAGCAATAGGGTTGCTAGAAGTTTTGAATTCACACATCATAGTTCAATTGTCGGTATTCCGGTTAGAAACAACACGGGGACCAAGAAATGAAAGGGAGATGGCGAGAAGTATCACTTGTATCAAGAATCCTTAAGAGGTGGTGAAATTCTCACGACATTCTTGACATAAAGGATGGTAATACTCCATGGTAGAACATAAGATGGATTACAAGGAACTCAAGGTACAACACAAAACATGAACAAGTTTGTGTTGGAGGGAAGTGATGTAGGGTAGAACCCTAGGGGCCGATCTTTCACGTTTGGAGAGGATCCCTTTGAGGAACACGAAGGACACGAGAAGGGGAACGAGAGAAAAACACGAGAAAACACTCAACCGACAGGAACTAAGTCACACATGTGCTAGATCATCAAAACACAATAGAGGTACAACATCCAAATCCAACAAGAGATGATACAAAGGGTAACCCGTTCTTCTCCGTGAGGAGGTCTTGAAGATGGTCTTCTCCGGATGGAGGTCTTGAATCTAGGTGGATCTTCTCCAAAGATGTGTCGGTCCCTCACGAGGAGTAGATCTGGATGGATCAGCAAGGCTCTATCTCACAAATGAGATAAATCAACGGTAACCCTAGAAAGAGGACGGAGGAGGAGTATATATAGTCTAAGGGGCGAAGGGGTACACGGGCCACGGCCCTTACACTGTTCACAGACAGGGGAGGCCGGATGTCCGGGCGTCGGGCCAGATGTCCAGGCGTTCGCGAGGGGCCGGATGTCCGGGCTGTCGGGCCGGATGTCCTGGCTGGCCTGGCGTCATCTTAGATCTCCTCGGGCAGAGCTGGTCCAATGTCCGGGCGCTGACCGGATGTCTGGGGTGACGCGAAGGGCCGGATGTCCGGGGTCGCAACCAGATGTCCGAGATGTCGGGGCAGGCTTCTGTACTCCCTAGATGGCTTGTCCGAATGTCCAGGCTGGATGCCTGATGTCCGGGCCCTGTGGCTTCGGCTGATGATCCCTGGCTGCGGGGTAGATCTCCAGGGGCCGGATGTCCAGGGCCATGGCCGGATGTCCGGGGCCTAGAAGTTGTCCTCGCCTTCTTCCGTTGGTTCTCTTCTTCCGTGGACTTGGGGGCTTGACCATCTTCATGTGCATCCTCGGGAGGGTCCTCTTGGTACCTAATCAGGCACAACATTCCGGACTTAGGTAGTAGCCATGTATCGAGAGGATCATATGAGAAATCACTAAGGAAAGAAGTCACCTCAGTCTCGAGAGCTCTAGCTCGTGCTCTTGTCATGGGTCCTCTTGGTGCTTGGTGAGACGGTAGTAGGTCCATGGGGATGACCGTAGGATGCTCCGTATCATCTCCCCTCACTTGGGAAAGATCCAACCTCGGATCGAAATCCTCATCACCATGGTACGGGGAGAGATCATTGACGTTGAAGATATCGCTCACGGAGTACTTGTCGCGTGGGATGTCGATCTTGTAGGCGTTGTTGTTGTAGCGTGCTAGCACCTTGAAGGGTGTAGGATCGAAAGTATATCTAGAGGGGGTGATTAGACTACTCGACCAAATAAAACTTGCCTTTCCCAATTTTAGTTCTTGGCAGATTTTAGCAACTTAGCACAAGTCAAGCAATCAACCTACACATGCAATTCTAAGAGTATAGCAGCGGAATGTAAAACAATTGCATCTGAAGGTAAAGGGCAGGGGTTTGAGAAGGCAAACACAATTGGAGACACGGATGTTTTTGTCGTGGTTCCGATAGGTGGTGCTATCGTACATCCACGTTGATGGAGACTTCAGCCCACGAAGGGTAACGGCTGCACGAGTCCACGGAGGGCTCCACCCATGAAGGGTCCACGCAGAAGCAACCTTGTCTATCCCACCATGGCCGTCACCCACGTAGTACTTGCCTCACTAGGGTAGATCTTCACGAAGTAGGCGATCTCCTTGCCCTTACAAACTCCTTGGTTCAACTCCACAATCATGTCGAAGGCTCCCAAGTGACACCTAGCCAATCTAGGAGACACCACTCTCCAAGAAGTAACAAATGGTGTGTTGTTGATGAACTCCTTGCTCTTGTGCTTCAAATGATAGTCTCCCCAACACTCAACTCTCTCTCATAGAATTTGGATTTGGTGGAAAGAAGATTTGAGTGGAAAGCAACTTGGGGAAGGCTAGAGATCAAGATTCATATGGTAGGAATGGAATATCTTGACCTCAACACAAGTGTAGGTGGTTCTCTCTCAGAAAATGTATGTTGGAAGTGTAGGCATGTTCTGATGGCTCTCTCCACGGATGAAGAGTGGGTGGAGAGGTATATATAGCCTCCACAGAAAATCTAACCATTACACACAACTTACCAATCTCGGTGGGACCGAATCGTGAAACTCGGTCGGACTGATTTAGCAAATTATGTGGCCGTTAGGATTTTCAGTGGGACCGACATGTCAACTTGGTGGGACCGATGTGGTTAGGGTTAGGGCATAACGTAATCTTGGTGAGACCGATTACTCTGACTCGGTGGGACCGATTTTGGTAATAAGCTAACCAGAGAGTTGGTAAGGCAAACTCGGTGGGACCGATTCGCTCATCTCTGTGAGACCGAAATGTTACAAAAAGGAAACTGAGAGTTTGCATTAGAATCTCAGTGGGACCGATCGCTCATTTCGGTTGGACTGAAACATTACGAAGGGAAACAGAGAGATTACAATCCCATCTCGGTGAGACCGAGATCCCTATCGGTGAGACCGATTTGACTAGGGTTTGTGGCAGTGGCTATGACATCAGAACTTGGTGGCGCCGGATAGAAAGAATCGGTGTGGCCGAGTTGGACTTTTGGTTTGGGTCATATGTGGATATGAGAAAGTAGTTGAGGGCTTTGGAGCATATCACTAAGCACTTTGAGCAAGAAAGCCATTAAGCAACACCTCATCGCTCCTTGATAGTATTCGCTTTTCCTATACACTCAATGTGATCTTGGATCACTAAAATAGAAAATGTAGAGTCTTGTGCTTTGAGCTTGAGCCAATCCTTTTGTCCTTAGCATTTTGAGGGATCCACTTTTCTCATCCATGCCATGCCAATCATTGAGCTTTCCTGAAATACTTATCTTGAAATAGCATTAGCACAATGAGATATATGTTGTTAGGAATTACCAAAACCACCCAGGGATAGTTGCACTTTCAATCTTCCCCTTTTTGGTAATTGATGACAACATATAGATCAAAGCTTCGAAAAATGATAATAAGATTGAAAAACATTGTCGCTTTGAGAAGTATGTGAAAAGTAAGAGCTCCCCCTAAATTTGTGCATTATTTAAAATTTGCTTTGGACTGCAAATGCACAGTGAGTTAGGATCATGAGTCACTCTTCCATGTCACATACATCTTGGTGGAGCGCTCAAAATGATAATAATTAAACACATGCACTCATCACCAAGGAAAGTGAATGATCATACGAGGATATAAGAGATAATATCATCCAACAAGCATTAATGTAGCATAGCGTATGATCAAACACATGATCATACAAGAATCTCACAAAAGGCATAATGTATCAAGCAAACACACAAATAACAAAGTTCAACCACCAAAAAGACAAGAGAGATCAAAAGCAACACACTCTCTCGAAGCCTATGATCTATACATTTTTCTCCCCCTTTGGCAACAAGTTACCAAGAAGTTCACAAAAATGCATAGTGCTAAACGATGCTCAGGCTTGGTCTTCATGTGATGGTGTAGATATGGCTCCTAGGACGAAAGCTTCTGTTGATGTAGCTGGAGCTGGTGGAGTGGTTGCTGGAGCTGGTGGCACTAAAGCTGTAGCTGGTGAAGATGATGTAGCTCTGGTGTCTGGAACAGGCACTGCAGCAGATCTCTGTCCTCTGGGCACTCTAGCAAAAGCATCTGTAGTAGACTTGCCCTTCTTCTCCTCCACATCCTCCTGAAGTTGCTCAACTGCAGTTTGGATCTCAGTAACTTTGACATCAAGAGCATAAAACTTCTACTCTATGATTCTCTCCAAGCTCTCCTGGTTTTGTGTCAGGGTGGCCAAGCCCTTCTCAATCCTCAAGGTGGAGGCAATCAAGTAGCCAAGCTGATCTTGCTTGCTCTTCAGGAAAATCTGAGATGCCTCTTCAGCAGTTGGCATCTTAGCAGCTTTCTCAGCCCTTGCTTTCTCTTTCTTCTCTTGTGCTTGCACAGATGATGGTTCATTTTCATCCATCACAATGGTGTTGTCCTCAAAATTAGGGTAGATGGGCAGGTGTTCCTTGTCCAAAAGATATGTGCATGTGCCCATCTTGGAGTTTATGAGCTCCTGAATGTGTGGGGCATATCCACAACTCCTCTTCTGATCAGCAGCAGTCCTTTTGACTGTTTCCACAATCAGGCTCATGACCTTGAATTTCTAAGTCACATCAAATATATGCAGTAAGTTAATTGCATGGCCTCTGATCATCTTGTGATCACCTGACTTGGGCAGCAAAGTGTGCCTTAAGATCCAGTTGATAGTAGGCAATCTTGACAATAGATAATGTACAGATCCAAACTTATGTGTCTCTAGGGCAGCATCTGGGATCTCTCTGTACATGTGAGCCATAGAGTTGTGGTCTTTCTTCTTCTTGGCATAGACATCCAAGTCATCCTCATTCTCTTTTGGAGCATTTCTCAACTCAGACCATTCCTCAACTGTTGATTGGTACCTAGTACCCTCAGACATCCAAACAATTTTCCCATCTGAGTAGAAATAAGTTGTGGAGTAAAACTACATAATGAGCTCATCATTCCACTTGGTGAGCTTCTAGCCAACAAAGTCATCTACTCCACAAGTATTGAAGCTGTCATACACTCCTGGATAGTGCTCTTCATTCTTCCTGATGTACTCCCAGTCAACCCATCTCATGTCACATACTATGGGCTTCTTTTCAAGCAAAACTATCTCATAGAAATCTTGTTGTTCCTTAGTGTGAAACCTGTAGTCCACTGCAGTTCTTCTTCTAACAGCATAGGGATCAGTCTGTCCCCAGAATCTCAGTCCTGCATCCTTCCTGAGCTTCATATCCTCTGCAACTGGATGAGCATCATTATGATCAGGAATCTTAGGCTTCAACTTTCTCAAGACAAGTGAAACTTCATCTTCTTCAGCAGCTTCAGGCACTGGGGCCTTGTTGTTCTCTTCAGCTGGAATACTCCTAGTGTTCCTCTTAGGTGCAGACTTGGGCTTAGGAGCAGCAGCCTTGGGAGCATCTTTGGGCTTAGATGGAGCAGCCCCTGATCTTATAGCATCTCCCATCAGCTTCTGAGCTTTAAAGTGCTGGTGAAGCAACCTCTTCCTCTTCTTCATCCATCATTGAAGGCTTTCCAACAACTCTGGCCATGGTCTTCTTGACCCTTTCTTTCCTTTTCTTTTCAGCCACAACTGGTTCTTTGGGTTCAGATCCCAAAGTTGCTTGAGTGGAGGCTCTGGCCTTAGACATGGGAATTCTTTTGGAAGGTGCCTTCTTTTGCATTCCTGGCTTAGTGGATGCAGCTGTGCCATATTCCTTCTTCAGCACCTTCTTCTTAGAAGTGGCCTCATCCTCAACAGCCACATAGTCCTCATCTTCAGAATCTGAGGTTTTATTCTTCCTTGCCCTGGTGGCTGCCTTTGGAAAATTGCTAGGTGTGCTTTTGCTACCCTCATCGTAACTGCTGGAGGGACTAGTGCCCTCACTCATATGAACTTGCTCCTCAGACTTCTTCTGACTGTCACTCTGATCTGACATGATGCAATCTCTGACAGCAGACCCTGTGAATAGATGTAGATGAGGTAGAGTGGATGAGCATCACAAAGCATAGAGGTTTTTGCAAAAAATTGAGTCAAAACTTAGTTTTAGTTTTCCACAAAAAGCATTTGGAGCTATCGATTTGTAAACTCGGTGATACAGAAGCAGCTTTTGGAACCTAAACTAGTGAACTCGGTCAGACCGAGTCACAGTTCGGTGGCACCGAGACTGCTAGGGTTTCACAAAGAATCTATTCGATCACACCAATTTGCAATTCTCAGCCAGACCGAGAATCACATGTGCAGTGGCCTGAGCCAAATCGGTGAGACCGATTTCTACAACTCAGTCGGTCCGAGATAAATTCGGCGGAAACCTAACCCTAAATTTTCAATCCAATACTAATCTACGGATTAGTTTTGCTGGATAGGAAGATTTCAAATGTGGCAAGATTCATGGAAATGCAATGTGCTAGGAATCGGAGTTAAGAATAGCACAAAGTTCAAATCCATACCCTAATGCGGCGATGGATTTGCTACGGTGACAACGGTGGAGCGGAATCCCGTTGACGGCGGCGGAGACCAGCAACGGGAGGTCGCTGGCGACTAGGAGGACAATCCGGAGATCCGAAGAGGCAGAGCAGGCTGTGCGCGTGCGAAGGGTTTCAGAAAAATTTTGAAATTTTGGCCCGGGGGTATATATAGCCTGACCCTGTTGGTGTGACCGAGTGGACCAACTCGGTGGCACCGAGATGCATTACTGCAAGCAGTTACTACAACTCGGTGTGACCGAAAAGTTCAAATCGGTTGCACCGAGATTGAAAACCTAGATCAATTTAGTGATCTCGGTATGACCGAAAAGGTTGAATCAGTCAGACCGAAACGCACAAATAGGTTTTGGAAGTTTAAGTCTATGACGAATCAGGGACTCCGAGTGCTCCTCACACAGAGTAGTTCGAATCTGACTTGATCAAACTTTGTGATATAGCATGAATAGAGTTTGAGACAAGAAAAGCATAGATAGCTAGAGAGGGTTCTTAGGCATTCTTGTCCATCCACTTGGCAAAAGAAAAGAAGTGAAACAATCAAAACTACAAGTGGATGTCCTCGAATGAGTAAAATATGCAACCAACATGCTCACACAATAAAATAGCAAATGAAATATGTGACAAATCATGCACACACAATTCTAGCATCTATCAAGCAAATGGCGACGACTAGGTCATCTATATATGAGTATATTGACTTAGGAGTCAAATGAGAACATTTGATCATAGGTCATACTCATCGTTTAAGCACAAGTGGGGTTACCACTTTTACATAAAGCATTGTTGTGTTCACACCATTAGAGTTGCTTTAGCTCAATTCTTAGAGTAAAGCTCCCCCTGGATGTGAGATCCCCCCTAAGAGGGATGAACTAACCTTGGGTTTTGTCGATGATGACTTCATGCAGGTGTTGAAGATGTGGATGCTCAATGTTGATGTAGATCATTTGGAGCAATCCTTTGGAGTGAGTTGCACTTTCAATACCTACACGGGTTAGTCCCACAAGGAACAAACAAGGATATCCATAGACATAGAGTGATGCACACACAAGATGATGTCCATGAAAGCATTAGGTTACCTTGTCCCTTGTCTTACCAACAAGAGGGTTTGTGACTCCTTGAAATAGTGCAAGATGTGGAAGTTGATTGCACTTGTTCTTGCCAAAATGATATGAGTGAAGTATGTTGGCGGAGTCACCCTCAAGAACTCTCTAGTTCTTCTTCTTCAGGATCCACATCATCTTGATGGGAATCCTTGGAGTTGTAGTCTAACTTAATGAAGTAGAACTTGATGTAGTCTTGGGAACCCACTTGACTAAGGCATTAGGAGCTTATTCAAATGCATCAATCTCCTCTTGAAGCTTGTCCTTGCCTTTTTGCTTGTGGTCTTGTGGTGGAAGATCATCTTGAGCTTGTGTCCCTTTGAAAGAAGTAGGATCATATTTCTCTTGTTGAGGAACAAACTTTGTCTTGGGGTATTGATCTTCTTCCCACTCAACTCCATTGGCATTGAACTTTCGTTCCAAACCAACACCTTGGTTCTTCCGGTGTCTTCCATGCTTGCGTAGAATTTCCTCGAATTGCTTACTCCCGGCAAGGCTCTTGCAAACACCTTTCTCTATAATTCCCTTCAAAAGGATATTTTCTTGCTCAAGTGTAACTTGGCTAAGAGAATCATTAGTGGAATCAAGAGAACTACTAGAAGCACTAACATTGGATTTAGCATGATTATTGTCACTACTAGAGGAAGAGTCTTTCTTGTTCTTGTTAATAGACTTGACTTGAGGTATGTAAGTAGATAAGAGTAAATGCTTGGCAATGTAAGAAGAACTTTTCTTGCGAAGATCATCATTGATTGCATTTAAAAACTCATGATCTTGCTCAAGATTGAGCTTTTCAAAGCGTAACTTCTCATGAGTCCTTCAAAGTTCTCGATGATCTCCTAGGATAGTTTCATGAGCTAACTTAAGAGTGTTTAGTTCTTTAGTTAGGAGCTCAATCTTCTCCTTATCATTGTCATTTGTTTTATCTTGATTAGCATGATTAATTGACGTTCCATCATAGTATTCATCACTAGAGTTGTCAACAAGTAAATCATCATCACCCAACAAGTCATCTTCATCACTATTGAAATTAACATACTCGGGGTGTGATACCTTTGGGCCTTTAGCCATGAAGCATCTTCCAAGTCCTTCATTTGGTGAATCAAATATGTCGTAGGAGTTTGTTGACACAAGTGCTAGACCAGCAACACCTTCATCTTGAGTATATTCGGAGTCGGAGTGATAACTTCTCTCAGAGTGATTGTCGGAGTCGGAGCCGGATACCCATTCACCAACATAAGCTTGATGTATTCGTTTTGTGTAGCTCCTTGATGACTTGTCCTTCCTTTCCGAATCCTTGCTTCTCCGGGATATTCTTTGTTCATAACGATCATCTCTACTCCTTCTTTCTCTTGATGGTGATTCTTCTCTTCTACTTCTTCTTTTTGGAGAATCTTCTCTTCTTTTGTAGGGAGCCGTACACTCATTGGAATAGTGTCCGGGTCTTCCACAACTGTAGCAATAACGCTCACGACTAGAAGATCTTTTGTCATTGTACGACCTTGACTTGGAACTTCTTTCCTTGCTTCTACTCTTGTAGAACTTGTTGAAGTTCTTCACCATTAGGCTCAATTCTTTATTGAAGGTTTGTTTCACACTAGATGATGTGGGAGCTTCACATGAGGCTTTGTAAGCACCACTTGACTTGTTGTGGAGCTCCTCCTTATCCTTGAGTGACATCTCATGAGCAACAATTCTTCCAATGACTTCCGTTGGCTTGAGATCTTTGTAAATTGGCATCATTTGGATCAATGTGCACACGGTATCATATTTTCCATCCAAAGCTCTTAGGATCTTCTTGATGATGAATTTGTCGGTCATCTCTTCACTTCCTAAGCCGGCAATCTCATTTGTGATAAGAGCAAGCCTAGAGTACATTTCAGCAACACCTTCACCATCCTTCATTTTGAACTTGTCAAGCTGACTTTGAAGCACATCCAACTTGGATTCCTTGACGGAGTCGGTACCTTCGTGCATATCAATAAATGATCCCAAATTTCCTTTGCATTCTCAAGACAACTGATTTTGTTGAATTCTTTGGGGCACAATCCGTTGAAGAGGATATCACAAGCTTGAGCATTGTATTGCAGCATCTTCAACTCTTCTGCGGTAGCTTCACGGTTCGGTTCTCTCCCATCAAAGAATTAACCTTACAAGCCAATACACACAATAGCCCAAACGGGGGGGGGGGGGTTATGTCCAAGAATATGCATTTTCATCTTATGCTTCCAACTAACAAAATTAGTACCATCAAAGTAAGGACCTCTACGGTGGTAATTTCCCTCGCTAGACGCCATACTCTCCTAGGTTGTGAAACTAAGGCAATGATCACCAAAAGCTATGGAAATCAAAGCAAATGGAGACTAAAGCTCTAATACCACTTGTAGGATCGGAAGTATGTCTAGAGGGGGGGTGATTAGACTACTTGACCAAACAAAATCTAGCCTTTTCCCAATTTTAGTTCTTGGCAGATTTTAGCAACTTAGCACAAGTCAAGCAATCAATCTACACATGCAATTCTAAGAGTATAGCAGTGGAATGTAAAACAATTGCATATGAAGGTAAAGGGGAGTAGTTTGAGAAGGCAAACACAATTGGAGACACGGATGTTTTTGTCGTGGTTCCAATAGGTGGTGCTATCGTACATCCACGTTGATGGAGACTTCAACCCACGAAGGGTAACGGCTGCGCGAGTCCACAAAGGGCTCCACCCACGAAGGGTCCACGAAGAAGCAACCTTGTCTATCCCACCATGGCCTTCGCCCTCGAAGGACTTGCCTCACTATGGTAGATCTTCATGAAGTAGGCGATCTCCTTGCCCTTACAAACTCCTTGGTTCAACTCCACAATCTTGTCGGAGGCTCCCAAGTGACACCTAGCCAATCTAGGAGACACCACTCTCCAAGAAGTAACAAATGGTGTGTTGATGATGAACTCCTTGCGCCTGTGCTTCAAATGATAGTCTCCCCAACACTCAATTCTCTCCCACAGGATTTCGATTTGGTGGAAAGAAATTTGAGTGGAAAGCAACTTGGGGAAGGCTAGAGATCAAGATTCATATGATAGGAATGGAATATCTTGGTCTCAACACATGAGTAGGTGGTTCTCTCTCAGAAAATGAATGCTGGAAGTGTAGGCACGTTCTGATGGCTCTCTCCACGAATGGAGAGTGGGTGGAGGGGTATATATAGCATCCACACAAAATCTAACCGTTACACACAACTTACCAATCTCGGTGGGACCGAATCATCAAACTCGGTCAGACCAATTTAGCAAATAATGTGACCGTGAGGATTTTCGGTGGGACCGACATGTCAACTCGGTGGGACCGATATGGGTAGGGTTAGGGCATAACGTAATCTTGGTGAGACCAATTATACAAACTCGGTGGGACCGATTTTGGTAATAAGCTAACCGGAGAGTTGGTCAGGCAAAGTCGGTGGGACTGATTCTCTCATCTCGGTGAGACCGAAACGTTACGAAAAGGAAACTGAGAGTTTGCATTGGAATCTCGGTGGGACCGATCGCTCATTTCAGTTGGACCGAAACGTTACGAAGGGAAACAGACAGATTACAATCCCATCTCGGTGAGACCGAGATCCCTATCGGTGAGACCGATTTGACTAAGGTTTGTGGCAGTGGCTATGACATCTGAACTCGGTGGCGCCGGATAGAAAGAATCGGTGGGGCCGAGTTGGAATTTTGGTTTGGGTCATATGTGGATATGAGAAAGTAGTTGAGGGCTTTGCAGCATATCACTAAGCACTTTGAGCAAGAAAGCCATTAAGCAACACCTCATCCCTCCTTGGTAGTATTGGCTTTTCCTCTAGACTCAATGTGATCTTGGATCACGAAAATAGAAAATGTAGAGTCTTGTGCTTTGAGCTTGAGCCAATCCTTTTGTCCTTAGCATTTTGAGGGATCCACTTTTCTCATCCATGCCATGCCAATCATTGAGCTTTCCTGAAATACTTATCTTGAAATAGCATTAACTCAATGAGATATATGTTGTTAGGAATTACCAAAACCACCCAGGGATAGTTGCACTTTCAAAGGGTCCATCAGCTCGAGGTAGAAGTTTTGACTTGCGTTCGTTGGTGAAGCGTTCCTTGTCAAGGTGTAACCACACGAGATCTACAATGTTGAATATCATGGGTTGCTTGTTGATGTTGAGCTTGGTCGCTAGTCATTGTACTTGGCGCTCGATGGTCGTCCTTGTATCTTCATGCATCTTCTTGAGGTAGCTTGCTCGTGCGCTCGCGTTGAGGTTGGTGCGCACTTGTAGAGGAAGAGGTAGAATGTCCAATGGGGTCAACGGGTTGAAGCCGTAGACGACCTCAAAGGGGGACTTACTGGTTGTCGAATGTCTTGCTCGGTTGTAGGCGTACTCAGCAATGTGTAGACACTCCTCCCACTCCTTGATGTTCCGCTTGATCAAGACGTGAAGTAGAGTAGAGAGTGTACGGTTCGTCACCTCCGTTTGGCCGTCGGTTTGAGGATGGTATGCCAACGAGAACAAGAGCTTGATACCGAGCTTGGCACATAGCGTCTTCCAAAAGTAACTCAAGAACTTGATATCGCGGTCCGAGACGATTGTCTTTGGTACTCCATGGATTCACAATATTTCCCTACAAAAGAGATTGGCAACATGTGAAGCACCATCTATCTTGTTGCATGGAATAAAATGTGCCATCTTAGAAAATCGGTCCACAACAACAAAGACGGAATCCTTTCCATTTATAGTTCTAGGCAAACCATGTCTTGTCGCGTCCAAAGTGTCCCATGAGTCTACCTCCATGAGCCTCTTGCAAAAGGAGCAAACAAAGAGAAGACTCGGGAATGCAAAGTTTGTTAGCTCTCATAAGATAATCATCCTTGATGTAATATCATTCCCAAGAAGTATGCGTCAAACACTTGGCATCAGGAGTAGCAAAGGTATGATCAATTGCATACAAGTCTTTGATGTGCTCAAAGCCAACAACATTCAACTCAAGTTTAGTGACAAGCGTGCATATGCAGGAGAGTGCATCCGCAACAACATTTTCCTTACCCTTAATGTACTTGATCACATAGGGAAAAGATTCAATAAATTCACTCCATTTGGCATGACGCTTGTTTAACTTAGTTTGGACTTTTAAGTTGTGGGGACCCCGACTTGCAAGTCGTGATCACCGAATGCACGTGTACAGTGATCCCAGAGATCAATGCTCACTGAACACACAGAAGCTGAATAACAAGAGTCTTACATCCATACATACCGTATTACACAAGTAGGACCATTATGGTCGAGCCTTGAGTACAACATCGCAGCAGAAACTTCGTCGATAACTTGGACCCATGCCATCTGCCTTAACCCTACAGGCATTCTGACTGGGAAGCGTCCTAGCTCGCATGCTTGTCACCGAAGCATTCTTCATCATATCCGGTTCTTTCATGCCTGGTCAATGAAATAACCAGTGGCAAGCCAATGAGTACTTTGAATGTACTGCAAGCAACCCATGATTTGGTTCAAGGTACAAGAATGCATGACATAGGTAAAGTTTTGCATAAAGCTAGTTTTGAGTGCAAGGACATGTTCAACATCCTATAAATCATGCATCAAGAGAATTCAAGTAACCATAAGAACTGGTCACAGATATCAACATAAATAGAATGGGCACCAACCCATTTATCATAAACGGAGTGGGCACCAACCCATCTCAATCGTGTCAAGTCCTCTGACTTGATCCAAGACAACACCCTCATCTCACACACACCGGGTTTGAAAACAAGTGGACGTAGCCCAAGAGCGGTTACCCAACTGTCCATGACCGTGGACACGGCTATTCGAATAGTTTTACACTCTGCAGAGGTTGCACACTTTACCCACTAGATCCGGGAACTTCCGTGTCATCCACGACCAGCAGTACCTCAAGTACCGGGTAAGCACCGATCACTACCTTTCCCTAGTCGACACTAACATGGAGTCCACTCGATTGGCGAGAACCCCGTGCCCAACATTTCACATAACATTTTCGTGGAGCCTTGCTCCCATATTCATCACATACCACCGCACGGGTACCAACGGTGTGTCCGGTGCCCCATAAAGATGGTCATGGCCGCCCTACAGCACGACCCGTCCCAAGAGAGAGCACCAACTCTCCCCGTCACTAGTAATGCGGGCTCCAAGCTAGTATCGGTCTAGGTACTCGATAATGCCCTTTCCCATATAAGGGTAGAGTGGTCGCGCATGTAAGGTTGGAATAACGGTGCAACTCCGACCAATCCGTTTTGAAAACAACACACACATTTGCCTCGGTACACCACTTCGTCATCAAGTGGTTACCCATCTCATCATCTCCCTCGGGCATAAGTGGCACCCGACGGGGTTTTCGAAAAGACTTTTGAAATCACTTTGCCTCCTTCACCATGCATATTCCCATCCCTTTTTGCATAGCATCTACTTTAGCATCCTATCTACTCCCACCGGCATAACCCTCATAAGAAGGTAGGGCCATGCACAATGCAAGTACCAACGAGGAATTGTAATCGTGGCAACCACCCATGTGGTTCACCATCTCGTCATGATTCCGATGCATCATCAATAAAGAGCTAAAAATGACATGCATATAAAGGGGTATCATAGTCATGGTCAAAGGGCTGCTTGCCTGTTCCTCGGAGTCTTCAAGTCTTCGGTCCTTCTCCAAGTACTCCGCCTACTTCATCAACTAACGCCGGAAACAAGCACAATAAGCAACACAACAAGGCAAGAATAAATGTGCTCTAAAAATGTGAAGTTGACTTTTATTGGATACCTCTGGTCATATGAGGGATGACCAAGGTGATTTCATTGGAAGTGGATCAATGAACATCTCCGAACATTTCCATATGATGGAATCAAGAGATTTATGGATTTGCAAGAAGTGTACAGAAATACATTTTTGAAAAATGAGCAAAGGCACCCATTTAACAAAGGATGATTTTAGAAGCATCTAGGAATTGGTTTCACTGGATTTGGAGTTCAAATGAATATCCTATGATTTTGCAAAGTTGGCTATATACAAAGAAATAGACCATTTGTTGAGGTGACACAGAAAGTATTAGTAAAAATGTTCAAAAACTAAGTTTTGAACTTAGATGCATCTAGGAATTTGAATCATAGCATTTGGATCAATATTGAGCTCTCGTGATTTTCTAAAGTTTATCACAGAATTAAGAAAATGGGGTTTTGATAAATATTTCTAAAGTGGAAGTTTCGGAAAATGTGCAAATAGCACCATGTGATAGATCATGATTTGTGGATCCCTAGAAATTTGAATCACCAAATTTGGAGTCCATTTGAATTGTTTGGGAGATTTTACAAGCTTCACGTAAAAGAAAAAGGAAAGGATTTTTACCCAAACGGGCTGGATCTGGCGGCGGTGGCGCGCGACCGGGCGAGGCATAGCGGCAGGCAATCGGCCGGGCCCAGCTCTCGCGACACCCGACGGAGGCCACGCCAAGGCGTGATTCGCCGTTACGCTTCCGCCGAAGGAAGCGCAGAATAGCCGCCCGTCTCCACTTGCCAGCGTGGCCCGGTGGCTGAGCCATCGACGAGTGGGGCCCGCTGCGAGATCGTCCCCAACCTCCCCGCGACGCGACGGAGACAGAGGGAGCGAGGCGGACGGCGCCGGCGCTCTTCCCGGCGACTCCGGCCGTCCCCGGTGACGCTCGGCATACCTACGGACTCGGGAGGCCGAGCCGCACCCATTCATGGGCGCCACGCAGGCTGGGAAGGTCCAGGGCGACGGCGACCCTGACGCCGGCGGACGAGGCTTCAGGAGAAGGTGGTTGCGGTGGCACGGGGCACCAGAGCAGGAGAAGGCGAGCGGGAGAGCTCCGACGGTCATCTGCAGATCTACTGGTGGCCAAAGGAGGGGCGGGGAGGCCCTGGTTTGCCGGAGCCGAGAGGAGGCCGACGGCGACCATGGCGGCGATGGAGAGGCAAGGAGAGCACGAGGGGAATAGAGAGCTTGTCCGGGAGGTTGCTGGGAGTGAGAGAGGGCGAAAGGAGGCTATAGAGAGCTCGGGGCTGGATTAAATAGGAGGGGGCGAGGTGCACCACGGGACCGTCTTGGCGGGAGGTCAGTAGCGCTGCTAGAGGCCACGGGGCTCGTGTGAGTATGTCCGGGGTGTTCGTGGGGTTGGTCCAGGGCCAGAGGAGGGAAGAGAAGGAGCGGGGGAGTGTCAGGGCGCCGCGCGTGTGAGCATGCCCATTGGGGCTCTCGGGCGGCCAGCGCGCGTGCGAAAGGAGGCAGCAGGAGGGAGAAGGAGGAGGGGGCCAGCTTGGTGTCGTGTTGCGGACGTCGAGGAGCATCTACTGGCGCGAGGGGGAGGCTCGAGGTGGTCGGGAGTGCCGTGTCAACGGTCGGGAGCACGCTGACGTGCTCCAGAGCGCGCAAATGGCCGGCACCCGCAGCTTTTCCTCGCGTCCTCACGCGCCCACTTGTGTCTAGCGGCTGCTCAGGGGAGTAAACAATGTGGGAAAGGCATTGGATGCCCTGGGGCTTGCCAGGAGTGAGAGAGAGGTGAGAGAATGGGAGAAAAACTGTTGTCCAGAGAGAGAAAGTGAGGGTTTCACCTCCAAATAATTGAGCTGTGGGATAGCCATTGCTACTGGACGTGCAAGGGGACTAGGAGGGGCTGTGGTAGAAAGGAGAAGTCATGGAGATTAGTGGAAGGGGTCTAAATAGTGATTTTTGCAAAATGCCAGAAGGTGTTTGATGTTGGTTTGGGCAGGAATATGATTCCCATTTGTCATGAGGTTCCACAGGGTGAAATGACACATATAATTAGGGCCTTCCACCAATTTGGAGCTCAATAGAAGAAAGTTGACAATGCAACTTTGGTAAACCCTAGAATTTAGCAGAAAGGAACTTGTGTAGATTTAGTTGAGCAAATCACTTCTCCTTGATGCACCACTTGGTGTGGTGGCCTCATTTGGTCATGTGATCATGCTCACAAAAGTTGGTGTCAAGGAGAGAAAGTTGGTAATGCAAAGTTGTTCAAATATGGTTCTGGACAGAAAGGGTTTTGGGGCACTTTGATCAAGTTAACTTGCTCTCCAACTTGTGCCATTTGGTCTAGATGAATTATTATACCATTTGAGCAAGTTCACAAGGTTTGAGAACATTTGGACATGTTTGGCAATGTAAAGTTGCTCAAACTTCAAAATGGGCAGAAATGGTTTTGAGAGGTTTTGATGATGCTATCTTGTTCTCCAAGTCATGAGACTTGGCAAGATCACCAAAATGTCATATGTGACATGGTAGAATTTTGTTGGAATATTTGGAGAATATTTCCTTTGTAAATATTTCAAAAGCTTGAAATATCCGAAAGGGTTTATGAGGGTTTGACAAATATTTTGAACATAACCATGTGTTGAAACTCTTATATATGGACAATATATGTCCTATGAGTTTCCCTAAATTTTGTCAAATATTTTTGAAGCAATAAAATAATTTTCCCTATTAAAGACCATTTCTGGCCTTGATAAAAGCTTTTAAATAAAATAGGAAAACAACTTTTAAAATTATATTTTTGTGGTTTCGGGTATCCTATATCTAATAGGAGTCAAATACATTTTAGAAAGATTTTTACTGCCCTTAATTAAGTACTTGCAAGGCAAACCTCAATTCAGGGTTTTTGAAAACTAATTTTAAAAATACTTTTGGCCAAATTATTTTTGTAAGAAAATACTTTTATGTCCTATACACATGGCATGATCATTGGCTCAAGGGTTTGGAGCAAGGAGATGAAGTATAGGAGTTGGAGGATTTATTTTATTCTTAGAGCACTTGCAAACAGCAGACAAGAATCAAATCAAGCAAAGTCCAAAACACTCAAAAGTTTTTGTCAAACCACATTTTAGCATGATTAAGAGCTTAAGTGCTGTGCCATGAAAATAAGGGTGTGACAGACCTACCCCCTTACAAGAATCTCGTCCCCGAGATTCCTAGACTAGGCGCGAAAGGATCTGAAACTTGTATCCGGGGTAGTCTTCAAGTCTTCATGTTGCTTCTTCCGTGTAGTGCTCCTTGAGATTGAAGTACTTGATGGCGTGGCTTGTATGACGCCTTTGGTTGATCCAGGTGCTTGAGGGTCTCTTGCGTTAGGTCGGGTTGGACTAGGGTCGGTGGCTCGGTGGTCAACGCCCTTATAGAGATCGGGCAAGTTAGGAAGTTGGAAACACTTCCGGGTTGGGATGCATGGAAAGCGCCAGCACCCTGTAGCTCGGTGGCAACTCCAGCTGGTAGCCGTCTATTCTACGCCTTGTAGAGATCTCGGAGGGGGTTGTTAAATCTTGGAGTGATCTCAAGAAGGCCGATGGATCTTGGGCGAGCTTTCCTTTGACATGGAAGGCTGGGTTCCTTTGAGAGGGTTCACCCGGAGATAAACATGGTCTCCAACCCGGAAGGTCATGTCTCGACGACATGAGTCAGCGTAGTTCTTCTGTCTTGACTTGGCAGTCTTCAAACGCTCTTTGACAAGCTGGACTTGCTCTTCGCTTCATGAAGGACATCCGCCCAAAGACAAGTCCTTTTCCGGTCTCTGACAAATTGAGGGGGTCTGCGGCACTTCCGTCCGTATAACACTTCAAATGGTGCCATCTGAAGGCTTGACTTCAAGGTTAGTTAAGAATCCTGGTGCAACCAGTTCCAACCCGAAGCTTTCAAGTTCTTCATACAAGGCGGGCAGCTTGTCCTTAAGCATAGCATTCAAGGAACAAGCCTTTCTGCTTAACGCATCTGCTACCACATTAGCCTTCCCAGGGTGGTATTGAACACTGAGGTCATAATCTTTGATCAAGTCTAGCCATCTTCTTTGCCTCGTGTTCAATTTCCTTTTGAGTGATAATATACTTCAGACCTTTGTGATCCGTGTATATCCCACATCCCTTCCGTAAG
The DNA here is from genome assembly GCA_021437245.1 of Aegilops speltoides. Taxonomy (NCBI): domain Eukaryota; kingdom Viridiplantae; phylum Streptophyta; class Magnoliopsida; order Poales; family Poaceae; genus Aegilops; species Aegilops speltoides. The sequence goes on from CM038144.1 coordinate 166,415,709, forward strand.
AGGTAATGTCGCCATGTCTCCAGGGCATGAACCACTGCTGCTAGCTCAAGGTCATGAGTCGCATAGTTTTCTTCATGAGGCCGTAGTTGCCTTTGAGAGGAGTGGCTTGCGATGTGCACAGTCTTCAATGCGGAAGCTCACTCCTTGACGACGGTGGTTGGTATAGTTCTTCCTCCTTGACACGGCGGTCTTCGGATGTTCCCTAACCAGATGATCAACTCTTCTTTCGTCTTCGTGCGGACATTCGTGTCCTCAAGTAAGGATGATGATCACTTGCCCAAGTACTCTATGAAGTATTTGGGGTGCGAGAGTGGGTTGAGGTAATCGGTGAGGGTCCCGGTTGAGCATTGGTCAAAATCTTATTGATCTAGAGCCAAGGCCCAAGGTCGATCCCACCATGTTGTGGCTTGGTAGGGCATAAGGGTTTCAAGGATTCTAGTGTGCGAATGAACATTTATCATCCTACCTTTAAGCACGGTTTCTGAGATGCCAATAGTCTATTTAGTCCTCCAAACAGATCACCTCATACTATTCAGATCCTCATGACTCCCAAGAGGATCTAACAAAATCACATATGTCCACGATCGCCAAACTCATGTGTGTAGCTACCTCTAAAAATCCATGGGTAAAACATACAAGCTTCTAAGCCTCAATTAAACATGATAATCCAAGTGCTCAGCCCATTCTACCAAGGTCTAAGATAAAGCACCACTATCCTAAGGAAACACGTCGTAAGCCACTCCGAGATCTTGCTTCCTTCCTATGAATCAACTCCAATAGCCCGTTAACTTCCATTAATCTCTACATAATCCAATGCCTATGCTGGTGTTCCACATGGTCTCCTAAAGTCCTTATAATCCACAAATAATGGGAAAGCTATCCTACTATAGCTTGTCCACCGAGAAACATTGTATCATGATCGAGATCATCAGTCTAAATCCAATTTACTCCGAACCATGTAGACATACTCAGCATCTATATTCAACTAGGATCACCTAATTAAACCCAAATCTTGTGTCTAATGAGAAATCCCACATGCTCCCCCAAGTCATTTACGTAATATCAACTGTCTCTTATCAATATCCCATGGCTAAGTTAAATCCGAATACTTCCAAGAATCCCAGCTTGTGATCATAATTGTACTATAAATCCAATTCACCCATGGGTAGTGAGAGCTACGCTACTCTACGCCTTGGTTGATCCAGTTCTTGAGGGTCTCTTGCGTTAGGTCGGGTTGGACTAGGGGTCGGTGGCTCGGTGGTCAACGTCCTTATAGAGATCGGGCAAGTTAGGAAGTTGGAAACACTTCCGGGGTTGGGATGCATGGAAAGCGTTGTGCACCCCAGGTAGCTCAGGTGGCAACTCCAGCTGGTAGCCGTCTATTCTACGCCTTGTAGAGATCTCGGAGGGGGGTTGTTAAATCTTGGAGTGATCTCGAAGAAGGCCGATGGATCTTGGGCGAGCTTTCCTTTGACATGGAAGCGCTGGGTTCCTTTGAGAGGGTTCACCCGGAGATAAACATGGTCTCCAACCCGGAAGGTCATGTCTCGACGACATGAGTCAGCGTAGTTCTTCTGTCTTGACTTGGCAGTCTTCAAACGCTCTTTGACAAGCTGGACTTGCTCTTCTGCTTCATGAAGGACATCTGGCCCAAAGACAAGTCCTTTTTCCGGTCTCTGACAAATTGAGGGGGTCTGCGGCACTTCCGTCCGTATAACACTTCAAATGGTGCCATCTGAAGGCTTGACTTCAAGGTTAGTTAAGAATCCTGGTGCAACCAGTTCCAACCCGAAGCTTTCAAGTTCTTCATACAAGGCGGGCAGCTTGTCCTTAAGCATAGCATTCAAGGAACAAGCCTTTCTGCTTAACGCATCTGCTACCACATTAGCCTTCCCAGGGTGGTATTGAACACTGAGGTCATAATCTTTGATCAAGTCTAGCCATCTTCTTTGCCTCGTGTTCAATTTCCTTTTGAGTGATAATATACTTCAGACCTTTGTGATCCGTGTATATCCCACATCCCTTCCGTAAGAGGTAATGTCGCCATGTCTCCAGGGCATGAACCACTGCTGCTAGCTCAAGGTCATGAGTCGCATAGTTTTCTTCATGAGGCCGTAGTTGCCTTTGAGAGGAGTGGCTTGCAGATGTGCACAGTCTTCAATGCGGAAGCTCACTCCTTGACGACGGTGGTTGGTATAGTTCTTCCTCCTTGACACGGCGGTCTTCGGATGTTCCCTAACCAGATGATCAACTCTTCTTTCGTCTTCGTGCGGACATTCGTGTCCTCAAGTAAGGATGATGATCACTTGCCCAAGTACTCTATGAAGTATTTGGGGTACGTAGAGTGGGTTGAGGTACTGGTGAGGGTCCTGGTTGAGCATTGGTCAAAATCTTATTGATCTAGAGCCAAGGCCCAAGGTCAGGATCCGACCATGTTGTGGCTTGGTAGGGCATAAGGGTTTCAAGGATTCTAGTGTGCGAATGAACATTTATCATCCTACCTTTAAGCACGGTTTCTGAGATGCCAATAGTCTATTTAGTCCTCCAAACAGATCACCTCATACTATTCGTATCCTCATGACTCCCAAGAGGGGATCTAACAAAATCACATATGTCCACGATCGCCAAACTCATGTGTGTAGCTACCTCTAAAAATCCATGGGTAAAACATACAAGCTTCTAAGCCTCAATTAAACATGATAATCCAAGTGCTCAGCCCATTCTACCAAGGTCTAAGATAAAGCACCACTATCCTAAGGAAACACGTCGTAAGCCACTCCGAGATCTTGCTTCCTTCCTATGAATCAACTCCAATAGCCCGTTAACTTCCATTAATCTCTACATAATCCAATGCCTATGCTGGTGTTCCACATGGTCTCCTAAAGTCCTTATAATCCACAAATAATGGGAAAGCTATCCTACTATAGCTTGTCCACCGAGAAACATTGTATCATGATCGAGATCATCAGTCTAAATCCAATTTACTCCGAACCATGTAGACATACTCAGCATCTATATTCAACTAGGATCACCTAATTAAACCCAAATCTTGTGTCTAATGAGAAATCCCACATGCTCCCCCAAGTCATTTACGTAATATCAACTGTCTCTTATCAATATCCCATGGCTAAGTTAAATCCGAATACTTCCAAGAATCCCAGCTTGTGATCATAATTGTACTATAAATCCAATTCACCCATGGGTAGTGAGAGCTACGCTACTCTATAATCATGATCCCACCAAGTTCATCCACCAACATGAAAGCCTCATAATCCACCAAATAGTCTCGGACGATCCTTCAAAGTTATTGACATAACTCACCAAGTCATTTGTCCTCTGTTCCTATATCCCCAAACTGGTCTTCCTATGGCATCATCAGTTTTGGTGCTATCTTAGGAAGATAATGTGCTCGTTCACCATGTCCACTAGTTCCATAATGAACCCAGTGATAAGCAAGGTTACGGAGGCTTAACAGGTTCCCCTGCAATTCCGTAGGTTAAGCTCGTGGTTAAGGTTTCGAGCTGGGGTATCTCGTGAAGTCTCGAAGGGTCTAGGGATGGGTTCTAGTCTTGAGGTACAAACATACGTGGCTGTACTTGGTCGAGGAGGTTGTAGCAAAAGTCTTCAGTGCTTGTTGGTCGCCGAGGTGGAATCCTTGGTGCATATTGTCTTGCTTGTCTTCGGTTGAGGAGAGAGATGAGAGGGGAAGTAGCATAGAGGAGGGAACGCCTAAAGGGGTTTCTATAGTGCAAGCGCGAACAAGCAAGTGCCAAAAAGGGTCAAACACAAACAACAAAATAAGGCAGGTGATATAGTCGCGTACTTGTTGCCTAGGGCAAAAGGGCGACTGATATCAAAACACAAACAAATAAAATCAAGCAACACACAATCATGGTTCTATTCGAACCATCATACGGACTTGACTGCGCATAGGGGGTACACGACTCATCCTACCCTAGGGGTTCTCGGACTCCATAGTCGTGCCTTGTGCCTCGTGCAGTCTCCCGGGTTCCCTCAGGTGTTGCTACGCTTCTTGTAGTTGTTCGACGAAAACGATCCCGGTTGAGCTTGAAGAGTTTTCAACAGCTTCTACTTTGTTGAAGTGATGGGGTGAAGGTGGCTTCTCATAGCAGGCATTGACTCGGTCTTCTGCTGTCTTCTAAGCCATCGATGGTACCAGGTAGGTAATCCTTTATGCAATGACATGATCAAAGCATAACAGAGGTCCATCATGTCGGTTACGTTGATGATAACATCGACACCAAGGGCGGGGAATGAGGAGAACCGTTTTCCTGCTCACTATGGTGAGGCGGACCAAATGGCTAGGTTCTCATCCATTGGTGGTTGCCGATACAACAACGGTAGTGACATGGTTACTCTATTAGCGATCATGATCTTGCATATCCTATGCCCTGATCATCGCGGCTAAGGTTGCATCATCTTGGGGCAGTGTCAAGGGTGTCACCATCTCCAGGTCTTGTGTCCTTATTCCTCGAGGATATATCTTACTTGGTATCGTCTTGTTGTGATGTCGCCTATCTTGTGTTCAGAGATGTGGGTGAATGTCCGCAAGGCATCATCCTTCCATATTATCCACGAGGATTACAAGGAATCGTGGTCAGGGCATAAGGGTTCTAGCGACCGGAGGTTTTGAAGGGAAGAGACCAGAAGGAAAATATACCTTAGTTTTGAAAATCGAGAAGGGAAGAGAAGTACAGATAATTTTAAAACTAGTAGTAGTTTTGAAAATAGTTTTATCCTAACTAACGACCATGCTAACTAAGGCTTCCTACAGTCAGGATGGCTCTGATACTAGCTCTGTGGGGACCCCGACTTGCAAGTCGTGATCACCGAATGCACGTGTCTGAGGATCCCGAGATCAATGCTCACCGAACACACGAAGCTGAATAACAAGAGTCTTACATCCATACATACCGTATTACACAAGTAGGACCATTATGGTCGAGCCTTGAGTACAACATCGCAGCGTAAACTTCGTCGATAACTTGGACCCATGCCATCCGCCTTAACCCTACAGCATTACGACCGAAGCGCCCTAGCTCGCATGCTTGTCACCGCGTTCTTCATCATATCCGGTTCTTTCATGCCCGGTCAATGAAATAACCGTGGCAAGCCAATGAGTACTTTGAATGTACTACAAGCAACCCATGATTTGGTTCAAGGTGCGAGAATGCATGACATAGGTAAAGTTTTGCATAAAGCTAGTTTTGAGTGCAAGGACATGTTCAACATCCTATAAATCATGCATCAAGAGAATTCAAGTAACCATAAGAACTGGTCACGATATCAACATAAATAGAATGGGCACCAACCCATTTATCATAAACGGAGGGCACCAACCCATCTCAATCGTGTCAAGTCCTCTGACTTGATCCAAGACAACACCCTCATCTCACACACACCGGGTTTGAAAACAAGTGGACGTAGCCCAAGAGCGGTTACCCAACTGTCCATGACCGTGGACACGGCTATTCGAATAGTTTTACACTCTGCAGAGGTTGCACACTTTACCCACTAGATCCGGGGAACTTCCGTGTCATCCACGACCCGCGGTACCTCAAGTACCCGGGGTAAGCACCCGATCACTACCTTTCCCTAGTCGACACTAACATGGAGTCCACTCGATTGGCAGTAACCCCCGTGCCCAACATTTCACATAACATTTTCGTGGAGCCTTGCTCCCATATTCATCACATACCACTGGCACGGGGTACCAACGGTGTGTCCGGTGCCCCATAAAGATGGTCATGGCCGCCCTACCTGGCACGACCCCGTCCCAAGAGAGAGCACCAACTCTCCCCCGTCACTAGTAATGCGGGCTCCAAGCTAGTATCGGTCTAGGTACTCGATAATGCCCTTTCCCATATAAGGGTAGAGTGGTCGCGCATGTAAGGTTGGAATAACGGTCGCAACTCCGACCAATCCGTTTTGAAAACAACACACACATTTGCCTCGGTACACCACTTCGTCATCAAGTGGTTACCCATCTCATCATCTCCCTCGGGCATAAGTGGCACCCGACGGGTTTTCAAAAGACTTTTGAAATCACTTTGCCTCCTTCACCATGCATATTCCCATCCCTTTTGCATAGCATCTACTTTAGCATCCTATCTACTCCCACCGCATAACCCTCATAAGAAGGTAGGGCCATGCACAATGCAAGTACCAACGAGGAATTGTAATCGTGGCAACCACCCATGTGGTTCACCATCTCGCCATGATTCCGATGCATCATCAATAAAGAGCTAAAAATGACATGCATATAAAGGGTATCATAGTCATGGTCAAAGGGCTGCTTGCTGTTCCTCGAGTCTTCAAGTCTTCTGGTCCTTCTCCAAGTACTCCGTCTACTTCGTCAACTAACGTCGGAAACAAGCACAATAAGCAACACAACAAGGCAAGAATAAATGTGCTCTAAAAATGTGAAGTTGACTTTTATTGGATACCTCTGGTCATATGAGGGATGACCAAGGTGATTTCATTGGAAGTGGATCAATGAACATCTCCGAACATTTCCATATGATGGAATCAAGAGATTTATGGATTTGCAAGAAGTGTACAGAAATACATTTTTGAAAAATGAGCAAAGGCACCCATTTAACAAAGGATGATTTTAGAAGCATCTAGGAATTGGTTTCACTGGATTTGGAGTTCAAATGAATATCCTATGATTTTGCAAAGTTGGCTATATACAAAGAAATAGACCATTTGTTGAGGTGACACAGAAAGTATTAGTAAAAATGTTCAAAAACTAAGTTTTGAACTTAGATGCATCTAGGAATTTGAATCATAGCATTTGGATCAATATTGAGCTCTCTGTGATTTTCTAAAGTTTATCACAGAATTAAGAAAATGGGGTTTTGATAAATATTTCTAAAGTGGAAGTTTCTGGAAAAATGTGCAAATAGCACCATGTGATAGATCATGATTTGTGGATCCCCTAGAAATTTGAATCACCAAATTTGGAGTCCATTTGAATTGTTTGGGAGATTTTACAAGCTTCACAGAAAAGAAAAAGGAAAGGATTTTTACCCAAACGGGCTGGATCTGGGCGGCGGTGGCGCGCACTGGGCGAGGCATAGCGGGCAGTGCACTGGGCCGGGCCCAGCTCCTCGCGGACACCCGACGGGAGGCCACGCCGAAGGCGTATTCGCCGGTTACGCTTCCGTCGAAAGGAAGCGCAGAATAGCCGGCCCGTCTCCACTTGCCAGCGTGGCCCGGTGGCTGAGCCACTGACGAGTGGGGCCCGCCTGCAGGATCGTCCCCAACCTCCCGCGCGACGCGACGGGAGACAGAGGGAGCGAGGCCGGACGGCGCCGGCGCTCTTCCCGGCGACTCCGGCCGTCCCGGTGGCGCCGGCATACCCACGGACTCGGGAGGCCGAGCCGCACCCATTCATGGGCGCCACGCAGGCTGGGAAGGTCCAGGCGACGGCGACCACACGCCGGGCGGACGAGGCTTCAGGAGAAGGTGGTTGCGGTGGCACGGGCACCAGAGCAGGGAGAAGGCGGCGGGAGAGCTCCGACGGTCATCTGCAGATCTCTGGTGGCCAAAGGAGGCGCGGAGGCCCTGGTTTGCGGAGCGAGAGGAGGCCGACGGCGACCATGGCGGCGATGGAGAGGCAAGGAGAGCACGAGGGAATAGAGAGCTTGTCCGGGAGGTTCTTTGGGAGTGAGAGAGGCGAAAGGAGGCTATAGAGAGCTCTGGGCTGGATTAAATAGGAGGCGAGGTGCACCACGGGACTGCGTCTTGGCGAGCTGTAGCCGTTGCTAGAGGCCACGGGGCTCGTGTGAGTATGTCCGGGTGTTCGTGGGGTTGGTCCAGGGCCAGAGGAGGGAAGAGAAGGAGCGGGGGAGTGTCAGGGCGCCGCGCGTGTGAGCATGCCCATTGGGGCTCTCGGGCGGCCAGCACGCGTGCGAAAGGAGGCAGCAGGAGGGAGAAGGAGGAGGGGGCCAGCTTGGTGTCGTGTTGCGGACGTCGAGGAGCATCTACTGGCGCGAGGGGGAGGCTCGAGGTGGTCGGGAGTGCCGTGTCAGCGGTCGGGAGCACGTTGGCGTGCTCAGGCGCAAAATGGCCGCACCAGCAGCTTTTCCTCGCGTCCTCACGCGCCCACTTGTGTCTAGCGGCTGCTCAGGGGAGTAAACAATGTGGGAAAGGCATTGGATGCCCTGGGGCTTGCCAGGAGTGAGAGAGAGGTGAGAGAATGGGAGAAAAACTGTTGTCCAGAGAGAGAAAGTGAGGGTTTCACCTCCAAATAATTGAGCTGTGGGATAGCCATTGCTACTGGACGTGCAAGGGGACTAGGAGGGGCTGTGGTAGAAAGGAGAAGTCATGGAGATTAGTGGAAGGGGTCTAAATAGTGATTTTTGCAAAATGCCAGAAGGTGTTTGATGTTGGTTTGGGCAGGAATATGATTCCCATTTGTCATGAGGTTCCACAGGGTGAAATGACACATATAATTAGGGCCTTCCACCAATTTGGAGCTCAATAGAAGAAAGTTGACAATGCAACTTTGGTAAACCCTAGAATTTAGCAGAAAGGAACTTGTGTAGATTTAGTTGAGCAAATCACTTCTCCTTGATGCACCACTTGGTGTGGTGGCCTCATTTGGTCATGTGATCATGCTCACAAAAGTTGGTGTCAAGGAGAGAAAGTTGGTAATGCAAAGTTGTTCAAATATGGTTACGGACAGAAAGGGTTTTGGGGCACTTTGATCAAGTTAACTTGCTCTCCAACTTGTGCCATTTGGTCTAGATGAATTATTATACCATTTGAGCAAGTTCACAAGGTTTGAGAACATTTGGACATGTTTGGCAATGTAAAGTTGCTCAAACTTCAAAATGGGCAGAAATGGTTTTGAGAGGTTTTGATGATGCTATCTTGTTCTCCAAGTCATGAGACTTGGCAAGATCACCAAAATGTCATATGTGACATGGTAGAATTTTGTTGGAATATTTGGAGAATATTTCCTTTGTAAATATTTCAAAAGCTTGAAATATCCGAAAGGGTTTATGAGGGTTTGACCAATATTTTGAACATAACCATGTGTTGAAACTCTTATATATGGACAATATATGTCCTATGAGTTTCCCTAAATTTTGTCAAATATTTTGAAGCAATAAAATAATTTTCCCTATTAAAGACCATTTCTGGCCTTGATAAAAAGCTTTTAAATAAAATAGGAAAACAACTTTTAAAATTATATTTTTGTGGTTTCGGGTATCCTATATCTAATAGGAGTCAAATACATTTTAGAAAGATTTTTACTGCCCTTAATTAAGTACTTGCAAGTGCAAACCTCAATTCAGGGTTTTTGAAAAACTAATTTTAAAAATACTTTTGGCCAAATTATTTTTGTAAGAAAATACTTTTATGTCCTATACACATGGCATGATCATTGGCTCAAGGGTTTGGAGCAAGGAGATGAAGTATAGGAGTTGGAGGATTTATTTTATTCTTAGAGCACTTGCAAACAGCAGACAAGAATCAAATCAAGCAAAGTCCAAAACACTCAAAAGTTTTTGTCAAACCACATTTTAGCATGATTAAGAGCTTAAGTGCTGTGCCATGAAAATCAGGGTGTGACATAAGTACTTAAGCATTTCATGATCGGTATGTATGACAAACTCATGAGGTCTAAGATAATGTTCCCAAACATGTAGCACACGCAATAAAGCATACAATTCTTTGTCATAGATGGGATAGTTAAGTTGAGCACCGGAGAGTTTTTCACTTAAATATGCAATGGCTCGTTTTTCTTGAATAAAAACTCTGCCAATTCCGGTACCACTTGCATCACAATGAACCTCAAAAGTCTTCTCAAAGTTGGGTAAAGCAAGAATCGGAGCATGAGTAAGCAAAGATTTGAGCTCATCAAAAGCGGTAGATTGTAAAGGTCCCCAAATGAAAGGAGCATTTTTCTTACTCAAAGCATGCAAAGGTGTGGCGATGGTGCTAAAGTCTTTCACAAAGTGATGATAAAAACCCGCAAGGCCAAGAAAGCTATGCACATGTTGCAAATTGGTGGGTTGGGGCCAAGTTTTAATGGCTTCAATTTTAGATTCATCGACATGGACACCCTTGGAAGAAACAACGAAACCCAAGAAAACAAGCTTGTCACCACCAAATGTGCACTTTTTCATGTTGGCATAAAGATGTTCCTTGCGAAGAGTTTACAAAACAGCTCTACCATGATTTTGATGCTCTTTCATGGATTTGCTAAAAACAAGAATGTCATCAAAGTAAACCATAGCAAACACTCCAATGTAAGGACGAAGCACAAAATGCATCAGATGCATGAAAGTACCAGGAGCTTCCATAAACCAATAGGCATAACCAACCACTCGTACAAGCCAAATTTGGTTTTGAAAGCCTTTTCCATCCATCACCTTCTTGTATGCGGATTTTATAATAGCCACTTTTAAGATCAATTTTTGAGAAAATGGTGGCACCGCTAAGTTCATCAAGCATATCATCTAAGCGAGGAATGGGATGCCTATAACAAACGGTAATAGCATTGATGGGTCTACAATCCGAGCACATGTGAAAACTACCATATTGCTTGGGCACAAGTATAACTGGAACGGCACAAGGGCTTAAGCTTTCACGTACATGTTCCTTGTCGATTAGTTGTTGTACTTGCCGTTGGATCTCCTTAGTTTCTTCGGGGTTGAAGCAGTATGGAGCTTTGTTTGGTAGAGGTGATCCAGGGATGAGGTCAATTCGATGCTCAATGCCGCGTAGTGGAGGTAGTCCCGGAGGTAGCTCATCAGGGAAAACATCTTGGAATTCCTGCAAAAGAGAAGAGAACACCAAAGGTAGATCGTGAGAGGTGTTAGTTTTTGGTGCCTCATCCTTGCACACAAGGACAAACTACATAACACTCGATGGGTTCTCACACACTTCTCTCATCTCTCTTTTGGTGGCAAATAGGACGAAGTTTTTCTTGTTGCTCATCATGGAGACAGTCGGTTTTGGCTTGTGGCTCTCACTCTCTTTTGGGTGGATCACTTTCTCACTCTTCTCCCCATGATGGGTGGCTTGCTTGTCGGCTATCACTTGACTAGGAGACATAGGTCGTAGCACATATTCCTTTAGCACATATTCCTGCCCTTTCATCTTGAAGCTATAGTGATTGGTACGCCCGTTGTGGACGACGCCGCGGTCAAATTGCCATGGTCGACCAAGAAGGAGGTGGAAAACGGACATCGGGACGATATCACACTCCAAAGTGTCCTCATATGCGCCAATTTTGAAGGAAACTTGGACTGTATGCTCAACTTGTATAGTGCTGGAGTCGATTAGCCATTGGACTTTGTAGGGGTGCGAGAGCTTCATCTTGACCAATTGTATCTTGGAGCATAGTTCTTCACTTGCCAAGTTGTGACAACTACCTCCATCGATGATGACCTTGACGGACCTTCCATTGATGCCAGCCTTTGTGTGGAAGATGTGGCATCTTTGGTCTTCGTCTTGTTGATGTTAAAGGGTCAAGACTTTGGAGACAACGAGAGCGGGGCACGAATCCTCATCACAAAAGACTTGATTGTCTTCATCTTCGTTCACACGCCAGTGCATGGCCACTTGCTCAAGGGCTTCCATCTCCTCTTCACTCATGGAGTCATAGGTTCCATCATCGTTGAGGATCATGGTCCGCTTGTTGGTGCATTGGAAATACTTGTGGCCTCGGCCTTGAAGGATCTTGTCTTGACGGTCTCATCGGTTGGAGTAGATGATGAAGCGCACGGCTTGAAGTTGCTTGTAGGAGGAAGAGGACGACTTGAGGTTGTCAAAGCTTTCTTGTAACTTGACTTGTCGTCGTTGCTTGGAGATGGCTTGGTTGAGGTAGAAGTTGGAGAAGTCGTTGAAGCTTGGTTGTTGGAGAAGTCGTAGGTCTTGGATGATTACTTGGCGTACTTGAAGTCATCTTGCACTTGACGTTCCGCTTTGGTATCTTGATGCACGAGCTCAATAAGGTTGGAGTAGGGTTGGAAGTCGACAATCTTCTTGATGGGATGATTGAGGCCATTCAAGAAGCGTGCCATTGTTCGCTCATCATCTTCCATGACATTGGCTCGTGTCATGGCTATCTCCATTTCCTTGTAGTATTCTTCAACACTCTTTGTTCCTTTCTTGAGTAGTTGGAGCTTCTTGAAGAGGTCGCGGTTGTAGTGGGTGGGCACAAAACGTGCTCGCATGACATCTTTCATTTGAGCCCAAGTGGTGATTGGAGGTTCACCTCTTGCTTCTCAACGCTCAAGGACTTGTTCCCACCATATGAGCACATAGTCTTGGAACTCAAGTGATGCCATAGCGATCTTCTTCTCTTCCTCATAGTTGTGCAAACGAAAGATTTTGTTGACCTTCAATGCCCATGATAGGTACTCTTCGGGATCATTGCTTCCATTGAACTTGAGCATGGTGAATTTTAGCTTGCCGTAGCGTTGCTCTTCATTGTGTTGTTGTCAAGGGTGATGATGACACCCTTAACATGGAGGATAATCAACCTCATGTTGCTCTTGGCGTGGGGGATGACCATGATCAACTTGCTCTTGTTGAACTTGAGGTTGTGGTGGAGCTTGTTGACCTTGAGGAGGAGGTTGGGGAACTCGACGTTGCACTCTTGGTTGGTAGTTCCGCTCTTGGATTTCTTCTTGAAGTGCTTCCTCTTGGTTGCACCTATCACAGTTGCGCTTGGCAACGGCTCGACTTGATTCTTGAAGGGCACGTTGCGCCTCAAGAGCTTGTGCTTCATGTTTTTGTTGTTGAAGACGTTGAGCCTCAGCGTCTTGTTCCTCTTGATGTAGACACGCTCGTTCTTCCTCTTGGCGACATTGATGTTGTCATTCTTGAGCTTGTGCAAAAGGATCTTGGTGTGGTTGAGGACAAAGTACTTGCTCGTCGACTCGCTCTTGCCTATGATTGTCGTGTAGAGGATTGCGGGATGCATCACGGTCTTGACGCGGCTCGTCGAAGAGTGTTCGATAACGGCGTACTTGAGCCGGAGAAGGTGTCATCGGAGTGTCAACTTGAGCGGCTTCGTCTTGAGTATGAAGAAGTGGACGGAGGGCAGTTCACCAACAAGGCACGGATCTCATCCATTCTTGCATCATTCTCTTGCTTGTGAGTGTCGAGCTTGTTCTCGAAGTAGTCCCTTGTACGTTGCTCGGAGAGTCGCAAGTCGGTGGTGAGGTTGTCGATGCGGCCGGTCATTGCTTGTTGCTCTTGATGCAACGCTCGTTGTGCACCAAAGAGGTGGCTCTTGGTAACGAATGATGACATGTCGTCGTCTTGCTTGATGAAGAGTGGGTTGGTAGAAGACCTTGACCTATCCATCATTCCAAGCAAAATGTGAGTGGTAGAAGGAGAAGAACTTATACCAAATGTACCTTGACTAATGTTGAAGGTGGATCAAGAGCACTCAAATGCGGACAATGAAATAGCAAAATTGGTACCAATTCTTGTCGGTTCTCACACCTACACAAGTAAAAGCTTATGGTGGAGCTTGGTTAGGATGGTGGCACAAAATTTGATGCAATTGTTAGTGAGCTTCAATAATGTTGGAAAAGGTTCACAAATTTGCAATTGCAACAAGTAGACCAAGCAAGTAGTGGTGCACAGAAACACACACCCAAATAGATAAGTGGGATTGTGCAAACCAAAAATGAGCCAAAATGTGGAGTCCAAGAGAAATGCTCTTGTTCCACAATACTAGAGAAATGATGGCACGATTGCACAATAGGCAGATACGTAACTTGTGCACAACCTACTAAGAAAAAATGCAACTACCTCTATCCCAAGTATGCTATATGTATGGTATTTCAGTGATATGATCCAAGATGATTGGATATGACAATCTTAATGTAGTATGATGCTATGGTTCTTGCTTATAAGCTCTTTGCATATCTTTCCCTCTTTGCTTAAAAGCTTGGTTGGCTCTTCCACTTTTGAGCTCTTTTCTCATGCAAAACTTCACGAACCAATATAGCAATTGTGTATGCGATGACAACTTTGTGGCACAAAAGATGATACCAAGATATGCACCACTATGATATGGTATGTATGCTATGGAGTATGATCACTAATGTGCACAAGTCGCGTTGCCTGCAATACTCAAAGGCTACACTCGATGGGTAAGCAACGCAAAAGTAAGGCTATGTGGTTATCAATGCAATGGCATGGGATGATAAAGATGTCATCGAGGTTACCATCCTTGGCGATGATGAGTCCTTTGCGAAGATGAGCGGTGGAGATGATGTCGAACTGTACCTATTTAGCCGAAACACAATAGGACACGGGAACCACAAGCCAAAATCTCAAAGACCAAAACATGTCAAAATCGCCATAGGTGGAAAGGATAAGCGATGGTTGTGCTTGCAGAGAGTGGTGGTGGTATGTGGAAGTATGCGTAGCCACCGGGGCAAAATTGGGCGAAAAGTAGGCGGAAAACGGGGCGGTGGATGGAGTTGTTGTAGTTAGGGGCCGGATGTCCGGGCCAGGGGCTGGATGTCCGGGCCAGGGGCCGGATGTCCGGGACACCGGATGTCCGGGGGACACAGTCGGATGTCCGGGCGCCTGGATCGTGGCCGAACGAGATGAACTCCACGGGAAAAAGGGTAACTCCGTGGCAAAATTTGGACGATTTAGTGGATGGAAATTGCGGAGAAGATGGGGGAAAGCTAGATCCACACGTGGCAAAGCAGATCCGTGGATCAAATCCCACAAAACTTCATCACACCAACAAATCACAAAAAAATTAGGGCTATTTTTGTTGGGGATTTTCGGATTTAGGACAAAAACAACAAAATCAAGCGAGAAAACACGGGGTAGGGGCTCCAAAAACGTGATCAACCTGACTCATGATACCAAGATGATGTAGGGTAGAACCCTAGGGGCGATCTTTCACATTTGGAGAGGATCCCTACGAGGAACACGAAGAACACGAGGAGGGGAAGGAGAGAAAAACACGAGAGAACACTCAACCGACAAGAACTAAGTCACAGATGTGCTAGATCATCGAAACACAATAGAGGTACAAGATTCAAATCCAACAAGAGATGATACAAAGGGTAAGCCATTCTTCTTCGTGAGGAGGTCCTAAAGATGGTCTTCTCTGGATGGAGGTCTTGAATCCAGATGGATCTTCTCCGAAGAGGTGTCGGTCCCTCACGAGGAGTAGATCCGGATGGATGAGCGAGGCTCTATCTCACAAATGAGCTAAATCAATGCTAACCCTAGAAAGAGGACGAAGGAGGAGTATATATAGTCTAGGGGCGAAGGGGTACACGGGCCATGGCCCTTACACTGTTCATAGACAGGGGAGGCGGGATGTCCGGGCGCTCGCGAGGGGCCGGATGTCTGGGCTGTCGGGCCGGATGTCCGGGCTGGCCTGGCACCGTCTTGGATCTCCTCGGGCAGAGCTGGTCCGGATGTCTGGGCACTGGCTGGATGTCCGGGGCGACATGAAGGGCCGGATGTCCAGGGTCGCAGCCGGATGTCCGGGATGTCGGGGCAGGCTTCTGTACTCCCTGGATGGCTTGTCTGGATGTCCGGGCTGGGGGCGGATTTCTGGGGCAAAGGGCCAGATGTCCGGGCCCTGTGGCTTCGGTTGTAGATCCCTGGATGCGGGGTAGATATCCAGGGGGCGGATGTCCGGGGCCATGACCGCATCTCCGGGGCCTGGAAGCTGTCCTCGCCTTCTTCCATTGGTTCTCTTCTTCCGTGGACTTGGGGGCTTGACCATCTTCATGTGCATACTTGGGAGGGTCCTCTGGGTACCTAATCATGCACAACATTCCAGACTTAGGTAGTAGCCATGTCTCGAGAGAATCATATGATAAATCACTAAGGAGAGAAGTCACCTCGGTCTCGAGAGCTCTAGCTCGTGCTCTTGTCATGGGTCCTCTTGGTGCTTGGTGAGACGGTGGTAGGCCCATGGGGATGATCGTAGGAGGCTCCACATCAGGAAGGCAACAATGTTGTCGATGATAACACAAATCATCGAGGGGCAAGGATGGTATTTGTCATCATGAGTTCGATTGATATCCTGGAAGAGCTCAGAATATTGATGATGATCACGACACATTTGTCAAGAATTTTCATGAAGATGTAATCGATCAGCGATGACATCAAGCGAAAGGAATGGTGAAGCAAAAGGTTGTCGAAACCACAGATAAGATTGCAAGCTCAAAATTGAAATTGCCTTTCAAGACAACCAACATGATGTTGAAAGCTCGATGTAAGCTTAGTGTACTGTTGGCATTGTGTTTCGGGGATGAAAGACATAGATAGTACGGTCAAGCTTTAGTATGACGATGATGATATAGACAATCGACTGGGAATGACATGATTGAGTTCAGACTCGTAAGCAATGAAGATTGCTAAGAGTTGTTGAATCTAAATGCGGACTCGATTCAGTTATCAATGTCCTTTATTGTCTAACCACTCAGAATCCGAGAAAAACTGAAATTGGTGAGAAATAATACTTGATGAAGACTCATAATAAGCAACATGGTTCTGTGATATTATGGAAATACCAGAGGGTAATACTCGAAGGTTGAGCAGAATAGACGTTGGACAGGTGTATTGATCTGTAGTAGACAAGTACTTTAACTTGTCTGAGAATGAAATCATAGAAGAACATCATGGTCGGAACCACGATTGCAAAATACCAAATCCCATATATAAGATGAACTTTATACCAAGGGGATAATTAATTTTAGGAGAAGCTTCCATGGTAAGATCTACATCATGTCCATGGGCATGAACACAAAGTTCAAGGTCGACTCCCACTTCTTCAATGCATAACCTTTCATTCACCTCTTGTTTTTGATGAAGTTGTAAAATTTTATCTAGCAAAACACCAAAAGAGTATAACTCGTGAAAAACACTCAGGTTCACACGGATTAGGGAAGGCATAGGTTCAACCCATAGGGGCATCTTAGGATCATATACCACACACTTATAGAAGCAACAGATAACATCTCAACATAGAATACAAACGAAAATAATCAAATGATACCACATTGCCGAAGGCATTTGTAATAGGGGAAGAACTCACAAGGATTTTGAATATGCAGAACTGTCGCAATCCACCAAAGGATCTAGCACACCACTAAGGATCTAATGTGAGTAACGGTACTCAACCAGAAGAATAAATAATGCAAAGGCAACAAATTATGGATTTATATGAATAATTTGAGGCTTAAATACTAATGAATTGAGGTTTTCAGATCGGGGGAGGGGGATCAGAAGATAAGTTGAATAGAATAAGAATGACAATCAATTAGGGTTTAATTTGCCGAACCCCAGATCATGTCCGGAGTGACGTCTGAGCCAAAGGAAAGAATTCTAATTGTGACAGATGATTGCGAGCATTAACAAACATATCGAATCAAATGCTCAGAATGACGATGACAAAGGATGCTAATGAATATTGCTACACATATGGAAGTACCCATAGTGCAGGCAAGCAAGACTTTCCAGAGCAATAGGTTGCAGAGGATTCTCGGAAGATACGATAGTATTTCAAAGTGTCTTATGAAACGTATGAACAACTGGGATAAAAGGATACTTGATAAGTGCGAGGAATTATCCGTAGGGGTATTCATGTGGCAAAGAACTACAAGGCACTAGCACAAAGGATTTTTCAAAAGTCAAAGAATATTTTGATGTATCTTGTCATAACAATAGAAATTGGGAATGATTTATGTACGACAAGTGTATGTCATTATCCATATGGATATATCAGTGGTAGGGAATTGCAAAAGCAGTGGCACAAGGGTCTCAAGAAAACATCGAATAGTATCTTCGAAATCTTCTGATGAAGCAGATGATCATATTTAATGAAGGGCTCTCCAGGACTTAGCAAAATCTTTAACCCGAATAGAAGAGGGATCGAAATCCCTGAGTAAAGGAGAGGAATAAAAGATCCTAATACCACCCATTTGTGATGTGGGCCCGTAAGCCACACAACAATGCTAGTAAAATAGTTTTTCAAAGACTAGACTCAACTTCGACAAAGGAGTCGAAAAGGGGCTTCTTACAGGAAGTCAGCTCTGATACCAACTTGTGATGCCCAGACTTAACCCTGCACTATTCATACACGCAAATGTGCATGATCAAGATCAGAGACTCATGGGAAGATATCACAACACAACTCTAGACATAAATTAAAGTCGTACAAGCTTTATATTACAAGCTGGGGCCTCGAGGACTGGAATACGTAAGCTTGAATACAAACAAGAGTCAACGAAATCAATAATATCTTAGTACAGACATAAGGTAAACAAGTCTTCCATAAGAAGGCTGGCACAAAGAACAACAATGATCGAAAAAGCAAGGCCTCCTGCCTAGGAGCCTCCTAACAACTCCTGGTCATCGAATGGTCTCCACGTAGTAGTAGGCACCCTCGGGGTAGTAGTAGTCATCGATAGTGGTATTGATAACCCACAAGTATATGGGCTCGCAACAATTTTCGAGGGTAGAGTATTCAACCCAAATTTATATATTTGACACAAGGGGAGCCAAAGAATATTTGCAAGTATTAGCAGCTGAGTTTTCAATTCAACCACACCTAGAGATTAATTATGTGCAACAAAGTGATCAGTAGCAAAGTAGTATGATAGTTTTAATGGTAGTACCAACAGCAATAGTAACGGTAATAGTGATAGCAATGGTTTTGTAGCAAGTGGAATAGTGACAGCAGTAGTAACTTAGCAAGATCAATATGTAGGAAAATCGTAGCCATTGGATCAGCGATTCATTGGATGATATTCATCATGTGACAGTCATAACCTAGGGCGATACGACACTAGCTCCAGTTCGTAAATATAATGTAGGCATGTGTTCCATAAATAGTCATACATGCTTACGGAAAGAACTTGCATGACATCTTTTGTCCTATGCTCCCGTGGCAGCAGGGTCCTATTGGGAACTAAGGGGTATTATGGCCTCCTTTTAATAGAGAACCGGAACAAAGCATTAGCACATGGTAAATACATGAACTCCTCAAACTACGGTCATCACCGGGAGTGGTCCCGACTATTGTCACTCCAGGTTTCCGGATCATAACACGTAGTAGGTGACTATAACTTGCAAGATCAGATCTAGAACATGAATATAAAGGTGATAATATAAACGGTTCAAATCTAAAATCATGGCACCCGGACCTCAAGTGACAAGTATTAAGCATGGCAAAGTCATAGCAACATCAATCTCAGAACATACTAGATACTAGGGGTCAAGCCCTAACAAAACTAACTCGATTACATGATGAATCTCATCCAACTCCTCACCGGCCAGCGAGCCTACGAAGGAATTACTCACTCCCGATGGGGATCATCACGGAATTGGCGATGGAGAAGGGTTGGTGATGGCGAAGATCGAAGATCCCCTTCTTTGGAGCCCCAAACGGACTCCAGACCTGGCCTCCCGATGAAGAACAGGGGACGGTGGCGGCTATCTCGTGGAACGCAATAATTATTTCTCCCTGTTTTTTCTGGGAAAATAGGATTTTATAGAGTCGGTTTCAGGGTCTGCGGGGCCACCAGGTGGGGACAACCCACCTGGGCACACCCAGAGGGGGGTGGCGCACCCTGGTGGGTTGTGCCCATCCAGGTGCCCCCTCCAGTGGTTCTTGGCTCCAGAAATTCTCATTTATTGTAAAAAAATCCTCGCAAAGTTTCGTTCCATTCCGAGAACTTCTATTTCTGCACAAAAACAACAGCATGGTAGTTCTCCTGAAAACAGTGTCAGTCCGGGTTAGTTTCATTCAAATCATGCAAATTAGAGTTCAAAACAAGAGGAAAAGCGTTAGGAAAAGTAGATACGAGGGAGACGTATCAACTCCCCCAAGCTTAAACCTTTGCTTGTCCTCAAGCAATTCAGTTGATAAACTGAAAGTGAAAAAGAAAAACTTTTATGAACTCTTTTTCTCTTGTTTCCATAAATAAGCTTAAACAGCACCTAGGTTTTCAGCAAACATTATAACTAACCATGTCGAAAATAACTCTTAAAAATTATATTAACTCATATCAATAACATAATCAACTAGCGAGCAATAATAAGACATCTCAAACAGCAACACGTTGTTAAAACAACCATGATACAATATGATAATAGTGGTATTCGTTAGCCCTTTCTGAGACCACAAAACATAAATGCAGAGCACCCCCAAAGTTCAAGAAACAACTAAACATTGTATATCATGGTAGAAAAGATCCAGTCATGATGCACCCAACATTAGCTACACACAATGCATCAGCATGACATCGATGCTCTCAGGTTTTGGTGCTTTATTTGAGAAGGTGATGACACAACATAAAAGTAAATAGATAGTCCCTTCGTAGAGGGAAGCAGTGATTTGCAGAGGTGCCAGAGCTCAAGTTTTTAAAAGAAAGTAAATGAAATTTTGAGACATGCACCCTTCTTGTTTACTTCGCGACCATCAATATCTTCCATGCTAAACACATTAGTAGCGGTTCCCTAGCGATAAAGTAAAGGCTATTGCTCCATAGGAGTTTTTGTTTGATTATTTATAAGTTATTTTTGCAATTTGCGTCTGGGAATCCCTATCCGCCCCTTTTCTCGTGCAATGGTGAGTGAATAAACACCCATCCTGAAAATAACTCGCTTAGCATGGAAGATAACAACTACCTCCTGCCGCTCAATGAACAATCCAGGCACACAAAAAGGATATTTATTTGAAGTTTTTAGAGCTGGCACATGCAAATTTACTTAGGATGCAGGGTAATTCCATATAGGTAGGTATGGTGGACTCATCTGGAATAACTTGGGTTTTAGGTTTTTGATGTACAAGTGGAATTCCCACTTAGTACAGGCGAAGGCTAGCAAATTGGCTGAGAAGCGGCCAGCTAGAGAGCGACAACGGTCATGAACATGCATTATGCATAAGTAACATTGGATACTAGCATGAGTAGGATATGAACACCATGAACATAAATATCATAGAGGCTATGTTGGTTTTGATTCAACTACATGCATGAACATGTGCCAAGTCAAGCCACTCGAACATTCAAAGGAGGATACCATATCATCATACTACATCACAATCATTTTAATGCAATGTTGACATCCAAGATGAATCATTATCCACTCCTAGCTACTTATGCATGGCATGAGAAACTATAATATCTAATTGTCATTGCAAACATGTTTGATCATAATAGGCTGAATCATGGGTACTAGGTTAAACATATTTACAAAAACAGAACAAGTCGAGTTCATACCCATTTCTCTCTGCCACGGCCAGTTCATCGAATATCATCATTTATTGCCTTTCACTTGCATGGCTGAACGATTTGCAAATTAACATTGTGGACTAAGCTGGAATCTGCAAACATTCTATTCAAAAGGAGAAGACAATGTAATATGGGCTCTTTGTCAGATCAACGATGATGCGAATCAGAGCCACTCAACATTTTCATCATGGTCTTCTCCTTGGTATGAATCAACAATAATAAAAAAATCATAGAAACACACTGAATTTTTTTTTGAAGTTTTTGGTTTTTTGTAAACAAGCAAATAAAAAGGGAAAAGCAAAAACGAGAAAAAGTATTTACACGGGAAAGCTCCCAACAAGCAAAAGAAGAACAAAGAAATCTTATTTGGTTTTCTTTTTAGTGCTACAACAATTTAAACTAGGAAGAAAAATCAAAAAGAAGCAAGAAATATGTTTTTGTATTTTCTCAAAGTTTTTCAAACACACAATAAGAAAGCGGGAAAATAAATTTAACATGGATAATACAATGAAAAAGTGTGAACACCGACAACTGGAATGAAATGTGTGCACATGAATGTAATGTCGGTGCAAATGCGTACTCCCCCAAGCTTAGGCTTTTGTCCTAACTTGGTAATTGATGTAGGGCGGAACCCTAGGGGCCGATCTTTCACGTTTGGAGTGGATCCTACGGGGAACATGAAGAACGCGCGGAAGAACATGAGGGAAATCATGAGGGGAAATCAAGAGAAACACTCAACCGACACGAAATTGATCACACAAGTGCTAGATCATCGAGGCACAAAGTAACATGAGATCCAAAGTCAACAAGGGACGATACAAGAGTAACCGTTCTTCTCCGTGAGGAGGTCTTGATTGTCTTCTCCGGATGGAGGCCTTGAATCCGGATGGATCTTCTCCGAAGAGGTGCGGTCCCTCACGAGGAGTAGATCCAGTACGGATGAGCAATGCTCTATCTCAAATGAGCTATCACAATGCTAACCATAAAACGTAGGTGGGGATATATAGTCTAGGGCGAAGAGGGGTACATGGTCCTCGGCCCTTACATTGTTCGCAGACAGGGAGGACCGGATGTCCGGGCGTCGGGCCGGATGTCCGGTGGCTTGCGAGGGACCGGATGTCCAGGCTGAAGGGCTGGATGTCTGGGCTGGTGCAGATGGTCGTTCTATTCTCTAGATGGGCGACGCCAGATGTCCGGGCGGAGGGGCCGGATGTTCGGTGCTTTCGGAGGGGTCGGATGTCCGGTTGTCACATCCCTAGTTCTGGTATGCACTAGACTAGCCCTTCATGTGTGAATCATGTCTAAATTTTATTTAAGTTGAAATGGGGATTGCTCAAACCCTAGCACCAGATCAAATAAACTAGGTTCACATAAAAATATTCTCAATGAACCCAAAATGCTCTTAAGAAAAGTTCATTATTTTTGGATTGTTCTAGAACCTCCCCCAAAAATGGTGCACATTTTTCTAGGCCATTCTGGATTTTTGAATTAAATCGTATAGTATTTGCATTTGGGCATTTAAATGCTATTAAATATTTTAAATGCTCAAGTAATCCCAAACTGAAATGTTTACTGTAGGATATATTTCCAACAGTGGTCATGAGCAGTTGCATGATTTTTGGGATTGATTTAGTATTTTTAATAAAGCCACAAAGCTGCAGGAAAATAGAAAACAGTAATTAAAAGAGAAAGAGAGAGGACTAACCTGGGCTTTCTTACCTGGTGCTCCTGTAGCCCAACACTGTGCATAGCCGGCCCAGCCTAGCTCCACCTCCCCTATCGTCTTCCTCCTTTTGCCAGGAGGACGAAGGGCGTGTGCCCGACGCGCTCGCGCATGCGACGGCCACCTCCTGCTTGCCGGTTCGCCCTGGCCTTCCCTGGCATCGCCACGCGCCCCCCAGGCCCTCTCACTCTCTCTAGTGCCTTCCCCCTCCTCTGTTCCCTCTCTCGCACGCATCCGAGAGCGACCGCAGCCGCCGTTCGCTGCCACCGCACCCTGAGCCACCTCCTCGCCTCCCCGACGCATCCATCGGCCCCGCAGCGTCGCCCTCAAGCTCTCCGCCAACAAACACGACGCAGAAGCCCGTGATCGCCGCCCTCGACCTCGTTTTGAAGCTTGACGGCTGGAGATCGCCGTTGCCGCCCATCGCCCGAGCCTTCCCGAAACACGCCGACCGTCTCATCGTGATCTCCGTGAGCCCTGCACTGCTTTCACCCTAATTCTGTGGCCTAGTTCTCGCCATAGCCGCTGTTTCCGTCGAGGCCGAGAGTGCGCCGCCGCACGACCTCGTCGCCGACGAAGCTCCGGTGACCTATTGGTCCCGTGGGTGTTTCCGTTGGGTTCGTGAGCACGCGTAGAGTCCGTAGATGCAAACCGCTTGTCCTTCCGCACGCTGTGGCATCGAATCCGTCGGCGCTTGAGCTCCGGCCGCCACGACCTCGGCGCCGTCGTGGTTTCCGCCGCCCAAAGAAGTGCTGCTTGCACCGTTGGATGCTTGTGAGTTCGACTTCGCGTAGATGCCCTCGGCGCCCCAACCGCGCTCAGAAGCGCCACCGACCAACTCCGCGAAGCTTCCGCCATTTTGTGATCGCCGGCGTCACCACGACGTGGAGCCGGTTAGTTAGTGCTAATGACCACTATAAGCACCCCCATGAGCCACTGCCATGTGGGCCCCTGAGCTTAATTAGGTTAGTATAATTTTTCTGTTAGATTAGTGCTAATGCTGTGGACCCCACGTGTCAGCTTTGAGTCTGGCCCAGTCAGCGTTGACCGGTCCCACCTGTCATTCACTCAAGCCAGCCCTGAGTCACTGACCAATGGGCCCCAGATGTCAGGTTTGACCGGCAGCAGCGCCTGTTGACCTGCTGACGTCACAAGGACGATTAACTTACGCAATAAAGCATTTACTGGATTTATTTTTATATAGGAAATTCCAGAAAATGTAGCAAACTTCAAAAATTCATAGAAAATAATCTATAACTCAGATTGGAATAAGTTATATATGAAAAATGATTAGAAAAATCCAATCTATCCATCTGTACCATTTTCATGCATGTTAGAACAACTTTTGTTCACTGTTTAGGTCAAATCAATTAAATGGCATTTGAATAATTACATGTGGAGTTTGAATTTGAATCTTGTATTCAAACCAACTTCATTTAATCTGTTGCTAGTTGCATTAGCTCAAATTACAGCATATTGCCATGTCATGATCATGCATCATATTGTGCATTGCATTAATTGTGTTCTTCCTTGTTTGCCGGTGTTTGTCCCCTCTCGATAGACTTGGTTCCGACGATGAGTTCGATGACACCGATGAAGAACTATATTATCTTCAGAAGTGCCAGGCAAGCAAAACCCCCTTGTTCATTCCGATACAATCCTACTCTCTCGCTCCTGCTCTCTTTTACTGCATTAGGACAACAACGATTCAACTGTTACATGTTGCGGTAGTTGAACCCCTTTCCTCTGCATGACCTGTCATTGCCACAGTAAATAGATGAAACCCACTAGCATGAGTAGGAGTTGTTTGAGCCCTGATGTGCCTACTCATTCATGCTTGTTTGTCATGCCTGCTATTGCTTAGAGTTGTGTCAGGTCTGATTCATCGGGGATGAATTGGAATGTGGTGAACATGTCCTACTATTGAGAGCTAAGTGTGTGAACACGATTTGGTAAAGGTAGCGGTGAGAGGCCATGTAGGAGTACATGGTGGGTTGTTTCATTGTAGCCGTCCTCAGGAACTGAGTTCTGTGTTTGTGATCCATGAACAGTTACTACCACACATTGGGCTCCGGGCGCTCCAAGCTCTCTCGACTTATTAATCAACCTGATCTCTGTCCAGGAGTTGCAACTAGTTTCTGGTGTTTGTAGGTAGTGTTAGTAGTCTACCAAGTGGCACCCGGTACAGGTGGGCTTGGGACAGACTAGGCACATGTACACGGTGTACCAAGTGGCACCCGGATGGTGGGCTTGGGAACCCTGCTCACATCGTTTGGGGCCGTGAGCGACACCCCGGCCGGATCTCCTTGCAGATGGAACCCGAATAGGCGATAAACCTGGACTAGAGACTTGTGTGGTTAGTCAGGTCGTGGCCGACTCCCTCGCCAGGCTTCCGCTTGAAGGTTGCCGAGATACACGAGGTGTACATGGCGGTAAGTGGCGAGAGCGTGTGTGAAGAAGTACACCCCTGCAGGGTTAATATGATCTATTCGAATAGCCGTGTCCGCGGAAAAGGACTTCTAGGTTGCCTATACAGTTCATAGACAAGTGAAAAGTGGATACTCTAAAATGCGCAAGATAAGTGTGAGTGCTATGGATGGCGTTCTCGTAGGGAGACGGGAGCGGATCCATAGTGGTGTATTGATATGGTGAATATGTGGACTCGTGTGCGCCACCTCAAAAGAGTTACTTACAGTCGTAGTTCAGGTTAGCCCCCGAGTCAAAGCTGGCTTGCTGCAGTCAAACTCCACCGCCCCCTTGTTGATAATGATGCATATGTAGTTAGTTCTGATGTAAGTCTTGCTGGGTACATTTGTACTCACGTTTGCCTATTTTATGTTTTTGCAGAGAGACTTCAGTCTTGCTAGTAGTTCCGCTTGGACTTCGACGTTTAGCTTGTTACCTCAGCTACGATCTTGTTCCCTCGGCTGGATCTAGTAGATAGTCAGGCTTCTCAGCCTTTTTCATTTGTAGATGTCTGTACTCAGACATGTTGAGCTTCCGCTTGTGCTTTGACTTGTATGCTCTGAATGTTGGGTCATGAGACCCATGTTTGTAATATCTCGCTCCTCGGAGCCTATTGAATAAAATACTTGAGTTGTAGAGTCATGTTGTGATGCCATGTTGTATTTGCACATATCGAGCATATTGTGTGTATGTTATTGAAATGCTTGGTATGTGTGGGATCTGACTATCTAGTTGTTTATCCTTAGTAGCCTCTCTTACCGGGAAATGTCTCCTAGTGCTTCCACTGAGCCATGGTAGCTTGCTACTGCTCCGGAACACTTAGGCTGGCCGGCATGTGTCCTTCTTCGTTCTGTGTACATCCCTTCGGAAAATGTCACGCGATGAATACCAGAGTCTGTTAGCCCGCTACAGCCGGTTCACGGAGTCCTGCTAGCCGAGTGCTACAGCCTGATTCACTCGCGATGACCGACACGTTCGATGTTGGGTCATGGATGCTGTCCTCGTAAGTTTGTGCCACTTTGGGTTTACGACTAGCCATGTCAGCCGGGCTCCTTATCATATGGATGCTAGCGACACTATCATATACGTGTGCCAAAAGGCGCAAACGGTCCTGGGCAAAGGTAAGGCGACACCCGTGGGAATACCGTGTGTGAGGCCGCAAAATGATATGAGGTGTTACATGCTAGATCGATGTGGCATTGAGTCGGGGTCCTGACACCGGTGAGGCAGCCGGATGTCTGGGTTGTCAGGGCAAGCTTCTGTGCTCCCTGGATGGCGCCTCCGGATGTCCGGGCTGGAGGCCGGATTTCCGGTGCGGAGGGCTGGTTGTCCGGGCTGGTCGCCGGATGCTCGGTGCATGTAGCTTCTTCGGCAGATCCCTGGCCATATAGATCTCCAAGGGCCGGATGTCCGGGGGAATGGCTAGATGTCTGGTGCCTGGAAGCTGTTCTCGCCTTCTTCCGTTGGTTCTCTTCTTCTGTGGACTTGGGGTCTTGACCATCTTCACGTACATCGTCGGGAGGGTCCTCTTGGTACCTAATCATGCACAACATTCCGGACATAGGTAGTAGCCATGTCTCGAGAGGATCAAATGAGATATCACTAAGGAGAGAAGTCACCTCGGTCTCGAGAGCTCTAGCTCGTGCTCTAGTCATGGGTCCTCTTGGTGCTTGGTGAGACGATGGAAGGTCCATGGGGATGACCGAAGGATGCTCCGCATCATCTCCCCCCCCCCCCCTTGGGAAAGATCCGACCTCGGATCGAAATCCTCATCACCATGGTACGGGGAGAGATCGGAGACGTCGAAGATGTCGCTCACGTTGTACTTGTCGTGTGGGAGATCGGTCTTGTAAGCGTTGTTGTTGTAGCGAGCTAGCACCTTGAAGGGTCCATCGGCTCGAGGGAGAAGTTTGGACTTGCGTTTGTTGGGGAAGCGGTCCTTGCGAAGGTGTAGCCACATGATGTCTCCAATGTTGAATATCATGGGATGCTTGTTGATGTTGAGCTTGGTCGCGAGTCATTGTACTTGGCGCTCGATGGTGTGCCTTGTATCTTCATGCATCTTGTTGATGTAGCTTGCACGGGCACTTGCGTCGAGGTTGGTGCGCTCTTGTAGAGGAAGGGGTAGAATGTCCAATGGGGACAACGGGTTGAAGCCATAGACAACCTCGGTGGGGGACTTACCAGTAGTCGAATGTCTTGCTTGGTTGTAGGCATACTCGACGATGGGTAGACACTCCTCCCACTCCTTGATGTTCTTCTTGATCAACACGCGAAGTAGAGTGGAGAGCATACGATTCGTCACCTCCGTTTGGCCGTCGGTTTGAGGATGGTATGCGTATGAGAACAAGAGCTTGATTCCGAGCTTGGCGCATAGCGTCTTCCAAAAGTAACTCAAGAACTTGACGTCGCGGTCGAAGATGATTGTCTTTGGTACTCCATGGAGGCGCAAGATTTCCCTACAAAAGAGATTTGCAACGTGTGAAGCATCATCTATCTTATTGCAAGGAATGAAATGTGCCATCTTAGAAAATCGGTCCACAACAAAAAACATGGAATCCTTTCCATTTTGAGTTCTAGGCAAACCAATTACAAAATCCATGCTAATGTCTTCCCAAGGTTGATAAGGAATAGGAAGAGGCATGTAAAGACCATAGGATTGAGCTATAGACTTAGCTTTGCGACATGTAGAGCATCTATTGGAAAAGCGTGAGACGTCGCGGAACATCTTGGGCCAAAAGTAGTTCTAAGAGAGCGTGGCGAATGTCTTGTCGCGTCCAAAATGTCCCATGAGTCCGCCTCCATGAGCCTCTTGCAAAAGGAGCAAACGAAGAGAAGACTCGGGAATGCATAGTTTGTTAGCTCTCATAAGATAACCATCCTTGATGTAATATTGTTCCCAAGATGTATGAGTCAAACACTTTGCGTAAGGAGTAGCAAAAGATGGATCATTAGCATACAAGTCTTTTATGTGCTCAAAGCCAATAACATTCAACTCAAGTTTAGTGACAAGCGTGCATATGCGTGAAAGTGCATCCGCAACTACACTTTCATTACCCTTAATGTACATGATCACATAGGGGAAAGATTTAATAAATTCACTCCATTTGGCATGACGCTTGTTCAACTTAGTTTGACCTTTTAAGTACTTAAGCATTTCATGATCGGTATGGATGACAAACTCATGAGGTCGAAGATAATGTTCCCAAACATGTAGCACACGCACTAAGGCATACAATTCTTTGTCATAGATGGGATAGTTAAGTTGAGCACCGGAGAGTTTTTCACTAAAATATGCAATGGCTCATTTTTCTTGCATTAAAACTCCGCCAATTCCGGTACCACTTGCATCACAATGAACCTCAAAAGTTTTGTCAAAGTTGGGCAAAGCAAGAATCGGAGCATGAGTAAGTAAATACTTGAGCTCATCAAAAGCGGTGGATTCCAAAGATCCCCAAACAAAGGAGCATTCTTCTTACTCAAAGCATGCAAAGCAGCAGCAATAGTGCTAAAATCTTTCACAAAGCAACGGTAAAAACCTGCAAGACCAAGAAAGCTACACCCCTGTTGCAAATTGGTGGGTTGGGGCCAAGTTTTAATTTCTTCAATTTTAGATTCATCAACATGGGCACCCTTGGAAGAAACAACAAGACCCAAGAAAACTAGCTTGTCAACACCAAACATGCACTTTTTCATGTTGGCATAAAGACGTTCCTTGTGAAGCATTTGCAAAACTGCCCTAACATGATTAATATGCTCTTTCGTGGATTTGCTAAACAGAAGAATATCATCAAAGTAAACCACAACAAAGACTCCAATATAAGGTCGAAGCCCAAATGCACAAGGCGCATGAAAGTACTGGGAGCTTCCGATAAACCCATAGGCATAACCAACCACTCGTACAAACCGAATTTGGTTTTGAAAGCGGTTTTCAACTCATCGCCTTCTTGTATGCGGATTTGATGATAGCCACTTTTAAGATCAATTTTTGAGAAAAAGGCGGCACCGCTAAGTTCATTAAGCATATCATCTAAGCGAGGAATGGGATGTCTATAACGAATGGTAATAGCATTGATGGGTCTACAATCAGAACACATGCGATAACTTCCATCTTGCTTTGGAACAAGTATAACCGAAATGGCACAAGGGCTTAGGCTTTCACGTACATGACCGTTGTCGATTAGTTGTTGTACTTGCCGTTGGATCTCCTTAGTTTCTTCGTGGTTGACACGGTATGGAGCTTTGTTTGGAAGGGGCGCTCCGGGGATGAGGTCGATTCGATGCTCAATGCCTCGTAGAGGAGGTAGACCCGAAGGTAGCTCATCGGGGAAAACATCTTGGAATTCCTGCAAAAGAGATTGAAACACTAAAGGTAGCTCGTGAGAGGTGTTAGTTTTTGGGTCCCCATCCTTGCACACAAGGACAAAGTGCATAACACTCGATGGGTTCTCACACACTTCTCTCATCTCACTTTTTGTGGCAAATAGGACTGGGTTTTTCTCTGTAGGCGAAGAGGCGCTCAAGTTTGGCTTGTGGCTCTCACTCACTTTTTGGTGGATCACTTTCTAACTCTTCTCTCCATGATGGGTGGCTTGTTTGTCGGCTATCACTTGACTAGGATACATAGGTCGTAGCACATATTCCTTTCCATTCATCCTGAAGCTATAGTGATTGGTACGCCCGTTGTGGATAACTCCATGATCGAATTGCCATGGTCGACCTAGAAGGAGGTGGCAAACGGACATCAGGACGACATCACACTCCAAAGTGTCTTCATATGCACCAATTTTGAAGGAGACTTGGACCGTATGCTCAACTCGTATAGTGCTGGAGTCACTTCGCCATTGGACTTTGTATGGGTCCGGGTGCTTCATCTTGACCAATTGAAGCTTGTAGCATAGTTCTTCACTTGCCAAGTTGTGGCAACTACCTCCATCGATGATGACCTTGACGGACCTTCGATTGCTTCCGGCCTTTGTGTGGAAGATGTGGCATCTTTGGTCTCCTTCTTGTTGATGTTGAAGAGTCAAGACCTTGGAGACAACGAGAGCGGGGCTCAAATCCTCATCAGAGAAGACTTGATCATCTTCATCCTCATTCACTCGTCGGTGCATGGCCACTTGATCAAGGGCTTCCATCTCCTCGTCACTCATGGAGTAATAGGTTCCATTGTCATTGAGGATCATGGTGCGCTTGTTTGTGCATTCATAAGACTTGTGGCCTCGGCTGCCGCAAGTGAAACACTTGAAGGAGCTTGTCTTGACGGTCTCATCGGTCGGTGTAGATGATGAAGCACGCGGCTTGTAGTTGCTTGTAGTAGGAGGAGGATGACTTGAACTTGTCAAAGTTTTCTTGTAACTTGACTTGTCGTCGTTGCTTGGAGAAGGCTTGGTTGATGTAGAGGTTGGAGGAGTTGTTGAAGCTTGGTTGTTGGAGAAGCCGTAGTTCTTGGAAGAGTACTTGGCATACTTGAAGTCATCTTGCACTTGACGTTCCGCCTTTGTAGCTTGATGGACGAGCTCAATGAGGTTGGAGTAGGGTTGGAAGTCAGTGAACTTCTTGAATAGGATGATTTAGGCCATTCAAGAAGCGTGGCATACTTTGCTCATCATCTTCCGTGACATTAGCTCGAATCATGGCTATCTCCATTTCCTTGTTGTATTCTTCAACACTCTTT
Source organism: Aegilops speltoides (assembly GCA_021437245.1). Lineage (NCBI taxonomy): Eukaryota > Viridiplantae > Streptophyta > Magnoliopsida > Poales > Poaceae > Aegilops > Aegilops speltoides. The sequence goes on from CM038144.1 coordinate 166,446,856, forward strand.
GTTCCTTGCTTGAGGAGTTGGAGTTTCTTGAAGAGGTCGCGGTTGTAGTATGTGGGCACAAAACGTGCTCGCATGACTTCCTTCATTTGAGCTCAAGTGGTGATTGGAGGTTCACCTCTTGCTTGTCGGCTCTCAAGGACTTGTTCCCACCATATGAGCACATAGTCTTGGAATTCAAGTGATGCCATAGAGATCTTATTCTCTTCCTCATAGTTGTGCAAACAAAAGATTTTGTCGACCTTCAATGCCCATGATAGATACTCTTTGGGATCATTGCTTCCATTGAACTTGGGCATTTTGAATTTGAGCTTGCCATAGCGTTGCTATTCATTGTGTTGTTGGCGATGGTGATGATGACACCCTTGACGGTGAGGCTAATCATCCTCATGTTGCTCTTGGCGTGGAGGAATTCCATGATCAACTTGCTCTTGTTGAACTTGAGGTTGAGGTGGAGCTTGACGAGCTTGTGGAGGAGCTTGAGGAACTTGATGTTGCATGCGCGGTTGGTAGTTCCTCTCTTGGATTTCTTCTCGAAGGGCTTCCTCTTGATTGCGCCGTTCGCGATTGCGGTTGGCGATGGCTCGACTTGATTCTTGAAGGGCACGTTGCGCCTCAAGAACTTGCGCCTCACGTTATTGTTGTTGAAGACGTTGAGCCTCGGCGTCTTGTTCCTCTTGGTGTAGAAGCGCTCGTTCTTATTCTTGGCGCCATTGCCGTTGTCGTTCTCGAGCTTGAGCAAAAGCGAATTGGTGTGGTTGAGGACGAGGTACTTGCTCATAGACTTGCTCTTGTGAATGCTTGTCGTGTAGCGGGTTGCGAGATGCATGACGGTCTTGACGCGCGGCTCGTCGAAGAGTGTTCGATGATGGTGAGTCGGAGAAGGAGTCATGGGAGTGTCGACTTGAGTGGATCCGTCTTGAGTATGACGATGTAGAAGGAGGACGGTTCACCAACAAAGCACGGATCTCATCCATCCTTGCGTCGTTCTCTTGCTTGTGCGCATCGAGCTTGTTGTCGAAGTAGTCCTTGGTACGTTGCTCGGAGAGTCAAAAGTCGGTGGCGAGGTTGTCGATGCGTTCGTTCATAGCTTGTTGCTCTTGATGCAACGCTCGTTGTGCACCAAAGAGGTGGCTCTTGGTGACGTATGATGACATGTCGTCATCTTGCTCGTGAAGAGTGGGTTGGTAGAAGTACTCGGCCTATCCATCATTCCAAGCAAAAATGTGAGTGGTAGAAGGAGAAGAACTTATACCAATGTACCTTGACCAATGTTGACGATGAATCAAGTTCACTCAAATGCGGACAATGAAATAGCACTGTTGGTACCAATTTTTGTCAGTTCTCACACCTACACAAGTAAAAGCTTATGGTGGAGCTTGGTTAGGATGGTGGCACTGAAAGTGCAACTATCCCTAGGTAGTTTTGGTAATTCATAACAACATATAGCTCATTGAGCTAATGATATTCCAAGACTATTATTTCAGGAAAGCTCAATGAATGGCATGGCATGGATGATGAAAGTGGATCCCTCAAAATACTAAGGACAAAGGATTGGCTCAAGCTCAAAAGCTCAAGACTCTTCATTTTATATTTTAGTGATCCAAGACCACATTGAGTCTATAGGAAAAGCCAATACTATCAAGGAGGGATGAGGTGTTGCTTAATGAGCCTCTTGCTTCATGTGCTTTATGATATGCTCCAAAACCCTCCGCTACTTTCCCACATCCACAAATGACCTAAACCCAAAGCCAAAATTGGTCACACCGATTCTTCCTATCCGGTGCCACCGATTCCAAAAGTCATAGCCACTGCCACAAACCCTAAGCAAATCGGTCTTACCGATAGGGATCTCGGTCTCACCGAGATGGGATTGTAATCTCTCTGTTTCCCTTCATAATGTTTCGGTCTAACCGAAGTGAGTGATCGGTCCCACCGAGATTGCAATGTAAACTCTCTTTTTCCCTTTTGTTACATTTCGGTCTCACCCAAAAGAGCAAATCGGTCCCACCGAGTTTACTTGACCAACTCTCTGGAAAGCTTATTACCAAAATCGATCTTGCCGAGTTTGTGTAATCGGTCTTACCGAGATTATGTTATGCCCTAACCCTAACCGAATCGATCTCACCGAGTTGCATGTCAGTCCCACCAAAAATCACTAACGGTCACTAGGTTTACTAAATCGGTCCGACCAAGTCTATTGAATCGGTCCCACCGAGTTTGGTAAATTGTGTGTAATGGTTAGATTTTGTGTGGAGGCTATATATACCCCTCCACCTCCTCTTCATTCGTGGAGAGAGCCATCAGAACAAACCTACACTTCCAACTTACCATTTCTTAGAGAGAACCACCTACTCATGTGTTGAGGCCAAGATATTCCATTCCTACCATATGAATCTTGATCTCTGGCCTTCCCCAAGTTGCTTTCCACTCAAATCTTCTTTCCACCAGATCCAAAACTACGAGAGAGAGTTGAGTGTTGGGGAGACTATCATTTGAAGCACAAGAGCAAGGAGTTCATCATCAACGCACCATTTGTTACTTCTTGGAGAGTGGTGTCTCCTAGATTGGCTAGGTGTCACTTGGGAGCCTCCGACAAGATTGTGGAGTTGAACCAAGGAGTTTGTAAGGGCAAGGAGATCGCCTACTTCGTGAAGATCTACCGCTAGTGAGGCAAGTCCTTCGTGGGCGACGGCCATGGTGGGATAGACAAGGTTGCTTCTTCGTGGACCATTCGTGGGTGGAGCCATCCGTGGACTCGCGCAACCGTTACCCTTCGTGGGTTGAAGTCTCCATCAACGTGGATGTACGATAGCACCACCTATCGGAACCACGCCAAAAACATCCGTGTCTCCAATTGCATTTGAATCCTCCAAACCCTTCCCTTTACTTTCTTGCAAGTTGCATGCTTTAATTTCCGCTGCCTATATACTCTTTGCATCCTTGCTTGAATAGTGTGATGATTGCTTGACTCTAAAATTGGAAAAAGGTTAAGTTTTTAATTGGTCAAGTAGTCTAATCACCCCCCCCCCTCTAGACATACTTCAAGGTCCTACAGGCACAAAATTCGATGCAATTGTAAGTGAGCTTCAATAATGTTGGAAAAGATTCACAAATTTGCAAATGCAACAAGTAGACCAAGCAAGTGGAGGTACACGGAAACACACACACAAATAGATAAGTGGGATTGTGCAAACCAAAAGTGAGCCAAAATGTAGAATCCAAGAAAATGCTCTTGTTGCACAATACACGAGAGATGCTAGCATGATTGCACAAAAGGCGGATACGGAACTTGTGCACAACCTACTAGGCAAAAATGCAACGATCTCTATCCCAAGTATGTTATATGTATGGTATTTCAATGCTATGATCCAAGATGATCGGATATGACAATCTTAATGTAGTATGATGCTATGGTTCTTGCTTATAAGCTCTTTGCTTATCTTTCCTCTTTGCTTAAAAGCTTGGGTGGCTCTTTCACATTTGAGCTCTTTTCTCATGCAAAACTTCACAAACCAAGATAGCAATTGTGTATGCTATGAAAACTTTGTGACACAAAAGTTGATGCCAGGATATGCACCACGATGGTATGGTATGTATGCTATGGAGTATGATCACTGATGTGCACAAGTCACGTTGCCGGCAATACTCAATGGCTAGTCTTGATGGGTAAGCTACGCAAATGTACGGCCATGTGGTTATCAATGCAATTGCAAGGTATGACAAAGATGTCGTCGAAGTTACCGTCCTTGGCGATGATGAGTAGTCGGTGGAGATGAGCGGTGGTGTTGTTGACGTTGAACCGTACCTATATAGCCGAAACATAATAGGACACGGGAACTGAAACCCAAAATCTCAAAGACCAAAACGTGTCAAAATCGACATAGGAGGTAGCGATGAGCGGTGGTGGTGCTTGTGGAAAGCGTTGGGGGTATGCAGAAGTAAGTGTGGGCACCGGGGCAAAATTGGGCGAAACTATGCGGAAATGGGCACGGGGGATGGAGTTGCTGCTGCCAGGGGCCGGATGTCCGGGCCAGCTGCCGGATGTCCGGGATGCCGGATGTCCGGTGGACACGGGCGGATGTCCGGGCTCCTAGATCGGGGGCAAACTCGAAGAACTCCACGGGAAAAATTGCAACTCCGGGGCAAAATTCGGACGAATTGGTGGATGGAAATCGCGGGAGAGATGGGGAAAAACTAGATCCACTCGATGCAAAGCAGATCCGTGGATCAAATCCAACAAAACTTCATCACACCAACAAATCACAAAAAAAAATTGGGGGCTATTTTTGGTGGGGTTTTTCGGGTTTAGGACGAAATCAACAAAATCAAGCTAGAAACCACGGGGTAGGGGCTCCAAAAACATGATCAACGTGGCTCATGATACCAAGATGATGTAGGGCGGAACCCTAGGGGCCGATCTTTCACGTTTGGATTGGATCCTACAGGGAACACGAAGAACGCGTGGAAGAACATGAGGGAAATCATGAGGGGAAATCAAGAGAAACACTCAACCGACACGAAATTGATCACTCAAGTGCTAGATCATCGAGGCACAAACTAACATGAGATCCAAAGTCAACAAGGGACAATACAAGAGTAACCATTCTTCTCCGTGAGGAGGTCTTGATTGTCTTCTCCGGATGGAGGCCTTGAATCCGGATGGATCTTCTCCGAAGAGGTGCTGTCCCTCACGAGGAGTATTTCCAGTACGGATGAGCAATGCTCTGTCTCAACTGAGCTATCACAATGCTAACCCTAAAACGTAGGTGGGGATGGAGTATATAGTCTAGAGTTGAAGAGGGGTACATGGGCCTCGACCCTTACACTGTTCACAGACAGGGAGGACCGGATGTCCAGGTGTCGGGCCGGATGTCCGGTGGCTCGCGAGGGACCGGATGTCCGGGCTGAAGGGTCGGATGTTCAGGCTGGTGCAGATGGCTGTTCTGTTCTCTGGATGGGCGATGCCGGATGTCCGGGCGGAGGGGCCGGATGTCCGGTGCTTCAGGAGGGGCCGGATGTCCGGTGAGGCAGCTGGATGTTCGGGCTGTCGGGGCAAGCTTCTGTGCTCCTTGGATGGTGCCTCCGGATGTCCGGGCTGGAGGCCGGATTTCCGATGCGGAGGGCCGGATGTCCGGGGCCTGTAGCTTCTTCGGCAGAGCCCTGGCCATGTAGATCTCCAGGGGCCGGATGTCCGGGGGAATGGCCGGATATCCGGTGCCTGGAAGATGTTCTTGCCTTCTTCCGTTGGTTCTCTTCTTCCGTGGACTTGGGGTCTTGACCATCTTCACTTACATTGTCGGGAGGGTCCTCTTGGTACCTAATCATGCACAACATTCCAGACTTAGGTAGTAGCCATGTCTCGAGAGGGTCAAATGAGATATCACTAAGGAGAAAAGTCACCTCGGTCTCGAGAGCTCAAGCTCGTGCTCTAGTCATGGGTCCTTTGGTGCTTGGTGAGACGATGGAAGGTCCATGGGGATGACCGAAGGATGCTCCGCATCAGTAATCAATCAGTAGCCTGCGTAATGGTCGGAGTAGTAGCTCACGGAGGCTCTCGGTGCGGATGCCTCAGCCTGCCGTGCAGCCACGACCGCTGCATTATGAGCTCGGGCATCGCTCTCAAGAACATAATATCTTCCCCTCTTGTGAACATTAAAGAGAGCAGGTGCAGGAAAATATGTGTCCACCACAGAGTCCTTATTAAACAGTAATTTATAAGTGAAATTATGGGGATCACCTCTAAGGATCTTATGACGTTTCATAGCATTAGTCTAGGTACTGCGTGGGTAAAATAGGGTCATAAGGTTAAGGTTAAACACCCAACTCCTTTGCTAATCATGTGGCATAAATTCCACCATAAAAATATCCACTACCAGCATTGTGTTGCAATCTACGTGCAACAATCGTTCCAAGATTATAACTTTTGTCACCGGTGAGAGCGGTGCGTATGAGGATCAAGTCTGGAGCACAAAGTGTACTACAATCTTGTTTGCCTACAATACATTTTCCATTAAATAATGCAAAGTACTGGATTGCGGGGAAATGAATGCTCTTTATTCTACCTTGCGTCACTCCTCTAGTCTCACCATAGCAAAGACTAGTCAAGAATATCTCAAACTCAGACCTTGGTGGTTCATCGAGCGAACCCCAGAATGGGATTTTGCAGTGGTGAGTGAATCTCTCTAAAGATATGGTAAATGGATTTTCATACAATTTAAATGACACCCTAGACTCACGGGGATGGAATTTATATCCTTTGACAAATGATTCAGTGAGAGTGAGGTGTTGGTTGCACTTATCTGAAATGTAGGGACCGAGATCAGCATTGTGAACGTATTGCTCAAATTCCTCCTTAATGCCCATATAATCATTGCATGGCCATAAGCATGTTTTGGTGGCGGCATCTTGTATGGAACTTTCACTTGGTTCAACATAAGACCTACGAGCGGAGCTGCTACTAGAAGATGCCTCCGAGGATCTCCTCCTCGAAGAACTCCTTCCAAAAAGGTTCATCATATTCGCGTACAATTTTCTAAAAAATTTGGGTCACAAATTTTTATCAACAAACTTTACAAGAATGATAGCAACTACTCATAGGGATGTATAGAGGCCATAGCAAGCATTCAAACTACTTAGAACTCTAAGAATCAACATGCAAGCTCATCTACAGCAGCACCAAGAGTATCTAATTATTCTAAATATAAACCACTAAAGCAAAAAACTAATTGGACACACGGAAGAGTCACATACCAAGCAACAATCCCCCAAAATAGTTTCGAAAATGGAGCTTCGAGCAAGGAGATCGAAATCCGTGGGTTTGAGAGCAAGAAACGAAAGAGTGAGCAACGGTGATTTTTTTCTGGAGGTAGGTGATGATGTGGGATGAAGAGATAAGTGAGGGGGCCCACATGGGGACCAAACCCACCAGGGCGTGCCTGGGGGTCCTGACGCGCCCAGGTGAGTTGTGTCCACCTGGTGCACCTCCCTGTGATATTATTTGCACCAGAAATTATTAAATATTCAGAAAAAATCGTATTAAATTTTCAGAGCATTCTGAGAACTTTTATTTTTGGGCCATTTTTTATTGTACGGAAAACTCAGAAAATACATAAAGCATGGCATTTTATTTTATTTAACTAATAAAAACAAAAAACAAAAGGTAGGGACAAAAGGTAGTGCTCACTAAATTCATCAACTTCATACCACCAAAAATGATCCATTAATAAGATTGATCAAGTCTTATTAACAACCACTGAGGGAGTCCTGGACTAGGGGGTGTCCGGATAGCCGAACTATCATCTTTGGCCGGACTCCAAGACTATGAAGATACAAGATTGAAGACTTCGTCCCGTGTCCGGATGGGACTTTCCTTGGCGTGGAAGGCAAGCTTGGCGATACGGATATGTAGATCTCCTACCATTGTAACCGACTCTGTGTAACCATAGCCCTCTCCCGTGTCTATATAAACCGGAGGATTTTAGTCTGTAGGACGAACAACAATCATACCATAGGCTAGCTTCTAGGGTTTAGCCTCCTTGATCTCGTGGTAGATCTACTCTTGTACTACCCATATCATCAATATTAATCAAGCAGGAGTAGGGTTTTACCTCCACCGAGAGGGCCCGAACCTGGGTAAAAACATCGTGTCCCTTGTCTCCTATTACCATCCGCCTAGACGCATAGTTCGGGACCCCCTACCCGAGATCCACCGGTTTTGACACCGACATTGGTGCTTTCATTGAGAGTTCCTCTGTGTCATCACCTATAGGCCCGATGGCTCCTTCGATCATCAACAACGACGTGTCCAGGGTGAGACTTTTCTCCCCTGACAGATCTTTGTATTCGGCGGCTTTGCACTACGGGCCAATTCGCTTGGCCATCTGGAGCAGATCGAAAGCTACACCCCTGGCCATCAGGCCAGATTTGGAAGTCTGAACTATACAACTGACATCCGCGGAGACTTGATCTTCGACGGATTCGAGCCACAGCCGAGCGCGCCGCACTGTCATGATGGGCATGATTTACCTCTGCTGCCGGACAGTGCCCTGGAGGCCGCACAAGAGTCCGCTCCGACCCTTAGCTCGGAGCCGACTGCGCCGATCGAGGATAGGTGGCTGGGCACCGCCTCGGGGGCTACTACCTCTACGGTGATAGAGCCGAATACAAATCCTGTCCCTTGTGAAGCTCGTGACTCCAAGGTGCCGGACTCCTCTCCGGACCCCGAACCTTCCGCGCCCCTGCCAATCGAACCCGATTGGGCGCCGATCATGGAGTTCACCATTGTGGACATCTTTCAGCACTCGCCCTTTGGTGACATCCTGAATTCGCTAAAGTGTCTCTCTTTTTCAAGAGAGCCCTGGCCGGATGATGGTCAGGACGGTTGGGATGCAGACGACAAAGAAATTCAAAGCCCACCCACCACCCACTTCGTAGCCACTGTCGATGACTTAACAGACATGCTATACTTCGACTCCGAAGACATCGACGGTATGGACGACGATGCAGGTGACGACCAAGAACCAGCGCCTACAGGGCACTGGAAAGCCACCTCAACTCATGACGTATATATGGTGGATACCCCTAAAGGAAGCGATAACGAGGAACAACGGGACGCCGCGAAATACAATTCCCTCAAAAAGCAGTGAAAACAGTGACGTAAGCGCCGCTCAAAGCCCCGCCTCGACAAAGACAGCACCCACACAGACCCAGCCATAGAGCAGGGCGAACCGGAGGACGACGAACATGCCCTCGAGCAACCATCCGAACAAGATAACTTGGATAGAAAATCCGTCCCCGGCGAAGATAACAGTCCGGACGATCTCACGCCGGACACATTGTTGGAGCAGCAGAACCTCCACAAAAGGCTTATCGCCACTGCACGTAGTCTGAAGAAGCAGAAGCGGAAGCTCAAAACAGTGGAAGACGCACTCAGAATGAGATGGAGCAAGGTACTCAACACCGCAGACAAATATGGCGATAGTCGCCAAACAAAGAGCTACCCAAAGCGCAAACTACTGCCCGAATTTGACGAGGAGGCCGTAGGGCCCCCACGATCAAAGAACAAAGAGGCCGCCCGGTCGGATAGACGACCACATGACGAACACAGAGCGGCAAGCGGCACCGCACACAAGTCGATACATGATCCGCATAAGGATCCGCGCCAAAAGGATGGCCCAGTCAGGTCTATTTATGGGCCAAGAAAGCAAGCTCTAGAAAGCAATACAACACGTCGAGTATTTGAACATCACGGCACACCCAAATACAAGGGCGCCGCACACCCCTTATGTTTCACCGATGAGGTGCTGGATCATGAATTTCCAGCGGGATTCAAGCCCGTAAACATAGAGGCATACGACGGAACAACAGACCCTGGAGTCTGGATTGAGGATTAGATCCTGCACATACATATGGCTAGAGGAGATGACCTCCACGCCATTAAATACTTACCCCTCAAGCTCAAAGGGCCAGCCTGCCATTGGCTCAAAAGCCTCCCAGAAAATACCATTGGAAGTTGGGAAGAGCTCGAGGATGCGTTTCCGGCAAATTTTCAGGGGACTTATGTCCGCCCTCCGGATGCAGACGATTTAAGTCACATAACTCAACAGCCCGGAGAGTCAGCCCGCAAATTTTGGAACAGGTTCCTCACCAAAAAGAACCAAATAGTCGACTGTCCAGACGCCGAAGCCTTAGCAGCTTTCAAACATAACTTCCGAGACGAATGGCTCGCCAGACACCTCGGCCAAGAAAAGCCGAGAACAATGGCCGCACTATCAAGCCTCATGACCCGCTTTTGCGCGGGAGAGGATAGTTGGCTGGCAAGATGCAAAACCAGCGACCCAAGTACATCCGAGGTCAGGGATGGAAATGGGAAACCACAACGCAGCAAGGACCAGCACCAGACTAAGGGAAATGGTCCAAAGAGCACGGTAATCAACGCCGGATTCAAAAGCTCTCGACAGAACAACAAAAAACTGCCTCTCAAGGACAACAGCGACGAGCTATCCAACCTAAACAAAATCTTGTACAAGATATGCCAAATCCACGGTACCTCCGGGAAGCCCGCAAACCACACCCACAGAGATTGCTGGGTCTTCAAACAGTCCAGCCGAATTAACGCCGAACACAAGGGGCTCGACACACCAAGTGAGGACGATGACGAACCCCACAAGCAGAGCAACGGGAAGCAAAAGAATTTCCCACAAGAGGTCAAAGCAGTAAACTCACTTCAAGTGACAACTGGGAAAAATAGAGCGGCGCCCATTAAAGTATGCGCCGCACGGGCTACCCCAACGGAGCCCCAACACTGGTTGTCAAAACCAATCTCCTTCGACCATCAGGACTACTCCGGAAGTATCCAGAACGCAGGATGGACTGCTTTGATATTAGATCCTATAATCGACGGACTACAATTTACACAAGTCCTAATGGACGGCGGCAGTGATCTAAACCTGTTATATCAGGACACAATCCGCAGAATGGGGATAGACCCAACCAAAATTCGCCATAGCAACACTTCCTTTAAAGGAGTGATGCCAGGCCCATATGCCCATTGTACGGGCTCTCTACTACTAGAAGTTGTGTTCGGCTCATCCGACAACTTCCGTCGCGAAAAGTTAGTCTTCCACATCGCCCCATTTAAAAGTAGCTATCAAGCACTATTGGAACGCGAAGCTTTCGCCCGCTTTAACGCAATACCGCATTATGCATCTCTTACACTTAAAATGCCCGGTCCACGCGGCATCATCTCATTAAAAGGAAACTTCGAGTGTTGATCGAATACAGAAGAACGTGAGACTGCCTTGACAGCCACGCATTAATCCGGCCTTGCCGATCAAAGCACCTAAACAGGTCATTGAGACCCCGGACACGGTTAGGCAAGTCCGGCATAAATAAACAAGGGGCTTACTAGCCGCGTACCCCCCTACAAGGGGCTGCATGCATGTACAATAAGAGCCAACAAAGCTCAATTTTATTCATTTTTCGAATCATACTCTGTTTATTTTAAAAATACATTTTTTGCACGATCTCTTTTCAAACTAAGTTCTTCTCTTTTACAGATGAACACCGTGCTACACCCGTCTAGGATACAGCACAACGGAGACACAGGCGCAGACGTGCAATAGGGACCCATTGCAAGGATTCTTTTCAGATTAAGACCCTGCGTAAACCTTTCTTACTGTCTCTTGTTGATACACATCCCCCGGCTTCTTGCTAAAACCGAGGAGGAGGCTGGCGTTTTGGCATCGGCCGCGTCAGAAATTTTTGCGCGTACCTGGACACTAGGGGCTTAGGGCATTGTTTTGCCCGTTTTCATAAAGACCGAATACCTTAGGGAGTGTCCGGCGTCTCGAGTTAGGCCTTATATGCATCAGCTCCGAATCATGTCTTTGGTCAAATGTTGGGTTTGCCCGGCTCCTGTGTTTTGCTGCCTTACGTTCCTCTCTATCGGCTAATGCGGCACGGAGAACTCTGCGATTGTGCCCGGTTCATCGGTGAGCACCTCGAGAGAAAGCCAAAACCGATCATCATGATATAGCGAGAGACCGTCAACCACTCGATCGACCACCGGAATGTTTAGAATTCCTCCGCTTTGACGAAGGACCGTTTCCCAGTCAGGCACATACGCGCCCCGAATTCGGAGAGCGCGGTGCCCCTAGGGGCTATATAGTAGCCCCACCATTGAACTCCTATGGCTAAGTGAAAATGATAAAGCATTATAGTCCGGTTGCCTAGTTTGCTACGCTATCACCTCCTTAACAGGACCAAGACGTTGGATTAAGTGTGAAAATGCACTTTTTTGCAAACACCCCCGCACTATGTGCGTGGGGGCTGAAGCCGAAGACTGCGATCTTTCAGGTTATATACACATATACATTAACGGCCACACAGGGGGTACTTTAATACTTGAATGCACAAGTATAAAAAACCCTTATATTATATTTGAAACATGGTTTCACAAATCATACATGTCATTTGAACATAATATTCTTCGAGCACTGCGTCTCTATTAAATGAGCGCCCTGTAGGACTTCCTCAAAATAGTGCTCGGCAGGTACTCGGCTTCGGTCCGAATCCTGGGATGCAATGTTGGTGGCCTTCATCTCTGCCCAGTATGTTTTGACACGGGAAAGAGCCATCCGCGCACCCTCTATGCATGCCGACCGCTTCATTACATTGATATGCGGCACCGCATCAAGGAACTACTGCACCAAGCCAAAATAATTCTTCGGCTCGGGCCTTTTCGGCCACAAATGAGTCACGACATCCTTCATGGCAAGTCCGAACAACCTATTCAGCTCAGCCCATTCGGCTAACCGATCGGTTAATGAAAGGGGACGCTCTGGACTATGGAACTGCGACCAAAAAAGCTCTTCCATTCCGTGATCCTTTTGGCCTCAGAAGTGTGCGACCGCATCTGCGGCACTCGCCGCCAAATCCAGATAAGCATCCTCCGCACCCCACAGCTGGCCCAGCTGGGCATACTTCGGATCCGTGAACTTCCTCCGCAGCAGAAAGGGCTTTCCAGCCGCGATATCCCCGGCTGGACGTAGCTCTTCCTTTATAGCTCTCATCGCGGAGCGGGCATCTTTGGCCTCGGCGGTGGCCTTCTTCAGGTCCTCTGGCTCCGCTCGGCGTTCTTTTTCAAGAAACTCGCAGCGGTCGGTAGCATTCTTCAGCTTCACGGCCATCTCGGCCATTTCCTCCCTGCTTCGGTAGTGAGCAGCCTGTTCGGCCTTTAGCTCTTCGGCCGCCTTCAAGGCAGCTGCATTACTTTTTCTGGCTTGCTCCTTGGCTCGAACGAGCTCCGCCCGCAGGTCCTCCATAGCAGCGGCACCATCTGCATTAAGCATACATGTTGTAAGGCACGGGCTTCAAGCTCCCTTACCAGGTGTCCATGGGGAAGCCACATACCTTGTGACTCATCAAGTCGCTTATTGACCAGCATGATGTCCGCATCCACAACGTCAAGTTGCCGCTTCAGTTCGGCAAATCCATCAGTCCGGCTGGCCACCGAATGCTCCGCCACCTATATAGGAATGGCGACATCTTACAACTGAGATTATGATCCTCGGCACGCTGTCACCTTTGACAACATACCGAGTCTCAGGGGCTATTATCTATACAGGGCGCATTCAATATGCAAAATTGTCAGAAGGTATATCATTTTTGCGTACCTCAAACCCCGTCAGTAAACTTCTGATGGCTTCATGCAATCCGCTCTTAGCGGACGAAATCCTTTCAATCACCGTACCCATTAACGTACGGTGAACTTCTGAGATAGACGCTCGCCCGAGCAGATCCTTCAGCTCCTCCGACCGTACACCAGTTGGTGCCGAACCTTCCGGCCCCGCCGGACTCGGGGAAATCCTCCGCGACGAAACCTCAGGGTCGTCCACCCCGCCTGACGGTGCGGCAGATGGAGGCGTTTCGATCTCCATCATCTCCGGACGAAGATCCCCCGAAGATGAGCTCTGCTGAGAAGGGCTGAGATCCGAACTACAAGGTAAAAACTTCGTTTATCTTCAGAAATAAAAACAGGGATGCCCCTTATTACAAAACTCCCCTTTCTACTTACGGCTTGCTAGAGGGCTGATTTCCTTGGGGAAATAGTGCGGCCGGGGCTTCTCCTGGCGCAGGACCCTTTGGTGAAGATTTCTTCCCCCGCTTTGAGGCCTTGGCCTCCGGATCTTCAGAAACGGTCCTCTTCTCCCCCTGGAGGGAGGGATTCTCGATCCCCCTTTCTTGAGAGCCTCCTTAGCGGAGGCAGTAGCTTTCCTATTCCCCGCTTCGCCCTCTTCCAAAGGCGCAGCCTCCAGCATCTTGGTTAACACAGGACCCGGCGTGGTCTCAGGGAGGGGGGCTGGACACCTTATTAGTTTTGCTTTTGCTATCCATTCCTGTTCAAGGGACAGCTCTTTAAAGGGCAAGTTTATGATAAATGTACGGATAGAGTGTCCGGGCACAGGACTACTTACTTGAGTATCCGGGCGATTGCAGCTCAGACCTGCATCCTCGGTCAAGTCCGGACACATCTCTTGTGATCCGAAGAACAGTTTATACATCTCCACGGGCGTCGCACCCATGAAGTGTTGGAGAGCTCGGCGGTCCCTCCAGATTGAATTCCCACAGGCGGAGGGGGCGACGTTTGCTGGGCAGAAGGCGCCGAATCAGCATGACATGCGCCACTACAACCAGATTGATCTCCCTATCTTGGAGATCTCGAATACGGCCCTGCAACAGAGGTACGTCCTTGGACAGCCCCCAGTAAAGCCCTTTGTTGACCCATGACGCCAGCCGCTGTGGAGGGCCCGAACGATAGGCAGGTGGCGCCACCCATCTGCTGCCCCTGGGAGCGGTGATGTAGAGCCACTCCTGTTGCCAAAAACCAAGCTCCTCCTGAAAAGAGCCCTCAGGCCATGGAGCGTCAGCGCTCTTGCTTATAACAGCCCCTCCGCACTCTACCTGCTGCCCCTCGATCGTCTTCGGCTCCACGTTGAAGGTCTTGAGCCACAATCTGAAGTGAGGGGTAATGCGGAGGAAGGCTTCACATACGACAATGAACGATGAGATGTGGAGGATGGACTCCGGATCCAAGTCGTGGAATTCCAGCCCATAATAAAACATGATCCCTCTCACGAAGGGGTCCGTCAGGAAGCCTAAACCCCGATGGAAGTGAGACACGAACACCACACTCTCACCGGGCTCGGGAGTAGGAATAACTTGCCCTTGGGCAGGCAGCCTATGCGAAATTCCGTCGATTAGATACCTGGCGTCTCTCAGCTTTAGCACGTCTTCTTCCGTGATGGAGGAAGGCATCCACCGGCCTTGCAGGTCGGAGCCGGACATTGTCGAAGGTCCGAAGCGCCTGAATCTGGAGCCTTGGGTGTTGGAACTCGAGGTGAGGGGCGGATTCGATTGAGATTGAAAGAAAGGAGTAGGCCTTGGTCTCGTTATAAAGAGATTGAATACCAAGAGCCCTCCCCGTGACCGTTTGGGACTCGCCTTCGATAGAGGGGGCATGCCAACAGGCGTGGTTGGGTTACCCACGCCCGTATTGATGAGAATCCCGGAATAAGGGGACACGATCTCTGCTTTGACGAGACGTGCAAAGGAAACCGCTTCGCTAAACGCGCTGAGGTGGAACAATAAAAACAATTCGAATAAAGGCTTGGCCATGGTGTGATGTCATGCCACGAAATACGTCAGCAGATTGAACTTGTGTAAATATTATTCTCCCTACGGTGGTATGTGGAACTTATTTTGCACAGCCGGACACTATCCTGGTGTTCAAAATCTTCTATGAATTATTCGGAGGAGGAACCCGCCTTGCAATGCCGAAGACAATATGCGCGTCGGACTCGTCGTCATTGAAGCCTGGTTCAGGGACTCTTGAGGAGTCTGGACTAGGGGTGTCGGATAGCCGAACTATCATCTTTGGCCGGACTCCAAGACTATGAAGATACAAGATTGAAAACTTCGTCCCGTGTCCGGATGGGACTTTCCTTGGCGTGGAAGGCAAGCTTGGCGATACGGATATGTAGATCTCCTACCATTGTAACCGACTCAGTGTAACCCTAGCCCTCTCCGGTGTCTATATAAACCGGAGGGTTTTAGTCCGTAGGATGAACAACAATCATACCATAGGCTAGCTTATAGGGTTTAGCCTCCTTGATCCCGTGGTAGATCTACTCTTGTACTACCCATATCATCAATATTAATCAAGCAGGAGTAGGGTTTTACCTCCACCGAGAGGGCCCGAACCTGGGTAAAAACATCATGTCCCTTGTCTCCTGTTATCATCCGCCTAGACGCACAGTTTGGGGCCCCCTACCCGAGATCCACCGGTTTTGACACCGACAACCACTTTCGATTAGCATGAAACCGAAGAACTTTCATGAATCACTAAGTTAAATCAATGGGGATATGAATATCCCCAACAATAAGAATTTCATATTTCTTTTTAACAGTAGGTAGATCATACGTCTCCAACGTATCTATAATTTTTATTGTTTCGTGCTATTACATTATCAGTTTTGGATGTTTTATGGGCTTTATTATACACTTTTATATTATTTTTGGGACTAACCTATTAACCGAAGGCCCAGCCCAAATTGCAGTTTTTTGCCTATTTCAGTGTTTCGCAGAAAAGGAATATCAAACGGAGTCCAAACTGAATGAAACCTTCGGGAGAGTTATTTTTGGAACAAACACAATCCAGGAGACTTGGAGTGGACGTCACGAAAGAAACAAGGAAGCCACGAGGCAGGGAGGCGCGCCCCCACCCTCGTGGGCCCCTTGTGGCTCCTCTGACCGACTTCCTTCGCCTATATATACTCATATACCCTAAAAACATCCAGGAGCACCACGAAACCCTATTTCCACCGCCGCAACCTTCTGTACCCGTGAGATCCCATCTTGGGGCCATTTTCGGCGCTTCGCCGGAGGGGGAATCGATCATGGAGGGCTTCTACATCAACACCATAGCCTCTCCGATGAAGTGTGAGTAGTTTACCTCAGACCTTCGGGTCCATAGTTATTAGCTAGATGGCTTCTTCTCTCTCCTTGGATCTCAATACAAAGTTCTCCTTGATCTTCTTGGAGATCTATTCGATGTAATTCTTTTTGCGGTGTGTTTGTCGAGATCCAATGAACTGTGGGTTTATGATCAAGATTATCTATGAACAATATTTGAATCTCCTCTGAATTATTTTATGTATGATTTGTTATCTTTGCAAGTCTATTCGAATTATCAGTTTGGTTTGGCCTACTAGATTGATCTTTCTTGCAATGGGAGAAGTGCTGAGCTTTGGGTTCAATCTTGTGGTGTCCTTTCCCAGTGACAGCAGGGGCAGCAAGGCACGTATTGTATAGTTGCCATCGAGAATAAAAATATGGGGTTTATATCATATTGCTTGAGTTTATCCCTCTACATCATGTCATCTTGCCTAATGTGTTACTCTGTTCTTATGAACTTGATACTCTAGATGCATGCTGGATAGCGGTCGATGTGTGGAGTAATAGTAGTAGATGCAGAATCGCTTCGATCTACTTGTCATGGACGTGATGCCTATATACATGATCATGCCTAGATATTCTCATAACTATGCACTTTTCTATCAATTGCTCGATAGTAATTTGTTCACCCACCGTAATACTTATGCTATCTTGAGAGAAGCCACTAGTGAAACCTATGGCCCCCGGGTCTTTTTCCATCATATAAGTTTTCGATCTATTTTATTTTGCAATCTTTACTTTCCAATCTATATCATAAAAATACCAAAAATATTTATCTTATCATCTCTATCAGATCTCACTTTTGCAAGTGGCCGTGAAGGGATTGACAACCCCTTTATCGCGTTGGTTGCAAGGTTCTTATTTGTTTATGTAGGTACGATGGATTTGCGTGCAGCCTCCTACTGGATTGATACCTTGGTTCTGAAAAACTGAGGGAAATACTTACGCTACTTTGCTACATCACCCTTTCCTCTTCAAGGGAAAACCAACGCATGCTCAAGAGGTAGCAAGAAGGATTTCTGGCGCCGTTGCCGAGGAGGTCTACGCACAAGTCAAGACATACCAAGTACACATCACAAACCTTTGTCTCTCGCATTACATTATCTGCCATTTGCCTCTTTTTTTCCTCTCCCCCACTTCACCCTTGCCGTTTGATTCACCCTCTCTTTCCCGTTCGCCTCTTTTTCACTTGCCTCTTGTGTGCTTGTGTGTTGGATTGTTTGTCATGATGGCTCAATATAATACTAAATTGTGTGATTTCTCCAATACCAACAACAATGATTTTCTTAGCACTTCAATTGCTCCTCTTACCGATGCTGAATCTTGTGAAATTAATGCTGCTTTGTTGAATCTTGTCATGAAAGATCAATCCTCTGGCCTTCCTAGTGAAGATGTCGCTACTCGTCTAAACAACTTTGTTGATTTGTGTGATATGCAAAAGAAGCAAGACATGGATAATGATATTGTTAAATTGAAACTATTTCCATTTTCGCTTAGAGATCGTGCTAAAACTTGGTTTTCGTCTTTGCCTAAAAATAGTATTGATTCATGGAATAAGTGCAAAGATGCTTTTATCTCTAAGTATTTTCCTCCCGCTAAGATCATCTCTCTTAGAAACGATATTATGAATTTTAAGCAACTTGATCATGAGCATGTTGCAGAATCTTGGGACAAGATGAATTTAATGATTCGCAATTGCCCTACACATGGATTAAATTTATGGACGATCATACAAAAAATTTATGACGGATTGAATTTTGCTTCTAGAAATCTTTTAGATTCGGCCGCAGGAGGCACTTTTATGAAAACCACTATAGGAGAAGCTACTAAACTCCTAGATAATATTATGGTTAATTAGTCTCAATGGCACACCGAAAGATCTACTAGTAAAAAGGTTCATGTGATAGAAGAGATTAATGTTTTGAGTGGAAAGATGGATGAACTTATGAAATTGTTTGCTAATAAGAGTGCTCCTATTAATCCTAACGATATGCCTTTGTCTACTTTGATTGAGAATAGTAATGTATCTATGGATGTGAATTTTGTTGGTAGGAATAATTTTGGTAACAATGCGTATAGAGGAAACTTTAGTCCTAGGCCGTTTCCTAGTAATTCCTCTAATAATTATGGTAATTCCTACAACAACTCTTATGGAAATTAATAAGATGCCCTCTGATTTTGAGATTAGTGTTAAAGAGTTTATGATTTCTCAAAAGAATTTCAATGCTTTGCTTGAACAAAAATTGCCTAAGATTGATGAGTTGGCTAGGAACATGGATAGAATTTCTCTTGATGTTGATTCTTTGAAACTTAGATCTATTCCACCTAAGCATGATATCAATGAGTCTCTCAAAGCCATGAGAATTTCCATTAATGAGTACAAAGAAAGAACCGCTAGGATGCGTGCTAGGAAAGATTGCTTTGTGAAAGCGTGTTCTTCTAGTTTTCATGATAATAGGGATGAACATCTAAAAGTGATTGATGTGTCCCGTATTAAATCTTTGTTTTGAAATAAGAATCTTGATAATGATGGGACTGGATATGAGTCAACTTTGGTTAAAAGGCATCCCAATGATTCGGAGTTTTTAGATCTTGGTGCAAAAATTGGTAAAAGTGGGATTGAAGATGTCAAAACTTTACATAGCAATGAGCCCACTATTTGGGATTTCAAGGAATTTAATTATGATAATTGTTCTTTAATAGATTGTATTTCCTTGTTGCAATCCGTATTAAATTCTCCTCATGCTTATAATCAAAATAAAGCTCTTACCAAACATATCGTTGATGCTTTAATGCAATCTTATGAAGAAAAACTTGAATTAGAAGTTTCTATCCCTAGAAAACATTATGATGAGTGGGAACCTACTATTAAAATTAAAATTAAAGATCATGAATGCTATGCTTTGTGTGATTTGGGTGCTAGTGTTTCCACTATTCCAAAAACTTTGTGTGATTCGTTATGTTTCCGTGAATTTGATGATTGTTCTTTAAACTTGCACCTTGTAGATTCCACCATTAAGAAACCTATGGGAAGGATTAATAATGTTCTTATTGTTGCAAATAGGAATTTTGTGCCCGTAGATTTTATTGTTCTTGATATAGATTGCAATCTTTCATGTCCTATTATTCTTGGTAGACCTTTCGTTAGAACGATTGGTGCAATTATTGATATGAAAGAAGGAAATATTAGATTCCAATTTTGATTAAGGAAAGGCACGGAACACTTTCCTAGGAAGAAAATCAAATTACCTTATGAATCTATTATGAGAGCCACCTATGAATTGAATACCAAAGATGGCAATACTTAGATCTATTCTAGCTTTTATGCCTAGCTAGGGCGTTAAACGATAGCGCTCGTTGGGAGGCAACCCAATTTTATTTTTGTGCCTTGATTTTTGTTACTGTTTAGTAATAAATAATTCACATAGCCTCTGGTTAGATGTGGTTTTATGTTTTAATTAGTGTTTGTGCCAAGTAGAACCTATAGAATCATCTTGGGTGATAGTTAATTTGATCTTGCTGAAAAACAGAAACTTTTGCGCGCACGAAAATAATTTTAGTAAATCACAGAAACGTCCTTTTCAGTTGATTATTTTTGCAGAAGATTAATAGACAAATTTCCTAGTACTTCCTATTTTTGTAGGATTTTTCGGGTTAAAAGTATTCGAAAGTTACATATTACTACAGACTGTTCTGTTTTTGACAGATCCTGTTTTTCGCGTGTTGTTTGCTTATTTTGATGAATCTATGGCTAGTATCGGGGGGTATGAACCATAGAGAAGTTGGAATACAGTAGGTTTAATACAAATATAAATAAAGAATGAGTTCATTATAGTACCTTAAAGTGGTGGTTTGTTTTCTTGCACTAACGGAGCTCATGAGATTTTCTGTTGAGTTTTGTGTTGTGAAGTTTTCAAGTTTTGGGTAAAGATTTGATGGATTATGGAATAAGGAGTGGCAAGAGCCTAAGCTTGGGGATGCCCAAGGCACCCCAAAGAAAATTCAAGGACAACCAAAAGCCTAAGCTTGGGGATGCCCCGGAAGGCATCCCCTCTTTCGTCTTCGTCCATCGGTAACTTTACTTGAGGCTATATTTTTATTCACCACATGATATGTGTTTTGCTTGGAGTGTCTTTTATGATTTGAGTCTTTGCTTTTTAGTTTAACACAATCATCCTTGTTGTACGCACCTTTTGGAGAGACACACATGAATCAGAATTTATTTGAATACTCTATGTACTTCACTTATATCTTTTGAGCTAGATAATTTTGCTCTAGTACTTCACTTATATATTTTTAGAGCATGGCGGTGGTTTTATTTTATATAAATTATTGATCTCTCATGCTTCACTTATATTATTTTGAGAGTCTTTTAGAACAGCATGGTATTTGATTTGGTTATAAAAATAGTCCTAATATGATGAGCATCCAAGATAGGTATAATAATAACTATCATATAGAGTGCATTAAATACTATGATAAAATTGATACTTGATAATTGTTTTGAGATATAAAGGTGGTAATGTTAGAGTCATGCTAGTTGGGTAATTATGAAATTGAGAAATACTTGTGTTAAAGTTGGCAAGTCCCGTAGCATGCACGTATGGTGAACGTTGTGTGACAAATTTGAAGCATGGGGTGTTCTTTGATTGCCTTCCTTATGAGTGGAGGTCGGGATCGCGATGGTTAACTCCTACCAACCCTTCCCTAGGAGCATGCAGTAGTACTTTGCTTGAGGGCTAATAAAATTTTGCAATAAGTATATGAGTTCTTTATGACTAATGTGAGTCCATGGATTATACGCACTCTTACCCTTCCGCAATTTGCTAGCCTCTACGGTACCGTGCATTGCCCTTTCTCACCTTGAGAGTTGGTGCAAACTTCGCCAGTGCATCCAAACCCCGTGATACGATACGCTTTATCACACAAAAACCTCCTTATATCTTCCTCAAAACAGCCACCATACCTACCTATTATGGCATTTCCATAGCCATTCCGAGATATATTGCCATGCAACTTTCCACCGTTCCGTTTATTATGGCACGCTCCATCATTGTCATATTGCTTTTGCATGATCATGTAGTTGACATCATATTTGCAGCAAAGCCACCTTCATAATTCTTTCATACATGTCGCTCTTGATTCATTGCATATCCCGGTACACCGCCGGAGGCATTCACATAGAGTCATATTTTGTCCTAAGTATTGAGTTGTAATTCTTGAGTTGTAAATAAATAGAAGTGTGATGATTTTCATCTATAGAGCATTGTCCCATGTGAGGAAAGGATGATGGAGACTATGATTCCCCCACAAGTCGGGATGAGTCTCCGGACTTTATGAAAAATAAAAGAGGACAAAGAATCCCAAATAAAAAAGAGGCCAAAGAAGCCCACCAAAATAAAAGAAAAAGAAAAAGAAAGAGAAAAATGAGAGAAAAAAGAGAGAAGGGACAATGTTACTATCCTTTTTCCACACTTGTGCTTCAAAGTAGCACTATGATCTTCATGATAGAGAGTCTCCTATGTTGTCACTTTCATATACTAGTGGGAATTTTTCATTATAGAACTTGGCTTGTATATTCCAATGATGGGCTTCCTCAAAATGCCCTAGGTCTTCGTGAGCAAGCAAGTTGAATGCACACTCACTCAGTTTCTTCTGATGAGCTTTCATACATTTATAGCTCTAGTGCATCCATTGCATGGCAATCCCTACTCCTCGTATTGACATCAATTGATGGGCATCTCCATAGCCCGTTGATTAGCCGCGTCAATATGAGACTTTCCCCATTTTTGTTCTCTCACATAATACCCATCATCATACTCTATTCCACCCATAGTGCCATATCCATGGCTTACGCTCATGTATCGCGTGAGGGTTGAAAAGGCTGAAGCGCGTTAAAAGTATGAACCAATTGCTTGGCTGAAACCGGGGTTGTGCATGATGGGAGCATTTTGTGTGACGAAAATGAAGCATGGCCAAACTATATGATTTTGTAGGGATAAGCTTTCTTTGGCTATGTTATTTTGATAAGACATGATTACTTTGTTAGTATGATTGAAGTATTACTATTTTTATGTCAATATTAAACTTTTATCTTGAACCTTTTGGATCTGAACATTCATGACACAATAAAGAAAATTACATTGAGAAATTATGTTAGGTAGCATTCCACATCAAAAATTTTGTTTTTATCATTTACCTACTCGAGGACGAGCAGGAATTAAGCTTGGGGATGCTTGATACGTCCCCAACGTATCTATAATTTTTGATTGTTCCATGCTATTATATTATCTGTTTTGGATGTTTTATGGGCTTTATTATACACTTTTATATTATTTTTGGGACTAACCTATTAACCGGAGGCCCAGCCCAAATTGCTGTTATTTGCATATTTCAGTGTTTCGCGGAAAAGGAATATCAAACGGAGTCCAAACGGAATGAAACCTTCGGGATAGTTATTTTTGGAACAAACGCAATCCAGGAGACTTGGAGTGGACGTCATGAAAGAAACAAGGAAGCCACGAGGCAGGGAGGCGCACCCAGGGGGGTAGGCACGCCCCCCACCTTGTGGGCCCCTCGTGGCTCCCCTGACTGACTTCCTTCGCCTATATATACTCATATACCCTGAAAACATCCAGGAGCACAACAAAACCCTATTTCCACTGCCGCAACCTTCTGTACCCGTGAGATCCCATCTTGGGGCCTTTTCCGGCGCTCCGCCGGAGGGGGAATCGATCACGGAGGGCTTCTACATCAACACCATAGCCTCTCTGATGAAGTGTGAGTAGTTTACCTCAGACCTTCGGGTCCATAGTTATTAGCTAGATGGATTCTACTCTCTCTTTGGATCTCAATGCAAAGTTCTCCTTGGTATTCTTGGAGATCTATTCGATGTAATTCTTTTTGTGGTGTGTTTGTTGAGATCTGATGAATTGTGGGTTTATGATCAAGATTATCTATGAACAATATTCAAAACTCATCTGAATTCTTTTATGTATGATTTGTTATCTTTGCAAGTCTCTTTGAATTATCAGTTTGGTTTGGCCTATTAGATTGATCTTTCTTGCAATGGAAGAAGTGCTTAGCTTTGGGTTCAATCATGCGGTGTCCTTTCCTAGTGATAGCAGGGGCAGCAAGGCATGTATTTTATTGTTGCCATCGAGGATAAAAAGATGGGGTTTATATCATATTGCTTGAGTTTATCCCTCTACATCATGTCATCTTGCCTAATGTGTTACTCTGTTCTTATGAACTTAATACTCTAGATGCATGCTGGATAGCGGTCGATGTGTGGAGTAATAGTAGTAGATGCAGAATCATTTCGATCTACTTGTCACGGACATGATGCCTATATACATGATCATGCCTAGATATTCTCATAACTATGCACTTTTCTATCAATTGCTCGACAGTAATTTGTTCGCCCACCTAATACTTATGCTATCTTGAGAGAAGCCACTAGTGAAACCTATGGCCCCTGGGTCTATTTTCCATCATATAACTTTCCGATCTATTTTATTTTGCAATTTTTACTTTCCAATCTATATCATAAAAATACCAAAAATATTTATCTTATCATCTCTTTCAGATCTCACTTTTGCAAGTGGCCGTGAAGGGATTGACAACCCCTTTATCGCGTTGGTTGCAAGGTTCTTATTTGTTTATGTAGGTACGAGGGATTTGCGTGTAGCCTCCTATTGGGATTGATACCTTGGTTCTCAAAAACCAAGGGAAATACTTACGCTACTTTGCTGCATCACCCTTTCCTCTTCAAGGGAAAATCAACGCATGCTCAAGAGGTAGCAGTAGAGGTAGTTGAAAACTTCCAATAGTGATTGTCAGAGATTTTTCAATAACATTAATACCATTCACTTGGAATTGTTTCTTCAGAAAGTGCACCGTATGCTCATTACCATTGATATGAAAAGTGACCTTGCTTTTGTTGCAATCAATAACAGCCCCTGTAGTATTCAAGAAGGGTCTACCAAGGATAATCGACATGTTGTCGTCCTCGAGCATCTCAAGTATAACAAAGTGAGTCAAAATAGTAACATTGACAACAACAACAAGCACATCCTCACAAATATCGATAGGTATGGCAGTTGATTTATCAGCCATTTGCAAAGTTATTTCAGTAGGTGTGAGTTTATTCAAATCAAGTCTTTTATATAAAGAGAATGGCATAACACTAACACTAGCTCCCAAATCACATAAGGCAGTTTTCACATAGTTTCTTTTAATGGAGCAAGGTATGCTTGGTATTCCTGGATCTCCAAGTTTTTTAGGTACTCCATCTTTAAAAGTATAGTTAGCAAGCATAGTGGAGATTTCAGCTTCCGGTATTTTTCTTTTATTGGTGATGATGTCTTTCATGTACTTTGCATAAGGAGGCATTTTTAAGATATCAGTCAAGCGATTATGCAAAAAGACTGGCCTCGGCATTTCAGCAAAGTGTTCAAATTCTTCGTTATCTTTCTTTTTAGTTGACTTAGGTGGAAAGGGCATAGGTTTTGAACCCATGGTTCTCTTTCCTTTCTATGTTTTCTAGCAACAAAGTCTTTTATCCTATCTTTTATTCTTGGGTTGTGGGTTATCAAGATCAACAGCTGGTTCTATCTCAACATCATTATCTGGTTCTTTATTAGGTTGAGTGTCTTCATGAACCTCATCATTATCTTTTTCATTATCAGAAGGTGAGTGTTCACTACCAGATTGAGTATCATCATCAGACATAGAAACTTCATTATCATTATTAGGAGGTTTTTCTACTTCGGGATCACTATAGGCAGGCAAAGTCCTATCATTTTTCTTCTTATTTTTCTTTTTAGAAGGACTAGGTGCATCAGTGTTAATTCTTTGAGAGTCTTGTTCAATTCTCTTTGGGTGTCCCTCAGGATAAAGTGGTTCCTGAGTTATTTTACCTCCTCTAGTTGCTACTCTAACAGCAAAGTCACTTATATTATTGTTCATTTCATCAAGTAACTCTCTTTGGGATTTAGCAACTTGCTCTAATTGATTTTGAACCATTGAGGGTTGCTTTCCTACACCTCTAACATCATTTGAGGTTCTAAATAACAAGTCATTTAAGAGAGCAATCCTATCAGAATTATATTTCAATTGTTTCATAACATTTCCATTGAAGTGACAGTGCTTTCTAATGTAATTATCAAACTCATAAAGGCATTGACTAGGATGTTTATTATGAGGATCATCACTATCATTGAATTTCATTAAAGAATTTACCTCTACCACCTTAGGTGGTGGTGGTGTATCAAGCCCATGTATTTATTAAATAGGTGGTAAATTTTTAACATCCTCTGCTTTAATACCTTTTTCCTTCATAGAATTCTTAGCCTCTTGCATATCTTCAGGCTGAGACATAAAATACCCCTCTTCTTCGGAGTGGGTTTAGGCGGTGTTTCAGGAGGAGTCCAATCATAAAAAAAATCAATATATTGTTCAATAATTCTTCAGCTTGCTCAATAGTCCGTTTCCTGAAAATACAACTAGCACAACTATCTAGGAAATCCCTAGAAGCATCGTGTCGTGGTAGGCGCACGACAGATGCCAAGGGATGGCTAAAGAGAGGAGGAGGCTCGAGGGCGCTGGTGGACTCCAGAGGCGAGGTTGGCATGAGCGGGTGCGGGATGCCGGATACCCAGGTCTGGGGCTCTCCGGATAGATAACACCCCTAGTCTTGCCGAGTGTAGTTGGATGGTCGATAGTACAATGTTGCTCCTGGAGCTGTATGGAGGAGGAAGGAAGCTGGCCAAGGCTTGGGCTGCTCCTTCTCTCTGGTGTTGCTATTTTGGTGGCTAGTTCTATGCTTACTTGCTTTTCTCTCGTTATATGTTGCTTTCCCATATGATCGTGGGCTCCTGGGGGGTTTTATAGACCAACCCCCCGGGGGTACAATGGTAATGTTACAAGTCGATGGGTCTGTATTGTTGTTGTACGGGGACCCGGGCTGGATCCCGCTAAGGGCTTGTGGTTTGCCGGGTTCCCCTACGTGCATGGCCGAGTCGAGTCGCGTACAGTGCTCTCCGTCAGGTTGCCGCTTGTTGTCGTCAGCGGTGAGGGCGGGGGCACTGTAGCCACGCCGGCCCTTGTCAGCGGGTAGGTGAGGGGCACTATTGCCATGCTCCGGCTGACCAGAGGCATGGGTGGGGCACTGTTGCCTCGGTCATCGTTGATTGAAGACTCGTCCCCGTCGTACGGCCTGGATGGGACGGGAGCTGACCCGCGGGTGGATTGCGCAGCACGTCACGGGTGGCGTTGGCTTGTCGAGGAAGCTTCGGTCGTGCCGGGTTTGGCTGTCTTGCGCTAGTCGTTGGGGCCGAGTCGACGTGTCTTGCCGGGTTGGCGAGTCTGGCCGGGTTGCGGGGTTTGGCCGGGTCGAGCGACCCGGCCAAGCGCGTTCCAGTTTTGAGGGGCGGTGCCAGCCCCGTCGTTTTTGAAGAGGATCTGGGTTCCGTTGCCTGCCCGAGGTCCATCCCCCCGACAGTAGTCCCCGAAGCTATGAAGGTCCGCCGTCTTCGGATGAGTGGGCCTTCATAGTTTCCCCCTTAAGCAAGGCGGATTCTGCGAGCGCCGGGTCTGGTAACACCCACTATGTGCCGGTTTTCTCGGAAACTGGATCGCGCCATCCCGGCCGTGGCGGGAACCGAGGAGTCCGTCGAATCTTGGGGCAATCCCTCGGGGTTCGCGCGGGCGCCACGTGGTGCCCGGAAGTCGGGGGGGGCCTGACAGGCCACGCGCATGACGGGACTGGGCGACGGGCTGGGGCCCACCGCCGCGCGCCCTCAGCCCATGCGCGCGGATTTATTGCGGCGTCCGGGGGCTGGTTGCTCTTCCCCGGGCTGTTACTGCGCGTGTACGTGCGCATTTATTGCGGGGTAGTGGAACGGGCGCGTGCAGACGATCCCATTTCCCCATGTTCAAATTGAGGGTTATAAATCGGGGGGTAGGGAGGCGGCGGACATTATTCTCGCTCGCGCACTCCTGTCCCTTTGCTCTCGCTCCGCTCTTTGCAACTGACGCACTGCGGCGCCCGCTGCTCCAACCAGAACTCCTTCGCCGTCCATCTTCTTTCTTCTTCCTTTGATCATGGCGCTGCCATCGGGCTCCTGGATGGGTTCGAATGTCACCACCGAGGACATCACCCAACTTCGGGCATCGCGGCGCCTGCCGCGGGAGACGGACGTCGGCGTCCATCTGCCGCGGCGAGCAGAGGCCCCGGCCCGAGGAGCAGGAGCGCGTGGTCTTCCTCACGCCTTCGAGCCTGAGTTTGGGCTGCCGGTGAGCACCTTCTTCCGTGCGTTCCTGTAGTTCTTCGGGCTCCAGCCGCATCATCTTGGCGCCGGCGCCATCGTCCAGCTCTCCGGCTTCGTCACCCTCTATGAGGGGTACCTGGGGGTCGAGCCCACGATCGACCTCTGGGCGCGCTTCCTCTCCTTGAAGCAGCAGGGCCCGTCGGCCGGGGAGTTCGCCGACTGCAGCGCCGCCGTCATCTCGAAGCGGTCGGGGGCGGATTTCCCCAAGATCCCGCTGGAGGATTCTGCCAAGAAGTGGCAGAACTCCTTCTTCTATGTCCGCAACCTTGGTGCGGACCACATCAATCTTCCGGCCTTCACCATCGCGCCACCGCGGGCGAAGACAAACTGGGGCTACACGCCCAGGCGCCCGTCGCAGGAGATCGTCAATCTCTGCGAGCGGGTGACGGTGATGAGGACGCAGGAGGGGCTCACCGGCACCGACCTCCTTGCCGCGTTCATCATGCGCTGAGTCCTCCCGTTGCAGAGGTGCTCCTGCCTCATCGGAGAGATGGTCGGCCTTCAAGACCCCAACCGCATGGGGTCGACGCGACTGTCTGCGGAGCAGATCACGCGCGGAGTGAATGACGTCTCCAAGGCCAACCTTGGAGCAGACTGGCGGTTCGGCAAGGTGCCATACAGCGAGTCGAACCCCGCACCGCAGGTGAGTGTCTGGTCTTCTTACTTTGCTGTTGCGCACCTTCTCATCCATCCTGACGCGATGCGGGAGGTGCTTCTAAATGTGATCCAGCATCCTTACGCCCGTGCTCTGTCGCATGTGGCGCCGGTGGCACCAGAGGAGCCCGCGGCCCGCAGCGGGGAGGAGGAGGCCGAGTCCGATGCCGGCGCTGGGCGTCGCGTTGGTAAGTCTTGCATTTTTCTTCATGTGTCTTGAATTGCTGATCACGGCACAGTGTGGGCGATGCTGACGCCGATTGTTGGTGCAGTGGTGTTGGGCGGGGGAGGCGGCAACGCGGGCGAGGCCGGGTCCTCACATGGGGCGACGCCGAGCCGCCCGCATGGGAAAGACAGCGTCGCGTCGCGACCCCGGGCCCCAAAGAGCATGGCAGACCCGGCTGAGGCCGGGAGGCCAGCCAAGAGGAAGCGCGGTGCCGGGCACGGGAGGCCGACCCCGGTTCCTGTCTTGTCGGGGTAAGCTTTATCTTCCGCATGCATCCGATCATCGAACTAGTCTTGTTTCTTTTTTTTGCTCATTCTGCCTTCTTCTTCAGGTCTCCAATCGCACTAGCGAGGGCGGCGACAGAGGCTGCGGCCACCGGAGGGGCCGCCTTCCGCAGGAGCCGGTCCGACCTCGCCGACCAGGCCGAGGTGCAGGGACGGGCCGACTCGGACCTCGGCCTGGACCCGAACAACGCCGAAGCCTTGGCCTGGTGGGACAGGAACAGGGCCGACGCGAAGCTGGAGGCAGCGTCGGTCCGGGCTTGGACCGACGCGGCGGAGGCATGGGTGTGAGCCGGCGCAGAGCCGGCCTGGCGCGAGATGCCGGAGGGCACGGTGGTGGCGGCGACGGTCTTTGAGCCGTCGTCGGTAAGGGAGCGCGGCCGTGGAGGCCGGGCTGAGGTGGTGATCCTCGACCGGGAGGTCGTGGAGGTGGGTGATGATACACCGCCGCGGGCCGACGTGGTCGAGCGGGCGGGCCTGATGGTGGTGGAGGCGGCGCCGTCTTGGAAGAGGCGCTGCGGGCGGCGGTGCCGGAGGCGCCGCCGGTGTTGGAGGAGGCACAGCGGGTGGCGGTGCCAGATGCCACCCCGGCAGCTGGGCCGGTGGTGACGTAGCAGGCCGCCCCGGCGTCCGGACGGGCGGCGGTGACGCAGGCGTCCCTGCCTCCGGGTAGTCGCCAGCGCCGGGAGGGCGTCGGAGGAGGTGCTCGCGCCCGCGTCGCGCCGCCAGCGAAACACGCCTTGGTGCCCCGCAGGAGGGCGCCAGCTGTCGCGCCCGCGAGGCGGGCGAGCAGGGCACCTTGTCTTCGGGCCTCAGACCCAGGAGGAGGCAGCGCTGGACGCCGCCTGCGAGGCCGGACGGAACGGCTCGAGGCCTTCGCCCAGGCCGAGGTCGAGCGGACGCGCGACCTGGGTTGCCGCCTACAACCGGGAGCTCTTAGAGTGTTGGCCTTGTTCCGATTTCTGCTTTCTTCAGCATCTCGACGCCTTCCGGGTCGCCGCCTACAACCGTCTCCTAGGCAAGCACCGGGAGCTCATGGAGCAGCTTGCCGCCAAGGAGGAGGAGCTTCGCGTCGCCGCAGGTATTCTTGTGCTCTTTTCTAGTGGGGGCGCGCTAGCGCACCCACTGGGTGTTGCCCCCGAGATTCGGGCCAACTGTGTAACAGTTGGGCCAAATCTTAAGTCTTGTCTTCATATTTGCTGAACCCTTCTTTTTTTGCAGCCGAGGTGCTATCCTGGCGGGCTCGTCTGCTCCGGGCCGGTCATCACTATGACCAGCTCGTTGCCGACACCGGCCATCTTGGCGTTGAGGCGGCGCAGGCGAGGGCAGAGGCGGCCGCGGCCCGGCAGTCTCTTGACGAGGCCAACCGACTGCATGAGCAGCTGGCGGGTCACAAGAGCCACCTCGAGGCCGAGGTGGAGCTCCTTAAGGCAGAAGCCGCCAAGGTGACAGAGGCGCAGCAGGCCCTGGTGGAGGTGGACCAACAGCGCGGCCAGCTAGCCGACAACAAGGGCCGGCTCCATGCCGAGGTGGATCGCCTGCGGGGGCAGGTCACCACAGTTGAGGGGGCCTGTCAGGACGAGGCCCATCGCCGCGAGGCAGCCAAGAAGGCGGCCGACGACAAGGACGCCGAGCTGAAAGCGGCCCTTGCCAAGGTGGCCGCTCTGGAGAAGGCGCACCAGGAGCGCGACCGCGCCATCGTATGGGAGCTGCGTGATACGTTGCTTGAGGCGCAGCGCCTGGAAGAGTCCTTCTCCAGTAAGAGGTTTTTCTTGTAATTTGCCGGGTCGGGATCCGGCCTTTCTTCCTTGTTGTTCTTCTTGTAACGTGCTTCTTCTTTTGCGGCAGGGGCCTTCCCGGAGATGTAGTGGCTAGCGGAGGAAGCCGTCCGCTATCAGCGTGACCCGACCAGAGTCGTTGGGTCCGGGACGGATCCGGGCGTGGCCTGGACCTTCCCGGAGATCATCGCCGCCGCTGAGGCCCGCCTGCGGGTCCTGGGAACGCAGTTAGAGCGGCTATCCCGGGCCGGCACCACGATGACGATGGCCCTTTGGCCGGACTCCGTCCAGCCGAGTAGCTTCTCACGCCTGGCGCGTTGTTTGGAGACGGGGCCTGACCGGCTCCACGAGTGGCGCGTCTCCGCCGCTCGTGCCGGTGCTGAGATGGCGCTCCGGTTCGCGCTGTCTTGGCATCCAGACCTGCAGCTGGACGCGTTGATGGGCCAGCAGGCTGGCTCGGAGTAGCTCTTGCAGGAGCAAACAGGGCGGATTGCCTCCCGGGCCAGCTACATCACCGAGTTCGCCTTCCACGACGAGTTTCATCCGAAGCGGACGGAGGACGGCAGGGCCGTGGACGGCGACGACTACGGCTTGCTTCTCCACAATCCGGAGGGGAGCTCGGAGGAGACGGGTGTACCGCGACGCGGATGCCGAGGAGGACACCGGCGCCTCACTGGACCCGGAGGCCGCCAGGGGAGAGCCGTCGACGTCGCGACGCGGCGCTGGAGATGCCTGAGACACTTTATGTAAAACTTTGTTAAGTAGCAAGTCCACCCACCCACTGGGGGTTTTAGGGTGTAATGAACTCGGGCCGTTGGCCTTTTCTTAAGTATTTGTGTGCAAATGTCGTGAGTATTTTCGCTCTTGCCTTCCGTTTTTTGGACCGATTTCATGCGCTTTTCCTCCCTCAAACCTCCCCCTGCGAGTCTGACGGCCGAGGCTCCGGTCCGTGACAAGGAGTTCGATTCTTCAAGAGGAGCGCGCAGGACTTGGGCCCTTCAAAGCGTTGAGCACGGGCGA
This sequence comes from Aegilops speltoides, assembly GCA_021437245.1. Lineage (NCBI taxonomy): Eukaryota > Viridiplantae > Streptophyta > Magnoliopsida > Poales > Poaceae > Aegilops > Aegilops speltoides. The sequence goes on from CM038144.1 coordinate 166,478,663, forward strand.
AACACCCACTGGGCCGGCTGGCGGCAATCCAGCGAAGCCAGCTAGCGATCAACCAGTCGTGCGTCTGTCTATTTGATGATGGCGGGCCGGGTTGATCGACCCGGCAGCCTTTGACTTAGTGTATGAAGCGTAAAGGAGCTTTGGCCCGTTGTACTTGCCAACCGACAGCCAAAGCTGGATCTGTGGCTTTAGGGCGAAGTGGGGGACCGCGGCATCCTAACTTTATCAGGAATCACCAAGTAAGGCGGCGGGGTGGCGACCGAGCCGGCCAGCCCCCGAGCCCCGGGTCGAGCGAGTCGGACCGATGGCCGGGTTCAGTGGTATAATGATGGAGGAAAATAAGGAGACAATAAATTGGTCAACAAAAGGCAGCCCCCAAGTCTCGTTCGGGAACCCTATAGTTTCATGCGTTTACAAAAGGCTACGATACATACACTCGTGCGGCTAATAGTAAATCGGGCGGAGGAGTTCTGTGTTCCACGGCCGGGTCGTTTCTTGGCCAGCGGTGTCCTTCTTGCGCTTTCTTGACTTGCGTGCATCGATGAGGTAGTAGGCGTTGCGGTCGTGCAAGGCCCTGCATACGATGAATGGGCCCTCCCATGGAGGAGACGGCTTGTGCTGGCTTGCTTGCTCTTGGACGAGTCGGAGGACGAGGTCGCCCTCGCGGAACGCAAGGGGCTTGATATTCTTGCTGTGGTAGTACCTCAGGCCTTGCTGGTAGATGGCCAAACGACTGAGTGCCAGGAGGCGTGCTTCTTCGAGCAGGTCGACACCGTCTTCGCAGGCTTCTTTGGCTTCGGCTTCAGTGTACATCGCGACGCGCGGCGAGTCGAACTCGACATCGGTCGGGATGACGGCTTCGGCTTCGTAGACGAGGAAGAACGGAGTGAACCCGGTCGACCGATTCGGCGTGGTGCGGAGACTCCAGAGAACGGCCGGCAACTCGTCAAGCCAGTTGCCGGGTGAGCGGATGAGTGGCTCGACGAGTCGCGGCTTGACGTCGGACAAGATGAGTCCGTTGGCCCGCTCGACCTGCCCGTTGGACTGCGGATGCGCAATGGAGGCCAGGTCGAGGCGGATGCCGGAGACAGAGCAGTATTGCTCGAGTGCGCCCTTGGCGAAGTTGGTGCCATTGTCAGTGATGATGTTGTTCGGCATGCCGTAGCGCACCGCTATGTCCTTGATGAACTGGACGGCTATTGGCCCGTCCAGTTTCTTGATTGGTCTTGCCTCGATCCACTTGGTGAATTTGTCCACTGCCACCAGTAGGTGCGTCATGCCGTCTCGAGCGGTTTTGAAGGGTCCCACCATGTCGAGTCCCCAGACCGCGAAGGGCCAGGCGATCGGTATGGTGTTGAGTGCTAGCGCCGGCTGGTGGCTGCGTTTGCTCAAGCGCTGGCATCCCTCACACTTGAGGACGAGCGACTCGGCATCTTGGAGGGCCGTGGGCCAGTAGAAACCGTGGCGGAACGCCTTGGCCACCAGGGATCGCGATGCGGTGTGGTGCCTGCACTTGCCCTGCTGTATGTCGAGGAGGATGTCGATGCCCTGTTCCTGCTTGATGCAGCGCTAGAACACGCTGGTGGAGCTGTGCTTGATGAGCTCGTTGTTGATGATGCTGTAGGCGGACGCCCGGCGCTGCACTTGCCGAGCTTCGGTCTCGTCCATGGGGAGAACCCCGTTCTCCAAAAATTCCCATATTGGGAGGGCCCAAGATGGAGCCGTAACCACGGCGAAGACAGCCACCAGGGTGGGTTCCGAGTCGGCAGCCCCCGAGCCGGGTGGAGCAGCCCCCGGGTCGGGGATGGCGACGGCCGGGTCCGGGACGATGGTGGCCGGGTCGAGCTGGGCAGCCCACGGGCCGGGTTCAACAGCCCCCGGGCCGGCTTGAGGTGCGGCCGGGTCGTTTGGAACGTGGATGGACTCGGAGTCCGGTGATGGCTTGACGGACGGCTTGCGTAGGTGCTCGAGGGAGACGGCAGACGGGATGGCTTGTCGTCACGAGGCGATCTTGGCGAGCGTGTCGGCTGCTTCGTTCTCCGCGTGCGGGACGTGGATGAACTCGCAGCCCTAGAAGGATCCAGATAGCTTCTGGACGAGGAAGCGGTAGCTTGCCATGTTGGAGTCGCGGGCGTCCCATTCGCCAGAGCACCACTGCACCACCAGGTCCGAGTCGCCGTAGCATAGGATGCGCCGGATGCCAAGTTCCTTGGCAAGCCGGAGGCCGTGCACAAGGGCTTCGTACTCGGCGACGTTGTTGGAGGCGGCAAAGTGGATCTGAAGCACGTAGCGGAGCCGGTCGCCCTTCGGGGACGACAGTACGATGCCGGCCCCCAAGCCAAGTCGCATCTTGGATCCATTGAATTGCATGCACCAATGCGTCGAGTCGGCGGACGACGGCAAGTACCGGGTCTCAGTCAAGTCGACGAGGAAGTCAGCCAGGGCTTGAGACTTGATCATGGTGCGGGGCTCGTAGAGGATGGTGTGGCCGGCTAGCTGGATCACCCACTTGGCAACCCGGCCAGAGGCGTCCCGGCACCCGATGATTTCTCCGATAGGCGCCGTGCTGACCACGATGATGACATGCTCTTGGAAATACTACTTCAGCTTCTTGGTGGTAAAGTACACACCGTAACACATCTTCTGGTAGTGCGGGTAGTTCTGCTTGGAGATGGAGAGCACCTCGCTCAGGTAGTAGACTGGGCGCTGGACGGCTTGGATCTTGCCCTTCTCTAGTCGCTCGACCACCAGCACCGTGCTGACCGCCCACGAGGTTGCGGCTATGTAGAGCAACAGCGGCTCCTTGTCGGTTGGCGTGGCTAGGACTGGTGCGGTGGAGAGCATGCGCTTGAGGTCTTGGAAGGCCTCGTCTGCCTTGCCGTTCCATTCGAACAGGCTTGTCTTCTTCATCAACTAGTACAGGGGTAGCGCCCTCTCGCCCAGCCGGCTTAGGAACCGGCTGACCAAGGCCAACCATCCGGTGAACTTCTTGACAGCTGAGCCGGCTTGCGCATGCGCTCGATGGCCTTGATCTTCTCCGGGTTCGCCTCAATGCCGCATTCCGAGACAAGGAAGCCGAGTAGCTTTCCGGCCGGGACACCGAAGATGCACTTTTCCGGGTTAAGCTTGACCTTGTATTCGTGGAGGTTGGCGAATGTTTCTTTCAAATCGTCGAGGAGCGTGAGCTGCTGCTTGGTCTTCACCATGATGTCGTCCACGTACACGTGGAAATTGCGGTAGAGTTGCGGCAGCAGGCATTTCTGCATGCAGCATTGGAAGGTGGCGTCGGCGTTTTTCAAGCCGAACGACATGGTGATGTAGCAATACACCCCAAAGGGCGTGATGAAGGACGTCTTCAGGGTGTCGGCTGGGTCCAGATTGATCTGGTGGTAGCCGGAGTAAGCGTTCAGGAAGGACAGGAGCTCGCACCCGGCGGTCGAGTCGATGACTTGGTCGATCCGCGGGAGAGCAAACGGATACCTGGGACAGGCCTTGTTGAGGCTGGTGTAACACATGCACCAGGTCTTGTTCTTCTTCAAGACGAGGACTGGATTGGCCAGCCACTCGGGGTGAAATACTTCCATTATGAAGCTGGCCGCCAAAAGCTTGGCGTCCTATTCACCAATGGTTCTTCTCTTCTCTTCGGAAAATCGTCATAGGGGTTGACGGACAGGCTTGGCGTCCTTGAGGACATGAAGTTTGTGCTCGGTGTACTTCCTCGGGATACCCGGCATGTCCTTGGGGGTCCATGCAAAGATATCCCGACTCTCACGGAGGAAGTCGACGAGCTCACCTTCCTATTTGCTGTCGAGGCGGGCGCCTACGACAACGTACTTGCTGCAGCTGGGGTCTTCCGGGTTGAGCTTCACTTTCTTTGTCTCCTTGGAGGGCTTGAAGGCGGCCTCGTCGGTCGGGTCCGGGGTCGGGATCGACGCAGCGGAGGCCTCGCCTGCCAGGGCGACGATCCGGTCGAGCTGGCGCCACTCCTCGGCAATGACCAGCGACTCGGCCAACTTGGCACCATCTCGGGCGCACTCCAGGGACTTGCGGTAATCGCCGGTGATGGTGATGAGGCCCTTGGGACCCGGCATCTTCATCTTCAGATACGCATAGTGGGGAACCGCCATGAACTTGGCGAGCGCAGGCCGGCCCAGCAACGCGTGATACGTGCTGGACAGGTCCACCACCTCGAACTAGATCGGTTCGCGTCGGAAGTGGCTGCTGTCACCGAACAGGACATCGAGCCGGACTCGGCCAATGGGGGAGCAGGAGAGGCCGAGCACGATGCCCTGGAAGATCGTCCGGGTCGGCTCCAGGTCCTCGGCCTTGAGGCCGAGCTTCGTCATCGTGTCGCGGTAGAGGATGTTGATGCTGTTGCCGCCGTTGATGAGGACTCGGGAGAACTTGCATGTGCGCCACGCGACGATGGTGGGGTGGAGGACGAGGGCGTAACCACCCGGACTCGGCATGACTACCGGGTGATCCTCCCGGGTCCAAGTGATCGGGCAATCCGACCAATGCATGAACTCCGGCTTGGCCGGGACGACAGTGTTCACCTCCTGCCGAAGGAGGCGCTCGCAGCGCTTTTCGTCGTCAAGGCTAGTGAAGACGACGTAGGCCGCGTTCTGGTCCGGGTAGGCATCGTCGCGCATCGTGCCGCCAACTGGACGTGGCGGTGGAGGCGGAGGCGGATGTCCCTCTCAGGACCCTGACTCAATGCCACATCGATCTAGCATGTAACACCTCATATCACTATGCGGCCTCACTTACAGTATTCCCACGGGTGTCGCCTTACCTTGCCCGGGACCGTTTGCGCCTTTTGGCACACGTATATGATAGTGTCGCTAGCAACCATATGACAAGGAGCCCGGGCTGACATGGCTAGTCGTGAACCCAAAGTGTCACTAACTTACAGGGATAGGCATACATGACCCAGCAACGAACGTGTCGGTCATCAGCGAGTGAATCCGGGTTGTAGCATTGGGCTAGCAGGACTACGGTAAACCGGGCTATAGCGGGCTAACAGGACTCCGGTATTCATCGCGTGACATTTCCCTGAAGGGATAGACACAGGAATGAAGAAGGACACATGCCGGCCAGCCTAAGTGTTCCGGAGCAGTAGCAAGCTACCATGGCTCAGTGGAAGCACTACGAGACATTTCCCGGTAAGAGAGGCTACCAAGGATAAACAACTAGATAGTCAGATCCCACACATACCAAGCATTTCAATCATACACACAATATGCTCGATATGTGCAAATACAACAAGGCATCACAACATGACTCTACAACTCAAGTACCTTATTTAAAGGCCCAGAGAGCCATACATATCATACACACAAGTACAGGTCACACTACCCAGCATTCAAGTCATACAAACATACAAGCCAACAGCGGAAGTAACTTGTGTGAGTACAGACAACTAGAAAATAAAAGAGGCTTGGGAAAGCCTGACTATACTACACGGTCCTTCGTGAGCTCAGGATCACCACCTGGGCTTTAGCCTACTCGTCAACATCGACGTCTATGAAGAACCCATCAGAAGGGGTTGTAGCGTCTTTTGTAAAACATAAATTAAGAAACATGAGTACAAAGGTACTCGGCAAGACTTACATCAGATCCTACATGCATGCACGTTATCAAGAAGGGTTGGTGGGGTTATTGCAGCAAGCCAGCTTTGACTCTTGGCTAAGCTATCTTACGAGACTCCAACTTGAAATGCTTTTGCGCACTCGAGTCCACTACACACCACTTCAATACACTACCGAGGATCCACCTCCGGCATCCTATGGAAGATCCATCCTCGGCACTCACGCTAATCTTGAGGCTTTTAGTAGTGTCCATTTACTTGTCTATGAATTGTATAGGCAACCAAGTAGTCCTTTACCGCGGACGCGGCTATTCGAATAGATGATGTTAACCCTGCAGGGGTGTACTTCTTCACACATGTTTCCACCACTTAGCGTCTGCACACGACATGTGCTCGGCAGACTTCAAGCGAAAGCCGACGTGGGTGTAGACCACGACCTACCTAAACACCTAAGTCTCTAGTCCAGGTTTATCATCCACAGGGAGTCCGGCCGAGGTTTCCACATACAGCCCCGAACGATGTGAGCAGGGTTCTCGAGATACCAAACGGGCATCCGGTACACCATGCCACGTACCTACCACATCAAAACCCACCTCGCGGGTCAGCGCTGCCCACGGCCTCTAGTAAGCTACAAACACCAGAAACTACTTGCATCTCCTGGACAGAGGACTAGGGTGGATAAGAAGTCGAGCGAGTCAATTAAGGATCCCAATGTATGGTAGTAGCTGATTCTTAAATCACATATACAGATCTCGGTGCTTATGGACGGTTCCAATGAAACAACCCAACATGTACTCCTACATGGCCTCTCATCGATACCTTTACCAAATCGTGTTCAACACATCACTCTCATTACCGACATGATCATTTCACTCTAGCCCATCACCCAGATGAACCAGACCTGACACGACTCTATGCATAGCAGGCATAGCAAGGTAGGAATAACACATACACATGGCTCAATCAACTCCTACATATGCTAGTGGGTTTCATCTAGTTACTGTGGCAATGACAGGTCATGCAGAGGAAATGGGTTCAACTACCATAGCACATAGCAGTTTGAAGCCCGTTGTCTTAATGCAGTAAAAGAGAGCAGAGGCGAGAACATGGGATTGTATCGATATGATCAAATGGTTGGTTGCTTGCCTTGCGGGTCCGTGGACTGGTGTTGCTCTTTGTTAGGGTATTTGCGATACTCCTCGGGGGCAGAACCTGCCGCAGAGAGCACCGATATACAATCATCACTAAACAATGTGCAACAACATGATGCATGCATGAGACATGGCAAAATGAGTGTATTGGGCTAATGCAACTAAAACCAGATGGGTTTGAACCATTTTGAATCAAAGTTCAAGTTTCAAGCTCATGCATGGCCCTTAATAGTGCTTTATCTTGTTCTGCATTAAACAGCAGGTTAACTTGTTTAAACATGCATGAAACCAGTAAAGATGGATAGATTGGATTTTTTTCTGATCATTTTTCATATATAACACTTTGCATTTGGAGATACAGATTAATTTCTATGAATTTCTGAAGTTTGTAATATTTTCTGGAATTTCATGTATAAGAATAATTCCACTAATTGAATTATCATACGTCGATTAACGTCGTGGTGACGTCAGTGGTCAACGGGGACGGCCCAGGTCAAACCTGACCAGTGGGTCCCATGTGTCAGTGTCATTAGTCTAACTAATTTTTAGTTAGTACCAATCCTAGTTAATTAGCAGGGCTGGGCCCCATCTGTCATTGACCCAGGGGGGTCAAACTAGGCCCACCCGTGGTCAAACACGGTCAGCAGGGTCAAACTGGCTGGCATTTAGCCGCCGGCGAGGCCAAACGCGGCGGTGCGGTGCGGGTTTTGTGCTCCGGCGACCAAAACGACGACGGCGCACATCTACGTGATGCGGAGAGTGAGCCGCGTCCAATGGTGGTAGTGGTTGGGCTCGGGGTCGCCGGAAATAGCACCGGCGATGACCTTGGCGGCTGCCGGAGCTCGGGTGAGCTCGGTTTCGTTGCGTGGCCGGAGCCTCGTCGGCGACGAGCTCGACGGCGGCGCGTGCGGGTGAGCTTCGTGCAGTCACTACGGGTCTCGAGAGAGAGAATGGAGAGGATGGGGAGATAGCCAGGCTCACGATGGTCACGGCGGAGCAGACAGCAAGGTCGGGGATGAATTGCTGCAACGGTGACGCCGAAGGGGATCTCCGGTGGTGGCGGAGTCGGGCGAGGTCGATGCGGTGGCTTTGGGGCACGCGAGCACTCGGGGCTCGGCCTGCTCGACCGAGAGGATGGTGGCGGAGCTCGTGGACACGATCGGGCGGTGCAGAGACGGCGGTGGCTACGACTATGACGGCGGCGTGGCTGCGGTAGCGTCAGCCATGGCGGAGGGGAGCGAGGGAGAGGCGATGGGGGCGAGTGGACGTCTCCATGGGGTCCAGGGGCGACATGGAGGTCGTCCAGCTGGCCCAATCGGCGAGGCGTAGCAGTGGCGCCGTGATGCGGCTCGCGGCGTCGGTGTCACCTCCCGCGCTCTGGCAAGGGACGAGCAGCTAGTGGGCACGGACCAGCACAAAGGTTGGGCTGCTGTGTGGGCAGGCGTGGGTTTGGCCAATGGCTGGTTTTCATTTATTTCAGTTTTGTTTTATTTCTATAGGTTTGTTGCATTTCTAAAAATACTTAGGCATCTCCAAAAATCACCAAACTGCACATGGCCACTGGTTGGAATATATCCAGCATGGAACATTTTAGTTTGGGATTATTTGAGCATTTGAAATATTTTATACTATTTAAATGCCCAAACTCAAATAACTAATGATTTAGTCCAGTGACCTTAGGATGACCTAGAAATTTGTGCATCACTTTTGGCTGTGGTTTAAGACCAAGGCAGAGGTGATGAACATTTTAGAAGGGCATTCAGGTTCATTGAAAATATTTTTAGTAAACCCTAGTTGGTTTCAGGGGGTGCTGGGGGTTCTGTCATCCCCATTTCAAGTTTCTGATGAATGATAAACATGATGCAAGCACTCTAGTGCATGAACTAGCTAGGGTGCGACAGTCCCGCACCTGGAGCTGGAGCCGGGGGAGGCAGGACGTCGCCCCTCATGATGCGCTTGGTGATGGCGCACTGCCGAAGCGTGTGAATGGAGTGTCTTGCGCCGTTGTGTTGCTTGCAGGGGGCGTCGAGCATCTGCTCGAAGCTCATGGCGGGTTGCCATGCCGTCTTGCCGGTTTGCCGGCGCTTCGCCGCCGGGTCCGCCGCGGGCTTGGTGGCCACGACGAGTCGGTTGTTGTGACACTGCACCGGTTGGTCGGCCTTGCGCTTGTTGTTCTGGTGATGCTGCTGCCGCCTGCTTTCGCCGGCCGGTTCGGAGGGGGAACCGGCTTCGCATTGCCGGCTTCATCCAGCGCCACCTGGATCTTCATGGAGGAGTCGGCGTTGGCGTACTTGTCCGCCGTCACCATGTGTCGGGGCGGCTCTCTGTGCGGCCACGAGCACCTATGGGGCACGGGGGCCCCTTCTAGTCCGGCGCAGGAGCGGGGTCTTGCAGAGCGGATCGAGGCCGAGCGCTGGGGAGACGGGCGATTTTACCCACCGGGGCTCTCCGGGAGATAAAACCCCTCTCGCTGCTTTTGTGCTTGTATTTGATCTTGCTCGAGAGCGCGCGATGGTGGTGTTGTGGGTGTCGAATGGACGAACCCCTTCTACGTGCGCATGGGCCTCCCTTTTATAGTCTCAAGGGGCATCCACAGTGGCGGCGTAAGAAGAGGGGTAGAAAGGTAAAATCGCAGGTTGGTACAACAAGGACCAACAGTGTACCCTACCTAACTCGGCGGCAGGGACAAGGGCATTTAATGCCCGTCCGGTCGCCCTAACAAAGGCAAAGAAACGATTAGGTGAGCCACGGTTGCCACGATGGCGCTCTCTGTCATTTACTTGCCACCTTGCCTCGCATGGCTCGCGAACGCCGCCACGCGCCCTGGACGGCCCCAGGGTGACACGTCATTGCGCGCTGGACTTTGAGTGGCAGCCTTGCCGCTGCCCTTCTCTTCTTGTGCCGAAGCTTGTCGCCGCCGGCCTTGCCGGACACGCGGCGCCGCAAGTCTTCTCGAAACGCTTTGAGTTGACCTTCCGGCAAGCTCCTCTTGCCGGGCCTTTGTTTTCTCGCTTGATACTTTGTTCTTGAATGGCGTAGTAGGTATGATGGAGGGTCTTGGCGGGCGCGGCAAGCCTTGCCGCTGGGTGTCTTGATCGTTGCAGACAAGTTCGGGGTACTAAGGTACCCCTACTTTAGTACACCGATAGGAGCCCCCGGGCCTGGGCCATACACGGTGCCGAGCGTTGTTGGGCCAGGCCCAAAACAGTGCACGGGCGTCCGCGGCCTGGGCCCACTCAAAATTGGACTCCGTGTCCACCGCGCTCTCCCGCAACGGCACGCGTCGATTGCGGCGTCGTGGGAGGCGTGGGAGATATTAAAGGCGTTCACCCCCGTGCTTACGGGGCAGGGTAAGGTCACTTCATCTGTCGCCTCGGCTTCGCCTCCCCGCCACGTGGCTCCCATGCGCGTGGGGTCGTGGGCGGCGAAGGTGGGAAACCGAGCCGTCACGGGCGGAGATGGGAGGGCGGCCCTGCTCCTCTGCCCTCCCTGCGCTCTGATTGGTTGAGCGGGGCGGCCGAGCCCCCACCTCACTCCTTTAAAAAGGGCGGAAGGGGAGTGCAAAAATCCCGCACTTCCCTTTCTTCTTCTTTCTTCATCTTCTGCTATTCTTCCTCCCATCCGCCATGGAGGGAGGGAACCCTGGTCCTTCGTCGGTGGCGGCAAGGGTGGCCACCAGGCAGCACGCCTCCCCCTATCCCGTGCCTGTGGCGGCGGAGCCAGCCACGAGGGGAAGAGGGAGGGGGCGAGGCCGTGGGCGAGGTCGAGGACGTGGTCGAAGTACTCGGGGGAGAGGCGGTCGGGGTGGTGCGCCACCTCCGTCTCCGCCGGTAGCTCCTCTCCTCGAGGCGGTCCACACCGGGATGACCCTCCGAGTTCTTCATCAAGCTCTACGCTGGCCCTCGTCGCCGCCTCGGCTTCGGCTCCATTCGCGCGCGATGGAGCCGGACCCGCCCGAGATGCTGGAGTTGCGCATGAGGGGCTGCGGGATTAGCGGCACTCGGGTTAGTGTCGTATCCCCAACCCCCGGCATGATGTTCTTCGATCAAGGGTGGAAGACGTTCGCCCGCATCCACAGCTTGACGGCGGGGTTTACCCTCCATTTTAAGTTAATGGAGGGCAACCTTCTCGCCGTCAAGGTCTTCAGGGACTCCGGCACCCGGGCGAGATGCTGCGTGGACAGCTCCTCCGATAGCGAAGACTCCCCCTCGAGCGAGAGTGACGTGGAGGGGAGCGACAGCGACGACGACGGTGGCGGTGAGTCCGACTAGTCGTCGGCCGTCGCCTCGTGCGCCACCGGCGACCCCATCATCCGGGTCGCCGGCCTTCTGAACTCCCCGGGGCCGTCTCCTTGGGCGGCTGGCGTAGGGAGGGTGCAGAAGAGGAAGAGGGGTGGCAGCAAGGCCGTCAAGTCGGAGTACGAGGGCGAGGCGCCCTCGACAGCGTGCTGACGTCCTGCCGCCCCGTCTTCGAGCTCTGCCTCCGGCGCCTCCGTCTCCGCCAAGCTCCTGGCCGGCCCCCGGGAAGTTCTCTTGGTGTCTTCTGGCACCCGTAGCTCACCTAGGCGCCCCTTTTTCCCTCTCCGGCAAGCTTCTTTTGCCGGGGCCTCCTTGACCTACCTCCTGAAGAGAGAAACAGGAGAGGGATTACGGGCATCTTTATCTTTTAATTTGTAAGCCTTCGGGCCTTAGCTGTATTTAAAATCTGTAATCCTCTCTATCATGTTTTTCATCCTCTATGGACTTGTACTAAACTGGGATGTTTTTTAATGAATGGAGGGGAATGCTTGCCGGACTATGTCCTTTACTTGATTTTGTGCCTTGTACATTTTTACCCTACGCTTCTAGGGAACTTGCGGAGCTAACACACTTCTTGAGTCGCGGAACATCGCAGCTTCTTTGGCGGTGTTGTTTCCGCAAGAAACCTTGTCGGGCGATTGGGCCGCTTGTATTGTTGGAGCGGACTCGGAAACAAATCAAGGGCGAACTTGGCTTACGACTCGCTCCTCAGCGCCTGAGTTTTTCGTACAAGGTACGTTCGTTCGAGGACGCAGCTTCGCATTCCCCCGTCCATAAAGGATACATGACGAGGGATGAAAAACTTATCTGATACCGCAGCCCCCTGCGACTCTGGTCCGCTGGGAATGAATCTTGGCGTTTGCAGCCCCCGGCAATTCTGGCTCCGCCGAGACCTAGGTGCCGGTGCGCCTTTCCTTGCCCTTGCCGCTGACGCTGCGGCCTCCGGGATCTGGCGCCCGCGCGAAGAACCGGTGCTTGCAGCCCCCAATGAAACGGTTTGCAGGGCCCTAAGCGCCATCGCCCCTTCTGGTTTTTCCTTGACGCTGTTATCATGGTCATGAAAATATCTGAGACACCGCCGTAGTAAGTTACTCTTTCGTGGCATGACCATTGGGCAACGCAATGCCATGCTTCGCCCTTCGTATGTTTACACTCTACGCTTTTTAGGGGACTTGCCGGTGCATACACACATGCTGAGTGCGGAACATCAGCAGCCCGCTGGCGGTGTTGCCTCCGGCAAGAAACCTCGTCGGGCTAGTTGCAACGCACTTTCATTGTCGAGCGCACTCGGGAGCAAATCAAGGGTGCAATTCAGCCGCGAGTTAGCTCCTCTGCGCACAAGTTTTTCATACGAAGGACGTCCCACGGCAAGGCTTGCTATGTTACGTCCTCTACTTCACTACATCACTTGTACGTTTTCTCTTTTTTTTACCCTACGCTTATAGGGAACTTGCCGGCGCTAACACACTTGCTGAGTGCGGAACATCGCAACTTCTTTGGCGGTGTTGTTTCGACAAGAAACCTTCTCGGGCGATTGCGGCGCACTTGCATTGTTGGCGGACTCGGAAACAAAGCAAGGACGCTTAACTTAACCACGAGTTGGTTCCTCCATGCACAGTTTTTTTCGCACAAGGGACTTAACGTTACAGAGAGTATAACATAAAGCTTAAAACTGAAAAGTGCTCTTTATTCAAGCTTGGGCGATTTAGCTTTTTCCGCCTTCGTGATCCGGCGAGGTCAAGACTTCTCCTTGACTTCCTCCCTTGTATGTTTTCGCCCTCACGCTTTCAGGGAACCCGCCGGTGCAAACACACTTGCTGAGTGCAGGAAATCAGCAGCCCGCTGGCGGTGTTGCCTCTGGCAGGAAGAACTCGTCGGGCTAGTTGCAGCGCGCTTTCATCGTCGAGCGGACTCGAAACAGATCAAGGGTGCAACTTAGCCACGATTGAACCCTTCTGCGCGCAGGTTCTTCATACAAGGTACGGACTCTCAAGGAATGTAATTCAAAAGTTTGGAATTGGACGCTTTCTTACGCCCTCTTGGCGGATGGCGCTCGATGGGCGCATCCTCGGCGGCGAGGCGACGGCTTGCGGGCAGGCACCAGAGCTGTTCTTGCCAGGCTTAGTCTTTGGTAGATCTGCCTTTGTCTTCCTGCACTTGCCGACGGAGCTCGATGGTGCGTCCTCGGCAATGGCGCAGCACTCGGAGAGGCGCTTGCGGAGTGGGCACAGAGCTGCCTTGCGGACTTGGCTTTCTTCTTCCCCGAGGAGCTTCAACGGCGAGTGGCTTGCTCTCTGCCGCTGCTCTTTGCTTCCGTAGATCTTGTCGGTGCAGATAAGTGCATCCTTCTTGTCGCCTTGGACAGAGATGACACTTAACGGACTAGGCATCTTGAGCACATTGTATGCATAGTGAGAGGCTGCCATGAACTTGGCAAGCGCTGGTCGGCCGAGTATCCCATTGTAGGGTAATGGGATATCAACAACATCGAATGTGACCCTTTACGTCTGAAGTTCAGCTTCGCCCAAACATTACCGGCAAGGATCTTCCCCTTGGGCTTGCTCCTTCCGGATTTATCCTTGAAAGGTACCAGGTTTCTTGAGCTCACGTCGGGGATCCGGAGCTTCTTGAACACTACGGAGGAAATCAGGTTCAGGCGCCCCGCCGTCAACCAACATCTTCGTGACCTTGAGGTTCGGATTGTTAGTGAGACCAACATAGGCAAGCACCAGACGGCTGGTGATCGTCGAGGTGGTCCTCAACGTCGAAGACGATGGGCGTGCCGGACCACTTCAGAGGCTTGTGCGCCTCGACGGACGGCTCCGCCGCATTTACCTCTCGCACCCACTGCTTGAGTTGGCAGTGCGAGGTGTGCAGAGAGGCGCCATCGTCGATGCACAACACCTCTGTTGCCTTCTGAAACTCTTGGTCATCAGTCTCATCTTCCTCGACCTCATCATCCTCATCTTCATCTTCGCTCTTGTCGCGGCCACGGGGAGGCCTGTCTCCTTGCTGCGGCTTGACCTTGCCGCGGTGCCCTCCCCGGGCAGGAAGCTTCTTGCCGGATCCTCCGCCACCTCCCTGAGCTCTCTCCTTATCGCGCGCCAGATCAGCTTTCAGAGCTCCGCCATCTGCTCGACTTTCTTGCAGGTTTGGAGATCATGGCCCTTGGTGCGGTGAATCTTGCAATATCGCTTGCCGGAGCCATCCTGCTTGTCGGCGGCTACCACAGCCTCGCCGGAGTCATCGGCTTTGGCCTTGTCGGAGCCGCCTCCGTTGCCGGAATGCTCGACAGCTAGCACATCCTTGGCCTTTCTCTTCCTGTTGTTCCGCCGCCGGTTCTTCCTTGCCGGGGCGGCATCCTCACTGTCAGACCCTTCTGCTCCTGCAATCTCTCCGGGAATTTTCCTCCCCTCCTCAGCCCGTGCACACTTGTCGGCCAGAGCATAGAGCTCACTGACATCTCTGATCTTGCACATCGCCATCTCCTCCCTCATCCTCGCGGTTGCTTGCGCTCGTGGAACACGCGATAACCGCGGCAGGGTGGACGTCTGGGATATTGCGCTGCACCTGGCTGAATCTCTGTATGTACTTGCGCAGGGGCTCTTCCTCCTTCTGGACGAGCAAATGCAGATCGCTCTCCTGGCCATGGGGTTTGTGGCCGCCAGTAAAGGCGCCGACAAACTGGTGACATAGGTCCGCCCATGAAGAGATGGAGCCGTCCGGCAAGTGCATGAGCCAAGATCTGACGTTGGGCTTGAGTACCAACGGGAAGTAGTTGGCGAGGATCTTCTCGTCGCACCCTCCGGCAGCCTGCACCACGATGGTGTAGATGCTGAGGAACTCCGACGGATGTATTCTGCCATCATACTTCTCGGGCACGTCTGGCTTGAAGTTCTTGCTTTTGGGCCACTGGACTTGCCGCAGCTCGCGGGTGAACGCAGGGCAACCTGCCGCGTACGGCAAATCGCTTGGTTCCCCTGGTGCATGCATATCGACAGTGGGCCCGGCGCGCTGGTCGGATTGACGTCGTGCTTCCCTTCTGCGCTGGCGCGAAGTGCGAAGGCGTTTTCGCGCCGCCGTTTTGGAGAACGAGGCGTTGATCTCGGCGAGTTCGCGGGTCTAACGACGCGGTGGAGTCGCTGTCGGGTTGGTCCGACGAGCCGGGCGATCTTGGCCTTCGGGCTGGGAGTGTACGAGGTGGCACCCCAGCGGTCTTGTCGGCGTTAGCTTGCACTGGGCGCTTTGCCGGGCCTTTGATGCGCTTCGGTTGTCGAGGCTTATGCGCCGCTTAAGCCGAAGAGATCAGATATGGTCATCCTCCGATCGCCGATCTTCTGCGGCGCCGAGGTAGTCCGCTTAGCTGGGCTCGGGCCAGCTTCCTCTGCTGTCTTGGGTGGCGGTGGCGACGAGCGGCGCGAGGAACGGGATGTGCTCGGACTCCCAACCGGATTGGGAGGTGCAACACCCCGTCTGGGCGACCGTACCTCGCTCGCGTCAGCATGCGGGCGTGCATGCTGACCTCGAGCGTCCCGCGATCCACCAGCTTGGCCTTGTTCCAACGCGAGCACGGTGCTAGGAGCACCGGGGCGTTGTCGACCTTGCACCTCCTGGGAAGGGTGCGGTGTCTGCACGGTCGCCAACGCTTGCGGGGCCTTGTTTTTGGACATGGTGACGACGTGAGTCCCACCGTCAACGCCCGCTCCTCCGCCGGCGTCCACTCCACCGCCCGTTGGCTCCGGCGGTGGTGGCGGAATCGATGTAGACGGAGCCGCCACCTCCGAAGGCTTCTTCTTCGGTGGCATGTTGATGAAGACCTTGATGTAGCGCGCGTGGAGGCCGGATCAGATGCTCACGACCTCGACGCCACCCCCTACCTGGCGCGCCAAAGATGTCGGGCGGCTCTTCAGGCGACCACGAGCACCTATGGGGCACGGGGGCCCCTTCTAGTCCGCAAGGAGCGGGGCGGCGCAGAGCAGATCGAGGCCGAGCGCTCGGGGGAGACGGGCGATTTTTACCCAGCTTTGGGGCTCTCCGGGGAGATAAAACCCCTACTGCTGCTTTTGTGCTTGTATTTGATCTTGCTCGAGAGCGCGAGCGTATGGTGGTGTTGTGGGTGTCGAATGGACCGAACCCCTTCTACGTGCGCATGGGCCTCCCTTTTATAGTCTGAAGGGGGCATCCACAGGTGGCAGCGTAAGAAGAGGGGGTAGAACGGTAAAATCGCAGGTTGGTACAACAGTGACCAATAGTGTTCCCTACCTAACTCTGACGGCAGGGGACAAGGGCATTTAATGCCCGTCCGTCGCTAACAAAGGCAAAGCGACCGTTAGGTGAGCCACGGTTGCCACGATGGCGTCTCTGTCGCCTTTACTTGCCACCTTGCCTGCATGGCTACGCAACGCCTCGCCACGTGCCCCTGGGACGGCCCTGGGGTGACACGTCGCTGGGTGCGCTGGACTTTGAGTGGCAGCCTTGCCGCGGCAAGTGCCTTGCCGTGGCCCTTCTCTTGCTGTGTCGGCAAGCTTGCCGGCCACCGCCTTCTTAGGGGCGCTGCGTCGCGGCAAGTCTTCCGAAACGCATGTGTTGACCTTCCCGCAAGCTCCTCTTGCCGGGCCTTTGTTTTCTCAGTTGATACTTTGTTCTTGAATGGCAGTAGTAGGTATGATGGAGGGTCTTGGCGGGCGCCCGGCAAGCCTTGCCGCGGGGTGCTGCGACTGCCCGTGCACAAGTTCGGGGTACTATGGTACCCCTACTTTAGTACACTGACACCATGAGCGCGGCCATGGTGGCCGGTTTGGAGCGTAAGAGCTTGTGCTTGAGGAGGGTGTCGTCTCGGCACTCTTTGACGGCTTGGATCGCTTTGTATTTCATGGGCGCCTCACAGCTGTTCCGGAGCTGGGTCCAGCATGCGAGGTACTCGCGACTGGTCTCCGTAGGCCCTTGGACGCACATAGCGAGCTGGCTAGGGCGGTCGGGTCGCTTGTAGGTCCCCGTGAAGTTGCGGACGACGGCTTCCTCGAAATCGACCCACGTGTTGATGCTGCCCATCGGCAGGCTGCTCAACCACGTGCAGGCTGACCCTTGGAGCATGAGTGGTGCGTAGCGCACGACGAGACGACGATTGGCACCGATGATGCCAATGGCCGTGGTGTAGTCGGTGAGCCAGTCTTCTGGCTTCACGGTCCCGTTATACTTTGGGGTGTCGCGGGGGAGCATGAACCCTTTGGGGAAGGGTTCCTCCCGAATGCGTGGGCCGAAGCACGCCGGCCCGATAGCACCGCTCTCCTCCACCTCCAAGGAGCGAGCGAGCTGATCGAGGCGGTGGCAGGCGTCGGCGTCGACTTGTGGCCAGGTCATGGGGGGCCGAGTCGGTTAGAGCCGGACGCCGGCCATGCTGGCTGGGTCCATGCTGGATCTCTGGGACGGGCTGGTCGCACAATCCGTCGGCGGCTGTGGCGGCCGGATCACGCCGAGTCCGGGCTCGGCCGTAGTGTGCCTCGCCGGGTGGCGAGGAAGCGGTATGTAGAAGTTCGTCGGGCCCGCCAAGGCGGGCGGAGCCGGATCTCGCGGGCTTGGCGAGCTGGTTGAGGCGGTCCTGCTGGGTGTTGGCGGTGTGGAGGAGTTCGCGCATCCGCCCGATGCGCTCTTTCAGCTCCTCACCCGTGAGCTGGTCCAGGCCGGCTGCGGCTGCCTCGGCAGCATGCGTGTTTTTCGCTAGGGTCTTGTAGACGGTTGGGACGGCGCTGAGAGCCCGGCCGACCGCTCCTCTCCAGGCACGCACATCGGCGACCCGGCTTGGCTCGGCCGCGGCGAGCGTGAACCCGTAGGCGGCATTGTGCTCCAGCTGAGCGGCGTCCAGGAGACGCAGAGTGGCGGCGAGCGTCTCGGACAAGTCCAGCATCTCCTGGCGCCTTTCCTCGAGCTGGGTTCGGGCCTCAGCGACATTGGTGGCGTCGACGTCGGTGCCGATGGGGATGCGGAGGCTCTGCATCGCGGCGCACAACGGATCGGACAGCTCGGTCCGTTCCACTGCGGCCCTAGCTTCGGCAGCCTTCCTCGTCTTGCTCGACGAGGAGGAGACGCCATCGCCGGTGACGAAGATCTCCACAAGGACGTCCATTACCCCGGTAGAAACGTCGCCGCCGAGGGAGAGGGGGGAGTCGGAGTAGCTGAGCACCTCGATGGGGTACTCGTCGGCCGCGAACGCATCGGAGATGCGCAGCGCGGCGAAGGAGGCGGCAAGCGCGCCGACGACGTTGTCTGCCAGCACGACGGACTCGTCGGTGTAGGAGAAGGGCCCCATCTGAAGCATGCTCCCGGTCAGCTCCTCCAGCTGCCCCACGGTGGGCACCAAATGTCGTGGTGGGTGCAAGGTAGATGCCAAGGGATGGCTAAAGAGAGGAGGAGGCTCGAGGGCGCTGGTGAACTCCAGAGGCGAGGTTGGCATGAGCGGGAGCGGGACGCTGGACATACCCAGGTTCGGGGCTCTCCGGAGAGATAACACACCTAGTCCTGCCGAGTGTAGTTGGATGGTAGATAGTACAATGTTGCTCCCGGAGTTGTATGCAGGAGGAAGGAAGCTGGCCAAGGCTTGGGCTGCTCCTTCTCTCTGGTGTTGCTGTTTTGGTGGCTAGTTCTATGCTTACTTGCTTTTCTCACGTTATATGTTGCTTGCCCGTATGATCGTGGACTCCTGGGGGGGTTTTATAGACCAACCCCCCAGGGGTACAATGGTAATGTTACAAGTCGGTGGGTCCGTATTGTCGGTGTCTGGGAACACAGGCTGGGTCCCGCTGAGGGCTTGTGGTTCGCCAGGTTCCTCTAGGTGCAGGCCCCGCGTGCCTAGGGGGACTGTGTGCTGTCTTGTCGATCGTCAGGGCATGGCCGAGTCAAGTCGCGTGCAGTGCTCTCCGTCAGGTTGCCGCTTGTTGTCGTCAGCGGTGAGGGCGGGGGCACTGTAGCCACGCCGGCCCTGGTCAATGGGTAGGTGAGGGGCACTGTTGCCACGCTCCGGCTGACCAGAGGCATGGGCGGGGCATGTTGCCTTGGTCATTGTATATTGAAGACTCGTCCCCATCGTACGGCCTGGATGGGACGGGAGCTGACCCGTGGCTGGATTGCGTAGCACGCCACGGGTGGCGCTGGCTTGTCGAGGAAGCTTTGGTCGTGCCGGGTTCGGCTGTCTTGCGCTAGTCGTTGGGGCCGAGTCGACGTGTCTTGCCGGGTCGGCGAGTCTGGCCGGGTTGCGGGGTTTGGCCGGGTCGAGCGACCCAGCCAAGCGCGTGCTGGTTTTGAGGGGCGGTGCCAGCCCCATTGTTTTTGAAGAGGATCCGGGTTCCGTTGCCTGCCTGGGGTCCATCCCCCCGACACATCGGTTAGTCCATTATAGAACATATCATTATTTCATTTTTCTTAAGAGGGTGATCAGGAAAATCATTAAGCAATTGGAGAAGCCTCCCCCAAGCTTGTGGGAGACTCTCTTCTTCAATTTGCACAAAGTTAAATGTTTCCTGCAAGGCAACTTGTTTCTTATGAGCAGGGAAATATTTTTCAGAGAAGTGATAAATCATATCCTAGGGACTACGCACACAACCAGGAGAAAGAGTATTGTACAAAGCTTTAGCATCACCCTTTAATGAGAATGGAAATAATTTGAGGATATAGTAATAGTGAATCTTCTCATCATGAGCAAAAAGGGTGGCTATGTCATTAGCCTTAGTAAGATGTGCCACAACAGTTTCAGTTTCATAACCATGGAAAGGATCAGATTCAACCAAAGTAATTAACAATGGGTCGACATAGAATTCATAATCCTTATCATCAATAAAGATAGGTGAAGTAGCAAACTTAGGATCACATTTCATTTTAGCATTCAAAGATCTTTCTTTATACTTGCATAATATTTTTTCTAGATCTTCTCTATCCTTACAAGCAATAATATCTCTAGTTGCCTCCTCACTCATAGCATAACCTTTCAGTACCTTTGGCAATTCATATCTATGCTAGTTCTAGTAGGTGTTTCAAGATTTTCAGTTTCAAGCTCATCATCAGTCTCAACAATATCATGTTGTCTTACTCTAGCAATTTGTTCATCAAGAAATTCACCTAGTGGTACATTATCGTCAAGCAAGGTACTAGCATCATCATGAGTATCATTCATAGCAGAAGTGGCATCATCAACAACTTGCGACATATCAGAATTAATACCATGTGGTGGTGTTGCAAGTCTATTTATAACGGAAGGTGAATCTAAAGCGGAGATGGATGGCAGTTCCTTACCTCCCCTCGACTTAGAGGGAAAAATCTTAGACTTAGCATCCTTCAGATCCTTCATAGTGATAATATGATAATAATCCAAGTGACTCAACAAATATAGCTATGCTCCCCGGCAACGGAGCCAGAAAAAGGTCTTGATAACCCACAAGTATATGGGATCACAACAATTTTCGAGGGTAGAGTATTCAACCCAAATTTATAGATTCGACACATGGGGAGCCAAAGAATATTTGCAAGTATTAGAAGCTGAGTTTTCAATTCAACCACACCTGGAGATTAATTATCTGCAACAAAGTGGTCAGTAGCAAAGTAGTATGATAGCTTAATAGTAGTAGCAACAACAATAGTAACGGTAATAGTGATAGCAATGGTTTTGTAGCAAGTGCGGTAGTGACAGTAGTAGTAACTTAGCAAGATCAATATGTAGGAAAATTGTAGGCATTGTATCAGCGATTCATTGGATGTTATTCATCATGTGAGAGTCATAACCTACAGCGATATGGCACTAGCTCTAGTTCATAAATATAATGTACGCATGTATTCCGTAAATAGTCATACGTGCTTATGGAAATAACTTGCATGGCATCTTTTGTCCTACCCTCCCGTTGTAGCGGGGTCCTATTGGAAGTTAAGGGATATTAAGGCCTATTGTCAGTGTCAAAACCGGCGGATCTTCGGTAGGGGGTCCCGAACTGTGCGTCTAAGGCTAATGGTAACAGGAGGCGGGGGACACAATGTTTACCCAGGTTCGGGCCCTCTCTATGGAGGTAATACCCTACTTCCTGCTTGATTGATCTTGATGAATATGAGTATTACAAGAGTTGATCTACCACGAGATCGTAATGGCTAAACCCTAGAAGTCTAGCCTGTGAGATTATGATTGTCTATGGACTAAACCCTCCAGTTTATATATACACCGGAGGGGGCTAGGGTTACACAAAGTCGGTTACAGAGAAAGGAATCTACACATCCGAATCTCCAAGCTTGCCTTCCATGCAAAGGAGAGTCCCATCCGGACACGGGAAGAAGTCTTCTGCCTTGTATCTTCGTAGCCCAACAGTCCGGCCCATGTTAATAGTCCGGCTGTCCGAGGAACCCTTAATCCAGGACTCCCTCAGCAGCCCCCGAACCAGGCTTCAATGACGATGAGTCCGGCGCGCAGATTGTCTTCGGCATTGCAAGGCGGGTTCCTTCTCCAAATACTTCAAAGTACCTGACTTAAAGAGCAGTATCCGGCTTTCCATTTAATGTCGCGCTCATAGGCTTCTGAACCTTCATGATTTCAGCTTCCACGTGTCGAGCGAATACAAGAGGTTCGGGCATTTTTGCACTTACCACCCTGACCATACAAGAAAGTCATCTATTTAAAGAGATGGGGATCTTCAGATCCAACCCACACCAAGTGCGGAATCCTCAGAGCTTGCCAGCAGAAACCACCCCAACATGGCTAGCGCTCCCAGCTCTTCCTCCCGCCCTCATAGCTCCAAACAGGGCGATTGGGAAAAGTGTTTCGTATCCCACGACCAACTAGTGAAGTTGCAGACACAGGGATTTCTTCACCCCGCAGATCTAGTCCCCGTTCGAGCCAGATTGACTTCCTTCGACGATGGGGAGCAGGCAGAGAAGTTCCCCAACCCATCCAGGGGGGAACGAGTATGCTTTGTTCCCTATTTGTTGAGAGGCGTCGGATTTCCAATCCATCCGTTCCTCCGAGGGCTTCTGGAGTACTATGGCCTCCAACTGCTCAATTTTACACCTGCCTCTATCCTGCATATCGCGGGTTATGTTGCTCTTTGTGAGCTATTTCTGGGTTGCGAGGCCCATTTTGAGTTATGGAAGAAGCTATTTTGCCTCGTCCCTTGTAATCAAGAGGGATCAATATTTCAAGTGGGCGGAGCTGAGATATGGCGCATCGCCGGGACCGGATACCTACCCGGCACGCCAAAGAAGGCATCCGAAGAGTGGACTTCCGAATGGTTCTATATGTAGGATGTCTCCCTTCCCGACCCAGTCCGAATGGGTCTTCCTGAATTTTCAAGTGCTCCATTGAAGAAACGCCTCAGCTGGCGTCCCCGGAGCCTCAGGGAGGAAGATAGCACGGAGGTCCACCAATTAATGAGCAAGATAAAGACGCTCGCTCGATCCGAATTGTCAACAATCGAGGTTATGGCGATATCCATAATGTGAGGGGTTCATCCACTCCAATACCGAGGGCGTCCTATGTGGCACTTCAATGGAGAAGATGATGCCACCCGCTGCGGTCGGAAGGGTCTGGACACTCCCGCCGCTTTGGCAAAAATATTGTCTGGATTATACAAAGGGGAGAAAGAGGAGTTCATCCGCATTAAGCCCAGAGATGGATTTTCTATGTACAACCCTCCCAGGTGGGTGAGTTTCCATCCCACTACTCTACTCCATTTACTCCCTGAGTCCTTTTCCATAAATATGAATCCGTCCATTTGTAATAAGAATGGCAGAAAATCATCAAGGAGATCCACAGCCCCGCACCACAGCCAGAGGACCACAACCGGGCCCTTGACCCGGATTCGAAGAGGATCCGTATATATTCGTGGAGCTTGGGGAAGGAGTGTTTTACCAGGCGAGCCATGACGGCACAGAAGTGGCCATCATTGCTGACTATCCCGGTCTTCTCCCTGCTTCGCATGTAAGTAATCAGGAGACTTATCCTTCGAAAGGATTTCCTCTTTCTGCCTTACCCACCGCACTATCTTATGCTCTAAAGGGAAGGCGATCGGCGTGCCACGCTACACCTGAAGCGACTCGCAAGAAAGCGGTGCCTATGCCGGGCAGGCCTTCAAAGAGGAAGGCAAATAGAAATATGGTCGAGCCTTCATCAAAGAGGTATGGTTTTAAATATGCTCCATGGCTATCATCTTGGAGTATGACACTATCCATTGTGTCTTATCAGGAAAAACATTTGCCGGACTTTGTCCGGGGATCCTGTCGGTCATGCCTCTACTAGCCGGATTCCGGACCCTGTCTCAAGGACTGAGGCTAACGCGGAAGTGACACCGGATTGCCCTTCTACGGAGGATTCAGATAAAGTATCCGTCACAAACTCCGAAGTGGAAAGTGCCATGAATCATCGATGCCGGAGTGCCGCTCTTCATGACCCGGTTTTTTAGAAAAGGCTTTCAATGCCTTCAACTCGGATGATGCATACATCCGAGCTGCTCGAGATGGGATTTCTAGAGCCACAGACCAGTATTTGAAAGATATGCGGGTAAGTTCATACTTGCAAAATTCTGATAATTATATACCAGTAGCCCCCGAGACTTGAAGCAGTTTAAGGAACTGATTTGAGGATCGTTGTATACCCAGGTGCTCAAAGAGAAAAACAACCTGTTGGCTCAAGAGATGGAGAAGTGTCAGACCCAGCTGGCCACTGCTACCGCCGAACTGGAGAAATCCAAGAAGGCAGAATCTGGTGATGATACCTTCCATCGAGAAAACATAATCATATACCAGGACTATTAATGGGGGTGCTTTTCTTATGGCAGAGTTGTCAAATCATCCGGGAGAGGTAAGCCGCGCCGGTGGGAGGTCCAGAAGCTCAAAGGCAACTGGCTGCGGGCGATACTGACGCGAGATCTGTTGGAGAAAAACAAACTCCAAGATTCCCTCACCAAGCTGGGCGAAGAGCTAAAAGATGTGCGGGCCCAACTAGCTGACTCCGTGAAGGAGAATAAGAAGCTGCGAGGCGGCATATTTAGTATGTGTTTAAACTTACCCCTGCGTAATTCGGCTAGGGAAGAAACTGACAGAATTATGTCTGTAGGTATATTGATGGACCGCCCCGAAGAGGAGGTGTCCGGATCATCGAGCGATCTACTACAAGAGCTGTCGCAAATGCACGAGCGAGCTCGGCAGGCGATGCAAAGCATTGCCAAGGCCTTATCGCCATCCGACTCCCCTCCAGGGCTTGTACAACTACTCAAGGGAGCGCGGTGACGCTTCCGATTATGGAAGATATCAGCCTGCCGGGAAGGTGCGCGAGAGGCCTGGGCAATGGTGAAAACTTGGTATACCAAGCTCGACCCGAATCACATGGCCCGGTTCGGACCTCTAGGGTTAAATGGAAAATAAATTCTTGTTAGTTTGGTATATGACCAGGTACAAGTAGCCGCCAGGTATTCCCAATAGGATTGTAGGCTAGATAGCCTGTTGGATGGCATAGAGGAAGAACATTTTGAGTCCAAGTGACTATGTACTTCAATTGACAAATTTGTCCCTAGCCGGATTGTAAAATTATTGTCATGGCAGACCTTTTCGCTTCGACCTCTGGACCCGAAGGTGCGGAGTGCTACCGAATACCCGCTCGGTAAGATATACCGGGGTACGCGTGGAAACCAGTCATAGTTGCTTGAATAGACAAGTTTCCGGCTAGCTATGTTATATTACATTTTTGATCGTAAGAAACATCTTCCAGAGAGAATAGTTCCGTTAAGGGTTCCTTTCCCTGGGTTAGCATGCATTAATCATGCATGTCCGAACTGTGTTTGAAAAAAGACCACAACATACATAGCATCTGGGGGTTCATAATGTGACAAGTAAAAAACATCTTTAGTCCGCCGAACGAATATTCCCTTAAGAACGCTAGCTTTCGGCTTCACCCAGTCTGAGGTACACATCCGGATAACCCGGCAGTAACAATCGCAGAGGTGCTCCCTTTATGCCCTAGCCGAACTAACGGGAACGTAGGGCATAAGCACAGGAGCCAGGCACCCCAGCTTGGCCAAAACTTAAGTCATATCGATGCATATAATGGCGAAGAAAAGGTACATATGCGGAAATGACACACATGTGATGAGCTTGATGCTCGGGATATAATAATAATAATAATACATACATACTTTAGAACGTGTGCGTCGAAGGTGCACGGTTTAGCTGCACAAAAGCTTTAAGGCTTAAAAAGAAAAAAAGGTGAAAAGAGAGGAAAATAAATATTGGAAACAACAAAAAAAGGGGTAAAGGATACGGATGAAGAGTCCGGCGCTAGGCATAGAATCTTCAGAGTCTGGCCGCGTTCCACGGGTTCGGCTCTAGGCAATTGTCTGACGCATCACGCAGGCGGTACGCTCCTCTAGTGAGGACTTTGTCAATGATGAAGGGACCCTCCCACTTGGGCTTGAGTTTGTCCTTTTTCTTCTCCGGCAAGCGTAGAACGAGTTTGCCAACATTGTAAGTCTTGGCCCGTACTTCCCTGCTTTGATATCTGCGGGCCTGTTGTTGATAGAATGTGGAACAGGCTTTTGCGACATTGTGCTCCTCCTCCAGGGCATCTAAGTTGTCCTACCGATCAAGTTTGGCCTCTCTCTCTTCGTACATGCGCACACGAGGTGAGTCATGAATAATGTCGCAGGGTAACACAGCCTTTGTGCCGTACACCATGAAGAAAGGTGCATATCCGATAGAAAGATTGGGCCTAGTCCGCAGCCCCCAGAGTACAGAGTCAAGCTCCTCGACCCAGTGCTTGTCTGATTCTTTCAAACACCGCACTAGTCTGGATTTGATGCCGCTCATAATAAGACCATTGGCTCTTCCACCTGACAGTTGGTTTGTGGGTGATAGACGGAGGCGTAATCGAGCTTTATGCCCAGATTAGCACACTAGGTTTTCACCTCATCGGCTGTGAAATTGGAGCTGTTATCGGTGGTGATGCTGTGTGGAACACTGTAATGGTGCACAACACCGGATATGAAGTCTATCACTGGTCCGGCTTCGTCTATTTTAACTGGTTTGGTCTCTATCCACTTAGTGAATTTATCCACCATGACCAACAGATATTTTTTCTTATGGCTTCCTCCTTTAAGGGGTCCGACCATATCAAGCCCCCAGACCGCAAAAGGCCAAGTGATGGGGATTGTTTGTAGAGCGGTGGGTGGCATATGGCTTTGGTTGGCGAAAAGCAGGCATCCGACGCAATGTTGGACAAGGTCCTGTGCGTCTGCCGAGGCCGGTGGCCAATAGAAACCTATACGGAAGGCCTTCCTTACAAAGGCCCGAGCCGCGGTGTGGTGACCGCTAAGACCGGCATGAATTTCAGCCAAGAGATGCCGCCATTCTTCCTCGGAGATACATCTTTGAAGTACTCCGGTAGTGCTTTTCTTGTAGAGTTCTCCCTCGTGAACTTTGTAGGCTTTAGAGCGCCGCACGATGCAGCGCGCCTTGTTCTGATCCTTAGGGAGTTCTCGCCCATTAAAGTAGGCCAAGAAGGGTTTGGTCCATGGGGCAATGACTGCCATGATTAAATGGGCCGACGGTGTAATTTCGGTGGCTGAGCCCCCGATGATGTTGGTGTGTTCAGAGGCAGGGGTTGTAATCGGACCCGGATTGGTGTTGCCTCTCTCTACTTGCCACACCACGGATGGCTTGAAAATCCTTTCCAAAAATATGTTAGGTGGGACGGGGTCGCGCTTAGCGCCGATGCGAGCAAGGACATCCGCCGCTTGGTTACTTTCTCGAGCCACATGGTGAAACTCGAGCCCCTCGAACCGAGCTGACATTTTGAGAACGGCGTTACGGTAAGCCACCATCTTCGGATCTTTGGCATCGAAATCTCCATTTATTTGAGATATTGCAAGGTTTGAATCCCCGCGCACTTCCAAGCGTTGTATGCCCATGGAGACGGCCAT
This sequence comes from Aegilops speltoides, assembly GCA_021437245.1. Taxonomy (NCBI): domain Eukaryota; kingdom Viridiplantae; phylum Streptophyta; class Magnoliopsida; order Poales; family Poaceae; genus Aegilops; species Aegilops speltoides. Next base: position 166,505,637 of record CM038144.1, read on the forward strand.
CCGGAGACCATGCAATAAGGCTTCATATTCGACTGCATTTTTGGAGTCCATGAATAATATTTGGAGGACGTACTGAACTGTATCTCTGGTAGGGGATGTTAGGACAACGCCTGCCCCTAAGCCTGCCAGCATTTTGGAGCCATCAAAGTGCATGACCCAGTTGGAATATGTGTCGTACTCTTTACGGAGTTCGGCCTCTGTCCATTCGGCGACGAAGTCAGCCAGTACTTGGGATTTAATGGCCCGGTGCAGTTTGTATGATATGTCGAATGGGAGGAGCTCAATGGCCCACTTGGCAATCTGGCCCGTAGCGTCGCGGTTGTTTATTATGTCGTTGAGTGGTACTTCGGAGGCCATTGTTATTGAGCACTCTTGAAAGTAGTGTCGTAGCTTCCGGGATGCCATGAAGACCGCGTATGCTATTTTTTGGTAATGGGAGTACCGGGATTTGCATGGTGTGAGGACGGTGGATACGTAGTATACCGGCTTGGAATTTGTGTCTGTCCTCCTCTCGTTCAACGACGAGCACCACACTTACGACTTGGTGTGTGGCCGATATGTATAATAGCATGGGTTCGCCGATGTTCAGCGTGGCCAGGATTGGGTTGCTTGCTAGAAGAGCCTTTATTTCTTCCAGTCCAGCCGTTGCCGCGTCCGTACACTCGAAGTAATCGGTGCGTCGGAGAACGCGATAGAGTGGCAACGCCTTTTCTCCTAGTCTGGACATAAAGCGGCTTAAAGCTGCCACACAGCCGGATAGTTTTTGGACTTGTTTAAGGTCTGTTGGCGTAGCCAACTGGGATAAAGCTTGGATTTTAGCTGGGTTTGCCTCAATTCCTCTATTGGAACGATGAAGCCCAGAAGTTTTCCAGCGGGAACACCGAAAACACATTTTTCCGGACTGAGCTTGATGTCATATGTTCGTAGGTTGTCGAATGTGAGACGCAGATTGTCTATTAAGGACTCGACGTGTCTGGTTTTGATGACTATGTCATCCACATATGCTTCAACTGTCTTGCCGATTTGTTTCTCCAGGCATGTTTGAATCATGCGTTGATAGGTGGCACCGGTGTTTTTGAGCCCGAAAGGCATAGTGTTGAAGCAGAAAGGCCCGTATGGGGTTATAAATGTCGTTGCAGCTTGATCGGATTCCTTCATCTTGATTTGATGGTATCCAGAATATGTGTTGAGAAAACACAATGAGTCGTCTCCTGTGGTAGCGTCGATAATCTGATCGATGCGGGGGAGGGGGAAGGGATCCTTAGGGCAGGCCTTGTTGAGGTCTTTGAAATCGACACATAGGCGCCAGGATTTATCCTTCTTTGGTACCATTACCAGGTTTGCTAGCCAGTCCGGGTGTTTTATCTCTCTGATGAATCCGGCCTCGAGTAACTTGGCTAGCTCCTCCCCCATGGCTTGTCGTTTGGGTTCGGAGAAGCGCCGTAGTGTTTCCTTGACCGGCTTATATCCCTTCAGTATGTTTAGGCTGTGTCCGCCCAGCCTGCGTGGGATCCCTGGCTTATCAGAAGGGTACCCGGCGAATATGTCCCAGTTTTTGCGTCGCAACACCCGCAGTGCAGCATCGACCGTGGGGTCCAGCTGTGCCCCAATGGATGTTGTCTTCGTGGAGTCCGTTGGGTGGACCTAGAATTTGACTATTTCATCTTTTAGTTTAAAGGAGGTAGATTTGGGTCACTTATCGAGGATCACGTCGTCCCTATCCACCATGGAGTGCAACGCGGTTAATTCTTTGGCCGCGAGGGCTTCAGACAACGCCTCGAGGGCCAAGGCGGCGGTTTTATTTTCGGCGCAAAGTGCTATGTCCGGATCGCTGGCAAGAGTGATGATACCATCGGGCCCGGGCATCTTGAGCTTCATGTACCCGTAATGGGGTATAGCTTGCAAGCTTGCAAATGCATCTTGCCCAAATAAGGCATGATATCCAGTGTTGAAAGGGGCCACTTGAAAGGTTATCTCTTTGGACCGATAATTCTCCAGCGTGCCAAATACCACATCAAGCTTGATTTTTCCCGCACATCGCGCCTCCCGACTGGGAATAATTCCTCGGAAGGTCGTGCTGCTTTGCTCAATGCGGCTCCTGTCTATTTCCATTTTGTTGAGAGTTTCCTCATAAATGAGGTTTAGTCCGTTGTCGCCGTCCATGAGCACTTTGGTGAGCCGAAAGTCGTCCACGATCGGACTGAGGACCAATGCGGCTAGTACCCGGACTGTTCTGAATTGTGGTTCGTCACTGCCATTGTAAGTTATGGTCGTGTCATTCCAAGGTTTTATTGTTGCGACTTGGCAGACTTCGGTGAGGCTGCGGAGTGCCCTTTTGCGCCTATTGTTTGAGGCAAAAGTCTCAAACACTGTCAGTACTGTAGGGTTGTTGTCTTCCATGGGATGTTGCTCTGCGGTATTTTTGGTGAGGAGATCCTCGCCGCTCTTGGCCACCTGCCGGAGTATCCAACATGCTCTAAGGTTATGGGTTGGTATGTTATTCGGTGTTGTGTGTATTTTGCATGGCCTATTGAGCCATCCCTCCAGAACGGTTCCGCGCCCCGTAATGGGCTTTGATTTTTTTGTTATTGGATCAGGCGACCTACGAGGGTGCGTCCTTTTTGTCCGGACGAGGGGTTTAGTGGAACCCGGTGGCTCCCAAGAGGCTGCCTGAGTTTTCTAGGCGCTTTCCATTGCGCAGTACTTCGGTACTATGGTTGCCAAGTCAGCGAAGTTTGATACGTGACGGCAGTTGATTGCATTGAGGATTCCCTCATCCGTGCAATTTTTGCAGAATAATGAGATTGCGTCTTCATCGCGGCAGTCTTTGATCTTGTCCTTGACAAGGAGGAATCTGGCCCAAAAGTGATGGCCGTTTCTTGGAACTGTTGTCTGATGCAGGTAAGATCGCTTGTATCTGGGTGGGTGGGTGGATTTAAGTCCGCACCCTAACCCAATTTGGGATCCGGAGTTTGAGAAACTTCCGAGCTTAATAGTTCGGGCTCCGGGATATCAACCAATTTTCAGGCCCATAGTCCGACTCTAGGTTCGGACTACGAGGCATGTCTTCCCGCGGGCGGGTATCCGGCTCTCAAAGCTCATAAGTCTGAACATAGTTCGTCCTCAATATACAGGAAGAGTTGTATTGCTCCTCCACTACCGCTATCTGATGGGTGATCGGCGGAGATTCAGTTTCTCTCTGATCGGTTTTAAGCCCAATCTGATTGTAATCCGTAGTGACTCCCAAGGCGGCGATGTGATCCAGGAGTTCATTTAAAGACGACAACTCCCTCGGATCCATCTGTTCGGAGTATTCTGAGCTGACGCGGAGGCGATTTTTGATGACCCGAGAAGACATCGTCGGCCCGACGGCCGAACCGGCGGTCATAGTGAAGTAGCCCAGCCGGAGGATTTGGCCTGAGGCCAAGGCTCCTCCAGAGGTGATGTTGTCCTTGATAACAAGGCGAGCCATCAAGCCTATCTCCGATGTCACATTGGAACTCTCAATGAAAGCACCAATGTCGGCGTCAAAACCGGCGGATCTCGGGTAGGGGGTCCCGAACTGTGCGTCTAAGGCTAATGGTAACAGGAGGCGGGGGACACAATGTTTACCCAGGTTCGGGCCCTCTCTATGGAGGTAATACCCTACTTCCTGCTTGATTGACCTTGATGAATATGAGTATTACAAGAGTTGATCTACCACGAGATCATAGTGGTTAAACCCTAGAAGTCTAGCCTATGAGATTATGATTGTCTATGGACTAAACCCTTCGGTTTATATAGACACCGGAGGGGGCTAGGGTTACACAAAGTCGATTACAGAGAAAGGAATCTACACATCTAAATGTCCAAGCTTGCCTTCCACGCAAAGGAGAGTCCCATCCGGACACGGGAAGAAATATTCTGCCTTGCATCTTCATAGCCCAACAGTCCGGCCCATGTTAATAGTCCGGCTGTCCGAGGACCCCTTAATCCATGACTCCCTCACCTACTATTAATAGAGAACTGGAACAAAGCATTAGCACACGGTGAATACATGAACTCCTCAAACTACGGTCATCACCGGGAGTGGTCCCAACTATTGTCACTTCGGGGTTGCCAGATCATAACAGGTAGTAGGTGACTATAACTTGCAAGGTCGGATCTAGAAAATGAATATAAAGTTGATAACATAAACGGTTCAGATATGCAATCATGGCACCCGGGCCCAAAGTGACAAGCATTAAGCATGGCAAAGTCATAGAAATATCAATCTCAAAACATGATGGATACTAGGGATCAAGCCCTAACAAAACTAACTCGATTACATAATGAATCTCATCCAACTCCTCACCGACTAGCAATCCTACGAAGGAATTACTCACTCCCGGTGGGGAGCATCATGGAATTGGCGATGGAGAAGGGTTGGTGATGATGAAGATCGAAGATCCCCCTCTTCGGATCCCCAAACAGACTCCAGATCTGACCTCCCAATGAAGAACAGGGGACGGCAGCGGCTCCGTCTCGTGAAACGCAATAATTCTTTATCCTTGATTTTTTTCTGGAAAAATAGGATTTTATAGAGTCGGTTTCAGGGTCTACGGGGCCACCAGGTGGGAATAACCCACCTGGGCATGCTTGGAGAGGGTGGCGCGCCCTGGTGGGTTGTGCCCATCCAGGTGCCCCCTCTAGTGGTTCTTGGCTCCAGAAATTCTCATTTATTGTATAGAAAATCCTCGCAAAGTTTCGTTCCAACGAGAACTTTTATTTTTGCACAAAAATAACACAATGGTAGTTCTGCTAAAAATAGCATCAGTCTGGGTTAGTTTCATTCAAATCATGCAAATTAGAGTTCAAAACAAGAGGAAAAGCGTTAGGAAAAGTAGATACGGCGGAGACGTATCAGGTATCTGGCTCCTGGGATCCATCATCTGATCACAACAATCAGTATAGGGGAAAAGGGGTAGCAAAGCAACCGTGAGTATTCATCCAAAGTACTCGCAAGACTTACATCAGACCTATACTAAATATGCATCGGTATCAAAAGAATAGGGCTATATCTTTGGACTGAACTGTAGAAATGCCAGAATAGAAGGGAAGGCCTAGCCTATCAAAGACTAGCATCCTGAAGCATCTTGCAACATTAGAAGAGTGCAAATTAGCATATTATAAGTATAAAGTGTGTTGTAGTAACGCCCCGAGATCCTTCCCCGACTCCCTGCGATAAACCAATCCTGGAGCCATCATATCCTTTTTATCATCTCCAGCATCCAGTTCTAGTTGTATAGATCAGGATACAACTCCGAGCGTCCGTTATCGTGGACACGGCTATTCGAATAGATTAACTTCCCTGGAGGGGTGCACAAACTTACTCAACATGCTCAATTAACTTCGGCCAAACACACTTTCCTGGGTCATGCCCGGCCTCGCCTGATCGACACACCTTAGTCCTACCTAGGCTCAACAGAGATGCCAGCACGCCGGTTGATGACCCACAAGTATATGGGGTCAATTGTAGCCTTTTCGATAAGTAAGAGTGTCGAACCCAACGAGGAGCAGAAGGAAATGACAAGTGGTTTTCAGAAAGGTAATGTTTGCAAGTGCTAAAATTGTAAGTAACAGAGTAGTTTGATAGCAAGATAATTTGTAACGAGAAAGTAATGGTAGTAGTAATAAAAGTGTAGCAAGGTAGCCCAATCCTTTTGAGGCAAAGGACAGGCCAAAACGGTCTCTTATGATAAGCAAAGTGTTCTTGAGGGTACATGGGAATTTCATCTAGTCACTTTCACCATATTGGCTTGATTTGTATTCGCTACTTTGATAATTTGGTATGTGGGTGGACCGGTGCTTAGGTGTTGTTCTTAATTGAACAAACCTCCTGCTTATGATTAACCCCCCGCAAGCATCAGCAACTATGAGAAAAGTATTAAGAATAAATCCTGACCATAGCATTAAACTTTAGGATCCATTCGGTCCCTTACGGAATAGCGCATAAACTAGGGTTTAAGCTTCTGTCACTCTCCCAACGCATCATCTAATAACTACTCCACAATGCATTCCGTTAGGCCCAAATATGGTGAAGTGTCATGTAGTCGACGTTCACATGACACCACTAAGGGAATCACAACATAAATATCATCAAAATATCGAACACATATCAAGTTCACATGATTACTTGCAACATGATTTCTCCCGTGACCTCAAGAACAAAAGTAACTACTCACAAATGATAATCATGCTCAAGATCAGAGGGGTATTAAATAGCATAATGGATCTGAACATATAATCTTCCACCAAATGAACCATACAGTAATCAACTACAAGATGTAATCAACACTACTAGTCACCCACAAGCACCAATCTATTGTTCCGGTACAAAGATTGAACACAAGAGATGAACTAGGGTTTGAGAGGAGTTGGTGCTATTGAAGATGTTGATGGAGATAGCCCTCCCCAAGATGGGAGAGTTGTTGGTGATGATGATGACGAGGATTTGCCCCTCCGAGAGGGAAGTTCCCCGGCGGAATCGCTCCGCCGGAGGGCAAAAGTGCTCCTGCCCAGGTTCTGCCTCGAGACGGTGGCGCTTCATCCCGAAAGTCCTATCCTTATTTCTTCTAGGTCAAAATGACTTATATACCAGAAGAGGGGCACCTGAGGTGGGCATGGGTGAGAACAACCCACCAGGGCGCGCCCAGGTGGATTGTGCCCACCTGGTGGCCCCCCTCTGGTACTTATTGACTTCAAAAATTCTTATTTATTCCATAAAAAATCCTCGTAAAGTTTCAGCTCATTGAGTTGTGTAGAATAGGTAGCCTGACATAGCTTTTTCAGGTCCAGATTTCCAGCTGCCAGGATTCTCCCCTTTTCTGTATACCTTGCATATTATGAGAGAAAAGACATTAGAATTACTCCAAAAAGCACTATTATGCAATAAAACGACATAAATAACAGTAGGTAAACATGATGCAAAATGGATGTATCAACTCCACCAAGCTTAGACCTCGCTTGTCCTCAAGCGAAAACCGAAATCGAAAAACATGTCCACGTGCTTAGAGAGAGATGTGTCGAGAAAAACAAAAATACGGACATAGCAGCAGCATGTAAATTGTTATAATAGCAACAAACTTTAACATAAAACCTTTATCATAGACTTCTCATGAACAAGTAATAATTCATCACAACATCGAAGTATAAAGGATAAATTCTATTGGAAACCAACAAACTATGTTCTCAGTCAACTTTGCAACTACAATTCATCATCTTTTCAGGAAGGGTCGCGTATCGGGGCCTTTTGTCAAGTTCACATACTCAACAATCATTTAGTCTTCTATGATTGCTAACACTCACCGCGTACACATGAGCAAAATGTTTCAACCGAACACATAGAAAGATAGGGGCTTATAGTTTTGCCTCCAAATGTATTCACCTCAAGGGTGGTGTCAACAATAATAACTCGTGCTACCCATATTCAACTGGATATATGTGCCTAGATCTTTCCTCACCACATGATGCTTGCCAAAGGAGAAAATAAAAGGGAATAGAGAGAAAACTTTGACTTTTGCATGAAAGTAAATAGATAAAATTAAAAGATAGGCCCTTCGCAAAGGGAAGCAGAGGTTGCCATGCGCTTGTTGTTTGTATGCTCAACCCCTTAGTGCAAGAGAACATCACGTTATATTGCCCCTTATGATGGCAACCTTTATTATGCAGTCTGTCGCTTTTATTCTTCGCCATCACAAGTTTGTACAACGCTCAATTTTCCCCTAAACTAAATGATCTCACATTTTTAGAAGCAATTCTTATTGCCATTTTGCACCGATGACAACTTCCTTGAAGGATCTTACTCAATCCATAGGTAGGTATGGTGGACTCTCAAAACAAGATTTGGGTTTAAGGGTTTTGGATGCACAAGTAGTATCTCTACTTAGTGCAGAATTTTTGGCTAGAAAAGATAGGGGCAAACACCACATGTTGAAGGACCTATGATAATATAACTTCTATGTGAATATGAACAAACATAAATCATTATGTTGTCTTCCTTGTCCAATGTCAACAATTTTGGCATGCAATATTTTGATGGGTGCTCACAATCACAAAAAATTTCAAGGATAGTGTTTTTGCATGTGAATCTTCTCTTCCCTTATTAATTCTTTCATGAGTTGCATCATTGACCAATGCTATGTTTGTCAATCTACAATAAAATTTGCAACTTATATTTTTCCTTGTGTAATGTCATCACTTACCATAAGATTAGCATATGATCTTTTTCATTTATTTCCTTCTTTTTATTGAAACTTGAAAGTAAAGAAAGCAAAACTCAAACTAAACTTTATTATATATCTCGCACATGATTACAAAGATAGATCACTAAGCAAACTCTCAAAAAGAAAGGATCGAACTAAAGCTTTTATTCATCTAAAGCAAAAGATAACTATGGATCGAACTAATAAGAAAAGTAAAGGCAAAAGATAGTGGAGGTGATACGATACCGGGGCACCTCCCCCAAGCTTGGCGAAAGCCAAGGGTTGTGCCCATACCCGATGCTCAATTTTCTTTTGGTGATGAAGAAGGAGGTGGTGGTGATGAAGTAGCAGCGGCCCGGTCCTTAAGGACCAAGAGATTCTCCAATCTACGGATGACGCTCCGGAGGGAGGTTCTGTGCTCTTGATGTAGAATATTTTCACGAGTGAGGTACTTGTTTTGCACACAAACCATTTCAATGATTCTGAAGGTTGCACTCTCAGTGGGGGTAAGATGAGCATAGTAAGGTTTAAGGATATCTTCCTCTTCCTCATCGGCAGGCAGGGCTTGCTCAATCACCGACGCCTTATCTCCGGTGGCCTCCTTGCTCTTGTCCTCCTTGGCTGCTCCAATGGGATCATCCGTCTTCAGCTCGATCTTCATCAACCAAGCATCCTCTTCCATATTGTTAGAGGAAGAAGAAGACATGATGCCTGGCTCAACATATCTGAAAGAAAAAAGCAAGAAAAGAAAACAAGAGATTTCTCTGTGACACGAAGGTCAACAGGTACGGGGGGTATATAAAGAATTTTTATCTTGGGAAACAAGCAAAACGGAAGAAAAAAGAAGTCCGGAAGGTACACGAGGTGGGCACAATCCACCTGGGCACGCCTGGCTTGGCAAGCCAAGCGCGCCCTGGTGTCTTGTGCCCTCCAGGGTCACCTTCATGGAAGTTTCTTATTTTCTTAATTTTTCACATACTAGTTGACCTGTTGCGCCAAATGGCGCAGAGACCTGCTGAAGACATGATGTCAATGAAAATAGTTTCATGTTGCAAGAACCTTCAACTAAATCATGCTATTTTTTAAACATGTTTATTATGTTGTTAAATAATAGTCTGGAAAAAGGGAAACTTTGCATAATATGAATATGTTCAGTTTGAAAATATGGCCACTATGATGAGAGATTAAAGTTGGCATGGTTGTATTTTTTAGCAATGGGTTTGGACAAAGAAATTGTGTGACATGAACAGGCCTAGTTTGAAAACATGGTTATTATCATGAGAAACCTGGTCGTGCATCTTTTTCCTTAAAAAAAGAGGGAAAAGGATAAGAAACCTAAGAAAAAAACATGTCTTTGTTGTGCATATACGGGGATATAGGGATCAGGAGGGATTAGGATAGGACATATGTTATTTAGCTTAGCCCACGCAGAGCGATGTCTGTGGCCCGTGAGGAGCTGAATATGAAGCGGTAGGGGGCGGATCCAGCGGAGACTCTCTATCTCCTTCTTTCTTTCTCGGTTCCTCAGTTAGGTGACAGAGGCGTTTCCTCAGCCGCCGACCGAAGCAATTTCTTACCTCTTTTGATTTCGGATTTGTCTGCATGCATGGATTTACTTTCCATTCAGCAGAGACCCGCTAAAACCATGTTGTCGATGAAAATAGTTAACACTTTGCAAGGACATATGACGCACAGATCTGTTGAATCCATATGCGCGTTGAAAATGAAATTCATGTTTTAGTTGGTTTAGTTGTGGGCAAGGACATATGATGACCAAATTTACCCCTTTAATAAAAAAGAAATGAAGACTGTTGTCTATAATGAGATGTACACACATTTTAATTTACCTCTGAGCCAAATGGCGCAGAGTCCAATTTGATACCACAGGCTCGTTGAAAATATTTGCATTTTTTCAATATCTTTATGTTTGAGCAAGCGCAAACACCATGTCAAACCCAAAGTATTTTGAAAATATTTGACTTTGCTAGTAGAAGTAGGTTTTAGCAATCAGGGTAGCATGCATAGAGCCAAATGGCGCAAGGTATATGACATACAACTTTACCATGAAGATGTGCCGCGATATCTTCCTCTACTTAATTATGTTCAAACACATTTGGAGTTCAAATCCATAATTGGTGTCACATCCCTGAATTAAAACCCAAAACACCTACCTTGTGCAACATGGCCCTTTACAGTGAGAAAATTATTACCACAAACAGTCTAGATGTTACATGTTACATAAGACTTTAGCTTGAGCAACTGTCATACAATAGGTATATAAATTTCCTACGTTTAATCACAGCAGCAAACAATAACCTTTCCAAAGGGCAAACTCCCTTATGCAGTGTTGTCCTTTCATATGTTTTAAAAAAAGGAACCTTTATTTTATTGGCATATAAACGGTTTGATGGGAACCAAACATTTGGTAGTAGCTTGTCCCACATCTCAATCTCCTATAAAATGAGCGCAAGCGGCCAAAACACAATTGTTTCGATACAACAGCGGTAAGAGAAATGAGTAATCTTCAAAGAAACAGAACATGTACATTAGTATAGTAGCTTTTTTAACCATGTAGGTGAATTGTATGTAAACTTTATAGAAGAAGGCCAACGCTAAGGAACAACATGTTGCCATACTCATCCTACTATCGCTTCTGGTCATCAATCCGGTGAATCAACTCCTGACCAGCGCCTTGAGCAACAACAACGACAGCATGCCCCTTCCCTTCAACATGGAAATCGATCTCAGGATTCAAACAACAGTAAACATCTCAGGCTGCTCAGGGTGGCATGAAGAGTAATGTGTCCCATGCTCCTTCCCATAAGTTTGACAAGACCAATGCCATCCACAATATTCACAACCCCACATGTGTCGCATCGATTGCCTACTGATCACTCTCCAATGCAGTTTGAAACCCAAACGCCTTGTCTATGATTTCGATGTCATTGTCCAAGTTTTTTGGGACCCCTGTAATGGATATCCTCAAGCGACACCATTTAAACTCTTCGAATATCACCACTGCTCCTCTCATTGTTCCATCCCCGCCAATCACATAAACCTATGATTGCCATAAAAGGAATATCCAGATAGGATAGTAAGATCAAGGCCTGAAGAACATGAACAATTGGCATGTGAACAAACACATTTAACATTGTACTTACTTTTTTCGACAATAAAAATGGAGTTGGGACCATATAGATCAGAAGCTAGCCCTAGCTTGGTTTGTGAAAAAGGCAAAACCAGTTTCTTATGTGCCTAACACACCAGCAAATAAAACGCAGCCTCCTCTACATGCCAATAGTTCCGAGAAAAAGATTAACCATGAGAGCATCAAACTATCTGCAAACATGAAGGCCCTTGCTTGGATTAGACAGGATGAGTACGCCATGATAATCAAAAGGAACAAAAAGATGGATTAAAATTTATAGATCAGTGCTAGGAAGATATTGTCTTGAAGAACGGAAAGTAAGAAAACAATAAAGCAAGCAACGAACTGTCAGACCCAGAAGGATCGGGAGAACAGAATTCAGAGAAACTAGCCTGAACTTAGCTATTTCATTCACCTTCGGAGGAAGGATTAGAGTGGTTTAGCGTCTTACAGAGGAACCTAGCCGGCCAGGAACACTGGCGGCGCAAAGGGGGAAACCCTAGAAAAACGAAGGATGGTTCTCGCGTCTCCGATCGCTGGCTTTATAGCCTTACAAACCCAGGAAAGAAAAGAGAAAAAAGAATACAGAGTGGTTGAGGCTGCGAGCCTTTTGCCGGAAAGTGATCCACGGTGCCCGCTTCATCATAACTCGCGAAACGGTACGGGCGAAGGGAAGACGTTGGATCCGTGATGGACGGCTCGGCTGTCTTCGCGCGCTCGAAAGCAATTCAAATTAACTGAATTGTGTCTTCAGGTGTTGCTATGCTGCAGACGGGTCCTGACAACTCCCCCCCAATGAGACCGAGCCTGTCCTCAGGGTTGGAAGTGAGGAAAAACTCATTGGATAAAGGTTGCATCCTCCCATGTCGCTTCTTCCATTGGAAGGTTGCTCCATTTGATCTTCCACCGGACCACAGGGATATCGATATCCCCTTGTTTACGAGGTATCAGTTTGCGCTCCAGCAGTTGCTCTGGCTCGAGAAAGATTATTCCATCAGGGTTAAGCAAGGGAAGTTTTGCGTTAGGTATTGCTGCTGGGCCAATGTGCTTCTTCAGTTGGCTGATGTGGAATGTATCGTGCAGTTTGCAGTCGTCAGGGAACAGAAGTTTATAGGAAACATTACCCACTTTCTGCAGAACTTTGAACGGCCCATAGTACTTGGAGTGCAGCTTAAAACATTTGTGAATGCTTAGTGTAGTATGTCTGTAGGGCTGCAGCTTCAAGTAGACCATATCACCCACTTGCAATGTTCTCTCCGACCTCTTTTTATCTGCAAAGTGCTTCATTCTGTCTTGAGCGCTGAGGAGGTTTTCTTTGATGTGAGCCGCAGTCTGCTCAGCAGTAAGGACTGAGGGGAGATTGGCAGTGTCCTCAGGTGGGTACAGAGCTGCTTCAGCTATCATATTTGGTTTTCTGTTGTATAGTGCCTGGAAGGGGGTGATTTTTAGTGAGGTGTGGTAAGAGGTATTGTACCACCACTCAGCTAAGGGCAGCCAGTGAAACCATTCTTGGGTTGCAGAAAGGCCATACATCTCAGGTAATTCTCCATGCACTGATTCACCCGCTCAGTTTGCCCATCCGTTTGAGGGTGGTAAGATGTGCTCAAGTGCAACTTAATGCCCATTCGTTTCAACCAGCTTTGCCACAGCTGACTAGTGAAGATTTTGTCTCTATCAGTGACAATAACAGACGGTAGACCATGCAGTTTAAATATGTTTTCCACAAAAGCGTTGGCTACAGTCTGCACTGTAATGGGATGCTTCATGGCAATGAAGTGACTGTACTTGGTGAATCTGTCAACTACCACCAGGATCATATCCTTGTTATGAGAAACTGGCATTCCCTCCACAAAGTCCATACTTATGTGGCACCATGCAAAGTCAGGTACAGGTAAAGGTTGCAGGAGACCAGGGTACTTGCAGTGTTCTGGTTTGTTGATCTGGCACGTTGGACACTGCCGGATGAAGTCAACAATGAACTGTTTCATGCCTGGCCAGTGGAACAAGAGCTTGACTCTTTGATATGTGGCCTTGTGGCCAGAGTGACCACCTAGCTCAGAATTATGTACTGCAGACACCAGTTTGGTCCTCAGTTGGGTTTCACTGCCCACTACAACTCTATTTTTATATCTGAGGATGCCCTGCTTTAGGGTGTAATTATCTAAGGCAGAGGGATTTCTGGCCAATTGGGTCATGATAGTCTTGCATTTAGTGTCACTGTTGTAACTGGCAACCACTTCAAAGATCCAAGCAGGTACAGCTGAGCTTGCAACGAGGCTGTACAGTTTGTACTGCACTCTAGATAGGGCATCAGCTACTCTGTTTTTGTGCCCTTGTTTGTACTCGACTGTGTAATTGTAGCCCAGTAACTTCACTAGTAACTTATGTTGAATTCCTTCACTTAACTTTTGTTCCCTAATATATTTGAGGCTCGCTAATCGGCCTCGATAATGAGAGAGGATCTTTGCAAAGTAGTGCTTCCAATATTTAAGAGCTTCAATAATAGCCAAGGCCTCCTTATCATAAGTGGAGCTAGCAGCAGCTCTAGGACCAATAGTTTTGCTGAAGAACGAAATTGGCCTACCTCCCTGCATGAGGACTGCACCAATGCCGTAGTTGCAGGCATCAGTTTCCAGCACAAATGGCTTGGAAAAGTCTAGTAGTGCCAAGACAGGAGCCTCTGTCATTCTGTGCTTCAAGGTGTTAAAAGCCTGTTGCTGTTCAGTGCCCCAAGAGAAACTGTCCTTTTTGAGTGAGTTGAACAGAGGTTTGCAGATCAATCCATAATTTTGGATGAACCTTCTGTATAACCAGTTAACCCAAGGAAGCTTCTCACCGAGTAACATTCTCGTGTTGGCCACCTAAATCATCGCCTCAATTTTTACAGATCTGTAGCAACTCCATCTCCTCTGATTATGTGACCAAGATATTCCACTTGAGGCTTAGCAAAAGTGCATTTGCTGAGTTCTGCATATAGCTGGTGCTGCTGAAGTGTCTCAAAAACTTCTTTTAAATGCTCTATGTGTTCCTGCAGGTTTTTACTGAAAACCAATATGTCATCAAAGAAAATCAAGACAAATTTTCTCAGATATTTCTTGAAAATTGTATTCATCAGCTTCTAGAATGTAGCAGGTGCATTTGTAAGCCCAAAAGGCATAACTAAATATTCATAATGCCCACAATGAGTGCTGAAAGCTGTCTTTTCTATATCATGTTGCATCATTCTGATCTGATGGTAACCACTTCTTAAGTCCAGTTTAGTGAAAACAGTGGCTCCATGTAATTCGTCCAGTAGATCTTCAATTACTGGCACTGGATATTTGTTCTTGACCGTTTGTTCATTGAGCTTCCTAAAATCATTGACCAATCTCCATGTTTGATCCTTCTTTTTCACTAGGAAAGCTAGGGAAGAATAACGACTAACACTGTCCTTAATTACTTTGTCCTTTATCATCTGTTGGATGATCTGTTCCATTGCATCTTTTTGGTGATGAGGCAACCTATATGGTCGTTGGTTCACTATTTTGGCGTCATGCACAAGAGGGATTGTATGGTCTATTGCTCTGACAGGAGGCAGACCAGTGGGTTTTGAGAGGATGTTGTTATACTTGCTTAAGAGCAGTTTCACTTGAGGATGCACTGGTTGTTGAGGAGGAGGAGGAGTAGGAGGAGGAGGGGCCACCGTAACAAAGTTCAGAAGGAGGACAGCTCCACAAACTGGGTCATGTGCCAATTCCTCCTCACTGTCCATCTCATGCACAACCATGTTGGGCAAACTCTCATCCTGGAAGATGACTTTTGTGCCTCCTTGCATAGTTATTTTCACCTGCATCTCCTCAAAGTCTAGTTCTACAGGATTGTGAGCTTTCATCCAGTCAGCTCCTAGAATTACATCATAGCTTTGGAGCTGTAAGACTCTGAAATCAGAAGTGAACTGAGTCCCTTGGATAGAGTAATTACACTGCTTTGCCATGAATTCAGTCCAGAGCACTCCACCATTTGCTACTACAACCTTTCTTTTTCTTGTAGGGGGTTTGCATTGAATTTTGTTTGCAATACTGGGTGAAAGGAAGGTAGCTGTGCTTCCACTGTCGATAAGAGCTGTTGCTGGAGTATCACCAAACATGAGAGTAACAGTAAATGAGTATTTGGAGGCACTCGGGCCCATCAAGGCATGCATTAAAATTTTCAGCGTCTGATCAACACTGTTTCCTGTTTCTTCAGTGTCAGTTTCCTCCATTTCTTCAGAACTTGCAGTGTAGTAGACCAGTTCTGCATCTTCCGGGTATTGCTCTTGTAGAGCTTGAATTTGCACTTGGTTGGCCAACTTGCAGACTTTCTTGTGCCCTGGGAACCAAGGTTCCTTGCACTTGTAGCAGATGCCTTTTAACCTTGCTTACTGGATTATATTAGCATTGTTGTTATTAGTTGGCTTGCCAGGGTCAAACTGGACCTGCCTTCTAACAGGGGACTGCACTGTTTGGGGCCACTGCTTCTTAGGTGGTTGTGCTTGTTCCATTCTTCGAGCTAACCAGATAGCTTTCTGCAGATCTTGAGGTTCATGACATTGGACATAATGCTGAATGTTGTCATGTAAGCCAGAAATAAAACTGGTCTTGTAGTAATCTTGTGGGAGAGCAGGATTATCCCTTCTCATTAGATTCATGGCTTGTTCAAACTTGAGTATGTAATCATTCACTGACTCTGTTTGGGTGAGTGCATGGAATGACCTCACATTATCACAGACAGAAGTTTCAACAAATCTGTCCCCTAGGAGTCTACAAAACCTATACTGTGGTAAGGAGTTAGCCACTATTGCAAGATTTCTCCACCACTCAATTGCAGGTCCTTTCGTAAGTGACTGCAATTTACTTTTCTGCTCGAGGTGTTCTAGCCGCCAAAATAAAGCTCAATAGTCCGAATCCACGAGTCGCTGCCATTTCCATCAAATTCGTGAATGTTGTATTTGGTGGCTTGACCAAAGGCCATAGTTCTTCTGTTATCTTGTAACTGTTCTCTTGGTACATTTCCTCCTCTGGCTTCCTGTTGAGGAAGTTGCTCAGCTAGCTCCAAGTCCACTTGAATAGGTTGCTGTGTATTGGGGCCCTGGTTTACTGCAGTAGGTGCTCTTGCATCAGGGGCAGGGTTTTTGGAAGCAGCAAAATGTGGATGCCTGTAAGGGGCTTTGTTGCTGCCATCCAAGTTGAGCTCTTTTCCTGTGTGCTTGTCAACTAAAGTTGCAGATCCCATGGATGGAGTGGTTTGCATTGCCACAGGAGGTGCATGGTTAGGGCCTTGAGGTGTTTGCTGATGGCCACTGCCTTGTGCAACATCTTGGGGGCTTGGAGGGCTTTCTCTGGGTTTTGGGAACCCAGCAATGAAACTGGATAGGGAGCCCTATAACTCTCCCAGTGTTTTCTGCAAGGACTGAAAGTTAGTGGAAACATGCTCTCTGAAATCTTCAAAGTCGCTCATCGTCTCTACTCTGCTTTCTGTAAGTTTGACATCCAATCAGAGATTGCGCCTCCAGATTTTCCGTGGAAGAAGAGCTCGTCTGGCCCGTCATGTTCGGGAGAAGGGACATAGGGAGGTTTTTTTAACTTAGCAAGGAGCCAAGAACCTCTCTGTGAGTGATCGAACAACGAAGGAGGGAATTTTACTACAGCCCAAGCTGCAACCCGGCCTTGGCCTTTAATCCTGCCGCCGCCAGCACCGTCGCCACGCCACGCCACCGAGAGTACACGGGATCTGGAAGGGAGGAGGATTTACCACGAGACAAGCAGTGTGTGTCAGAACCTCTTCCGCACCCCAAACTCATGCATCAATGATCTCACCGCCGCCTGTCGCCGCCTGAAATCTACCGCCGCCCAAGGTCACCGGTGAGAAGTGGAGGATTTTACGGCTCCTCCAACTCCACCTCGGCACCGGATCTCGCACCGCCAAGGAGAAAACCTTGCTCTGCCACTTGTCAGACACAGAAGGATCGGGAGAACAGAATTCAGAGAAACTAGCCTGAACTTAGCTATTTCATTCACCTTCAGAGGAAGGATTAGAGTGGTTTAGCGTCTTACAGAGGAACCTAGCCGGCCAGGAACACTGGCGGCGCAAAGGGGGAAACCCTACAAAAACGGAGGATGGTTCTCGCGTCTCCGATTGCTGGCTTTATAGCCTTACAAACCCAGGAAAGAAAAGAGAAAAAAGAATACATAGTGGTTGAGGCTGCGAGCCTTTTGCCGGAAAGTGAACAGCGACGCGTCCGAGTCGGGGAGCCGTCCGATGCGTGATCCACGGTGCCCGCTTCATCATAACTCGTGAAACGGTACGGGCGAAGGGAAGACGTTGGATCCGTGATGGACAGCTCGGCTATCTTCGCGCGCTCGAAAGCAATTCAAATTAACTGAATTGTGTCTTCAGGTGTTGCTATGCTGCAGACGGGTCCTGACACGAACCTGCAAAAATATCCTCCAAGTTTTGCGTGAAAATCAATCGAATATATCCGTGATCGCATATTTGTCTCTCTCGATGTACTCTACAGGAAGGTTATCCAAAAAACAGAGTAAAGTTGTTTTTCCTTTTTGAGAGTTTGATAGCAAACCTACAATGCATCAAAAAGGGACTAGAATTGATAAGAAAAGAAATCTTTGCTACTTTATAGTCAAAGAACATGGTTCCATTGACAAAAATACAAAACATTGAAATTTGACAGGTGTAAGGAACCTGTAGTGATATACTGAGCCATAAACTACTTTGCAATGATATCAACCATAAACCTGAAGCTCTACTTTGACGCCAATAAATTTATAACTGGGAATGAAGGAAAATGAAATCATATACTCTTAAACATATTGCAGAAACAGAAGCATGAAGCACACTTCCTTGAAATTTGAACACAAGTGAACATTCATTTAGCACATGGAGCTAACATAAACTTAATCAACACTGTTCAAATGATCATGGTACATGGTGGATTTATGTTACATGGTACATTCATTTAGCATTCAGAGAAAGCTACTTATAAACCTACAGTAGTCAAGACTCTGCACCTACCATCATCACAACTGTGGACATATGATGTGCTATGTATTGTCAGATCTTTCATTCAAATAGTTTGTAGCACTAACAGACATACAAAGGCTGACCCATGTTATTTCAGTCTTATGACTTTTACTTTAGCAGAACACTCATTTGGTCAATCTTAGTAGAAGAGCACCGAAACAATTTTAGGAGCATCCATTAAGAAAATAATAACAATAGCACCACCTTTAGGCATATAAATTGGTTAGCAAAACATATCTTCTTTGGATTATTCTACCAGGATAGATAATAAAACTTCACCTCTCAGGTCCCTTTTCAGCATAATGCCAATATATACTTCAAAATAGCATGTCAAAATTTAAAAAATCGGTTGAGATAAAACATGTGATTGATCAGTGTGAGCCACATTGCTTCTATTTTTGAAACAGTTGTAAACATTGGTGATACACTACTAAGGTAAAACTTGATAACATAGGTTTAGTGACTGTATAGTAAAATGTGTATATCCTATGTCTCAGGGATGTGATAAATTACACTTCAGCATTTGAATAATAGTTTCGAAAATAATAGAAACTTCCCCACTTTGATGTTCCTCAACACAAGGAGCTTGTAACAAATCTGGAACCACTCCAGTCGTATACACGTTAGTCCATGCCAAACATTTTAACTTAAGAATAATCGTATAGTCTAATATCTTTAGAAATAGCTGAAACTTATTTCTTCTAAGACGGTTACTACAGGTATGAAATCACTCCAGCTATTAGTACGTATGAAACTTCTCCGTGGTGTTTCCATGCTGCCTGTCTGCACAGTTCAATTATTTTTTGCAAGAACAAACCAGACTAAGAAAGCATTAGTGTGTTGCATCTTACTCAAGTTACCAGAAGATGAGAGAGTGCTTGCCGATAAAAAGGGGAGCAAGGATATAATAACCTTTAAACATCCAAGGAAGTAACGTGTAATCCACCCAGCAAGTAAAACAGAGGCCATGGAAAATCTATTCTTCCAAGAACAAGAGGCTAATATACTTTAAGAAAATTGATGGTGAGACCATGCAGTCACAAAGAAATGGTATGGTAGCAACTCTATACAACCTGCTTAACTATTTCCCTCCTCTCAAGCTGCTAGTCTTAACATGGCACAATGGAGGAACACAACGCATTCAGGCATCCAATAGCTCCAAAGTGCACGCAGAATTATAATTATATACTGGAGGCTATCGGTTGTCAAATTCTTTATTTTTCCACGGCCTATGAAAATCTATTGTAGTGCAGTGTCACATTGCTGGTACAGAAAAGGCTGCTGCAATAATGAGAAGAGAAATATATTTTGGGACCGCTAGATGGATAAATCTTGATTTGAAATGTTAGTAGTGAATTTGTTCTTTTGCTCATGATGTGATTTCTTTTGCTAGGACGAATTAAGCCTGGGTAGAGTAGCACATGTGTGAAGGTTTGCCTATAATAAATTAGTCCTGAACCTGCAGTATGTTTATTTTAGCACTACAAATAATGTATGAAACCGATATTCCTTTCAAAAGTTTTTGTGCGTTCTGTCTCTTCTTCTACTTGATTTGTTCTACATTTTTGTACTGTTGTAAAAAGTTTCTTTACTATTTTATTAGGCTCATCTAGTGACTTGTCTCAGGCATTTTCAACAACCAGGAGCACTTGTAAGTGTCTACCATGAGGTGACCAGTACTCGAACAACTGGATACCACAGGAGGAGGTGTAGACAGATGAACATATTCAGGTCGACCTGACCATAACTACATTTTGACCATCGATATTTTGCATCAAACACCAGCAAATTCTACAAATACACATATCAGAAAGTTCTTCTATTCAGTTACATAATCTAGAAAGGTTAAACCAAGTCATAGAAGCTCACCTTATATAATGAATAGCATCCACCGTGTAGCTTTATCAATGGTACTGTTCAACTGAGAATCAGAAAATCTAGAATGATAAGCATAATAAACTTTGTAGATAAGCACCAATAATTCCGTGGAACCCAAAACTTCCAATACCTGAACAATCCAAACAGCAACAAAATAGAAAATGGCCATTAGTTCAACAAATGTGAATTACTGAAAGGCCTAATTCTGTTGAAATTTCTTCCATGATTAAATAAAACTTCTGATTAGCATATTTAGCAAAAATCGGAATTGTCCAGGAACAGTAAAATATGTATGACAGCTAACAAATGTAAGGTTTCACAGATATTTTTTGAAATAACAATTCAGGGTTATGATTCATTGTGCAGAAGGTTCACATACTTCTGAAAAATATGATCCAATAAGTCTGTACTAACCTACTGTAGAACAAATATTTGGACGATACGCAACCCTACCATGCTGGAGATTATGCTACATCACACTTTTGCTTCTTTCCATCACGGATGCAATTCACATTGAGAAAAGCATCTAAGCATATTGAGAAAGGAACTCGACGAACTCAACAGAGAATGCAAATACAAATTAGTAATAGTGCCATAAATATATAATTAGTGCAAATTCAGGAGTGAGTTCACTCTTTTTTTACCAGACTATTATGTGAGAAGGTGAATGATATAATGCATAAAAAACAACAATCAATGTAAGAAAGCAAACCGATGTGCAAGGGCGGTCTAACTCTAAATCATGATTGTTCTTGTAGGATGAATGTGCCTTCATAAGTCAAAGAAAATCAGTGTTCCAGAGGAAGCAATAGGCAAAGATAGAGGACACCTAATTGGCTGCTGAGGCCACGCCATGTTGCACCTCCCCACGGTTGACTTCCCTGCCGAGTCGTACTCCTTTTCATGTTCAAATAACCAGCTGGGTAGCAAGATCGCGTAAACCCACAACTCAACATCAAGATGATCAAAAGAAACAAACAAGTAACAGGACCATGTGTGATTGCTTACCTAATTAGACATCTATATAAAACAGAATGACATAGATAACCTCCTCACAGAACCATGGATGCCTATGCAACCATGGAGGCATCCTTACTAAACAGCAACTGAAAACACTTTTACATAATAATCACTGTCAAACAATCAGTCCAGAATCTCAGGAAATACCAGGAAATAAGGTACATCTTACATATGTCTGTCGGTGTACTAAGGTAGGGGTACCTCAGTACCCCAACTTGTGCACGGGCGGTTGCAGCTTCCCGCGGCAGGGTTTACCACGTGCTCGCCGAAGACCTTCCGGCTCCATGTCAAACCATTCAAAGACGAAGTATACAAGACAGAAGATCGAGATCCCGGCAAGCGAAGCTTGCCGGGAAGGCCGTTCCAGACTCAAGGTTACCTCACTCACGCAAGGCCCTGGCAAGAAGAGCTTGCCAGAAGACTAGGAGATTACATCATAGAAGACACGCCGGGCGCTATATGCGTCGGCGAGGGCCCGGGAGCGATAAGCTCAGAGTCCCAAGCTCCCTGCCCGGCAAAGTCAAGACCCGGCAAGGTGCTTGCCGGGAGAGTTGCGTTGTGTGCCCTGGCTCCACTCATCGGCCCACGCCGCCTGGGCCTTCCAGGACGCGTGGCGGATGACTGTGCAGCTGGGGACACGGTAGCACTCCACGGTGGTGGAGCCATCGCTGCGGGCGACGGAGACATTAGGGCGGAACTTTTGGGGTCGACGGCGACGGGCATTAAATGCCCTTGTCCCCCATCACAAAGT
This sequence comes from Aegilops speltoides, assembly GCA_021437245.1. NCBI lineage: Eukaryota > Viridiplantae > Streptophyta > Magnoliopsida > Poales > Poaceae > Aegilops > Aegilops speltoides. The sequence goes on from CM038144.1 coordinate 166,527,712, forward strand.
AGGTAGCGACCATCGCTCACGACCGTAGCTCCACCGTTCCCGCACTATTCCAACTACCATCTCTTTTACGCTTTTACCCTTTTTCTCCCACGCTGACACCGCGGTGACCCCTTGCACTATAAAGGAGGCCCATGCACAACGTGGAGGGGTTCAAACCTTTGCAACTCTCGCTCGGTGTAGCTGCCATCGTAGCTCTTCAAGCTCCCGAGCTCAATACAATCAAGCAGAGTAGGGTTTTACGCGCTCATCGCGTCTCAACTGGGTAAAACTGCCCGCGTGCTCGCCACGATCTGCTCTTCGTGCTCCCTCCGCCCTCGCACCGCATGCATAAGGGGCTTCGTCCCATAGGTGTTCGTGGCGACGCTTCCCGACATCTTTGGCGCGCTGTAGGGGAGGTCGAGGTTGTGCGGACCTGATCCGCGTTCAGCGGGCGCGTTCTTCATCAACCTCTCCAGCTTCATCAACAACTTCATCAACAATTGCGCCATGGCCCGAAGAAGAAGGCTTCGGAGGTTGCGTCTGCTCTGCGTCTCATCCGCCGCCACCGGAGCCAACGGTGGGCGGAGGAGACGCCGTTGAAGGGTGGTCGCCGGCGAGGACACTCGCGGCGCCACCAGATCAAGGACAAGACGGATGACCGCGCCTCGGTCTCCGTGGACACGCCGCGTCCATCTCAAAGACACGACAACCCAAAGCAGCGCCATACCACGGAGGTGGTATCCGCTTTGGGCAAGGACACACCGAGGTTTCGGGATGCTCCGACCACCGCCCGAGCACAAGCAAAGCGAAGGCGCCGGACAGACCTCGCCCTTCTAACGCTGTTAGAGTCCGAGCATATCCCGCCTCGCACCGCCGCCCCGCTTCCCTCCACTCCGCAGCGCGCCGCAAGGGCGAATCGCTCCTCGATTTCCCTCCAGCCGCGACAAGGCCAAGATCGAGGGCTACCATCGAGCTCGACGCCGCTAACGCGACTTTTCACAAAGCAGCCGGCGACCTCGCGCCGCGGCAAGCCGAGAAGACGAAGGCCGACGGCGATAAGACCGCCGGGTGCAACCACCATGCACTCCCCGCCGCAGGCAAAAGACGCCGCCGCCGAATAACGCCGACGACGGCTCCACGGCATCGCCGGATCCGCTGGCTCGACGGATCAACGCCAGTCCTCGACGATCGGGCGACAAGAAGACGCCGACCACATCGAGCGCCGCCGAGAAGCTCGGCGATAATCGGACCAGAGCTGGGAACGCTGCCGACGCGCGCGCGCCCGGTGAACCAGCGACTTGCCGACGCTGCAGGCTGCCCTGCGTTCACCGCGAAGCTGCGCGCGGCCCAAAGGCTCAAAGATGAAGAATTTCAAGCCCGACGCACGGAGAAATACGACGGCAAGACGCACCCTCGAATTCCTCGGTGTCACACCATCGCGTGCAAAGCTACCGGGGCGCGATGAGAAGATTCGGCGAACTACTTCCCACTGCGTGCTTAAGCCGAACGCTCGTTCTTGGCTTATGCACTTGCCGAAGGCTCCATTTCTTCTGGGCAGACCTTTGCCATCGCTTTGTTGGCGCCTTCACCGGGCGGCCACAAACCCCACGCCAGAGAGCGATCTCCACATTTTGGCCCGTAGGAAGGAGAATCCTGCAAGTATATCCAACGCTTCACCGTGTGCAAAGACAACATCCTCGATGTCCACCTCGCCATGTTATCGCTAGCGTTCCACCGTAACGTCGCGTAACCGCCAGATGCGTGAAGAGATGGCGATGACCAAGATTCGGGATGTCACGAGCTCTATGCTCGTCGATAAGAGCGCGCTGAAGAAGAGGAGGAGACTCCCGGGAGGATGCCGGCGCAGAGGAAGCGACAATGACGACGCCGCCCGAAAGAAGAGCCGCGCGGAACAACCGAAAGAAGAACAAGAAAGAGGTGCTTGCCGCCGAGAAGTCCGCAAGGAGGCTCCCGCCAAGCAAACACAGCCGGGCGGCTCGCAAGGAGCTCGCCCTCAGAAGCGGCAGCCGACAAGCGTGACGGCTCCGGCAAGCAATATCAAAAATCCACCGCACTAAGGGCCACGATCTCTCCAATCGCAAGCGCGCCGAGTATCTCGCCGAGCAGCAAAAAGCTGAGTACGAGAGGCGCGACAAGGAGAAGGCCCAAGGTGGCGGAGGAGAACCGAGCAAGAAGCGGCCGCTCAATGGCGGGGAGGACGCCTTGGCAGGCCAAGCAGCGGCAAGGTGATCGACCTCCCGGGCCGCGACAAGGATGAAGAAGACGACGACGAAGACATGGAGGATGAGGATAACAGCGAGCAGGAGTTCCGTAAGGCCACGGAGGTCCTGTGCGTCGACGGTGGCGCTCTCTGACACCTCCCACCGCCAGCCTAAAGCAAAGGTGCGTGAGGTGAATGCAGCGAGCCGCCTGTGGAGTCGCCAAGCAGCTCCTCAAATGGTCCAAAGACGCCCATAATTTTTGATCTTGAGGATCACCCCGACCGCACCACCGCGGTTGGGTGCTTGCCGATGCTGGTCTCACCCACCATCCGCAACCTCAAGGTCACCAAATGTTGGTTGACGGCGGGGCGGGCTGAACTTGATCTCCTCTCGCTGTGATCAAGAAACTCCAAATTCCAGATGGCGAGCTCAAGAGACCGGTTCTTTCCAAGGAATCAACCCGGACGGAGCAAGCCCAAGGAAAGATCACTCGCCGTGACCTTTGGCGGGAGCTCAATTTCAGGATCGAAGCGCATCACTTTCGACGCCGCCGATATTCCGCTGCCATACAATGGAATACTCGCCGCCCCGCCTCGCCAAAGTTCATGGCAGCTTCCCATTATGCTTACAACGTACTCAAGATGCCGGGCCGATAAGCGCCATCACCGCCCACGGCGACAAGAAGGATGCGCTTGTCCGCGCCGACAAGATCTACCGATGCGGCAGCGCGCCGATAAGAATACGCTTGCGGCCGAAGCTCCCGGGGAAGAAGACGAAGACCAAGTCCGCAAGTGCTCGGGGCCCACTCCGCAACCGCACCTCTTCGAGTGCAAGCGCCGCCGCCGAGGACGCCCCGCCGAGCTCCACCGCAAGAGTAAAAGGAAATGGCCGCCCGCCGCAACCAAGAAGGTGTCCGCCAAGGAGGACGGCACCGGTGGTACCTTCACCATCGCCACACTTGACAAAGAATAGGAAAGCGCGCTGCTGCTTTTCCTCGCGGGCGAATGTCGGCGTGTTTGCATGGCAACCATCCGACATCCCCGTGTTCCTGTGAAGGTGATTGAGCACAAGCTTGCTGTTTGCCCTCATGCGCCACCCATCAAGCAAAAAGTGAGGAAGCAAGCCGTGGAGCGCCAAGAATTCATCAACGAAGAAATCAAGAAGCTAGAGGCAACAGCCTAGTTAGAGGTGTGATCCATCCGACGGGATAGCAAACCCATTGCCGTGCGCAAGGCCAACGGAAATGGAGGCTGTGTATAGACTTCACCGATGTGAATAAAGCATGTCCCAAGGATCCATTCCCTTGCCGCAAGATGACCAGATTGTTGACTCCATCACGGATGTGAGCTACTCGCTTTCTTGATGCATACTCGTGCTATCACCGATCTTTATGGCCAAAGAGGATGAAGAGAAGATCGCATTTATCACTCCATGTGGCACTTATTGCTTCATACGCATGCCATTTGGACCAAGAATGCAGGATCAACATTTGCAAGGGTAGTGTATATCGCTTTTGAGCCACAGATCCACGTAAATGTAGAGGCTACATGGATGATATCGTGGTGAAGAGCAAGAGCAAGGACACGTTGATTCAAGATTTGGAAGAGACGCTTTGAACCTGCAAGAAGATACAGACTTAAGTTGAACCCCGAGAAGTGCGTCTTTGGAGTTCCTCCGCAAACTTCTCGGTTCTTTGTGTCACAGAGGGGATTGAAGCCAACCCCGACAAGATTAAAGCCATTGAGCGATCAAGCCCCAAGCGAGTCAAGGATGTCAAGGCTTGCAGGTTGTGTGGCTGCCTCAAGAGGTTCATTTCAAAGTTCAGAACGCGCCTCTACCTTTCTTCAAAATCTTGAAGAAGGCAGGTCCCATGAAGTGGACTCCGAAGCGGAGGCAGGCCACGCAGATTTGAACGGTACCTATCCTCCACCCCAATACTTGTCGCACCTAGACCACAGGAGAAGTTGTCGCTGTACCTAGCGGCAACCAACCAGGTGGTTAGTGCTGCGTTAGTAGCGGAGGGAGTCCGACGAGGAGGCTACACCACCGCAAGCGAGTCCAAATGACAAGGGGGGCTGATCCGACAAGCCCGCCCCGACAAGGACAACTCTGCAGAGAACAAGATGAGGTGCGGAAGAAGATGGTGCAGCGCCCAAAGTATTTTGTAAGTTCCTTCTCCGTGGGGCTAGATCAAGATACTCGGTGTGCAAAGTTGCTTTTCGCCTCCTCATGGCCTCGAGAAAGCTGCGCCATTACTTCCGTGCACACGAGATAACAAAGGTCACTCGCTCAATGAAGAGGATATTGCACAACCCGTAGCAACAGCAGGATCGCTGAGTGGGCACTTTGGAGCTGTCGAGCTTTGGACTCAAGTTTGAAAGTACTTCAACCATACAGAGCCGAGCTTTGGCAGAATTTATAGCAGAGTGGACCCCAACGCCTGATGAAGAAGTCCAAGAAACAAGTACACCCGCATAAGAAGCGACAAGTGAATGGGTAATGTACTTTGATGGTGCCTTCTCGCTGCAAGGCGCCGGTGCGGCGCCGGTGGTACTCATCGCGCCCACCGGAGAGCACCTCAAGTATGTTATCCAGATGCACTTCCCAAGGGAGCAAGCGACAAACAACACCGCTGAATATGAAGGTTTGCTCGCCGCCTCGTGGATTGCGGCGAACTTGGGATCGTGAAGTTGATTGTGCGGGAGATTCTCGCCAGTGGTCCGCAAGTTAACAAGAGCTATCGAGCCCTTTGATGGAAGCTTATGTCGATGAAGTGAGGAAGCTTGAGGAGCGCTTTGAAGGTTTGCAGATGGAGCACGCCCCGAGAGCTCGTAATGAAATCGCAGATGGCCTTTCAAAGTGTGCTTCGATGAAGTTACTCAGGAACCGGGACCTTCTTGCTCAAGCCGACTCAACCATCCGCCACGCCATCAATTGGGCAGTCCAAGAAGAGAAAGTTGGTCTCCGCGACTACTTGCCGGCGGGTCTCCCCGAGGCCGCCGCCAAGGTCCCCAAGATCAACGACTGTAACGCCGAGGAACAGTTTGCTCTGCGCAGATCCTCGGATCTGCAGCAGCTTAAAGTAAGTATTCCCGACAAGCCTCGCCCGGCGAGCTTGCCGGGACCTTCAGCCCGGCAGCCAGAGGTTCTGCCGAGAAGCCGAGGTTCCCGCAGCTGCCCTCATGCCTTTAGTCCTTGCCGCTGAGCCCCAAGCTCCGGCATGGGCGCAGCAGATCGTCTGCTTTTTGCAAACCGGAGAACTTCCGACGCACCCGTAAGAAATAGAGAAGATAACCAGACAATAAGTATGTACCAGTTCGTGGATAACGAGCTGTGTAAGAAGGCTCAATGGTGTCGATCAAGTGCATCTCCGGGAAGATGGATGTAAGCTGCTGGCGTAAATACACGGAGGCATATGCGGCCACCACATTGGCGCAAGGGCGCTTGTCGAAAGCTTCCGCAAGGGTTCTTTGGCAAGAAGCCTCCAAGATGCAAATCGCACTAGTAACCAAGTGTGAAGTGTGCCGGCCCATGCAAAGCAGATTCATCACCACTCAAGCTCTCCAAACAATCCCTTTGTCCCGCCCTTCTCGGTGCTGGGGCTCGATATCCTCGCCCCTTCCCCTGTCTTGTCGGGGCTTTGAGTACTTGTACGTAGCAATCGACAAGTTCACAAAGTGGCCAAGTGGAGCCAGCGAGAAAGGTGACAAGACAATCAGCGGTCAAGTTCTTCAGATCGATTGTGTGCCGCTTCGATCCCTAACAGATTATCACCGACAACGGTACACAATTCACTAGTCGCACCTTCATGCAAGACGCCCAAGACCTTGGCGCCAAGGTCTGCTTCGCTTCGCTGCTCACCCGAGGAGCAACGGTCAAGCGGAGAGGGCCACGCTGAAGTGCTGCGCGACTCAAGACAAGAACTTTCGACAGTCGCGAAAAGCGGAAGAAATTGATAGAGGAGCTACCGGCGGCTCTTTGGTCAATCGAACGACACCAAATCGAGCCACCGGACGGACACCTTTGCTCTAGTCTATGGAGCAGAGGCGCTTCTCCCACGGAACTCGTAGATACGGATCTCCTCGAGTGCTCGCTATGATGAGCTCGAGCAAGAGCAATCGCGCAAGATGATGCATTGCTCCTTGAGGAGGGACGCCTCCGTGCTGTCAGACGAGCTGCTCGATACCAAAGAAGCCTTGCGCCGCTACCATAGCCGCAAGGTCAAAGCCAGAGTCTCGAGGAAGGCGACCTTTGTTCTTCGCGTGTTCAGTCCGCCAAGAATTCCAACAAGTTGACGCTTGAAGTGGAAGGCCCTTATCGGTGAGACAAGTCACGACCCGGCGCCGTCCGCCGAGACCAAGAAGGCTTACCGTGAGCAACTCCCGAACATAGAGCATCTTCGCAAGTTTCACCCATAAGGCGCGGTTGCCGTGATCCGCCCCGCAACCACCTTTTGTACAAGCTTTGCCGCTGTTGCATGTAACCCTTGTACAAAGCCGGGCGCAGACCCCTGCATCAAGAAAGTTTCGTGTTTTGCGCTAGTTGCCTTTCCCATGCTTTTCTTTGCTATTTGCATGTGTTATTTGGCATCTCTTGTGCGACACACATATCCGTAAGCAATAGAACGCCGAAGGCCATATACTTGTTTCCCTCTTCTCTTCCTTGCCTCTAAGCGTAAGGAACGCTCATCGCGCACAAGTTTGCCGGGGAAGGAAATGGAGGATGAACCAAGTGCTGTTCAAGAAAGAGAAGCTCACCGGAGAACGCATGATCACGTAAAGCTAAGTTATCGAATTTGAGCAGTTCAAAATTTTAAATTTTAAGTTGCCTTCCTTGAACAACCACACTTTGTATGGAAAACCCATGCGCTGGAGGAACCTACCCGTGGATAGCCGCACCCTTATCTTGTTTTCGAGCACGCCAACGATTTAAGTGAGCTGCGACAAGTGTCACGCCTTGTTTCGCTTTTCGAGTCCGCCAGAAGCTAAGTGCGTATGCGACTAGTCACAGCAAGGTTGCTTGCCGGTAAGACCTTGGCCAGCGGGCTGCTTCGAAGTTCAAGACTCAGCGCATGGCAAGGGCCCTTGCCGCAAGTTCCTAGAAGCGAGGGTTGAAGCATACAAGGTTGAGGATCGTAACAAGGAGATAACACCGCATCTATTGATCAAAATAAAGATAATATCTTACAAGGAATAACTTGTCGCGATGACTAATGAGTTCATAACACCCTATGCAGCAACAAAAGAGATAAAGATAAAGGAGGCCTAGTCTCTGCGCGGGTCGCCTCCACCCCGAGATCTTGTTCACTTTAGCAATGATGTGGGCGACCTGCTCCTTCGAACCTCCATGTTCGCGTCGGCCGGCAAGCTGCGAAGAACGCTGGTGAGGTTTATGCCGGATTGCGGTATACAATCTTCGTCGACACGCCCATGGTTCCCTGCACAGCCAAGTAGTCTCCTCGGCGAAGTTGCGCGGATCTTCTTCCGCTGATTTGCAAGGGCCGGCGCGATCCTCAAGAAGAGGCTGAGCTTGGCGCCGAGGGAGATTTGATCCGGGAGTAGATGAGATGCTCCAGCTTGGCGCCAAAGAGCTCCTGGTCAATGTCGGACGACAAGATACCAAGTCCTCGGTCCATACCTCGACAAGACGGCGGAAGTGCTCGGCTGCTTTGTTGGCGCTGTCCACTGTTGTTCGCTCCTTGCGGAGCTCCTCCTTCAACTTGGTCTCCGATCCCGGCGGCGCTCAGCGAGTCCCTCAACAGAGACTTTCAGCTCAAGATCCTCGATGGAGTCCTTGGCGGCCTTCAACTCGTCGCCTTCTTGGAAAGACACACCGAGTTCCGAGTTGGTGTGGGCGCCCTTCTCGCCTCCGTGTTGGCGCGGCGACCTTCTCCACGCCGCCTTGAAGAACTCCTCCACTGCGCGACCTTGGCGGCAAGCTCCTCCTTGGCGGTCTCCGCGGCAGCCCGCGGCGGCTTCGCCTCCTTGAGTTCCCCACCAAGGGCTGCTCCCTAGCGGTAAGGTCTTCCTCATGGGAGTCGAGGTCGACCTTCCACTGGCGAGTTCTCCTTCTCGCGGGACAGCTCCACCCCGCGAGCAGCCGCTGCTCTTCGCCTCGGCCTTCTCCAAAGAACCACTCTTGATACTCCCGGCGAAGTCGCTTGCGCCCTCCGCCACCTCGCGGAGAGCAGCCTGGTTGGCGGCGCGAGCTCCGCCAGACGCTTCTCCATCTCCTCGGCGGCCTTGGCGGCGAGGGCCTCCCGAAGCGAAGCCGCCGCCGGCCCGGTAAAGGGCCAGGAGCTGGTGAAGCAGCTTCTCCTCCTCGGGCCCGCGCTCCCGCCGCCCTCGACGATCTTCAAGCTCGCGGGCGAGGACCTCCCATCAAAGGCCTCGCCCTCCGCTGGAGTCATGACGAAGAGCCCCACGGCACTGGATGAAGACGCCGCTGGGGGCTTTCAAGTAGTAGCCGGACTGCTCTTCTCCGGCGGAGGGGTCGGCGACCGCGCAGCACTTGATGCTCCCGCCGCCTCCGGGCGGCGGTGCGGTGCGCTCCCTCCCCGGCCACAAGGTCCGCAGCCGAGCGGTCTCTTGCGAGCTGGCTCGGCAGCTCCGCCAGATCCTCGGCGACAGGCGCGCCGCCGCCGCCTCAAGGCCTCCTCCTCAATGACGATGACTTCGCCTCCATCTCGCTTGGGGGAGGGGATCTAGAAGAAGAAGAAAAGCAAAGAAGTTCAAGCAAATATCCAAAAGAGACAACGCCAAGAAGACAAGTTGCAGAACCTACCTTGGCGGGACGCCGTCGTGGCGGGCTCCTCGCGGGAGCTCGCTGTGGCGGCGGGCCACCCTCGCCGGGCTGCTCGCCCTTGGCGGAGTACCCGCCTTTGGCGGAGCGCTCCCTTGCCGGGAGTTCGGCCTTGGCGGGGGCGGCGGGCTCTGCGGCTCCTCGAGGCGACCTCCGGACGCTCCGCCATGTGGCTCCATCTCTGCACAAGTCAAGACAAACACGCCAAGATATTGGAACAAGACAAAATCTCCAAGCGCTGGCGAAGCGAAGTGCAAGACCCAGACTTACTGGGGCTGCTCCTCGAGCAGCGCTGGTCCGCAAGCTTGGCTCGGACGTCCCGATCGCCATGGGCGGCGAAGTCGTCCGCGACCGACCACGGGCACCTTGGCCTTCTTCGCCACCCGCTCCGCCAAGGTCCTCAAATCAAAGCAAGAAACAAGATTAGCTTCAACAATAATCAAGGCAAAATTTGAGAAGATGTAAGATCTCGAATACTTACTGTTCTCCTCGTCGTCTTCGCCAAGGCGGAGAAGTCATACTCCACAGGGGCGCTGTCACAGGAGCGGAGGCGAAGACTCCTCAGCGCTTGGCGGTCCTCGGGACTGGGGCTGCGAAGACCCAGCCTGTGGCAGCCGGGCCCGGGAGCGGGCGGAGCCGCCGCCTCCGCCCGAGAAGACTCTGCTCGCCTGACATCGACTTGCGGGCGCCTCTGCCGTGGCTCGCAGACGGGCTGCCTCCGCCGTGGCTGGTGCCCAGTCGCCCCGGTGCAGCTTTGGCTTTCGAGGAGCTCATGTTGCCTGGCGAGCTGGTTGTTGCCGGGGCCCTCGCCCTCGCCTCCGTCGCCGCCTTCCCGAGACGCTTGGGGAAAACGCTTAGGGCTTGCCCGGGCGGGAGGTCTCCGACGACGAGGAGAGGTCGCCGGCGAAGCTCGTGGACCCGCCGAGTCCTCGGCGGCCTCGGCGTCCTCCTCCTCCTCCTCCCGGCTGGCTTGCGGACCCAGCGCCTGCGCTGCATGCCTCTTCCCTCTGGGCGCCCGCTCCCTCCGGCGTCTTCGCTTCTGCGGCGCCTCTGTTCCCTCGGCAGCTCACCCTTTGCGCGGCCTCGCCACGATTCCGGGATCCGGAGTGCCTCGAAGAGGGACCCCGCGAGCTCGGGAGGAAGTTGTAGCAGTCATGGATCTCCGCCTCCGCTTGGCGGGACGATCCGCAGCCTCGCTTCATCGTGTATATCCAAATCCCCGCCGCTGCGGCTGCGGCGCCTCTTCAGCCCGGAAGCGGCGTACGCTATCTCTCGGTCCGTGGTGTCCCGTGTCACCCGGGTCTCGTTCTTGTTCTTCGCCACCTCCACAAGGTTGTCGAAGAAGCCGAGGACGCCTATTGGCTCGGGCGGAATCCACGTCACGGTCCACGCCGTCGCGAATCACACGCGGGCATCATGGCGCAAAGACGATCCCGAGCTGTCTGCTGCAGAGGGGCACCACTCCCGGGAGGTCTGAACCACTCGATGGGCCGGGTCATATTTAAAGAGTTCCCGACCATCCCCTTCAGCTCAGCGTCGTGAAGTTGAAGTTCAGCCCGGCGCAGCCTCATTATATCCGCTGCGGTGCCGTACTCAGCCGGCCTTTTCCTGCCTTGGAGAGGGGCAATGCGGCGGCGGAGGAAGTTCTGCGCCTACTTCGCAACGGACAGCCTTGCAACTCAAGACGAAGAATCCGGATGAGGGCGATGTTGAGCTTGACGTCGTCCGGATCCAGCTCGCTTCCAGCCCCCGCCACAAGACGATAGGAGTTGTGCGCGGCGCGGTGAAGTGCTGCGCTCGCCTTCAACGATCCAAAGACCAACAAGACGCCATTCTTCCCACTTGCCGCGAGCTCCCGGCAAGTAAGACTCCTTGTTCGCATTTAAAACCCAAGATATCCCTCCGGAGAGGGGGGCCACCTCTACTCTAGGAGTGAAGAAATGCCTAAACAGCGCTACGTTGGGATGAATTTATGTAGTTTTCGCACATGTAAAGCGAAAACCGCCATGGTAAGGATGGCGCTGGGGTGAAGTCAAGAAGATGGAGGCCGAGGTGTGCATGACGTCACGCTGAAGAATTCATAAAAGGAGGACAAAGACCGCAGTGGAAGAAGGCTGCGAAGAAATAGTACCCGCCGGGTAGTTGTCCTTGGCGGCGGCCGGATAAGCTCGAAAAGGGGAGCGCCTTGGTTCCTTTGGACCGTAACAAGTAATACTTGTTCCAGAGCTCCAGCCGAGCCTCGGCGGGAAGACGAGGTTCCGCTTCCGCACTCGGTGAGCCTCGCTGCTTGCTCCGACTTCTCCTTCTTGGCCTTCTCCGCCTTCGCCTTCTCGGTCTTCGGGGCCATGGCGGAGGCGGCGGAGGAAGGGGGACGAAGAGCCCGGTGGCGGTGGAGATGCAGGCGGCGGCGGCGGAGGTTTGGAGGCAGAGCACAAAGGGGATCTCTGGAAGAGGAAGAGGATGCAATGAAAGCGAAAGGAGGGAACCGCCTCGCTTCCTCTGCTTATGGGGAAGTGGGGGCGTTTATTTTTCCATTAAAAGAACGTGGCACGCCCCATCCCACGACGCCGCAATCGACGCTGCGTTGCTACGGGGATGCGGCGATGCGGAAGTGGATTCGGCGCGCCCGTGGGCGCGGTGCCCAGACATCGCTTTTGGGCTCGCCCAACAGCCGGGCACCGTGTGTGGACCAGGCCGGGGCTCTGTCGGTGTACTAAGGTAGGGTACCTCAAGACTTAACTTGTGCACGGGCGGTTGCAGCTTCAGCGGCAGGGTTTACCACGTGCTCGCCAAGACCTTCCCGCTCCATGTCAAACCATTCAAAGACGAAGTATACAAGACAGAAGATCGAGATCCGGCAAGCGGAGCTTGCCGGAAGGCCGCTCTGCACTCAAGGTTACCTCACTCACGCAAGGCCCCGCAAGAAGAGCTTGCCAGAAGACTAGGAGATTACATCATAGAAGACACGCCGGCGCTATATGCGTCGGCGAGGGCCCGGGAGCGATAAGCTACAGAGTCCGCAAGCTCCGGCCCGGCAAAGTCAAGACCCGACAAGGTGCTTGCCGAGAGTTGCGCTGTGTGCCCGCCAGCTCATCGGCCACGCAGCGCCTCGGGCCTTTCGTGGACGCGTGGCGGATGACTGTGCAGCCTGGGGACACGGTAGCACTCCACGTGGTGGAGCCATCGCCGTGGCGAGACGGAGACATTAGGGCGGAACTTTTGGGGTCGACGGCGACGGGCATTAAATGCCCTTGTCCCCATCGTCAAAGTAGGTAGCGACCACTCGCTCACGCACCGTAGCTCCACCGTTCCCGCACTATTCCAACTACCATCTCTTTTACGCTTTTACCCTTTTTCTCCCACGTTGACACCTGCTGTGACCCTTGCACTATAAAAGGAGGCCCATGCACAACGTGGAGGGGGTTCAAACCTTGCAACTCTCGCTCGGTGTAGCTGCTCATCGTAGCTCTTCAAGCTCCCGAGCTCAATACAATCAAGCAGAGTAGGGTTTTACTGCTGCTCACCGCGTCTTAACTCGGGTAAAACTACCAGCGTGCTTTCGCGCCACGATCTCTTCGTGCTCCCTCCGCCTCGTACATCACATGCATAAGGGCTCCGGTCCCATAGGTGTTCGTGGCGGACAGTTTCCCCCGACAATGTCAATAGAAGATCAGAGCAGAGGAGAATATAATGATCATTCGGTGCTTCTTGATCTGCGACCTCACACATGCACGAATGTGCCGACAAAGCACAACATGCTGCCATGAATTCCAAAATAGGTATAACGACAGAGACAAGAGTGCACATCATGTTCAAATGGAACCACAAAAATAAGCAACATAATAGAAGTAAGTAGACAACATTCAGGAATATCCCTATTTTAGAAAGAATAAGGTTACTCAACTTGCTAATATTCCTAACAAAATCGAGACACAGAATCGACCTTTCTAGTTCATGTAAAGATGATTCTCTCATATATATATATATATAGACACACACACACACACGCATACATACATATATATTGATTACAGATCCGAACTTCTAGATAGCACGCACCTGAAGAGCCAGACATGGCAACGATGCATCAATATATACGCATATATATATATATATATATTCCCTAAATCCAGGGGCAGTAAAATGAGAACACTCTTTTCGTTACCCATTTCTAACCTTTACACTATCCCGCAAAGAAAAGAGGCTAGCTAAATGATATCATACTCTCTGATGAGAGTGATATTAACTAAACAAAGTACTAATGTCAGGTTGCTTGATTAGTTGAAGGAACACTTCATACAACCACATAAATAATAGAAGGCACGTATGTGACGACTCCTCTTTGCTGGTTACGATTAACCAAATATACCAAACCAGTTGCAGCGCGAGGATGTCAGCAAACTTGACACAACTGCACTCTCTGTACATCATATATAAGAACAAGGTGAAGCACAAAAGGAGGTTATTAATTACCATTAGAGCCATTGGAAGAAGATCACTTTCAAATCTGACGAACGTGGTCTTCTATGTCAGATCAGCACACGTCAAGTTCAAAAATCCAAATATTAGCAAAGTAAATTATGAGTGAGGAAGGAAGTGAGGGAGAAATAGTGGAGCACCTAGTTCGCCGTTGGCTTGCGTTGCTTGAGTCGCCTCCAACAGGCACGTGTTGTCCTCCTTATACTCCAGATGCACGAGGCAGACATTGGAGGAGAGATGAGCTCCTGCTTCCCCTCACCTTCCCACCGCCTGTTCACCTTGAGCTCCTTGCCTAGTGGAGGGTGGAGGCAGAGGTGGCGCCTCATGGCGCAGAGGAGGCGACGACGCGTGGGCGCTGACACCTGACCCGCCGCCACGCATGTGCTCCCAAGCCCCACTCCCCCTTCGCCTCATGTCCTCCCCGCTCCATCCTCTCCCACGCCGCTGCCCCCTCCCTGCTCGCCTCGACGGCCTCCTCTCCTCCCTGTGCCGCTGGTCCCCTCCTTTCTCCCTGGAGCAAAGATGCCCCGGTAGGGGTAGAACACCGGGGCTCTCCCTGACCTCTCCTGTCCTTCCTTCTCTCTCACATCCTCCCCCTAATTTCTTTGCTTTCTCGATCCGCAGCAGCAGCATCTCCATGGACGTCAGCAGCAGCAGCATCTCCGGCTTCCTCCTTCCCCTACATCCCCACCCCTCCCCTCCATGGGAAATGAGACGACGAGCGCGCGGGAGGCGGCGAAGCTCCTAGGGCGGAGGCAGGGCGACGAGGAGGGAGGGAGTGGCGGCGGCAGACGAGGGAGGAAGGGGAAGGAGGGAGGGAGTGGCGGCTATGGATTGGGGGTAGGGTTTGTGCGGTTGTGCCCGCTGCGCCCATGACGTGTGCGCTCGCACGTGGCGCGGTAGGAGAGGCTGCCCCGCGCGCACCCAAAAACTGGCACCCAGCCAATTCGATCCAGCCCGAGCCCACACGTCATACCCGTCCAGGTTTCACCACGCGGTTAAAACGAGGCAGATGAATTTCCAACGAGGATCCAACGGGCAGCAGCGAAAAAAAGAGCATGCTGACCACGATGGAATGGCCATTGAAGGAAGCCATCGGGGGAGCCCTGTCTATGCGAGTTGGCTAGCCTCTGTTTTGTTTTAAATTCCAAAACTGACAAAAAATATTTTTATAGATTTTTCGGAGTTCATTTACTTACCGTATCACGTACCTCCTCTTTTTCACGATTCTGGAGTGTTCCGGAAGGTTTATTTTATGTGTTTTTTTGGTGTCATAGTTTGGATAATATTGCTTTCAACATTATGGGCGTACCTGAGATATAATGTTTTATTCGTTGCCCATTAACAACCTTCAGATTAGTGCCTTCGGCATTATTTATTTTGATAGCTCCAGATCAATAAACATCCTCGATAACATATGGTCCTTCCCATTTGGAAAGAAGTTTTCCTGCAAATAATCTAAAACGAGAGTTGTACAAAGAACATATTCTCCAACCTTGAACTCATGCTTTTGGATCCTTTTGTCATGCCATCATTTAACTTTTTCTTTAAATAACTTGGCATTTTCATAAGCTTGGGTTCTCCATTCATCTAATGAGCTAATATCAAATGACCTCTTTTCAGCAGCAAGTTTGAAATCATAGTTGAGTTCTTTAATTGCCCAATATGCTTTATGTTATAACTCAAGAGGCAAATGACAAGCTTTTCCATAAACCATTTTATAACGAGACATACCCATAGGGTTTTTATATGTTGCTCTATAAGCCTAAAGTGCATCATCTAGTTTCTTAAACCAATTCTTCTGGGACCTATTGATAGTCTTTTGAAAAATTAGTTTTATTTCACTATTGCTAAGTTCAACTTGACCATTAGACTGAGGATGATAAGGTGATGCAATTCTATGGTTAACATCATACTTAGCAAGCATTTTTCGGAAAGCGCCATGAATAAAGTGTGAACCACCATCAGTCATTAAATATCTAGGGACTCCAAACATTGGGAAAATAACTTCCTTAAGCATTTTAATAGAGGTGTTGTGATCGACACAGCTAGTTGGAATAGCTTCTACCCACTTAGTAACATAATCAGCAACAACCAAAATATGAGTATACCCATTAGAGGAAGGAAAAGGTCCCATGAAATCAAATCCCCAAACATCAAATGGTTCAACGGCAAGTGAATAATTCATAGGCATTTCTTGACGCTTACCAATATTACCTATTCTTTGGCATTCATCACAAGACAAGACAAACTTACTGGCATCCTTGAAGAGAGTAGGCCAATAAAACCCAGATTGCAATACCTTATGAGAGGTTCTGTCTCCCGCATGATGTCCTCCATAAGCTTCGGGGTGACATTTCCGTAGGATTTGTTCCTGTTCATGCTCAGGTACGCAACGTCTAATAATACCATCTACTCCTTCTTTATAAAGATGTGGGTCATCCTAAAAGTAATATGTTAAATCAAAGAAGAATTTTTTCTCTTGTTGGTATGTGAAGCTAGGTGGTATGTATTTAGCAACAATATAATTAGCATAATCAGCATACCAAGGTGTACTATTAGAAACATTTATTGTAGCTAAGTGTGCATCAGGAAAGCTATCATTAATAGGTTGTGGGTCATCAAGAATATTTTCAAGCCTATGCAAGTTATCAGCTACGGGGTTCTCTGCTCCTTTTCTATCAATGATATGCAAATCAAATTCTTGTAGTAGAAGAGCCCACCTAATGAGTCTAGATTTAGCATCCTTCTTTTCCATAAGATATTTTATAGCAGCATGATCGGTGTGAATGGTAACTTTAGAATCAACAATGTAGGATCTAAACTTATCACAAGCAAACACCACTACTAAGAATTCCATTTCAGTAGTAGCATAATTTCGTTGAGCATTGTCTAGAGTTTTACTAGCATAACGGAAAACGTTTAATTTCTTATCAACTCTTTGTCCTAGAACAACACCGACAGCATAATCACTAGCATCACACATAATCTCAAAAGGTAAGTTCCAATCAGGTGGTAGAACAACAAGCGCAGAAATTAAAGCTTTCTTTAGTGTTTCGAAGGCTTCCAAGCAATCATCATCAAAAACAAAAGGAATATCCTTTTGCAAAAGATTTGTAAGAGGCCTAGAAATTTTAGAAAAGTCTTTGATAAACCTCCTATAGAAACCAGCATGACCAAGGAAACTACGAATACCTTTGATATCTTTAGGACATAGCATTTTCTCAATTGCATCAACCTTGGATTTATCCACTTCAATACCTTTCTCAGAAATTTTATGGCCCAAAACAATACCTTCGTTAACCATAAAGTGGCACTTCTCCCAATTCAAGACAAGATTTGTTTGCTCACATCTCTGCAGAACTCGATCAAGATTGGTTAAACAATCATCAAAAGACTTCCCATAAACAGAAAAGTCATCCATGAAAACCTCAAAAATCTTTTCACAAAAATCAGTAAATATAGCAGTCATACATCTTTGAAAGGTAGCAGGTGCATTACATAGACCAAAAGGCATACGTCTATAAGCATAAGTTCCAAAAGGACACGTAAAAGTGGTTTTTTTCTTGATCAGGTTGAGAAACATGTATTTGTGAAAAACCAGAATATCCATCAAGGAAGCAAAAATGTGTGTTCTTAGATAATCTTTCTAGCATTTGATCAATAAAAGGCAGAGTGTAATGATCTTTTCTAGTTGCTTTGTTTAATTTGTTGGGGAACGTAGCAGAAATTCAAAATTTTCTACGCATCACCAAGATCAATCTATGGAGATACTAGCAACGAGAGAGAGGGGAGTGCATCTTCATACCCTTGAAGATCGCTAAGCGGAAGCGTTACAAGAACGTGGTTGATGGAGTCGTACTCGTGGCGATTCAAATCGCGGAAGATCCGATCTAGCGCCGAACGGACAGCGCCTCCGCGTTCAACACACGTACAGCCCAGGGACGTCTCCTCCTTCTTGATCCAGCAAGGGGAGAGGAGAAGTTGAGGGAGAGCTCCGGCAGCACGACGGCGTGGTGGTGGAGCTTGCAGTTCTCTGGCAGAGCTTCGCCAAGCACTACGGAGGAGGAGGAGGTGTTGGGGAGGGAGAGGGCTACGCCAGGGGCAAGGGTGAAGCTCCCATGTGCCTCCCCACTATATATAGGGGTGGAGGGGGCTGGTTTCTTGCCCTCCAAGTCCATTGGGGCGTTGGCAAAGGTGGGAGGAAAAAAATCCCATCATGTCCTTCCCCACCGATTGTTATCCCCCTTTTTTAGGGATCTTGATCTTATCCCTTCGGGATATGATCTTATTCGTTCTAAGGGGGGATCTTGGTGCGCTTGACCAGGGGTGTGGGGCCTTTCCCCACTACCCACGTTCATGTGGGTCCCCCATGCAGTGGGCCCCACTCCGAACTTTCTAGAACCTTCTCGGTACAATACCGAAAAAATCCCAACATTTTCCGGTGGCCAAAATAGGACTTCCCATATATAAATCTTTACCTCCGGGCCATTCAGAACTCCTCGTGACCTCTGGGATCTCATCCGGACTCAACAACATTCGTAATCGCACACTAATTCCCATAACAACTCTAGTGTCACCGAACCTTATGTGTAGACCTGCGGGTTCGGGAATCATCTGCACATGATCGAGACAGCTCTCGGCCAATAACCAACAGCGGATCTGGATACCCATGTTGGCTCCCACATGTTCCACGATGATCTCATCGGATGAACCACGATGTCGAGGATTCAATCAATCCCGTATTCAATTCCCTTTGTCTAGCGGTATTGTACTTGCCCGAGATTTGATCGTCGGTATACCGATGTAACGCCCTCGATGCGGCTATATCTCCCACGTGTCGAAGCACGACTTAGAGGCATAACTGCATTGAAAGCAATGTCGCAAGTGAGGTAATCTTCACACAACCCATGTAATACATAAGGGAAAAAGATATATAGTTGGCTTACAATCACCACTTCACACAATTACATGAATAAAGCATTACATCATCCAGATACAATCAAGGTCCGACTACGGAACCAAAATAAAAGAAGAACCCCAAATGCGACAAAGGTCCCCAATCGACCCCAACTGGGCTCCACTACTGATCAACTAGAACGAAACAACACAAAGGGCAAGATCTTCATCGAGCTCCTCCTTGAGCTTGGTTGCGCCACCGCCGGTAACATAGGCACCGCAAACTGGTTTGAAGTATCCGTGAGCCACGAGGACTCAACAATCTCGCACCCGCGAGATCAAGACTATTTAAGCTTATGGATAAGGTAAAGGCATGAGGTGGAGCTGCAGCAAGCGACTAGCATATATGGTGGCTAACATACGCAAATGAGAGCGAGAAGAGAAGGCAAAGCACGGTCGATAAAAGTATGATCAAGAAGTGATCCTATAGCAACCTGCGTCAAGCATAACTCCAACATCAGTGTTCACTTCCGGACTCACGGAAAGAGACCATCACGGTAACACACACGGTTGATGTATTTTAATTAAGGTCAACTTCGGTTTTCTACAACCGGACATTAACAAATTGCCATCGCCACATAACCGCGGCACGGCTCTTGAAAGTTTATACCTGCAGGGTGTCCCAACTTAGCCCATGACAAGCTCTTGCGATCAACGGCGAATAGACCTTCACCCAAGACACTCCGATCAGACTCGGTATCCCGGTACATCAAGACATTTCGACAATGGTAAAACAAGACCAGCAAAGCCACCCGATGTGCCGACAAATCCCGATAGGAGCTGCACATATCTCGTTCTCAGGGCACACCGGATGAGCAAGACGTCGGGTTGGCATAGACCCTGGTTGCCCAGGGGGCGCCGGACATCGCTCAGGTTGGACCAACTCTCGAAGGAGCACTGGCCCGGGGGGGCTAAAATAAAGATGACCCTTGGGCTCCGGAAACCCAAGGGAAAAAAAGGGCTAGGTGAGGCAAATGGTAAAACCAAGGTTGGGCCTTGCTGGACAAGTTTTATTCAAAGCGAACTGTCAAGGGGGTCCCATAAATCACCCGACCGCGTAAGGAACGCAAAATCCGGGAACATAACACCGGTATGACGGAAACTAGGGCGGCAAGAGTGGAACAAAACACCAGGCATAAGGCCGAGCCTTCCACCCTTTACCAAATATATAGATGCATTAATAATATAAGAGATATTGTGATATCCCAACAAGTAAACATGTTCCAACAAGGAACAACTTCTCCATGTTCCAACAAGGAACAAACTTCATCTTCACCTGCAACTAACAACGCTATAAGAGGGGCTGAGCAAAGCGGTAACATAGCCAATCAATGGTTTGCTAGGAATGGTGTCAAAGGTTAGAGGTTCATGGCAATTTGGGAGGCTGACAAGCAAATGGTAGGCATCGCAGCATTGGCATAGCAAAAGAGCGAGCAAACTAGCATAGCAAAGATAGTAGTGATTTCGAGGGTATGATCATCTTGCCTGAAATCCCGCAAGGAAGAAGAACGAGTCCATGAAGAAGACAAACGGACAAAGTCGAACGGATCCTCACAACTCCGGAACGAAACCGAAGCTAACGAGAGAAGCAACCCAGAAAGAAACAAACAACATAGTAAACAACCATCACATAAACATGGCATGAAGCACAATCAAGTATGATGCATGTCCGGTTTAATGAGGATGACAAGGCAAAGGGCAACAAACAATACTACAAATTAAGTGGAGCTCAATATGCAACGAGTTGCATATTGACGAAACACCACATTCAATATTTAGTTCTCTCTCGGTTATGAACAAGACAAGATTAAATGTTGGTTAACATGGCAAGAGGTGAAGCATGACAAAAACTATACCATCTAAACAATTTAAATGGGGCCGGATATAAAAACAACAAATCCGGTAAATCCCCATATGCATTTAGCAATTTAATGCAACAACAAGTTTAAACATTTTAATTGTTGTTATCATGATGCGGATGACATATGCCAGTTTTATGCAATTTTTATGAAAATGTTGACATGAGCATATTATGAAGCATTTGTCGCTATGGCGGAACAAAAAGGGTGCCACGGCGGCGAAACGAAAAGGGTGCCATGGCGGCAAAAAGGAAATGGTGCCACGGCAACATTCCGGTCATCCGACAACTCCTCGAGATGTCGGTGCAAAAGGAAGTGTGGGTGAGCGTGTGATGCAAACGATGGTGGGGTGATCCCGGATACCGGGTTCCCACGTGTCGGTGGCATGGCAAAAGAGGGGCGTCGCAAGGACAATTCGACCACGGTGCAAAACTTGAGCATCTCATACAACCAAGCATGCATTCAGTCCACGGGTGATCATCTCGGGATTATACCTTCGAAGCGTTCAAACGGGACGGTTCGCGTTCGTCGAGGGAAGTAGTGGTACACGTGGGTCGTGGTGGAAGTAGTTGTACTCGTGCCGTAGTCGTACATGTCGACGGTAGTGGAAGTCGTTGTTCACGGGTCGTCGTGTAGCCGTACATGATCGTCGTGGTACACCGTTCGTAGATGTTCAGGTCGACGGTAGTGGTACACGCGACGTCGGGGTACTTGGTGAAATCCACGGGTGTCCGTAGTTGTACTTGGCGTTCGGAGTCCGGGTCTTGCCGGTGGTGTACTTGCTGCTCGAGGTTCTGATCCGGGGGTGCATGCGTCCACGGTGACACTACATGGTGCGCAGAGGCGACAACTTGGGCGGTGCTGGGCATCGGGAACAGGAGCATACTCGCTCGGGCATGAAGCTGGTCGCGGTCAACGCGCGAGGCGCGCGTGCAGGTGGATCGAGCAGGCAGCAACGCTGCTCGTCCTCCTGGGTCAAGGCCGAGGCGAGCTGATGGCCTCGCAGAGCCATGGCAAAGGAGCGGCGAGGTGGTGGTGGACGCGACCGGCTCGATCCGGCAGATCCGAGGCCAGGGAGGTTGCGGGCTCCTCTGGGCACAGATGAAGACGGCGGCGGGCACGAGGAGAAGACATGGGGCCGCTGGACAAGCTTGAGGACGACGGCTGGCGAGGCAGAGGAGGGGCACGGACGCAGGCGACGGAGGGCCGCGGAGTTGGCCGACGGGCACTGCCTCGGGAGCTCTGCTCAAGCCCGACAGCGGAGGGAGGCGCGGAGCTGCAGGCCTCGTGCGGCGAGGAGGAGCCATGGAGGAGGAGAGGAAAATGGTCGGCTGATGCAGGCGACGAGGAGGAGGCCGAGGGGACGGGACGAGGGCGTGGTCGCGGGGCTCGCTGGTCGCGCGAGGGGGTGGAGGCGCGAGGCGCACGGGTCAAGTGAGGGAGGAGGCAGCGGCGGTGTCCATGGCCTCGGCGAGGAGGTCGGGTGAAGTGGGGATCCTGTGGGGCGGCGATGCAACAGAGCGGCAGCTCGGGAGAAGACGAGAGGGAGAGGATGAGGGGATCGGGACGAAGGGGGTTCAAGGCCAAGCGTCTTGCGGGCGCCTGGAGGGAGGACGAAGGGATGGAGATCGAGCGGAGGGGAGGCTAGGGTTAGAGCTGGGGCCGGCTGGGCCTTGGGATTAGGTGGGCTGGTGCCTTAGAGGCCGGCCCGGGTAGGGAAGAAAATGGCCAGAGGCCTGGCTGGGCTGCGCTGGAGCTGCTGTCTCTCTTCTCTCTCTCATTTTCCCATTTAAAACAAAACAGAAAAAGAGAAAGAAAAGAAAGAGAAGGATAGGCAAAGAATTGGCACATGCAAATAATATTCTTGGACTCACAAAAAATGCGCTAGTCCCAAGAAAATAGAAGTGAGCAAGATTGCAAGATTAAATTCAAAATCATTTGAATTTAATTCAATAGGTTTGAACTAGGACTAGGTAAAAGGAAGGTCCAAAAATGTTGTGATTTTTGGGGAAGCTCCGGAAAAACAAGAAAGAATATATGGCAAAGTTAGAGGCCAAGAATTGAAATAATAAAGGGCATTGGGATTTTGCAAGTGTGTTAATGGGTGAACTCCAGAGAATGGATTATTTTATAATAGCTCCACTAAAATTGGGAGGATATGTTATAAAGAGAATCACCATGTGAATTCCCTCGATTTAAATAGATCAAAAGATCTATGCAATTTATTTAGTTGAGGTGCGAAAGATTTGTGAGATGATGGCATGATGACATGATGCAATGCAAATGACGCAATGATGAATGCATCAAACAAATAAATCACACGACGAATCTCGGAATAGCTGGAAGTCTTCTGAAGCGTCGGTCTCGGGGCGTTACAACCGATACCTTGTTCAATCTCGTTACCGGCAAGTCTCTTTACTCGTTCCATAACACATCATCCCGTGATCAACCCCTTGGTCACATTGTGCACATTATGATGATGTCCTACCGAGTGGGCCCAGAGATACCTCTCCGCTTACGGAGTGACAAATCCGATCTTGATTCGTACAACCCAAGAGACACTTTTGGAGATACCAGAGTGCACCTTTATAGCCACCCGATTCGTTGCCAGACGCTTTGGTACACCCAAAGCATTCCTACGGTATCCGGGAGTTGCACAATCTCATGGTCTAAGGAAATGATACTTGACATTAGAAAAGCTTTAGCATACGAACTACACGATCTTTGTGCTAGGCTTAGGATTGGGTCTTGTCCATCACATCATTCTCCTAATAATGTGATCCCGTTATCAACGGCATCCAATGTCCTTGGTCAGGAAACCGTAACGATCTATTGATTAACAAGCTAGTCAACTAGAGGCTTACTAGGGACATGGTGTTGTCTATGTACCCACACATGTATCTGAGTTTCCTATCAATACAATTATAGCATGGATAATAAACGATTATCATGAACAAGGAAATATAATAATAACTAATTTATTATTGCCTCTAGGGCATATTCGGTTTGCTACTCGGAGTCATTCCATTATACGTATCCACTATACGCTCCACTATACGTATCCGGTTTGCTACTCAGAGTCATTCGGATAGGTGTTAAAGCTTGCATCGACGTAACCCTTTACGCCGAACTCTTTATCACCTCCATAATCGAGAAATATGTACTTATTACTCCAAGGACAATTTTGACCGTTGTCCGGTGATCCACTCCTTGATCACCTTTGTACCCTCTTGCCAGACATGTGTCAAGGCACACATCAGGTGCGGTACTCAGCATGGCATACCGTATAGAGCCTATGACAAAAGCATAGGGGACGACCTTCGTCCTTCCTCTTTCTTCTGCCGTGGTCGAGCTTTAAGTTTTAACTTCATACCTTACAACTCAGGCAAGAACTCCTTCTTTGACTGATCCATCTTGAACACCTTCAAGATCATGTCAAGGTATGTGCTCATTTGAAAGTACCATTAAGCGTTTTTGATCTATCCTCATAGATCTTGATGCTCAATGTTCAAGTAACTTAATCCAGGTTTTCCCTTGAAAACTCCTTTCAATCAACCCTTTATGCTTTCTAGAAATTCTACATCATTTCTGATCAACAATATGTCAACAACATATACTCACCAGAAATTCTATAGTGCTCCCACTCACTTCTTTGGAAATACAAGTTTCTCATAAACTTTGTATAAACCCAAAATCTTTGATCATCTCATCAAAGTGTACATTCCAACTCCGAGATGCTTACTCTAGTCCTTAGAAGGATCGCTGGAGCCAGCATACCTTTTAGCATCCTTAGGATCAACAAAACCTTTCTGATTGTATCACATACAACCTTTCCTTACGAAGACTGGTAAGGAAACTCGTTTTGACATCCATCTGCCAGATTTCATAAATGCAGCTAATGCTAACATGATTCATCTGCCAGATTTCATAACAGGATTACTGTACCACTCTGAAGCAGTACGCATCCTTGTCACCCTATGAGGTACGGTAGTGACTTGATCCGAAGTTTCATGATCACTATCATAAGCTTCTACTTCAGTTGGTGTAGGTGCCACAGGAACAACTTCCTGTGCCCTGCTACACACTAGTTGTAGTGACGGTTCAATAACCATATCAAGTCTCCACCATCCTCCCACTCAACTTTTCGAGACAAACTTTTCCTCGAGAAAGGACCCGATTAAAGAAAGAATCCCTATTGCTTTCGTATCTGAATTAGGAGGTATGCCCAACTGTTTTGGGTGTCCTATGAGGATGCATTTTATCCGCTTTGGGTTCGAGCTTATCAACCTGAAACCTTTTTCACATAAGCGTCGCAGCCCCAAACTTTTAAGAAACGACAACTTAGGTTTCTCCAAACCATAGTTCAAACGGTGTCGTCTCAACGGAATTACGTGGTGCCCTATTAAAGTGAGTGCGGTTGTCTCTAATGCTTAACCCATGAACGATAGTGGTAATTCGATAAGAGACATCATGGTACGCACCATATCCAATAGGGTGCAACTATGATGTTCGGACACACCTCACACAATGGTGTTCGAGCGGTATTAATTGTGAAACAATTTCCACAATGTCTTAATTATGCCAAAGCTCAGAACTCAGATACTCATCTCTATGATCATATCATAGACATTTTATCCTCTTGTCACGATTTATCTTCAACTTCACTCTGAAATTACATTCAATAATTCAGACTTGTGTTTCATCAAGTAAATATACTCAACATCTACTCGAATCATCTGTGAAGTAAGAACATAACGATATTCATCGCATGCCTCAAAGACTCATTGGACTGCACACATCAAAATTTATTACTTCCAACAAGTTGTTATCTTGTTCCATTTTACTGAAAAATGAGGCTTTTTAGTCATCTTGCCCATGTGGTATGATTTGCATATCTCAAGTGATTCAAAATCAAGTGAGTCCAAACGATCCATCTGCATGGAGTTTCTTCATGCGTATACACCAATAGACATGGTTCGCATGTCTCAAATTTTTCAAAACGAGTGAGTCCAAAGATCCATCAACATGGAGTTTCTTCATGCGTTTTACACCAATATGACTTACATGGCAGTTCCACAAGTAAGTGGTACTATCATAACTATCTTATATCTCTTGGCATGAAAATGTGTATCACTACGATCGAGATTCAATAAACCATTCCTTTAGGTGCAAGACCATTGAAGGTATTATTCAAATAAATAGAGTAACCATTATTCTCCTTAAATGAATAATTGTATTGCGATAGACATAATCCAATCATGTATATGCTCAACGCAAACACCAAATGACAATTATTCAGGTTTAATACTAATCTTGATGGTAGAGGGAGCGTGCGATGTTTGATCACATCAAACTTGGAAACACTTCCAACACATATCGTCAGCTCACCTTTAGCTAGTCTCTGTTTATTCCGTAGCTTTTATTTTGAGTTACTAACACTTAGCAACCGAACCGGTATCTAATACCCTGGTGCTACTAGGAGAACTAGTAAAGTACACATTAACATAATGTATATCCAATATACTTCTATAGACCTTGCCAGCCTTCTCATATACCAAGTATCTAGGGTAATTACGCTCCGATGGTTGTTCCCTTATTACGAAGCACTTAGTCTCGGGTTTGGGTTCAACCTTGGGTTTCTTCACTAGAGCAGTAGCTGATTTGCCGTTTCATGAAGTATCCCTTCTTGCCCTTCCCCTTCTTGAAACTAGTGGTTTCACCAACCATCAACAATTGATGCTTCTTCTTGATTTCTACTTTCGCGGTGTCAAACATCGTGAATACCTCAAGGATCATCATATCTATCCCTGAAATGTTATAGTTCATCACGAAGCTCTAGCAGCTTCGTGGCAATGACTTTGGAGAAACATCACTATCTCTGGAAGATCAACTCCCACTTGATTCAAGTGATTGTCACACTCAGACAATCTGAGCACAAGCTCAACGATTGAGCTTTTCTCCCATAGTTTGCAGGCTAAGAAAATCGTCGAAGGTCTCATACCTCTTGACGTGGGCACGAGCCTGAAATCCCAATTTCAGCCCTCGAAACATCTCATATGCTCCGCGACGTTTCGAAAACGTCTTTGGTGCCTCAACTCTAAACCGTTTAACTGAACTATCACGTAGTTATCAAAACGTGTATGTCCGATGTTCGCAACATCCACAGCATTTACGTTTGGAGTTCAAAGACACCGAGCGGTGCATTAAGGAGATAAGCTTTCTATTGTCCGCATAATCGCTCATCACAACTTTCAACTATATTTTCTCTAGGAACATATCTAAACAAAGGAACTAAAGCGCGAGCCTCACGACATAATTTGCAAAGATCTTTTGACTATGTTCAGGATAATTAAGTTCATCTTATGAACTCCCACCGATAGACATCCCTCTAGTCATCTAAGTGATTACATGATCCGAGTCAACTACGCCATGTCCGATCATCACGTGAGACGGACTAGTCATCATCGGTGAACATCTTCATGTTGATCGTATCTACTATCGACTCATGCTCGACCTTTCGGTCTCTTGTGTTTCGAGGCCATGTCCATACATGCTAGGCTCGTCAAGTCAACCTAAGTGTTTCACGTGTGTAAATCTGGCTTACACCCGTTGTATGTGAACGTAAGAATCTATCACACCGATCATCACGTGGTGCTTGAACGCATTTAACTTTACAACGGTGCACGCTAGGGGAAACACTTTCTTGAAATTTTAATGAGGGATCATCTTATTTACTACCGTCGTTCTAAGCAAATAAGATGCATAAACATGATAAACATCACATGCAATCAAATAGTGACATGATATAGCCAATATCATATTGCTCCTTTTGATCTCCATCTTCGGGGTTCCATGATCATCATCATCACCGGCATGACACCATGATCTCCATCATCGTGTCTACATGAAGTTGTCTCGCCAACTTATTACTTCTACTACTATGGCTACCGGTTAGCAATAAAGTAAAGTAATTACATGACGTTGTTCAATGACACGCAGGTCATACAATAAATAAAGACAACTCCTATGGCTCCTGCCGGTTGTCATACTCATCGACATGCAAGTCGTGATTCCTATTACAAGAACATGATCAATCTCATACATCACATATCATTCATCACATTCCTCTTGGCCATATCACATCACATAGCATACCCTGCAAAAACAAGTTAGACGTCCTCTAATTGTTGTTTGCATGTTTTACGTGGCTGCTATGGGTTTCTAGCAAGAACGTTTCTTACCTACGCAAAACCACAACGTGATATGCCAATTGCTATTTACCCTTCATAAGGACCCTTTTCATCGAATCCGTTCGGACTAAAGTGGGAGAGACTGACACCCGCTAGCCACCTTATGCACCAAGTGCATGTCAGTCGGCGGAACCTGTCTCACGTAAGTGTACATGTAAGGTCGGTCCGGGCCGCTTCAACCCACAATACCGTCGAAACAATATTGGACTAGTAACAGTAAGCATATTGAACAAAATCAACGCCCACAACAACTTGTGTTCTACTCGTGCATAGAAACTACGCATAGGCCTAGCTCTGATACCACTGTTGGGGAACGTAGCAGAAATTCAAAATTTTCTATGCATCACCAAGATCAATCTATGGAGATACTAGCAACGAGAGAGAGGGGAGTGCATCTTCATACCCTTGAAGATCGCTAAGTGGAAGCGTTACAAGAACGTGGTTGATGGAGTCGTACTCGCGGCGATTCAAATCGCGGAAGATCCGATCTAGCGCCCGAGCGGACGGCGCCTCTGCTCAACACACGTACAGCTCGGTGCGTCTCCTCCTTCTTGATCCAGCAAGGGAGAGGAGAAGTTGAGGAGAGCTCCGGCAGCACGACGGCGTGGTGGTGGAGCTTGCGCCTTCTCTGGCAGAGCCGCCAAGCACTACGGAGGAGGAGGAGGTGTTGGGAGGGAGAGGGCTGCGCCAGGGGCAAGGGTGAAGCTCCCATCGCCTCCCACTATATATAGGGGTGGAGGGGCTGGTTTCTTGCCCTCCAAGTCCATTGGGGCGTTAGCAAGGTGGGAGGAAAGAAATCCCATCATTTCCTTCCCCACCGATTGTTATCCCCTTTTTAGGGATCTTGATCTTATCCCTTCTGATATGATCTTATTCCTTCTAAGGGGGATCTTGGTGCGCCTTGACCAGGGGTGTGGGGCCTTGCCCCACTACCCACGTTCATGTGGGTCCCCCATGCAGGTGGGCCCCACTCCGAACCTTCTAGAACCTTCCCGACAATACCGAAAAATCCCAACATTTTCCGGTGGCCAAAATAGGACTTCCCATATATAAATCTTTACCTCCGGACCATTCCTAACTCCTCGTGACATCCGGGATCTCATCCGGACTCAACAACATTCGTAACTGCACACTAATTCCCATAACAACTCTAGCGTCACCGAACCTTAAGTGTGTAGACCCTACGGGTTCGGGAATCATGCAGACATGACTGAGACAGCTCTCTGGCCAATAACCAACAGCGGGATCTGGATACCCATGTTGGCTCACACATGTTCCACGATGATCCCATCGGATGAACGACGATGTTTAGGATTCAATCAATCCCATATTCAATTCCCTTTGTCTAGCGGTATTGTACTTGCCCGAGATTCGATCGTCGGTATACCGATACCTTGTTCAATCTCGTTACCGGCAAGTCTCTTTACTCGTTCTGTAACACATCATCCCGTGATCAACCCCTTGGTCACATTGTGCACATTATGATGATGTCCTACCGAGTGGGCCCAGAGATACCTCTCCGTTTACCGGAGTGACAAATCCCAGTCTTGGTTCGTGCCAACCCAATGACACTTTCGGAGATACCAGAGTGCACCTTTATAGCCACCCGATTCGTTGTGATGTTTGGTACACCCAAATCATTCCTAAGGTATCCGGGAGTTGCACAATCTCATGGTCTAAGGAAATGATACTTGACGTTAGAAAAGCTTTAGCATACGAACTACACGATCTTTGTGCTAGGCTTAGGATTGGGTCTTGTCCATCACATCATTCTCCTAATAATGTGATCCCGTTATCAACGACATCCAATGTCCATGGTCAGGAAACCGTAACCATCTATTGATCAACAAACTAGTCAACTAGAGGCTTACTAGGGACATGGTGTTGTCTATGTACCCACACATGTATCTGAGTTTCCTATCAATACAATTATAGCATGGATAATAATCGATTATCATGAACAAGGAAATATAATAATAACTAATTTATTATTGCCTCTAGGGCATATTTCCAACATAATTTTCTATAATCAATTACCATTCTATAGCCAGTGACAATTCTTTGTGGAATGAGTTCATTCTTATCATTAGGAACAACAGTTATACCTCCCTTCTTAGGGACACAATGAACAGGACTTGCCCATCAAGTATCAGCTATAGGATAGATTATACCTTCTTCCAGAAGTTTCGACATTTCCGTTCTTACCACTTCTTTCATTTTCGGATTTAAATGACGTTGGTGATCAACAATGGGTTTAGCATCAGATTCCATATTAATATTGTGCTGACATAGAGTGGGACTAATGCCCTTAAAATCATCAAGAGTATATCCAATAGCAGCTCGATGCTTCCTTAGAACTTTCAATAATCTTTCTTCTTCATGTTGTGAAAGGTTAGCACTAACAATAACAGGATATATCTTTTTCTGATCAAGATAAGCATATTTCAAAGTGTCTGGCAATTGCTTTAATTCAAACACAAGATCACCTTTAGGTGGAGGAGGACCTCCTAGAGTTTCAATAGGTAGATTGTGTTTAAGTAGAGGTTGTTGTTCGAACAAGATTCTATCTATTTCATTAAATTCACGCATATGCAAATCATTTTCATGGTCTAGCAAATATTGTTCTAAAGGATCAGTAGGAGGTACAACAATAGAAGCAAGACCAATAATTTCATCCTTACTAGGCAAATCTTTCTTATGAGGTTTTCTAGTAAACTTAGAAAAATTAAATTCATGAGATTCATCACCAAAGCTAACACCGAAAGTTTGTTTCTCACAATCTATTCTAGCATTAACGGTGTTCAAGAAAGGTATATTAAAGATAATGGGACAAAAGTCATCAGTAGGGTATTTTATTTTCCCACACAAGACTTCGACATCTCTAACAATCTTAATTGGCGATATAGTATCTCTATTGGGAAGTTTAATAGTAAAATCTATGTCTTCGTTTTCAGCAGGCACTATTTCATTCTTAATTTCTTCATATAAGGAAAAAGGAATAACACTCACACTAGCACCTATATGACATAAACCATGATAACAGTGATCTCCTATCTTAACTGAGACAACAGGCATGCCAACAACTGGTCTATGTTTATCTTTTTCATCGGGTTTGGCAATTCTAGCAGCTTCATCACAGAAATAAATAACATGCCCATCAATATTATCGACCAAGAGATCTTTAACCATAGCAGCACTAGGTTCAACTTTGATTTGTTCAACTTGTTTAGGCTTTCTAATATAACTTTTGTTGACCACAGTTGGAACTTTAGCATGTTCCTTCATCCTAACAGGGAAAGGTGGTTTTTCAATATAAGTAGTGGGAACAACTGGATCAACATTGTAAATGATAGTTACTTCTTTAGCTTTTACCGGTTCTTTAGTTTCTTCTTTAATAGGTGGGTGATATTTAAGCCACTTCTCCTTAGGGAGATCAACATGAGTAGCAAAATATTTGCAAAAGGAAGCTACTATCTCAGAGTCAAGTCCATATTTAGTTCTAAACTTTTGAAAAGCATCGGTATTCATAAAAGATTTAACACAATCAAACTTAGGTTCAATACTTGACTCTTTACCTTTGTCGAGTTCCCAATCTTCAGAGTTGCTTAATTCTTTCTAAAAGATCCCACCAAAATTCAATAGACTTCTTCATAAAAGAACCAATACAAGAAGTATCGAGCACGGATTGATCATTACGAGAAAGCCGAGCATAAAAATTCTGAATAATAATTTCTCTTGAGAGCTCATGATTGGAGCATGAATATAACATGGACTTAAGCCTCCCCCAAGCTAGAGTGATACTTTATCCTTCACGATGCCAAAAATTATATATATAATTCCGATCACGATGAACTAGATGCATAGGATAATTTTTTTGATGGAGTTCCAATTTTAATCGATTCCAGTTTCAAGATCCAATATCATTGCATAGCCTATACCATGTCAATGCTTTTGCCTTCAAAGATAAAGGGAAAACCTTCTTCTTATCTTCATCTCCAGGCAAACGTGCAAGCTTAAACAATCCACAAATTTCATCCACATATATCAAGTGCATATCACGATGTTCAGCTCCATCTCCTGCATAAGGATTAGCTAGCAGTTGTTCTACCATACCCGAAGGAATTTCATATTCAATATTTTCAGTAGGTGCAGTAGGTTGAGGGACAACTAATTGTGGTTCATGTCGAGATGAAGATACGCCGAACAAACCCCTCAAAGGATTGTTTTCCATAGTAACAAGTGACAATAAATTTCAGCACGTAGTAATAATTTTTCCTTACCAATTTCCACTTACCAAAAGCGATTCACTCCCCGGCAACGGCACCAGAAAATAGCCTTGATAACCGACAAGTATATGGGGTCAATTGTAGCCTTTTCGATAAGTAAGAGTGTCGAACCCAACAATGAGCAGAAGGAAATGACAAGTGGTTTTCAGCAAGGTAATGTCTGCAAGTGCTAAAATTGTAAGTAACAGAGTAGTTTGATAGCAAGATAATTTTTAACGAGCAAGTAACGGTAGTAGTAACAAAAGTGCAGCAAGGTAGCCCAATCCTTTTGAGGCAAAGGACAGGCCAAAACGGTCTCTTATGATAAGCAAAGTGTTCTTGAGGGTACACGGGAATTTCATCTAGTCACTTTCACCATATTGGCTTGATTCGTGTTCGCTACTTTGATAATTTGGTATGTGGGTGGAACGGTGCTTAGGTGCTGTTATTACTTGAACAAACCTCCTACTTATGATTAACCCCCTCGCAAGCATCCGCAACTACGAGAAAAGTATTAAGAATAAATTTTAACCATAGCATTAAACTTTTGGGTCCATTCGGTCCCTTACGGAATAGCGCATAAACTAGGGTTTTAAGCTTCTGTCACTCTCCCAACCCATAATCTAATAACTACTCCACAATGCATTCCCTTTGGCCCAAATATGGTGAAGTGTCATGTAGTCGACGTTCACATGACACCACTAAGGGAATCACAACATACATATCATCAAAATATCGAACACATATCAAATTCACATGATTACTTGCAACATGATTTCTCTGGTGACCTTAAGAACAAAAGTAACTACTCACAAATAATAATCATGCTCAAGATCAGAGGGGTATTAAATAGCATAATGGATCTGAACATATAATCTTCCACCAAATGAACCATACAGTAATCAACTACAAGATGTAATCAACACTACTAGTCACCCACAAGCACCAATCTGTAGTTCTGGTACAAAGATTGAACACAAGAGATGAACTAGGGTTTGAGAGGAGTTGGTGCTATTGAAGGTGTTGATGGAGATAGCCCTCCCCAAGATGGGAGAGTTGTTGGTGATGATGATGACGAGGATTTGCCCCTCCGGGAGGGAAGTTCCCCCGGCGGAATCGCTCCACCGGAGGGCAAAAGTGCTCCTGCCCAGGTTTCGCCTCGAGACGGCGGCGCTTCGTCCCGAATGTCCTATCCTAATTTTTTTACTAGGTCAAAATGACTAATATACCAGAAGAGGGGTACTGGAGGTGGGACTGGGTGAGCACAACCCACCAGGGCGTGCCCAGGTGGGTTGTGCCCACCTGGTGGGCCCCCTCTAGTACTTATTGACTCCAAAAATTCTTATTTATTCCATAAAAAATCCTCATAAAGTATCAACTCATTTGGAGTTGTGCAGAATAGGTAGCTCGACGTAGCTTTTTCAGGTCCATATTTCTAGCTGCCAGAATTATCCCCTTTTGTGTATACCTTGCATATTATGAGAGAAATGGCATTAGAATTACTCCAAAAAGCATTATTATGCAATAAAACAACATAAATAACAGTAGGTAAACATGATGCAAAATGGAAGTATCACTGGTCTACCTCCTAAGCGCTCGGGGGTCTTGGGCCCTTCTCCTTTGCACTCCTACGCGTTGTGTGGACGCCCGGGATTAGTCTAGGCTACCTCTTTATACAAAGTAGGTGCTTACGCGAACCACTCGGGCGCGTGCCGCTCAATCGCTGACGTCCAAAGATCTTTCAGATAATCATACGATGTAGAGTGCTCGTACTTATTCTCGCGTGGTGGTTAGTGCGAAAAGGCTAGAGGCCTACTCAGATCACGTATCCAAGCCATTAGTGTCTTGGGAGCACGCGAAGACGATCAATGATCCATGATCTGTGGTCCCATCGCCCCGTCTCACAGACTTATGGCAAGGGTTAAGAATGCCCAGCTGCGCCGCATAGTTATCTCACGGATACCCTCCCGATCAACCCGATTCCACATCACTCACAGGTACTGTTGGGGATATAACTATTGGGTAACCCGCCCAGGAGGGGCCGGGTCATACCACTGGCGGTTCATAACCAGAAGGCCCATGAAGTTGTTGAAGATGGTGGTTCATGAAGCAAGCTTACTGATGGCCCAAGACCCGTAGGAGACTTGAGGCCCACGGGTGTAAACCGTCATATGTTAACTTGTATGTTAAGGAAAGTGTAGATTCTGTCACCGAGCCGGACATGTTGTGTATGAGCCAGCCGGGACTCCGTAAGTCGCCGGGCATCAACCTATGTATATAAAGGGGTGACCCGACGGTGTTTTAGGGCAAGAAAGAAGAGATCGAGAACTAGGTCAAGCGTATTCGCTAGCTCCCTGGTAATCGAAGCCCAAGGAATACAACCCTAAACTGGAGTAGGCCTTTACCTCCACTGCGAGGGGTTGAACCAGTATAAACTCTCTGTGTCCCTTGTCCCGTTTAACCCCTTCAAGCTCACTACATTACGATGGCTCCACACCTAAGTCCTCATGCTAGGGCATCTGACATGATAATTCCATGACAGTTGGCGCCCACCATGGGGCCAGCGCATGGTGGTTTCGAGTTCTTGAAGGGCAGCTCCGCAGGGCTCAAGGGATACGTTGTGGGTCGGATGACTAATAGTCGTCGCGGCAAGCTCTACATTGATGACGAGGGCTGGGGCCCCGAGGCCGACTCAATCAAGTACAAGTACCGGGTCCCCTTTGGCAGAATCCATGTCTTCGGCTGAGCCGGACATCTGCACCGACATCGTCGAGTCGGCTCGATGCGCGCCACCCGCCATGGCTCAAGCCGCCCCGAAGCATGTCTTTGTTGGTTTCGTTCATGGAGCGGAGCTAGAAGGAGGATCTAAATCTGGTGGTGAGACGGTTGTCTACTCAGGTGACGAGTCCTCCACTGGTGAGACCAACTCCATCTATCAGGTTCAGGATGGCGGGCTTGGGGGTTGTTTCGATGGTGACAGTATTTTGGACCCCTATGAGCCGCTACACCGGGTCACAATCTTCATGGCCGGTACACAGCCAAGGCAGGATTCTTCCACTGCAGCAGACAGATCGATCTCCCAAGCGCGCGGCGCAAGCACCGGGGCAGGAGGCCCCGTCTTTGCCGACTCGTGTTTTGTCTCGATCTGTTGTAGCGACCAGACCTCAAATAGTCGATCTCGTGCATCGTTGTCATCCTGGATCGATGTCT
The DNA here is from genome assembly GCA_021437245.1 of Aegilops speltoides. Taxonomy (NCBI): domain Eukaryota; kingdom Viridiplantae; phylum Streptophyta; class Magnoliopsida; order Poales; family Poaceae; genus Aegilops; species Aegilops speltoides. The sequence goes on from CM038144.1 coordinate 166,562,736, forward strand.
TGACACACACAAGATTTGAAGGATTTATAACAGAGTAGCAATCACACACTTATTACATCGAATGTCTCAAAAAAGAACTTATTACAATAAATATGGCTTAAGGCCATCTAATAACGATAACAGCGGAAGGCCTGGAAGATAAAGCGAGCCCATCAACTCCAACGGCATCACTGAGTATAAGATCATGACCTAAGGCACCTTACTCGCCGTCTAAAAAGTCTGCAACATGAACGTTGCAGCCCAAAAATGGGCCAGCACATGGAATATGCTGGCAATGTAACACATAGAGAGTAATTAATAGATTCATGCTATCACTACATGCATATATGGCTGGTGGAAAGCTCTATGGTTACAGTTTTGCATAAAGCCAATTTTTTCCTACAACAAAGGAATAAATTTTATTTAACTATCATGGTGATTGTTAAACATTGAGAAGGTTCACCCAACTCAATCCCAATTAAGCATCATCATTAAACCCAAACATAATTAATTAAATAACATGATGAGATTCACATGAAAATCCAGGTACTAGATACTCAAAACGTCCATAACCGGGGACACGGCTAACCATGATTAGTTTATACACTCTGTAGAGGTTTGCGCACTTTCCCCCGCAAGACTCGATCTCCTCCATTGGATTTCTCGCACTACATGGTGTTTGAGAAACGGATGACCGAGACACAGTCTTTCAGAAGCATTAACTCTTTACTGGTAGACAGTACCAACCTACATCCCCTACATCTGCTAGTCTACCACTGAAAGAGGTCACACAACATACTCAACTATGCTAGAGCCCATAGTAGCTTGCGGCTGCACACGGAAGTTTCTAGCATGAATAATCTCATGATCCCTTTGAGCCTGGGTGACGGTCCATAGGAGAATCACACGGTACCCCGGGATTTCCAAAAATATAGGCAACACTGGGTTCCCCAGGTGCCTCAATCCACCGAGATGTGTATTAAAGTTGCCACCTTAAGTAAACCATTAATTAACAATCTCACATCTGTCATGGATACTCTCACCCAATCCACATCTACAGCATAGCACAACAATATAAGCAAACGTAGAAGTAACTCCCAAAGGTTTGATAATAAATAGGTAATAGGTACTACCTCATCTACTTCCCAAAACCCACATATTAGTCAAATCCTAATCATGCAATTGTTTGAGGATTGATCTAATGCAAGAAATCTCGGTAGTAAAGAGGTATGATCAAAGTGTTACTTGCCTTGCTAATGATCTGCGAAACCTAGAGACTCGTAGTAGCAAGCGGCGTACTCTGGGTACTCTATCGCAAACAAATAAACATACAATAAGCACTCATCTAATGCACGGGTAAAACTCAAATAAGAGATCTAACCAGAAAGTTCAACTTAAGAACTCCGGTTTGCAAAAAGAATCAAATCAAACGAAGCAACGAAAGTCAAACGGTGAAAGAAACAAGCTTCGTTTACTAATCTGGACCTAAGTCAAATTTTACAGTAGCAAAAACTTGTTTGAGTTGGTTAAACGGAAAGAGGGTTTCGAGACAAAATTCTAGGCGATTGAATCGCCTGATTCCGATAAACGAGCGAAAAGTTATACTAAAACGAAAATCGGATGAGAAATCGCGACCGAAAATAATCACGAAAAATCCGAGAAAAAGAAAAAACGGACGAACAGGCTAATGAACGAACGTTCGCTCTCTGCGGCTAAACGACGAAAACCGTTCGTTAAAACGAACGTACGGACGAACTTTCGTTAAATAACTAAACCGATAAAACCGACGAACCGGTCTAAAAACGGATCTAGGGTTCTTAAAAAACCGATCGGTTTTTACAAAAAAAACGGGTGGCGGCTACCTCGGTCCCATGAGGCGGCGAGGTCAGGCTGGGTCCCATGCTCCGGCAGAGCAGGCACAGGCTCTATAGGCGAGGCGGCGGCGGCGGGGTGGCTAGGGTTATGGTTCATAAAGTCTGGGTCAAATTTGGCGGCGTGGGCTTGGGCGGGCGGCGGGCTTATAAAGGCCCCAAGTGAGTCCCGCTGAGTGCGACCAAGAGTCGGTTTCTCTTTTTTTTAAATAATTCATTTGTGCAGAAAAAAGAAAAAAAATACTAAACGGACACCAAAAATTCCGAAATAAATTTTTCCCGTCCTCTAAAAATAAGCCGGACAAGATGAACATTTATTTGGGCCTAAAATATAATTTTGAAAAACACATATTTTTCCTAATTCAAATAGAATAGCAATAAAACTCCGAAATAAAATCTTATTTGATTTTATTATTAAATCTTAAATATTTCTTTATTTTGGGAAAGTCATTTTATTCCCTCTCTCATATTTTTATAATTGAAATATTCGAAGATAAAATAATTAAAATCAAATTATCCTTTTTCTAAATTGGAGAAAAACTCAAATAAGAAAATAATGAAATTCCCAACTCTCTCCGCGGGTCCTTGAGTTGCGTGAAATTTCTAGGATCAAAACAAAATGCAATAAAATATGATATGCAATGATGATCTAATGTATAACATTCCAAATTGAAAATTTGGGATGTTACAAACCTACCCCCCTTAAGATGAATCTCGCCCTCGAGATTCGGGTTGGCTAGAAAATAGGTGAGGGTGGTCCTTGAGTAGGTCTTCCTCTCGCTCCCAGGTGGCTTCATCTTCGGTATGGTGGCTCCACTGAACTTTGTAAAACATGATAACCTTGCTTCGCGTGACTCGGCTGGCAAACTCGAGAATCTTGACTGGTTTCTCCTCATAGATCAAATCACTATCCAACTGAATCGCTTCTAGTGGCACTGTATCTCTCAGAGGTATATCAGCCATCTCTATGTGGCACTTCTTCAACTGGGAAACGTGGAACACATCATGAACTCCTGAGAAACCTTCGGGCAATTCCAACTTGTAAGCAACTTCTCCCATACGCTCCAAAACTTTGTATGATCCCACAAAACATGGCGCTAACTTTCCCTTAACTCCAAAACGCTTAACTCCTCGAAGTGGGGATACACGAAGATAAACTCTGTCTCCGACTTTGTAAACTGTCTCCTTGCGTTTAGAATCTGCATAGCTCTTGTGCCTGGACTGGGCTACCTTGAGCCTATCGCGAATTAGCTTAACCTTATCTTCAGACTCTTTAATCAAATCTGGTCCAAACAACTGTCAGTCTCCAACTTCATCCCACAACAACGGTGTCCTGCACCTCCTTCCGTACAAAGCTTGGAAAGGGGCCATATTCAGACTGGATTGATAACTGTTGTTGTAAGAGAACTTTGCATATGGCAAATTTTCGTCCCAACTTGATCCATAATCTAGCGCACAAGCTCTCAGCATGTCCTCCAGGATCTGATTGACTCTCTCGGTCTGTCCATCTGTCTGTGGATGAAAGGTTGTACTGAACTCTAGCCTTGTACCCAAAGTTTCGTGCAACTGATTCCAGAACTTTGAGGTAAACTGGGTTCCTCTATCTGATACAATGGTCCTCGGAACTCCATGCAGACATACGATCCTGGTCATGTATATCTTTGCCAACTTAGCACTTGTATAAGTGGTCTTCACCTAGATGAAATGAGCTACCTTCGTCAAACGATCTACTACAACCCATATTGAGTCATAGCCTGAACGAGTCCTGGGTAATCCCGTGATAAAATCCATGCTTAGCTTATCCCACTTCCATTCGGATATCGGCAATGGATGTAGCAATCATGCTGGCTTCTGATGCTCTGCCTTCACTCTCTGACATACATCACAAACTGCTACATACTCCGCAATGTCCTTCTTCATTTCGGTCCACCATAAAGTGTCCTTCAAATCCAAATACATCTTGGTATTTCCTGGGTGAATCGAATAAGGCGAATCATGGGCCTCTTGTAAAATCAACTTCCTGATATTCGGGTCATTAGGCACATAAACGCGGTCCTCAAACCATAAGGTATCGTGCTCATCCTCATGAAATCCTTTAGCCTTTACTTTGCTCATCTTCTCCTTTATCTCGGCAATCTCCTTGTCTGTCTTCTGTGCTTCTTTGATCTTATCCATCAAAGTAGACTGAATCTCCAATGCTGCTACATAGCCTCTCGGAACTATCTCCAAACATAGCTCGCGAAGATCCTCGGCTAGTTCCTTTGGTAACTCTCCGGTCATGAGTGTGTTGACATGGCTCTTGCGGCTCAACGCATCGGCTACTACGTTAGTCTTTCCGGGGTGATAATGCAATCTCATATCATAATCCTTAATGAGTTCCAACCGTCTCCTTTGCCTGAGATTCAACTCCTTTGTATGAAGATGTACTTCAAACTCTTGTGATCCATGTACACCTCACAATGGTTTCTGATGAGAAAATGTCTCCATGTCTTCAACGCATGCACTACGGCTGCTAACTCCAAGTCATGTGTGGCATAATTCAACTCATGGGGCTTAAGCTGTCATGAGGCATACGAAACAACTCTTCCCTTCTGCATAAGCACTACTCCAAGTCCTCAACAAGAAGCGTCGCAATATACTTCATAATCCTTGCGCTGATCTGGTAGAATCAGCACCGGTGACGTAACCAGACGTTTCTTCAATTCTTGAAAGCTGGCCTCACATTCCTCAGTCCAGTTGAACTTGTTGTCCTTCTTCAACAACTCCGTCATGGGTTTTGCAATCTTCGAGAAATTCTCAATGAACCTCTGGTAGTATCCTGCGAGTCCAAGAAAACTTCGGATCTCTCCAACTGATGTGGGGGCTTCCCAATTTGTCACAGTGACAACCTTGGTGGGGTCTACTGCTATTCCTTCTCCGGATATAACATGTCCGAGGAATCCAACTTCCTTCAACCAAAACTCACACTTGCTGAACTTGGCATATAACTGCTGTTCTCTGAGCTTCCCAAGTACCAAACGCAAATGCTCCTTATGCTCCTCTTCATTCTTCGAGTAGACCAACATATCATCAATAAACACCACGACGAACTTATCCAGAAACTCCATAAACACCTTGTTCATCATGTTCATGAAATATGCAGGTGCGTTAGTCAGACCAAATGACATAACAGTATACTCGTATAGCCCGTACCTGGTGGTAAAAGTTGTCTTAGGTATATCCTGCTCTCGAATCTTCAGCTGGTGGTATCCTAATCGCAGATCGATCTTGGAAAATATCTTAGCTCCTTGCAATTGGTCAAACAGATCATTGATCATCAGCAGTGGGTACTTGTTCTTGATGGTCACTTCATTCAATCCTCGATAATCAACAACCATCCTCAATGATCCGTCCTTATTCTCCACTAGAAGCACTCGTGATCCCCAGGGTGACAAACTTGGGCGAATATAGCCTTTATCCAGTAACTCCTTAATTTGCTTCTTAATTTCCTCCAAATCTTTTGCAGGCATCCTGTACGGTCTCTTAGATATCGATCCTTTGCCTGGCAAAAGCTCAATCAAAAACTCAATGTCTCTATCCGGTGGCATGCCTGGCAATTCCTCTGGAAATACGTCAGGGAAATCCTTCACCACTGGTACTTCCTCCTGTACAACTCCTGATAAGGAATTTACTTGAGTCCTCTTCGGCACATGTCGCGATACATACTTGATCCTTCTTCCTTCTGGGGTGGTAAGCAAAATCGACTTACTTGCGCATTCAATGTTCCCTCCATACTTCGATAACCAATCCATGCCTAATATCACATCCAGTCCTTGCGACTCCAATACTAATAGGTCTGAGGGGAACGCATAGTTACCAATCCTTAATGGTAGCCGATCACACCATAGACTAGCAATATACTCTGCTCCTGGCGAGGTTACTAACATGGGTGACCTAAGGGCTTGGGTTGGCAGTTTATACTTATCCACAAATCCCCTTGATATGTATGAATGCGATGCACCCGTATCAAAAAGAATGATTGCAGTAAATGACTTAACCAAAAAATTACCTATTACTGCATCTGGCTGAGCTTCAACCTCCTCCACGCTAACGTGGTTCACCTGTCCCCTATTGAAAGGGTTCGGCTTCTTCCCAGAGCTTCCATTCCCATTTCCATTCTTAGCTTTAGGACATTCATTGGCATAATGTCCAGTCTTCTGGCACTTGTAGCAAGTGATGTGGCTCAGGTCCTTCTTGGTTGGGGTTGATGGGTTGGTACGGTTCTGTCCGTCGCTTCCTCCATTCCCATTACCATTCTTGGGGCCACTATGGTTGTGCGAACTTCCTCCTCCATGGGTATGCTGAAAAGGTCCTCCCGAGTTCGGGGTAAAACGAGGCTTCTGCTGAGCTCCAGAATTGTACTTCCCTTGTCCATACTTCCTCTTGCGGCTGTCAATCTGCTGTTGCTTCCCTTCAATCATGAGAGCTCTGTCTACCAACTCCTAGTAGTTGTTGAAGGTTGCCACCATCAATTGCATGCTCAGCTCATCATTCAGTCCTTCCAAAAACTTCTCCTGCTTAGCTGCATCCGTAGCAACGTCATCTGAGGCATAACGTGATAACTTACTAAAGTCATCCACATACTGGCCAACTGTACGTCTTGTTAGAATAAATCCGAGGCGCTCCGTCAATCTATCGAGGACCAAGCAATCAGACGAGGCACTACACCGAGATTTGTTAACGAGGTTCATCGATATGGCTACATCCCCGGGGCATGACTACGGACGCTCCTCCCCATGACACCGCTACAATACCGCACCCGGCCGCCGGGCCCGCCTTCACGCCGCGCTGGCTCCCAGCGTGCCGTGCTATTATGTTGGCATATGTTACATCGTGTGTCTACCCCCAATATATATGAGAGGCCTAGGATATAAGTGTTCTATTAGGATACAATTCCTACCCTGTCTACACACAGTCCAAAACCAAGTCCAACTGTAACCTACCTTGTACAATAATATTCGACACAACTCTAACAAACTCCACCTTGGCAAATATTCGTCACCATCTTGGATTCATTCATGCGTCGAACCTCCATGTACATTGGACTTGAGATATGCCATGAGCACTACTGCTACTCCCAGACTCCATGTGAACTGTAGTCCCTTCTCGTCTTCTTCACAGTCAACACTCAAGCAAAATTAAGTTCCTTATTACTCTACTTTGTGCTCCCAACTTTCGGAGAATCCGTTCAATGCCATCACACATCGACCACTGTCTGCGTGAAAATGAACAACTCACATATTGGATGCCATATATAAGAGGTATCTGAACTCAACATAACCGCTCTTTCTTTGACTGTTTGTCTGAAACTTGAGGAATTTCACCGTCGCCCTGTGTCACTCTAAGTCAAATTCGCAATTGTCTCACCCTTTTTCCCGGATAATCTCTGGCATGTCCCACAGTTATAGCACTCCGCCTCCTTCTGTACCCGGCATCTGCACTTTGCCATGTGCACTGAACACCACAGAATATACGGCCATGTACTCTCTCAGCTTTTGACAATTTTAGACTTTCCGACATTTTCTCATATTCTCCACGGTCAACTCTTGTCCATCAACTAGCACCGATAGACCCAGTCACCAACTTGAATCTGGTACTTGTCAACACTACTTCAGCACCCCTGCACACTTTATCTGACCACATGTCTGATCACTAGTGCCTTGGCCTGTCGATGTGTCCTGCACTTACCGCACGTCTCGCCACTATCACCGCGTCGAGCCTCTGCTGTCCTGGTCGAGTCTCCAGGGTCGCGAACCCACACCAGTCAACCCCCACTACATAGAACCACCAATCATCACCGACCACTGGTACCCAGTCCGATCCACGTGTCTCTCGTTATCCCGCTGAAATAGTCTTCGACTCTCTATTAACTTACGTCGTAGCCCCTCCATCAGCTCAGAGTGAAGTCATCCATCAGACTCCAACTCCACCTTCAACATGACTTCATGGTGGTTGTACGTGCCACCCTCCCATGCCCTGTCGACTCCGAGCTCTCATGTGCACCATCTTGAATCAACCTTGCACCATAGTCTGTCGAAGCCGCACAAGCCCTCGGGCCTGCACCACGTGTTTCCACACCCCAGAAGTCGGCCACCATCAGCATCACGCTCCTATGTCGTCGTCGCTGAAATCACCACCGTCTTCTGCTTTTGACCAACATCCATGTCAGTCCATCAGACAATCCTGTCCGACCCAGCCAAATTATCCGACTGCAACCATGCTCCACCCTGCGTCGTGTCCGCCTCGCACAACCCCGTGCACTACTTGACGCCCTGTGTTTGCATGATCTCTACCACGACGCGCTCCAGACTTATGCTTCGAGCCTTATACGCACGTCACCATCCTCTTTGAAACTTGTCCCAACCACACGGTGGCTCCACGCTCACTTGACAGCGACCGTACAAAACCAGTGTGCATATTTGGCCCCGCGTACATCTGCTCCAGGTCGCCTCATTGCCACAAAGCGATGCGCATGCATGTATGTAATCTGTGTAGCTTCCTGTACAAATTAGAACTTTTCTTCGAGCAAAGCACACACCACGCTCTCATACACTCTTGCATTGCTTCATCAAATTACTCCCTGAAACCCTTATGATCGCACTTGCCTTTCTATCCTTGGGACTTGTTCCAATCCTTTTTTTTCACAAACAAATTCTCATATCGGCTTCAAATCGCAGTCAACGCCACACCATGAACTCGTGCTACTGTACAGCTATGCGAACCGATCCGCTCCTACCGCAGCCTGCCTGCACGCACTCGTGCCTGATCTGCACCAGGTCTTCACCTTGCACCAGAGCACCGCCGTGGCACCAGCCTGGAACTTCAGCCTATCAGCCTCCACGCCACCGTGGGCCCTAGCAGCCGCCTCACCCGATTGGGCCTTGCCACCCTCCTGGGTTGCACCAGGCCACCTCGCTTTGGACCGAGTCCTCCGGAAACACGCCGCCGCGGCTTCGTATCGATCTGCTGCTCGATCGAGCGAATCGATACGTCGACGCCAACTGCCGTTGTACGCTCGCCCAACGCGTTGTTCGCTGCCCATCGCATCTCGTCGAGACAGCCTCGAGTCGCTGCACACCGCTGATGACGCCGCCTGGTGCCTCTGATTGCTTCCGACATGAACAGAATTCCAGCCGCTACCATCGATCTTCTCCGGTCGCAGGTCCCGACCACCGATCGATTCGACGAATTCGGCTCCACCTCTAAATCAACATCTCCAGCCTTAGAATCAAACCTTGCTCATGATACCACTTGTTAGAATAAATCCGAGGCGCTCCGTCAATCTATCGAGGACCAAGCAATCAGATGAGGCACTACACCGAGATTTGTTAACGAGGTTCACCGATATGGCTACATCCCCGGGGCATGACTACGGACGCTCCTCCCCATGACACCGCTACAATACCGCACCCCGGCCGCCCGGGCGCCGGCACACGCGCCGGCTCCCCCGCGTGCCCGTGCTATTATGTTGGCATAGGTTACGTCGTGTGTCTACCCCCAATATATATGAGAGGCCTAGGATATAAGTGTTCTATTAGGATACAACTCCTACCCTTTCTACACACAGTCCAAAACCAAGTCCAACTGTAACCTACCTTGTACAATAATATTCGACACAACTCTAACACGTCCTCCTTGGTGCAAGTTGCGAAACTCACGCTTCTTCATGGCCATAGCTCCTGCTGAAACATGGGCAGTACGGAAAGCTTCTTTGGCGGTCCCATGTGAAGGTGTCGATAGGATAAGTGGCTGTGAAATTCTCCCACCATGACGTTGCGGGTCCATCAAGCTGATGTGCGGCAAAACGCACCTTCTCTGCATCTGTGCATCCTGCAGTGGTCAACTCCCTTCCCATCTTGCGGAGCCAATCATCTGCAACTATCGGCTCGGTGCTACTCGAGAACACCGGCGGATTCAGCCTCAAGAAACGGGCTAAGTGACCAACAGGTGGTGGTGGTGGTGGGTTGTTTTTGTTGTTGTTTCCCTGATTCTGATTCTGGACTAGCATCTGCATCAATGCATTCTACTGCTGGATCAACTGGGTGAGCTCCGGTGGAAAAGCAAATCCATTGTCACATCTCGGAGGCATCTAAGGGTTTAGAAAAGATGAGAATATAGAACAGAAATAGATCTAGAGAGAAAACACTACCCATATGCACATGAGACAAAACACAATCAATATCACTTCAATCAATTCAAACAAGGGCATACAAAGGTCTAACTATCGTTACAAAAGTGCTCAGACTATACTATATACATGGGGGAATACTACTACTGTTATGGTGGTCGACTAGAAAAATTGATCGGTCAAAGACTCCATGATATCTGCTCCAGCTTCATCAACAAAGTCATCATCGCTATCGTCGGGTCCGAGTCGGTGTTGTCGATGATGATGTAGTTCTCCGGGCAAATGCAATCATCGTCTTCTCCTCCAGTCTCGGGGAATCCCATAAATACTTTTAGCTTCTTCTTCAGATCATCATTCTTATCCACAAGTGTAGTTATTTCCTCCTCATATCCATCACGTGTAGACTTGAGTTCTTCCTCCAGTTCCGTGATCTTGGTCATTGCCTTCTTCAGATCTATCATGCCTGTGCACATCTGGTTCTCCTAGCGACAAATGTGCCGGTTTAACTCCTGGATGAAAGCTGCAATTGATCTATCCTTCCTAGTGCTGACCATCTCCCATTGCTCATCTCAACGCCCACAAATCTGGTAAATAGTATCCTTGAGATCCTTGTGGTAAACTTCTCCAATGCGTCCCATGGTGATGTGGGCTGCCATGCTCTTTCCTAGACTCCAGGTCGGTGCATCAAAGGAAAACTCTATGGGCTCAGTGGCTGGCATGAACGTCCTTCCTGAAACTTGAACTTGAATCATCCAACGCTCCTCTTCTGGTAAAGTGGCGATGTAGGTCCCGGTGAAGCTTGGTACTCTGATGTTAAGGTATCTAATGACTTCCTTCAAGTGGCATCCAAAGGGTGTATCTTCATCCGGTTGGGTGAACTTGTTCCTTGCATCCGCCATCCTAAAAGAGTAGAAAAGATGAGGAGTCAGAAATGAGAAGAGAGTAGTGATCTAGGGCTTTAGCTTAGTGGTCGTGTCCTACAGTCAGCGTGTGCTCTGATACCATCTTGTAGCGACCAGACCTCAAACAGTCTGATCCCTGTGCATTAGTGTCATCCCTGGATCGGTAATGCTGACACGCACAATACTTGAAGGATTTATAACAGAGTAGCAATCACACACTTATTACATTGAATGTCTCAAAAGAGAACTTATTACAATAAATATAGCTTAAGGCTATCTAATAATGATAACAGCGGAAGGCTTGGAAGATAAAGCGAGTCCATCAGCAAACGGCATCACTTAGTATAAGATCACGACCTAAGGCACCTTACTCGTCGTCTGAAAAGTCTGCAACATGAATGTTGCAGCCCGAAAACGGGTCAGGACATGGAATATGCTGGCAATGTAACACATAGAGAGTAATGAACAGATTAATGCTATCACTACATGCATATATGGCTGGAGGAAAGCTCTATGGTTGCATTTGCATAAAGCCAATTCTTTCCTACAACAAAGGAATAAATTTTATTTAACTATCATGGTGGTTTTTAAACATTGAGAAGGTTCACCCAACTCAATCCCAATTAAGCATCATCATTAAACCCAAACAGAATTAATTAAATAACATGATGAGATTCACATGAAAATCCAGGTACTAGATACTCAAAACGTCCATAACCGGGGACACGGCTAACCATGATTAGTTTATACACTCTGCAGAGGTTTGCGCACTTTTCCCCGCAAGACTCGATCTCCTTTGTTGGATTTCTCGCACTACATGGTGTTTGAGAAACGGATGACCGAGACACAGTCTTTCAGAAGCATTAACTCTTTACTCCAGGAAGACAGTACCAACCTACATCCCCTACATCTGTTAGTCTACCACTGAAAGAGGTCACACAACATACTCAACTATGCTAGAGCCCATAGTAGCTCGCGGCTGCACAGGAAAGTTTCTAGCATGAATAATCTCATGATCCCTTTGAGCCTGGGTGGCGGTCCATAGGAGAATCACACGGTACCAGGATTTCCAAAAATCAGTAACATTTGGGTTCCCCAGGTGCCTCAATCCACCCAAATGTGTATTAAAGTTGCCACCTTAAGTAAACCATTAATTAACAATCTCATATCTGTCATGGATACTCTCACCCAATCCACGTCTACTAGCATAGCATAGCAATATAAGCAAACGTAGAAGTAACTCCCAAAGGTTTGATAATAAACAGGTAATAGGTACTACCTCATCTACTTCCCAAAACCCACATATTAATCAGATCCTAATCATGCAATTGTTTGAGGATTGATCTAATGCAATAAAACTGGGTAGTAAAGAGGTATGATCAAAGTGTTACTTGCCTTGCTGATCATCTGTAAAACCTAGAGACTCGTAGTAGCAAGCGGCGCACACAACCACTCTCGCAAAACAAATAAGCATACAATAAGCACTCATCTAATGCATAGGTAAAACTCAAATAAGAGATCTAACCAGAAAGTTCAACTTAAGAACTCCGGTTTGCAAAAAGAATCAAATCAAACAAAGCAACGAAAGTCAAACGGCGAAAGAAACAAGCTTCGTTTACTAATCTGGACCTAAGTCAAATTTTACAGTAGCAAAAACTTGTTTGAGTTGGTTAAACGGAAAGAGGGTTTCGAGACGAAACTCTAGGCGCTTGAATCGCCTGATTCCGATAAACGAGCAAAAGGTTATACTAAAACAAAAATCAGATCAGAACTCACGATCGAAAATAATCGCGAAAAATCTGAGAAAAAGAAATAACGGACGAACAGGCTAACGAACGAACATTCGCTGTCTGCGGCTAAGCGACGAAAACCGTTCGTTAAAACGAATGTATGGATGAACATCCGTTAAATAACTAAACCGAGAAAACCGATGAATCGGTCTAAAAAAACAGATCTAGGGTTCTTAAAAAAACTGATCGGTTTTTATAAAAAAAAACAGTGGCGGCTACCTCGGGTCCAGTGAGGCGGCGGCGGGGTCCAACGGCTCCGGCGGAGGCGGCGCGGGCGGCTAGGGTTAGGGTTCGGTGCGGGTGGGCTGGCGGCGGCGGTTTGGGCGTCGGGGCAGGGCGGCGCGGTTTATAAAGGCCCCCCGGGCGAAGTCCCGCTCGGGTACGGCCCGGAGTCGGTTTCTCTCTTTTTTTTAAATAATTCATACGTGCAAAAAGTAAAAAAGAAATACTAAACGGACTCCAAAAATTCCGAAATAAATTTTCCCCGTCCTCTAAAAATAATTCGGACAAGATGAACATTTATTTGGGGCTAAAATGCAATATTGAAAAACGCGTATTTTTCCTAATTCAAATAAACTAGCGATAAAACTCCGAAATAAAAATTTATTTGATTTTATTATTAAATCTTCAATAATTCTTTATTTTGGGAAAGTCATTTTATTCCCTATCTCTTATTTTTATAATTGAAATATTCGAAGATAAAATAATTAAAATCAAATGATCCTTTTTCTAAATTAGAGAAAAACTCAAATAAGAAAATAACAAAATTCCCAACTCTCTCCGCGGGTCCTTGAGTTGCGTGAAATTTCTAGGATCAAAACAAAATGCAATAAAATATGATATGCAATGATGATCTAATGTATAACATTCCAAAATGAAAATTTGGGATGTTACATCTGTTGGATACCATGGCAACATTGTTGACGGCGGAGGTTAACCCGACAAATCAAACTTAGCATAATGCGGATGTTGCAAAGTTACATGACGAGATAGCACAAGCCAAGGAGGAGCAAACGCGAAGAACACCTGGATGGCAACGGAGCGAGCCGCCTTGCAGAGGGAGGCAGAACGGCTTCAGGCAGAGAGCTTCCGCTTAAGCCTGGACTGGTCCGCATCAAACGTTATCTTCAATAGAAGGAGCAGGCTGACCCGACTTACGATGCGAGGAACCTTTTCAACACGCCTGGGGCAGGAACTGAAGGAAATATGCCCTAGAGGCAATAATAAAGTTATTATTTATTTCCTTATTTCATGATAAATGTTTATCATTCATGCTAGAATTGTATTAACCGGAAACATGATACATGTGTGAATGCATAGACAAAACAATATGTCACTAGTATGCCTCTACTAGACTAGCTTGTTAATCAAAGATGGTTATGTTTCCTAACCATGAACAAAGAGTTGTTATTTGATTAACAAGGTCACATCATTAGTAGAATGATCGATTGACATGACCCATTCCATTAGCTTAGCACACGATCGCTTAGTATGTTGCTACTGCTTTTATCCATGACTTATACATGTTCCTGTAACTATGAGATTATGCAACTCCGTTTACGGAGGAACACTTTGGTGCTACCAAACGTCACAACGTAACTGGGTGATTATAAAGGAGTACTACAGGTGTCTCCAAAGGTAGATGTTGGGTTGGTGTATTTCGAGATTAGGTTTTGTCACTCCGATCGTCGGAGAGGTATCTCTGGCCCTCTCGGTAATGCACATCATCAAGCCTTGCAAGCATTACAACTAATGAGTTAGCTGTGAGATGATGTATTACGGAACGAGTAAAGAGACTTGCGATAACGAGATTTAACTAGGTATTGAATACCGACGATCGAATCTCGGCAAGTAACATACCGATGACAAAGGAACAACGATGTTGTTATGCGGTCTGACCGACAAAGATCTTCGTAGAATATGTAGGAACCAATATGGGCATCCGGTCCGCTATTGGTTATTGACCGAGAACAGTTCTAGGTCATGTCTACATTGTTCTCGAACCGTAGGGTCCGCACGCTTAAGGTTTCGATGACGCTTATTATGAGTTTATGTATTTTGATGTACCAAGAAGTTCGAGTCCGGATGTGATCACGGACATGACGAGGAGTCTCAAATGGTCGAGACATAAAGATTGATATATTGGAAGCCTACATTTGGAGTTCGAATGGTTCCGGTGAAAACAGAATTTATCAAGTCACGGAGGTTACCGGAACCCCCGGAGGTAAATGGGCCTTAGTGGGCCTCGAGGGAGAAGAGGAGGGGCGGCCGGGGGGTGGCACGCCCCCTCCCCCCAGTCCGAATAGGACAAGGAGGGGGCGCGCCTCTTTCCTCTTCCCCCCCCAATCCTATTCCAACTAGGAAGGGGGAGTCCTACTCCCTGGGAGTAGGACTCCTCCCAGCGCCTCCTCTAGGCCGGCCGCACCTCCCCCTCCCTCCTTTATATACGGGGCAGGGGGCACCCTAGAACACACAAGTTTGATCTACGGATCGTTCCTTAGCCGTGTCGGTGCCCCCTCCACCATATTCCACCTCGGTCATACTGTCGCGAAGCTTAGGCGAAGCCTGCTGCGTGATGAAGATCAAGATCGTCCCACCCGTCGTCTTGACGAAACTCTCCTCGACACTCGGCTGGATCGAGTACGAGGGACGTCATCGAGCTGTCGTGTGTCAAGAACTTCGGCGCCGGAGTAACGGCGCCGGATCGGTCGGATCGCGAGGAGAACGTCGACTACTTCCTCTACGTTGTGATCGCTTCGCTTGGGTCTCGAGGGCGTGGACAACACTCTCCCCTCTCGTTGCTGTTCATCACCATGATCTTGCGCGTGCGTAGGAAATTTTTGAAATTACTACGTTCCCCAACAAAGGGCATCCGAGCCTAGGTTTTTATGGTTTGATGTTTTGCACGAGTAGAACACAAGTGAGTTGTGGGCGATACAAGTCATACTACCTACCAAAGATGTCATACTTTGGTTCAGCGGTATTGTGAGATGAAGCGGCCTGGACCGACATTACGCGTGACGCTTACGCGAGACTGGTTTCACCGCCACGAGCACTCGTTGCTTAAAGGTGACCGGTGGGTGCTGTCTCTCTCACTTTAGTTGAACTGAAAGTGTACTCGCCGGTCCTTGAGAAGGTTAAAACGAGTCTATTTGACGAAGTATCGTTGTGGTTTTGATCGTAGGTGAGACTGATTCTTGCTTAAGCCCGTAGCAGCCACGTAAAATTTGCAACAACAAAGTAGAGGACGTCTAACTTGTTTTTGCGGGGCATGTTGTGATGTGATATGGTCAAGACGTGATGCTATATTTTATTGTATGAGATGATCATGTTTTGTAACCGGTTATCGGCAATGGCGGGAGCCATATGGTTGTCGCTTTATTGTATGCAATGCAATGCATCGTAATGCTTTACTTTATCACTAAGCGGTAGAGATAGTCGTAGAAGCATAAGATTGGCGAGACGACAACGATGCTACGATGAAGATCAAGGTGTCGCGCCGGTGACGATGGTGATCATGGTGGTGCTGCAAGATGGAGATCATGAAGCACAAGATGATGATGACCATATCATATCACTTATATTGATTTGCATGTGATGTTTATCCTTTTATGCATCTTATCTTGCTTTGATTGACGGTAGCATTATAAGATGATCTCTCACTAAATTATCAAGAAGTGTTCTCCCCGAGTATGCACGCTGCCAAAGTTCGTCGTGCCTGACACCACGTGATGATCGGGTGTGATAAGCTCTCGTCCATCTACAACGGTGCAAGCCAGTTTTGCACACGCAGAATACTCGGGTTAAACTTGACGAGCCTAGCATATGCAGATATGGCCTCGGAACACGGAGACCGAAAGGTCGGCGTGAATCATATAGTAGATATGATCAACATAAGATGTTCACCATTGAAAACTACTCCATTTCACGTGATGATCGGTTATGGTTTAGTTGATTTGGATCACGTGATCACTTAGATGACTAGAGAGATGTCTTTCTAAGTGGGAGTTCTTAAGTAATATGATTAATTGAACTTAAATTTATCATGAACTTAGTACCGATAGTATCTTGCTTGTTTATGTTTGATTGTAGATAGATGGCTCGTCTTTGTTGTTCCGTTGAATTTTAATGCGTTCCTTGAGAAAGCAAAGTTGAAAGATGATGGTAGCAATTACACGGATTGGGTCCGTAACTTGAGGATTATCCTCATTGCTGCACGTAAGAGTTACGCCTGGATGCACCGCTGGGTGCGAACTCGCTTCCGATGCAACCGACGACATTAAGAACGTCTGGCGAGCAAAGCCGATGACTACTCTATAGTTCGATGTGCCATGCTTTACGGCTTAGAACCGGACTTCAACGACGTTTTGAGCGTCATGGAGCATATGAGATGTTCCAGAGTTGAAGTTGATATTCAACAGAATGCCCGGATTGAGAGATATGAAGTCTCCAATAAGTTCTATAGCTGCAAGATGGAGGAGAACAGTTACATTAGTGAGCACATACTCGTAATGTCCGGGTACTACAATCACTTGACACAATTGGGAGTTAATCTTCCGGATGATTGTGTCATTGATGAAATTCTTCAATCACCGCCACCAAGCTACAAAGGCTTCGTGATGAACTATAATATGCAAGGGTTAGTAAAGACTATGCAGAGCTCTTCGCAATGCTAAAGGCTGCGGAGGTAGAAATCAAGAAGGAGCATCAAGTGTTGATGGTCAATAAGACCACTAGTTTCAAGAAGAAAGGCAAAGGGAAGAAGAAGGAACTTCAAGAAGAACAAAGAAGCAAGTTCTTTGCTCGGAGAAGAAACCCAAGTCTGGACCTAAGCTGGCGAGTGCTTCTCTTGCGCAAGCGGTAGTCACTTTGCGAATCGCCCCAAGTATTTGGCGGATAAGAAGGATGGCAAGGTGAACAAAGGTATATGTGATATACATGTTATTGATGTGTACCTTACTAGAGCTCGCAGATAGCACTGGTATTTGATCTTGGTTACATTGCTAATATTTGCAACTCAAAGCAGGACTACGGATTGCGAACAGCGCAAAGGACGAGGTGACGATCTTGGCGTGGAAATGGTTCCAAAGTCGATGTGATCGCGGTCGGCACGCTACCTCTACATCTACCTTCGGGATTAGTTTTAGACCTAAATAATTGTTATTTGGTGCTGCGTTGAGCATGAATATTATATCTGGATCTTGTTTGATGCGAGACGGTTATTCATTTAAATCGAGAGAATAATGGTTGTTCTATTTATATGAGTAATATCTTTTATGGTCATGCACCCTTGAGGAGTGGTCTATTTTGATGAATCTCGATAGTAGTGATACACATATTCATAATGTTGAAACCAAAAGATGCAGAGTTGATAATGATAGTGCAACTTATTTGTGGCATCGCCGTTTAGGTCATATCGGTGTAAAGCGCATGAAGAAACTCCATCTTGATGGACTTTTGGAGTCACTTGATTATGAATCACTTGGCACTTATGAACCGTGCCTCATGGGCAAGATGACTAGAACCCGTTCTCGGTACTATGGAGAGAGCAACAGATTTGTTGGAAATCATACATACGGATGTATGTGGTCCGATGAATGTTGAGGCTCGTGGCGGATATCGTTATTTTCTCACCTTCACAGATGACTTAAGCGGATATGGGTATATCTACTTAATGAAACATAAGTCCTGAAACATTTGAAAAGTTCAAAGAATTTGAGTGAAGTTGAAAATCATCGTAACAAGAAAATTAAATTTCTACGATCGATCGTGGAGGTGAATATTTGAGTTCTGAGTTTGGTCTACATTTGAAACAATGCGAATAGTTTACGCAACTCACGCCACCGGAACACCACAGCGTAATGGTGTGTCGAGCGTCGAATCGCACTTTACTAGATATGGTGCGATCTATGATGTCTCTTCTGATTTACCGCTATCGTTTTGGGGTTATGCTCTAGAGGCGGCCGCATTCACACTGAATAGAACACCGTCGAAATCCGTTGAGACGACACCTTATGAACTGTGGTTTGGCAAGAAACCAAAGTTGTCGCTTCTAAAAGTTTGGGGATGCGATGCTTATGTGAAAAAGCTTCAACCCGATAAGCTCGAACCCAAATCGAGATGTGTCTTCATAGGATACCCAAAGGAAATAGTTGGGTACACCTTCTATCACAGATCCGAAGGCAAGACATTTGTTGCTAAAAATGGATCCTTTCTAGAGAAGGAGTTTCTCTCGAAAGAAGTGAGTGGGAGGAAAGTGGAACTTGATGAGGTAATAGTACCTTCTCCCTTACTTGAAAGTAGTTCGTCGCAGAAATCGGTTTCTGAGACGCCTACACCAAGTAGTGAGGAAGTTGATGATGTTGATCATGAAACTTGGATCAAGTTACTCTGAAACCTCGTAGATCAACGAGTAAGATCCGCACTGAGTGGTACGGCAATCCTGTTCGGAAATCATGCTACTAGATCATGATGAACCTACGAACTATGAAGAAGCGATGGTGAGCCCAGATTCCATAAAATGGCTTGAAGCCATGAAATCGAGATGGGATCCATGTATGAAAACAAAGTATGGACTTTGGTTGACTTGCCCGAGGGTCGGCAAGCAATAGAAAACAAGTGGATCTTCAAGAAGAAGACCGACGGCGGTAATGTTATCGTCTATAAAGCTCGACTTGTCGCAAAAGGTTTTCGGCAAGTTCAAGGGATTGACTACGATGAGACCTTCTCACCCGTGGCGATGCTTAAGTCCGTCCGAATCATGTTAGCAATTGCGCATTTTATGATTATGAAATTTGGCAAATGGATGTAAAGACTGCATTCTGAATGGATTTACGGAAGAAGAGTTGTATATGATGCAACCGAAGGCTTTATCGATCCAAATGGAGCTAACAAAGTGTGCAAGCTCCAATGATCCATTTATGGACTGGTGCAAGCATCTCGGAGTTGGAATAAGCGCTTTAATAGTGTGATCAAAGCATTTGGGTTTGTACAGACTTTTGGAGAAGCTCAGTATTTACAAGAAAGTGAGTGGGAGCTCTGTAGCATTTCGATATTATATGTAGATGACATATTGCTAATCGGAAATGATATATAATTCTGGATAGCATAAAGGGATACTTGAATAAGAGTTTTTCAATGAAAGACCTCGGTGAAGCTGCTTACATATTGGGCATTAAGATCTATAGAGATAGATTAAGGCGCTTGATTGGACTTTCACAAAGCACATACCTTGACAAAATTTTGAAGAAGTTCAAAATGGATCAAGCAAAGAAAGGGTTCTTGCACTGTGTTACAAGGTGTGAAGTTGAGTAAGACTCAATGCCCACCACTGCGAAGATAGAGAAAATGAAAGATGTTCCTATGCTTGACCATAGGCTCTATCATGTATGCAATCTTGTGTACTGACTGATGTGTGCCTTGCTATAAGTTTAGCAGGAGGTACCAAAGTAATCCAGAGTGGATCATCGGACAGCGGTCAAGAACATCTGAAGTACCGAAAAGGACTAAGGATATGTTTCTCGTATATGGAGGTGACAAAGAGCTCATCGTGGCAGTTACGTTGATGCAAGCTTTGACACCGATCCGACGATTCTAAATCGCAGACGGATCGTATTTACACTAAGCGGAGGAGCTGTCGGTTAGTGCGATTCTAAACAAAGCGTCGTGGCGGGATCTACATGTGAAGCGGAGTACATAGCAGCTTCGAAGCGGCTAATGAAGGAGCGGATGAAGGAGTTCATATCCCATCTAGGTGTCATACCTAGTGCATCGGGTCCAATGAAAATCTTCTGTGACAATCTCGGAGCAATTGCCTTAGCGAAGAATCCAGATTTCACAAGAGGACCAAGCACATCAAGAGACGCTTCAATTCTATCCGGACTTAGTCCGGTGGGAGACATAGAGATTTGCAAGATACATACGGATCTGAATGTTGCGACCCATTGACTAAGCCTCTTCCACGAGCAAAACATGATCAGCACCAAGACTCCATGGGTGTTAGAATCATTACTATGTAATCTAGATTATTGACTCTAGTGCAAGTGGGAGATCAAGGAAATATGCCCTAGAGGCAATAATAAAGTTATTATTTATTTCCTTATTTCATGATAAATGTTTATCATTCATGCTAGAATTGTATTAACCGGAAACATGATACATGTGTGAATGCATAGACAAAACAATATGTCACTAGTATGCCTCTACTAGACTAGCTTGTTAATCAAAGATGGTTATGTTTCCTAACCATGAACAAAGAGTTGTTATTTGATTAACAAGGTCACATCATTAGTAGAATGATCGATTGACATGACCCATTCCATTAGCTTAGCACACGATCGTTTAGTATGTTGCTCTGCTTTTATCCATGACTTATACATGTTCTGTAACTATGAGATTATGCAACTCCGTTTACCGGAGGAACACTTTGGGTGCTACCAAACGTCACAACGTAACTGGGGTGATTATAAAGGAGTACTACAGGTGTCTCCAAAGGTAGATGTTGGGTTGGTGTATTTCGAGATTAGGTTTTGTCACTCCGATCGTCGGAGAGGTATCTCTGGGCCCTCTCGGTAATGCACATCACTGAAGCCTTGCAAGCATTACAACTAATGAGTTAGCTGTGAGATGATGTATTACGGAACGAGTAAAGAGACTTGCCGGTAACGAGATTTAACTAGGTATTGAATACCGACGATCGAATCTCGGGCAAGTAACATACCGATGACAAAGGGAACAACGTATGTTGTTATGCGGTCTGACCGACAAAGATCTTCGTAGAATATGTAGGAACCAATATGGGCATCCGGGTCCCACTATTGGTTATTGACGAGAACAGTTCTAGGTCATGTCTACATTGTTCTCGAACCGTAGGGTCCGCACGCTTAAGGTTTCGATGATGCTTATTATGAGTTTATGTATTTTGATGTACCAAGAAGTTCGAGTCCGGATGTGATCACGGACATGACGAGGAGTCTCGAAATGGTCGAGACATAAAGATTGATATATTGGAAGCCTACATTTGGAGTTGAATGGTTCCGGGTGAAAACAGAATTTATCAATCACCGGAGGTTACGGAACCCCGGGAGGTAAATGGGCCTTAGTGGGCCTCGAGGGAGAAGAGGAGGGTCGGCCAGGGGTGGCCTGCCTCCCCCAGTCCGAATAGGACAGGAGGGGCGGCGCCCTTTCCTCTTCCCTCCCCCAATCCTATTCCAACTAGGAAGGGGGAGTCCTACTCGGTGGGAGTAGGACTCCTCCCGCGCCTCCTCTGGGCGGCCGCACCTCCCCCTCCCTCCTTTATATCTGGGCAGGGGGCACCCTAGAACACACAAGTTTGATCTACGGATCGTTCCTTAGCCGTGTGCGGTGCCCCTCCACCATATTCCACCTCGGTCATACCGTCATGAAGCTTAGGCGAAGCCTGCGCGCCGTGAAACATCAAGATCGTCCACCACGCCGTCAGGTTGTGAAACTCTCCTCAACACTCGGCTGGATCGGATCTGAGGGACATCATCGAGCTGTCGTGTGTCAAGAACTTCGGGGCGCCGGTAATGGCGCCGGATCGGTCGGATCGCGAGGAGAACGTACGACTACTTCCTCTACGTTGTGATCGCTTCCGCTTCGGGTCTACGAGGGTACGTGGACAACACTCTCCCCTCTCGTTGCTGTTCATCACCATGATCTTGCGTGTGCGTAGGAAAATTTTTGAAATTACTATGTTCCCCAACAGGAACCAGTAACCCGCCTGGTGTGAATCGGGCCGTTGAGGCGTCGGTGGCTGGAGAACCGGTTCAGCCACGTGCTACAGACCCCCATGTTTGAACTTGACCCCTCCTCAGCATGTTCCGACACCCCCAGGGCATTTTTCTAACCCCTTGGATAACATGATAGCTGTGGCTACTCGACTGGCGGCTCTCCCAGCTCAGGATGAATCGCCAGCGGCAATGGAAATATGGCGTGCCGAAGAACTGTTTCAGATGGCTGTGGCCCAACAGGCGGCTTACTCGTACAGTCGTGATCGTATCCAAGCAGGAGTTATAGCAGGTATAGTGTGGCGCCTGCAGGCTAGGCGCCACACAAGTCTGTAACTTGCCCTGCCTTCTGTTGCTCTCTGTTGCTCTGCCTTCTGTTGCTCAAATTGGGTCATTTTAAGTCACAGATAGTTGCATCACAGAATAAACAGTAATTTCAACATTACTATGAGCTAAGACATACAATCAATTCAAGTTCAACATTTCCTAGAGTGACCATCACGACAAGTTCAACATTACTAAGAGCTTCAAGTTCAACATTACCACCAACATAGAGTTCAACATATTGTGACCATCACGACAAGTTCAACCTAGAGTGACCATCACGACAAGTTCAACATAGAGTGACCATCACAACAAGTTCAACATTACCGCCAACATAGAGTTCAACATAGAGATACCATTACAAATAGAGGACGATGACTAGTTCCTTGAGTGCTTTTTGGCTCCCACCATCTTGACTCCCATTTTCTTCACCTTCCTAGGAAGAGGAACCCACTCCGGCTCCGGCTCTGGTTCCTCCACGTCATCCACATCATCATCCAAATAGTCATCCAAAGCCGCCATCCGCGAGGTGCCGACCATCCTTTTGCCTCTTTGGGTGAAGTCTTCAGGTGTGTGCTACGTCTTGAGCTTGCGTTAGTTTTCCTCGAAGAGGATAGGATGATGCAGCAAAGTGTAGCATAAGTATTTCCCTCAGTTTTGAGAACCAAGGTATCAATCCAGTAGGAGGCTCCTCAAAAGTCCCATGCACCTACACAAAGAAACTGAGAACTCGCAACCAACGCAATAAAGGGGTTGTCACTCCCTTCACGGCCACTTGCGGAAGTGAGATCTAATAAAGATAATATGATAAGATAAATATATTTTTGGTATTTTAGGATATAGATGCAAAAAGTAAAGATGCAAATAAAGGAAGATGGAAAGCAAATATGATAAGAGATAGACCCGGGGGCCATAGGTTTCACTAGAGGCTTCTCTCAAGATAGCATAAGTATTACGGTGGGTGAACAATTTACTGTCGAGCAATTGATAGAAAAGTGCATAGTTATGAGATTATCTAGGCATGATCATGTATATAGGCGTCACATCCATAACAAGTAGACCGAC
The DNA here is from genome assembly GCA_021437245.1 of Aegilops speltoides. Classification (NCBI taxonomy): domain Eukaryota; kingdom Viridiplantae; phylum Streptophyta; class Magnoliopsida; order Poales; family Poaceae; genus Aegilops; species Aegilops speltoides. Next base: position 166,586,583 of record CM038144.1, read on the forward strand.
TCACCTGCATCTACTACTATTACTCCACACATCAACCGACTCTGCTGCATCTAGAGTATTAAGTTCATAAGAACAGTAGTAACATTAAGCAAGATGACATGATGTAGAGGGATAAACACATGCAATATGATATAAACCCCATCTTGTTATCCTCGATGGAAACAATACAATACGTGTCTTGCAACCCTTTACATCCTTTGGTAAGAACACATAAGATTGAACCCAAAGCTAAGCACTTCTCCCATGGCAAGAAAGACCAATCTAGTAGGCCAAACCAAACTGATAATTCGAAGAGACTTGCAAAGATAACTCAATCATACATAAAAGAATTAAGAGAAGATTCAAATATTATTCATAGATAAACTTGATCATAACCCACAATTCATCGGATCTCGACAAACACACCGCAAAAAGAGATTACATCGAATAGATCTCCACAAGAGAGGGGGAGAACATTGTATTGAGATCCAAAAAGAGAGAAGAAGCCATCTAGCTAATAACTATGGACCCGTAGGTCTGTGGTAAACTACTCACATCTCATCGAAGGGGCAAGGATGTTGATGTAGAGGCCCTCCGTGGTTGCTTCCCCCTCCGGTAGAGTGTCGACAAGGGCTCCAAGATGGCATCTCGTGGATACAGAAGGTTACGACGGTGGGAATTGTGTTTCGTGGTGCTCCTGGATGTTTTCGGGGTACGTAGGTATATATAGGAGGAAGAAGTACGTCGGTGGCCGCCCGAGGGGCCCACGAGACAGGGAGCGCGCCCTCCTGTCTCGTGGGGCCCTCGGAGGCTTCTTGACTTGCACTCCAAGCTCTCCGGATCAGATTTGCTCCAAAAATAACGCTCCCAAAGGTTTCATTCCGTTTGGACTCCGTTTGATATTCCTTTTCTTCGAAATACTGAAATAGGCAAAAAAAACAGCAATATGGGTTGGGCCTCATGTTAGTAGGTTAGTCCCAATAATGATATAAATGTGTAAAATAAAGACCATAAACATCCAAAAGAGGTAATATAATAGCATGGAACAATAAAAATTTATAGATACGTTGGAGACGTATCAGTGTGTATGTCACGCCCAATATACGACCCTATCCAAAAGGAACTCGAAGGTCCCACCAAGGATAGACCCGCATATTGAAACGCTTTTGCAAGGTGGATATCATTACATCAACATTACATAATAGATGGGGATACACACATAAGGCATACAATGCCACACGAATACAACATCATCATACAAGAACAACATCCGACTACGGATGAAACACAAACAGAAACTCAAACGACATCCACCCTGCTAGCCCAGGCTGCCAACCTGGAATCTATCCCCTGATCGAAGAAGAAGAAGAAGAAGAACTCCAAAACAAGCAAACATCGCTCTCGCGTCATGATCATCGATAACTTTGTACACAAGAATCGTTGTTGTAGTAATCAGTGAGCCACGAGGACTCGGCAATCCCATTACCATGGGTATCAAGACTAGCAAAGCTTAATGGGAAAGGAAGGGGTAAAGTGGTGAGGTTGCAGCAGCGCTAAGCAAATATGGTGGCTAACATACGCAAATGAGGCGAGGAGAGAAACAAAGGAACGTCGTGAAGCTAGCAATGATCAAGAGGTGATCCTGAACTCCTACTTCGTCAAACATAACCCGAAACCGTGTTCACTTCCGGACTCCGCGAGAAGAGACCATCACGGCTACACACGCGATTGATGCGTTTTAATTCGGATCTGGTGTCAAGTTATCTACAACCGACATTAACAAATTCCCATCTGCCACATAACCGAGCACGACTCTCGAAAGTTTAAACCCCGCGGGGTGTCCCAACAAGCCCATGACAAGCTCTCGCGATCAACGAAGAATAGACCTTCTCCGGAAGACCCGATCGGTCTCGGAATCCCGGTTTACAAGACATTTCAACAATGGTAAAACAAGACCAGCAAGACCTCCGGCGTCGACATCCCGATAGTAGCCGCACAGATCTCGTCTCGAGCCACGACCGGATGAGCACTACGTACAACTAGAACCGGACCTTGAGTTTCCCGAGGTGGCGCTGCAAGTGGCTCTAGTTTGGACCAACACTTAGACAAGAATTGGTCCGGGGGGGCTAAATAAAGATGACCCTCGAGAGAGCGACTCCCAAGGGAAAACGTAGGTGGTGGTGAGGTAAATGGTAAAACCAAGGTTGGGCCTTGCTGGACAAGTTTTATTCAAAGCGAACTGTCAGGGGGGGTCCCATAAATCACCCGACCGCGTTAGGAACGCAAAATCCGGGAACATAACACCGGTATGGCGGAAACTAGGCGGCAAGAGTGGAACAAAACACTGGGCATAAGGCCGAGCCTTCCACCCTTTACCAAATATATAGATGCATTAATAATATAAGAGATATTGTGATATCCCAACCAAAAACCTGTCCACCATGGAGAAATCTTCAACTTCACCTGCAACTAGCAACGCTACAAGAGGGGCCGAGCAAAAGCGGTAACATAGCCAAACAACGGTTTGCATAGGAAAGGCGTCAAAGGTTAGAGGTTCATGGCAATATGGGATGGCTTGATAAACAGGTAATAGGTAGCGTAGCATAGCGATAGAACGAAGCAACTATCATAGCAATGATAGTAGTGAGATCCATGGTAGCGGTCATCTTGCCTGAAATCCCGCAAGGAAGAAGAACGAGTCCATGAAGAAGATGAAGCCACGAAGACGAACCAAGCGGAGACGAACGAATCCTCACGATCGCAACAAAACGGGAACTATCGAGAAGAAGCACACAACATGGTAAACACACCACACATGAACAAGACATGATGCACAACAAGCATGATGCATGACAAAGCTACATGAAGCTACTCATGGCAAGAGATGATGCAAACAAGAACAACACATCACGTCAAGTTTAAATGAGGCCGGGAACAACATATAACAATTCCGGTAAGTCCTCATATGCGAATTTCGAAATTGGTCCAGATCTTAATAAACCTTATGTTCAAGTTGTTAAACAGCAAGTTAAGATGCACCAAGATGATCTACACGAAATTCTAGTCAAGTTACATATAAAGTTCATTAGATTCGGAGCTACGGCCTAGAAGATATGAGCAAAACAAGTTAAACATGGCATTGATGCAAAATGCATACAAACATCAAGCAAACACCTCAAAACAATGATGCAACATGATAATATGAAACTACATTCAAAATCAAGCAAGTTTCATATAGAGCACACTCAAAACGGAGCAACGGTGCAACACATACACTCTATACAAGTCATAACAACAATCTGTCCAAAACAGCAACTAGGCATCTTACAAGCATCAAAACAACAAGCTACAGCACCCCAACATAATAACAAAAGGCATGAGCATGAAGTACAGGCAAAGCACAAGAAAACATGAACACTGAGCTATCTTCAGAAATCACTAGAACATGCTCCAAAACACATGGTAAGATGGCAAATAATAACAGTTTCAGACTTTGCAGAAATAACATCAGGTTGCAATGTTTAGAGCAAGCAAACAACATGTTACAGGAAGATATCATGGCAAACAAAGGCATGGCATGAATCTACTAATTGCATAGATCAAAAGTCCCTTACTGACCATGAGCCAAAAGGGCACGGAAAATATGATGGCACCCATGTAAACATGGCAAGTTATATTACAGATTCATACATGGCAGCAACAACAATAAGTAGGCATGTTGGTGAGCTTGAACCACTCACCACAGAGCATTACATGGCATGGCAAGGAAACTAACAGTAAGAAGACATGTTTATGAAGCTAAGCATGGTAATAGCAAGTTCATAGGGTGCATGGATCACTAGTAAACCATCATGGAAACATTGAACTTAATGTTAACAGGCTCACAACAACATCATCAAGCAACTTTGGAGCAAGATATGAACAATCTACAGCAAGCTATAAATGCAACCAGGGGCATGGATGGATAAGGCATAACATGTATATCAAAACATGTTTATAGAACATCTCCAGATTATGCATAGAATGATTAGTAGAAGCATGCTAACATAGCAACAAAATATAACAGAATCTGTCAGGAAAACAGCAACAGCAACTACCTCACTTAACAAGCTCGATTCACTCACCACAAGTCATTGCATGACAAGATAAGCATAGCATCATCAAGAAGGCATGTTTGTAAAACAAACCAAGTCAAGAACAAGTCCATAGCATGCAAGGATCAACTATAGCAACCTTGGCCAAATTGAATAACAAGTAAACAATCTGCCAGGAAACATTTTGAAGCAAAAGTAGAGCACTCAAATGACATGCTAGGCTACTCCATAATTGGAAACAAGGGCATGAATGGATAGGCAATAACCACATGTTCAAAACACCCTTACTGAAGTATCTCAAAATATGCATGCAATCTCTCTATAGCATCAAGTTTGTATGGCATCAAAATAACAGCAGAACAGGGACTAAAATCAGTAACATCACGAAGCCTAGTTTGCATGCTTGTGCTAGTCACCACATTGATCACAAAAATACATGGCATACACCCCTGGAAAGATGGCATGGCATAGATCAAAACACATGAAGACATCAACCTCATAGGATGCACACATCAATCATGGCAAAAATGATAAATGAGCAAGTTATAACAGTTTCAGCAGATAAACAGCAACATGCACTCTTCCAACAGCATTTCGGGCATTAATATGAACTCAAATGAAAATGATGCAATGGAATGAAATGAAGTACTCGTCGAGACGAACAATTTGACATATTACACGCACGAAACGGAGCTACGGATAAAGAGGTACGACATGATGAACATGGTAACCGGATCCAGATCGGGGCGGCACGCGACCCGAGGCGGGCTGGGCTCGCCGGAGACGAAGAGAGGAGGCGCGGGCGAGGGCGAAGCTCGCCGAGCTCATGGCAGCGAGGCTGAGGTCCCGCGGAGGGGCAAAGGCAATGAAGGCGCAGGGGCCCGGCCGGTGGAGGAGGCCGAGTGCCTGCTGGCGCCGGGCGGGCGAGGCGCCAGCCGAGGCGAAGGCGGGACTGCCGGCTGAGGAGAGACGCCGCCGGGCGATCCCAGAGATCTGGCGGCGGCGGGGCTGCACAGCGGCCAGCGGAGGAGAGGCGGGGCGGCTGAGGGCAGCTCGGGTCGGGAGGGCGGGACGGGGGCAGGCGGCGGCAATGTGCTGGGTGGTCAGCGCCACGTGGCAGGCGGCCATGGCGCTTGAAGCGGCGGCGCGGACGTCCGGTGGTATGGACATGTCCGGGCGCGGAGAGGGGTTTCGTCCGGCGGCGCGAGGAGGAGGAGAGCTAGGGTTAGACCGGGATTTCGGGGGAGGCACACATATTTATAGGTAGAGGGAGCTAGGAGAGTCCAAATGAGGTGTGGTTTTCGGCCACGCGATCGTGATCGAACGACCGAGAGCATGGAGGGGAGTTAGATGGGTTTTGGGCCACTTTGGAAGGGGTGTTGGGCTGCAACAAAAGAGGCTTTTGCAGTTGCCCGGTTAACCGTTGGAGTATCAAACGACCTCCAAATGGCACGAAACTTGACAGGCGGTCTACCGGTGGTATACCAAGGCCGCTTGGCAAACCTCGGGCCATTCCGAGAAAGTTTAATACACACACATGAAAAGAGGCAAAAGGGGGACGCCGGGGAGCATAGGAGTGCCGGATTGCAAAACGGACAACGGGGAAAAAGCTCGGATGCATGAAACGAACATGTATGCAAAATGAAATGCACATGATGACATGATATGAAATGCATATGATGACATGACAAAGTGCAACACGCAAGCAAATGACATGGCAACAACGGCGAATAACTGGCAGACACCTGGCGCATCGGATCCGGGGCGTTACAACACTCCTCAACTAACAAGAGATCTCGTCCCGAGATCATAGGACCGAGACGGAAGGGAAAAGGGATGAGGTGAAACAAGGACTCAAGAGAAGAAGCAAAGAATCGAGAGCATTCGAGAAGAAGAGAGGAACGATGAGAATGACGAGAATCGAAAGCTCATGGAATCAGATCGACTATGAAACCACTCGTTCTAACCGGAGTGGTTAGAATGAGAAAAGGGACGAATAAGGCTGAAAGGATTTAGGCAGCACTCCGACTGAACATGGAAGGAATAGAACATGAGCTAGAGAGGATGGAATGATACTTGATGAACTCTTGAAGAATGAATTAAATCATGAAGAACCACCATGAAGAACTCCGATAAACAAAAAGGATGATGAGATAGAAATGAAGGATGAAAAGAATGAGATTAAGGCCCTGCGATGATTTAGATGGAGGTTCCGACGAAATGACCGAGGAAATATGAACTCCGGAAAAGAAAAGATGAAAACACTTGGAACTAGAATTTATTCATCAAGAACAAACTCCGAAGGAAGGGATTACTCACTCTGATGAAATAAGAATAAGATTTATTGTATGCTTATCCTTCATCAAATTAAATTGATGATAAGCAATGGATTTTGCATACTACTTATTCTTCTTGAAAAGGATTGAGAAGTGATATATCGCAAACTTGAGAAGGTCTTCATGAACCACCGGTAGGATTGGAAAGAATGAATGAATTAAAATGATAAACAAGGAAAAAGAATCTTGAACGAACCACCGTAAGAATTCAAAATGACTGATGAAAGAGAATGAAACACCGGGAAGAATTAGAAGAACAAATATGCTAGAGGGGATTCAGATGGAAAAGAACAAAGAGATCATGAGCTGATTAAAGAACACTTGAACGAAGCACCGGGATAAATAGAGAACAATAACTGGAATGATGGCCTCTAGTGAAATGAAAAGAAATCAACTCCTGAAATACTCCGGATGGTGAGACAAAAGGAATTTCCGACAGACGGATAATTCGAGAGGGTAACAAGAAGCTAAAATCACGAAACTTCGAGAGAACAGACAAGATTTAGAGGAAGAACTCTTCTTCAATCTTCAAATGACGACGAGAAACACCACCAAAATTACTGAGATACTCCGGAAGAATGAAAACGAAGAGGTTGAGCCAACAATGAAAATGATTTGAAATCTATCTTGGAAAAAGGCATGTGACTCTTGTGATCCATTCTTACATCACACTTGAAAAGAATTGAGAATAACTACGGGGGAATTAGAAGAGTCAGGTAAGATCCTGGGAAAGACCTGTGGGTTAGAGCCCACTAAAATAAAACACCATTGAAAAGGATTGTTGAACAGATAGATGATGCACCGGACAAATGAAATATTTGAATGAGGTGACAACTTCGAATTAATTTAAACATAGACAAATCTCCTGAGATATCTTGAACTCCGGAATGATTAACTGGCGAGAGGCGAACGAGCAGGGAAAACACTTGAGCCGAGAAAAAGAATATGATCAACCCGAAAAACTAGAATTAAGTGCACCGGAAAAGAAAGGGATGAAGAATGACGAACGAGACGAGAATTCACCGGTTGAGATAATTGAGGGAAGACTGAAGAGGCTCTGTGCGAATGAAATAGATGGTCGAAAGAGACTCAAACTCCGGGAAGAAGAGGGTGGGAGGGCGGGAAAAACAAAGGCAACTTGGACGGGGGAACCGACGAATATCTTGAAGAGGAAACACCGGTTGAAATCATTGAGGAAAGAAAGCAAAGGCTTCGCACGAGTAGGATGGATACTCGATTATGGACTCCGGTTCCGAGAGGAAGAAGGGTGGGCGAGTGGGAAAAACAAGGACAACTTCGGACAGGAAAACAACATCGATCGAAAAGAGCTGAGGATTGATCTTGGCAAAGATGAAGAGGCTCGAGTCGACTTGACGAGAAATGCACCGGATAAAAGAGCTGAGGAACAACGATCGAAAAACCAACTGCGTGAACCTAAAGAAAAATTTGAACGGGAAGAGGAGTAGTACAAAACACCTACGTCAAGATTCCTCACCAGAGCGATGAAGGGGCAGAGGAGTAAAAAGAATTCCTACTCTCCGATATAACTAGACTCCGAAAACAGTTTTCTTCTAGACTCAACAACGGCCAAACTACACGATCAATAAAGGGGGCTCCTAGGGTCGGTGTTTGGCTCTGATACCAACTTGTCACGCCCAATATACGACCCTATCCAAAAGGAACTCGAAGGTCCCACCAAGGATAGACCCGCATATTGAAACGCTTTTGCAAGGTGGATATCATTACATCAACATTACATAATAGATGGGGATACACACATAAGGCATACAATGCCACACGAATACAACATCATCATACAAGAACAACATCTGACTACGGATGAAACACAAACAGAAACTCAAACGACATCCACCACGCTAGCCCAGTGCCAACAACCGAACCTATCCCCGATCGAAGAAGAAGCGGAAGAAGAACTCCAAAACAAGCAAACATCGCTCTCGCGTCATGATCATCGTATAACTTGTACACCTGCAAATCGTTGTTGTAGTAATCTCGAGCCACGAGGACTCAGCAATCCCATTACCATGGGTATCAAGACTAGCAAAGCTTAATGGGAAAGGAAGGGGTAAAGTGGTGAGGTTGCGGCGGCTAAGCAAATATGGTGGCTAACATACGCAAATGAGAGCGAGAAGAGAAACAAAGGAACGGTCGTGAAGCTAGCAATGATCAAGAGGTGATCCTGAACTCCTACTTACGTCAAACATAACACAGAAACTGTGTTCACTTCCCGGACTCCGCCGAGAAGAGACCATCACGGCTACACACGCGGTTGATGCGTTTTAATTCGGATCTAGTGTCAAGTTATCTACAACCGGACATTAACAAATTCCCATCTGCCACATAACCGCGACACGGCTCTCAAAAGTTTAAACCTGCGGGGGTGTCCCAACTTAGCCCATGACAAGCTCTCGCGATCAACGAAGGAATAGACCTTCTCCGGAAGACCCGATCGGTCTCGGAATCCGGTTTACAAGACATTTCGACAATGGTAAAACAAGACCAGAAGACCTCCGGCGTCGACATCCCGATAGTAGCCGCACATATCTCGTCTCGAGCCACGACCGGATGAGCACTACGTACAACTAGAACCAGACCTTGAGTTTCCCCGAGGTGGCGCTGCAAGTGGCTCTAGTTTGGACCAACACTTAGACAAGCATTTGCCCGGGGGGGCTAAATAAAGATGACCCTCGAGAGAGCGACTCCCAAGGGAAAAAGTAGGTGGTGGTGAGGCAAATGGTAAAACCAAGGTTGGGCCTTCTTTGGACAAGTTTTATTCAAAGTGAACTGTCGGGGTCCCATAAATCACCCGACCGCGTTAGGAGCATAAAATCCGGGAACATAACACCGGTATGGCGGAAACTAGGCGGCAAGAGTGGAACAAAACACTGGCATAAGGCCGAGCCTTCCACCCTTTACCAAATATATAGATGCATTAATAATATAAGAGATATTGTGATATCCCAACCAAAAACCTGTCCACCATGGAGAAATCTTCAACTTCACCTGCAACTAGCAACGCTATAAGAGGGGCTGAGCAAAAGCGGTAACATAGCCAAACAACGGTTTGCATAGGAAAGGCGTCAAAGGTTAGAGGTTCATGGCAATATGGGATGGCTTGATAAACAGGTAATAGGTAGCGCAGCATAGCGATAGAACGAAGCAACTAGCATAGCAATAATAGTAGTGAGATCCGGGTAGCGGTCATCTTGCACGAAATCCCGCAAGGAAGAAGAACGAGTCCATGAAGAAGATGAAGCCACGAAGACGAACCAAGCGAGAGCGAACGAATCCTCACGATCGCAACAAAACGGGAACTATCGAGAAGAAGCACACAACATGGTAAACACACCACACATGAACAAGACATGATGCACAACAAGCATGATGCATGACAAAGCTACATGAAGCTACTCATGGCAAGAGATGATGCAAACAAGAACAACACATCACGGCAAGTTTAAATGAGGCCGGGAACAACATATAACAATTCCGGTAAGTCCTCATATGCAAATTTCGAAATTGGTCCAGATCTGAATAAACCTTATGTTCAAGTTGTTAAACAGCAAGTTAAGATGCACCAAGATGATCTACGAAATTCTAGTCAAGTTACATATAAAGTTCACTAGATTCGAGCTACGCCTAGAAGATATGAGCAAAACAAGTTAAACATGGCATTGATGCAAAATGCATACAAACATCAAGCAAACACCTCAAAACAAGGATGCAACATGATAATATGAAACTACATGCAAAATCAAGCAAGTTTCATATAGAGCACACTCAAAAGCGAACAGCGGTGCAACACATACACTCTATACAAGTCATAACAACAATCAGTCCAAAACAGCAACTAGGCATCTTACAAGCATCAAAACAACAAGCTACAGTACCCCAACATAATAACAAAAGGCATGAGCATGAAGTACAGGCAAAGCACAAGAAAACATGAACACTGAGCTATCTCCAGAAATCACTAGAACATGCTCCAAAACACATGGTAAGATGGCAAATAATAACAGTTTCAGACTTTGCAGAAATAACACCAGGTTGCAATGTTTAGAGCAAGCAAACAACATGTTACAGGAAGATATCATGGCAAACAAAGGCATGGCATGAATCTACTAATTGCATAGATCAAAAGTCCCTTACTGACCATGAGCCAAAAGGGCACGGAAAATATGATGGCACCCATGTAAACATGGCAAGTTATATTACAGATTCATACATGGCAGCAACAACAATAAGTAGGCATGTTGGTGAGCTTGAACCACTCACCACAGAGCATTACATGGCATGGCAAGGAAACCAACAGTAAGAAAACATGTTTATGAAGCTAAGCATGGCAATAGCAAGTTCATAGGGTGCATGGATCACTAGTAAACCATCATGGAAACATTGAACTTAATGTTAGCAGTGGACAAAGAACATCATCAAGCAACTTTGGAGCAAGATATGAACAATCTACAACAAGCTATAAATGCAACCAGGGCATGGATGGATAAGGCATAACATGTATATCAAAACATGTTTATAGAACATCTCCAGATTATGCATAGAATGATTAGTAGAAGCATGCTAACATAGCAACAAAATATACAGAATCATCGGAAAACAACAAACAAACAACTACCTCACTTAACAAGCTCGATTCACTCACCACAAGTCATTGCATGACAAGATAAGCATAGCATCATCAAGAAGGCATGTTTGTAAAACAAACCAAGTCAAGAACAAGTCCATAGCATGCAAGGATCAACTATAGCAACCTTGGCCAAATTGAATAACAAGTAAACAATCTGCCAGGAAACATTTTGAAGCAAAAGTAGAGCACTCAAATGACATGCTAGGCTACTCCATAATTGCAAACAAGGGCATGAATGGATAGGCAATAACCATATGTTCAAAACACCCGTACTGAAGTATCTCAAAATATGCATGGAATCTCTCTGTAGCATCAAGTTTATATGGCATCAAAATAACAGCAGAACAGGGACTAAAATCAGTAACATCACGAAGCCTAGTTTGCATGCTTGTGCTAGTCACCACATTGATCACAAAAATACATGGCATACACCCCTGGAAAGATGCCATGGCATAGATCAAAACACATGAAGACATCAACCTCATAGGATGCACACATCAATCATGGCAAAAATGATAAATGAGCAAGTTATAACAGTTTCAGCAGATTAACAGCAACATGCACTCTTCCAACAGCATTTCGGGCATTAATATGAACTCAAATGAAAATGATGCAATGGAATGAAATGAAGTACTCGTCGAGACGAACAATTTGACATATTACACGCACGAAACTGAGCTACGGATAAAGAGATACGGCATGATGAACATGGTATGATTATGTAATAATACAGGGACTTGGGCGTTTTCGGGGGTTAACCTCGTGGATCCGGATCCAGATCGGGGCGGCACGCGACCCGAGGCGGGCTGGGCTCACTAGAGACGAAGAGAGGAGGCGCGGGGGCGAGGGGCGAGCTCGCCGGAGCTCGCGGCCGGCGAGGCCGAGGTCCGTGGAGGCGGCAGCCAGTGAGGCGGCGCAGGCCCGGCCAGGCGGAGGAGGCCGGTGTGCTGGAGCCGGCGGCGGATAGGGCGCCCGGCGGAGAAGGCGGGCCTGCCGACGCAGGGAGGATGCACCGGGCGACTGGAGATCTTGGCGGGCGGCGGGGCTGTGGCAAGGCGGCGGAGAGGCGGGCGGGCGCTCAGCTGCTCGGGCCGGGCGGGCCGACGGCAGGCCGGGGCGGCAGCCATGTGGTGATCAGCGCCATGTGGCAGGCTGACCCATCTGGGCGCGGGCGGCGGGCGCGTCCGGCAGGCGCGACATGTCCGGCGCGGAGAGGGTTTAAATCGGCCGCGCGAGGAGGAGGAGAGCTAGGGTTAGACCGGGATTTCGGGGGAGGCACACATATTTATAGGTAGAGGGAGCTAGGAGAGTCCAAATGAGGTGCGGTTTTCAGCCACGCGATCATGATCGAACGACCGAGAGCATGGAGGGGAGTTAGATGGGTTTTGGGCCACTTTGGAAGGGGTGTTGGGCTGCAACAAAAGAGGCTTTTGCGGTTGCCCAGTTAACCGTTGGAGTATCAAACGACCTCCAAATGGCACGAAACTTGACAGGCGGTCTACCGGTGGTATACCAAGGCCGCTTGGCAAACCTCGGGCCATTCCGAGAAAGTTTAATACCCGCACATGAAAAGAGGCAAAAGGGGGACGCCGAGGAGCATAGGAGTGCCGAATTGCAAAACGGACAACGGGGAAAAAGCTCGGATGCATGAAACGAACATGTATGCAAAATGAAATGCACATGATGACATGATATGAAATGCATATGATGACATGGAAAAGTGCAACACGCAAGCAAATGATATGGCAACAGCGGCGAATAACTGGCAGACACCTGGCGCATCGGATCCGGGGCGTTAAAGTGTATTTCTTGATTCCCTTCCTAGGCTTTAACTGGTATGCAGACCAAACCTGGTACGTCCCCAAGGTCATATCATCAGCAACCTATGCATCATCAAAAGATATGGAAAGACTGTGTGTGAGGATATAGTTAGCAATGCATCAACAATTGGATATATGCTCATGCCATGCCTCTTGGGTGATCACACCCACATCCTCATCCTCCAAAGGATCACTATGGCCCTGACCCGAAGTGGGATCTGATGGTGTCGCCGACCTAGACCGTTCTGGTGATACATACTCGGGGTCACGGCAACCGAAAAGGTTTGATAGCCGCCTTAACTTTTGGCCCTGGCGCTGCAACATGTACAAGTGAATGAGACATCGAACGTAGCAAAACATGTTAAGTGCTAGTTTGAAGGAGATGTGAACCTTAATAAATGCTTGAAGTGCACCTTCCCCATTGCTTTTGCTAGCCGGGTTGTTTTCGGAATAGTCTTGGTCTCATCAGCTGCTTTCTTGATCTGGGCACGCTATGAACAGAAACGGTATTAACGTGTTAGGCAAGCGAAGATGAGAATAGTGCGAATGGAAAAGCAAAATGGGCAAATACCACAAAGTTTATCATTGGAGCTGAAGGGATCACTGAGTTGCCTTTCCTCACTAATGCGTTGTACTGGTGCTGGGCTAGCTCATAAAATACGGTCAGATCTTCCAAAATCTCCTCAGCATACGCCGGCTTGCATACCTCCACATGGGTACTTCCAAGAAACCATGTGAGATAGTTGTTGAACGTGATCGGGCAGTGCTCACGAAGCTGGGCTCATTTTCCAGCCCTAGCTTGCTCCACACTAAGCGCGAACTATACGACATACTTCCTGTGATGCTTGGCCCAATCCTTGATCTTCCGCTGCTTTTTCCTATCCAACCTGCAAGTTAGAAACAGAATATTACCACCATCGAAACCGCCGAGAAGCCGCTAAGTGCTCAAGGTTAATTATATCTTACCCATGTAGCACCTTGTCCGTGTCCTCCCACTCTGGCGGATGTGGCTAGAATAAACCAAACTGGCGGAACACCCGATGTGGCAGGTGAAGCTCAACCGCCCAGTTGCATATGAGTGGGCACCGCATATGCCACAGATCCCTATCCCTAGTGCACATCGGATTCAGCCTGAACTCTATAGGGTTACCAAAACTCTCTCCTTTTCCATTTGGCTCCCATTCCACCTACAAAATGGGATAGAATGCAAAATTGATATCGAGTTACGATAGAAGCATGATAATCACTTATGCAATGTCGATTCACCTGCTCAGGCGTGATCGCGTTCAGCTCGCTCTTGTAAAACTTGTACATAACCGACGGATCATCCGTCGTCTCATTTAACACATCCCAGTTGTAAGCCCAAGTGGGGAGCCGTAGTGGGTCGTTTTTGTCGTCCCAATCCTCGTACTTCACGGTCTTCTGTCGTCCAACCGGCAAACGCTCCCAGCTCCATATGGAAAGTGCGAGCATACAACCACCAATACCTCCAGATGGCCTACAACAGGCTTCGTCCAGCTGCACATAAAAGATAACATGATTGAATTAATAGCAAGATCGCATTGATAATGTAGCAATGAAGTGAAAAAGAAACAACTTCATACCTGTCTTTACAAGTAAGCCAGTGTCGCCGAACCCCAACTCCATTTGCTATCGAAGACGGTCAACGCCTTCAGCCACATCCATGGAGCATTCTTGCCTGTGCCATCAACAAACAGTCCTGGATATCACGTACCACATGTAGACATGAGCATATGTCTTGACCGTGACCTCATCAGCTTCCTCAGGGCAAGTACCAAAGTGCGATGTAATCCACGTGAAAGGAGCACCGACTGCGATTCTTTCCTTCTTCTTGTCTTCTGCTTCTGGTTCCCGCGGCTCCGGAGGAACCATACTGATAAGGGCATGCATCTGCGCGCGCCACCCATCAGAATCGGTGTTCATGTTGGTGAACGTAGTAATTTCAAAAATTTTCCTACGCACACGCAAGATCATGGTGATGCATAGCAACGAGAGGGGAGAGTGTTGTCTACGTACCCTCGTGAGACCCGGCGGAAGCGATCACGGCGTAGAGGAAGTAGTCGTCGCGTTCTCTCGCGATCCGACCGATCCCGACGCCGTTACTCCGGCGCCCCGAGTTCTTGACACACGTACAGCTCGATGGCGTCCCTCGTACTCGATCCAGCCGAGTGTCGAGGAGAGTTCCGTCGACCTGACGGCGTGGTGGCGATCTTGATGTTTCACCGCGCAGGCTTCGCTTAAGCTTGACGACAGTATGACCGAGGTGGAATATGGTGTAGGGGGCACCGCTGCGGCTAAGGAACGATCCGTAGATCAAACTTGTGTGTCCATGGGGTGCCCCCTGCCCCAGATATAAAGGAGGGAGGGAGGAGGAGGCCGGCCTAGGAGGAGGCGCCATAGGGAGTCCTACTCCCACCGAAGTAGGATTCCCCTTTCCTAGTCCAACTAGGGATCCTTCCATGTATTAGGAGTAGGAGACTAGGAAGGGAAGAGAGAAGGAAAGGAAGGAGGTGCGGCCCCTCCCCAGCCCATTCGGACTAGGGCAAGGGGGCGTCTTGGCCTGCCTAGGGCAGCCCTCTCTCTTTCCCGTATGGCCCATAAGGCCCAATACTTCTCCCGACGAATTCCGTAACTCTCCGGTACTCCGATAATTACCGAATGACTCGGAACCTTTCCGAACTCGAATATAGTCGTCCAATATATCGATCTTTACGTCTCGACCATTTCGAGACTCCTCGTCATGTCCCCGATCTCATCCGGGACTCCGAACTCCTTCGGTACATCAAAACTCATAAACTCATAATATAAATGTCATCGAAACCTTAAGTGTGCGGACCCTACGGTTCGAGAACAATGTAGACATGACCGAGACACGTCTCCGGTCAATAACCAATAGCGGGACCTGGATGCCCATATTGGTTCCTACATATTCTACGAAGATCTTTATCGGTCGGACCGCATAACAACATCGTTGTTCCCTTTGTCATCGGTATGTTACTTGCCCGAGATTCGATCGTCGGTATCCAATACCTAGTTCAATCTCGTTTCCGCAAAGTCTCTTTACTCGTTCGTAATACATCATCTCACAGCTAACTCATTAGTTGTAATGCTTGCAAGGCTTAAGTGATGTGTATTACGAGAGGGCCCAGAGATACCTCTCCGACAATCGGAGTGACAAAACCTAATCTCGAAATACGCCAACCCAACATCGCCTTTGGAGACACCTGTAGTACTCCTTTATAATCACCCGATTCGTTGTGACGTTTGGTAGCACCAAAGTGTTCCTCCGCAAACGGAGTTGCATAATCTCATAGTTACAGGAACATGTATAAGTCATGGATAAAAGCAAGAGCAACATACTAAGCGATCGTGTGCTAAACTAATGGAATGGGTCATGTCAATCGAGATCATTCTACTAATGATGTGACCTTGTTAATCAAATAACAACTCTTTGTTCATGGTTAGGAAACATAACCATCTTTGATTAACAAGCTAGTCAAGTAGAGGCATACTAGTGACACTCTGTTTGTCTATGTATTCACACATGTATTATGTTTCCTTAATACAATTCTAGCATGAATAATAAACATTTATCATGATATGAGGAAATATATAATAACTTTATTATTGCCTCTAGGGCATATTTCCTTCATCTCCCACTTGCACTAGAGTCAATAATCTAGTTCACATCACCATGTGATTGAACACCAATAATCATATCGTATATGATTAACACCCTTAGTTCACATCGTCATGTGACCAACACCCAAAGGGTTTACTAGAGTCGATAATATAGTTCACATCGCTATGTGATTAACACCCAAAGAGTACTAAGGTGTGATCATGTTTTGCTTGTGAGAGAATCTTAGTCAGCGGGTCTATCATATTGAGCCGTATTTATTTTGCAAATATTCTATGTCTACAATGCTCTTGCGGAGCTACTCTAGCTAATTGCTCCCACTTTCAATATGTATCTAGATCGAGACTTAGAGTCATCGGATCGGTGTCAAAACTTGCATCGGCGTAACCCTTTACGATGAACCTTTTGTCACTTCCATAATCGAGAAACATATCCTTATTCTACTAAGGATAATTTTGACCATTGTCTAGTGATCTACTCCTAGATCACTATTGTACTCCTTGCCAAACTTGGTGTAGGGTATACAATGATCTGGTACACAAGATGGCATACTTTATAGAACCTATGGCCAAGGCATAGGGAATGATTTTCATTTTCTTTCTATCTTCTGCCGTGGTCGGGTTTTGAGTCTTACTCAATTTCACACCTTGTAACACGTGCAAGAACTCTTTCTTTGATCGTTTCATTTTGAACTAGTTCAAAATCTTGTCATGGTATGTACTCATTGAAAAAACTTATCAAGCGTCTTGATCTATCTCTATAGATATTGATGCTCAATATGTAAGCAGCTTCACCGAGGTCTTCCTTGAAAAACTCCTTTCAAACACTCCTTTGTGCTTTACGAGAATAATTCTACATTATTTACGATCCACAATATGTCATACATATACTTATCGAAATCTTTGTAGTGCTCCCACTCACTTTCTTGTAAATACAGCTTCACCGCAAGTCTCAGATAAAACTATATGCTTTGATCAACTTATCAAAGCGTGTATTCCAACTCCGAGATGCTTGCACCACCATGGATGGATCATTTGAGTCGCATATTTTGTTAGCTCCTTTGGATCGATAAAACCTTCGGTTGCATCACATACAACTCTTCCTCCAAAACCCATTTAGGAATGCAGTTTTACATCCATTTGCCAAATTTCATAAATTGTGGCAATTGCTAACATGATTTGGACAGACTTAAGCATCGCTACTGATTGAGAAAATCTCATTGTAGTCAACACCTTGAACTTGTCAAAACCTTTCTGCGACAAGTCGAGCTTTGTAGATAGTAACACTACTATCAACGTCCGTTTTCCTCTTGAAGATCCATTTATACAATATGGCTTGCCGATCATCGAGCAACTCCACCAAAGTCCATACTTTGTTCTCATATATGGATCCCATCTCGATTTCATGGCCTCAAACCATTTCGCGGAATCTGGGCTCACCATCGCTTCTTCATAGTTCGCAAGTTCATCATGGTCTAGTAACATGTCTTCCGAGCAGGATTACCGTACTACTCGGTGCGGATCTCACTCTGGTTTACCTCTGAGGTTCGGTAGTAACTTGATCTGAAGTTACATGATCATCATCATTAGCTTCCTCACTAATTGGTGTAGTAGTCACAAGAACAGATTTACGTGATGAACTACTTTCAATAAGGGAGCAGTACAGCCACCTCATCAAGTTCTACTTTCCTCCCACTCACTTCTTTCGAGAGAAACTCCTTCTCTAGAAATGATCCATCTTAAGCAACGAATATCTTGCCTTCGGATCTGTGATAGAAGGTGTACCCAACAATTTCCTTTGGGTATTCTATGAAGACGCACTTCTCCGATTTGGGTTCGAGCTTATCAGGATGAAAACCTTTTTCACATAAGCATTGCAGCCCCAAACTTTAAGAAACGACAACTTTGGTTTCTTGCTAAACCACAGTTCATATAGTGTCGTCTCAACGGATTTAGATAGTGCCCTATGTTGGGGAACGTTGCAGAAAATTAAAATTTTTCCTACGGCTTCACCAAGATCCATCTATGAGTTCATCTAAGCAACGAGTAACAGGAGAGAGATGACATCTACATACCACTTGTAGATCGCGTGCGGAAGCTTGCAAGGTGATGATGGAGTCGTACTCGAGCGTGATTCAGATCACCGATGCCAAGTCTTTGAGCGGACAGCACCTCCGCGTTCAACACACGTGCACGGACGATCGGCGTCTCCTCCTTCTTGATCCAGCAAGGGGAAGGAGAGGTTGAGGAAGACAGCTCCACCGGCAAAGACGACGGCGTGATGATGGTGGAGAAGCAGTACTCCGACAGGGCTTCGCCAAGCTCTACGGAGGAGGAGATGTGTTGGGGAGGGGAGGGGCTGCGCCTTGGGTGTTGTGTCCAGCAGCCCCCTCCCTCCCCCCCTTTATATAGGCCCCCAGGGGGGTGGCCGGCCCCTTGTAGATCCAATCTACAAGGGGGGGCGGCGGCCAAGGGGGTGGAGTGCCCCCCAAGCCGGTGGGGCCCCACCCCTAGGGTTTCAACCCTAGGCGCGAGGTGGGCCTAGGGGCGCACCAGCCCCTGTGGGCTGGTTCCTTCCCCTCGGCCCATGGGGCCCTCTGGGATAGGTGGCCCCACCGGTGGACCCGGGACCCTTCCGGTGGTCCCAGATTTTGCTTGAGAAACCCAAACTTTCCGATGGCGAAACACCACTTCCTATATATCATTCTTTACCTCCGGACCCTTCCTAACTCCTCGTGACGTCCGGGATCTCATCCGGACTCGAACAACATTCGTGGTCACATACTTGACTTCCTGCAAACCCTAAGCGTCACCGAACCTTAAGTGTGTAGACCCTACGGGTTCGGAGACACGCAGACATGACCGAGACGACTCTCGGGCAATAACCAACAATGGGTCTGATATCCATGTTGGCTCCCACATGCTCCTCGATGATTTCATCGGTTGAACCACGATGTCGAGGATTCGATCAAACCACATGATGCAATTCCCTTTGTCAATCGATGCGTTACTTGCGAGACCCGATCGTCGGTATCCCAATACCTTGTTCGGTCTCGTTACGGCAAGTCACTTTACTCGCATCAGTAATGCATGATCCGTGGCCAACACCTTGGTCACATTGAGCTCATTATGATGATGCATTACCGAGTGGGCCCAAGAGATACCTCTCCGTCATACGGAGTGACAAATCGATCTCGATCCATGTCAACCCAATGAGATACTTTCGGAGATACCGTAATGCACCTTTATAGTCACCCGATTCGTTGTGACGTTTGATACACCAAAGGCACTCCTACGGTAACCGGAGTTACACGATCTCATGGTCGAAGGAATAGATACTTGACATTGGCAAAGCTTCTAGCAAGCGAACTATCCGATCTTATATGCCATGCTTATGATTGGGTCTTGTCCATCACATCATTCTCCTAATGATGTGATCCGTTATCAACGACATCCAATGTCCATAGTCGAAAACCATGACTATCTATTGATCTCAACGAGCTAGTCAACTAGAGGCTCACTAGGGACTCATTGGGTCTAAGTGTTCACACGTGTATTACGATTTCCGGATAATACATTTATAGCATGAACAAAAGACAATTATCATGAACATTGAAATATAATAATCCTTTATTATTGCCTCTAGGGCATATTTCCAACATCTCCCACTTGCACTAGAGTCACCAATCTAGTTACATTGTGATGAATCGAACACCCATAGAGTTCGGTGTTGATCATGTTTTGCACGCGAGAGAGGTTTAGTCAGCGGATCTGCGACATTCAGATCCGTGTGCACTTTGCAAATCTCTATGTCTCCATCTTGAACATTTTCACGGATGGAGTTGAAGCGACGCTTGATGTGCTGGTCTTCTTGTGAAACACAGGCTCCTTGGCAAGGGCAATAGCTCCAGTGTTGTCACGAAGAGTTTGATCGGCCCGACGCATTGGGTATGACTCCTAGGTCGGTGATGAACTCCTTCACCCAAATCGCTTCATCGCGCCTCCGAGGCTGCCATGTACTCCGCTTCACACGTAGATCCCGCCACGGCGCTTCGCTTGCGGCACTACGACTCTTGCTCCACCATTCAACATATACACGTATCCGGTTTGTGACTTAGAGTCATCGGATCTGAGTCGAAGCTAGCGTCGGCGTAACCCTTCTGACGAGCTCTTCGTCTCCTCCATAAGCGAAACATGTCCTTTGTCCTTTTCGGTGCTTCAGATATTCTTGACCGCTGTCCGGTGTTCCTTGCGGGGTTACTTTGGTATCTTGCAACCAAACTTACGGCAAGGTTTACATCGGTCAGTACACAAGATGGCATACATAATAGATCCTATGGCTGAAGCATAGGGATGACACTCATCTCTTTTATATCTTTTGCATGGTCGGTGGTCGAGTGAGCTCAATCTCACACCTTGTAACATAGGCAAGAACCCTTCTTGGACTGATCCATTTTGAACCTCTTCAAAATCTTATCAAGGTATGTGCTTTGTGAAAGACCTATGAGGCGTCTCGATCTATCCCTATAGATCTTGATGCCTAATATATAAGCAGCTTCTCCAAGGTCCTTCATTGAAAACACTTGTTCAAGTAGGCCTTAATGTTGTCCAGAGTGTCGTATCATTTCCCATCAAGAGTATGTCATCTACATATAATAGGAGAAATGCTACGAGCTCCCACTCACTTTCTTGTAAACGCAGCTTCTCCATAAGTCTCATATAACCCAAACGCTTTGATCATCTCATCAAAGCGAATGTTCCAACTCCGAGATGCTTGCACCAGTCCATAAATGGATCATTGGAGCTTGCATACTTTGTTAGCGTTCGAGGATCGACAAAACCTTCCGCTGCATCATATCTGCTCTTCCTTAAGATGTCCATTAAGGAATGCCGTTTTGACGTCCATCGCCATATCTCATAATCATAGTATGCGGCAATTGCTAACATGATTCGGACGGACTTAAGCTTCGCTACGGAGAGAATGTCTCGTCAGTAGTCAATCCCTTGAACTTGTCGATAACCCTTAGCGACAAGTCGAGCTTTATAGATGGTGACATTACCATCCGCGTCCGTCTTCTTCTTAAAAATCCATTTATTTTCTATCGCTCGCCGATCATCGGCAAGTCTGTCAAAGTCCATACTTTGTTTTCATACATGGATTCTATCTCGGTTTCATGGCCTCAAGCCATTTGTTGGAATCCGGGCCCGCCATTGCTTCTTCATAGTTCGAAGGTTCATTGTTGTCTAGCAACATGATTTCCATGACAGGTTGCTGTACCACTGCAGTGCGGAACGTGTCCTCGTGGACCTTCAAGTTCAAGAGTAACTTGATCCGAAGTACCTTGATCATCATCAACGTTTTCCTCTTGGTTGGTGTGGGCATTACAGAACGGTTTCTGCACTACATCACTTTCCGTTCGAGAGGTAGTACTTCATCGAGTTCCACTTTCCTCCCACTTACTTCTTTCGAGAGAAACTCTTTCTAGAAAGCATCCGTTCTTAGCAACAAAGATCTTGCCTTCGGATCTTAAGTAGAAGGTATACCCGACGCTTTCCTTAGGGTATCCTATGAATACGCATTTTCCGACTTGGGTTCGAGCTTTTCAGGTTGAAGTTTCTTGACATAAGCATCGCATCCCCAAACTTTTAGAAACGATACTTAGGTTTCTTCCCAAACCATAATTCATACGGTGTCGTCTCAACGGATTTAGACGGTGCCCTATTTAAAGTGAATGTAGCTGTCTCTAGAGCGTATCCCCAAAATGATAGCGGTAAATCGGTAAGAGACATCATAGACCGCACCATATCCAATAGAGTGCGATTCGACGTTCGGACACACCGTTTACCGAGGTGTTCCAGTAGGCGTGAGTTGTGAAACGATTCCACATTTCCTTAAGTGTGTACCAAATTCGTGACTTAAGTATTCTCCTCCACGATCGATCGTAGGAACTTTATCTTTCGGTCACGTTGATTCTCTACCTCACTCTGAAATTCCTTGAACTTTTCAAAGGTCTCGGACTTGTGTTTCATTAAGTAGACATACCCATATCTACTCAAGTCATCAAGGAGAGTGAGAACATAACGATATCCTCCATGAGCCTCAACGCTCATTGGACCGCACACATCGGTATGTATGATTTCCAACAAGTTGGTTGCTCGCTCCATTGTTCCGAGAACGGAGTCTTGGTCATTTTGCCTAAGAGGCAAGGTTCGCATGTGTCAAACGATTCATAATCAAGAGACTCTAAAGTCCATCGGCATGGAGCTTCTTCATGCGCTTGACACCAATGTGACCAAGGCGGCGATGCCACAAGTATGTGGGACTATCGTTATCAACTTTACATCTTTTGCATCCACACTATGAACATGTGTAATATTACGCTCGAGATTCATTAAGAATAAACCATTGACCATCTGAGCATGACCATAAAACATATCTCTCATATAAATCGAACAACCATTATTCTCGACTTAAATGAGTAGCCATCTCAGATCAAACGAGATCCAGATACAATGTTCATGCTCAAACTTGGCACTAAATAACAATTATTGAGGTTTAAAACTAATCCCGTAGGTAAATGTAGAGGCAGCGTGCGACGGCGATCACATCGACTCGAACCATTCCCGACGCCAAGATCGTCACCTCGCCCTTTGCCGGTCTCCGTTTATTCCGCAGCTCTGCTGTGAGTTACATATGTGAGCAACGGCACCGTATCAAATACCGGGAGTTACTACGAGTCTCGGTAAGGTACACATCAATTACATGTATATCAAATATACCTTTGGTGTTGCGGCCTTCTTATCCGCTAAGTATTTGGGGCGCCCGCTTCGGTGCCCTTCCCTTGCAATAAAAGCACTCGGTCTCGTGCTTGGGTCCATTCTTTGACTTCTTCCGAAGCGGCTTACGGCGCGGCAACATCTTTGCCGTCCTTCTTGAAGTTCTTCTTACCCTTGCCCTTCTTGAACTTAGTGGTCTTATTGACCATCAACACTTGATGTTCTTTCTTGATTTCAGCCTCTGCTGACTTCAAAGATCGAGAACACTTCAGAATGGTCTTTACCATCCCCGCATGTTGTAGTTCATCACAAAGCTCTTGTAGCTTGGTGGGAGCGATCGGAGGATTCTGTCGATGACCGCCTCATCCGGAGGTTAATGTTCAACTGGGTCATACGAAGGCAACCTGGACATCTTCGGATGTGCTCATTGATGTAACTGTTCTCCTCCATCTTACAATCTGTAGAACTTGTCGGAGACATCATATCTCTCGACCGGGCATGAGCTTGGAAAACTAGTTTCAGCTCTTGAACATCTCATATGCTCCGTGATGCTCAAAACGCTTTTGGAGCCCCGGTTCTAAGTCAGAGAGCATGCCGCCTTGAACGAGGGAGTAATCATCGCCAGCGAGTTTGCCAAGCGTTCATAACGTCTGGGTTCTTCGGGCGGAGCGGCACCTAGCGGTCCTTCTAGGACATATTGTTTCTGGCAGCTATGAGGATGATCCTCGTGTTAGGACCCGATCCGTATAGTTCTTGCCATCATCTTTCACTTGGTTTTCTAGGAGCGTTGAAGTTCATGTTGACATTAGCGTTGGCCATTGATCTACAAGACATATTTGCAAAGGTTTTAGACTAAGTTCATGATAATAAAGTTCTTAATCAAAATTATGAACTCCCACTTAGATTAGACATCCTCTAGTCATCTAAGTGTTACACGATCCGAGTCGACTAGCCCGTGTCCGATCATCACGTGAGACGGACTAGCCATCGTCGGTGAACATCTTCATGTTGATCGTATCTTCCATACGACTCGTGTTCGACCTTTCGGTCTCCGTGTTCCGAGGCCATGTCCGCACATGCTAGGCTCGTCAAGTTAACCCTAAGTGTTTTCATTGTGTAAAACTGTCTTACACCCGTTGTATGTGAGCGTAAGGATCCATCACACCCGATCATCACGTGGTGCTTAGAAACGACGAACTGTAGCAACGGTGCACGCTTAGGGAGAACACTTCTTGAAATTTTATAAGGGATCATCTTATTTACTACCGTCGTCCTAAGTAAACAAGATGCATAAACATAATAAACATCACATGCAATTATATAGTTGTGACATGATATGGCCAATATCATCAAGCTCCATTGATCTCCATCTTGGGGCTCCATGATCATCTTGTCACCGGCTTGACACCATGATCTCCATCATCATGATCTCCATCATCGTGTCTTCATGAAGTTGTCACGCTAACGACTACTTCTACTTCTATGACTAACGCGTTTAGTAATGAAGTAAAGTAGTTTACATGGCGTTCTTCAATGACACGCAGGTCATACAAAAATAAAGACAACTCCTATGGCTCCTGCGGTTGTCATACTCATCGACATGCAAGTCGTGAATCCTATTACAAGAACATGATCTCATACATCACAATTCATCATTCATCACAACTTCTGGCCATATCACATCACATGATCAATCGCTGCAAAAACAAGTTAGACGTTCTCTAGTTGTTGTTGCATCTTTTACGTGGCTGCGATTGGGTTCTAGCAAGAACGTTTTCTTACCTACGAATCACCACAACGTGATTTTGTCAACTTCTATTTACCCTTCATAAGGGCCTTGTTCATCGAATCCGCTCCAACTAAAGTGGGAGAGCAGACACCGCCACCACCTTATGCAACTAGTGCATGTCGATCGGTGGAACCGGTCTCACGTAAGCGTCGTGTAAGGTTGGTCCGGCCGCTTCATCCCACAATGCCGTTGAGCAAGAAAAGACTAGTAGAGGCAAGTAAGATGACAAGATCAACGCCCACAACAAATTTGTGTTCTACTCGTGCATTAGAGAACTACGATAGACCTAGCTCGATACCATTTGTTGGGGAACGCTTGCGAAAAATTAAAATTTTTCCTACGGCTTCACCAAGATCCATCTATGAGTTCATCTAAGCAACGAGTAACGGAGAGAGATGACATCTACATACCACTTGTAGATCGCGTGCGAAGCTTGCAAGGTGATGATGGAGTCGTACTCGAACGTGATTCAGATCACCGATGCCAAGTCTTTGAACGGACAGCACCTCCGCGTTCAACACACGCACGTGCGGAGCGATCGACGTCTCCTCCTTCTTGATCCAGCAAGGGGAAGGAGAGGTTGAGGAAGACAGCTCCACCGCAAAGACGACGGCGTGATGATGGTGGAGAAGCGATCTCGGCTGTGGCTTCGCCAAGTTCTACGGAGGAGGAGATGTGTTGGGAGGGAGGGCTGCGCCTTGGGTGTTGTGTCCAGCAGCCCCCTCCCTCCCCCCTTATATAGGCCCCGTGGTGGCGGCCCTTGTAGATCCAATCTACAAGGGGGCGGCGGCGAGGGGTGGAGTGCCCTGCCAGCCGGGCGCGCCCACCCCTAGGGTTTCAACCCTAGGCGCGAGGGTGGGCCTAGGGGCGCACCAGCCCCTGTGGGCTGGTTCCTTCCCCTCGGCCCATGGGGCCCTCCGGATAGGTGGCCCCACCGGTGGACCTCGGACCCTTCCTGGTCCCAGATTTTGCTTCAGAACCCCGAAACTTTCCGATGGCGAAACACCACTTCCTATATATCATTCTTTACCTCCGGACCCTTCCTAACTCCTCGTGACGTCCGGGATCTCATCCGGACTCAACAACATTCGGTGGTCACATACTTGACTTCCTACAAACCCTAGCGCCACCGAACCTTAAGTGTAGACCCTACGGGTTCGGAGACACGCAGACATGACCGAGACGACTCTCGGGCAATAACCAACAGCGGGTCCGGATATCCATGTTGGCTCCCACATGCTCCTCGATGATTTCATCGGTTGAACCACGATGTCGAGGATTCGATCAAACCACGTATGCAATTCCTTTGTCAATCGATGCGTTACTTGCCCGAGACCCGATCGTCGGTATCCCAATACCTTGTTCGGTCTCGTTACCTGGCAAGTCACTTTACTCGTACCGTAATGCATGATCCCGTGGCCAACACCTTGGTCACATTGAGCTCATTATGATGATGCATTACCGAGTGGGCCCAAGAGATACCTCTCCGTCATACGGAGTGACAAATCGATCTCGATCCATGTCAACCCAACAGATACTTTCGGAGATACCGTAATGCACCTTTATAGTCACCCGATTCGCCAGACGTTTGATACACCCAAGGCACTCCTACGGTAACCGGGAGTTACACGATCTCATGGTCGAAGGAATAGATACTTGACATTGGCAAAGCTTCTAGCAAACGAACTATCCGATCTTATATGCCATGCTTATGATTGGGTCTTGTCCATCACATCATTCTCCTAATGATGTGATCCCGTTATCAACGACATCCAATGTCCATAGTCAGGAAACCATGACTATCTATTGATCACAACGAGCTAGTCAACTAGAGGCTCACTAGGGACTCATTGGGTCTAAGTGTTCACACGTGTATTACGATTTCCGGATAATACATTTATAGCATGAACAAAAGACAATTATCATGAACATTGAAATATAATAATCCTTTATTATTGCCTCT
Organism: Aegilops speltoides; assembly: GCA_021437245.1. Taxonomy (NCBI): domain Eukaryota; kingdom Viridiplantae; phylum Streptophyta; class Magnoliopsida; order Poales; family Poaceae; genus Aegilops; species Aegilops speltoides. Next base: position 166,613,664 of record CM038144.1, read on the forward strand.
AGGGCATATTTCCAACACCCTATTTAACGTGAATGTAGCTGTCTCTAATGCATGATCCCAAAAACGATATTGGTAAATCGGTAAGAAACATACTATATCCAATAAGGTGCGGTTACGATGTTTGGACACACCATAACATTGTGGTGTTCCAGGTGGCGTGAGCTGTGAAACTATTCCACATTGTTTTAATTGAAGACCAAACTCGTAACTCAAATATTCATCTCCACGATCAGATCGCAGAAACTTTATTTTCTTGTTACGATGATTTTCTACTTCACTCAAAATTCTTTGAACATTTCAACTATTTCGGACTTATGTTTCATCAAGTAGATATACCCATATCTCTCAAATCATCTTGTGAAGGTTAGAAAATAACGATACTTGCCACGAGCATCAACACTCATTGGATCGCATACATCGGTATGTATTATTTCCAATAAGTCAAGAGCTTGTTCCATTGTTCCGAGAACGGAGTTTTAGTCATCTTGCCCAAAAGGCACGGTTCGCAAGCATCAAGTGATTCATAATCAAGTGATTCCAAAATCCCATCAAGATGGAGTTTCTTCATGCGCTTTACACCAATATGACCTAAACGGCAAGTACCACAAATAAGTTGCACTATCATTATTAACTTTGCATCTTTTGGTTTCAATATTATGAATATGTGTATCACTACGATCGAGATCCAATGAACCATTTTCATTGGGTGTGTAACCATATAAGGTTTTATTCATGTAAATGTAATAACAGTTTATTCTCTTACTTAAATGAATAACCGTATTGCAAAAACACGATCGAGATCATATTCATGCTCAACGCAAACACCAAATAACATTTATTTAGGTTCAACACTAATCCCGAAAGTATAGGGAGTGTGCGATGATGATCATATCAATCTTGAAACTCCTTTCAACACACATCGTCACTTCACCCTTGACTAGTTTCATTTATTCGCAACTCCGTTTGAAGTTACTACTCTTAGCAACCGAACCAATTACCAAATACCGAGGGGTTGCTATAAACACTAGTAAAGTATACATCAATAACATGTATATCAAATATACCTTTGTTTATTTTGCCATCCTTCTTATCCGCCAAATACTTGGGGTAGTTCGCTTTCAAGAATCAGTCCCTTTGCAAGAGAAGCACTTAGTCTCGTGCTTAGGTCCGACTTGGGCTTCTTCACTTGAGCAAAGAACTTGCTTGCCGCTTCTTCTTGAAGTTCCTTTCTATTCCTTTGCCCTTTTCTTGAAACTAGTGGTCTTGTTAACCATCAACACTTGATGTTCTTTCTTGATTTCTACCTTCATCAATTTCATCATCATGAAAAACTCGGGAATCATTTTCATCATCCCTTGCATACTTTAGTTCATCACGAAGTTCTACTAACTTGGTGATGGTGACTAGAGAATTCATCAATCACTATCTTATCTCGAAGATTAACTCCCACTTGATTCAGCGATTGTAGTACCTGCACAATCGAGCACTTGCTCACTAGTTGAGCGATTCTCCTCCATCTTTTAGCTATAGAACTTGTTGAAGATTTCATATCTCTCAACTCGGTATTTGCTTGAAATATTAACTTCATTCTGGAACATCTCATATGGTCCATGATGTTCAAAACATCTTTGAAGTCCCGATTCTAAGTCATTAAGCATGGTGCACTTAAACTATCAAGTAGTCATCATATTGAGCTAGCCAAACGCTCATAACGTTTGCATCCGCTCTGCAATAGGTTTGTCACCTAGCGGTGCATTAAGGACATAATTCTTACAGGCAAAGAATGAGGATAAACCTCCGATCACGGATCGAATCCGCATCATTGCTACTAACATTTTTCAACACAATTTTCTAGGAACATATCAAAAACAAACATATGAAAGCAACAACGCGAGCTATTGATCTACAAGATAATTTGCAAAATACTACCAGGACTAAGTTCATGATAAATTTAAGTTCAATTAATCATATTACATAAGAACTCCCACTTAGACAGACATCTCTCTAGTCATCTAAGTGATCACGCGATCCAAATCAACTAAACCATAACCGATCATCACGTGAGATGGAGTAGTTTTCAATGGTGAACATCTTATGTTGATCATATCTACTATATGATTCACGCCGACCTTTCGGTCTCCGTGTTCCGAGGCCATATCTGCATATGCTAGGCTCGTCAAGTTTAACTTTGAGTATTCCGCGTGTGCAAAACTGTCTTGCACCCGTTGTAGATGGACGTAGAGCTTATCACACCCGATCATCACGTGGTGTCTGGGCACGACGAACTTTGGCAACGGTGCATACTCAGGGAGAACACTTCTTGATAATTTAGTGAGAGATCATCTTATAATGCTACCGTCAATCAAAGCAAGATAAGATGCATAAAAGATAAACATCACATGCAAATCAATATAAGTGATATGATATGGTCATCATCATCTTGTGCTTCGTGATCTCCATCTCTGCAGCACCATCATGATCACCATCGTCACCGGCGCGACACCTTGATCTCCATCGTAGCATCGTTGTCGTCTCGCCAATCTTATGCTTCTACGACTATCGCTACCGCTTAGTGATAAAGTAAAGCATTACGTATGCGATTGCATTTCATACAATAAAGCGACAACCATATGGCTCTCGCCAATTGCCGATAACTTCGGTTACAAAACATGATCATCTCATACAATAAAATATAGCATCACGTCTTGACCATATCACATCACAACATGCCCTGCAAAAACAAGTTAGACGTCCTCTATTTTGTTGTTGCAAATTTTACGTGGCTGCTACGGGCTTAAGCAAGAACCGGTCTCACCTCGCATCAAAACCACAACGATACTTCGTCAAATAGACTCGTTTAACCTTCTCAAGGACCGGCGTAGCCACACTCAGTTCAACTAAAGTGAGAGAGACAGACACCCGCCAATCACCTTTAAGCAACGAGTGCTCGTGGCGGTGAAACCAGTCTCGCGTAAGCGTCTGCGTAATGTCGGTCCGGGCCGCTTCATCTCACAATACCGCTGAACCAAAGTATGACATCTTTGGTAGGTAGTATGACTTGTATCGCCCACAACTCACTTGTGTTCTACTCGTGCAAAACATCAAACCATAAAACCTAGGCTCGGATGCCACCGTTGGCGAACGTAGTAATTTCAAAAATTTCCTCGCACACGCAAGATCATGGTGATGCATAGCAACGAGAGGGAGAGTGTTGTCTACGCACCCTCGTGAGACCCGGCGAAGCGATCACGGCGTAGAGGAAGTAGTCGACGCTCTCCTCGCGATCCGACCGATCCCGACGCCAGCACTCGGCGCCCCGAGTTCTTGACACACGTCTAGCTCGATGACGTCCCTCGTACTCCGATCCAGCCGAGTGTCGAGGGAGAGTTCCACAAGACGACGGCGTGGTGACGATCTTGATGTTTCACCGGCCAGCAGGCTTCGCCTAAGCTTCGCTGACAGTATGACCGAGGTGGAATATGGTGTAGTAGGGGGCACCGACACGGCTAAGGAACGATCCGTAGATCAAACTTGTGTGTCCATGGGGTGCCCCCGCCTCGTATATAAAGGAGGGAGGGAGGAGGAGGCCGGCCTAGGAGGCGGCGCCATAGGGAGTCCTACTCCCACCGGAGTAGGATTCCCCTTCCTAGTCCAACTAGGGATCCTTCCATGTATTAGGAGTAGGAGACTAGGAAGGGAAGAGAGAAGGAAAGGAAGGAGGGTGCGGCCCCCCAGCCCAATTCGGACTAGGGCAAGGGGCAGCTGCCTGCCTAGGGCAGCCCTCTCTCTTTCCCGTATGGCCCATAAGGCCCAATACTTCTCCCGGCGAATTCCGTAACTCTCCCAGACTCTCGATAATTACCGAATGACTCGAACCTTTCCGAACTCCGAATATAGTCGTCCAATATATCGATCTTTACGTCTCGACCATTTCGAGACTCCTCGTCATGTCCCCGATCTCATCCGGGACTCCGAACTCCTTCGGTACATCAAAACTCATAAACTCATAATATAAATGTCATCGAAACCTTAAGTGTGCGGACCCTACGGTTCGAGAACAATGTAGACATGACCGAGACACGTCTCCGGTCAATAACCAATAGTGGGACCTGGATGCCCATATTGGTTCCTACATATTTTACGAAGATCTTTATCGGTCGACCGCATAACAACATACGTTGTTCCTTTGTCATCGGTATGTTACTTGCCCGAGATTCGATCGTCGGTATCCAATACCTAGTTCAATCTCGCTTCCGCAAGTCTCTTTACTCGTTCCGTAATACATCATCTCACAGCCTAACTCATTAGTTGTAATGCTTGCAAGGCTTAAGTGATGTGTATTACCGAGAGGGCCCAGAGATACCTCTCCGACAATCGGAGTGACAAAACCTAATCTCAAATACGCCAACCCAACATCCGCCTTTGGAGACACCTGTAGTACTCCTTTATAATCACCCGATTCACGTTGTGACGTTTGGTAGCACCAAAGTGTTCCTCCGCAAACGGAGTTGCATAATCTCATAGTTACAGGAACATGTATAAGTCATGGATAAAAGCAGTAGCAACATACTAAACGATCGTGTGCTAAGCTAATGGAATGAGTCATGTCAATCAGATCATTCTACTAAACAACTCTTTGTTCATGGTTAGGAAACATAACCATCTTTGATTAACAAGCTAGTCAAGTAGAGGCATACTAGTGACACTCTGTTTGTCTATGTATTCACACATGTATTATGTTTCCGGTTAATACAATTCTAGCATGAATAATAAACATTTATCATGATATGAGGAAATATATAATAACTTTATTATTGCCTCTAGGGCATATTTCCTTCAGTTCATACATAGAGGATTCCCATCGATAGGAAGATCGGTGATCATAGTCATATCCTGGAGCGTCACGGTCATCTCCCCGATCCGAGATGGAAACTATGTGTCTCCGGCCTCCAATGATCAATAAGCGCGGTGAGTGCTGCAACATTGTTGGGTGGCGTCGACCGGCTGACCAACTGGATGAAAGGGAGAAGTCCTATCTCCCTTACATATGGTGTGTACCGCTCATCATAGCGCATCCACCCAAGGATGACCCCGTGAGACCGAAGCTTCAGAGGTGCAAGCTCCTACAAACAAACAAACAAATCATTACATATGGGGCATTTGTGTTTGAAATAAACATGAAATTCATAAAACCGGCAACTTTCATTATTATCCGCTGCTCCACCGACATAGCGTACGACCGGTGTTGTTTGTCCCAGTGATCATCGAGAAGCTAAACCATCCTAACAATTTGATTTTTTTTGTCAACACAATTATCTTTTGAATACAAATAAACTAAAGTACGCCTACTAGATGCAAAATTCAAAGTATATGTATCCAAAGCATTCTTTTCAATACAAATATAATTTCAACACAAATAAACTAAACTAGGCCTACTTCATGCAAGATTTAATACAAAACTCTTTTCCATATAAAATAACATGTCAACCTATGTATCCAAACCATATCTTTTTAATAAAATATACTAAACTAGGGTTGCTAAATTAGGTACATGCAAGATTATAATACATGCAACATTCAAATCTAATCAAATCAAACAAGGGTACCTCAAAATCTTCAAAATAACATACATTGTATGGATAGAAAGAAGGGAATCAGAGGAGGGTACCTTCTAGGATGGATTGGTGAAGGCATCCACGGACCAAATCGTCAGATCTGATGGATTTCGGAGAAGGGATTGAGAGGGGGAGTGGAGAGGGCACCGCCGCCTTTTCTCGCTCGCTCAGAATCGCCGCAATGGGCGGGGTGGGAGAGGTAGGCCGCATGGCCGGATCTAAATCACAGTCAGGCCTGGCCGACGGCCAGACGCGCACATTACATGTGCGGCGCTTAGCTCAGAAAGGCCAGATCGCTGGGTGCGGGGCCTGTGGCTGCCACATTGATCGGCGTCAACGCCCCATGCTAAGCGTTGACGGTAGGGTCTTGCCGCCAGCGTGGCGGCCTACACAAAAGGGTCAGGGACGTGTTCACGGGTAGTTCATTCTGTGAATTGATTTCATCCCAAGGTTAAAATTGTCAAATTTGCCGGAAATCGGCGTATATAGAAAAAGAAGAGAGACTAGAATGACTTGCGAGCAGCCGATCAGATCTCCACCATCGTCGTCGTCTCCCTCCCAATGTCATCTCCATAACTCTCGCACGCGCGCACACCCGTCTGGCTCCCCCTCGCCAACACCCAATCCCATCCCATCGCGCAGGCAGGCAGGCAGGCAGGCCGCCGACCGCCACCGCGCGCGAGATCGGACGCCTCCACCACGACCCCCCGGCTCCGCAGCCGGAGGCGGCGGCCGGTGCGTGTTTGGCAGGTAGGCTCGCCTGGGCGCTATGAGCGGGCACGACTCCAAGTACTTCTCCACCACCAAAAAGGGGGAGATCCCCGAGCTCAAGGAGGAGCTCAACTCCCAGTACAAGGTCACCCTCCTTTCCTCGCCGTCTCTCCCGTGTCTATCTTCTTGTGTGATTTGCTGTGCCCGAGGATCGATTGGCCTGGATCCAGATCTGGCAGGGGTGTTGGGTGCCCACGCGCGGGCGGTTTGAGATCTGCGAGTTTTGGTTGGTATCCCACGTGATTAGGTTCTGTTCCGAGGATTGGAATTTGCGGCAGAGTGACGATCTCGGGGTCATTTTCTTCAACAAAATGTACTTAAATATGCCGAATTCAGTTCAGACGGATTTGAGTTTGAATTGCTTTGGAGCGAGATGAATGCACTGAGTTCTGATCCATTTCGGGGCTTTTCAGTGAAAGCAAGATTAAATCGAATATAGTGACTGCTCGATGTCTGGTTAGCCAAGCTCTCGAGGGTAAATGAATACGTTTTGAATAAGGTAGAAATTTTGGAGTTTATGTGCGGGGCCGTGCATTACTTCCATCTAGTTTATTTTTTATCTCCATGGCTCCAGATATGCATCAATATGCATTGGTGTAGCTGTAGAAATGGCACTTCGCTGCTGATAAAAAGGTGTTTATGCTTTATATTTATCTATGCCATCTTTGTGGTTTTCCGCACACGGTTAAAACAGCAAGGTACTCCCTCCGTAAAGAAATACGTTAGTGATCTAAACACTCATCTTAGGCTCTATCACTTCTCCATGTTTTGCAAGCAAGACAAGCTACATCATTTTGATTTGGTGGTCTAGTGGTTTTGAGACGCCATCTCTAGCCCACGGTCACAAAAATATTCTGTCGCCGTTCTAGCTACATTTTGCAGTGCTGCATGCTGTAAAATGCATGTTCTAATGCATAATTAATGAACATCTGTACCATATCAGTCTTTAATATGAAATATTCTCAGCGATGAAGTATGCCATGTAGCAAGAATGGTTGGACTACATACTGTTGTCAGTCATTCACCAGCCATAGATCCCATTTTTGTTTTCTAATTTTAATGCAAGAATAAATGCTGTAAGACCATATTATGTGTTCACTTCTGGCATCTGAGGCTTTGGTGAAAACATGGTTTGCAGGACAAGAGAAAAGATGCTGTCAAGAAAGTGATTGCAGCGATGACCGTTGGAAAAGATGTCTCATCATTGTTTACGGATGTCGTGAACTGTATGCAGACTGAGAACTTGGAGCTGAAAAAACTAGTATATTTATATCTCATCAACTATGCTAAAAGTCAACCAGATCTAGCGATACTTGCCGTGAACACATTTGTTAAGGTGAGAAATTATAACCATATTACTACTAATGAACATTTATGCAGAAAAATAAAGCTATAACATGTGTGAAACAAACCATGCAGAAGCAGCAACTAATAAGAAGATTCAAAACTTCTGCAGGATTCACAAGATCCAAATCCACTGATTCGTGCTTTGGCTGTGAGGACAATGGGTTGCATCCGTGTAGACAAAATCACAGAGTATCTGTGCGACCCTCTTCAAAGATGCCTCAAGGTGTATATTGGTGTTTGTACACTCCTTTCAAAAAAAGAAAAGAACTGTCTCCCATTGAATTAAGCCTATACTTGTGTCTTGAATTTTTTCACAGGACGATGATCCATATGTGCGGAAGACAGCAGCTATTTGTGTTGCTAAGCTTTATGATATAAATGCTGAGCTAGTGGAGGACAGAGGATTTCTTGAGGCCCTCAAAGACTTAATTTCTGACAATAATCCTATGGTGGTTGCAAATGCTGTTGCTGCTCTGGCAGAGATTCAAGACAGTAGTGCTCATCCGATCTTTGAGATCACCAGCCATACATTGACAAAGCTTCTGACTGCTCTGAATGAATGCACAGAGTATGATGCAGTTCTTGCTATATTGGGTTCTGAACCCCCATATTTTTCTAGAGTAAGCTGCTTATCATATTTGATAATTTTGCAGGTGGGGACAAGTTTTCATTCTTGATTCTCTGTCAAGGTACAAAGCAACAGATGCAAGGGACGCAGAAAATATAGTGGAACGAGTTACACCCCGTCTTCAACATGCAAACTGTGCAGTTGTTCTTTCTGCTGTCAAGGTACATTAGCCTGATTCACATGTACTAGAACACAGTAAAGTTTTAGAAAGTGTTGCATGCAGTTGTGTATGTGGTATTCATTAACCATAGATTGGCACAGTGCCATATGTACTTGTATGGATATGTCAGGCCTGAACAGGGGCGCTGCCCTGCATGGGTAGCAGGGTAAGGAAAAACTTATCTGCAAGTACCCAAATAACACATACTCATATTGATTATTTATGGGCTCATTTAACTAGGTAACAAAGTTTTTTCTTTCATCTTAAATGTATCCTAATAAATCATAGGAAGAACAAGTGGACTGTGACATTGGATTGATTTTCATGTTCCTGACCTTTTAGTTGGAGGATGATACATATCCATTTAAGTTGGAACGCTGGTTCTGGTACTATTCAAGACAGCAGTTGCTGTTTGTTTTTGATTTTGCAGAAAGAGTTAACCTGTTGGTTATCTCTTTCACACAGATAATCCTTTTACAAATGGAGCTCATTACAAGCACTGATGTTGTCCGGAATCTCTGCAAGAAAATGGCACCCCCTCTGGTTACTCTACTGTCGGCAGAGCCCGAGATTCAGTATGTAGCATTGAGAAATATCAATCTGATTGTTCAAAAAAGGCCTACAATACTTGCACATGAAATTAAGGTGACATTTGTTTGTCTTTGAGCTATTCTTATTCATCAATCTATCATGCCAGTGTTTCTGTAACTCAATAGTATGTTTGGCAATAGGTCTTCTTTTGCAAGTACAATGACCCAATATATGTCAAGATGGAAAAGTTAGAGATTATGATAAAGCTTGCGTCAGATAGGAACATTGATCAGGTACATAATCTTCTTTCTTATGTACTCCCTCCGTCCTGAAATACTTGTCGGAGAGGTGGATAAAACTGGATGTATCTATAACTAAAATATGTCTAGATACATACATTTCTCCGACAAGTATTTCCGGACGGAGGGAGTACTAATTTACTGTTGTGGTTATGATGTTGACTTGAGTGGAACAATATTTTCAGCTACTGCCTTGTGTTATTATATTCCTGTCTCGTACATAACAGAATTACAGAGATTGTAAATAAAACTCCGCAGGAACAAAAGTCCATCACCTCAAGTGTGAATCTTACCATAGTTAAATTTATTAAGCATCTTATTCATTTCTGATTATAGTACTAGATCTGTTTTCTACAAGTTGCCATCCAGAAGTTGACTGAGCTCGTTATAGGTGCTATTGGAGTTCAAAGAGTACGCCACAGAGGTTGATGTTGACTTTGTGAGGAAAGCTGTACGTGCGATTGGAAGATGTGCAATTAAGTTGGAGAGAGCTGCTGAAAGGTGCATCAGTGTCTTGCTTGAGCTGATCAAAATAAAGGTTAATTATGTCGTACAGGAAGCTATCATTGTTATCAAAGACATCTTTAGACGCTATCCTAACACGTGAGTGGTTTGCCTGGAAGCTCAACATTCTATGTTTTTGGAATTATGGAACTACAGAGCTCTTCTTTTGTGCTCAGCATATGTTTTTGTAAAATAGTAACCTTTTTCTTGCCAAAATATGCAGATATGAGTCTATCATCGCAACACTTTGTGAAAGTTTGGACACTTTAGATGAACCAGAGGCTAAGGTATTGTCTATGAATGGTCTTTGTAATTTCTTGCATGTTTTGTTCACTTACATGTTATTTTCTTATACAGGCATCAATGATTTGGATAATTGGAGAATATGCCGAAAGAATTGACAACGCTGATGAACTCCTTGAGAGTTTCTTGGATACATTCCCAGAAGAACCAGCATTAGTTCAACTGCAGTTGCTAACAGCGACTGTTAAGTTGTTTCTTAAGAAGCCAACTGAGGGGCCCCAGCAGATGATACAGGTTACTATTCTCAGTTCCTTTGTTTACTCTTGCAGATGATGGATACACTAGATTGCGGAGCAAAGAATAACTTCTTGGCATGGTGTAAGAGAGTCTTTGAATATCTCCTTATTTGATACCATGGCATGTCATGGTGTTCAAAAAGGCTTGTTGAAATCTTTACAGCATTGAGCATACCTTGAATTGTGTTGCAACATTAATAATTAGAATACTCAATTTTTTGGGTTGAGAACGAGAAGAATTTGGTTCATAAGGGTACACTATATTCAATTTCTCTTGGCTGAATGAATGAATAATGGCCTATTCCAATTGAATGTATGTCCTGTCCCTAACAAATTCTGTTTAATATGTGCTACAGTTTTCTGCCTAATCTGCTTCATTTTCTGTAGGCTGTTCTCAATAATGCAACAGTTGAAACAGACAATCCTGATCTGCGTGATCGAGCTTACATATACTGGCGACTTCTTTCTACTGATCCCGAGGTATTGAAAGTTTACACTTCACACCTTCCTATCCTTTGTTTGTCAGATATCCCTGTGACCACTGGTATGTGTGTGGCTTTGACAGGCAGCAAAAGATATTGTTCTGGCAGAGAAGCCTGTGATCAGCGATGACTCTAACCAGCTTGACTCTTCGCTTCTTGATGAGTTATTAGCAAACATTTCTACATTATCATCAGTTTATCACAAGCCCCCAGAAGCCTTTGTTAGCCGTGTTAAGGCAGCTCCTAGGGTGGATGATGAGGAGTTTGCTGATGCTGGAGAAACTGGGTATTCGGAGTCACCATCTCAGGGAGTGGATGGGGCATCACCGTCCTCTAGTACTGGCACTTCATCAAATGTACCAGTGAAGCAGCCGGCAGCTGCAGCCCCAGCAGTTGCTGCTCCGATCCCAGATCTCCTAGGTGATTTAATGGGTTTGGATAATGCCCTGGTTCCTGTTGACGAACCTACAGCATCTTCAGGGTCAGCGAAACTTTTTATTGTTTTTGCTCCAAGTTTTAGTTTGATGTTTTATTCATGTTATACGGTTCGAGCCAGTTTTTCTCCAGTTTGATTTTTCTGATTGTTTTCCCTGCAGACCTCCACTGCCTGTTGTATTGCCTTCAACCACTGGCCAAGGTCTCCAGATCAGTGCGCAACTGGTGCGACGGGATGGCCAGATATACTATGATATATCTTTTGAGAATGGGACCCAGGGTGTATTAGATGGATTTATGATTCAGTTTAACAAGAACACATTTGGTCTTGCAGCCGGTGGACCACTTCAGGTGCAAGGATGTCTATATATTTTGTAAGTTCTGTGTCTAAATTTCAGTTTCCTGTACTGAACTTGGTGTCGGTTGATGAATAAGGTTCCTCCACTCCAACCTGGGTCCTCAGCCAGGACGCTCCTAGCTATGGTTTTCTCCCAGAATGTCTCTCCTGGAGCACCGAACTCGCTACTGCAGGTTGCAGTGAAGAATAATCAGCAACCTGTGTGGTATTTCAGTGACAAAGGTTCGCTGCATGTCTTCTTTGGTGAAGATGGCAAAATGGAGCGAACGAGTTTTCTTGAGGTAAAATCTACTACGAGTAAATCTTTTCTTCTCTGCGGTAGTTGCTGTCCTAGTTGTTTTGATTTGCTTAGCTGTTTGGTTTTGGTCTGTTGGCCTTAGGACTTGTAAAGAACGCCTGTGGCGAGCGAGTACTCTTCCGCTATTATATCCTTGTTAATCTCTAGTTTGAATTGGTTAAATCTGATTGCAGGCCTGGAAATCTTTACCTGATGACAGTGAATTTTCAAAAGAATACCCCAATTCTGTCATCAGCAGCATAGATGCCACCGTTGAACACCTTGCAGCATCAAATGTGTTCTTTATTGCCAAGCGGAAAAATGCAAACATGGATGTGCTGTATCTGTCTGCGAAGATCCCCCGTGGGATTCCATTTCTGATAGAGCTTACTGCTGCTGTTGGTGTTCCTGGTCCCAAGTGTGCAGTCAAGACTCCAAACAGGGAGTTTGTGCCTCTATTCTTTGAAGCTATGGAGTCTCTTATCAATTAAGTGACGGTAAACTTGAAGATCGGTATTCCGTCAAAATTATTCGGTCATGAGCATACACAGGTGTGCTGTTCCATGGAAGTTAGTGTGAATTGTATTGTGTTGTTATTGTATTACTATTAGATCACCGTATTTAAACTGTTAGTTTTTTGGTTTCAGAATTTTCCTCTAGGGATACTCAACCTGGACATTTTGTGCCGCATAAATTGTATATCGGCCTGAACATTTTTTCTTGCCATGTCATTGATTTGACGAGTAAACATGACGTTTTTTGACGGCAGAGGCAATGCACATGTAATATTGTTTCTATGTTACATGAGCTACGGTATACTAATTGGTAAGGTGCGGCCGCTTTTTTTTTCATGCAAAGCAAATTTGAACTTCAATAGATATATAACAATATTACGATATGATTGAAACTGGTAGGTTTCATGACCCATCGATGCAAAAAATAAATAAATCACACAAGAGTTTTCCAACGTGTTGTCAAAAAAACAAAACAAAAAAGAGTGCCAACGTTAAACGATGGAGATTTCCGACCTAAGGGCATCTCCAACGCCATGCATCAGAAAACACCACTGCTAAATGTCTGAATACATTTTGCTATCCAATGTTGCTATCCAGTGTTGCATCAAATGTAGGAGACCGGTCCAGACATCCAAATTTCACCTAAACGAAAACAAACTTGTGGGACGTTTGGAGGAGCCCGGACGCAGCGACCAAATCTATCCCTCTATCCCTCCCTAATAATAAAGCACGAATTGACTTTGTCAGGTTTACCGTCACAATATGCTACCCATCTACGTTGGCAAATGAAATTACGCTGGCAAAGACCAAAAGAATTTTGTGCTGTACATGGGGATCGAACTCAAGTTCTCACACTAATCATGTACTCCCTCCGTCCCAAAATTCTTGTCTTAGATTTGTCTAAATACGGATGTATCAAGTCACGTTTTAATATTAGAAGACAAGAATTTTGGGACGGAGGGAGTAATACCGAGACGAATTAAGATAGAAATTGTTAGTGTCTTGAAAGAGAGTTCAACTCATGATGACATAGTCCCATCTCGACTATTTACATCCATCCGCACCAGTTAATATACGTGCAAAATTTGCACCTATCCAGAAGCTGGTTGCTGGATGATTACCACCTTGGTGGTGGCTGATGAGATAATGGATGTATGCAGATTGTCATGGAGTCTACCAGAGACACGATGCTATACGAAAACAAGGCAAGACGTGATACAAGGAAGGAAGATGCATGCTATTCTTGGGAAGATGAACAGCGATGTACAATTTTCATGGGAGATCTGCGGAACTGACAGGTTGAATTAATGTACATTTTTGCTCTATCCTTAATACATGGCACATGACATCTTGACAGCCTGGGGACGCATGAGTGTGAATATACGATTGAACTGCTATCCTGGAATATTCACTTTTACTAAAGTCCAAAAATACTACTCCCCCCGTTTCATAATATAAGAGCGTTTTTGACACTACACTATTTGTGGCTGTGCTACACTATAAAGAACTAGAATTGTATTTATTTATTTATCCTCCATTGCAAGGTTGTTGGCACATGTTTCTATAAATAGTGTGGATGCAACTTATACATTCATCTTTCATGTAAACGATTTTTGACTCTCGGCATGGAGCCAAATATGCAGAACTTGAAAACGAACCTTTAAGTAAGTTTACAAAATTTCTGCAAAAAATACTCACGTGCTTATGGATATATACTACATATCACTAGATTATTGATAAAAAAATACGTTGTGATGCCAGCTAAACATTTTTTTTAAATTAACAGATTATGCTTGCTGCAACTATTACTCCTCTTGATTCGTTTGCTTGCTGCTGCAATTATTATTCTAGGTTAGTTTGCTTGCTGCTATTACTTCATATTTATTGAAGTTCAAGAATGAACAAATAATCTAAAGAATGACCTAACAATCAAGAGGTGGTTGTTCAGACAGATCAATTTACTTGAAATCATACCCCATATGCTGATGAAATGAACCACTTTCTTATCATCAGCGAGCGTTGTCCAACGACATGGTTCCTTGATCTGGCAGATTCATAGAAACCAACGTTTTCTCCCGTTGCAACGCACGGGCATTTGTGCTAGTTTCACCTAAACGAAAACAAACTTGTGGGACGTCTGGAGGAGCCCGGACGCCCGCCGTGTCGGACTTTGACACAGTTGGCCCACCCTAAACCCCCTTCCTAGAGCCCTTTCCCCTCACTCCATACCTTCCTCCTTGGCCTGTATCCGCACCATCAAAATCGCAGCGCCTTTACACCACTTTGGTTGCCGATCAGTTCTTGTCGGACCTCCGCTCCACCCAGGCGCCTTGTACTTTGTTGCCATTGCACCCCGGATCGGTCCGTAGCGCAGGTATCGCCGCCCCCTGCCGGCGTCATCCATGGCAAACACCATGTCTGACAAGTGTTCGACCAAATGTCATTGATTTTCCTTTGATTTTCTCCTTATTTAACATGAATCAAGCACGATGGCAGGGTACTCGGTGAGGGAGGACGCATTGTTGTGCAACACGTGGTTGGCCACAAGTATGGGGTTTGTAGGCATGAAACAAGAGAGCACGATATTTTGGCAACACGTGCATTCTTTGTTTCATGAGCACAAGCACTGCACGCCCTTCAATTTGGATGTGATCCATTATCACAATGTGAAGTTGCTACATCATCGGTGGTACACCATAACACAGTCATGAAGTCGTGTGATTGCACAAGTAGAAAGTGTTGGAAATATGCCCTAAAGGTAATAATAAATATTATTAATAATTTATATGTTTATAATTAAGTTTATATTTCTGTACTATAATTCCGATGATTCTAGAATACGAGAGAAACACGGTGGAGATAAGCACCAAGTCCTTCCCTACTCTTGTCTCTAAGACTAGCTTATGTGTTGCATGATGATCATGTTTCCAAATCATAGTGCATTGTTGAAGTAAAAAGGATGATGACAACAATCGCGACACATTGTTAACAGAACAATGGTGTTGGACAGACCCAAGTGAATGGTATACTATGAGATCACCATCGTCACAGTGTTATAAGTATACTCATGAAAGTGTTAACATATACTCACATCCTTAGACCATGAGAATGTCGAATACCATCATGTCGACCGTTTACTTTGGGGTTGTCAGACATTATCCATAACAGGGTGATTATGATGGTAACTTTCAGGTACATCAGAAAAGTACGTCTAGAGACTCGATAGTTCAAGACTGGGATTTGCTCTTCCAAAAATGGAGAGATACTCTGTGGGGCCTCTCGGTATTACGGTGTCCATCATCGTCTGACCAAACACAACGATAAACGATCACGGGGTACGTGAATACAAAAATGATAAAACAGAATAAAATTGGTAACAAGGATAACTTGGTATTGTGATCAAGTCGGTGCTTCACAAGGATACCGACAAAAGCCCCGCCTTGGATTTTGTTAAGTATCATGAAGCCAATGGAATCGTGTACGTAATCAAAAGGTTTGATCGAATAAATATATCCATGTGAATGTTGGAATAAATATGGGTGTCCATATCCCGCTATTGATTATTCACCGGAAGGTGTTCCGGGTCATGTCTACGTATTATCGAATCTGCAGGATCACACAACTAACAATTTGAGGTGTTAGAGAACTAGAAGACAAAGGAGAATAAAAGAGCGGGTCACAGAAGTGTTCCAGATGACTCTAGAAGCGTTCCGAGAGGTTTCAAGAGGTCCTAAAAATGTCCCAGAAGGTCGTGGAATATTCTGCAAAGGTTTGGAAGGTTTCAAAACCTTTCGAAAGGCTCTAGAAGTTTCCTCATGGGCCAAGGCCTTGTTGCCTTGGGTGGTGGTGGTGGTGGTGATGGTGGGGGGGGGGGGGATGGTACCACCAAGGTCCTAGGTTGGCTGGACATAGAATTCAATTGTGGAAAGTCACCACCAGGGAGTATTCCTCCTGGGAGGACTGAGAGGGTGGTCGACCCAAGGATGACTCTTCCCCCTAGGTTGGCCAACCCCCTAGGCCCTCCACCTATAAATAGGCGTGAAGGAGGGACGCACCAATGCACACAAAATAGCCACACCTGCACTCCCTCTGTGCCCCGAGCCCCGTTTCTCCTCCTGTCTAGAACAATTCTAGATCAGAACACTATTAATCTACTCCCCCTTAGTTCTCTCAGCAATTCTTTTCCTGGAGGACGATGCTCTGTTGAACCACTACATAGGTCTGTGTGCACAACGCAGAGGCATCATGCTTTCGGTGCTTCGCAGCCAACCACTTTGAGGGAAAATTCTCACTGTTGGGAGGTTTAACCTAGCCACAGGAATCTTCGTTGGATCACCAACCTCTTTTTCTGTGCTACAATCGTTGGTGACATTGCTCTACCTATTGCATCTTCATAGTGATCCTGGGCTACATAGATTTTTATTTTATTTTATACTACATTCTCCAATAGTGGTATTGCTTACTCCTGTAGGAGTTGTTGGGAGTCCCCAAAGAGGAATGGCCAAGCAGAACAGCAGCAAAACATTTTCCTAAGTTAAGAACAAAGGTTATCAATCCAATAGGAGTCTCCCAAGTTAGCAATGTAGCAACATCTACACACAAACAAATACAAACTTGCACCCAACACTTCAAGAGGGTGGTTGTAACACCCAGTGTCATGCTACAGTAACCTCACATTAATGGTGCCATGTCATCAAGTTTAACTAAGCCAAATTGCCACTTGTTAAAAATCAAAGCCATTTGCAAATTTAAAATATAGTCAGGTAATATTTTTCTTCAACAAGTAAAATAAAAATGTTCATTATATTACAAATAGTCAATGAGTAATTTTCAAGGTGAAATCAAGTTTTTATATAGTATTTAAGTGCCCTAAAATAATTAAAACAGAGGTCACATTTTTATTAAAATGCATATTCAAAATTATAGAAATTCCAAACTGTTTTATTTAAACCCCCAAACTTTTTGTGGAAGAGCCTAAAAATTGCAATGTGGTTTATGGACCAAGTTCCATATTTAATAAAAGTCATCTGTTATTTAAAATTTGAGGCAAAACAGAAAATATAAAAAAGAGAAAAAGGAAAAGAAGTACTGGTGGAACGGGCCTTAGTCCAGAGTGCAGGCCCAGCCCACCATTACCCTTGTCTTCTACCCCGCATCCATGGCGCCCCCGACCACGCGCGGCCATCCCCCGGCTCCTCTAATGGATAAGGGCATGCCCCTGCCCCTCTCACCCTCCTTTGAAACCCTAACACCCCAGATCCCCTTCCCCTCGCGTCCCTCTCCCCCCGTAGCGCGCACCCGACCCGCCTCGGCCATGGCCACCGCCGTTCTCGCGGTCACCGCCGTCCCCGAGCCTCACGTGGATGACGAGCATCTTCGCCGGCCGCCGCTACATTGTCTCCGCCACCGGAACAGAGCCGGGGCGTAGCATTAGCGGCTCCCGCTGCTTCTTCCCCAACGCCGGCCACCACATCACACCGTCGTTTCGCTCGACCCCGGCCTCTCCCGGCTTCTCCAAGACAGCCACGAGCTCCGACGTGAGCTCCTTCATCGATTCCCTCCCCCATTCCATTTCTTTGCGCCGTTGGCCGCCGTCCGTGCACACCCGTCGCCGCCCGATCTCGTGCTCCTCGCGGCCACCGCACCCCATCCTTGCCTCGCCTGCGCCCTGCCTCGGCCGCGTGCCCATCCGCTCGCTGGCGCTCTCTCACACCCGCGCTACCGCCAACCCCTGTTGTCGTGCCCCTAGCCACCCGCCTGCTGCGTTGCCGCTGCGCCGCTTCTTGCCGTCACCGCACCCCCTGCTCACGCCCAGGCCACGCGCCTCGCTAGCCCCGCCGCGCCCGGTCTCGCATGCCGGCGCCTCGGCCCGCGCCCATGCGTGGCTTCATGCTCGCCGCCCGTGCTACCCCTCTGCTGCCTTTAGCCGCTGCTGCCGGCGGCGCTCATCCGTCGGCCGCGCTCGTTTGCTGCTCGCTCGCCATCGCCCAGCCGCTCGCCGTTGCTTCCTTTGTCGGCCGCTGTCGGTCGCCCCGCCCACTCTCGCCGCCAACCGCGGCTGCTCCTCCCGCGACCCGCCGTAGCTTCTGGCCCGGCCGCCGTGCGCATGCGCGCGTGCCCGGCCTAGGTGGCCGGCTGGCTTAATTAGGGGGGCTAATCTCCTTTTAGTACTAACCCCCTCACTGACCACTAGGCCCCCTTGTTAATTAGGTCCTATTAACCTAATGTTAGTATGACAAACGGGCCCCATTAGTTAAAGAAAATAAATAAACTATTAAATCCTGAGTCAATGACATAGACAGCTGAGCCCTGCCATACACTATTCACTTGTTGACCAGTCAACGTTGACTGCTAACTGGGCGGTCAACCGGGCTCCGTGGCTTGCTTATAGTGTGTACACATAGCTTTTAGCTATTTATTTTCGAATTCGAGTTAATTCCAGTATTTTAAATATATTGTTTAAACTTTGAAAATTCATAGAAATTAATTCTAACTTTGATGAAAATATTTTATATATGAAAAATGTTCAGAAAAACGAGACAAATCTGTTGGTGCCCTCCATGTGGTTGTCACATGCCTCTGACACTACAAACATGGAACCTTTCCCCCTCTTTCATCTGATTGGAAATGCCAAACGCCGGGAAAACATCCCAGACGTTTTCCCTCTTCGTCTGCAACATGCAGTATCGCGTTAGATCACCCCTTGCAATGCATATTGTCATGTCATGCATAGTGATGCATCTATTTGCATTATATTTACTGTTTCTTCCCCCTCTTCTCTCCGGTAGACACCGATACCGACGCTACTCCCGAGATCGGCTACACTCCTGACGACCAATTCTTTTCAGCAGAGCTTTCAGGCAAACAAAACCGCCTTGATCATTCCTATATCGCCCATTCCATTCTCTCTCATTCTTGCATTAGATTTTGCTACTGTATTTGATTGCTCCTATTCTGATGCATAGCCTGATTTTGTAACATGCTTTTATACCTTACCTCCTTATCCTATATGCTTAGTATAGGTTGGTTAGTGATCCATCAGTGACCCCTCACCTTGTCCCAGTTACCCCCGCTTGATGACCGATGTCTCGATCAACGTGATCAACGTCCAGAGCCCGACACATCACATCACCCCCTTAGTTGTGTGACATTGCAGGGTTGCTATCGAGTGCCGAGGGTGATACCTCGTATCTCACTTCTGATGAGATCTCTGTAATGTAGTTAATCGGTCGTGGTCTACGGAGGGTGATTCCTCCTTCACCACTCCCGATAACGACTCTTTCGTGCAACACATCAAGAGTGAACCCTCGAGGGTGATTCCTCTAAGTTTACCTTGACGTTTACATCAAGTGGAATCCATCGAGGGTGATTCCTCGGATTCCCCCCGGTATTTTGGTCACACGGTTACTTTGACTTTACCCCATAACCAAGTTAAAGACGGGTCGGCCCCGAGGTGTACCCGCGAGAGTCATTGTTACTATAGGACTAGAGGGACAGGCGATACCACCCCAGTAGAGGTGGACCCTAAATTCCCGACAGTCTCTTGCAAGTCGGGTTATACCATGAGGGTACCCGCGAGTTGATGTGTAGTCGGGTTGACCTAGAAGGTACCCGTGAGATTTCTACGTGGCACGGCCAGGCATTCCGGGCCCTTGTCGTAAGTCCACGAGATGGGGCGACGGGGTCAGACGATCGTGAGTCTCTGCTCGTTACCGGGTGTTCCAAAGACACTAACAGTTTGGATATGTGATCCGAGTAGGCCTCTGCACTAACCACCACGCGGGAATAAGTATGGGCACTCTGCGTCGTTTGTATCGGCCGAAAGCTCTTCGGATGTCAGCAATGGAGCAGCACGTGCCCAGGTGGCCCGTGTAAGCACCTGCCTTGTATAAGGAGGTAGCCAGGACTGATCCCGACTATCCATGTAATGTGTAGGAGTGCGAAGGGAGATGGGCCCAAGACCCCCGAGCGCTTAGGATGTAGACCGGTGTGCTGGCCTCTCTATTGAGCTTAGGTAGGACTGCGGTGTATCGATCAGCCGAGGCCAGGTATGATCCGATGGTGTGCCCGACCAGAGTTAGTCGAGCGTGCACTACTGCAGGATGCTGCTAACATGACACTACAATCAGAGACCCTTCAACAAAACTGTGTGCGATGCATTAATCGCAAACGGTGATGTAAAAAACCCGTCAAAGAAGATGCAAAATGTTTGCGATGGCGGATACATCAAACACGGTTCAGATTTTAGTTGCGTGTGCAATGCAGGACATACGGTTCAGTTCAATGAACTGTTTGCGATGAGGCAGAAGAACAAAAACGGGTAGCTAGATGAAGGTGTGTGCAGTATACGGCATACCATTTACTCGAATTAACTGTTTGTGATTAGGCAACACAAAAGAAACGGTCAGCCAGATCAAGGTGCCTGCGATTGACGACATTCACTTCAGATGGAAGAACTAGGCAACACAACAGAAATGGTCAGCCAGATCAAGGTGTCTGCTATTGACGGCATACACTTCACACAGATAAACTGTTTGCGATTAAACACAACAAATAGAAACATTTAGACAGATTAACGTGTGTGCGCTAGACGGGCACACATTCTAATTAAAAGAAGTGTGCGCGATGGTAATAACGAGCGCACACGGTTGATGGAATAAGACATGTGCTAACATCACCTATTGCGGTGCACCCTATGGTGCAAACGCCACGTACGCGGCCGAGAACGCGTGCCCACGTAACGCCATTCGGGAATAGTGCCGCACATAGAAATCAGAACCGTCAATAAATTTTGTGAATGCGCCCCATCACATTCCAAATTACTACCACGCTATATTTAATTGCAAACCTATTCACACCGATCAAAACCTAAACGGTTTCCCACTTAGGAGTGTATTAGTACTCGGTTATAAATACTACCTACTCCAAGATGACTGCACATTCCTCCTCAAATCCTCATCCACAAAAACAAACAAGTCTTCATCGTCGTTCCCTTGCGTCTGCCATGGCCCGCATGAGTTCTGGGTCGAGAGATTAGTACCAGGGAGAGGCGAGCATGGAAGCGGAAGCATGATAGATGCCCCGCCTCACCGCGAAAGCAGCCGACATGTCCTGCCGCGCCACCGTAGCAGCAAAGAGGTCCCACCGCGCCGCTTAAGCAGCACAGAGGTTCCGCCATGCCGTTGATGCCGCAGACTGGTCCGGCCACGCCGCGGAAGTAGCAGAGACATCCCACCGCGCCACGAATGCAGCAAGGATGTCCTCCCGCGCCGCGACGGCCTAGGAAAATGTCTCGCGGGGAGGCGAGGACTCTCACAAGCGCATGCGCACTATGCTAGATGACCTGATGGGTCGGATCTCCGACTGGATGAAGCTGCAGGACGAGATGAATGCCACATTTGAAAATGCTACCGACGTCATCCGGGAACTAGGGGAGGACAAGGCGAAGCTCCGCATGGAGCGTGACCTGCTGAGGGCAAAGATCGCCGGGAGGGCGAAGGAGCACAAAGAGACCACTGCCTTGTTGAAGAGGACATGTGTCATCCTCAAGAAACTTATGGACGAGAACGCCATGCTCCGCATCGAGCGTGAAAGACTAGTGGAGGAATCCATGGATGCTGCCAAGTAGCGTGTTGAGGACATGAAAGAGATCATCACTGCTCGCTGCGAGAACTAGTCTCCACGACCTGCAACGCATCAAGATAGTAGAGATCAGCGAGCCAGATCGTTGTCCACGTCTTCCTTCTTCTTTTGCCCTTGTGTATTTCGGGCGTTGCTGCATGTGGCTTTTTAAGATCTTCCTACATATGTAAGACAGTTATTATCCATTGTCATCATCCTTATATTCATCAGTCTTACTATAAGTCGCAGTCGATGCTATATAGGTCCGTCGGATCTTACATCAAGATCCGTGCAAAATTTTCTTTCTAGATTTTTTTTCTCTCTTTTAAATCTCAGTCGAGTGAGACATAGCCACGCCATTAAACAGGGGCTCGGTGCCATTAATGGAGAAGTTGGGAGAGAGGTGGGTGGTGGATGGGGGTCAAAGGGCTCTCCTCCCGATAAGCATGCGCATGGGTCTAATTGTACGCCTCCCGTACTCAAATAGCTTCCCCGCATGACACCTCCTAGCGGATAAAAAAGGGGACACGTGGCGACGCGTAAATAGTAAGTAGAACGCCCATGGTTTCAATAATGCCTGTGTTTCTGATTATAACGTGACAACACTTGTTCCAAAATGACTTTGTTGATTGTTAATGTGTGCGCCTTCGCAAATCAGACAAAAAATTTACCACAACATGTTGGTGCCATGTCATGACACCATGCCAAGTTTCATGATTTTCAGGCGAGTTTTGGATTTACGGGAATTTTGAAACCAAGTTTCTCGATGTTTCCGGCCGAGCCAAGACGCCCAGATATTTGAATTTCATTCCCGTTTCTTCCATGGGACCTACAAATTCTCCCAAGTACACATAAATGATTTTTCAACTAACTTTGGCACACTGGAGCATGTGCTTGTAGTTCAAATTTGAATAATGTGCATTAATGGCTGAAAACTCAATTAATGTATAAAAAAGGCCAAATGAACCCGAAATAATTCCAAAATTTAGCATGAAACTCCTATTGGTCTAAGTTGCCCGTGTAAAAAAAAATCAAGGCATGAGAAGGCAATGTATGTCGTTTCGCACACGGAGGTGACACATTCCCTCTCGGAACTACGAGCCTTCTTGCGAGAAGCTCCGGTTTGCAAGAAGCTTATACCAAAACTTGTCCCAATTCGACCAATTTTTTTACCATAGCATGTTGGTGCCATGTCATGACACCATGCCAAGTTTCATGATTTTCATGCGTGTTTTGGATTTGCAAAAATTAAAAAACCAAGTTTCTCAATATTTTCGGCCAAGTCACGACGCCCATATGTTTGAATTTCATTCCCATTTCTTGCATGGGACCTAGAAATTCACCCAAGGACACACATGTGATTTTTCAACCAACTTTGGTGCACTGGAGCATGCGCTTGTAGGTCAAATTTGAATTATGCACATTAAATGCCCATAAACTCAATTAATGTATAAAAAAGGCCAAACAAACCCAGAATAATTCCAAAATTTAACATGACACTCATATAGTTCTATGTTGCCTCTATAAAAAATTAAAGGGAGGGGGGCAGCGTATATCATTTCACACACAAAGGTGATATGTTCCCTCTCGGAACCACGAGTCTTCTTGAGAGAAGATTCGGTTTGCAAGAAGCTTATAGCAAAACTTGTCCCAATTCGGCCAAATTTTTTACCACAGTATGTTGGTGCCATGAAATGACACCATGCCAAGTTTCATGATTTTCACACGAGTTTTGGATTTACAGGAATTTTAAAAACAAAGTTTCTCAATGTTACCTACCGAGCCACGACGCCGAGATGTTTGAATTTCATTCCCATTTCTTGCATGGGACCTAGAAATTCACCCAAGGACACACATGTGATTTTTCAACCAACCTTGGTGCACAGGAGCATGTGCTTGTAGTTCAATTTGAATTGTTCACTGATAACCCACAAGTATAGGGGATCGTTTGTAGCCTTGTTCGATAAATAAGAGTGTCGAACCCAACAAGGAGCTAAAGGCAGAACAAATATTCCCTCAAGTTCGATCGACCACCGATACACTCTACGCACACTTGACGTTTGCTTTACGTAGAACAAGTATGAAACTATTTTGCAAGAATAAAACTATGAGTACTTTGCGAGAATAACACTGCGAATAAAATGCAAGGTAGTAAAAGTGGATAGCTTTTGTCAAGAAGAAAGTCATTTGTCCCTAGGCAATCGATAACAAGTACCGGTAATCATTCTTGTAATTTTATATGAGGGAGAGGCATGAGCTAACATACTTTCTCTACTTGGATCATATGCACTTATGATTGGAACTCTAGCAAGAATCCGCAACTACTAAAGATCATTAATGTGGTGAAACCCAACCATAGCATTAAGTATCAAGTCCTCTTTACTCCCATACGCCATAATCCACTTATCCGCGTTTAGGCTGCTGTCACCCCCGCAACACTGACAATAAGCAAACCATGAACATATTGCAAGACACTACAGCGGGCCCCCCTCACATTTGCGCGAGACGGAGGGCACTGTAGGACAGCTCCAAAGATAAAATATACAATCATACCAACCAAGATCATGATTAACCCATAGGACAAAACAAATCTACTCAAACATCATAGGATAACCATAGATCATTGGGAAATAATATATGGAGTTGAGCACCATGTTTAAGTAGAGATTACAACGGGGACAAGGGGTGTTACACCGCTGCATAGAGGCGGAGAGAGTTGGTGTTGACGGTAGCAAGATTGTTGATGTAGATCGCCGTCATGATCCTAGACCTGGCGGCGCTCTGGCGCCACCGGGAGAGAGGGAGAGAGAGCCCCCTCCTTCTTCTTCTCCCTTGGCCTCCCCCTAGATGGGAGGAGGGTTCCCCCTATGGTCCATGGCCTCCATGGTGGCAGAGGGCTAGGATCCCCTAGATTGGATCTCCCTCTCTGTTCTCTTCTGTTTCGCGCTCCCCAGATCTGTCGAAAACCGTTTCTTATATTCTCGGAGATCCGTAACTCTGATTATGCTGATCTTTTTACACGAATTTTTCCTAATATAAGCTTCCTTGCGCCCGAAGTAGAGATCCAACCGACGTTCAAGGAGGGCAGCACCCACCACCACGCGCCAGGGGCCTGGGGCGCGCCCTGGTGTATCATGGTCTGTGTGGGCCTCCGTTTGCGGTGATTCCAACTCCTAAAATTCATAAATATTCCAAAATAATTCTCCATTGGGTTGCATCACGTTTGGACTTCGTTTGATATGGATTTTCTGCGATACAAAAACATGCAACAAACATGAACTGGCACTGGGCACTGGATAAGTAAGTTAGTCCAAATAAATCATATAAAAAGTTGCCAAAAGTATGTAAAAGTTGAATAATATTGGCATGGAACAATAAAAATTTATAGATACGACGGAGACACATCATTCACACTAAATGCCCAGAAACTCAATTAATGCATAAAAAAGGCCAAACGAACCCGGAATAATTCCAAATTTTAACACGGAACTCATATAGTTCTATGTTTGCTCTGTAAAAAAAATCAAGAGGGGGGGAGCATATGTCGTTTCACACACAAAGGTGACACGTTCCCTCTCGAAACCACACACATTCTTGAGAGAAGCTCCAATTTGAAAGAAGCTATACCAAAACTTGTCCCAATTCGGCCAATCTTTTTACCACGGCATGGCAATATGACAATGACGGTGCGTGTCATAAACGGTGGAAGTTACATGGAAATATATCTCGGAAGGGCTATGGAAATGCCACAATAGGTAGGTATGGTGGCTGTTTTGAGGAAGGGTATATGGTGGGTTTAATGCACCAACGAAAGTTGCGCGGTATTAGAGAGGCTAGCAATGGTGGAAGGGTGAGAGTGCGTATAATCCATGGACTCAACGTTAGTCGTAAAGAACTCACATACTTATTGCAAAAATTTATTAGCCATCAAAACAAAGTACTACCCGCATGCTCCTAGGAGAAGGGTTGGTAGGAGTTAACCATCGCGCGTTCCCGTCCTCCACACAAAGGATGGCAATCAATGAATAAATCATGCTACGACTTCATCACATAACGGTTCACCTTACGTGCATGATACGAGAATCACAAATTTTGACACAAGTATTTATACCAATCCACAATTACTCACTAGCATGACTCTAATATCACCATCTTTATATCGCGAAACTATTGCAAGGAATCAAACATATCATATTCAGTGATCTACAAGTTTTATGTAGGATTTTATGACTAACCATGTGAATGACCAATTCCTATTAACTCTCTAAATAGATATAAGTGAAGCATGAGAGTTTAACTCTTTCTACAAAAGATATGCCCACGCTCTAACAAATATAAGTGAAGCAAAAGAGCATTCTACAAATGGCAGTTTTCTGTGTGAGGAGTAACATGCAATCCAAACTTCAAATGATATAAGTGAAGCACATGAAGTATTCTATAAAGCCATACTCAAAAGATATAAGTGAAGTGCAAAGAGAATTCTATAAATCAACCAACGAATATCTCATACCAGCATGGTGGATGAAATAAAGAGGAAAAATAACCACAAAAGACGCTCCAAGATTTATGCATATCATGTGACGAATAAAAATATAGCTCCGGTAAAATTACCGATGATCGTAGGAAGAAAGAGGGGAGGCCTTCTGGGGCATCCCCAAGCTTAGTTGCTTGGGAGTCGTTGAATATTACCTTGGGGTGCCTCGGGAAACCCCAAGCTTAGGCTCCTGCCACTCCTTGTTCCTTCATCCATCGTGATCTCACCCAAAACTTGAAAACTTCAATCACACAAAACTTAACAAAACCCTCGTGAGATCTGTTAGTATAATAAAGCAAATCACCACTTCAAGTACTATTGCAAACCCATTCATATTTTATTTTTGCAGTGTAGGTACTGTATTATAACTTCTCCATGGCTTTTACCACCGATAAAATTGGTAGTTTCATCAAAACTAGCAAAACAATGCATCAAAAATAGAATCTATCTTAAATAGGACAGTCTGTAGTAATCTGAACCTCTACCATACTTCTATAACTCCAAAAATTCTGAAAAATTAGTACAGAATAAAATTTTTGTATAGAAGTACTGTGCAAAAAGTTTTAGAAGCTGTCGACGTTCTAGTTAAAAAAATGAAAATTCACGCACTTCAGCCAAAGTTTCAGTTTTTGCACTAGACATACCAAACAAGCAATCTAATCATCCTAAAGGCAAATGTTGGCACATTATTTTTATAATAAAATGGTTTTATACAAGGGGATAATTGTTTTTGTTGAAAAGTTTCTATAATTAAGATTCAAAAAGTTTTCATGGGCATGAACAAAGTTCAAGGCATGCTCCCACTTTAACAATGCTCATCTCTCTCACTTTCACTTTTCTTTTTGAATTTTTTTAGGTTCCCCTCTTTATTTTTTTTGTTTTTAAACTATATAAAAGCACTCAACAGAATAAAATGACTCTCTAAAACTTCTAGGTTGTCTCCCTGGCAGCGCTTTCTTTAAAGCCATTAAGCTAGGCATATAGTGCTCAAGTAATGGATCTGCTCGGATCCCAAGGTATATCAAAGCCAATTTTAATTAACAATGATTTGTGATTTAGTAGTGAGCACAAAGTAATATAGATCATGCAACAATAAAGTCTGACTCTCTTCCTATGCATCAGTATGTCATAAAAGAACAATTCATGCACACAAAGTAAAGGCCGATACATAGTATAAACAATTTCTTGCAATTTTATCGTTTTGGAAACATAGAGAGGCGGAGATGTAGTTCCTCTCTCATAATAATTGCAAGTAGGAGCAGCAAGGACATGCATATTATATTTATCAAAATCATCATGTGCAATAGTAGAACGCAACCCATCAATATAGTCCTTAATAAGCGCAAACTTCTCCGATATAGTGTAGTTGGGAGAATTCAAAAATATAATAGGACTATGATGTGTGGGTGCAATAGCAACAATTTCATTCTTAACATAAGGAGCTATAGCAAGTTCATCTCCATAAGCATAATTCATATTGGCATCATGGCCACAAGCATAGGAAGCATCAAGTTCATAAAAAGGGATATTTCAAACGAACCAAAGGGATCATAGTAATCATCATCCGGTAAGTACGAAGGGAAATTAAACAATGTGCGAGTTGGTGGGCACGGGTAGCTAATCGGCTCTTCCTCCATTTGTTCTTCGCACTCCTCGTCATCTTTTTCACCTAATGAGCTCACAATGTCATAATCTCTTCTTTCATAGATTCCTGCAAAATATTAGCCTCTTCTTTGACAACGGAGACTTTCTTAATAAATGCATCAATATCGGCATTGTATTCATAATTCTCATAGCAATATTTAAGTATAGCAAAATTTTCAGGCCTATAAA
Organism: Aegilops speltoides; assembly: GCA_021437245.1. Classification (NCBI taxonomy): domain Eukaryota; kingdom Viridiplantae; phylum Streptophyta; class Magnoliopsida; order Poales; family Poaceae; genus Aegilops; species Aegilops speltoides. The sequence continues at coordinate 166,642,113 of CM038144.1, forward strand.
CATCGTCATCAAAAGCTTCATACTTTTCAAACAAAGATTCAATTTCATAAGCACCCTTAAAAGCAACAAATTCTTCTCTTCGCCACATCATAGTAATCATACTTACCATTAGCATAAGAAGCCAGGGTTTGATTATCATTAAATCTACAAGAAAAGGTAAGGTGTCGAGCCTTCATCCTAGAGCAACAAGTATAATCATATCTCTGGCATAAATTCCAAGCATACCAATGCAACATATGAATTTGATCCCATAATGGTTTCCCTTTTTGAGTCAAGCGATAACCCCTAAAGTATTCATGCTGATCCAACATGTCTCCCATTATCAAGTTGAACGGGGTTTTCTCAGGATTATCAAAGTAGTGTTCAATATTTTTCACATAACGAGCATCGAGGGTTTTAGGAGGTTCCCATCTCCATGAGTAGCAAGTACCACTAATTTTATTTGGTGTTTCGTGTTCCATATCCATAACTAAAGATAGAGAACAACATAGAATAGAAAATAAAAACTACTTAGTGATAAACAAACAAGCACACAAGAGAATATTCACCCCACGCTATTGCTCCCCGGCAACGGCGCCAGAAAAAGGTCTTGATAACCCACAAGTATAGGGGATCGTTTGTAGCCTTCTTCGATAAATAAGAGTGTCGAACCCAACAGGGAGCTAAAGGAAGAACAAATATTTCCTCAAGTTCTATCGACCACCGATACAACTCTACGCACAATTGACGTTTGCTTTACCTAGAACAAGTAAGAAACTATTTTGCAAGAATAAAACTATGAGTACTTTGCGAGAATAAAACTACAAATAAAATGCAAGGCAGTAAAAGTGGATAGCTTTTGTCAAGAAGAAAGTCATTTGTCCCTAGGCAATCAATAACAAGTACCGGTAATCATTCTTGTAAATTTATATGAGGGAGAGGCATGAGCTAACATACTTTCTCTACTTGGATCATATGCACTTATGATTGGAACTCTAGCAAGCATCCGCAACTACTAAAGATCATTAAGGTGGTGAAACCCAACCATAGCATTAAGTATCAAGTCCTCTTTACTCCCATACGCCATAACCGACTTATCCGTGTTTAGGCTGCTGTCACCCCTGCAACATTGACAATAAGCAAACTGATATAGGGTGGAACCCTATGGGGAAGATCTTTCAGGAATTGGAGGGGAATCCCCAAGAACAAGATGAACAAAAGAGGGAAAACAACAGGAACACTCAAGAACAAGTCCAATTACACATCCACTAGACAATGAAACACATAAGATCCACAAGGTACATGAACAATGAAGGGAAATAAGATACATGGTAGAGTTCATCCCAAATCCTATGAAGGAGATGAGGGCTTGATGATCTAGATAGATCCTTCCCTCAAGGGGGTCTCCATCCACTAGGGATCTTCTCCAATGGGGGCCTTGAACTCCAATGGAGTGTCTCTCTCTCAAGAGGAATCCCACAAGGAGAGGTACATGAGCTAGGCTCTAGTGTTTAGATCTATCCTTAGCTAAGTCTAAATGGAGGAGATGAAGGAGTATATATAGCCCTAGGCAAAGAGGGGAATAGGTGGGGGCGAAATGGTAAAACAAGGGCAAAGCCCGTAGCATCACACAGGGGGCCCCGTGTGCACGGGGTAAGTGGAGCCCGTGCGCACAGGGTATCCAGGGACCATACGCAAGGGCCCGTGCGCACGGGGTCCGTGAGGCCCGTGGACACGGGGTCCTGTGGGCACGGTACACGCCTGCGGCGCACGGGTCTTCAGGACCGTCACTGGAGGCCCGTGGGCACGGGTCGGAGGTGCCCGTGCGCACGGGTTGCTCTGGAGCTGCCGCCTTCTTCTTGGCGCTTCCTTCTCCGCTTCTGTGCTTCCCTCTTGGATGGTGTAGATGTTCTCTTCTGCATGAACTCGTCCTTGCTATGTTTGAAGCTCCGACAATACCTATGAATGCACACGGAAGGAATGTCAAGTAGTATACCATCCTCAAAGGGGCCAAGTAAACATGTGTAAAGGAGATGATTCACCTTTATGTATGTGAAGTAGATGTGGCACGTGTCACTTGCCAAATGAACTCTTGACATGGTGATGTCCATAGGATGCTCCGCATCATCCCCTCCCCCTTGGGAAAGATCCGACCTCGTATCGAAATCCAAATCACCATGGGAAATAGATGATGGCGTCGTGTAGAAGTGGACGATCACCAAGCATTCGTCATCTTGTAGTTCCAAATGGGTACTCTCCAATGTCGCACCGTCTTGTAATTCCTTCAAAAGTAGCAAAGACAACAAGCACTTGGAAAAACAAATGTGGTTGTCGTAAGAGCAACACCAAACATTCAAGAGGTGATTCACCCAACAAGTGTTGTCATCAAGCATAGCATATGGTTTGACAAAGAAGTGTGTCATGGCATTTGAGCATATAAATTGAGCACAATCAAGTATATCATGGGAACAAGCATGTAAATGGGAGGTCAAGATGCAAATATATGTGATAAGTGGACAAGCATGTACCTCAAGGTCATAGCAAGAATGCATAAAGTGCTCAATGAACGGTCTATGGTAGGCATAAGAGTCATTCACAACACCAAATATAGTGAAATGTCTAAACGCATGGGGCAAGTGCAAGACAATCCAAACATAACGTGCATAGGGTGTAGTGAAGATATCGTGGCACTCAACACAATGGAAAGAGCAATTGTTCAACATGTGTGAGGTAATCAAGTCAAGCATGTGATAAGCAAAGGGACATGGCATGTGTGAAGAACTAGATGCAACACACAAGGCATATATGTCATGAGGCATAGCAATAGAGCAAGCAACACATGAAGTATGATCCACAATATGCATGTTCATGGTTTGTGTGTTCTCGAGATAGAATGATATCACCTCGAAAGCATGTTCTTGTGCGTTCTTCACAATGTCGAAGTGGTAGGAAATGTGGTGTAGAACCGATTCATGGTCGAATGTATGAGGCTCGCTCTCAAGAGCTCGAATGGTCAACTCATATGAAGAGGAAGTCGACACGAAGTCCAAGTATCCTACACATGCACACAACAAAACAAAGAGCATAGCGCATGGTAGATAAACACATCATCCATCATGATGGTTCTCTTCTCTTGCACATAACCATTAGAAGCACAAGTGCATGAATAATATGATGCAACAATGGCGATATTCACGGCACTAGGTATATGGTGCAAAGAGGTAAGACAAGCATGCTTCACAAGGAATATTTCAAAATCTCCAAACATATGTAAGAATGCTATGGGGGCAATCTTATGAGCAAGACTATAAGCATTGTTGCACTCAATACATGGCAAATCATCTAGCATGAGAGAGGCAACACATGGAGATATATGACACAAAGCAATATGAATCATGTGCAAAGCATATAGATGGTTGTCATCAACCGCATGAGATGAGCAAGTATGACACAAGAGACAATGATCAAGATATATCATGTGAGAGGCATGAGCATATATGTCATCAACCCAAGAAAGCAAGTAATAGTGGAACATGGGTGATGCAACATAGCAAGCAATCATAGCAATCAAGTCAAGTATGCTAGTAGTGCGAAGATGCAACATACTAGAAGGAATCATGGCAAACATGTCATTGGTGCAAATAGTGGGCATGAATAATTCACATGTCATAGCACAAGCATGAAAGCAAGATATGACGACAATAGCATGGGGCACATGATAAACATGGCAATAGCAACAAGGATCTCTACCAAGCATGCAAATACACATAGAAGTAGCATAATGATGAAACATGGGTAGATTGCAAGCAAGGGTCACAATTGCATGGCAAAGGCATAGAAGCAAGCATAGCATGCAAAGTGAACACGGTAAAATGAGCATAAGGTGACAAGTGGTAAATGGCCCATAGCCGTGTGAGAGCCAAGTAGAATAGATGCGCGTAGTCCTTGCGCGAGTGGAACGGTGGTAAGGATAGTCCACAAGATCTGAAGTCATCATTGCTCTCTAGAGCTCCTTTTGTCAACTCGTGGGATTGCGAGGTTGACAAGTATTCATGGGTACCTACACAAAAGAGACACAATCCAAAGAAATTGTGCGCGTGGTAAATGTACACATCATCCATCATGATGTGTATGTGCACATTAGAGTTAGAACAAGATAAGCATCGCTCAAAGAAATTTGATGCATGGTATATGAACATGTCATCCATCATGAAAGAATAGTTATTGTGTATGACACGATGGGGACACAAATTGAGAATGCAAGTATATGGCACATTAATAGCATGTTTATTCAAGGGGAGCATATGGTGCACACAAGTATGGGGAACATGCAATGAATGGGATGGATCAAATTCTCCTAACATGTATGAGGAAACTATGGGGGTCTCTTCATGAGCAATATCGGAAACATCACATGGAGAAAATGGACAACATCCAAAACAATGCATATCCGAAGCTAGGTGGTCATGGCATGGTATATGAGATAAATGATGCAAAGGGAGCATATCAATATCATCACAAGAAAAACAAATGCCAATAACCATGGGCTTGTCATCTATGCCATAAGTGCAAATGGGTTTATTTTAATGGCATATGCATAGTCACTATGAAGAGATTGCAAATACGACATATGGTTGATCTCATGCATAGCATATGACAAGTCAAGCGATTATAAAACATGATGTGACCAAGGGAATTGTCACAAGAAATCCTATGTAACATGGCATCACAACTAATAGACTCCACATGAGAATCATCATATTCATCATAAATGGGCAAATCATCGCATGGGGAAATCATACTAGCATGAAGCATGGTACTAGGTGGATCAACATCATGCAAGCAATCAATGTCACGAATGTCCACTAGTGGGACTAGAGCATCACCGTCACCTATGTTACCTTTGTCATTCCACTCAAGTGGTGTAGGTGAGGTGGGAAAGACCAAATGGTGGTCATCTTCATCTTGATGGAACCATGTGGGGGGTGCATCATATTCCACCATGGCCATCGTCTTGTCCAAAGGGAGGACAAAGTCGTCGAGGATCGGCGTGTCATCATAAATGGAACCTAGCACCAAATGAGAAGGCACAATAGAGGTAGAGGTCAAGTTGTTAGAAATGCAAATGGCCTCACGAGACCTATCAACTATCTCACTCTCTCTATGTGGTGGTTCACTCACTCCCTCAAAGTAGGTGCACTCAATCTCACATATGGTGGAGTCACTCATCTTACACAAGTGGTGGGGGTTGTGGCTCTCCTCACATGGGAATTGTGGCAACTCATCATATATGGGGCTAGTGGTGAAGTCACTCTCACTCTCAATATGGTGGCACAAGTCACTCAAGTCATCATACATCACCGTGGTCGAAGGGAAAATCCCATGCTCAACCATCTCGTCGTCGTCGCCGTGGATGAAGGCCGAAGATGGCACATCATCACTCTCCTCCATGACCGAAGGGAAAACCCCATGCTCGATCATCTCGTCATCGTCTCCGTGGATGAAGGCCGAAGATGGCACATCATCACTCTCGCCTCCAAAGATGGAAGCATCATCCTTGCTCGCCACCTTGTCGCTCGCCTCCAAAGCTTGGTCCTTGGGAGCATCGTCTTGGAGCTCGTCGGGCTTGGACATCGTGGTGGTACTAGCCTCATGCTTGTTGTAGAGCTTGGTCGCCGCGAAGTGTGCTTGGGGTGGAGAAGCCCTGGCCTTCATGAGTTCTTGTTCCGCCTTGAGAGCACCAATGTACTAGTCGTCAATGGACTTGTAGTTCTCAAGGAATATGGTCTTGGATATGTCGTTGTGCAATCCCATCATGAAGTGGAACTTCATGGACATGGGGTCGTCCACGCCGGCTCGTCGCAAGGCAATCTTCATCTCCTTGAAGTACTTGTCGATGGACTTGGATCCTTGGGTGGTGTTCTCCAATTGGCGTCGAAGTTGTTCTGTGTAGGTTGGAGGCACAAACTCTCGCCGTAAAGCTCTCTTCGTCTTGGGCCAACTCATCTCGTAGCTCTCCGAAGGTGTGTGAAGCCACCATGTTGAGGCGTAGTCGTGGAAGTTTCTTGTGGCGCACTTCACTTGATCTTCGGGACGAACTTGATGTAGCTTGAGGTAGTCGTCCATCAAACGCTCCCACTCGAGGTACTCCTTGGGTTCTTGAGTCCCATAGAAAGGAATCTTGTGGTCGGTGTCGAGGTCGTAGTAGCTCTTGGAAGTCGCGGACTTGAGCTTGGGTAGCTTCTCTTGAGTGTAGTCTTGAGGTGCTTGTTGGCAAAGATGCCCAATATCCGAAGGCGAAGATGCCTTGTAGTCACTTGGTGAAGATGCCATCGGTGTTGAAGAAGCTGAAACCTTGAGGTCGATGTCGCGGCTCCATATAGCCCGTGTGCACGGGGGTGCTGGAGGCCGTGTGCACGGGGCCCCGTGGGCACGGGGGTCGAAGGCCCGTGGGCACGGGGGTGGCAGAGAAGCCAACTCTCGTCCAGTAGTGTGCTCTTCATGGTCTTGTCGGTGCCGATGCTTGTGTGTACTTGCCGGAGATGGTAGCACGGAAGTATTTGCACTTGAGCGTCTTCTCGAAGATGAGGAAGACCGCTTGCGGTTCTTGATGAGGGCCTTGATCTCCTCCATGCGCTTGTCCATCTTAGCGTCGGAGTTGTTGTTCATGGCATCGAACTTGTTGTTGTTGTTGTAGACCGAATGTGAAATGCCTTGCCTATCCATCACAAGACTCGAGTAGAGGTGAGTAGGAAATGAGATAAACAATACCAAGTTACCTTTTCCCAATGTTGAGGATGTATCTCGTTTCACTCAATGTGAGATGAAAGAATAGTGGAATTGGTACCGGACTTGTTCACTCACACCTATCAAGTAAAGCTTATGGTAGAGCTCGGTGAGGATAGTGGCACAAAAATTTGATGCAAAATGTTAGCAAGAGTCAATAATGTTGGAAAAGATTCACAAATTCGCAAGTGAAACAAGTAGACCAATAGCAAATGGTACACGGAAACACACACACGGATAGATAAATGGGGTCGTGCAACCAAGGAATGAGCACAAAATGTGGAGTCCACGGAAAACGCTCGTGTTGCACAACTCAAGAGAGACGCTAGCACGATTGCTCAATAGGCGGATACGACACTTGTGCACAACCTATAGATGCAAGATGGGTAAACTTTCTATCCCAAGTATGCTATGTATGTATGGTTCCCGGTGTTTCTCTCAAGCATGATATCATATGATGTAGATTTTGATATGGCTCTTATGTGCAATGGGGTATGATGCTATGGCACTTGCTCACGAGCTCTTTGCTCTCTTTTTGCTTAAAAGCTTTTTCTCTCTTTTTTTTTCTATGGCCACTTTTGTACAATGCACAAACCAAGATAGCTATTGTGTATATGCGGGAATGATATTGTGACATGATGGATGATATGATACCAATATGATATGGTATGTATGCAATGGAATGGTGGATCACTAATGTGCACAAGTAACGTTGCCGGCAATACTCAAATGGCTAGTCTCGATAGGTAAGTGACGCAAAATGGGCTAGGGGTTAACAATGCAATTGCAAGGGTAATATACAATGGTGTCGTCGAGGTTACCGTCCTTTGCGATGATGAGTAGCGGTGTTCTTGATGTAGATACCAAGATGATGTAGACCCGTCCCTAAGTAGCCGAAACACCTTAGGAAACGGTAAAAACCGCAAACTCAAAATCTCAAATGACAATGTCAAATGGTGGAAGTGGAAATGGCAATGTGGAAGTGGTGGTGGCTTGTGAAGAAGCAATTGTCCCTAAGTAGCCGAAACACCTGAGGAGACTCACGTCGCCACTCAAACAACCACAAATGCTAAATGTAGCACAATGGGTTAGGTTGCGGAAGGCTATGGTGGATTTGTGGATGATATGGTGGAGGGCCTAGGCAAACTTGCCAAAATGTCAAAATTTTGATGGAGTCAAATTTTGATGGAATCTATCTAGGTGGATGGGGGATCTCAATAGCTACTCAACGAGCTAAAGAACGCGAAAATCGGACTCCGGATGTGGAAGTTACGGGCAAAACGGTGGACTGCACGCGGCTGCTGTAGGGGGGCCGTGCGCACGTGAAAGTGCAACTAATCCCCGGGTGGTTTTGGTAATTAATAACAACATATATATCATTGAACTAATAGTTACTTGAGAATCATTTCAGAAAGTTCAGTGATATGGGTATGGCAAGGACTGAAGAAGTGGACCCCTCAAAATGCTAAGGCAAGCATTGGCAAAAGCTCAAGACTCCATTTTTGGTTTAGTGATCCAAGATCACATTGAGTCCATAGGAAAAGCCAATACTATTAAAAGGGGATGAGGTTATGATGATGATCTGGTTGCTCAAGTGCTTAGTGATACATCTCCTAAACTATCAGCAACTTTCACTGCCATAGACACTCATAAGTAGTCTCGGTCTCACCGATATTCCAAACCCAGTCACACCGAGATGAACCACCTCAGCCATAAGCCAAACCCTAGCAAACTCGGATTTTCCGATTCTGAACTCGGTCTCACCGAACATGAGTTGCCAAGCTTCAGAACCTTCATCATCAAATCGGTGTCACCGAGATGATGAAGTCGGTCCCACCAAACCGGCATGCTCTTGTCATTGCACTAATCGGACTAACCGAGATTGTATTTTCGGTCCCACCGAAAATCCCAACGTTCACATTATTTGAACTATCGGTCTCACCGAGTTGTCAACTTCGGTCCCACCGAGATTGCTCAAATGTGTGTAACGGTTGGATTTTGTGTGGAGGCTATTTATACCCCTCCACCCCTCTTCATTCGTGGAGAGAGCCATCGAAAGAACTACCACTCCTACCTTACATTTCGAGAAGAGAACTACCTACCCTTGTGTTGAGATCAAGTTGCTCCACTCCCACCATATGAAGCTTGATCTCTAGCCTTCCCAAGTTGCTTTCCACTCAATCCTTTCTTCCACCACAGCCAAATCAGTGAGGAGAGTTGAGTGTTGGGGAGATTATCATTTGAAGCACAAGAGCAAGGAGTTCATCATCATCTACAACATCTATTACCTTTTGGAGGGTGGTGCCTCCTAGATTGGTTAGGTGTCGCTTGGGAGCCTCCACATCGAGATGTGGAGTTGAACCAACAAGTTTGTAAGGGCAAGGAGATCGCCTACTTGTGAAGATCTACCCCGAGTAAGGCTAGCCCTCCGTGGGCGTGAGGCCATGATGGAATAGACAAGGTTGCTTCTTCGTGGACCCTTCGTGGGTGGAGCCCTCCGTGGACTCAAGGCAGCCGTTACCCTCCGTGGGTTGAAGTCTCTATCAACGTGGAAGTACGATAGCACCACCTATCGGAACCACGAGAAAAATCACCGCGTCTCCAAAATTGCGTTTGCTCTTCTCCACCTCTCTTTACTACATGTGCAATTTACTTTCCGCTGCCTATACTCTAGAATTGCATGTGTAGGGTGATGCTTGACTTGATCATAATTGTGAATCTGCCAAAAACTGTTCTTTGTCAAAAGGCAGAATTTTTATATTGTCAAGTAGTCTAATCACCCCCCCTCTAGACATACTTTCGATCCTACAGCACGGGGTCTAGGGGCCGTGGGCACGGGGTCCCGTGTGCACGGTACACGTATCGAGGGCACGGGGTCACCTGGGACTCTCGGATTTGGCGGATTTCTTGGCGATTTGGACTCCAAATGGATGGATCTCATGGATGGGGTGTAGCTGGGGGTATGGGGGTGGTATGGGGTGGTGGGGCAGAGGCCGAAACGCACTGGAAGGGCCGTGCGCTCGGGGTCCGTCTGGCCCGTGTGCACAGGGTCTCGATGGCCCGTGTGCACGGGGTCCTCTGAGAGCGGACGAACTGCTCCGGATCCGTGGCAAATTTCGATTTTGAGGTCAAAATCGAAGGGTGGAAGGTAGGGGAAGGTGGTAGAGGGGTGGATCTACTTGCTAAACACCAAATCCATGGATCAAATCCAACAAAATATCATCAAACCAACAAATCACAAAAAAATTTGGGGCTATTTTTGGTGGGGATTTTCGAATTTAGGACAAAATCACACAAAACTAGGCTAGAAAACAAAGAGGGGGGCTCCAATTTCGTGAGAAACCATGGCTCATGATACCAAGATGATATAGGGTGGAACCCTATGGGGAAGATCTTTCACGAATTGGAGGGGAATCCCCAAGAACAAGATGAACAAAAGAGGGAAAACAAGAGGAACACTCAAGAACAAGTCCAATCACACATCCACTAGACAATCAAACACATAAGATCCACAAGGTACATGAACAACAAAGGGAAATAAGATACATGGTAGAGTTCATCGCAAATCCTGTGAAGGAGATGAGGGCTTGATGATCTAGATAGATCCTTCCCTCAAGGGGGTCTCCATCCACTAGGGATCTTCTCCAATGGAGGCCTTGAACTCCAATGGAGTGTCTCTCTCTCAAGAGGAATCCCACAAGGGGAGGTACATGAGCTAGGCTCTAGTGTTTAGATCTATCCTTAGCTAAGTCTAAATGGAGGAGATGAAGGAGTATATATAGCCCTATGCAAAGAGGGGAATAGGTGGGGGCGAAATGGTAAAACAAGGGCAAAGCCCGTAGCATCACACAGGGGGCCCTGTGTGCACGGGGTAAGTGGAGCCCGTGCGCACGGGGTATCCAGGGACCGGACGCAAGGGCCCGTGCGCACGGGGTCCGTGAGGCCCGTGGACACGGGGGTCCCGTGGGCACGGTACATGCCCGTGCGCACGGGGTCTTCAAGACTATCAGCCTGGGAGGCCCGTGGGCACGGGGTCGGAGGTGCCCGTGCGCACGGGGTCGCCTGGGAGCTGCCGCCTTCTTCTTGGCGCTTCCTTCTCCGCTTCGTGCTTCCCTTTTGGATGGTGTAGATGTTCTCTTCCGCATGAACTCGTCCTCGCTATGTTTGAAGCTCCGACAATACCTATGAATGCACACGGAAGGAATGTCAAGTAGTATACCATCCTCAAAGGGGTCAAGTAAACACGTGTAAAGGAGATGATTCACCTTTATGTATGTGAAGTAGATGTGGCACGTGTCACTTGCCAAACAAACTCTTGACATGGTGATGTCCATAGGATGCTCCGCATCACAAACCATGAACATATTGCAACACCCTACAGCGGGGGGCCCTCACGTTTGCGCGAGACGGAGGGCACCGTAGGACAACACCAAAAATAAAATATACAATCATACCAACCAAGATCACGATTAACCCATAGGGCAAAACGGATCTACTAAAACATCATAGGATAACCATAGATCATTGGGAAATAATATATGGAGTTGAGCACCATGTTTAAGTAGAGATTACAACGGGGAGAAGGGGTGTTACACCTCTGCACAGAGGGGGAGAGAGTTGGTGTTGACGGTAGCAAGATTGTTGATGTAGATCGCCGTCACGATCCTAGCCCCGGCGGCACTCCGACGCCATCGGGAGAGAGGGGAGAGAGCCCCCCTCCTTCTTCTTCTTCCTTGCCCCCCTAGATGGGATGAGGGTTCCCCCTCTGGTCCATGGACTCCATTGCAGCGGAGGGGCAGGAGCCCCTCCGAGATTGGATCTCCCTCTCTGTTCTCTTCTGTTTCGCGCTCCCAGATCTGGTCGAAAACCGTTTCTCATATTCCCGGAGACCTGTAACTCCGATTGCGCTGATCTTTCTACACGATTTTTTTCCTGATATAAGCTTCCTTGCGCCCGAAGTATAGATCCAACCGACGTTCGAGGAGGGCAGCACCCACAACCACGTGCCAGGGGCCTGGGGCGCGCCCTGGTGTATCATGGTCTGTGTGGGCCTCCGTTTGCGGTGATTCCAACTCCTAAAGTTCACAAATATTCCAAAATAATTCTCGATTGAGTTGCATCACGTTTGGACTTCGTTTGATATGGATTTTCTGCGATACAAAAACATGCAACAAACAGGAACCGCCACTAGGCACTGGATAAGTAAGTTAGTCCATACAAATCATATAAAAAGTTGCCAAAAGTATGTAAAAGTTGAATAATATTGGCATGAAACAATCAAAAATTATAGAAACAACGGATACATATCATTCACATTAAATTCCCAAAAACTCAATTAATGCATAAAAAAGGCCAAACGAACCCGGAATAATTCCAAATTTTAACACGAAACTCATATAGTTCTATGTTTGCTCTGTAAAAAGTTCAAGTGGGGGGGGGGGCAGCGTATGTCATTTCACACACTAAGGTGACAAGTTCCCTCTCGAAACCACACGCATTCTTGAGAGAAGCTCCAATTTGAAGAAGCTATTCCAAAACTTGTCCCAATTCGGCCAATTTTTTTACCACAGCATGTTAGTGCCATGTAATGACACCATGCCAAGTTTCATGTTTTTCAGGTGAGTTTGTGATTTACAGGAATGTAAAAACCAAGTTTCTCAATGTTTCCGGCCGAGCCACGACACCCAGATGTTTGAATTTCACTCCCATTCTTGCATGGGACCTATAAATTCACCCAAAGACACACATGTGATTTTTCAACAAACTTTGGTGCACTGTAGCATGTGCTTGTAGTTCAAATTTGAATTATGCACATTAAATGCCTAGAAACTCAATTAATGCATAAAAATGCCAAACAAAACCGGAATAATTCCAGATTTTAACACGATACTCATATAGTTGCATGTTCATTGTAGATAAATGTTCCAGCAATTCAAACATCCTTTCCCTCTGTAACACCATTTTGTCTTTCAAAACAGAATGAAAAAAAGTTATACCACAAATAGTTTACTGGCCGTAATCATGTGGGATGTGTCGTGGAGTTAACACGTCAGATGCCCTAACAAGAGGAGTTAGGTGTGGAGCCATCGCCGCTAGGTTAGCTTGGGGGTTAAACGGGACATAGGACACAGAGAGTTTTGGATGTAGGGCGAAACCCTAGGGGCCGATCTTTCACGTTTGGAGTGGATCCTATGGGGAAACATGAAGAACGCGTGGAAAACACGAGGCAAATCATGGGGGAAACAAGAGAAACACTCAACCGACAAGGGATTGATCACACAAGGGCTAGATCATCGAGGCACAAAGTAACACGAGATCCGAAGTCAACAAGGGACGATACAAGAGTAACCGTTCTTCTCCGTGAGGAGGTCTTGATTGTCTTCTCCGGATGGAGGCCTTGAATCCAGATGGATCTTCTCCAAAGAGGTGCGGTCCCTCACGAGGAGTAGATCCGGTACGGATGAGCAATGCTCTATCTCAAATGAGACTGGCAAGCCTATAGGAAAGATTTTCTCTACTACTTTATTTTCAAAAAGATCTCTTACCTCTCTTCTCTTATGAGCTTATTCAAATATTCCCCTTTAGTTAGACTATACCCTTTCCCCTTGTGAACACATGAAGATTCGGCTGATGAGACCACACCAAGGAGTACAAGATATCGGACAACTAAGACTACTTTGGAATAAAGAGGGTTTTTACCGTGCATTACAATGACGGAAACTACAACTGTGAAGACTCCGAAGACTAGGAGAATTTGAAGGCTTTGAAGAATTTCCAGATTTGTATGACCTAGGAAGGCACCCCTTATGGAACTTGGCAAACTATGGAAGCTGTCAATACCCGAGATCAAGGTGTGTTGGTGAAAGACCAGAACATGGAGCGTAAAACTTAAGGTTTTTTCAAGAAAGCCCCAAGACAGGAGATATCAGCTATGGAATGATAGCTCATGGCAGAGACATAGTCATAAACATGGATATCCATGAGGCTATCGCTCGCTCATGTTATTGTCACCGTGAAGAGTTAAGCATGCATTTTTGAAAAGAATTGGATTACAAAAGGGCTAATGGAGCACCTACCAGCAAGAGATCAAGTTTTAACCTTAGCTGGTGTATCACCAGGATCTGGAGTATTACATCAAGAAGTCTAGAGTGGAGCTTTAGGAAGTCATATTTGACAAGGAGGCAATTCATGAAGAACTTAGGAACGAGAAGCTGAAAGTAGCCAAGCTAGAGGAGCTAAAACCTCGAGATACCGGAGATTTGTCAGGAACTAAAAGACAGTAGAACCATGGTTCATGCCAAGGATGTTGAAACCCAGAAGTTTGGAAAGCAACTCCAGAATATTAAAGGAAGTCACGAGAGACATCGCGTCAACAGAGATGATCTGGCAAAAGAACTTGAGAAGGACAAGCACGATCGGAAGAAGCCATTGGAGACATGAACCAGAAGAGTTTGGCGACTTTGAAGAGTTATTGACCTTTAGAAGACCAAACCCCTATTATATACTTACGTTAGATGCGATGTTTGTGAGCTGTCATTTGTTTGATGTTTTTCCGACAGCCACAAAATAAAATATGCATTTTCAAAAACTATTGTTTGTATTGTGTGTATTCCTCTCTATCTCTCTTATCTCACCCCAAACCCCTGGACCCAATAGAGGATGACTGGAGATGAGCTCATATTATCTGGACCGATGAGTCAATTGGAGACGGACCGATGGATTCAGAACATAGAGGATCACATGAAGAATAACCCTATAGCCGGAAAGGATATGGCCTAGCATGCTCTTCAATGCTTTAAAAGAGGTGCTACTACTTGGTGGAGGATGTACCAAACCATCAATGGATGGCAAGGAGTAACCACTTGGGAAGAATTTAAGTTGACTTTGCCAAAGTCTCGGTTTGTGTCCCAGAGATTGGAGCCTTATGGAAATGATATGAAGAAATCTTGTGCTTGCAAGCTCTATGGAGAAATTGGACACGACCATAAAGAACATCAGGATGAATGCCCTAATTGTGAAGGAAGTCACCCAGCTGAAGAATGCCCAACTAGGCAGATTACTTGTTTCTTGTGTGAAGGAACTACCCACTACCCTACTCAGTGTCACATTTACCCTATGGTACAACGAACCATCCAGCAGAAGAAAGAAGCAATGAAAGAAGCCCTCATGGAAATTTTAGGAGAACCTATGATGAAGGAAGAGGTGGCGGACACACCTGAAGAAGACTCAATTAAACCCTGCACCAAGTCATGTTATTCATGTGGAGAAGAAGGACACATCTCCCAAAATTGTCTGAATGGGGATCTAGTAGAATTCCCGACAAAGGAAGTAGAGTATGGCCCACAGGAAATAGAAGCCCTGATTGGAACGGAAAAGTCCAGGAAGAGAAGTAGATTGGATTCCAGGAAAGACCTGAGCCATATTACCTATTTCAGGTGCAAGGAGTCAGGGCACTACTTCAGCAGTTGCCTAAAAAGGAAGCCGAGGACCCAAGGAGGCTATGTAATCATGAGGAAATCTCAAGACTTGTCAGAAGTGATATGTTTTCGTTGTAATGAAGTAGGGCACTTTGCCAGGGATTGTCCCAAGAGGAAGGAGGCTTGTGCTAAATAGTTGAGTTAGCAACAAAAGAAATGTAGTAGTAGTAGTGGGAACAATTCTTTTACATTGAGGTGTTGAGTTGAGGCATGTAATGGAAAAGCAAGAGATTGTAATAATTTGGGAGTCAATAAAGTTATCATCATTGGTACTGATTTGGATTTTTATGAGTTGTTACCCTATGAAGAAAGATTTTGACCATTTTCGAGGATATGAGAAATATGGTCTATGGATGAGTTTGTGCATTTCAAGGGTGGTAGAAATTGTGAGAACCCTTGACCCCTGGTAAAGAAAATGATATTCCACGAAGTGGACTATAGACAAAATAAGTACGAGTTTTATCTCGATATGTGGGATACTCCAAGAATATGAAGGAATGAAGTACTATTGGATATAAAGGAGGTAGAATGTTGGTTATGGAGCAATTTTAACCCCATGATGAGTCGGAGTAATCACATTTTAGTTTGGTACAAATGGAAGGAAGGAAGATAGTACAATTGGATGGATTTAAGAATGCTAGGAAACTGGATGTTGGAATAATGATCGGTTGCCCCGATGATGAGTTCAAGGTTTACAAGTGATGAGATAGGCCATAACCCACAGGCCCCAGGACCGGCCAAGAAGCAAGCACACTCTTGCTGAAGGAAAAGCCCTGGAAGAGGATATGCCTTTATCAACTGACAATTTTGTAGGAGCAACGCAAAATCCTGAGAGTTGTGAAGAAACGGTAGATGTTTGTTTGGCTTGCAGAGTCCATGGATTTATCCGAACTTGGTTCATTGACAAGAGAAATTCTGCAATGCTTGCGAGGATGACCGAGTGTTAGATTGCGAGATTCGCTAAACCATGTACAAGGTAATGATTTGGGTGCGGGATGGATTGATCACCATACCGACTTACTCTTATTATTCGCCTTACTATATGGGATGGTAAATCTGAGTGACTTACCTATAGTAGAGAGATGACGATCAAAACCTTGTTTAAACCTTAGAATGGTATGACAATTTTTTCCTTATACAAGGCAACTGTTGCCAAACGTAGGTCATACGGTGAGAATGAAGCCCATACCCATTTCCTGTAGGAGAAACCATAAATTGTTGAACACCATGAGATATCGATAGTTGTTTAGTATTGGCGCCCGACCCGTCAGCTAAGAAGACCTAGTCATGGAATAACCTTACCAAGATGAAATGGACACATGAATTGAGGAAAAGGTTATGCCACCACCGGAAGAGCCCAGAGAAGGAAATTTTCCAGAGGATCTAAGAAGACTGACACCGCCAACACTAAGGATGTACGAACTGAGTTTTGATGGAACCGTAACAATGCTTCTAAGGGTGGTAGCAAACCGAGACCCCCTGTGATGATCGATGGATTTTGAGAAGACCCCATGTCGGTGTCAAAACCGGCGGATCTCGGGTAGGGGGTCCCGAACTGTGCGTCTAGGCGGATGGTAACATGAGACAAGGGACACGATGTTTTTACCCAGGTTCGGGCCCTCTCGATGGAGGTAAAACCCTACTCCCGCTTGATTAATATTGATGATATGGGTAGTACAAGAGTAGATCTACCACGAGATCGAGAGGCTAAACCCTAGAAGCTAGCCTATGGTATGATTGTTGTTCGCCCCACGGACTAAAGCCCTCCGGTTTATATAGGCACCAAGAGGGTTAGGGTTACACAGAGTCGGTTACAATGGTAGGAGATCTACATATCCAGACGCCAAGCTTGCCTTCCACGCCAAGGAAAGTCCCATCCGGACACGGACGAAGTCCTCAATCTTGTATCTTCATAGTCCAGAGTCCGCCAAAGGTGACAGCTTCAGCTATCCGACACCCCTAATCCAGACTCCTCAATAGCCCTCGAACCAGGCTTCAATGACGACGAGTCCGGCGCGATATTGTCTTCGGCATTACAAGACGGGTTCCTCCTCCGAATACTTCATAGAAGATTTTGAACACAAGGATAGTGTCCGGCTCTGCAAGATAAGTTCCACATATCACCGTAGAGAGAATAATATTAACACAAATTCAATCTGCTGACGTATTCCGTGGCGTGACATCACACCACGGTCAAGCCTCTATTCGAATCGTTTTCACTGTCCCACCTCAGCGCGTTTAGCGAGGCAGTTTCCTTGGCATGTCTTGTCAAAGCAGAGATCGTGTCCCCTCATTCCGGGATTCTCATCAATATGGGCGTGGGTAACCCAACCGCGCCATTGATTACGGCGCTTGGGAGATAAGCGAGTTTTACCAGGCTGGTGGGGACGCATAGTTTTGTCCGTCCATATAAGGGGATAAGGATCCACTTTTTCACACACGCCTTCTTCCTCCTTTGCTCATCCATTTCCGCGCACTCGAGCTCCAGCGCCCAAGTCCGCACATCTCACCTCAACCTTTCCCAGCCATGTCCGGAGGGGGAGGCAAGTGGATGGTCTCCTCCGTCCCGGGGGGGGGCACATCAAAAAGCTGCGGAAGGCCGGATACTTGGCCAGCGACATCACGCATCGGCTCCCCGACAAGGGGCAGCTTATCCCCGCCCCAGGCCTCATGAGAGGGTGGTGTTCCTCTCCCACTTCCTCCACAGACTAGGTTTTATACTTCACCCATTTGTCCGGGGGCTCATGTTCTACTACGGCCTGGATTTCCACGATCTGGCCCCGAATTTCATCCTCAACATCTCGGCGTTCATCGTCGTGTGCGAGGCCTTCCTATGCATCCAGCCCCACTTCGGCTTATGGCTGAAGACCTTCAATGTCAACCCGAAGGTAGTGGGCGGCCGCCAGGCGGAGTGCGGAGGTGCCATAGTGGGCAGGATGCCCAACGTCTTATGGCTCGAGGGCTCCTTCGTGGAGACCAAAAAGGGGTGGCAATCGGGGTGGTTCTACATCACCGAGCCGCGTGACCCTAAATGGGCAGCGGCCCCCGAATTCCGATCTGGCTTCCCTACACGGCTCACCTCTTGGAAAGAGACGGGCCTGACATGGGGTAATTCAGAAGAGCTGACCGGACTCCAATCCTGCGTCCAAAACCTGGTGAACAAGAAGCTCAAGCTTGTCAACGTAGTCCAGGTCATGCTCATCCGCCGGATCCTCCCGTGCCAACAACGGGCCTTCAACTTGTGGGAGTTTGATCCGGCACAACACCAAACCTTGAGCAGGCTCTTCGACACTACATACAAAGATGCCTGGAAGGTGCTGTTCAAGGGCGCCGAAACTCCCGCATCCGCTACCGAAGATCGCGGATTCAGCTCGCAGCATCAAGCCAGCGAGGTAAGCTATTTTACCCTTTACATGACACTTATTTTTCATAGTTTGACTCTATGCGAGATCTAAACTCCCTTACCTTTGACAGGCCTGGCAGAAGACGTCCGGGCAGGTTGACTGTCCGGCTCCCTTGCCAGAAGACCTAGCGGACGCTCGATTGACGGGGCTGCTGGTTCCGACACCTCATGTGGTGCCGGAGAAGAAGGCCACGGGAACTCGAAGGAGTTCCTGGCGCTAGGTGTTGTCGAACTCATCGTCCGATGACTCCGAGGTGGACTCCTCCCGCGAATATGAGGAGGAGGAGAAAGAGGCCTCTTCCCTAGCAGGGGGAGAGAAGAAAAGGAAGGCCGCCCCAACTGGGGAGGCCGAAGGGTCCAAGACGGGAAGGACCCTTCCTCCAGACTACTCCACCAATGCCGACGACGGCGAAGAGGAGTGGCCACCGAGGGCTAAGCCCCTGGCGACATCGTAAGTGTCCGAATAACAGAATAACTCATGGCGTTTCCTTTGTCACATAGAATCTCCTAACGCCGAATATAACCCTGCAGCTCGCCCAAGGACAGGCTCGAAACTTCAACGAGCGGCTCCCTGGCTTCGTCGGACGTGAATAGCACTTCACTTCCGACCGTCTCCTCTCCTCGCGCTGCAGATGACGCCGAGGTGGGGTCCCAAAAGGGGCCCAGCCAGGAGGAGGAGGTCCCGGAGGTGCCGCAAGGCAACCTCCCGGACTTCGGGCACAAGGGGGATCAAACCCCGAAGGGTTCTGGCCGGACTCCGCACCGGAACCTTTAGTGGTTCTGGAGTCCGGCAGGCGGCCCCTTCGTAAGAAGGGCGAGACTGCGACACCGGTGACCTCTGTCCAACCAGAGGCACTGGATAATTTGCTGGAGGCGCTTAACAGCCCCATCAACGAGGAGCACCGCACGTTATGAGTGTGGTGATTCAGAAGTTCATCCGCCAAGAGCGGATCGACCAAGCTCGTGCCAGCCTTCTAACAGCTCGAGGTATGTATTTATCATATGTAAAAATATTACCGCCTAGACAAGAGCCCCGATGCTCGGTTTGGTGTTTGGAAAGAAAAGCCGAACTGAGGATCTAAAAAGATGTACGCAGGAGTCTAACATAAGTATGTCAATATGGGGAATGCATGCTACGCTGCTGACCTTTGCCGCACTGACTGCGGAGGTCAATGCATTGAAGCAGAGCCTCGAGCGGTCCAAGAGCGAGCTCGGCCTTGCCAAAAAGCAGCTCGAGGACAAGGAAGGTAAGTAATACCTTATGGAAGTATATAAAAGATGTGGTTGCAAAAAATGACAGAAATAACGTGAGAATTGCACGGGCCACGAACGAGGTGGCGACCCTAAAGGAGGCAGTGTCTAAGGCCGAAAGCAATGCGGCCGCGGAGCGCACCGAGCGAGCGAAGCAGGAGGCGCGGGCGGCGGAGCTGCGGCAAGAGCTCCAGGCTCTTGTGGAAAAACACGAGAGTTCGGAGCGTGACTCAAAGACTCGAGAGTCCAAGCTTGCCTCGGCCCTTGAGAGCGCCAAAGCCGCTAAGGCCGAAGCCCAAAAAGCCCTCCAGGAGATTGAAGCGATGAAGAAGATAGCAGCGGGTAAGGCATTCTTTATGCAAAGCAGGCACGTGAAAGTGAATTACTTGTTACTTACCCGAACTGAGCTCTCCAGAGCATTCGCAGATTTGCCCAAGCAAGGTGTCCGATGCTTTGCCGCGTTCTACCGAGCCGAGGAGGGAGCTCGACGGAGAAGGTGTTCTCGTCTCAAGATGTCGAGGCGGACACCCGTGCCCTTGAGCGACCAGCTAAAGCAATTGGTCGAGCTCCATAAGGTGGCCGAACAGCCTTGAAGGGCCTCATAGTTCGGCCGTGGCCTAAGGAAGCCATGCACAGGAGCTACTTCGGGCTGGTGAGGCGGCCGGTGGACGCCGTCCATGGATTGAAGTCGCCAAGCGCTCGCTCAGATCGAAGGTGCTCAGGGGCCTTGCCCGTGCTAAAGTGCACTGTGGCAAGATGGACGCTGAGAAGCTTGTGACGGACGCTCCACCGCCGGGCAGGGAGTATCGCAAGCTCGAGTTGTATTATGCGGGCGTCCTGAAGGGTGCCCGTCTTATAGCGGGTTAATGCTCCAAAGATGTAATTTTTGAGTAAACTCGCATTTGTTATCCTGTACGCTTGAAAACTTGTTCATATGCGCTAAGTAAGGCTTGTGAATTTAAAATATTACCTTCTATGCGGCCGTTTATTAAATTTGAGAGATGGCGAGTCGTCGGCTTCTGCCCCCATGCCGCGAGTGCTGGGGTGTTCGGGATAAACTTGAGCGCTCTTTTTCCCATTCTTGGGTCCTTCGAGGGAGGCGCTCAACGCAACAAATGAGGCAACTGGACTATAATGCTTGAACACTCTTACTTAGCCATAGAATTCTATAATTTTAAATTTCGGCGAAGCCCCTAGTATTCGGAAGACCGAGCTCGGGGCGCTATCCACGCCTGGGCCGGACAAAGCCGACTCCTCGCTCTAAGCGGCATAAGTCTTTAGGGACTCGAAAACCTCTCGAACAACGACCGGCTCTCACCCTATCATGACAGTCAGTTTTAGCTTTCTCCACTGAGGTGCTTAACTCAGCTCAACCGGGGCACAATCGCAGTGGTTCTCCCAGCGCTACCTTTGCCGATATAACAAAACGTAAGGTACCAAAACATGGGAGCCAGGCAAACCCAACTATTGACCCAAGACATGATTCGAAGCCGATGCATACAATGCTATAAGTTCGGGGTGCCGCACTTGTGAAAGTGTTCAGACTTATCACACCATATTTTGGGGTACTTAAGCCCTTGGTGTATTTGGCCGTACCAAAGCGTACGGATGCAACATGTCATAAGTGAACATATATAGGTAAGAAAAAGGAATGCAATAATAGGCAAAAGCTATGCATTGTTTATTAAAAAAGCTGCGGTAAAAGCAGAACGATACAAATAGTGCAATAAGCAAGGGACGGGACTATTTGACACGTCCCCCCTCCAGGAGCGAGCTGCGGGATGATATGTAAAACAAGTATACTGCTCGTTATAGACACCACCTGGACACTCAACGTAGCTTTCTGCTTCCTTGGCTATTGCATCGTGTGTTCGGCGGTTCTACTGCCGGACAGGGCTTCTTGATAAAGGAGTCCTGAATGTAAGAAAAAAGAATTATACAATCGAGAACCCCTGGTGCGGTTGAGCCGCATTCTGGGCCTGCCGTGGTCGTGCCCCTCCCCCTATGCCCATGGTATTTCCAGAGCGTAATTATGTATGCGTAGTACTGGTTTCACAATTTCACGGGCTGGGGTTAGGGCGCATTACTCTGCGATGCTCGTGACATGCCAAAGATCTTGTTGTAGGTTACTCGGCGCGCTTGACGGTGTCCGGACGCTTAATAGCCGAACTCGAGAATTGCCTTGAGAGGCTGCTTTGTACTTCCGCCCGAGAGCGCCAGATGCTCCTCCATTCGGAGAGAGCGTTCGGTGTTTCCGCTGACCGTAATGACTCCTCGAGGGCCCGCATCTTGAGCTTGAGGTATGCGTGGTGCGGCACCGCATTGAACTTTGCAAATGCGGTTCGTCGAGCGATCGCGTGATAGCCGCTGCGGAACGGGTATGTCCAAGATTAACTCCTCGCTCGAAGTTATCCGGGATCCAAGACCACTTCAAGTGTAATCGAGCGATCTGAGTTGGCCTCTACACCGTATGATGCCTTTAAAGGTCTTGTGGGTTTAATCCTTGAGGGTCTATGCCCATTTTGCACAATCAGATCCTCGATAAAGCAGTTCAGTCGCCGCCGCCATCCATCAGGACTCTAGTGAGGTGAAATCCGTCAACGATTGGGTCTAGAACCAATGCGGCGAATCCGCCATGGCGGATGCTAGTGGGGTGGTCCCTTCGATCAAAAGTGATCGGGCAAGAGGACCACAGATTGAACTTTGGGGCCATTGGCTCCATCGCATATATGTCCCTTAGTGCATGCTTCCGCTCCCTTTTGGGTATGTGGGTTGCGTATATCATGTTCACCGTCCGCACTTGTAGGGGGAAGCCCTTTTGTCCTCTATTGTTCGGCTGCCAGGGCTCCTCCTCGTCGTCGCTATGTAGCCCCTTGTCATTGTATTCGGCATTTAACTTGCCTGCCTGCTTGAACACCCAACAATCCCTGTTGGTGTGGTTGGCTGGTTTTTCGGGGGTGCCGTGTATCTGGCACGAGCGATCGAGTATTCGGTCCAAATTGGACGGGCCCAGAGTATTTCTTTTGAATGGCTTTTTCCGCCGACCGGGTTTAGAGCCTCTGAATCCGCATTGATCGCCAGATCCTCAAAGATTATCGCCATTAATGCGGCGCTTGTGCTTGTTGCGACGTGACCTGCCGTTGCTGTCCTTGGTATCCGAATTACCAGGGCTCTTGTTCATGTTGTTACTACGAGCTAGCCAGCTGTCCTCTCCCGCGCAAAAGCGGGTCATGAGTGTTGTGAGGGCTGCCATGGATTTCGGCTTTTCCTGTCCTAGGTGCCGGGCAAGCCGCTCGTCGCGGATGTTATGTTTGAAGGCTGCAAGGGCCTCTGCATCCGGACAGTCGACGATTTGATTTTTCTTGGTAATGAACCGTGTCCAGAATTGTCTGGCTGATTGCTCTGGCTACTGAATTATGTGGCTTAGGTCATCGGCGGCTGGTGGTCGCACATAGGTGCCCTAGAAGTTGTCGAGGAATGCGGCTTCTAGGTCTTCCCAACAGCCAATTGACTCCGCTGGCAAGCTGTTAAGCCAATGCCGAGCTGGTCCTTTAAGCTTGAGTGGGAGGTATTTGATGGCATGTAGATCATCACCACGGGCCATGTGGATATGAAGGAGATAGTCCTCGATCCAGACCGTAGGATCTGTCGTGCCATCGTATGATTCAATGTTTACGGGTTTGAAACCCTCAGGGATTTGATGATCCATCACTTCGTCTGTGAAGCATAGTGGGTGTGCGGCGCCTCTGTATTGGGCTATATCATGACGCAGCTCAAATGAGCTTTGTTCATCGTGTTCGCCCGCCGAATTGCCATATCCGGCGTGACGGTTATCATCACGTATCGTGGGGCGCCCACGCGATCCGTAGATCGATCTTGTTTGCCTTGCCTTGTCCTCCAGTATATCCCGCAGGTCTGGCGCATTTTCCCGTGCCTTGGTGTTTTTCGAGCGGCGCCGGGGTGCGGCTTGAGTGGAGGGCCGAGAGGCCTCTCTGTCACGGCCACGAGGTTTAGGTGCTTCCTCCTCTAATCTGGGTAGCAGCCTGCGTTTTGGGTAGCTCTTGGAGGAGCGTTCGAGTTCATACTCTTCGGCCGCAAGCACCTCAGTCCATCTATCGGCTAGCAAGTCTTGGTCAGCTCTAAGCTGTTGCTGCTTTTTCTTGAGGCTGCTTGCCGTGGCCATAAGGCTGCGTTTGAAACGCTCTTGTTCGACGGGATCCTCAGGCACGACAAATTCGTCGTCGTCGAGGCTTGCCTCGTCTTCGGAGGGAGGCATGTAATTATCGTCCTCTACCTCTCTGTCTGTCGCTCTCTCATGAGGGCTGGCTTCTCCATCCTCCTGCGCTGAATCCTACTAGAGGGGGTTGTCTTCGTCACTTTTCGGGGTGTTATTGTCTCCCGTGCCGGAATCACTATTTTTGCTGTGGCGGGATTTAGAGCGGCGCCGCTGACGCCGGCGCTTAGGCTGTTTCTTGGAGGGGTCATCCTCCGTTGTTTCATCGCCATTCCCATCTTTTGGGATGTCCACCATGTAAATGTCGTATGACGAGGTGGCCTTCCAGTGCCCTGTAGGCGCTGGTTCTTGGTCGTCTCCTGCATCGTCGTCCATACCGTCGATGTCTTCGGAGTCAAAGTCGAGCATGTCGGTTAAATCATCGGCAGTGTTCACGGCGGGTGGTGGGTGGGCTTTGAATTTCTTTGTCGTCCGTGATCCCAACCTTCCGACCATAGTCCGGCCAGGGCTCTCCTGATAAAGAGAGAGACTTTAGTGAATTCAGGATGTCGCCAAAGGGCGAGTGCTAAAAGATGTCCGCGGCGGTGAATTCCATGACCGGCGCCCAATCGGATTCGACAAGGGGTATGAAGGTTCGGAGTCCGGAGAGGAGTCCGGCACCTTGGAGTTATGAGCCTTGCAAAGGACAGGGATGGTGTTCGGCTCAATCACGGTAGAGATCGCAGCCCCCGAGGCGGTGTCCAGCCACCCATCCTCGATCGGCGCAATCGGCTCGAGCTAAGGGTCGGAGCGACATCGTGCGCCTCGTGGCACCGTTTGGCGGCAGAGCTAGATCATGCCCATCGTGATAGTGCGGCGCTTGGCGTGGCTCGAACCCGTCGAAGATCAAGTCTCCGCGACGCCACCGTAGTTCAAACTTCCAAATCGACTGATGGCGGGCGAAGCTTTCAATCTGCTCCAGATGGCTGCTTAATTGGCCCGCAGCAGGCAAAGCCGCCAATCGAAGATCTGTACGGGAGAAAAGTCTCACCGGACCGCATCGTGGTTGATGATCGGAGGAGCCATCGGGCCTAAAGATGACGCACACGAGGAACTCTCAATGAAAGCACCCATGTCGGTGTCAAACCGCGGATCTCGGTAGGGGTCCTGAACTATGCGTCTCGCGGATGGTAACAGGAGACAAGGGACACGATGATTTTTACCTGTGTTCGGGCCCTCTCGATGGAGGTAAAACCCTACTCCCGCTTGATTAATATTGATGATATGGGTAGTACAAGAGTAGATCTACCACGACATCAGAGAGGCTAAACCCTAGAAGCTAGCCTATGGTATGATTGTTGTTCGTCCTACGGACTAAAGCCCTCCGGTTTATATAGGCACCGAAGAGTGTTAGGGTTACACAGAGTCGGTTACAATGGTAGGAGATCTACCTATCCATATCGCCAAGCTTGCCTTCCACGCCAAGGAAAGTCCCATCCGGACATGGGATGAAGTCTTCAATCTTGTATCTTCATAGTCCAGGAGTCCGGCAAAAGGTGATAGTTCAGCTATCCGGACACCCCCTAATCCAGGACTGCCTCACCCCGACCCTAACCTATTTCTTTCTAGCCTCTCTGAATCTCGAGGACGAGATTCATTTTAAGGGTGGTAGGTTTGTAACATCCCAAAATTCTAAATTTTATAATGTTATATTAAATAGATAGTTATGATTGATTGTTTGCTTGATTGTGTGAAGTTGAGTGAAATTTGAAACTTTTGAAAGTTAAATGAGAGGGAACAAAATGAATTTCCCAAACTTTCATCTTGCATTTATGATCTCCATGAATTCAAATTCTTTTCAAATACAACCCTAGAGAGAAGATGACATGACTTCTTCCATTTAAATAAATGAGAAGGGTTTTTGAAAATATTTGAATTCCATTTGGGACTATTTCAATTCAGAAACTTTAAGCAACTTAATGATTTTCATGAGAGAAGACAAAATGACTTCTTTAAAACATATGAAATATGACTCGGAAGTTTAAAAGAATCAAATTTAAAGTTCCTTTGAAATTATTTTTCAATTTGGAGTTATTTGGTTTTATTCAAATTATTTTTCTCCAAAAATAAAATATATGAAAATTAGGGTAAAATGATTCCCTACATTAGAAAATTGGAGATAAATAAATTTGAAATCATTTTGGTTTTTTTAAAATGATTTTATGAGGTTTATTGTAGCAGTACCACTGTTTGAATTATTTAAATTTTTGTGGATTTTATTTGACTTTAGAAAATGTTCATGCTGTAGGAAATCTTTTTCTGAAAATTTTGATATATTATATGCCTTTATTATTATTATTATTATTATTTATTTCTTTTTCTTTTATTATTTTTGTTTGTCTGTTTTAAAAAAACTCTTCGAACAGTGCCAGACCGAAGCCCAACACAGCTCTCCCTCTCCCTCCCTCTCTCTCTCTCTCTCTCTCTCTCTCTCTCTCTCTCTCCCTCCGTGCCAGGCCAGCCGGCCCAGCCCAGCAGCGGCCTGCGTCCGCGCCCGAATCGCCTCCGCCTCGCTCGCCCGCTCGCACGCCACCTCGCCCAGTCACCGACAGGTGGGACCCACCTGTCCGATGAGTCTTTGACCCCGAGCCGTCGCCGCTGTGCCGTCTTTGGACACCCGCGCCGCCTTGCCCCTCGCCCAAGGCGACCCCCCCTTTTTATGGCCTCGGCCCCTGGCCTCTATTCCCTCAAACCCACAGCGCCCGAAGCCCCTCACAGCCCCGCACGAACTCGCCGGAGTTCCCAACTCCGACGAGATCCGCCGCCCCGCCCCGCGCTCCACCGCCGCCCTTGCTCGACGCTGCCACCACCTTTGGAACCGCCTTGCCGAGCCGCATCACCCCATGCCTCCGCCCGATGCTGCTGACCACCGGAGCCGTCGCCCGGCACGAAGCCGAGCCGCCGCCGCCGTTTTCTTCTTCGCCGACGACCCCCACCGCCGCGGTAACCCCGCCTCTCCCCTCAGCCGTTCGATTCGTTTTAGATGGCTAGGATTAGATCGTTTGTTTTTTTCCTTTTTTCTTTCGAATCGTTTTCTGTTAAGCTTCGGTCGTCCGCCCCTAGCCACAAACGGGTGCACGTTTGCGTCCGATCACGTAGCCCTGCCCGATCAAACGTTTTTTTCTTTTCTGTTTTGTGTTAGATTTTCAGAATGGTTTCTGTTTTAATTTGTAAATAACTTTTATGTTTTAGATCCAAATTGAGTGATTCTTTTGCATTAAATTCAAAATTTATTAAAGTTTCTGTTTGTACAATGGTATTTCAAATTTGAGTAGTTTTTAAATTGAACTTGATGAAATTTGCTCAAATCACTATTTATACCATAATTTGAGTTTTATAACTCCAATTTATTTGATTCTTTTTGCTAATTGAAGCTCTTGATCTAAACTTTCTGATAAGGCCAAATTCACTTAATTTTGGTACCGTTAGAAATTGTTTTCTGTTGCAAGAGTTATTTGCTTGGTTTTGAAGTTTTCTGAATTGTTTTCTTCGTTCTTTCCGATGCTTTTGAGTGATTGCTTATCTGTGGTTACTATTGCTTGCTTATGAGAGACTGAACAGAGTGTGACAAATAGAACCATCAGGAGTTTTGTGCGAAGGTTCTTCATCAACAGTACAGGCTTGTTCATACTTTGATCATATCCCTTTCATACCCAGTTTTTATGCATGAGTTTCACCCTCAAACATTGCATGGTTAGGAATTGATAACATGTGGGTATTGGGAAGTAGTTGATGAGGTAGGAACCTATTGTCCTGCATTCACACCTTGGGAGTTACTTCTACGTTATGCTTATACTGCTATGCTATGCTCGTAGACGTGGTTTGGTTTGAGTGATTTATGACATATGTGAGAGTTATTATTAATGGTTAACTTAAGGTGGCTACTTTAATACACATCTGGGTGGAATGGTAGGGGAACCCTGGAGTAGCTAGTGGTTTGCCTGGCACTGGAGAACCCAAAGTGCCCAAAGGAATCCGGAGGACCCGTGTGATTACCCTATGGAATGCCACCCAGGCTCAAAGGGATCATAAGATTATTCATGCTAGAAACTTCCATGTGCAGCCACAAGCCATTATGGGCTCTGGCATAGTTGAGTAAGTTGTGTGAGATCTTGAAGAGGTGGACTAGCAGATGTAGGGGGATTGTAGGTGTAACGGTCTACCCGGAGTAGAGAGTAAATGCTTCTGAAAGACTGTGTCTTGATCATCTGTTTCTCAAACATCATGCAGTGCGAGAAATACAACGGAGGAGATCGAGTCTTGTGGGTAAAGTGCGCAAACCTCTGCGGAGTGTACAAACTAATCATGGTTATCCGTGTCCCCGGTTATGGACATCTTGAGTATCTGGTTCTTGGATTATCATGTTGATCTCATCACGTTACTTAAATAATTTGTTGGGCTGATGATTATTAATTTGGAATTGAGTTGGAGGAACCTTCTCAATGTTTTCAAAAAACTATGTAGTTAAATAAAATATATTCCTTTGTTGTAGGGAAAAATTTGCTTTATGCAAAAATAAACTTAGAGCTTTCCACCAGCCAAATATGCATGTAGTGATAGCTATTGTTCATCATTTATCATATGGTGTGAATTTGCCAGTACATTCAATGTACTGACCTACATGGCTGCAACGTCTCATGTTGCAGGATTTCTTACAACGAGTAAGTGATACGTTAGGGTTATGATTTCTACACTCAACCTTGCCGTTGGTGTTGATGGGAATCCACAACCTTGTTGTTTCTTCGGCTTTATGGATTGAGGTAATAGTATTTACGTTACTTTATACATGTGATTTACCTCTGTTATAAATCCTCGAGCACTGTGTGTGTCAGCATACCGATGCAGGGATGACACTTAAGCACAGAGACTTGACCGTTTGAGGTTGGGTCGCTACACAATATGGTGGCACAAGTCACTCAAGTGATCATACGTCGCCGTGGTCGAAGGGAAAACCCGATGCTCAACCATCTCGTTGTCGACGCCGTGGATGAAGGCCGAAGATGGCGCATCATCACTCTCCTCCATGACCGAAGGGAATATCCCATGCTCGATCATCTCGTCACCGTCGCCGTGTATGAAGGCCGATGTAGGCGTACTCGTCATAAGTAGGCGAAGATGCCATACGTCCAAAGGCGAAGATGCCTTGAGAACACTTGGCGAAGATGCCGAAGTGGTGGTAGTAGTCGTAGCTTGCTCGTGGTGGTTCTCATCTCTCGGTCTTCTCTTGTGCTCATGTTGATTTTCTTGACGGTGCCGCATGGTACTTGCATCTTGTGCCTGCTCCGAAGACTTGCGACTTGAGCGTCTCCGCCTTGAAGATGGCAAAGAGGAAGAAGACTTGTTGTTGGCCCACACGTGTTGGATGTCATCCAATTGTGCATCCAACTTGGTGTTGATGTAGTCCCTTGTCCGTGCTTCATGCTGGTGAATGTCGACGGTGAGTCGCTCAATGCCTCGCATTGCCCGTTGTAGTCCGAAGATGGGCATTTTGGCGATGTAGTTGTTCGCACCGTCGTTGTCATGGAAGACCGGAGATGAAATGCCTTGCCTATCCATCACAAGATTCAAGCAAATGTAAGTGGAAGAAAGGAAAGAACTAGACCAATGTACCTTATCCAATGTTGAAGATGGATCAATGATCACTCAATAATGTAACAAGGAAATAGCACAATTGGTACCGGATCTTGTCAATTCTCACACCTACACAAGTAAAGCTTATGGTGGAGCTCGGTGAGGATAGTGGCACAAAAATTTGATGCAAAATGCTAGCAAGAGTCAATAATGTTGGAAAAGATTCACAAATTCGCAAGTGAAACAAGTAGACGAATAGCAATGGGTGGCACACGGAAACACACAGATAGATAAATGGGGTCGTGCACCAAGGAATGAGCACAAAATGTGGAATCCACGGAAAATGCTCGTGTTGCACAACTCAAGAGAGACGCTAGCACGATTGCTCAAAAGGCGGATGCGATACTTGTGCACAACCTATAAGATGCAAAATGTACGAGCTTTCGATCCCAAGTATGCTATGTCTATGATGTTCCCGGTGTTCTTCTCAAGATGATCCAAGATGATCGGATATGACAATCTTATGTGCAATGTGGTATGATGCTATGGCTCTTGCTCACAAGCTCTTTGCTCTCTTTTTGCTTAAAAGCTTATTCTTTTTTTTTGATATGGCCACTTATGCGAAATGCACAAACCAAGATAGCAATTGTGTATATGCGGGAACGATCTTGTGAAACAAGGGATGATATGATGATACCAAGATGATACCAATATGATATGGTATGTATGCAATGGAAGGTACGGATCACTAATGTGCACAAGTAACGTTGCCGGCAATACTCAAATGGCTAGTCTCGATAGGCAAGTGATGCAAAATGGGCTAAGGGGTTAACAATATAATGGCAAGAATGTACAATGATAGGATACCACAATACCAAGGTGATATGGAGGGTACCGTTCTTGCTTACGGTTAGGGTGTCAAATTGGTGAAGTGGTCGATGTTGAATCCTTGTCGAAGGTGAGCGGTGGTGTTGTCGATGTAGAACCGTTCCTAGTTATCCGAAACACCCTAGGAAACGGAAAAAACCACAAACTCAAAATATCAAAGGAAAATGTCAAAAGGTGGTAGTGGAATGCGTTGGTGGTTCCGGAGTATCAATGCGGAAGTGGTTGTGGTGGTTGATGACGAAGCAACCGTCCCTAAGTAGCCGAAACACCTTAGGATACTCAAGTCACCACTCAAGCAACCACAAATGCTAAATGGAGCAAAATGGGTTAAGTTGCGGAAAGCGATGGTGGCATGGCGGATGATATGGTGGATGGACTATGCAAAGATGCCAAATTGTTTATGGAGCCAAATGGTTTTGGAACCTATCTAGATGGATGGGGGATGTCAATAGCTACTCAACGAGCTAAAGAACGTCAAAATCGGACTCCAGGATTGAAAGTTATGGCCGAAACGGTGAATGTTGGTGGGCTGATTTGGGGGGGGGGGGGTGTGGGCACCCGGGGGTGAGAGGTGCGGGTGCCCGGGGTGGTCAGGGGAGTTGGGCGGAGGAGATGGCCCGAGGGTCTGGGTGCCCGGGGGTAAGGGTCTTGGTATGCAGGGGTCCGGTGCCCGGGTTTGAGGTCCCAAAAGTCTTGGGGTCATGGATTTGGGCGGAAATTCATGGGGAAATGGGAGAAATTGGTGGATTTCGTGGAGGGAAAGGTGGAGATGGATGGGTAATGCTAGATCCACTTGAAACCAAGCAAATCCATGGATCAAATCCAACAAAATCTCATCAAACCAACAAATCACAAAAAACAATTGGGGCTATTTTTGGTGGGGAATTTTCGAATTTCGGCAAGAACAAGCAAAATTAGGCTAGAAAACAAGGAGGGGAGGCTCCAATTTCATGATCAACGTGGCTCATGATACCAAGATGTTGTAGGGTGGAACCCTATGTGGAGATCTTTCACGAATTGGAGGGGAAATCCCCAAGAACACGAAGAATACAAGAGACGGGAAACACTCAAATTGACTAGATCCAATCACGCATATGCTAGATCCAAGAACACACAAGAGATCACAATGATTCTAGGACAACAAAGGAAAGATACAAGGTACTAGTTCATCCCAATCCTATGAGGAGAGAGGTCTTGATGATCCTATGATGGGGATCCTTCCCAAGATGGGGGCTTGATATCCACTTGGGATCTTCTCCTTGGAGGTCTTGATCTCCTAGAGGAGTGGGTACAAGGAGCAAAGCTCACATAATCATCTCATATACTTTGCTATCCTCTAAATGAGCTAGGGAAGGGGTATATATAGTCTAGGGACCAAATAAGAGGAGGAGGGGGGATACAAGGGTAAAAACCCAAAGAGGCACGCATCCCTCGGAGTGGTGCGGGTACCCGGGATCAAACCGCACTTGGGAGCGAGCTGGGCGTGGCCCAG
This sequence comes from Aegilops speltoides, assembly GCA_021437245.1. Lineage (NCBI taxonomy): Eukaryota > Viridiplantae > Streptophyta > Magnoliopsida > Poales > Poaceae > Aegilops > Aegilops speltoides. Next base: position 166,674,233 of record CM038144.1, read on the forward strand.
GGAGGGGTCGGGCACCCGGTGTACAGAGGCTGGGCACCCGGGGCCTCAAGGCCGGGCACCCGGTGGTGGCCTGGGCCGCGACTGGCCAAGTGAGGCCGGGCACCCGGGGCCGGCTGGGAGCAGCGCCATGGAGGGGCCAGGCCTCCGGGGCCAAAGCGCCCGGGCACCCGGAGTGTCCAGAGCCTCTCCTTCTTCTCTCTTCTCACTTCTCTCCTCCTTCTCCTCGACCGTAGGTACTTGGGTCTTCGTGCTAGCCTCTCCACCATCAACACCTAGATACCTAATCATGCACAACACCTCCGTTTGAGGTAGGACCCGACTCTCGAATGAATTTGAGTGGAGCTCAAAGAGGAATGAGTCAACCTCGGTTTTGGTGACACGCGCGTGTGCTCTTGCCATCGGTCTTCTCCGTCCTTGCGGTGGTGGTGTGACGTCCATGGTGATGGTCGAGGGATGCTCTGCATCAGGTTTTGAAGAAATTTCCAAAATGTCACCCGTGGGTATATATATCCCGACCCTGTTGGTGTGACCGAGTGGAACAACTCGGTGGCATCGAGATTGCAGAATCACAAGCGGTTGCTGCAACTCGATGTGACAGAAATGTTCGAATCGGTTGCACCGAGATGAAAACCTAGATCAACTTAGTGAACTCAGTGTGACCGAAATGCATGACTCGGTCAGACCAAAATGCACAAAGATGTTTTGGAAGTTTAAGTCTATGACGAATCGACAAGTGCTCCTCACACAGAGTGGTTCGAATATGACTTGTTCTAACTTTGTGATGTAGCATGAATAGAGTTTGAGACGAGAAAAGCATACATAGATAGAGAATGTTCTTAGGCATTCTTATCCATCCACTTGGCAAAATAGAAAGATCCAAACAATCAAAACAACAAGTGGATGTCCTTGAATGAGAAAAATATGCAATCGACCTGCTCACACAATAAAATAGCAAATGAAATATGTGGCAAAGCATGTACAAACACTCTAGCATCTATCAAGCAATTTGCGATGAGTAGGTCATCTATATATGAGTATATTGACTTAGGAGTCAAATGAGAACATTTGATCATAGGTCATACTTATCTTTTAAGCACAAGTGGGGTTATCACTTTTACATAAAGCATTGTTATGTTCACACCATTAGAGTTGCTTTAGCTCAAGTCTTAGAGTAAAGCTCCCCCTAGATGTGATATCCCCCCCTAAGAGGGATGAACTAACCTTGGGTTTTGTCTATGACTTCATGTAGGTGTTGAAGACGTGGATGCTCAATGTTGATGTAGATCATTCGGAGCTATCCATTGGAGTGAGTTGCACTTTCAATACCTACACGAGTTAGTCCGACAAGGAACAAACAAGGATATCCATAGACATAGAGTGATGCACACACAAGATGATGTCCATGAAAGCATTAGGTTACCTTGTCCCTTGTCTTACCAACAAGAGGGTTTGTGACTCCTTGAACTAGTGCAAGATGTGGAAGTTGTTTGCACTTGTTCTTGCCAAAATGATATGAGTGAAGTGTGTTGGAGGAGTCACCCTCAAGAACTCTCTAGTTCTTCTTCTCCAGGATCCACATCATCTTGATGGGAATCCTTGGGGTTGTAGTCGTACTTGATGAAGTAGAACTTGATGTAGTCTTGGGAACCCACCTGACCAAGGCCTTGGGAGCTTCTTCAAATGCATCAATCTCCTCAAGCTTATCCTTGCCTTTTTGCTTCTGGTCTTGTGGTGGAAGATCATCTTGAGCTTGTGTCCCTTGGAAAGAAGTAGGATCATACTTCTCTTATTGAGGAACAAACTTCGTCTTGGGGTATTGATCTTCTTCCCGCTCAACTCCATTGGCATTGAACTTTCCTTCAAAACCAACACCTTGATTATTCCGGTGCCTTCCTTGCTTGCGTATAATTTCCTCAAATTGCTTACATCCGGCAAGGCTCTTGTAAACACCTTTCTCTATAATTCCCTTCAATAAGCTATTTTCTTGATCAAGTGTAACTTGGCTAAGAGAATCATTAGTGGAATCAAGAGAACTACTAGAAGCAACAACATTGGATTTAGCATGATTATTGTTACTACTAGAGGAAGAATATTTCTTACTTTTGTTGCTAGATTTAACTTGTGGCATGCAAGTAGACAAGAGTAAATGCTTGGCAATGTAAGAAGAACTTTTCTTGCGAAGATCATCATTGATTGCCTTTAAAAACTTATGCTCTTGCTCAAGGTTGAGCTTCTCATAGCGTAACTTTTCATGAGTCTTTAAAAGTTCTCGATGATCTTCCAAGGTAGTTTCATGAGCTAACTTAAGAGTGTTTAGTTCTTTAGTTAGTCGCTCAATCTTCTCTTATCATTGTCATTCATTTTATCTTGATTAACATGATTAATTGACGTTTCATCATAGTATTCATCACTAGAGTTGTCAACAAGTAAATCATCATCACCTAACCAGTCATCTTCATCACTATTGAAATCAACGTACTCGGGGTGTGATACCTTTGGGCCTTTAGCCATGAAGCATCTTCCAATTCCTTCATTTGGTGAGTCAAATATGTCATAGGAGTTGGTTGACACAAGTGCTAGACTGGCAACACCTTCATCTTGAGTATATTCGGAGTCGGAGTGATAACTTCTTTCGGAGTGATGGTCGGAGTCGGAGCCGGATACCCATTCACCAACATGAGCTTGATGTCTTCGCTTTGTGTAGCTCTTTGATGACTTGTCCTTACTTTCCGAATTCTTGCTTCTCCGGGAGGTTCTTCGTTCATAACGATCATCTCTACTCCTTCTCTCTCTTGGTGATGATTCCTCTCTTCTACTTCTTCCTTTAGGTGAATATTCTCTCCTTTTGTAGGGAGCCGTACACTCATTGGATTAGTGTCCGGGTCTTCCACAATTGTAGCAATTATGTTCATGACTTGAAGATCTTTTGTCATTGTAGGACCTTGACTTGGAACTTCTTCCCTTGCTTCTACTCTTGTAGAACTTGTTGAAGTTCTTCACCATTAGGCTCAATTCTTCATTGAAGGTTTGTTTTTCACTTGATGATGTAGGAGCATCACATGAGGCTTTGTAAGCACCACTTGACTTGTTGTGAACTTCCTCTTTATCCTTGAGTGACATCTCATGAGCAACAATTCTTCCAATGACTTCTGTTGGCTTGAGATCTTTGTAATTGGGCATCATTTGGATCAATGTGCACACAGTATCATATTTTCCATCCAAGGCTCTTAGGATCTTCTTGATGATGAATCTATCGATCATCTCTTCACTTCCTAAACCGGCAATCTCATTTGTGATGAGAGCAAGCCTAGAGTATATTTCAGCGACACCTTCGCCATCCTTCATTTTGAACTTGTCAAGTTGACTTTGAAGCACATCCAATTTGGATTCCTTGACGGAGTCGGTACCTTCGTGCATATCAATCAAAGTATCCCAAATTTCCTTTCATTCTCAAGGCGGCTGATTTTTTTGAATTCATCGGGGCACAATCCGTTGAAGAGAATATCACAGGCTTGAGCATTGTATTGCAGCATCTTCAACTCTTCCGCGGTAGCTTCATGATTCGATTCTCTCCCATCGAAGAATTCACCTTGCAAGGCAATACACACAATAGCCCAAAGGGGGGGTTATGTCCAAGAATATGCATTTTCATCTTATGCTTCCAACTAGCAAAATTAGTACCATAAAAGTAAGGACCTGTACGGTGGTAATTTCTCTCGCTAGACGCTATACTCTCCTAGGTTGTGAAACCAAGGCTATGATCACCAAAAGCTATGGAAATCAAGGCAAATGGAGACCGTAGCTCTGATACCACTTGTAAGATCGAAAGTATATATAGAGGGGTGGGGGGTGATTAGACTACTTGACCAAATAAAAATCTAGCCTTTTCGCAATTTTAGTTCTTGGTAGATTTTAGCAACTTAGCACAAGTCAAGCAATCAACCTACACATGCAGTTCTAAGAGTATAGCAGCGGAATGTAAATCATTGCATATGAAGGTAAAGGGGAGGAGTTCGGAGGGAGCAAACACAATGTTGACACGGAGATTTTTGGCGTGGTTCCGATAGGTGGTGCTATCGTACATCCACGTTGATGGAGACTTCAACCCACGAAGGTTAACGGCTGCGCGAGTCCACGGAGGGCTCCACCCACGAATGGTCCACGAAGAAGCAACCTTGTCTATCCCACCATGGCCATCACCCACGAAGGACTTGCCTCACTAGGGTAGATATTCAAGAAGTAGGCGATCTCCTTGCCCTTACAAACTCCTTGGTTCAACTCCACAATCTTGATGGAGGCTCCCAAGTGACACCTAACCAATCTAGGAGACACCACTCTCTAGAAGGTAATAGATGGTGTGTTGATGATGAACTCCTTGCTCTTGTGATTAAAACGATAGTCTCCCCAACACTCAACTCTCTCTCATAGGATTGGATTGGATGGAAAGATGATTTGAGTGGAAAGCAACTTGGGAAGGCTAGAGATCAAGATTCATATGGTTGGATTGGAATATCTTGGCCTCAACACATGACTAGATGGTTCTCTCTTAGAAAATGAATGTCGGACGTGTAGGCATGTTCTGATGGATTCCCCATGAATGAGGAGAGGGTGGAGGGGTATATATAGCCTCCACACAAAATCTAACCATTACACACAATTTACCAAACTCTGCGGGACCGAATCATAAAACTCGGTCAGACCGATTTAGTTCATAATGTGACCATTAGGCATTTCAGTGGGACCGACACGTCAACTCGGTAGGACCGATTTTGTTAGGGTTAGGGCATAACGTAATCTCGGTGAGACCGATTACACAAACTCGGTGGGACCGACTTTGGTAAACCTAACCAGAGAGTTGGTCAGGCAAACTTGGTGGGACCGATTCGCTCATCTCGGTTGGACCGAAACATTACGAAAGGGAAACAGGGAGTTTCCATTGCGAACTCGGTGGGATCGATCACTCATCTCGGTTAGACCGAAACGTTATGAAGGGAAACAGAGAGTTTGCAATCCCATCTCGGTGAGACCGAGATCCCTATCGGTGAGACCGAAGTTACTAGGGTTTCTGGCAGTGTCTTTGTCAAATGAACTCGGTGGCGCCGGATAATCAAATTGGTGGGGCCGAGTTTGACTTTTGCTTTGGGACATATGTGGATATGAGAAAGTGATTGAGGGTTTTTGGAGCATATCACTAAGCATTTTGAGCAAGCAAGCCATTAAGCAACACCTCATCCCCTTTTAATAGTATTGGCTTTTCCTATAGACTCAATGTGATCTTGGATCACTAAAAGTAAAATGTAGAGTCTTGAGCTTTAGAGGTTGATCCAATCCTTTGTCCTTAGCATTTTGAGGGGTCCAAATTCCTAATCCATGCCATGCCAATCATTGAACTTTTCTGAAATATTCATCTTGAAATAGCATTAGTTCAATGAGCTATATGTTGTTAATCATTACCAAAACCACCAAGGGATAGTTGCACTTTCACATAATCTTAAATCGACAATACTTTTATTTTCAGACCTTCATTCTCAACAATGACCAAGACCATCACTTCATAGAACTGGGTAGCTTCCCGGGTCACCGAAGAGGAACTAAACGACTTTGTGCAAAGAGGCGTCTTAGCCAAAAAAGATGTCATCCACTGGAGGGTCCCAGGCACTGAAAATCCTCCTGAGCCCAAGGAGGGTGAAGTAATTGTTTTTACTGATCATATGGCCCGAGGGTTCACCCCGCCCGGTTCAAAAAATTTCCATGACGTGCTACACTTTTTTCAGCTCCATCCTCAAGATATTGGGCCCAATTCTGTTTCCAACATCTGCAACCTCCAAGTTTTTTGCGAGGTTTACCTTCAACAAGAGCCCACTGTCGAATTATTCAGGGAATTCTATTACTCGAACCGGCGGACTGAATCATATATGGGCTCAGTCTGGAGTTAGGTGGAATTTCAATTCAGAGGCGGAAAGAAGCCACCTTCCTAGCCGTCAAGCTGCCCAGTCATCCTAAGGACTGGAACCAGATTTGGTTTTACTGCCAAGGCACATCTCCAGAGGGTGAAAATCCCTTGTCGGGTTACTGTGAACACCGGCTTAACAACTAACACCCACTCCCAGACCAGATCAGCATAAAGGAATGGGGCAAATATGCACCCATTTTTTCAAAAAATTAGAGCCTTCATGGCTAATGGCTTAACCAGCATCGACCTTTTTCGGTGCTGGGCCGCCTGGAGAATTCTGTCCACAAGCCACCGCCCCGGCTTAATGTGCGAGTACACCGGCGATTTAAAAGATCCACAACACCACTGCCAGATTCAGTTGACTGATGAAGATATCAACAATATGACCAAGACTCTATTGAACGAGAGCTTGGCAGATTGCAGCAAAGCCGGGCTTAATCCCTTGTACACTCTCGACAAGCTACCAGCTGTAAGCTCTGTACATAATTTCCGGTTGAATTATACTTTCATTAAAACGGTCTTCTTATAATCGTCTGACTTACACAGGCCGATTCTTCTTTTTGTAAGACGAAGCTGCAGGACAAGCCGACCAAGAAGACCCGGACAAAGAACACGGCTCCTAAGAAGCCTGCCAAAAAGAAGAACAACCTCTCTGAGTTATTTAACTTGGATGACGATGATGATGATGAGTCGGAGGTAGAACTTGACTCTCTTGGATCATTTTTTATACATATCATTGACAATGACCATTATCAGGATGACGCGGAGGCCATCCGTGCAGATGATGAAGAGGTAATTTTTCTTTCCTCCGGCTCAGAACCTCTGCCAAACAGAAAACTTGACAAGCAAGCCGAAAAGTAAGATTTTCTCATCCTTTAGCTTATTTGGATCCCAACTTTATTTTGAAGAAGCAGCAACATGAAGCTCGCTGCACAGCCCAGAATAGCAAAGGCGGGATCCTTTCCTCCCGCTTACCGAACACACCAGCTCCTCGCAAGCATCGTTTGGAGGTTTCAGCAATTTCCGAACCCAGGTCAGGTCTTTTTGGACAACCTCTTAATCCTTCCGACTCAAATTACCAGAGAACATCTCATTTCTCCTCTGGCGACTCAACCGGGACTCACATCCCAGTCTTCAAGACTGTCCTTGGGTAAGAATGTTAAATCTCTGCTTTAAATCATGTACTCAATTGTTGTGTTAACCTTGTCTTGTGCTTCATTTTCAGAGCTATGACAAAGCCCAGCAAAAAGTTGAAGGTGACCAAAACAACTAGAAACCTTAATGAACCGGAGAAGCAGTCAACAGAAACTTCCCTCCAAGCTGCTGAGGCCACATTTGATGAGCCGCCACTAGAAGAGCACAACGTCACCATGGATCATATGGATGTTGACCCGGCCACTACCAAGCTGCCAAGTACCATCAAGCCTACCGAAGCAAAGGCTGACGATGTTGTCATTACTGGGCTTGGTTACACGGCACCGGGCAACCCCACTGTCTTGTCAAAGCACAGTACTAAAGAAGAATTATCCGTTGTTGACAAAGTCAAATGGTCGGTGAACTTAGAGAGCTATGCCCAATATAGCGCTCAAGAAATCCACTCTGGGTATTTGAACCGTCTGCACACAAGCCACAATTTTGAAGCCGGCTTAGTGAATCTAATGAAGGAACGTTTTGAGGTAAACGTTACAGCCTTCTTCATATACATGTACTTCTATCAGCCGCCAAGTCTAATGGATATGATAAAATTGAATGTACTGTAGACTTTAGATAACCTTATAGATATGTAGATCAAAACAAGTAGCCCCCAAGGGCCGGCTTAAGCTATCAAGATAAGCCGAAACTTCAAATAGTAGTGAGCAATGTTGAATTTGTAGCCCCCAAGGTCTGGCTTAATTAGCATGGATAAGCTGGGTCTTATCACCATAACTGTCAATAAAATCCAAGTATGTAGCCCCCATGAGTCGACTATAGTCATAATAGTGTACCCGTGTCATTATTGAATTGCCGTCAAAAAGAGCAATGAGCATTAGCCCCCAAGTGCCAAGTGAAATACTTGTATTGTGCTTGGGACTTTAAACAAAATGATTGTAATAGCGCCTATCGTTCGCATACTGTAGGGTGAACTCAATGCAAAAGACTCCCAAGTCACCGACCTTCAGGAAAATATCAAGTCTCAACAAACTGAAACTTCCAAGGCCAAATCAGAATTGACAACCGCCTTGGAAGAGATGGAGAAGTTGAAAAAGGACTTCAAGACTGACATGACAAGCTGGGAAACTAAGAAAACAACTTTGTTAAAAAGATTAGGAGGAGCAGAGGAGACCCTTAAGCCGGTGGCTAAAGAGATTTCTGGCTTAAAGCATCAAATTAATACCATGACAGCCGCCGTCTCTGGTAAGTAACATTATCTCAACCTGTCACCATAAATGCAGTTGAATAATCATTCATCTGGCTCATCAATTTATTTGGTAATGCAGGCTCCAGAATCGCCCATCTTGGCTCAGACATGCGCATGAAGCTGAAAGCCGCCTATACTCTTATAGAGCAATTGTACATTGGTGCGTCAAGAGCTATTTCTGCTACCTCTCATAAAAAACAACCATCAACCTTCATCAAAGACACGCTGGAAAAGCTGTCTGTGCTGCCCAAAAGAGTTGAGGATATGAAGCGATCAGTTGCTAGAGCCGATGCCATCACTACATTAACCCGGGCAAAGGCATGGCAAGCAGATCTTGATCCAGAAGATTCGGCCAATGGCTGCCCAAGCGTAAAAGAGGACGGGTCTCTCTTCAGTGCTGATGACTTTGCGAAAATAGCAAGGGAAACACACCCATTAGCAAGCAAACTGGCTGAAGACACGGACCCATTACCAGGCGGTTTATGATGCTAACAACAAAAAGGTGAAAGCGCCGATTCTTGAAGCCCAGGTCCTTATTCCGCCAATTCATAAGCACATCTTTGCCCCTGATATTGACCCGTCCACACTTATTGATGACGAAGCTGTGTTCAAAGCTTTGACTAGGATCAACTAGGCCACCTCTGACTTCCAGCCAACGGGTGAAGAAGAAGGAGATGAACGGTGCAAGATGACCCAGAATCCTCTACCCGCCAAGGTCAAGACCATTAATCCAAGGGTCGGCTTATCATTTGCCACCTAGGATACTTTGTGCCTCAAAACACTTATTCTTCTGGGCCATCCGACGCCTTGTAATAGGTTAGTTTGAAAACAATGATCTGCCATGCCATCGTGCATGTTGATTTGCATAACACTTTTGAACCGCCGATCTGATGTTTGAAGATCTGGCACTTATGCTTTATAATATCATCAAATTATGCAGACCGTAGTCATCATATTTCCTGCACATAAGCAGACAACATGTGCTCTGGCAGTTACCCCAGGGCGGGTCACAATGCCCCATATAAAGTCCACTGGTGACCGTATCGTCCATAACCAGGGCCAGTTTATCAAAACCGCATATAATCATAACAAAGTAAATATCATACCTGTGGTACTTGTGCATATTGCCGGCTTACAATGCCCAATGTAATAAGGGTAACAACCCAAAACTCAGAGCGCAGCGTCGTGTGCAGTTTACTCATGCCGCCGACTTACAACACCATAAGCAGCAAAGGGTAACATCCCCAAAACTTAAGAGTACAGAACTCCAAGCATATAATCATCACACACTAGGGACTTAACGTCCATAGCCAGGCCAGGTTAGCAAAACACCGGATATTATAAAGATCAAGGCAACATGGCCCTAATCAATTGTCAACCATATATCAATATGGTATGAACAGAAATTGCAAGAAAGATTCAAAGTCAATATAAACCAGAAAAACAAGGCATTCAAAGGCTACCAATCCTCAATATCAAGTGCTATTCAAGGGCCGCACAACCACTAAGTTCTTCCTTAATTCAAACCTGTAAGCCGGGCCTCACATGACCAATCGTCGTTTTAACTTTGACAAGTTCAGGGTCTTTATAAGATTGTCTGTCAAGAGTACAGCGAGTAATTCCAGGATTACCTGGTCAGAGTGGCAAGCATACATAGGCAGGTTAACCCGGATATTTTGGTGAATACACCTGGCATCCAAGCCTATTACAAGGGACAACAAAACTCTGTTCAGTTAACAAGGAGCCCCCAAGTAATATTTTCGATCAAGGCGTACAAGCCGGATCAGTAGGGTAGTCATAGTTATGCTCAATGAGCAGGAAGCCCCCAAGTAATTTGCAATCAAGGCGTACAAGCCGGATCAGGAGGGTAGTCATAGTTATGTTCATTTGAGCAAGAAGCCCCCAAGTGATCTTATGAATTGACAATAAAGACTCAGATTCTTAGAAATGAAATGATAGTGGCCCTGAATCATCAGGGATGCCGACTTTATTATACTAATCATAATATATACATTGGTAAAAGTGTGTACATCACAAGAGACGATGGCTCAGGTGTAATAAGGCTGAAGATGAGCAATATTCCATGGCCAACGGGTCTCCTCCTCCGATGTGCGTGAGTCCTTGTGGTCTCGAACATCTATAAGGTAGTATGACCCGTTGTTCACATTTTTGCTGACCACAAAGGGCCCTTCCCAAGGTGGGGATAGCTTGTGCATATCAGTTTGATTCTGGATGAGCTACAACACCAAATCTCCTTCTTGAAAAGTCCTGGTTTTGACCCGGCAACTGTGATAACGATGCAGACCTTGCTAGTAAATTGCCGAACGAGCCACCGCAAGGTCACGCTCATCCAAAACGTCAAGAGCATCCTGATGTGCTTTCTCATAATCAGCTTCAACATAAGCCACCACACGAGGCGAGTCGTGATGGATGTCACTAGGGAGAACCGCATCTACACTATAAACCATAAAGAAAGGCGTGTAACCCGTAGATCTGTTGGGAGTAGTATTGATACTCCATAGCACTGTGGGCAACTCTTCCACCCAAAAATCCGGCGTCCTTTGCAAAGGGACCATTAGCCGAGGCTTGATACCTCTCAAGATTTCTTGATTGGGTCTCTCAGCTTGACCATTAGACTGGGGGTGAGCCACAGATGACACATCAAGACGAATATGCTCTTGTTGACAGAATTCTTTCATTGCACCCTTAGACAGATTAGTACTATTATCAGTAATGATGCTATGGGGGTATCCAAAACAAAAGATCACCTTTTTAATGAATTGGACCGCTGTTGCTGCGTCACATTTGCTAACAGGCTCAGCTTCAACCCACTTTGTAAACTTGTCAACAGCCACCAGGAGGTGAGACTTTTTGTCCCTAGACCTTTTAAAAGGCCCAACCATATCCAGCCCCCAGATTGCAAACAGCCAAATAATTGGAATCATCCTCAATTCTTGAGCCGGCACATGAGCTTGTCTTGAAAACTTCTGATAACCATTACATTTACTGACCAAATCTTGTGCATCAGCATGAGCCGTCAACCAATAAAATCCATGACGAAAAGCTTTAGCAACGAGGGATTTAGAGCCGGCATGATGGCCGCAATCTCCTTCTTGAATCTCCCTTAAAATTTCACGGCCCTCCCCAGGAGAGATGCATCATTGAAACATCCCTGTAACACTACATCGATGTAGCTCACCATTGACAATAGTCATTGACTTAGACCTCCGGGTTATTTGCTTGGCCAAGGTTTCATCATCATGTAATTCACCCCGAGTCATATAAGCCAAATATGGATCAGTCTAATCAGGAATAACATGAAGAGCCGCTACCAACTGTGCCTCCGAGTCAAGAATTGCAAGATCCTCCTCCGTAGGCAATTTAACTGACGGATTATGCAAAATATCGAGGAAAACATTAGGGGGCACCAGCTTACGCTGAGACCCCAGCCGGCTTAAAGCATCAGCAGCCTCATTTTTCCGGCGATCAACATGCTCCACCTGATAACCCTTAAAATGACCAGCAATTGCATCAACCTCTCGGTGATAAGCCGCCATGAGTGGATCCTTAGAATCCCAAGTTCCTGAAACTTGTTGAGCGACTAAGTCTAAGTCGTCAAAACACCTCACCCGGCTTAGATTCATCTCTTTAGCCATCCAAAGACCATGGAGCAAGGCTTCATACTCAGCTGCATTGTTAGAACAAGGGAACATTAACCTCAAAACATAACAAAATTTATCACCTCGTGGGGAAGTCAAAATAACTCCAGCCCCCGAGCCTTCCAATTTCCTGGATCCATCAAAGATAGTCCAATATGTGCTATCCGGTTTTCCTCAGGCATCTGCAGCTCTGTCCAGTCATTGATGAAATCCACAAGTGCTTGAGACATGATAGCCATCCTAGGCATATACTTCAAACCATGAGGTCCAAGTTCAATAGCCCACTTGGCTACTAGACATGTGGCTTCCCTGTTTTGAATAATATCCCCCAAAGGAGCAGAACTAACCACAGTGCTAGGATGACAAAGGAAATTTTGTTTCAACTTATGGCTAGCCATGGACACACCATAAACCAACTTCTGCCAATGTGGGTATCTCTGCTTAGACTCAATGAGCACCTCACTGACATAATAAACCGGCCTTTGAACTGGATGTTCCTTGCCTGACTCTTTTCTTTCCACCACAACTGCCACACTGATAGCTCTGTTGTTTGCAGCCACATATAAAAGCAAGGGCTCCTTCTCAATAGGAGCCGCAAGAACCGGCGGTTCAGCCAACCGTCTCTTAAACGCCTCAAACGCCTCATTAGCAGCATCACTCCAGTCAAAATGATCTGTCTCCTTCATCATCTGATAAAGAGGAATATCCTTTTCTCCCAGACGGCTTATAAACCAGCTCAAAGCTGCTATATGACCCGCCAAACGCTGGACGTCATTGATACGTGCCGGCTTAGCCAAATAAGTGATAGCCATGATCTTCTCCGGGTTAGCCTCAAATGCCTCTATCGAGACCAAGAAACCCAATAGCTTGCCTGCTGGTACGCCAAAGACACACTTGGCTGGGTTAAGCGTCATTTTATATACCCGGAGATTGTCAAAGGTCTCATTCAAATCATCTATCAAAGTCTCCTTCTTCCTGGATTTCACAACAATATCATCCACATAGGCATGAACATTGCCTCCAATCTGGTCATGGAGGCAATTCTGAATGCACCGCTGTCGCCTGGGCACTCTTGAGCCCAAAGGGCATAGACACCTAACAGAAGGCTCCAAAGGGAGTGATGAAAGCTGTCTTCTCCTAGTCCTTAACTACCATCTTGATCTGGTGATAACCAGAATAAGCATCTAGAAAACTCAAACACTCACAACCCACCATAGCATCAATGATCTGATCAATATGATGGAGAGCAAAAGGGTCAGCCGGACAGGCTTTATTAAGATCTGTATAATCCACGCACATACGCCAAGTGCTATTTTTCTTAAGCACCAGCATAGGGTTAGCCAACCACTCAGGATGAAAAACTTCAATGATGAATCCAGTAGCCAAGAGCCGGGCCACCTCTTCACCAATAGCCTTGCGCCTCTCTTCATTGAAACAACGAAGGAATTGCTTGACCGACTTAAACTTTGGATCAACATTAAGAGTGTGCTCAGCGAGTTCCCTCGGTACACCTGGCATGTCAGAAGGCTTCCATGTAAAAATGTCCCAATTCTCACGGATGAACTCGATGAGCGCGCTTTCCTATTTCAGATCCATATTAGGACTGATGTTCAACTGCTTGGATGAGTCGCCAGGAACAAAATCAACCAACTTAGTATCATCTGCCGACTTAAACTTCAACATGGGGTCATTCGCTGTAGTTGGCTTCTTCAAAGGTGTCATATCCGCCGGGTCAACGTTATCTTTATAAAACTTTAACTCCTCGGTGGCACAAGTCGATTCAGCATACGCAGCATCACCTTCTTCACAATCCAGAGCGATCTTTCTATAACCATGCACCGTTATGGTGCCTTTATGACCGGACATTTTAAGCTGTAAAAAAATATAACAAGGTCGTGCCATGAATTTGGCATAAGCCAGCCACTCGAACGAAGAGTGATACGGGCTTTTGATCTTGACCATCGAAAGGTTAATTTTTTAGCTCTAGAATCCTGGTCATCACCAAAGGCCACCTCCAGGTTTATCTTACCCACTTGATATGCCGACTTACCAGGCACCACCCCATGGAAAATAGTAGAAGATGTCTTAAGATCTTTGTCAGTCAAATTCATATGATGAAAAGTATCATCGTAAAGGATATTGATACTATTGCCTCCATCCATGAGCACCTTTGTAAGCTTATAACCTCCCACCTGAGGAGCAACCACCAATGCCAATTGACCCGGATTGTCAACCCGGGGCGGGTGATCATCACAGCTCCATATGATAGGCTGCTCAGACCACCTCAAATATCGAGGCACCGCTGGCTCAATTGAGTTCACCGCCCGCTTATGGATTTTCTGATCCCGTTTGCACAAACTTGTAGTGAATACATGATATTGACCACTATTCAGCTGTTTTGGATTGCTTTGATAACTAGACTACTGCTACTGATTCCCTTGGCCAGATTGCTGATTAAAACCACCTTGATTGCCTTGGCCCTGAAAACTAGAGCTTGAACCACCACCTCCAAAACCAGGTCCACGAGAGCCGGATCCTGAACTGCCATGTGGGCCATGATTATTCTGAAAAAATTAGAGTTTCTGTACTCTTCATGATGAAGCAATCCTTCCATAGATGACTGGTCGGCTTCTCCTGGGTGTTGTGCTTTGGGCAAGGCCGATTCATCATGGCCTCAAGGTTGAACTTCGGCCCTCCAAACCGGGGTGCTGGCGTTTTCCCTTTACGACGATGATTATTACTCTGCATATTGGTGTTAGCCACAAAGTCCAAACCACCATCAGCCTTGAGCTTACCGTTGCCACCTTGACTCGCGGTATTATGCTATCCTTTTGCATTGCCACTCTTTTCCCCTTGCCAGCTTTCTCCTCATCAGACTCAGGGTCTTTAGTATTATCAGAGTCGGCATATTTGACTAGAGCCGCCATGAGCTCCCCCATATCATTGCAGTTGCGTTTAAGCCACCCCAGTTTCTGTTTAAGGAGAAGAAAAATGGAAATCCTTCTCCAACATCAGGACTGCTAAGCTAGCGATGATACTGTCCGATGAGTGTATAACGGTTGAGATCCAGCGCACCCAATTGGTTGTTCACTCACCCTCACCTTGGACGCAAGAGTCTAAATCCAGAATCAACATAGGCTGCTGGCATGTGTCTTTAGTTTTTTGGATAAAACACATTTTCAACTCCGCCCATGATCTAATGGAGTTAACGGGCAACCCTTTCAACCAAGTATGAGCCGGCCCATCCAACATCATGGTGAAATACTTAGCACATGCAGCATCACTAACATCCAACATCACCATGGCCATCTCATAGCTCTCAATCCAAGCCTCTAGGGGTTGATCCGCCATGTAGTTAGGCACCTTATGAGGGCCCTTGAAATCCTTAGGCAAGCATTTGTTGCGTAGAGCTGGCACTAAACATGGCACACCCAAGGTTCTAGATGTCACTCCTGCCTCCACAGATGCTGACGGATAAACCGGAGATTGCTATTGAGCCGCCAACTTAGCCGCCAGCTCAGCCTCATGCCGCGCTCTGCCCTAGTCCACCAAAGCCTAAGCATCGTTACCAGCACGCGGCGGGTTAGGCCTACGAGGCTGATTGTGGTACCGCTCACTGCTCGATATAGCCGGTGAATCAATGTGTCTGCTATAAACCCGGCTTGGTCGCGGGGTCGAGTGAATCCGTTCACGACTGTATGAATAAGCTGCCTGTTGATCCACAACCGTCCGAAGATGTTCTCCGACTCGCCGTATCTCCATCGCAGCTGGTGATTCATCTTGAATAGGGAGAGCCGCCAATCGAGTAGCCGCTGTTATCATGTTATCCAAAGGATTAGAATAGTGACCCGGGGGCGTTGGAACATGCGAAGGAGGAGTCAAGTTCACCCATGGGGGATCTGGAGCTCGTGGCTAAACCGGTGCTCCAGCTACCGGTGCCTCAACAACCCGATCCACAATAGGCGGGTTACTGGTTCCTAGCCCAGGCGTGTTGAAAAGGTTTCTCGCATCGTAAATCTGGGGGTAAACGACTCGCATGCCTTCTATTAAAGACAACGTTTGATCTGTTCCGGTCCAAGCTCAAGCGAAAATTTTCTGCTTGAATCCGCTCTGCTTTCCTCTCCAAGGCGGCTCGCTCCGTTGCCATCTGGGTGTTTGATACGTCTCCAATGTATCTACTTTTCCAAACACTTTTGCCCTTGTTTTGGACTCTAACTTGCATGATTTGAATGAAACTAACCCGGACTGACGCTGTTTTCAGCAGAACTACCATGATGTTGTTTTATGTGTAGAAAATAAAAGTTCTCGGAATCTCCTGAAAATCCATGGAGGCACTTTTTGGAATTAATAAGAATTTCTGAGCGAAAGAAATACACCAGGAGCCTGACGGCACATCCACGAGACAGGGCGCGCCCCGTGAGGGCGCGCCCCTATCTCGTGGGCCCCTGACCTCCACCGACCTCAACTCCAACTCCATATATTCACGTTCGGGGAGAAAAAAAATCAAAGAGAAAGTTTCATCGTGTTTTACGACACGGAGCCGCCGCCAAGCCCTAATCTCTCTCAGGAGGGCTGATCTGGAGTCCGTTCGGGACTCCGGAGAGGGGGATTCGTCGCCGTCGTCATCGTCAACCATCCGCCATCACCAATTTCATGATGCTCATCGCCGTGCGTGAGTAATTCCATCGCAGGCTTGCTGGACGGTGATGGATTGGATGAGATTTACCATGTAATCAAGTTAGTTTTGTTAGGGTTTGATCCCTAGTATCCACTATGTTCTGAGATTGATGTTGCTATGACTTTGCTATGCTTAATGCTTGTCACTAGGGCCCGAGTGCCATGATTTCAGATCTGAACCTATTATGTTTTCATGAATATATGTGTGTTCTTGATCCTATATTGCAAGTCTATAGTCACCTATTATGTGTTATGATCTGACAACCCCGAAGTGACAATAATCGGGATACTTCTCGTTGATGACCGTAGTTTGAGGAGTTCATGTATTCACTATGTGCTAATGCTTTGTTCCGGTTCTCTATTAAAAGGAGGCCTTAATATCCCTTAGTTTCCGCTAGGACCCCACTGCCACGGGAGGGTAGGACAAAAGATGTCATGCAAGTTCTTTTCCATAAGCAGATATGACTATTTACGGAATACATGCCTACATTACATTGATGAACTGGAGCTAGTTATGTGTCACCCTATGTTATAGCTATTACATGAGGAATCGCATCCGGCATAATTATCCATCACTGATCCATTGCCTACGAGCTTTTCACATATTGTTCTTCGCTTATTTACTTTTCCGTTGCTACTGTTACAACTACTACAAAAACCCCAAAACAATTATCTTTACTTTTGCTACCGTTACTTTTATTATCATACCACTTTTGCTACTAAATACTTTCCTGCAGATACTAAGTTATCCAGGTGTGGTTGAATTGACAACTCAACTGCTAATAGTCAAGAATATTCTTTGGCTCCCCTTGTGTCGAATCAATAAATTTGGGTTGAATACTTTACCCTCGAAAGCTATTGCGATCCCCTACACCTGTGGGTTATCAAGACTAATTTCTGGCGCCGTTGCCGGGGAGCATAGCTCTATTCTCTGAGTCACTTGGGATTTATATCTGTTGATCACTATGAAGAACTTGAAAGACGACAGAACGATGATTTTGCCCTCAACTACGAGGGAAGGTAAGGAACTGCCATCTAGCTCTGCACTAGATTCTCGTTCCATTAATAGTAATCTTGCGACACCTAAACCTGCTACTGCTATGAATTCTGATATGTCGCATGTTATTGATGATGCCACTTCTGCTATGCATGATGAAACTACTTCTGTGCGTGATACTACCTTGCCATTAGGTGAATTTCTTGATGAATAACTTGCTAGAGTTAGGGGGAATGAAAATATTGAAGATGCTATTATTGATGATAGTGATGATGAAGGTTCTCCCAATGATTATGTATTGCCTATTGTTCCTAAGGGTTATGTTATGAATGAAGAAGCTGCTAGGGAAATCTTTGCTTGCAATGATAGATATGATCTTAAGAAATTATTAGCTAAATGGAAGCAGCAGTCTCTTAATGCTAGAATGAAACCTGACCCTGCTTTTGCTACTTCACCTATCTGTGTTACTGATAAGGATTATGAATTCTCCGTTGATCCTGAAATCATTACTTTAGTTGAATCTGATCCTTTTTATGGCCATGAATCTGAAACTGTTGTGGCACATCTTACCAAGTTGAATGATATAGCTACCCTGTTCACTCATGACAAAAGATCTCGCTATTTTTATATCCTTAAGATATTTCTGTTCTCATTAAAGGGTGATGCTAAGACTTGGTATAATTCTCTTGCTCCTGGTTGTGTGCGTAGTCCCCAGGATATGATTTATTACTTCTCTGCTAAATATTTCACTGCTCATAAGAAACAAGCTGCCTTGCGGGAAATATATAATTTTGTGCAAATCAAAGAAGAGAGTCTCCCACAAGCTTGGGGGAGGCTTCTCTGATTACTTAATGCTTTGCCTGATCATCCTCTCAAGAAAAATAAAATACTTGATATCTTTATAATGGACTAACCGATGCTTCCAAGGACTACTTGGATAGTTGTGTTGGTTGTGTTTTCAGGGAAAGAACAATCGACGAAGCCGAAATATTATTGAACAATATGTTGACTAATGAAAATAATTGGACTCTTCCTGAGCCAATTCCTGAACCTATTGAGCCAACTCCTGAGCCTATTCCTAAACCCACTCCGAAGAAGAGAGGTGTTTTATTTCTCAGTCCTAAAGATATGCAAGAGGCAAAGAAATCAATGAAAGAAAAAGGTATTAAAGCTGAAGATGTTAAGAATTTACCTCCTATTGAAGAAATACATGGTCGTAATATACCGCCTGTTGAAGAACCACATTGTCTTGATAACCCGACACAGGTAGTAAAGGTAAATTCTCTCTATAGATATGATAAAGTTGAAATCCCCTCTACTAAGTTTCATAGCCCGGGCTTAGATGAATTTGATGATTTTATGGCTAGACAAGAAAGTTTTAATGCTTATGTTGGTAGAGAGTTAAAGAATAATGCTTTCGAGATAGGACGCGTGAGCGATAATATGGCTACAGTTAAAGATGAACTCAAACGCGTTAGCAAATATGCTTCTATGGTTGCTACTCAAGCTGAGCAAGTACTTACAGCTCAAAATGATTTGCTTGATGAATTAAATAATAAAAATGACTTTGCTGTTATAGTGGCTACTAGAACTGGTAGAATGACTCAGGAACCTTTGTATACTGAAGGCCACCCTAAGAGAATCGAGCAAGATTCTCAGAAAAATAATTTAGAGGCACCTAGTTCTTCTAAAAAGAAGAAAAAGAAAAACGATAGAACTTTGCATGCTTCTAGTGAACCTACCGTAGACACACCGAGAATCCCAATGATATTTCTATTTACGATCTTTGAAACACAATCGGTGATGAACATGAACCTAGTGATAATGTTAATGATAATGTTCATGTTGATGCTCAACCTAGCAAAAACAATGATGTAGAGATTGAACCTGCTGTTGATCTTGATAACCCACAATCAAAGAATCAACATTATGATATGAGAGATTTTGTTGCTAGGAAGCACGGTAGAGAATGGGAACCATGGGTTCAGAAACCCATGCCCTTTCCTCCTAAACCATCCAAGACAAAGGATGATGAGGATTTTGAGCGCTTTGCTGAAATGATTAGACCTATTTTCTTACGTATGCGCTTAACTGATATGCTGAAAGTAAATCCTTATGCTAAGTATATGAAGGATATCATCACAAATAAAAGGAAGATACCGGAAGCTGAAATTACCACCATGCTTGCTAATTACACTTTTAAGGGTGGAATACCAAAGAAACTTGGAGATCAGGGTGTGCCAACTATACCATGCTCCATTAAAAGAAATTATGTTAGAACTGCTTTATGTGATCTTGGAGCCGGTGTTAGTGTTATGCCTCTCTCTTTATATCGTAGACTTGAATTGAATAAGTTGACACCTACTGAAATATCTTTGTAAACGGCCGATAAATCAACTGCTATACCTGTCGGTATTTGTGAGGATGTTCCTGTTGTGGTTGCAAATGTCACTATCTTAACGGACTTTGTTATTCTTGATATTCCCGAGGACGATAATATGTCTATCATCCTTGGTAGACCTTATCTTAATACTGCAGGGGCTGTTATTGATTGCAACAAAGGCAATGTCACTTTTCATGTTAATGGTAATGAGCATACGGTACACTTTCCGAGGAAACAATCTCAAGTTCATAGCATCAGTTCTATTGGAAAAGTTCCAACTATTATTATTGGAGGTTTTTAATTTCCTCTCCCTACTGTCAAGAAAAAGTATGATATTCTTATTGTTAGGGATTTTCATATCCCCATTGAGGTAACTTAGTGTTACTCGAAATTTCTCTGGTTCCATGTTATCCGGAATGAGTTTGTTAACAAGACTTGATCAACCTTGTTAGTGGATTCATTTTGATGATCATGAGATGGATGAAACTAGAAGGAACAACCTTCTGTACCCTCTTTTTACTTTCTGTTATTTAGAATAAATAAAGCAAAAATAGTATTATATGTCTGTTTTCTGAATTATCCGTGCAATAAAAAAATAGTCCAGAAATAAAAGTGCTCCAAATGCCCTGCAAATTTAGTATGATTTTTTCTGGAATATTTGAGTATTTTAGGCACTGAAATCACTGCATGAGGGGCAAGCACCAGGCCACGAGAGTGGAGGGCGCCCCCCTATAGGGCGCGCCCCCTGTCTCGTGGGCCCCTGGTGGGCCCCCTCCACTTATGCCAGCACCCCACTTCATCTTCTACCCAAAAAATCCCCATCCAACTCAAGCACGAGTTCTAGCTCGTGTTGCTGCGATTTTCGATCTCCTTGCTCAAAGCTCCTTTCACAAAACTGCTTTGGGTGATTCTTGCTTGGTATGTGACTCCTCCATTGGTCCAATTAGTTTTTGTTCTAGTGCTTTATTCATTGCAAAGTTTTTTTGCATAGGTGACCACGTTCTTGAGCTTGCATGTTAAATTTATGAGGTCCCAAGCAATTCTAATGCATGATATAGGCTCTAGGCACATGTAGGTGTAGTTGCTATCAATCTTGTTTAGTTTTATTCACTTTTATTTTGAAGTTACTAAAATTTCAGAAATTTTCAGAAAATGTTAAGGAAACTGTCGAGGGGCTCTTCTAGCCAAGGCTCTCAGGAAAAACAAGCCAAAGAGAAGGAAAAAGCCAAGTATAATCTTCCTCGCTTAGCAGAAGTACGGTCGTGTGAATGGCCATGTGAGGATTTCTTGAAAGAACCTGGAATTCATGAAGATTTTTATTCTTTGATCGAGACAGCAGGCCTCACCGGTTTCATCAACGACCAAATCGATCAATATCTCTTACTCACCAATACTTTCATGCAAAACTTTTATTTTTATCCTAAGAAGTCACCTCCTGCAGTATCATTTCATTTATATGATGAATTCAAAGAAATGTCTTTACATAATTTTTGCGCGGTGTGTAGGATACCTTATGAGGGAGAATTAGAGGAACCCCATCGTGAAGATGTGGGAGGCTTTGTTGATACTATAGCTATAGAGGAGCCAAAGAAGGGCTCCAAGGCAAAAGTCTCTAGCATACACTTTCTTGTTTTACGCTACTTTGCCATATTTGCTAGTAGATGCTAGATTGGTCGTGGAAATAGTGGAAATTTGAGCATTCCTGATATATCATTCTTCAACATGCCTTTCTTGGATACAATACTTTTACTATGGGTGCCGTCGTTGCTAAATGGCTAGCCCTGAATCATACAAAAGGCCCCATATTTGGAGGTATCTATGTTGCACGTCTTGCTAGAAATTTTCAGATACCCATTAGGCACCATGAGAAAGAGGAGACAAAATTGCCTCCTCACATTTTAGATTACAAGAGCATGGTAGCACACAAGTTTATTGTTGACAACAAAGAAAAGATGCTCTTGTATAAACTTAGATTCAATAAGAAACACTTTGAGATTATTATTTTGCCTGCGCCTTTGTTGTTTGATTTGCTTGCAGAAAATCTTCTTGTCACACTGGAAGCGGTGAACAATCATCGAGCTCAAGCTTTTACTCGGAAAACTGAACCTGAGCCGGAACCTGAACTGGACCCTTATTGTGCATCATCTGTCCAGTGGGATCCGGAGATGACTAGCCAGTGGTATCCTGATTACACCTCCCAGTACACCGGGGAGAGTAGCGGCGGTCCTTGGTACTAGACCAACTTAGGCCAAAAGCCTAAGCTTGGGGGAGTATGTATTTCTCACCGACTTTACATTCATGTTCACACACTTGTCGTCGGTGCTTATACTCTTTCATTGTATTATCCATGTTAGTTTAATTTTCTTTTTCTAGCTTTCTTCTTGCGTGTTTGATAAACTTTAAGAAAAACCAAAAAAAAATAGTTAGTTTAATTTCCATGCTTCTAGTAGAAATTAAAATGAAAACCCAAAAAGATTTCTAGTTCTTCTTACTTGTTGGGAGCTTTCCGTTGTAAATAGTTTTATTTTCTTTTCTTTCTTTTGGGGGTCGAGAAGACCATATTGAAAATGCTTAGTGGCTCTTATTTGCATGATTATTTATTTAACTTAGAGCCCATATTACTTGTCTTCTCTCTTGAGTTGAATGTTTGCAGATTCCAGCTTAGTCCAATGCACGTGCACTCTTATTATTATACACATCGTTTGGTCATGCAAGTGAAAGGCAATAATGATGATATATGATGGACTTATTGGGATGAGAAAAGCTGGTATGAACTCGACCTCTTTTGTTTTTGTAAATATGACGAGTTCATCGTTTCTGAGTCAGCTTATTATGAAGTAAACATATTTGCAATGACATTTAGAGATTATAGTTGCTCGTGCCATGCTTGATTAGCTATGAGTTATAATGGTTTACCTTGCGTGCCAACATGCTATTAGAATGATTATGATGTGATATGATGGGATGGTATCCTCCTTTGAATGAATTGAGTGACTCGAGTAGGCACATGTTCACGCATGTAGTTGAATCAAATCAACATAGCCTTCATGATATTTATGTTCATGGTAGATTATATCCTACTCATGCTTGCACTCGGTGTAAATTAATTTTAATGCATGTTTATGACTGTTGTCGCTCTCTCAGTTGGTCGCTTCCCAGTCTTTTGCTAGCCTTCACCTGTACTAAGTGGGAATACTGTTTGTGCATCCAAACTCCATAAACCCCAAAGTTGTTCCATGTGAGTCCACTATACCTTCCTATATGCGGTATTTACCTGCCGTTCCATGTAAATTTGTATGTGGAAAACTCCAAACCTTCAAATGAAATTCTGTTTGATATGCTCGAGCAGCTCATGTTACAACTAGGGCTGCCTATATCTTCCATGCTAGGTGGGTTATTCTCAAGAGGAGTGGACTCCGCTCCTCATTCACGAGAAAGGGCTGGTAACCGGGATGCCCAGTCCCATGATCCAAAAAGATCAAAGCAAATCAAAATAACTAAATAAAACTCCCCCAGGGCTGTTGTTAGATGGAGGCACTCGTTGTTTCGAGCAAGCCATGATTGATGCTTGTTGGTGGTTGGGGGAGTATAAACCTTTACCATTCTGTTTGGGAACTGCCTATAATGCATGTAGTATGGAAGATACAGCCATCTCATAGTTGTTGCTGGAAAGGCAACTAATTCCCAGGTGGTTTTGGTAATTAATAACAACATATATATCATTGAACTAATCATTTCTTGAGAATATTTCAGAAAGTTCAGTGATATGGGAATGGCAATGACTGATGATGTGGACCCCTCAAAATGCTAAGGAAAACATTGGCAAAAGCTCAAGACTCCATTTTTGGTTTAGTGATCCAAGATCACATTGAGTCCATAGGAAAGCCAATACTATTAAAAGGGGGTGAGGTTATGATGATGATCTGGTTGCTCTAAAGTGCTTAGTGATTTATCTCTCAAACTATCAGCAATCTTTCATTCCAACATAAACTCATAAGTAATCTCGGTCCCACCGATTCCAAACTCACCACACCGAGATGAACCACCTCACCATATAGCCAAACCCTAAGAATCTCGGATTTTCCGATTCCAAACTCGGTCATTCGAAATTGGTGTTGCCAAGGTTCTCAACCTTCAGACTCAAATCGGTGTCACCGAGATGAGAAAGTCGGTCCCACCGAGATTGGCAAACCCTAGACTTTGGAAGAATCGGTCTAACCGAGATTGTATTTTCGGTCCCACTGAAAATCCCAACGCTCACAAGATTTGAACTTTCGGTCCGACCGAGTTGTCAACTTGGTCCGACCGAGATTGCTCAAATGTGTGTAACGGTTGAATTTTGTGTGGAGGCTATAAATACCCTCCACCTCCTCTTCATTCGTGGAGAGAGCCATCGAAAAGAACTACCACTCCTACCTTACATTTCGAGAAGAAAACTACCTACCCTTGTGTTGAGATCAAGTTGCTCCACTCCCACCATATGACACTTGATTTCTAGTCTTTCCAAGTTGCTTTCCACTCAATCCTTCCTCCACCACAGCCAAATCAGTGAGGAGAGTTGAGTGTTGGGGAGATTATCATTTGAAGCACAAGAGCAAGGAGTTCATCATCACCAACCCCATCTATTACCTTTTGGAGGGTGGTGCCTCCTAGATTGGTTAGGTGTCACTTGGGAGCCTCCGTCATGATGTGGAGTTGAACCAAGGAGTTTGTAAGGGCAAGGAGATCGCCTACTTCGTGAAGATCTACCCCGAGTAAGGCTAGTCCTCCATGGGCGTAAGCCATGATGGCATAGACAAGGTTGCTTCTTCGTGGACCCTTCGTGGGTGGAGCCCTCCGTGGACTCATGGCAGCCGTTACCCTCCGTGGGTTGAAGTCTCCATCAACGTGGATTGACGATAGCACCACCTATCGGAACCACGAGAAAAAATCTCCGTGTCTCCATTATGTTTGCTCTTCTCCTCCTCTCATTTACTATCGTGCAATTTACTTTCCGCTGCCATAACTCTAGAATTGCATGTGTAGGGTGATACTTGACTTGGTTATCATTGAGAACTTGCTAAGAAACTACTCCAATCAAAAGGCAAAATTTTTAAGTTGTCAAGTAGTCTAATCACCCCCTCTAGACATACTTCCGATCCTACAAGTGGTATCGAGCTTTGGTTTCCATTGGATTGGTTTCCATTGCATTGACTCCATAAGCTTGGTTTCACAACCTAGGAGAGTATGGCGTCTAGTGAGGGTAATTTCCGTAGAGGTCCTTACTTTGATGGTTCAAACTTTGCTAGTTGGAAGCATAAAATGAAAATGCATATTCTTGGACATAACCACGCATGGGGCATTATTTGTGTTGGCTTGCAAGGTGAGTTCTTGAAGAAGGAAAAGTTCGGATCGCGAAGCTCTGCGGATGAGTTGCGGATGTTACGAACAATGCTCAAGCTTGTGACATTCTCTTCAATGCTTTGTGTCCCGAGGAGTTCAACAAGATCAGCCGTCTTGAGAATGCAAAAGAGATTTGGGATACTTTGGTGAAATGCACGAAGGTACCGAGTCCGTGAAGGAATCAAAACTAGATGTTCTTCAAGGTCACTTGACAAGTTCAAGATGAAGGAAGGTGAAGGAGTCGCTGAAATGTACTCTAGGCTTGCTCTCATCACCAATGAGATGGCAGCTTAGGAAGCAAAGAAATGACCGACCGATTCATCATCAAGAAGATTCTCGAGCTTTGGATGGAAAGTATGACACCGTGTGCACTTTGATTCAAATGATGCCAAACTACAAAGATCTCAAGCCTACGAAGTCATTGGAAGGATTGTTGCTCATGAGATGACACTTAAAGATAAGGAAGAGCTTCACAACAAGTCAAGTGGTGCTTACAAAGCTGCGCTTGAAGCTCCCACATCCTCAAGTGACAAGCTAGTTTCCAATGAAGAGATAAGCCTAATGGTGAAGAACTTCAACAAATTCTACAAGAGTAGAAGCAAGGAAAGAAGCTCAAAGTCTAGATCATATGATGAAAGGAGATCTTCTAGTCGTGATCGAAACTGCTACAATTGTGGAAGACCGGACACTACTCAAATGAGTGTTCGACTCCCCACAAGAGAAGAGAAGAATCTCCAGAAGAAGAAGCTCAAGAGAAGAGTCGCCTCGAAAAGAGAGAAGGAGTAGAGATGATCGTTATGAGCGAAGATCCTCTCGGAGAAGCAAGGATTCGGAAAGGAAAGACAAGTCATCAAGGAGCTACACAAGAAGAAAACATCAAGCTCATGTTGGTGAATGGGTTTCGGCTCCGACTCGACAATCACTCCGAAAGAAGCTATCACTCCAACTCGAATCTGATCAAGATGAAGGTGTTGCGGTCTTGCTCTCGATCCTCCAACTCCAACTCCTATGACATATTTGATTCACCAAATGAGGGAATTGGAAGATGCTTCATGGCAAAAGGCCCCAAGGTATCACATCCTGAGTTTATTGACTTTGATAGTGATGAGGATGACTTGCTTGGTGAAGATGAGCTCTTACATGATAAATCTAGTGAGCTTAGTAATGATGAACATGCTAGTAGTCTTTATAGTCGAGAAGAGTCGAATGACAATGCTATGAAGGAGATTGAGCGTCTAACTAAAGAACTAAACACTCTTAAGTTAGCTCATGAAACAACTCAAGAAGATCATAGAGAGCTCCTAAGATCTCATGAGAAGCTACGCTCGAGAAGCTCAATCTAGAGCAAGAACATGAGTTTCTAAAAGCTATCAATGACGATCTTGAAAGAAGAGTTCTTCATATCTTGCCAAACGACTTCTCTTGTCTAATTTCTTGCCACCTATCAAAACTAAGCATGACAAGCATAAGAAAATTCTTCATCTAGTAGTAACAATAATTATGTTAAATCAAATGTTGTTACTTCTAGTAATTCTCTTGATTCCACTAACAATGTTTCAAGCCAAGTTTCACTTGAGCAAGAAAATAGTCTATTGAAAGGAATTATAGAGAAAGGTGTCTACAAGAGTCTTGCCGGAAGCAAGAGCTTTGAGGAAATTGTTCGCAAACAAGGAAGACACCGGAAGAATCAAGGAATTGGTTTTGAGCGAAAGTTCAACGCCGAGGGTGTTGAATGGGAAGAAGGTCAATATCCCACTCCAAAGTTTGTCTCTCAAGAGAAGAAGTATGATCCTCGCCTTCCAATGAGGAACAAGCTCAAGATGACCTTCCACCACAAGACCACAAGCTAAAAGGCAAGGACAAGCTTCAAGAGGAGATTGATGCATTCATTGAAGCACCCAAGGCCATGGTCAAGTGGGTTCCCAAGGCAACTTCAAGTTCTACTTCAACAAGCTCAATCTACCCCAAGGATTCCCATCAAGATGATGTGGATCCCGAAGAAGAAGAACTAGAAGGTTCTTGAGGGTGACTCCGCCAATATACTTCACTCATATTCATTTTGGCGAGGACTTGTGCAATCAACTTCCACATCTTGCACTAGTTCATGGAGTCACAAACCCTCATGTTGGTAAGTCAAGGGACAAGGTAATCATTGCTTTCATGGACATCATTCATTGTGAACTTCAATCTATGTCCATGGATATTCTTGTTTGTTCCTTGTGGGACTAACCCATGTAGGTATTGAAAGTGCCCGAATCCAAAGGATTGCTCCCAACTCTTGATGATCTTCATCAACTTTGAGCATCCACATCTTCAACATCTACATGAAGTCTTCAACGACAACCCAAGGTTAGTTTGACCCTTTAAAAGGGGTTCTCACATCAAGGGGGAGCTTTGCTCTAAAGAAATGAGCTAAAGCATCTTGTAATGATGTGAACACATTAATGCTTTATGGAAAAGTGGTAACCCCACTTGTGCTTAAACGATGAGTATGACCTATGATCAAATGTTCCCATTTGACTCCTAAGTCAATATACTCATATATAGATGACCTAGTCATCGCCAAATTGTGTGCTAGTTGTTTGTGTTTTGTTTGTGCATGTTTGACACATATTTCATTTGCTATCTTATTGTGTGAGCATGTTGGATGCATGATTTTATCCATTCGAGGACATCCATTTGTTGCTTTGGTCTTTTTGGATATTTTCTTTTTGACCAAATGGATGGACAAGAATGCCTAAGTTCCTCCCTTAGCTATCTATGCTTTCTTGTCTCAAACTCTATTCATGCTTATATCACAAACTTTGAACAAGACTTTTTGGACGAGACCGAGTGAGGAGCACTCGAGCCACCGATCCGTCAAAAGCCTAACTTCCAAAACCTTCTAAGTACTTTCGGTCAAACCGATATACTCAAATCAGACGGATCAAATCACTTGGACTGATCTAGGTTTTCACCTCGGTGAAACCGAGTTTCAAATTTCGGCGTGACCGAAGTGTGTAACTGCACGCAGTTAACCATCTCGGTCCCACCGAGTTTTCAAACTCGGTCCCACCGACAGCCGAAGGGTATATATACTCGAGGACAGAGCGCGTTGATTACTTCTTCAAACGCTTCGCTCTCAAACCCTTAGCTGCCGTCGCCTTGGTCTCGGATCGTCTCCGCCGTCGCTCAGGCCCTCGCCATGGGGTCTCCATCGCCGTCAACGGTCCTTCTCTCCGCACCGTTGTCGCCGTAGTGAAGCTCCACCGCTTTGGGTGAGTTTCATCCCTCTCGTGTTCCAATCGCTGATTCTATGCACGATAGGCGTTGCCATGTTTCTTGCCAAGATTGAGATCCTCCTATCCAGCCGTTTAGGTCATAGAACAAATTTCGAGTGAAAATTTTAGGTTAGGTTTCCGCGAACACATCTCGGTGTGACCGATTCTGCATTTTCGATCGACCGATTTGGCCTCTGGCCATTGCCTTTGCACTTTTCGTGAAACCGAAGTTGTGCAAATCGGTAAGACCGAAATGAAGATTTAGTGAAACCCTAGCTGTCTCGGCTAGATCGAAACCCATTTCGTCCAACCGAAAGTGGTGTATGTGGTCTGTTTAGACATTTCGGTTTCACCGAATTGATAGACTTCGGTCGACCGACATGTATTCTGTGAAAACCTAAAACTAAAGTTTGAACTCATTTTTTTCAAAATCCTCTGCGGTTTGTGATAACTCTTCTCTTACGCCTATACCTATTCTATTCACGGGTTGTCACCATGTCCAAGGAAGTAGACAATCGAACAGTCCGAGATGCCGCTTGAGATTCCGAAGCAGCTACAAGTCCAGAGGCAAGCAGTTTTTCAGATGATGGAGAGAGAAGCACTCCAAGTGGATCTGCTGCACTGCCACGAGGGCGGAAGAAAGAGAAACTCTGATGAGGAAGATTCAGACTTCATTGCTGATGAGGAAATAACTTCAAAGCCTAAAAGGCAAGTGGTTGCCAAGAGATATCAAGGGCAACATTCAAAGAAAGGCACAAGCAAGGTGAAGAAATCCTCTGTTGCACAGAAGCTCAGCATGGAAGAAACCTCCAGCAAAATCAAGAAGACTTCCAAGAGGAAGAGGAAAGTTCATGAAGAGACTGATGATGATGATGATGATTACGATGAGGAAGCACCTCGGCCTCCTCGAAGCGAAGTTGATGGGAGATGCCATCGAGGCGGAGCACCTCCAAAAGCTAAGCCTTCAGCTCCGGCAAAAGGCAGCCCAAGCCAAACCAGCTGCCAAGCCAAGAAGACTGTGAGGAACATACCGCTTGAGAAAAGAAGAAGGACAATGTGCCACCGCAGAATCGATGATGAGGCTCATGTTTTGCTCAAGCTCGAGGAAACCGCCAATTCATAATGAAGCTCATCCTCGAGCTGAAAATATGAAGGAGAGAAAGGACAAAGGACTCGAGCTATGGAGGCAAACAGATCCATATGCCAGCGGGAGAAGAACAGCGATTGACTCAAGATTCCACACTAGAGAGCAACAAGACTTTTATGAGACAGACTCATGGACAAGAAGCCAATTGTTGCCGACACGAATCGTTGATTTGGAATACATCGACAGTGAAAAGCACAGAGACTTTTTCCCACATGTGCATGAAAGCTTCACCGCCAGGGATTGCAGAGTTCGTTGGTCGAAATTGACCGCCTGGAGCGATGAGATGATCATGCGATTCTATGCCACCGCACACTTCTATCCGGATGGCGAGGATTGTATGGATGATGAAGGCGTAGATTCCATTCTACAGCTTGAAGAATGGAGAGCGTTCTTGAACGCACCAGCCAAGGGAAGATGATATTGATGTCTATGGCATTCGAAGAAGAATCACGAGTCAATGAAGAACATGTATAACGAGGTAGATGAGAAGGATGTAGAGATATGGAAGCTTGGTTCAGTCTACTACCTTCGTGCAGGTCTCCCAACCACCAACACCATTACGAGGCATACTTTGATGCCTAAGTCGAGGACCACCGCATGATAAGAGGGTACTCTATCAACATGCTGCACATTCTAGATCGAAGACACCTTTTAAGGTGATGGACACGATAGTTGAGACTATCAAGAGGACAAAGAAATGACCGTAAGAGGTCGTGTGGGTTTGCTCCGCATATTCAGATGCTCATCAATGCCAAGTTTGGCACGGACACCTACATTGGATAGACCCCACTTGCCACTTTGCAGCTGAACATGAGGACAACGAGGTTGTGATGACCGAGAATGCTCCCACATCGTAGAAGGACATGCTAAGTCTGAAGCGCCAAACAAGCTAAAGCCGAGAAGGAAGCAAAGAAGAAAGCCCAAGAGCGTTGCAGAACAACTTCTTGAAGCCACTCGGAGAATTGAGCTACGCTTTGGCCAGATAGTGCAATCTCGGGAGAGCCTTGAGAGGATCGTTGAGGATAAGTTCCATGCTCGACGGGCGTCGATCAAGTGCAGTCACCGTCAACAAGCTTGATGCGATATAGAGGAAGCTAAGAGGGAGAAGGCAGAACTCATGAAGGAGATGGAAGGTGACATGGTCCAGGATGACTATGAGCAGCCTGCTGCAGTGCCCACAAAGCCCAGATCAGCCGCTATTCGATTAGTCGATCCTGTGCTACTACATCAAGACCTCCTACAGCTCCGTCGGTTCCAAAGACTACTCAATATCCACTCCTCCAGCTCCACAGACTTCAGCAGAAGCCTTCGCAGATGCAGCTATCTCCACTCCATCGACGCAGACAGGAGCCGCCAGCAGAGTCCCGAGTGACGATTAGCTCTATACCTTTCGAACTTTTTGGTAACTTGTTGCCAAAGGGGGAGAAATTGTATAGATCATAGGGCTTCGAGAGAGAGTGTGCTCGTTTTTGCTCTTTCGTTTGCGGTTTTTCTTGAGATACTTTTGAGTTCTTTGAGATACTTCGTGTGTTTGATACTACGTTCGCTCTATCTTGATGAGTGCTTGATCATACTGTGCTTAATGTGTGCTTGATGCTTATCATATTCTATCTATATCTTGTATGATCATTTACTCATGTCTTGGTGATTGGGTGCATGTTATTCATTCTTATCATTTTGTGCGCTCCACCAAGATGTATGTGACATGGAAGAGTAACCCATGATCCTAATCGATTGTGCATTTGCATTCAAACGCAAATCTTAAATAATGCACAAATTTAGGGGGAGCTCTTGCTTATCACATACTTCTCAAAGCGACGATGTTATTCATTGATTATATCATTTGTCGAAGCTTTGATCTATATGTTGTCATCAATTACCAAAAGGGGAGATTGAAAGTGCAACTAATTCCCGGTGGTTTTGGTAATTAATAACAACATATATATCATTGAACTAATCATTTCTTGAGAATATTTCAGAAAGTTCGATTGATATGGGAATGGCAATGACCGATGATGTGGACCCCTCAAAATGCTAAGGAAAACATTGGCAAAAGCTCAAGACTCCATTTTTGGTTTAGTGATCCAAGATCACATTGAGTCCATAGGAAAGCCAATACTATTAAAAGGGGTGAGGTTATGATGATGATCTGGTTGCTCTAAAGTGCTTAGTGATTTATCTCTCAAACTATCAGCAATCTTTCATTCCAACATAAACTCATAAGTAATCTCGGTCCCACCGATTCCAAACTCACCACACCGAGATGAACCACCTCACCATATAGCCAAACCCTAAGAATCTCGGATTTTCCGATTCCAAACTCGGTCATTCGAAATTGGTGTTGCCAAGGTTACAGAACATACAGACTCAAATCGGTGTCACCGAGATGAGAAAGTCGGTCCCACCGAGATTGGCAAACCCTAGACTTTGGAAGAATCGGTCTAACCGAGATTGTATTTTCGGTCCCACCGAAAATCCCAACGCTCACAAGATTTGAACTTTCGGTCGGCCGAGTTGTCAACTTCGGTCCGACCGAGATTGCTCAAATGTGTGTAACAGTTGAATTTTGTGTGGAGGCTATAAATACCCTCCACCTCCTCTTCATTCGTGGAGAGAGCCATCGAAAAGAACTACCACTCCTACCTTACATTTCGAGAAGAAAACTACCTACCCTTGTGTTGAGATCAAGTTGCTCCACTCCCACCATATGACACTTGATTTCTAGTCTTTCCAAGTTGCTTTCCACTCAATCCCTTCCTCCACCACAGCCAAATCGGTGAGGAGAGTTGAGTGTTGGGGAGATTATCATTTGAAGCACAAGAGCAAGGAGTTCATCATCACCAACCCCATCTATTACCTTTTGGAGGGTGGTGCCTCCTAGATTGGTTAGGTGTCACTTGGGAGCCTCCGTCATGATGTGGAGTTGAACCAAGGAGTTTGTAAGGGCAAGGAGATCGCCTACTTCGTGAAGATCTACCCCGAGTAAGGCTAGTCCTCCGTGGGCGTAAGCCATGATGGCATAGACAAGGTTGCTTCTTCGTGGACCCTTCGTGGGTGGAGCCCTCCGTGGACTCACAGGCCGTTACCCTCCGTGGGTTGAAGTCTCCATCAACGTGGATTGACGATAGCACCACCTATCGGAACCACGAGAAAAAATCTCCGTGTCTCCATTATGTTTGCTCTTCTCCTCCTCTCATTTACTATCGTGCAATTTACTTTCCGCTGCCATAACTCTAGAATTGCATGTGTAGGGTGATACTTGACTTGGTTATCATTGAGAACTTGCTAAGAAACTACTCCAATCAAAAGGCAAAATTTTTAAGTTGTCAAGTAGTCTAATCACCCCCCCTCTAGACATACTTCCGATCCTACAGTTGCGTTGACAGCAAAAGTATGCCGCTCAAAAATGTTATTCAATCTCTATTTTAAAATCGAGCTCTGGCACCTCTACAAATCCCTGCTTCCCTCTACGAAGGGCCTATCTATTTACTTTTATGTTGAGTCTTCACCCTTCTTATTAAAAAGCACCCACTGGAGAGCACTCTGTCATTTGCATTCATTACTATTGGTTTATATTGGGTATGACTTGACTGGATCTCTTTTACCATGAATTACAATGTTTAGTCAGTCCTTGATCTTTAAAGGTTCTCTGCATTTATGTTTTGCAGTCTCAGAAAGGGCTAGCGAGATACCATTTTGTTACATCATGTTATGATTGCTTTGAGAAAGTGTTGTCATCCGAGTTTTATTATTATGGCTCGCTAGCTGATTATGTTATTGATATGAGTAATTCTGAGACCTAAGTGTTATTGTGAGTATGGTTAGTTCATAATATTTGCTGAAACTTGAATGCTGGCCTTTCATGTTACAACAACAAGAGCAAACAGAGTTTGTAAAAGTTTTTCTTTATCACTTTCAGTTTATCAACTGAATTGCTTGAGGACAAGCAAAGGTTTAAGCTTGGGGGAGTTGATACGTCTCCAACGTATCTACTTTTCCAAACACTTTTGCCCTTGTTTTGGACTCTAACTTGCATGATTTGAATGAAACTAACCCGGACTGACGCTGTTTTCAACAGAACTACCATGATGTTGTTTTATGTGTAGAAAAGAAAAGTTCTCAGAATGTCCTGGAAATCTACGGAGGCACTTTTTGGAATTAATAAGAATTTCTGGGCGAAAGAAATGAACCAGGGGGCCCACGACCTATCCACGAGACAGGGGGGCGCCCCCCTGTAGGGTGCGTTCCCCTATCTCGTGGGCCCCCTAGACCTCCAGCGACCTCAACTCCAACTCCATATATTAACGTTTGGGGAGAAAAAAATCAGAGAGAAAGTTTCATCGCGTTTTACGACATGGAGGCACTGCCAAGCCCTAATCTCTCTCGGGAGGGCTGATCTGTAGTCCGTTCGGGGCTCCAGTGAGGGGGATTCGTCGCCGTCGTCATCATCAACCATCCTCCATCACCAATTTCATGATGCTCACCGCCGTGCGTGAGTAATTCCATCGTAGGCTTGCTGGATGGTGATGGGTTGGATGAGATTTACCATGTAATCAAGTTAGTTTTGTTAGGGTTTGATCCCTAGTATCCACTATGTTCTGAGATTGATGTTGCTATGACTTTGCTATGCTTAATGCTTGTCATTAGGGCCCGAGTGCCATGATTTCAGATCTGAACCTATTATGTTTTCATGAATATATGTGTGTTCTTGATACTATCTTGCAAGTCTATAGTCACCTATTATGTGTTATGATCCGACAACCCCGAAGTGAAAATAGTCGGGATACTTCTCGGTGATAACCGTAGTTTGAGGAGTTCATGTATTCACTATGTGCTAATGCTTTGTTCCGGTTCTCTATTAAAAGGAGGCCTTAATATCCCTTAGTTTCGCTAGGACCCGCTGCCACGGAGGGTAGGAAAAAGATGTCATGCAAGTTCTTTTCTATAAGCACGTATGACTATTTACGGAATACATGCCTACATTACGTTGATGAACTGGAGCTAGTTCTGTGTCACCCTATGTCATAGCTACTACATGAGGAATCGCATCCAGCATAATTATCCATCACTGATCCATTGCCTACGAGCTTTTCACATATTGTTCTTCGCTTATTTACTTTTCCGTTGCTACTGTTTCAACTACTACAAAAACCTAAAAACAATTATCTTTACTTTTGCTACCGTTAATTTTATTATCATACCAATTTTGCTACTAAATACTTTGCTGTAGATAC
The DNA here is from genome assembly GCA_021437245.1 of Aegilops speltoides. Taxonomy (NCBI): domain Eukaryota; kingdom Viridiplantae; phylum Streptophyta; class Magnoliopsida; order Poales; family Poaceae; genus Aegilops; species Aegilops speltoides. Next base: position 166,709,323 of record CM038144.1, read on the forward strand.
TAAGTTATCCAGGTGTGGTTGAATTGACAACTCAACTGCAAATACTCAAGAATATTCTTTGGCTCCCCTTGTGTCGAATCAATAAATTTGGGTTGTATACTTTACACTCGAAAGCTGTTGCGATCCCCTACACTTGTGGGTTATCAGTTGTTCTCAGCGTTTAGATCCTCCTTGGCTTGAGCTATCTCATCACGTAACTTTGCAACATCTCCATTATGCTGCGCTTGATTCGCCGGGGTCACCTCCACCGTAAGCAATGTTGCTAGAGCCTCCAACAATTCAGAAAAAACTTGAGCCGGCAGGCGCACAGGGCCTCCTGCCCCAGCTGCCGTAGCAGTAGCTGAACCGGAGATCATTGCTGCCGTAGTTGAAGAATTCTGCCCCGGTTGCATACCGTCCATGAAGATTGCAACCCGTTTCGGCGGCTCATAGGGGTCCAGAATACTGTTGCCCTCGAAACAGCCCCAAGCCTACCATTATGCACTTCATACATGGAGTTGGTCTCGCCGGTTGAGGACTCCTCCTTCCAGATCCACTCCTTGAGTAAAGCCAACAAAGACATGCTTCGGGGCGGTTTGAACCTTGGCGGGTCACGCGCGCTGAGCCATCTCGACGATGTCGGCGCAGGTATCCGGCTCAGCTTCCGATTCACCAGTCTTGCCAATGAAGACATGAATCCTGCCAAAGGGGACCCAATACCCGTACTCGATTGAGCCGGCCTCGGGGCCCCATCCCGCGTCCTCGATGTAGAGCTTGCCGCGACGACTCTTAGTCATCTGGTGTAGGATCGAAAGTATGTCTAGAGGGGGGTGATTAGACTACTTGACAATATAAAAATTATGCCTTTTGACAAAGAACAGTTTTTGGCAGATTCACAATTATGATCAAGTCAAGCATCACCCTACACATGCAATTCTAGAGTATAGGCAGCGGAAAGTAAATTGCACATGTAGTAAAGAGAGGTGGAGAAGAGCAAACGCAATTTTGGAGACGCGGTGATTTTTCTCGTGGTTCCGATAGGTGGTGCTATCGTACTTCCACGTTGATGGAGACTTCAACCCACGGAGGGTAACGGCTGCGAGAGTCCACGGAGGGCTCCACCCACGAAGGGTCCACGAAGAAGCAACCTTGTCTATGCCATCATGGCTCACGCCCACGGAGGGCTAGCCTTACTCGGGGTAGATCTTCACAAGTAGGCGATCTCCTTGCCCTTACAAACTTCTTGGTTCAACTCCACATCTCGACGGAGGCTCCCAAGCGACACCTAACCAATCTAGGAGGCACCACCCTCCAAAAGGTAATAGATGGTGTTGATGATGATGAACTCCTTGCTCTTGTGCTTCAAATGATAATCTCCCCAACACTCAACTCTCCTCACTGATTTGGCTGTGGTGGAAGAAAGGATTGAGTGGAAAGCAACTTGGGAAGGCTAGAGATCAAGCTTCATATGGTGGGAGTGGAGCAACTTGATCTCAACACAAGGGTAGGTAGTTCTCTTCTCAGAAATGTAAGGTAGGAGTGGTAGTTCTTTCTGATGGCTCTCTCCACGTGTCACATCCCTAGTTCTGGTATGACCTAGACTAGCTAGTCATTGTGCATCATGTTTAAATTCCATTTAAAGTTGAAATGAGGATTTGAGAAACCCTCAGAATCATTTTTGAAATGACCCAAATAAAAATTGCTCCAAAAAGGTCCAAGAAAATGTTCATGTCTTTCTCTGAAAATATTGGACAGAGATAAAAATCAAACCAATATTTTTAGGAGCTCATAAGTATTTATTTTGGGCATTTGGAATTAATCCAGTAATTATTTTGCCTTGGATATATATATGTTATATATATATTATATGTCCAAAAATTATGTCATTTATTAAGGAGCTCTAGAATAATATAACTAGCTCCTGAAAAATTTGGCATAAGTAAATAAAATGATTTAGTATTTTAAACTAAATCAAAACAAATTACGTAAAATAGAAAAAAGAAATAAAAGGGAAACTTACAGGCGCTTAGCTCTGTGGCTGCCCAAGATCAGGCGGTCTTGGCCAGCCAGCCCAGCCCGCCTCCTTCTCTGTCGTCTTCGTCCTCGGCAGGGATTCGGCGCGTGTGCGCGCCGCCGCTCTCCGCCGCCAGCGCCACGCCACCTCTCTGCTTGCTGCCTGCCTCTCCCTCCTCGTCTCGGCGCCCGGACGACGCCACGCGCCGCCCGTTCCCTCCCACTCTCTCTCGCTCTCCTCCTCCCTGGACTTCTTCCTCTCGCCCACCTTGCTGCCGCCGCCACCACTCGCCGTCACCGCTGCCTTAGCTGCCCCTCGCCCCTCCGTCGTGCCCAGGCTCGCCCGACCCCTCGTCCTCTCCGTCAAGCCGCAAGACGCCGGACGCCCGTGGAGCCGCCGCCGCCGCCTTCTTCAACCAGCGGCCGTGAAGATCTCCGGCGACCTTACGCCGCCGTCGGTAGCGTCCCGAGCCCGCTTCGACGGCCACTGAACCGCCGTGAGCTGCTGCTCCTCCTCCTCTCTCCTTTCCCCGTTCTTCGCCAGTAGCTCCGTTCCCCATCACGGCCGTAGCTCTTCGCCGCCGCCATGTCGCCACCGCAGCCACACCACCGGCACACGCAATCGAAACACGCCACCGCGGTCATCACGTCTCCGGGAGGCGAACGAGACCAACCCGCCCCTGCCGTGCACGCAGCCAAGATCCCCATTCGAGCCCGAGCTCCGGCCGCCGCCATGAGCTCTGTTCGGCGAGCTCCGCACCCCACGGTCTCCGCGTGTCCCATCGGATGCGCGCGAGCCAAACTTTATGAGGTGGTCTCCGCCGCCCAAATGGTCGCCGGGCGACGATCCCGCAGCCCGCCACAGCGTCAGCCTCGCCCGGCGTCGAGCCGCCGGCTGGTTTAGCCTCACGACCAGGGTTTGACCTCCCCGGTCATCGACAAGTGGGGCCAGCCCTGCTCAATTAGCGTGGTTTAATTAGTGTTAAATTAATTTAGCTAACTACCCGATCCATCGACAAAGGGCCCCAAATACCACTAACACATTAATTAGGATTAAACTAACCTGTTAAACCCCCATCATCGACGTGTGGACCCCACACGTCGGGTTTGACCCTAGTCAGCCACGGTTGACTGATGACGAATCTTGACGTCATCTTGACGCAATATATATTTCTGAAATTAAAATAAATCAGAAATTCCGAAAATGATTTAAACTTCAAAATTCATAGAAATTCAACCGTAGCTCAGATTGAAATAATTTATATATGAAAAATTATCAGAAAAATGCAATCTTTCCATCTGTACTAGTTTCATGCATGACAAACCAACTTATACATGCTGAATTTGAGGAAACGCATTATGGCATAATAAGAGACTTAATTTAGAATTGCATTTGAGCTTAGGGTTCAAATGGACTTCAAACCAAATGACTACTAGTTGCATTAGCTCAAACAACATCACATCTTCATGCCATGTTCATGCATCATATTGTTGCATATGCTTGTGTATTGATTGTTGGCACCGTTCCTTCTCGATAGGTCTTGCTCCGGAGACCGTTCCAGTACTGTCTATGAAGCGAAGGCCTCCCTTGTTGATCTACCGAGCAAGCAAACCCCTTGTTCATTCCGATAAAACCCTACTCTCTCGCTCCTGCTCTCAATTAATGCATTAGGACAACAACGATTCATCTGCTACTTTGTGTCATGGTAGTTGAACCCATTCCTCTGCATGACTGTCATTGCCACGATAAATAGTTAAAACCCACTAGCATGTGTAGGAGTTGATTGAGCCCATGTTGTGTTCCTACCATGCTATGCCTGCTATTGCTTAGAGTTGTGTCAGTCCGGTTCATTGGGAATGAATTGGAGTGTTACGATATGTTACGATCTTTGAGAGTGAGCGTGTGAACACGATTTGGTAAAGGTAGCGGTGAGAGGCCATGTAGGAGTACATGGTGGGTTGTCTCACCGAACCGTCCTTAAGCATCGAGTTCTATGTATGTTGTCCAATGACTCGATACTACCACACATTGGGCTCAGGCGCTCCAAGCCCTCTCGACTTATTAACCGACTTGATCTCTGTCCAGAGTCGCAACTAGTTTCGGTGTTTGTAGGTAGTGCTATTTTTCTACCAAGTGGCACCCGGCAGGTGGGCTTGGGACAGACTAAACACAGGTGGCACGGTGTACCAAGTGGCACCGGATGGTGGGCTTGGGAACCCTGCTCACATCGTTTGGGGCCGTGGCGACACCCGGCGGATCTCCTTACGGATGGAACCCTAATAGGCGATAAACCTGGCTAGAGTCTTGTGGGGTTAGTCGGTCGTGGCCGACTCCTCGCCAAAGCCCGCTTGAAGGTTGCCGAGATACACGACGTGTACATGGTGGTAAGTGGCGAGGCGTGTGTGAAGAAGTACACCCTGCAGGTTAACATGATCTATTGAATAGCCGGGTCCATGGATATGGACTTCTTGGATGCTTACATGGTACATAGATAACTTGAAGTGGATACTCTAAAATGCTCAAGAAAGGTGTGAGTACTATGGATGGTCTTCTCGTGGGAGGCGGGGATGAATCCATAGTAGTGTATTGTGTGGTGATTAGTGGACTCGTGTGCCTATATCACCTCAAAGAAGTTCTCGTAGTCGTAGAACAGGATAGCCACAGAGTCAAAGCTGGCTTGTCGCAACTAAACCCCACATTACCCTCTTGATACAAGTGCATGTATGATAGGATCGATGTAAGTCTTGCTGAGTACCTTTGTACTCATGGTGCTTTATTTATGTTTTTGCAGCGGAGACTTGGTCTTACTAGTGTTCTCGTGGACTTGACGAGTAGCTCAGTACCTCAGCTCGATCTTGATCGGATGTTGTAGTTAGTCGCTCTTGACCTTTTTTCATTTGTAGATGTCGTACCCGGACATGTAATGCTTCCGCATGTTGCTTGTATGCTCTGTATGATGGGTCTTGTGACCCTGCTTGCAATAAATGCTATGATGGCTCTTGAGCCTTTATCTATATGAGTTGTTGAGTTATCTTTGTGATGTCATGTTGTACAGCACATACTTGCATGTTATGCGTCGTGTAATGTGTATTGCTATGTGTGGGATCGACTATCTAGTTGTTTATCTTTAGTAGCCCCTCTTACGGAAATGTCTCCTAGTGTTTCCACCGAGCCTGGTAGCTTGCTACCGCTCCGGAACACTTAGGCTGGCGGCATGTGTCCTTCTTCGTTCTCGGTATCTGTCCCTTCGGAAATGTCACGCGATGAACACCGAGTCTGTTAGCCTAGTGCTACAGCCTGATTCACTCGGCCGATGACCGACACGTTCGATCTTTGGGTCATGGATGCTGTCCTGTAAGTTTGTGCCACTTTGGGTTTACGACTAGCCATGTCAGCCGGGCTCCTTATCATATGGATGCTAGCGACACTATCATATCGTGTGCCAAAAGGCATAAACGGTCCCGCAAAGGTAAGGCGACACCGTGGGGATACCGTGCGTGAGGCCGCAAAGTGATATGAAGTGTTACATGCTAGATCGATGTGACATTGAGTCGGGTCTGACAGCTTTGGTATCGAGCTTTGTTGCTGTGGGATTACCAAGCCAAACTGGTCAAGTTGGGTCTAGAAATTCTTTAGTTATGTAAGGGAATTGATTGTGGGAAGGAACGTAAGGCTCTTTTTACTTCTTATACCTCATGGCCTTCGATCCGAAGTCATCCTGTCTTTCTGCGGGGTTAAGGAACTAGGCTTCTCTTAGTCTATCGAGATCACGTGTTACTACTCCGTAGTTCCATAGGATTGGTTGGTCGAGTCATATTCCAGTTTTCGAGTACTTCGGTGTAGTCTATCTAGTATGATCTCGTAACCTTCAAGTGATGATGTTGAGTATGTTACTACCCCATTTTAGCAGGATGTCTCATTACGAGCATTTTACTACCGTTATGCTTGCGGAATTGCCCTAGGAGTTCGGAAAATACTAATTTCCTTGTCCTACATTCTCGTGGCCTATAGTTGATCTTGATTCCGTCCTTAACCGTTTCTCGGGATGTCATCAGCTAAGCGAAGCTTTGTTGCTCGTAGTCAGTATCACGGAGATGGTAGGGATGAGGATCCTCCCGACCAACCTTCATTGACAGAGTTCATGTTAGAGATGGAGAGAAACAAGCGTGAGTCTAACCGCTTGTTGGCACGTATTGAGGAGAACACCGCACATCGGTTCAAAGTGCGCAACCATTCATGACTTCATCCGCTTGCACCCACCTACCTTTCATCACTCCATCGAGCCGCTCGATGCAGATGACTGGCTCCGTAGTATCACACACAAGCTCCGTTCTGCGAACGTAGCTGAAGATGACAAGGTCACCTATGCCACGTACCACCTGGAAGGTCCTGCTAGTCTTTGGTGGCAGAACTATGAGGCTATGCTTCCAGTTGGCCAGATTCCTACTTGGAGGGATTTCACTGAGGCTTTTCGCGAGCATCACATTCCTCAGGCCCTCATCGATCGCAAGAGAGAAGAGTTCTGTAGTTTCACCCAGAGTAAGATGGTTGTTGATGCTTACAGCCGAGAGTTTGAGAACCTCGCCTGCTTATGCCACGTAAGAAGTGTCCACGGGCGCCAAGAAGCGAGCTAGGTTCGGAAGGTCTCAACCCCAAGTTGCGTCGAGATCTCCACTTGCATCATTGTGATACGTTCCAAGCTCTTGTGAACAAGGCCATCAATGCAGAGACAGCTCAGCTCACTTACGAGGAGTCTCGTAAGCACACCCGTGATTTGGGATCTTCTTCGGTTACGGTTCTCTAAAGCGCGGATTTGGGTTCGAACTCTGCTCTTCCTCCGGATATTTACCAAGACCATCCTATGTGGTGCCTCCCCAGCTCGGTCGTATGTTCCACCCAGCCCTCTTGGTAGACCGCTTGCCGGTCTTGGGACCACATCCAACCGTGGACTTGCTTCACATGCGGAAGCCGTGACACTATGCACGTGATCGCCCTCGGACTAGTTATGCTCCACCCCAGCCGAGAAGACTGTTGGCTGTGTTAAGCCATCACGCAAGATGATCGATGTCAAGTCAGCTCCCATCGAGCGTGGGCGTGTGCATCACGTCTCAGCTAATAACGCGCTCATGATGATCCGGATGTCGTTCTTGGTACACTCCTTGTCAATCGCCATCCAAAGGTTACATTCTGCTCTTCGAGCATCTCACTCCTTCATTTAAAAGCTATGCTAATTTGCACAACATGTCATTTTGTGATATGCCCTCTCCACTAGTCATTCAAACCCTGGATCCAAATGGCAAACTTCTAGTGTAAGCCATGGTAACGAAATCCTTGTTGATGACTTGTATTCCTTGCATCACTTATAGCCCTCAAGTCTCAGATATTAACATCATCTTGGGTATGGACCGATGACAGCTCATTATGCCAAGATTGATTGTTACACCAGGTCTGTTCAGCTTACACACCCATCTGGCAAGATAGTCACTGTCTCCACTAGAGTTGCAAGGCGTCAGCTCTATTCTCTTAATGCCAGCCCTCTTCCAGACCTTCAAGATATCCCGGTAGTCCGTGACTTTCCGGATGTCTTTCGGAGGAACTGCCAGTGTTCCACCGCGAGAGATGTAGAGTTCGTCATAGACCTTATCCCAGGAACTGCTCCAATCTCTAGGAGACCTTACAAGATGGCACCCTTAGAACTAGCCGAGCTTAAGAAACAACTTGATGAGTCCTTGCAAAAGGGTTTCATCCGTCCTAGTTCTTCTCCTTGGGCTTGCCCCGTCCTCTTCGTCAAGAAGAAGGATGGTACGGACGGATGGTTGTAGATTATCGCCCGTTAATTTGGTCACGATAAAGAACAAATATCCGCTCCCGGGATCAACGATCGTATGATCAGCTCGCTGGATCCTCGATCTTCTCAAGATGGATTTGAGGTTAGGCTACCACCAAATCAAGATCGAAGCGGGACATCCCCAAGACAGCCTTTGTCACTCGTTATGGCGATCTGAGTACACCGTCATGTCCTTTGGCCTAACCAACGCTCCAGCCACATTCTCCGCTTGATGAACTCGATCTTCATGGAGTACTTAGATAAGTTAAATCGTGGTTTACCTCGATGATATTCTTATTTACTCGAAGAACGAACAAGAGCATGCCAACATCTTAGACTTGTGCTAGAAAAACTCGAGAGAGCACCGCCTTTACGCCAAGTTCTCCAAGTGTGAATTTTGGTTGCGGTGACCTACCTAGGCCACGTAATCTCGGTAAGGGCATTGCTGTCAATCCCGAGAGAGTTAAGGCCGTTCTCGATTGGACTCCACCTGAAACCGTTAAACAAGTTAGGAGTTTCCTTGGTCTAGCCAGCTATTGTCGCCGCTTTGTTGAAAACTTCTCCAAAGTAGCTAAACCCCTCACGGAACTTCTCAAGAAAGATAAAAAGTTTGAGTGGTCCCCACAGTGTGAGTCTGAGTTTGAACGAAAAAGACGCTGACTTCTGCTCCCATACTTGTGCCACCGGTTTCACTAAAGACTTTGTTATCTCTGCGGCGCCTCACGCGAGGACTAGGTTGCATTCTTATGCGGGATCGTCATGTGATTGCCTATGCATCTCGACAGTTGCATCCACATGAGGAGAATTATCCCACACATGATCTAGAGCTTGCAGCCGTAGTCTATGCACTCAAGACCTGGCGACATTACCTCCTTGGTAAACGTTGCGAGATCTACACCGATCACCAGAGTCTCAAGTATATCTTCACCCAACCAGATCTGAACCTTAGGCAAAGACGTTGGTTGGAATTGATCTCAGATTACGACTTAGGGATTACTTACACTCCAGGCAAAGCTAATGTCATGGCTGATGCTCTAAGCCAGAAATCCTATTGCAACAATCTCATGTTGCGGCAGGCCAACCACTTCTCCATGAGGAATTACGTAAGCTTAACCTTCACATTGCTCCTCACGGTTCCTTTCTACCTTGGTGGCGAAACCTGACCTTGAGGATCGGATTATCGCTGCTCAAAAGCGGACACGGTATTTCCGGATCAAGAGAAACATTAAGAAGGAAGTTGGTGGATGTTTCTCTATGGATGATCGTGGTGTTGTTTTCTTCGTGAATCGCTTGGTGGTTCCCAGAATCAACATCTTCGACAACCGATTCTTAAGGAGGCGATGAATCCTCTCACGATTCATCCCGTAGTACTAAGATGTATCGGGACCTCGCCAGAGGTTCGGTGGACTAGGATGAAGAGAAAATCGCTGACCGTTGCTAATTGCGGCGTTTGTCGACGCGTTAAGCGAGCATCAAAGACCTGCTTGGCACCCTTGACCTTTAGCTATTCCCGAATGGAAATGGGATAAAGTTGGTATGGACTTCATCACCGCTTTCCCGGACCAAGAGAGGGAATAACGCTATCTTCGTAGTCATTGATCGTCTTTCCAAAGTGGCTCACTTCCTACCTGTTCGAGAGAGTATCACTGCTAGTCAGCTCGCTGACTTATATATTTCTCGAATAGTATCACTTCACGGTGTTCCACTAGAGATCAATTCAGACCGTGGCGCCTCTTTTCACTTCTCATTTATGGGAGAGTTTCCAAACTGCCATGGGAACCCATCTTTCCTTCAGTACCGCTTTCCACCCTCAGTCAAGTGGTCAGGTGGAAAGGGTCAACCAAATTCTCGAAGACATGCTTAGAGCTTGCGTTATCTCATTCGGTATGGATTGGGAGAAATGTCTTCCTTTCGCCGAGTTTGCTTATAACAATAGCTATCAATCCAGTCTCAAGAAAGCTCCTTTTGAGATTCTCTATGGGCGAAGATGTCGAACACCTTTGAACTGGTCGAAACGGTGAAAGACAATTCTTTGGACGGACATGATCCAGAGGCGTAAGAGCAAGTTCGCATCATTCGTGAGAATTTGAAAACAGCCCAGTCTCGTCAAAAGAGCCAGTATGATCGTCATCATAAGGATATGACTTATGAAATTGGCGACAAAGCTTACCTTCGGGTTACTCCTTTGAAGGGTACCCATCGTTTGATATCAAGGGCAAGTTGGCTCCTCGTTACATTGGTCCTTTTCGCATTCTCGCTAAGCGAGGAGAGGTTGCCTACCGCTGGAACTACCCCACATCTTTCTCGAGTTCATGATGTCTTCCACGTCTCTCAACTCAGCGTTGCTTCTCGGATCCTATCCATGGAGTGGACCACGAAACGCTTGATCTCCAAGATAACCTCACATACCGAGAGTACCGGTTCGCATTCTCGATCAAGCGAGCGTGTCACTCGGCGTCATAACATCAAGTTTCTCAAGGTTCATGGGTCTCATCATTCCGAGAGAGAAGCTACTTGGGAGCGAGAAGATCGTCTTCGATTGAGTACCCGCTTTCTTTCCGTCGACCCACAATCTCGGGGCGAGATTTTTTCAAGTGAGGCGAGTTGTCACATCCTAGTTCGGTATGACCTAGACTAGCTAGTCATTGTGCATCATGTTTAAATTCCATTTAAAGTTGAAATGAGGATTTGAGAAACCCTCGAATCATTTTGAAATGACCCAAATAAAATTGCTCCAAAAGGTCCAAGAAAATGTTCATGTCTTTCTCTGAAAATATTGGACAGAGATAAAAATCAAACCAATATTTTTAGGAGCTCATAAGTATTTATTTTGGGCATTTGGAATTAATCCAGTAATTATTTTGCCTTGGATATATATATGTTATATATATATTATATGTCCAAAAATTATGTCATTTATTAAGGAGCTCTAGAATAATATAACTAGCTCTGAAAAATTTGGCATAAGTAAATAAAATGATTTAGTATTTTAAACTAAATCAAAACAAATTCTGAAAATAGAAAACAGAAATAAAAGGGGAAACTTACAGGCGCCTAGCTCTGTCTTTTGCCCAAAGATCAGTCTTGCTTGGCCAGCCAGCCCAGCCCGCCTCCTTCTCTGTCGTCTTTCGTCCTCGGCAGGGGGCGGGCAGGTTCGTGCCGCCAGCGCTCCGCGCGCGCCACGCCACGCCACCTCTCTTGCTTGCCTGCCTCTCCTCCCTCCTCGTCTCGGCGCCCGGACGACGCCACGCCCGCCCGTTCCCTCTCCCTCTCTCTCGCTCTCCCTCCTCCCTAGACTTCTTCCTCTCCCGCGCCCGGCCTTGCCGCGCCACCACTCGCCGTCACCGCGGCCTTAGCTCCCCTCGCCCCTCCGTCGTGCCCGGAGGCTCCGCCACGACCCCTCGTCCTCTCCGTCAAGCCGCAAGACGCCGGACGCCCGTGGAGCCGTCGCCGCCGCCTTCTTCAACCAGCGGCCGTGAAGATCTCCGGCGACCTTACGCCCGCCGTCAGTGCGTCCCGAGCCCGCTTCGACGGCCGCAGAAACGCTGTGAGCTGCTGCTCCTCCTCCTCTCTCCTTTCCCCGTTCTCGCCAGTAGCTCCGTTCCCCATCACGGCCGTAGCTCTTCGCCGCCGGCCATGTCGCCACCGCAGCCACACCACCGGCACACGCAAACCGAGCACGCCACCGCGGTCATCACGTCTCCGAGGCGAACGAGACCAACCCGGCCCCTGCCGTGCACCGCAGCCGCATCCCCATTCGAGCCCGAGCTCCGGCCATGAGCCTGCTCTGTTCCGCGACTCCGGCACCACGGTCTCCGCGTGTCCCATTGGATGCGCGCGAGCACAAACTTTCGTGAGGTGGTCTCCGCCGCCCAAATGGTCGCCGAGCGACGATCCATGCAGCCCGCCGCCACGTCAGCCTCGCCGGCGTCGAGCCGCCAGGCTGGTTTAGCCCGTGACCGAGGTTTGACCTCCCAGGTCAGCGACAAGTGGGGCCAGGCCCTGCTCAATTAGCGTGGTTTAATTAGTGTTAAATTAATTTAGCTAACTACCCGATCATCGACAGTGGGCCCCAGCGCCACTAACTCATTAATTAGGATTAAACTAACCTGTTAAACCCCACATCACGACGTGTGGACCCCACACGTCGGGTTTGACCCTAGTCAGCCACGGTTGATCGATGACGCGATCTTGACGTCATCTTGACGCAATATATATTTCTGAAATTAAAATAAATCAGAAATTCGAAAAATGATTTAAACTTCAAAATTCATAGAAATTCAACCATAGCTCAGATTGAAATAATTTATATATGAAAAATTATCAGAAAAATGCAATCTTTCCATCTGTACTAGTTTCATGCATGACAAACCAACTTATACATGCTGAATTTGAGGAAACGCATTATGGCATAATAAGAGACTTAATTTAGAATTGCATTTGAGCTTAGGGTTCAAATGGACTTCAAACCAAATGACTACTAGTTGCATTAGCTCAAACAACATCACATCTTCATGCCATGTTCATGCATCATATTGTTGCATATGCTTGTGTATTGATTGTTGGCACCGTTCCTTCTCGATAGGTCTTGCTCCGGAGACCGTTCCAGAGTACCTGTCTATGAAGCAGTGCCTCCCTTGTTGATCTACCAGGCAAGCAAACCCCCTTGTTCATTCCGATAAAACCCTACTCTCTCGCTCCTGCTCTCAATTAATGCATTAGGACAACAACGATTCATCTGCTACTTTGTCTGCGGTAGTTGAACCCATTCCTCTGCATGACCTGTCATTGCCACAGTAAATAGTTAAAACCCACTAGCATGTGTAGGAGTTGATTGAGCCCATGTTGTGTTCCTACCATGCTATGCCTGCTATTGCTTAGAGTTGTGTCAGGTCTGGTTCATTGGGAATGAATTGGAGTGTTACGATATGTTACGATCTTTGAGAGTGAGCGTGTGAACACGATTTGGTAAAGGTAGCGGTGAGAGGCCATGTAGGAGTACATGGTGGGTTGTCTCACCGGAACCGCCCTTAAGCAATGAGTTCTATGTATGTTGTCCAATGACTCGATACTACCACACATTGGGCTCAGGCGCCCAAGCCCTCTCGACTTATTAACCGACTTGATCTCTGTCCGTGAGTCGCAACTAGTTTCTCGTGTTTGTAGGTAGTGCTATTTTTCTACCAAGTGGCACCCGCAGGTGGGCTTGGGACAGACTAAACACAGTGGCACGGTGTACCAAGTGGCACCGGATGGTGGGCTTGGGAACCCTGCTCACATCGTTTGGGGCCGTGGCGACACCCGGCGGATCTCCTTACGGATGGAACCGAATAGGCGATAAACCTGGGCTAGAGTCTTGTGGGGTTAGTCGGTCGTGGCCGACTCCTCGCCAAAGCTTCCGCTTGAAGGTTGCCGAGATACACGACGTGTACATGGTGGTAAGTGGCGAGGCGTGTGTGAAGAAGTACACCCTGCAGGTTAACATGATCTATTGAATAGCGGGTCCATGGATATGGACTTCTTGGATGCTTACATGGTACATAGATAACTTGAAGTGGATACTCTAAAATGCTCAAGAAAGGTGTGAGTACTATGGATGGTCTTCTCGTGGGGAGGCGGGATGAATCCATAGTAGTGTATTGTGTGGTGATTAGTGGACTGCGTGTGCGCCATATCACCTCAAAGAAGTTCTCGTAGTCGTAGAACAGGATAGCCACAGAGTCAAAGCTGGCTTGCTCGCAACTAAACCCCACATTACCCTCTTGATACAAGTGCATGTATGATAGGATCGATGTAAGTCTTCTGAGTACCTTTGTACTCATGGTGCTTTATTTATGTTTTTGCAGCGGAGACTTGGTCTTACTAGTGTTCTCGTGGACTTGACGAGTAGCACATACCTCAGCTCGATCTTGATCGGATGTTGTAGTTAGTCGCTCTTGACCTTTTCATTTGTAGATGTCTGCACCCGGACATGTAATGCTTCCGCATGTTGCTTGTATGCTCTGTATGATGGGTCTTGTGACCCTGTTTGCAATAAATGCTATGATGGCTCTTGAGCCTTTATCTATATGAGTTGTTGAGTTATCTTTGTGATGTCATGTTGTACAGCACATACTTGCATGTTATGCGTACGTGTAATGTGTATTGCTATGTGTGGGATCTGACTATCTAGTTGTTTATCTTTAGTAGCCCCTCTTACCGGGAAATGTCTCCTAGTGTTTCCACTGAGCCCTCAGTAGCTTGCTCTTGCTCCGAACACTTAGGCTGGCCGGCATGTGTCCTTCTTCGTTCCTGTGTCTGTCCCTTCGGGGAAATGTCACGCGATGAACACCGGAGTCCTGTTAGCCTAGTGCTACAGCCTGGATTCACTCGCTGATGACCGACACGTTCGATGCTGGGTCATGGATGCCTGTCCCTGTAAGTTTGTGCCACTTTGGGTTTACGACTAGCCATGTCAGCCCGGGCTCCTTATCATATGGATGCTAGCGACACTATCATATACGTGTGCCAAAAGGCGCAAACGGTCCCGGGCAAAGGTAAGGCGACACCCGTGGGGATACCGTGCGTGAGGCCGCAAAGTGATATGAAGTGTTACATGCTAGATCGATGTGACATTGAGTCGGGGTCCTGACACCACGAATGAAGAGGGGGTGGAGGGGTATTTATAGCCTCCACACAAAATCCAACCGTTACACACATTTGACCAATCTCGGTGGGACCGAAGTTGACAACTCGGTGAGACCGAAAGTTCAAATAATGTGAACGTTGGGATTTTTGGTGGGACCGAAAATACAATCTCGGTTTGTCCGATTCGTGCAAAGACAGGAGCTTGCCAATCTCGGTGGGACCAACTTCATAATCTCGGTGACACCGATTTGATGACAGAAGGTTACAGAAGCTTGGCAACTCAAGTTTCGGTGAGACCGAGTTCAGAATCGGAAAATCCGAGATGTCTAGGGTTTGGCTTTATGGCTGAGGTGGTTCATCTCGGTGTGACTGAGTTTGGAATATCGGTGGGACCGAGATTACTTATGAGTGTATATGGCAGTGAGAGTTGCTGATAGTTTAGGAGATGTATCACTAAGCACTTTGAGCAACCAGATCATCATCATAACCTCATCCCCTTTTAATAGTATTGGGTTTCCGATGGACTCAATGTGATCTTGGATCACTAAACCAAAAATGGAGTCTTGAGCTTTTGCCAATGCTTGCCTTAGCATTTTGAGGGGTCCACTTCTTCAGTCCTTGCCATACCCATATCAACGAACTTTCTGAAATGATTCTCAAGTAACTATTAGTTCAATGATATATATGTTGTTATTAATTACCAAAACCACCCGGGGATTAGTTGCACTTTCAATCTCCCCCTTTTTGGTAATTGATGACAACATATAGATCAAAGCTTCGACAAAGGATATAATCAATGAATAATATCGCCGCTTTGAGAAGTATGTGATAAGCAAGAGCTCCCCCTAAATTTGTGCATTATTTAAGATTTGCGTTTGAATGCAAATGCACAATCGATTAGGATCATGGGTCACTCTTCCATGTCACATACATCTTGGTGGAGCGCACAAAATGATAAGAATGAACAGCATGCACCCAATCACCAAGACATGAGTAAATGGTCATACAAGATAGGAATAGCATATGATAAGCATTAAGCACACATTAAAGCATAGTACGACCAAGCACTCATTAAGGTAAAATGAAACGTAGTATCAAACACACCAATGTCTCAAAACCAAAAGTATCTCAAAGAAACCGCAAATGAGCGAAAGAGCAAAAGCGCAAAGACAACAACACTCTCTCTCTCGAAGTCCTATGATCTATACAATTTCTCCCCCTTTGGCAACAAGTTACCAAAAGTTCAAACAGCATAGAGCTAAGCGTCACCGGGGACTCTGCTGGCGGCTCCGTCTAGGTTGATGTCGGAGTGGATATGACAAGATCGGCGAAGACTTCAGCCGATGTCTGTGCTAGAGGAGTGGTCACTTGGAGCTGGAGCTGTAGCAACCGATGGAACTGTGGGAGGTCTTTGAAGCTATAGTCCCGTGTCGATCCTTTGGAATAGCAATGATCGGGTCTGTGGGAACCGGAGCGATCTGTTGATAAGCATCTGGACTAAGTCATCCTGCATCTCACGATAAGCTCTTCCTTCTCCTCTTTGCTTCCTCAATGTCGCCTCAAGCTTGTTGACAATCACTTGCACTTGATCGACTTCACATCCAGAGCGTGGATCTTGTCTTCAACAATCCTCTCTAGGCTCTCCCGAGGCTGCATAATGCTGGCCAAAGCGTTGTTCAATCCTTTGGGTAGCTTCAAGAAGCTGCTCTCCGACACTCTTTGGTTTAGCTGCTGCTGCTCTTGCTTCCTTGTCGACTTTGGCTTTCTTGGTAGCTTCAATCTTGGCTTGACCTTCAACCGATGTTGGATCCTCCTCATCCATCACAACAACATTGTCCTCATGCTCGCTGCAGTGGTAAGTGTTCTCTATCCAACAAGAATGTGCCCGTGCCAAACTTGGCATTGATAAGCATCTGAATCGTGGGGCAAATCCACACGACCTTTTACAGTCACCGCAGTCCTCTTAATGGTCTCAACCATCAAGTCCATCACCTTGAAAGGTGCTTTCTCATCAAGTATGTGCAGCATGTTGATAGAGTATCCTCGATCATGCGATGATCTCGGACTTGGGCATCAAGGTGTGCCTCGTAATAGTATTAGTGGTAGGTAGACCTGCTCGAGATAGTAAATCGAGCGAGCTTCCAGATTCCCAAATCCTTAGCTGGAATCTCTTTGTACATGTTCTTCATGGATTCATGATTCTTCTTTGGAATACCATATACATCAATATCATCTTCTCGTTGTACTGGAGCATTCAGAAGTTCTGCCCATTCTTCAACAGATGAAGAAAATCTTTGGCCTTCAGTCATCCATACAATCCTTCCATCTGGGTAGAAGTGAGATGTGGCATAGAATTGCATAATCATTTCATCGTTCCAATTGGTCAATTTCTGACCTACAAAGTCTGCAACACCACAAGCAGTGAAACTTTCATGCACATGTGGAAAGAAGTCTCTGTGCTCTTCGCTGTCAATGTACTTCCAAATAACGTGTCGGTGTCTGCGACTATGGGCTTCTTGTCCATCAAGACGGTCTCATAGAAGTCCTGCTTTGCTCTCGGTGTGAAATCTGGGATCTCAGACAGTTCTTCTCCTCACGGCATATGGGTCGATTGTCTCCATAGCCCGAGACCTCTATCTTTCCTTGCCTTCATATCCTCGGCTTGAGGATGAGCATCATTATGTAGTGGCAGTTTACGACGAAGTTTCAAAAAACTGGTCCTTCACCATCCGACTCACCGGTGGCACATCATCCTTGTTCTTTTCAGATCTTTGGAATGTTTCGATCTGTCTTCTTGGGCTTGGCAGCAGGCTTTGCTGGAGCTGCCTTAGCTGGAGCAGATTGCTTGGGCTTTGAAGTGGCTCTAGCCTTGATGGCATCACCCATGAGCTTAGGCTTCTGAGGAGGCTGGGGTGCTTCCTCATCCTCATCTTCCTCTGCTGCATCATCATGCACTAATCTCTTCCTCTTGGAAGATTTCTTCACTTTGCTTGCATCTGCCTCTCCCAAATTCAGCTTCTTGGCAACAGTTGACTGCTTGACTTTTCTGGTGCCCTTCTTAGTTTGCTGACCTTGTGGCTCTTTGGCAACAACTTTCCTCTTGGGCTTTGAGGTGACCTCTTCCTCAACAACAAAATCTGAGTCCTCATCATCTGAGTTCCTCTTCTTTCTAGCCCTGGTGGCTGCAGGAGGCAAACCACTTGGTGTACTCCTCTCACCATCATCTGATGAGCTGCTAGGATCAGGACTAGTGCCTGCCTCTGGAATATCTGCAATGGGTGTCTCTGACCTGTTACGATCATCATTGGCATCGACATGGCTGACAACCTGTGAATAGATAAGGTGTAGGCAGAGTAGAAGAGTCATCACAAACTGCAGAAGATTTTGCAAAAAAATGAGTTCAAATTTTAGTATTAGGTTTTCACAGAAGACATTTCGGTCAGACCGAGTTTAAAATTCGGTGAATCCGAAGTGTTCAAACAGAAGCTTTCACACCACTTTCGGTTGGACCGAAGTGGGTTTCGGTCCTGCCGAAAACACTAGGGTGTCACAGAATCCTCATTTCGGTCACACCGATTTGCACAACTCGGTTGGACCGAAGGGTGCAGTGCAATGGTCATACCGAAAATGTAAAATCGGTCTCACCGAGATGTGTTCGCCAGAAACCTAACCCTAAAACTTTTACTCGAATCTAGTCCAAACGAACTAATCTGGTGTACAGGAAGATTTCAATCGTGGCAAGATTCTAGGCAAACCAATCGTGCATTGAATCGGAGATGGGAGCACGAGGGATCAAAACTCACCCTAACTTGGTGGAGTATCTCTCTGGCGCAACGGCGCGGAGAAGATATCCGCTGACGGCGATGGAGACTGAGGCGAGCGCCTGGCGGCGGCGGCGGCGATCCGGAGACCGTATGATGGCGGCAAAGGGGTGTGGGGCGAAATGTTTGAAGGAGAAATCAGCGCGCGCCCTCGAGTATATATACCCCTTTGTCGTCGGTGGGACCGAGTTGTAAAACTTCGGTGGCACCGAGATGGATAATCTTTGGCGATTATGCACTTCGTCACGCCGAAAATCACAACTCGGTTTCACCGAGGTGAAAACCTAGATCAGTCTAAATGCTTTCGGTTCGACCGAGTTTGAGTGAGTTGGTCCGACCAAATCAAATAGAAGGTTTTGGAAGTTAGCCCTTGACGGATCGGTGGCTCAGTGCTCCTCACTCGGAGGGTCCAAAATGACTTGTTCAAAATTTGTGATGTAAGCATGAATAGAATTTTGAGACAAGAAAGCATAGATAGCTAGGGAGGTACTTAGGCATTCTTGTCCATCCATTTGGTCGAAAAAATCAAAACGACCAAAACAACAAATGGATGTCCTTGAATGGATAAAATCATGCATCCAACATGCTCACACAATAAGATAGCAAATGAAATATGTGTCAAACATGCACAATCAAAACTCTAGCTACTATCACACAATTTGTCGATGACTAGGTCAACTTTATATGAGTATATTGACTTAGGAGCCAAATGAGAACATTTGATCATAGGTCATACTCATCGTTTAAGCACAAGTGGGGTTACCACTTTTACATAAAGCATTGATGTGTTCACATCATTTGAAGATGCTTTAGCTCAATTTTTAGAGCAAAGCCCCCCTAGATGTGAGAACCCCTTTTAAAGGGTCAAACTAACATTGGGTTGTCGTAGAAGACTTCATGTAGATGTTGAAGATGTGGACGCTCAATGTTGATGAAGATCATCAAGAGTTGGGAGCAATCCTTTGGATTCGGGCACTTTCAATACCTACATGGGTTAGTCCCACAAGGAAAAAACAAGGATATCCACGGACATAGATTGAAGTTCACAATAGATGATGTCCATGAAAGCAATGATTACCTTGTCCCTTGACTTACCAACAAGAGGGTTTGTGACTCCATGAACTAGTGCACGATGTGGAAGTTGATTGCACAAGTTTTTGCCAAAATGAATGTGAGTGAAGTATGTTGGCGGAGTCACCCTCAAGAACTCTCTAGTTCTTCTTCTTCGGGATCCACATCATCTTGATGGGAATCCTTGGGGTTGTAGTTGAGCTTGACGAAGTAGAACTTGACGTTTCCTTGGGAACCCACTTGACCATGGCTTGAGGTGCTTCAACAAATGCATCAATCTCCTCTTGAAGCTTGTCCTTGCCTTTTAGCTTGTGGTCTTGTGGTGGAAGGTCATCTTGAGCTTGTTCCACATTGGAAGAAGTAGGATCATACTTCTCCTTTTGAAGAACAAACTGTGGAGTAGGATATTGACCTTCTTCCCATTCAACACCCTCGGCGTTGAACTTTCGCTCAAAACCAATTCCTTGATTCTTCCGGTGCCTTCCTTGCTTGCGAACAATTTCCTCAAAGTTCTTGCTTCCGTGAGGCTCTTGTAGACACCTTTCTCTATAATCCCTTTCAATAAACTATTTTCTTGCTCAAGTGTAACTTGGCTTGAAACATTGTTAGTGGAATCAAGAGAACTACTAGAAGCAACAATATTGGATTTAGCATGGTTATTGTTACTACTAGATGAAGAATTTTTCTTATGCTTGTCATGCTTAGTTTTAATGGGTGGCAAGAAATTAGACAAGAGAAGTCGTTTGGCAAGATATGAAGAACTCTTCTTTGAAGATCGTCATTGATTGCTTTTAGAAACTCATGTTCTTGCTCTAGAGTGAGCTTCTCGAGCGTAGCTTCTCATGAGATCTTAGAAGCTCTCTATGATCTTCTTGAGTTGTTTCATGAGCTAACTTAAGAGTGTTTAGTTCTTTAGTTAGGCGCTCAATCTCCTTCATAGCATTGTCATTCGACTCTTCTCGACTATAAGGACTACTAGCATGTTCATCATTACTAGGCTCACTAGATTTATCATGTAAGAGCTCATCTTCACCAAGCAAGTCATCCTCATCACTATCAAAGTCAATGAATTCAGGGTGTGATACCTTGGGGCCTTTAGCCATGAAGCATCTTCCAATTCCCTCATTTGGTGAATCAAATAAGTCATAGGAGTTGGAGTTGGAGGACACGAGAGCAAGACCGCAACACCTTCATCTTGATCAGTAGTCGGAGTTGGAGTGATAGCTTCTTTCGGATTGATTGTCGGAGTTGGAGCCGGAGACCCATTCACCTACATGAGCTTGATGTTTTCTTCTTGTGTAGCTCCTTGATGACTTGTCTTTCCTCTCCGAATCCTTGCTTCTCCGAGAGGGTCTTCGTTCATAACGATCATCTCTACTCCTTCTCTTTTCCGAGGTGACTCATCTCTTGAGCTTCTTCTTCTTGGAGATTCTTCTCTTCTCTTGTGGGGAGCCGAACACTCATTTGAGTAGTGTCCGGTCTTCCACAATTGTAGCAGATTCGATCACGACTAGAAGATCTCTTTTCATCATATGATCTAGACTTTGAGCTTCTCTCTTTGCTTCTACTCTTGTAGAATTTGTTGAAGTTCTTCACCATTAGGCTTATCTCTTCATTGGAAACTAACTTGTCACTTGAGGTTGTGGGAGCATCACTTTTAGCTTTGTAAGCACCACTTGACTTGTTGTGAAGCACTTCCTTATCCTTAAGTGTCATCTCATGGGCAACGATTCTTCCAATGACTTCGGTTGGCTTGAGATTCTTGTAGTTTGGCATCATTTGGATCAAAGTGCACACGGTGTCATACTTTCCATCCAAAGCTCTGAGAATCTTCTTGATGATGAATCGGTCGGTCATTTCTTCGCTTCCTAAGCCGGCAATCTCATTTGTGATGAGAGCAAGCCTAGAGTACATTTCAGCGACTCCTTCACCTTCCTTCATCTTGAACTTGTCAAGTTGACCTTGAAGAACATCTAGCTTTGATTCCTTCACGGACTCGGTACCTTCGTGCATTTCAACCAAAGTATCCCAAATCTCTTTTGCATTCTCAAGGCGGCTGATTTTGTTGAACTCCTCGGGACACAAAGCATTGAAGAGAATGTCACAAGCTTGAGCATTGTTTTGCAACATCCGCAATTCTTCCGTTGTAAGCTTGGCGATCCGAACTTTTCCTTCCTCGAAGAATTCACCTTGCATACCAACACAAATAATGCCTCATGCGGCGGGTTATGGCCAAGAATATGCATTTTCATTTTATGCTTCCAACTAGCAAAATTTGTACCATCAAAGTAAGGACCTCTCTGAAAATTACCCTCACTAGGCGCCATACTCTCCTAGGTTGTGAAACCAAGCTTATGGAGTCAATGCAATGGAAACCAATACAATGGAGACCAAAGCTCGATACCACTTGTAGGATCGAAAGTATGTCTAGAGGGGGTGATTAGACTACTTGACAATATAAAAATTATGCCTTTTGATAAAGAACAGTTTTGGCAGATTCACAATTATGATCAAGTCAAGCATCACCCTACACATGCAATTCTAGAGTATAGGCAGCGGAAAGTAAATTGCACATGTAGTAAAGAGAGGTGGAGAAGAGCAAACGCAATTTTGGAGACGCGGTGATTTTTCTCGTGGTTCCGATAGGTGGTGCTATCGTACTTCCACGTTGATGGAGACTTCAACCCACGGAGGGTAACGGCTGCGAGAGTCCACGGAGGCTCCACCCACAAAGGGTCCATGAAGAAGCAACCTTGTCTATGCCATCATGGCCTCACGCCCACGGAGGGCTAGCCTTACTCGGGTAGATCTTCACGAAGTAGGCGATCTCCTTCCCTTACAAACTTCTTGGTTCAACTCCACATCTCGACGGAGGCTCCCAAGCGACACCTAACCAATCTAGGAGGCACCACCCTCCAAAAGGTAATAGATGGTGTTGATGATGATGAACTCCTTGCTCTTGTGCTTCAAATGATAATCTCCCCAACACTCAACTCTCCTCACTGATTTGGCTGTGGTGGAAGAAAGGATTGAGTGGAAAGCAACTTGGGAAGGCTAGAGATCAAGCTTCATATGGTGGGAGTGGAGCAACTTGATCTCAACACAAGGGTAGGTAGTTCTCTTCTCAGAAATGTAAGGTAGGAGTGGTAGTTCTTTCTGATGGCTCTCTCCACGAATGAAGAGGGGGTGGAGGGGTATTTATAGCCTCCACACAAAATCCAACCGTTACACACATTTGACCAATCTCGGTGGGACCGAAGTTGACAACTCGGTGAGACCGAAGTTGACAACTCGGTGAGACCGAAAGTTCAAATAATGTGAACGTTGGGATTTTTGGTGGGACCGAAAATACAATCTCGGTTTGTCCGATTCGTGCAAAGACAGGAGCTTGCCAATCTCGGTGGGACCGACTTCATAATCTCGGTGACACCGATTTGATGACAGAAGGTTACAGAAGCTTGGCAACTCAAGTTTCGGTGAGACCGAGTTCAGAATCGGAAAATCCGAGATTTCTAGGGTTTGGCTTTATGGCTGAGGTGGTTCATCTCGGTGTGGTGAGTTTGGAATATCGGTGGGACCGAGATTACTTATGAGTGTATATGGCGGTGAGAGTTGCTTGATAGTTTAGGAGATGTATCACTAAGCACTTTGAGCAACCAGATCATCATCATAACCTCATCCCTTTTAATAGTATTGGCTTTCCTATGGACTCAATGTGATCTTGGATCACTAAACCAAAAATGGAGTCTTGAGCTTTTGCCAATGCTTGCCTTAGCATTTTGAGGGTCCACTTCTTGATCCTTGCCATACCCATATCATGAACTTTCTCAAATGATTCTCAAGTAACTATTAGTTCAATGATATATATGTTGTTATTAATTACCAAAACCACCCGGGGATTAGTTGCACTTTCATCTGGCCCACAGCGTATCCCTTGAGCCCTGCCGAGTTGCCCTTCAAGAACTCGAAACCACCATGCCCTGGTCGCATGGTGGGCGCCAACTATCGTGGACTTAACACGACAGATGCCCTAACAAGAGGACTTAGGTGTGGAGCCATCGCCTCTAGGTTAGCTTGAAGGGGCTAAACGGGACAAATGACATAGAGAGTTTTGCCCCAGGTTCGGCCCCTCTTAATGAGGTAAAAGCCTACTCCTGCTTTAGGTTGTATTGCTTGGGTGCGATTAGCAGGGGGCGAATACGCTTGACCTAGTTCTCGACTTGTTTTTTCTTGGCTTAGCCCGCCATTGGTTCACCCCTTTATATACACAGGTTGATGCCCGATGGCTTACAGAGTCCCGACCGGCTCATACATAACGTGTCTGGCTTGATGACCAACCTAAACTTTCCTTAACATACAAGTTAAGCATATGGCGGTTTATACCCATGGGCCTCAAGTCGCCTCCGGGTCTTGGGCCTTCAGTAAGCTTGCTTCATGAACCACCATCTTCAACATTTTCTTGGGCCTTCTCATTATGAACCACCAGTGGTATGACCCGGCCCCTCCTGGGCGGGTCATACCCAATAGTTATATCCCCAACAGGATGCGTTACAAAATATCTTGGTGCACCATCTGGTCTAGCTCACACAGGAAGCTTCGTCATCTAGAGTCCACTGCCCGTGCTTGAACCACCCTTGCACGACAGTTTCTCGCGGCACCGAATGAAATTTTTCTGCCATCGCGGAAATATCTATCTCCCCGCCCCCACCAAAAGTCACATTTCCACTATTCCTCCTTGCTTTCCAAGTTCAAACCTTCACTACTCCTTACTGGCAGCGGCGCTGAGACGTCTCCATCGTATCTACTTTTCCAAACACTTTTGCCCTTGTTTTGGACTATAACTTGCATGATTTGAATGAAACTAACCTGGACTGACGCTGTTTTTAGCAGAACTACCATGATGTTGTTTTATGTGTAGAAAAGAAATGTTCTCGGAATGTCCTGAAAATCCACGGAGGCACTTTTTGGAATTAATAAGAATTTCTGGGCGAAAGAAATACACCAGGGGGCCCACAGCCTATCCACGAGACAGGGGGGGGGCACCCCCCCTGGAGGGCGCACCCCCCTATCTTGTGGGCCCCCTGGACCTCCACCGACCTCAAATCCAACTCCATATATTAACGTTCGGGGAGAAAAAAATCAGAGAGAAAGTTTCATCGCGTTTTACGACACGGAGGCGCCGCCAAGCCCTAATCTCTCTCAGGAGGGCTGATCTGGAGTCCGTTCGAGGCTCCAGAGAGGGGGATTCGTCGCCGTCGTCATCATCAACTATCCTCCATCACCAATTTCATGATGCTCACCAACGTGGGTGAGTAATTCCATCATAGGCTTTGTCACGCCCAATATGCGACCCTATCCAAAAGGAACTCGAAGGTCCCACCAAGAATAGACCCGCATATTGAAACGCTTTTGCAAGGTGGATATCATTACATCAACATTACATAATAGATGGGGTTACATACATAAGGCATACAATGCCACATGAATACAACATCATACATAAGATCAACATCCGACTACGGATGAAACACAAATAGAAGCTCAAACAACATCCACCCTGCTAGCCCAGGCTGCCGACCTGGAACCTATCCCCTGATCGAAGAAGAAGTAGAAGAAGAACTCCAAAACAAGCAAACATCACTCTCACGTCATGATCATCGCATAACCTGTACCTGCAACTATTGTTGTAGTAATCTATGAGCCACGAGGACTCAAGAATCCCATTACCATGGGTATCAAGACTAGCAAAGCTTAATAGGAAAGGAAGATGTAAGGTGGTGAGGTTGCAGCAGCGGCTAAGCAAGATATGGTGGCTAACATACACAAATAAGAGCGAGAAGAGAAGCAAAAGGAACGGTCGTGAGGCTAGAAATGATCAAGAGGTGATCCTGAACACCTACTTACGTCAAACATAACCCAAAGACCGTGTTCACTTCCCGGACTCCGCCGAAAAGAGACCATCACGGCTACACATGCGGTTGATGTGCTTTAATTCGGATCAGGTGTCAAGTTATCTACAACCGGACATTAACAAATTCCCATCTGCCACATAACCGTGGGCACGGCTCTCGAAAGTTTATACCCTGCAGGGGTGTCCCAACTTAGCCCATGATAAGCTCTCGCGATCAACGAAGGATATACCTTCTCCCGGAAGACCCGATCGATCTCGGAATCGGTTTACAAGACATTTCGACAATGGTAAAACAAGACCAGCAAGACCACCCGATGCGCCGACATCCCGATAGGAGCTGCACATATCTCGTTCTCAGGGCAACACCGGATAAGCTAAGCGTACAGGTACCGACGTAACCCAAGTTGCCAAGGGATGGTCCCAAGACGGTGCTCTAGTTTGGACCAACACTTAGACAAGCATTGGCACAGGGGGCTATAATAAAGATGACCCTTTGGTTAATTACTCCCAAGGGAAAAGTAGGTGGTGGTGAGGCAAATGGTAAAACCAAAGTTGGGCCTTGCTGGAGGAGTTTTATTCAAAGCGAACTGTCAGGGGGGTCCCATAAATCACCCGACCGCGTGAGGAACGCAAAATCCGGGAACATAATACCGGTATGACGGAAACTAGGGTGGCAAGAGTGGAACAAAACACCAAGCATAAGGCCGAGTCTTCCACCCTTTACCAAATATATAGATGCATTAATAATATAAGAGATATTGTGATATCCCAACATAACCCTGTCCACCATGGAGCAATCTTCAACTTCACCTGCAACTAACAACGCTATAAGAGGGGCTGAGAAAAGCGTAACATAGCCAAAACAACGGTTTGCTAGGAAGGGTGTCAAAGGATAGAGGATCATGGCAATTTGGGAGGCTTGAAGAACAAATGATAGGAAGCGCAGCAAAGCGATAGAACGAAGCAACTAGCATAGCAATGATAGTAGTGAGATCCAGGGTAGCGGTCATCTTGCCTGAAATCCCGCAAGGAAGAAGAACGATTCCATGAAGAAGATGAAGCCACCAAGACGAACCAAGCGTAGACGAACGAATCCTCACGATCGCAACGAAACGGGAACTATCGAGAAGAAGCACACAACATAGTAAACACACCACACATAGACAAGACATGACGCACAACAAGCATGATGCATGAGAAAGCTAGATGAGGCTACTCATGGCAAGAGATGACGCAAACAAGAACAACACATCAAGACAAGTTTAAATGAGGCCGGAAACAACATATAACAATTCCGGTAAGTCCTCATATGCATATTTCGAAATTGGTCCAGATCTGAATAAACCTTATGTTCAAGTTGTTAAACAGCAAGTTAAGATGCACCAAGATGATCTACACGAGATTCTAGTCAAGTTACATATAAAGTTCATTAAATTCGGAGCTACGACCTAGAAGATATGAGCAAAACAAGTTAAACATGGCATTGATGCAAAATGCATACAAACATCAAGCAAACACCTCAAAACAAGGATGCAACATGATAATATGAAGCTACATGCAAAACCAATCAAGTTTCATATAGAGCACACTCAAAACGGAGCAACGGTTCAACACATACACTCTATACAAGACATAACAACAATCTGTCCAAAACAGCAACTAGGCATCTTGCAAGCATCAAAACAATATGCTACATCACCCCAACATAATAACAAAAGGCATGGGCATGAAGTACAGGTAAAGCATGACAAAACATGAACACTAAGCTATCTCCAGAAACAACTAGAACATGCTCAAAAAGACATGGAAAGATTGCAAATAATAACAGTTTTAGGCTTAGCAGAAAATAACATCAGGTTGCAATGTTTAGAGCTATCAAACAACATGTTACAGGAACTTATCATGGCAAACAAAGGCATGTCATGATACTACTAAATGCATAGAACAAAAGTCCCATACTGACCATGAGCCAAAAGGGCACAGAAAATATGATGGCACTCATGTAAACATGGCAAAAGATATGACAGATTCATACATGGCAGGAACAATAATAAGTAGACGTGTTGTCGTGGGAAACTGATCCACGGACACCTATGGGACCGGCGGACCGAGCCCCTTTCGGTTCGGCGGGGGGTGGAGGTCGCGCGAAGAGCGGATCGAGGCAAAGCACACGAGTAGTTTACCCAGCTTCGGAGCTCTCCGGAGAGATAATACTCCTACTGCTGCATGTCTAAGTGTATTGAGTTCTTGCTCGGGAGCGCTGAGTGCTACAGTACACACTAACTGCTAACGAGACCGAGCGTGAGTGTTTTCTGCCTTCGAACCCTCCTTTACGTTGCGCATGGGCCTCCTTTTATATGCTCAAGGGGTCACCGACAGGTGGCAACATAGACAAGGGCAAAAATGGAAAAGAGTTGTGGTTGGTACAAGTACCTGTACAGTGTACCATACCTAACCCTAACGGCAGGGGACAAAGGCATTAAATGCCCGTCTGCGTCGCCCAAACAGTGCAAAAAGGGACCATCAGGGGCGCCACCGCTTGCCACGATGGCAATCTTGTCAGCGTCGCTTGCCACCTCGCACCGCTGGCTGCACAGCCTCTTGCCACGCGCGTCTGGAAAGGTTCCAGGGCGACATGTTGGTGGATGTGCTGGAGCGTGGGTACAGAGTGGTAGCTTGCCGCGGCAAGCGCCTTGCCGCGGTCATTGTCTTGTCGCGTCCGGAAGCTTGTCGCTCACCGGGCCTCGCCGGGACGCGTGGCGCGTCGCGGCAAGTTCCTTGAGATGCCCCGGTTGGCCTTCCCGGCAAGCTCCTCTTGCCGAGGCCTTGTCTCCTTGGCTTGAATACTTTGTTCTTGAATGGATCCAAAGGAACCACGGAGGACCTTGGCGGTCACCCGGCAAGCCCTGCCGCTGAGTGCTCTGATGCCGTGCACAAGTTCGGGATACTAGGGTACCCCTACTCAGGTACACCGGCAGAGCCCCGGGCTGGGCCACACGGTGCCGAAGCTGTTGGGCGGGCCCAAAAGCAGGCACGGGCATGCGCGGCCTGGGTCACACCGTATCTTACTCCGTATCCACCGCGCCCTCCCCGAACGGCACGCGTTGAATGCGGCGTCGTGGGAGAGATCGTGGGTGGTTTCTTTATTCAGAAAGACGGAACGTCCACCCCTCCCTCTTTATAAGCAGGGGAAATAGGGGCAGTTCGCCCATCTCGCCGGTTTGCTACTCCAATCTCAGAAACCTCCGTCGCCCCCCCTTTCTTCCCAAAGCTGAAAGAGAGCAGCACTCCGCCCCCCATCGCCACTAGCACCACCAACGCCGTCGATCTCCCCCACCACCTCCGCCATGGCTTCGAAAGCCGGCAAGGGGAAGGCTGTGAAGACGACCGAGGCGCAGCGACTTGCGGCGCTGCGAAAGGAGCACACAACCTTCTCCCCAAGCTCGCCGCGAAGGAGCTGAGGGAGTACTACTACCTCTTCTGGTCGACGGAGACGTGAGCGCATCCGCGCACGAAGGTACTCTCCGCCGCTTGAACAGGCTCGAATGGATATCCCTTCTTCGCGTTGTTCTTCTCTGCGGGCTCTGCCCGCCTTTCTCTAATTTTTCATGACATTATGAACACCTCACGGGTTCCACCTCCTTGACTTCACCCCCAATGCCGTTCGACCATGGCAGTTTTCGCACATCTCTGCGAAAACTTTGTCGGAGTCCATCCAAATGTAGCTCTTTTCCGCCACTTCTTTATGACCCGAGTTGAGAGAGGGGAGCCTTTATCTGGCGGAATCGCCTGGATCTCGAGAGCCAGCAAGAAGGAAGCTTATCTAGAGGGAGAGCTCCGCGGCAAGTGGGAGGAATGGAGAGCAGACTGGTGCTGGATTGTCGAGGAGAACCCGCAGCCATTTACCGCCCAGCGCCAAGCCCGATGGCGCGCGCAACGATTGGAGCAACGTGGCCGGAAGGCGATAGGTGAAGATCGCCGTCACTCGGATCTCATGCCTCGAGCTTGCGGAGCTCCTTTGTAAGCGCCGTTGGCGCAGATTTTCTTCGCCGCCGCGCTCGCCCTGCGGGAGAGGAGGAGACCCGCTGGGAGTTCCAGAATGCGGCGGACATCATGAGGCTGCGCCCGGGCCTCAATTTCAACTTCACTGTCCTGGAACTGGAGGCGATGCTCCAGGAACTGTTCAAGTACAACCGTCAACATCCCGAAGTGTTCAGGTTGCCGAAGGGTGTCGTTCCGCTGTGCAACAATTCCTCGCTCGACCGCATCCGTGCAATGATGCCGTTGTGCGATTCGCATGGAATTGTCCCAACTTGGCAAGAGCCTGCAGACGATGTCGTGCAGGAGTTCTTCGACGGCTTGGTAAAAGTGGCGGTCCACTCCGATGAACAGAAGAGCCTTACTCGCGACACCACCGATGCGGAGATGCAGCGCATCGCCACTAGGCTGGAAGAGGCAGCGGCAGCCGCTGCCGCGGGCGAGTTTGGATTCACTTTGGAGGAGGCAGAGGCAGCAGAGGCGGCAAGCCTTGCCGAGCGAGAGGAGCTTTCCGGCAAGGGAGAGCTTGCCGAGCCTGAAGCCGAGTCGAGCGAGTCCGCCGAGGGTGCAAGCGGCTCGTCGGAGACCAGCTCCTCTTCCTCCTCATCTTCAGATAGCCCGCCGCAAGCAGAGCCCCCAGCTCCGCCAAGAAGGCGTCTTCGCAAAGCTGGAGACGTAGCAGGGCGGCAGACGAGTCAACAGCCGCCGCGCCACGCGACACGCTCCACCGTGGCAAGCACTATTGCCGCGGAAGCACCTCATGCCACTGCGGCAACTGGAGCGGGGTCCTCTCGGACCGCCGCTTCTGCTCCTGCCGCTGCCCCTGCCAAGCGGTTAAGGGAACCCACTCCTCCGCCTCGTCGCGCCGAAGGTGGGCCGGACTTCAACCTCTCCATGCTCAGCTCCGACGAGGAAGAAGAAGAGTAAGATTCTTCGCTGTACTTGTAGTTCTTCAATTCTTGCTGTTTTGTCTTGTATCTGATTTGCTTTACTCTGAACTCATTCCTTTTCAGAACTCTCGCCCAGAGAGCGGCGAAGTGAGCCAAGGTCCCGGTGATTGTCATCGAGGACGAACCCACCGCGACAGCAGGGGGTGCGCCCGAGACCACCTTGCCAGACCCGGCAATCATTCCCCAAAGCAGCCCCCAGCGCAGCCCCCAGCGTAAGTATATGGTTTACTTCCCGCTGTTAGGCGCGCATGGGTGCTCTTTCTTTGCTGACATCTGTCTATCGGTTTGCGTAGAGCAGAATAGCCTCACCAGGAGCGCTCTGAAGCCGCCCCCGACATGCTATCTGCTTCGACTACACCGCCAAGGGAGGGTTCCCCAGCAAGGGAGCGTTCTCCGGCAAGGGACAGCACCAGCGACCCCCCGGTGGCGGAGACCGTGGATCAGAGAACCAGTCTGAGTAATCCTCTCGCTTGAAAACTTCCCTTGGGTTCTTCTTCTTGATTTTCTTTTTGGATATTTGCTTGACTTTTCTCCCTCTTCCGGCCTTCAGATCCACCTGTCACGGAGCCGATGGAGACCGAGGTTGCCGGCGAGGAGAACGCGCGCGGCAATACCGCCGCCGCCGCCGCCACCGAAGAAGCGGCGAAGAGGCCGCCAAAGCTGCCACCGCAAAAGCTGGCGAGGGATCTGGCGATCGCACTGATGACCCTGAGGCCGCAGGAGCGCCAGGCGCTACGCCGACCGCCGATCCCTGGCTGCCGCAGCGTCAGTTCGAAGAGCCCCACCAGCGCGCCTATTTGAAGGCCAGCGATGGCGTCTTCATCAAGCTCCCCTAGGCGTCAAGCTCCAGGGCGTCGGTCGAAGGAGAAATCTTGGATGGAGAGGTGCTCGCCTCCGTTGGGCTGACGCTGGTTGATGCGCCGAGCAGCAGCAGCGACGAGACTGAGGAGGAGCGGCTGCTGCGGAAGCTGGTGTCACTCTACCGCGCTCGGCAGGCCAAGCTGGAATCCCGAGAAGCGCTTGTCGCGAGGGCGGGAGTGGACATCGAGAAGCACGAGGAGGAGCTCCGGGGTCGTAACCAGGAAGCCCTCCGGTCCCTGGCAGTGGAGCGGGAGCAACTCGCCGAGGCGCGGAAAGCCTTCGTCCTCAAGAAGGCTGAAGTTGAAGAGCAACAGCGGCTTGCCGCCGAGGAGCTGTTTGCGCGGGAAGGCGAGTTGGCGCAGCGGAAGGTCAACCTTGACAGCCATGAGGAGGAGCTTGCTGCGCGCGAGCAAACATTCGGCGGGGCCCTCAACTAAGCAGAAGATGCTGCCGCAGCTGCCGAGGCCGCCAAGAAGGAGCTGGAGACGAAGGTGGTGCAGCTGGAGGCCGATCTCAAGGCGAGCAGTGAAGAGCTTGCCACGCTCAAGCGTGAGCGTGAGAAGGACGCCTACACCCTTGGCGAGCTGCAGGGCCGTCTCATCAAGAAGGGCAAGGAGCTTAGCGCCGCCAAGGACTCCAACGCAGATCTTGAGTTGAAGCTGACTACTTTGACCAAGGCATTTGGACAGCGCCGAGAGCGGAGGTGGCCTTGAAGAAGCGAGATCAAGGCCGACGAGGCGCTGGCAAGGCGCGCCATACCACCGAACACTTTTAGGGAGAATGTTGAGCACTAGGCGGAGGGTCTCGTGGATGTTGCCGCAGCCATCGACGAGGAGGCGGGCGCACTGGGATGGAGGATTTGGGTATCCCTCCGATGAGAACCTCCAACCCAGTGCCAAGCTCAGCTTGTTCTTCAAAGGCGTGGCGACGGCCCTCCAGCGACTCCGGGAAAGGATCCCAAAGCAGCTGGCCGACGAGTCGCGCAAGATCTGCACGGGAGCTCTTCAAAAGGTGTTGGTGAAGGTGGCCTTCCGCAACCCAGGCCTCAACCTCACCAACGTCCTCAGGACCTTGCCGCCGAAAGCTGATCTGGAAGCGCTCAAGACCCTTGTCGCACCCATTGTGGACAAGGTGAGCGGGATCAAGAGGGTTGAGGGCGATCGCGTAGATTAGGCCGCCCGTGTTCTCCTTTTCTTGTCGCTGCTGGTCATGTTACGAGAACAATCTATTAGAGCTGCGACAAGCTATCTTGTAATATAACTCTATTTTGGGTATCGATTGCTATGTTATTTCCTTTACTTGATTCCTTCCTTTGTATGTTTTTGCCCTACGCTTTTAGGGAACTTGCCGGTGCAGGCGCCTTAGCCATGAAAGCCTTGAAAAGCGGGACGTCGGCAACTTCTTTGGCGGTGCCGCTACCGACAAGAAACCTTGTCGCAACTAGTCGCAGCTCACTTAAGTTGTTGAGCGGACTCGAAACAAAGTAAGGGCGCAACTAGCTACGAGTTGGTTCCTCCGCGCACAGGTTTTCCATACAAAGCACGGTCGTTCGAGGAAGATAACTTAAAAAAATTTAAAACTGATTGCTCAAACTTTGGCAACTTAGCTTTTCTGCCGTTTGCGTCCCGGTAAGGCGAAACTTTCTTGAACGACGTCTGGTCCACACCGTTATCTTCTCCTTTCCCCCCGGCAAACTTGTGGGCGAGGGGACCTTCCTTTCTTTGAGAAAGAGAAAGAAGAGAAAATAAAGATATGGAGCCTTACGGCTCGTTATTGCTTACCGGGGGTAGGTGCTGCACAAAGTGTCAGATAACACATGCAAAAAATAGAAAGCATGAAACTGACAAGATGTACAGAGCACATGAGCTTTACTTATGCACGGGGTCTGCGCCCGGCTTTGTACAAAGGATTACATGCAACTGCGGCAAGACTTGTACAAAAGGTGGTTGCCGGAACAGGTTCCGGCAACCGCGCCCTATGGGTAAAACTTACGAAGATGCTCAATGTTCCAGGAGTTGCTCACCAGAATGCCATCTTCGGTCTCAAGGCGGACAGCGCCAGGCCTAGTGACTCGTTTCACCCGGTAAGGGCCTTCCCTATTCGGCGTCAACTTGTTGGAATTCTTGGCGGACTGAACGCGCCGAAGAACAAGGTCGCCTTCCTCGAGACTTCTGGCATTAACTTTGCGGCTATGGTAGCGGCACAAAGCTTGCTGGTATCGAGCAGCTTGTACAGCGGCCTGAAGACGGTCTTCCTCAAGGAGCAGCGCGTCATCTTATCGCAGCTGCTCTTGCTCGAGCTCATCATAAGCGAGCACTCGAGGCGACCCGTATACGAGTTCCGTGGGGAGAACTGCCTCTGCTCCATAGACTAGAGCGAAAGGTGTTTGGCCAGTGGCTCGATTTGGCGTCATCCTGATCGACCAAAGAACCACCGGCAGCTCCTCAATCCAGTTCTTTCCGCACCTTCGCAGCCTGTCGAAAGTCCTGGTCTTGAGCACGCGCAACACTTCAGCATTTGCCCTCTCCGCTTGACCGTTGCTTCTCGGATGAGCAACAGAAGCGAAACAGACCTTGGCGCCAAGATCTTGGATGTACTGCATGAAGGTGCGGCTCGTGAATTGCGTGCCGTTGTCGGTGATGATCCTGTTAGGGATCCCGAAGCGGCAAACAATCGACCTGAAGAACTTGACTGCTGACTGTGCTGTCACCTTCCTCACTGCTTCCACTTCCGGCCACTTTGTGAACTTTTCTATTGCAACGTACAAGTACTCAAAGCCTCCGACAGCTCGGGGAAAAGGGCCGAGGATGTCGAGCCCCTGCATCAAAATGGCGGGATAAAGGGATCTTCGGAGAGCTTGAGCTGGCTGGTGTATCTGCTTGGAATGGAACTGACACGCTTCACACTTGGTTACTTGTGCAGTTGCATCCTGGAGGGCTGTCGGCCAAAAGAAACCTTACCGGAATGCTTTGCCGGCAAGTGCTCTTGTGCCAATGTGGTGACCACATATGCCTCCATGTATCTCTGCCAACAGCTTTTGTCCATCTTCTCGGTGAATACACTTCAATTTCACACAGTTGAGTCTTCTTATATACAGTGTGTTGTCGACAAACTGGTACATACTTGACTACCGGGCTACCCTTTCCGCTTCTTCTTACTCTTCGAGAAGTTCTCATGTCTGAAGGAAACGGACAATCTGCTGTGCCCATGCTGGAGCTTGCGGCTCGACAACAAGGACTAAAGGCACATATGCTGCTGTGGGAACATCCGCTTCTACGGCGAGAACATGCGGCTCAGCCGGAGCTTGATTTCCCCGGCAAGCTTGCCGGAGCAAAACTTGTCGGGAGCGTGCGCTTCAACGAACAAACCCTAGGGCTTGCGGGAGCGGATCGCTCCTCGGCATCCTTGGTGTTGATCTTGGGGACCTTCTTGGCGGCGGCTTCGGGAGCTCTGCGGAAAATAGTCACCAGAAATCAACTTCCTCTTCTTGCTCTGTCCGAGTTGATGGCGTTCTGAGCGGTTGAGTCGGTTTGAGCACAAAGATCCCTGGTTCCATTGTAACTTAAGTCGGCGCGCGACTTCGACGAGCCATCGGCAATGTCGCTTCGAGCTCTTGGGACATGTTCCATCTGTAGGCCGTCAAAGTGCTCTTCTAGCTTTCTCACTTTCTCAACGTAAGCTTCCATCAACGGACTCTGATAATTCTTGTTCACTTGGCGGACGACAAGCTGCGAGTCACCCCTGACAATGAGCTTCTTGATCCCAAGGTCTGCTGCGATCCTGAGACCGGCAAGCAAACCTTCGTACTCTGCAATATTGTTTGTTGCTTGCTCCTTGGGAAAGTGCATCTGGACTACGTACTTGAGGTGCTCTCCGGTGGGCGCAACAAGTAGCATGCCCGCACCGGCGCCTTGCAGCGAGAAGGCACCATCAAAGTACATCAGCCACTCTTTGCTTGCTTCCTTGATGGGGATGCTCGTTTCTGGAATTTCTTCATCTAGTGTTCGCGTCCACTCTGCTATGAATTCTGCCAATGCTCTGCTCTGGATAGTTGAAGTGCTCTCAAACTTGAGGCCAAAGCTTGACAGTTCCAGTGCCCACTCGACAATCCTGCCTGTTGCCTCTGGATTCTGCAATATCCTCTTCAGCGGAAAATGAGTGACAACTGTGATCTCATGTGCTTGGAAGTAATGGCGCAGCTTTCTTGAGGCCATGAGGAGGCCGAAAAGCAATTTCTGCACACTAGAATACCTTGACCTAGCCCCCTGCAGAAGGGAACTGACAAAGTAAACTGGGCGCTGCACCATTCTCTTCTGTATATCCTCACGCGCCTGCGCAGATCCATCTTTGTCGGGACCAGATCTTGTCGGTGAAGTGCCTTGCTTGTCGCTGGATGCATCTGCCGTGGTTGCTGGCTCATCATCCGCCTCCCTCTCTGCTACTAATGCATCACTAACCACTTGATTGGTTGCCGCTATATACAGCAGCAACTTCTCTTGTGG
This sequence comes from Aegilops speltoides, assembly GCA_021437245.1. NCBI lineage: Eukaryota > Viridiplantae > Streptophyta > Magnoliopsida > Poales > Poaceae > Aegilops > Aegilops speltoides. Next base: position 166,744,924 of record CM038144.1, read on the forward strand.
CTTAGGTGCGACAAGTGTTGGAGTGGAGGACAGGTATCTCTTTAAGTCCTGCAGCGCAGCCTCCGCTTCCGGAGTCCATTTCATTGGACCTGCCTTTTTCAATATTTTGAAAAATGGCAGGCGCGCTCAGCAGACCTAGAGATAAACCTGCTGAGAGCAGCCACGCAACCGCCAAGTCTTCGTACATCCTTGACGCGCTTTGGTGCTCCAATCTGCTCAATGGCCTTGATCTTGTCGGGATTGGCTTCAATTCCTCGCTGAGATACGAAGAACCCGAGAAGCTTGCCGGAGGTGACTCCAAACACACACTTCTCGGGGTTAAGCTTGAGGTTGATCTTGCGCAGATTTGCAAAGGTTTCGTCTAAATCCTGAATCAGAGTTGCCTTGTCCTTGCTCTTGACCACTATGTCATCCATGTAGGCTTCCACATTTCTGTGCATTTGTGGCTCAAAAGCGTCATGGACTACCCTTGCAAATGTTGAACCGGCATTCTTTAAACCGAAAGGCATCCGTATGAAACAGTATGTGCCACATGGAGTGATGAATGCGGTCTTCTCCTCATCCTCTTCTGCCATGAAGATCTGATGGTATCCTGAGTATGCATCAAGAAATGAAAGCAAGTCACATCCGGCCGTGGAGTCAACAATCTGGTCAATGCGCGGTAAGGGAAATGGGTCTTTGGGACAAGCTTTATTGACGTTAGTAAAGTCGATACAAAGCCTCCATTTCCCGTTTGCCTTGCGCACGACTACAGGATTGGCCAACCACGTAGGATGGAGCACTCCTCTGACAAGGCCTGCTGCTTCCAACTTCTTGATTTCTTCTGCGATGAATTCTTGGCGCTCCACTGCTTGTTTCCTGACCTTCTGCTTGACGGGCCACGCATGAGGATAGACGGCAAGATGGTGCTCGATTACTTTCCTGGGAACACCGGGGATGTCAGACGGTTGCCACGCAAACACGTCGACGTTCGCCCGCAGGAAAGCAATGAGCGCGCTTTCCTATTTAGGGTCGAGAGTGGCACTGATGGTGAAGCTACCACCAGTGTCGTCCTCCTTGGCGGACACCTTCTTGGTCTCTGGTGGAGCTGCCATTGTCTTCTTACACTTGCCAGTGGAGCTCGATGGTGCGTCCTCGACGGTAGCGCAGCACTCCGAAGAGGTGCGCTTGCCGGAGTGGGCATCAGAACTATTGCCGGACTTGGTCTTATTCCCCTCGGGAGCTTCAACGGCAAGTGACTTGCGATCTGTTGCGGCTGCTGCTTCTCGGTAGATTTTGTCGGCGCAGATAAGAGCATCCTTCTTGTCGCCAGGGACGGAGATGACACTTATCGGGCCTGGCATCTTCAGTATGTTGTATGCATAGTGAGAGGCTGCCATGAATTTGGCGAGTGCAGGACGGCCGAGTATCCCATTTTATGGCAATGGAAAGTCAGCAACGTCAAAAGTGACCCTCTCAGTCCTGAAGTTCAGCTCGCTGCCAAATGTCACCGGCAACGTGATCTTTCCCTTCGGCTTGCTCCTTCCCGGATTGATTCCTTGGAATGTGTCGGTCTCTTCGAGCTCGCTGTCAGGGATCTAGAGTTTCTGGAGTACCGCGAAGGAGATCAGGTTCAAACCGGCCCCGCCGTCAACTAGCATCTTAGTGACCTTGAGGTTGCGGATAGTTGGTGAAACCAACATCGGCAAGCACCCGACCGCAGTTATGCGATCAGGGTGGACCTCAATATCAAAGATGATAATAGGCGTGCTGGACCATTTCAGAGGCTTGCGTGACTCAACGGGTGGTTACGCGCATTGACTTCCACCCACCTTTGCTTGAGCTGGCGGTGTGAAGTATGCAGAGAAGCACCGCCATCAATGCACAGGACCTCTGTGGCTTTCTGGAACTCCTGCTCATCGGTCTCGTCATCATCCATATCTTCATTGTCATCGTCGTCTTCATCCTTGTCGCGGCCGCGGGGAGGTCTTTCTCCTTGCCGCTGCTTGGCCTTGCCGTGGCATCCTCCTCGGCCGGGGCGTTTCTTGCCGGCTCCTCCAGTAACTTCTTGGGCCTTCTCCTTGTCGCGTCGCTCGTACTCGGCCTTTTGCTGCTCAACAAGCTGCTCGACCTTCTTGCAGCTCTGGAGGTCATGGCCCTTGGTGCGGTGGATCTTGCAGTACTGCTTATTGGTGTCGTCCTGCTTGTCGGCGACCGCCACAGCCTCGCCGGAGCTACGAGCTTTGGCTTTCTCGGCGCCACCTCCGTTGTCGGACTGCTCAACGACAAGCACATCTTTGCCTTTCTTCTTTGTGTTGTTCCGCCGCCGGTTTTTCTTTGCCGGGGCAACATCCTCGCTATCAGATCCTCCTGCTCCTGTATTCTCTCCGGGGAGTTTCCTCCCTTCCTCAGCACGTGCACACTTGTCGGCCAGGGCATATAGCTCACTGACGTCTCTGATCTTGCACATCGCCATCTCCTCCCGCATCCTGCGGTTTCGCACGTTCTGATGGAACGCGCTGATGATCGCGGCAGGGTGGACATATGGGATGTTGTGTTGTACACGGCTGAATCTCTGAATGTACTTGCGCAGGGACTCTCCTTCCTTCTGGGCGAGCAGATGAAGGTCGCTCTCTTGGCCATGAGGTTTGTGGCTGCCTGTAAAGGCGCCGACAAACTGATGGCATAGGTCTGCCCAGGAGGATATGGAGTTGTCCGGCAAGTGCATGAGCCAGGACCTGACATTGCGCTTGAGCACCAGCGGGAAGTAGTTGGCAAGGATCTTGTCGTCCCGCCCCCGGCAGCTTGCACCGCGATGGTGTAGATGCTGAGGAACTCCGACGGATGCGACTTGCCGTCGTACTTCTCTGTACGCGTCGGCAGAAATTCTTCGTCTTTGGGCCTTCGGACTTGCCGCAGCTCACGAGTGAGCGCAGGGCAACCTACCGCGATCTGACAAGTCGCTGGTTCCCCGGCGCATGCATGTTGACAGAGGGCCCAGCGCGTTGGTCCGATTGACGCCGCGCTTCTCTTCGGCGCTCGATGCGAATACGAGCGTCTTCTTGCTGTCGTTCGTGAAGAACTTGGCGCTGATCGCGACGAGCTCGTGGATTTGATGATGCGGTGGAGTCGTTGTCGAGGTGGATCCGGCGAGTTGGCGATCCTGGCCTTCGGGGCGGAGAGTGCATGGTGGTTGCACCCCCACCGGTTTTGTCACCATCGGCTCGTGCCTGGCAGTCTTGCCGCGGCTGCGATGTACTCGGTTGCCGTGGGGTGTCACCGTTGGTGAAGCCGATGAGACTCTGAATGGTGGCCCTCCATTCGTCGATCTTGTCCGCCATTGGAGGGTAATCCAGGAGCAGTTGAGCTCGTGCCAGAGCTTCTGCTGAAGTAGCGGGTGGCAGGGGCGAACGGTGCGAGGAGAGGGATATGCTCGGACTCCTAACTATGTTAGAAGGAGCAGTATCCCGTCCAGGCGACCGTGTCTTGCTCGTGCTAGCATGTTGGCGTGCATGCTGGTCTTGAGCACCCCGAGATCCACCGGCTTGATCTTGGTCCAACGAACGTATGGTACCGCGAGTACCATGACACTGTCGGTCCAGCGCCTCCTGGGATGGGCGCGGTGCATGTACGGACGCCGAGGTCTGCGCGGCCTTGTCCTTGGACCTGGCGGCATCGTGAGCTCCCTCGTCAACGCCCGTTCTTCCGCCGGCATCTACCCCAGCACCCGTTTGCTCCGGTGGTGGTGGGATCGACGCGGACGGAGCAGCCACCTCCGAAGCCTTCTTCTTCGGTGGCATGTCGATGAAGAAGATGAAGATCTAGCTCGTATGAACGCCGGATCAGGTTCACACAACCTCGACGCCCCCTACCTGGCGCGCCAAAGATGTCGTGGGAAACTGATCCACGGACACCTATGGGACCGCCGGACCGAGCCCCTTTCGGTTCGGCGGGGGGCGGAGGTCGCGCGAAGAGCGGATCGAGGCGAAGCACACGAGCAGTTTACCCAGCTTCAGAGCTCTCCGGAGAGATAATACTCCTATTGCTGCATGTCTGAGTGTATTGAGTTCTTGCTCGGGAGCGCTGAGTGCTACAGTACACACTAACGCTAACGAGACCGGCGTGAGTGTTTTCGCCTTGAACCCCCTTTACGTTGCGCATGGGCCTCCTTTTATATGCTCAAGGGGTCACCGACAGGTGGCAACATAGACAAGGGTAAAAATGGAAAAGAGTTGCGGTTGGTACAACTACCTGTACAGTGTATCATACCTAACCCTAACGGCAGGGGACAAAGGCATTAAATGCCCGTCTGCGTCGCCCAAACAGTGCAAAAAGGGACCTTCAGGGGCGCCATCGCTTGCCACGATGACAATCATGTCAGCGTCGCTTGCCACCTCGCACCGCTGGCTGCACAGCCTCTTACCACGCGTGTCTCGAAAGGTTCCAGGGCGACACGTTGGTGGATGTACTGGAGCGTGGGTACAGAGTGGTAGCTTGCCGCGGCAAGCGCCTTGCCGCGGTCGTTGTCTTGTCGCGTCCGGAAGCTTGTCGCTCACCGGGACTCGCCGGGACGCATGGCCCGTCGCGGCAAGTTCCTTGAGATGCCCCGGTTGGCCTTCTCGGCAAGATCCTCTTGCCGGGGCCTTGTCTCCTTGGCCTGAATACTTTGTTCTTGAATGGGTCCAAAGGAACCACAGAGGACCTTGGCGGTCACCCGGCAAGCCCTGTCATGAGTCTTGCTGTCGCCCGTACCTGAAGTTCGGGATACTAGGGTACCCCTACTCTAGTACACCGACACGTGTTGGTGTGCTTGAACCACTCACCACAGAGCAATACATGGCATGGCAAGGCAAATAACAGTAAGAGGACATGTTTATGAAGCTAAGCATGGCAAGAGCAAGTTCATAGGGTGCATGGATCACTAGCAACAATCATGGCAACATTGAACATAATGTTAACAGGCTGACAGCAACATTATTTAGCAAGTTTGGAGCAAGATTACAACAAGCTACAGCAGGCTACAAATGCAACCAGGGGCATGAATGGATAGAGCAAGACATGTATAACAAAACATCATTAGTGAACATCTCCAGATTATGCATAGAATGACTTGTAGCAGCAGGTTTACATAGCAACAAAATATAATAGAATCTGTCGGGAAAACAGCAACAGCAAGTACCCTACTTAACAAGCTCGATGCACTCAGTACAAGATCCACAAAAATACATGGATGGCACCACTGTGAAGATGGCATGACATAGATCAAAACACATGTAGACATCAACCTCATAGGATGCACACATCAAACATGGCAAAAATGACAAATGAGCATGTTATAACAGTTTCAGCAGATTAACATCACATAGCGCTCTTGCGACGATGATTCAGGCATCCAGATGAACTCCAATGAACATGATGCAATGGAATGAAATGAAGTACTCGTCGAGACAAACAATTTGACATATTACACGCATGAAACGGCGCAGTATACAGCAAGATATGACAGGTCAAAGTATGCACCAGAATGTTGAAAATCAGGGACTCAGACGATTTCTGAAAAAAAAATAGACGAGCGCTATATGACTATTTGACGCCCGGAGCGGCGGTTAAGCATTGCTCACCATGGGCTTTGGCCCAGTTGGGGAAGCGGGCTGCAGCAGGCCGGGGAAGCTGGGCTGGGCCGTGGCTGGGCCGGAACGGGGCCGTGGCCCACACGGTCGACGGGCGGATCGGGAGCCGAGCGGTTCCTGCTCGCTCCCGAGTAGGGTCAGCGGCGGCGGCTGTTGCCGGCTCCGGCAAGGAGCGGGCCGGCGACCAGAGGGCTGGCAGACGATGGAGATGGACGGATCCGGCGCTCTGCCCGGATCCGCCGGAGGCGGGCCGGACGGCGAAGCTAAGCGGCGCGGCGCGGCGGGAGAGGCGCGGCGCCCGGCGCGACAAGACGGCGGCGACTCGGTGTGGGCGGAGGCAGCGGGCGAGCTCTGGAGGGCGGCGCGGCGCGGGCTTCCGGCGACGGGGAGGCACGCCGGCCAGGCGCTGGGAAGACGGACGGCGAGGCGCTGGGCTCGGCCACTCGGGCTCTGCGGCGAGCACGAGAGCGAGGGCGGCGGGCTGGCAGCGGCCAGCAGGCTCGTCGAGCCTCAGATCTGGCCCGGGGCGGGCCTGTGATGGGCTCCGGCGGGCCCTGCGGGAGGAGGAGGGAGGCAGGGGCAACGTGGCGCTCTCTCGTTGGCCACGGGTGGCGGCGCAGCGACGACTGGCCATTCCGGGCGCGCCAAGTGGCGGGCGCGGGCCGAATCTGGAGGGGAAGGTGGCGGCGTGGTGGAGGGAGGTTGGTGGCGCGGCCCTCGAGGTGGGAGGAGGCTGGCGGCGCGCGTATTTCGAGGAGGGGGTTTGGCTGCTGCTAAAAATGGAAGGGAGGCTTCCTTTTATAGGTAGGGCTAGGGTTTGAGGGGTTAGGAGGGGGTTTCGGAACCTCCGATCGCGATCCGACGGATCCGATCGCAAGGGGGGTTAGGCAGGTCTAGGTGGGCTGCAGGTGAGTTGTGTAGATGGTTGTGGGCTTAGAAGAGAGGGAGGACGGCAGCCCGGCAACAGTTTCCGGAGACCAAAAACGTCCGACGTTAGACCGACTATATTGCGGCTATATGAATAATGGTTGGGCTAACAAACGAGCTCCGAATGCGACGAAACTTGACAGGCGCTCTGTCTACACTATAATAAGACCGCACGCCAAGTTTCAACCCATTCCGAGAACATTTTATGCCACTTATAAAATAATATTTCTGAGGTGCCGCGGGCGCGTGCGAGTGTGGTTGGACTCATAACGGACAACGGATAGAACCGGGGAACCCGAACGGATGCAAGTTTGAAAAACATGCAGATGAAATGTAGATGATGGCATGGCAAAATGCAACATGCAAGCAAATAACATGGCAACGGCAGCGAATAACTGGCAAACACCTGGTGCATCGAATCCGGGGCGTTACAACACTCCTCCACTAACAAGAGATCACGTCCCGAGATCTTAGGACCGAGATGGAAGGGAAAAGGGATGGGGTGAAACAAGAACTCAAGAGAAGAAGCAAAGAATCGAGAGCACTCGGGAATAAGAGAGGAACGGCGAGAATGACGAGAATCGAAAGCTCACGGAATTAGATGGACTATGAAACCACTCCGGTTAGAACAAGATAAGAAACGAATAAGGCTGAAAGGATTTAGGCAGCACTCCTATTGAAACTTGGAGGAATAGAACACGAGCTCGAGAGGATGGAATGATACTTGATGAAGACATGACACAAAACCTCCGGAAAGAATTGAAAAAGTTGAATGAAAAGAACGGAGAAGAAAAAGACAACTTGTGCCACGAAAGATATTGAAAACATCTTTAGAAGGAAGGTTTAAACGGAGTTGTTGAGAAAATCAACAACAAAAAGAATAAGCTTGTTGTGGACTTATAGGTAACATCTCAAGATCATAAGGTGATAACCAGCCACTAACGGAAATGATTGGATAGCTGAGAAGAACGAAGAAATGCAAAACCCCTCTTCAAAAGAATATGGAGAATTAATTGCACTTCGAGACGCGAGAAGACAAGATACTTGAGCTCGTTCGATAAGAATCTAGATGAACACTTGAAGAATGAATTAAATCATGAAGAACCACCATGAAGAACTCCGGTGACAAAAGGATGATGAGATAGAAAGAAGGATGAAAGAATAAGATGAGCATTGCGATGGTTCAGATGGAGGTTCCGACGAGATGGCCGAGGAAATTTGAACTCCGGAAAAGAAAAGATGAAAACACTTGGAACTAGAATTTAACCCTCACGAACAACCTCCGAAAGAAAGGATTAATCACTTAGATGAAATAAGAATAAGATTTATTGTATGCTTATCCTTCATCAAATTAAACTGATGAGGCAATGGATTTTTCATACTACTTATTCTTCTTGAAAATGATTGAGAAGTGACATATCGCGAACTTGAGAAGGTCTTCATGAACCATCGGTAGGATTGGAAAGAATGAATGAATTGATATGCCGGCAAGGAATAGGAATGTTGAACGAACCACCGTTAGAAATGAAAATGAACGAAGAAAAGAGAAAGAATCGTCGGGAAGAATTAGAGCAAGCACGAAGATACTTGAGGGAATTTAGGGACAATAGAACGAAGAGATCGTGAACTGATTGAAGACTACTTGAACGAAGCACCGGAAGAATATTGAGATGACCGCTGAAAACTTAGAATGAAGAAATCTTCTGAAAAGATGACCTCCGGAAGATCGAGAGGGAAGCAACTCCTTAAATACTCCGGATGGATGAAAAAGAATTGCACGACTGGAAACAATTTGAGCAGATAGCATCAAGCTAGCGACATGAATCTTCGGGAGAACGGACAAGATTTAGAGGGAAAACTCTTCTTCTATCTTGAAATGACGATGAGGAACGTCACAAAAATTACTGAGATACTCCGGTAGAATGAAAAACGAAGAGGTTGAGCCAACAATGAAAATGATTTGAAATCGATCTTGGAGAAGGCATGTGACTGATGTGATCCATTCTTACATCACACTTGAAAATAATTGAGAATAACTCTGGGGAAATTAGAAGAGTCAGGTAAGATCCTGGGAAAAGACCTGTGGGTTAGGGCCCACTAAAGAGAAAAACACCGTTGGAAAGAATGGTTGAATAGATAGATGATGCACCGGAACAATTGAAATATTTGAATGAGGTGACAACCTCGAATTAATTCGAACACAGATGAATCTCTTGAGATGTCTTGAGCACTCCGGAATGAATGAATGGCGAGAGGCGAATGAGCAGGGAAAACACTTGAGCCGAGGGAAAGAATATGATCAACCCGAAAAACTTGAATTAAGTCCACCGGAAAAGAAAAGAGATGAAGAATGACGAACGAGACGAGAAATCACTAGTTGAAATAATTGAGGGAAGACTGAAGAGGCTCCACACGAATGAAATTGATGCTCGTAAGAGACTCAGGTTCCGGGAAGAAGAGGGTGGGAGGGCGGGAAAACAAAGTTAACTTGGAAGGGGAAATCGACGAATATCTTGAAGAGAAAACACCGGTTGAAATCATTGAGGAAAGAAAACAAAGACTTCGCACGAGTAGGAAGGATACTCGATTACGGACTCCGGTTCCGAGGAGAAAAAGGGGAGGGCGGGTGGAAAAATAAAACAACTGAGGATTGAACTTGGCAAAGAAGAAGAGGTTCGAGTCGACTTGACGAGAGATGCACCGGACAAAAGAGGATGGACAACGAACAAAAACTAACCGCGTGATCCTAAATAAAAATTTGAAGCGGAAGAGGAGTAGTTCAAAACACCTACGTCAAGATTCCTTACCAGGGCGACGAAGGGGCAGAGGAGTAAAAAGAATTCCTACTCTCCGATATAACTAGACTACGAAAACAGTTTTCTTCTAGACTCGACAACGGCCAAACTACACGATCAATCAAGGGGGCTCCTAGGGTCGGTCGAGGCTCTGATACCAACTTGTCACGCCCAATATGCGACCCTATCCAAAAGGAACTCGAAGGTCCCACCAAGGATAGACCCGCATATTGAAACGCTTTTGCAAGGTGGATATCATTACATCAACATTACATAATAGATGGGGATACATACATAAGGCATACAATGCCACATGAATACAACATCATACATAAGATCAACATCCGACTACGGATGAAACACAAACAGAAGCTCAAACGACATCCACCCTGCTAGCCTAGGCTGCCGACCTAGAACCTATCCCCTGATCAAAGAAGAAGCAGAAGAAGAACTCCAAAACAAGCAAACATCACTCTCACGTCATGATCATCGCATAACCTGTACCTACAACTGTTGTTGTAGTAATCTGTGAGCCACGAGGACTCAGCAATCCCATTACCATGGGTATCAAGACTAGCAAAGCTTAATAGGAAAGGAAGAGGTAAGGTGGTGAGGTTGCAGCAGCGGCTAAGCAAGATATGGTGGCTAACATACGCAAATAAGAGCGAGAAGAGAAGCAAAAGGAACGGTCGTGAGGCTAGAAATGATCAAGAGGTGATCCTGAACACCTACTTACGTCAAACATAACCCAAAGACCGTGTTCACTTCCCGGACTCCGCCGAAAAGAGACCATCACGGCTACACATGCGGATAATGTGTTTTAATTCGGATCAGGTGTCAAGTTATCTACAACCGGACATTAACAAATTCCCATCTGCCACATAACCACGGGCACGGCTCTCGAAAGTTTATACCCTGCAGGGGTGTCCCAACTTAGCCCATGATAAGCTCTCGCGATCAACGAAGGATATACCTTCTCCCAGGAAGACCCGATCAGTCTCGGAATCCCGGTTTACAAGACATTTCGACAATGGTAAAACAAGACCAGCAAGACCGCCCGATGCGCCGACATCCCGATAGGAGCTGCACATATCTCATTCTCAGGGCAACACCGGATAAGCTAAGCGTACAGGTACCGACGTAACCCAAGTTGCCAAGGGATGGTCCCACACAGTGCTCTAGTTTGGACCAACACTTAGACAAGCATTGGCCTGGGGGGGGGGCTATAATAAAGATGACCCTTTGGTTAATTACTCCCAAGGGAAAGTAGGTGGTGGTGAGGCAAATGGTAAAACCAAAGTTGGGCCTTGCTGGAGGAGTTTTATTCAAAGCGAACTGTCAGGGGGGTCCCATAAATCACCCGACCGCGTAAGGAACGCAAAATCCGGGAACATAATACCGGTATGACGGAAACTAGGGTGGCAAGAGTGGAACAAAACACCAGGCATAAGGCCGAGCCTTCCACCCTTTACCAAATATATAGATGCATTAATAATATAAGAGATATTGTGATATCCCAACATAATCCTGTCCACCATGGAGCAATCTTCAACTTCACCTGCAACTAACAACGCTGTAAGAGGGGCTGAGAAAAGCGGTAACATAGCCAAAACAACGGTTTGCTAGGAAGGGTGTCAAAGGATAGAGGTTCATGGCAATTTGGGAGGCCTGAAGAACAAATGATAGGAAGCGCAGCAAAGCGATAGAACGAAGCAACTAGCATAGCAATGATAGTAGTGAGATCCAGGGTAGCGGTCATCTTGCCTGAAATCCCGCAAGGAAGAAGAACGATTCCATGAAGAAGATGAAGCCACGAAGACGAACCAAGCGTAGACGAACGAATCCTCACGATCGCAACGAAACGGGAACTATCGAGAAGAAGCACACAACATAGTAAACACACCACACATAGACAAGACATGATGCACAACAAGCATGATGCATGAGAAAGCTAGATGAGGCTACTCATGGCAAGAGATGATGCAAACAAGAACAACACATCAAGACAAGTTTAAATGAGGCCGGAAACAACATATAACAATTTCGGTAAGTCCTCATATGCATATTTCGAAATTGGTCCAGATCTGAATAAACCTTATGTTCAAGTTGTTAAACAGCAAGTTAAGATGCACCAAGATGATCTACACGAGATTCTAGTCAAGTTACATATAAAGTTCATTAAATTCGGAGCTACGACCTAGAAGATATGAGCAAAACAAGTTAAACATGGCATTGATGCAAAATGCATACAAACATCAAGCAAACACCTCAAAACAAGGATGCAACATGATAATATGAAGCTACATGCAAAACCAAACAAGTTTCATATAGAGCACACTCAAAACGGAGCAACGGTTCAACACATACACTCTATACAAGACATAACAACAATGTCCAAAACAGCAACTAGGCATCTTGCAAGCATCAAAACAATATGCTACAGCACCCCAACATAATAACAAAAGGCATGGGAATGAAGTATAGGTAAAGCATAACAAAACATGAACACTGAGCTATCTCCAGAAACAACTAGAACATGCTCAAAAAGACATGGAAAGATTGCAAATAATAACAGTTTCAGGCTTAGCAGAAAATAACATCAGGTTGCAATGTTTAGAGCTATCAAACAACATGTTACAGGAACTTATCATGGCAAACAAAGGCATGGCATGATACTACTAAATGCATAGAACAAAAGTCCCTTACTAACCATGAGCCAAAAGGGCACAGAAAATATGATGGCACTCATGTAAACATGGCAAAAGATATGACAGATTCATACATGGCAGGAACAACAATAAGGAGACGTGTTGGTGAGCTTGAACCACTCACCACAGAGCAATACATGGCATGGCAAGGCAAATAACAGTAAGAAGACATGTTTATGAAGCTAAGCATGGCAAGAGCAAGTTCATAGGGTGCATTGATCACTAGCAACAATGATGGCAACATTGAACATAATGTTAACAGGCTGACAGCAACATTATTTAGCAAGTTTGGAGCAAGATTACAACAAGCTACAGCTGGCTACAAATGCAACCAGGGGCATGAATGGATAGAGAAAGACATGTATAACAAAACATCATTAGTGAACATCTCCAGATTATGCATAGAATGACTTGTAGCAGCAGGTTTACATAGCAACAAAATATAACAGAATCTGTCGGGAAAACAGCAACAGCAAGTACCCTACTTAACAAGCTCGATGCACTCAGTACAAGATCCACAAAAATACATGGATGGCACCACTGTGAAGATGGCATGACATAGATCAAAACACATGTAGACATCAACCTCATAGGATGCACACATCAAACATGGCAAAAATGACAAATGAGCATGTTATAACAGTTTCAGCAGATTAACATCACATAGCACTCTTGCGACGATGATTCAGGCATCAAGATGAACTCCAATGAACATGATGCAATGGAATGAAATGAAGTACTCATCGAGGCGAACAATTTGACATATTACACGCACGAAACGGAGCAGTATACAGCAGGATATGACAGGTCAAAGTATGCACCAGAATGTTGAAAATCAGGGACTTGGACGATTTCTGAAAAAAAAACAGACGAGCGCTATATGACAATTTGACGCCCGGAGCGGCGGTTAAGCATTGCTCACCATGGGCTTTGGCTCGGTTGGGGAAGGGGGCTGCAGCAGGCCGGGGAAGCTGGGCTGGGCCGCGGCTGGGCCGGAACGGGGCCGTGGCCCACACGGTCGACGGGCGGATCGGGAGCCGAGCGGTTCCTGCTCGCTCTTGAGCAGGGTCAGCGGCGGTGGCTGTTGCCGGCTCCGGCGAGGAGCGGCCCGGCGACCGGAGGGCCGCGACGAGCGGAGATGGACGGATCCGGCGCTCTGCCGGATCCGCCGGAGGCGGGCCGACGGCGAAGCTAAGCGGTGGCGCGCGGCGGAGAGGCGTGGCGCTCGGCGCGACAAAACGGCGGCGACTCGGCGTGGCGGAGGCCTGCAGGCGAGCTCTGGAGGCGGCGCGCGCGCGGGCTTCCGGCGGCGAAACGCCGGCGGCGCGGGGAAGACGGACGGCGACACGCGGGCTCGGCCGCTCGGCGCTGCGGTGGAGCACGGGAGCGAGGGCGGCGGGCTGGCGGCGGCTTGCGTGCGGGCTCGTCCGGGCCAGATCTGGCCCGGCGGGCTGTGATGGGCTCTGGCGGGCCTGCGAGGAGGAGGAGGCAGCGCAACGAAGCTGTCCGTTAGCCCGGGCGGCGGCGCAGCGACGGCTGGCCATTCCGGGCGCGCCAAGTGGCGGGCGCGGGCCGAATCTGGAGGGGAAGATGGCGGCGCGGTGGAGGGAGGTTGGCGGCGCACGGATTTTGAGGAGGGGGTTTGGCTGCTGCTAAAAATGGAAGGGAGGCTTCCTTTTATAGATAGGGCTAGGGTTTGAGGGGTTAGGAGGGGGTTTCGGAACCTCCGATCGCGATCCGACAGATCCGATCGCGAGGGGGGTTAGGCAGGTCTAGGTGGGCTACAGGTGAGTTGTGTAGATGGTTGTGGGTTGAGAAGAGAGGGAGGACGGCAGCCCGACAACAGTTTCCGGAGAACGAAAACGTCCGACGTTAGACCGACAATATTGCGGCTATATGAATAACGGTTGGGCTAACAAACGAGCTCCGAATGCGACGAAACTTGACAGGCGCTCTTTCTACACTATAATAAGACCGCACGCCACGTTTCAACCCATTCCGAGAACATTTTTATGCCACTTATAAAATAATATTTCGAAGGTGCCGCGGGCGCGTGCGAGTGTGGTTGGACTCAGAACGGACAACGGATAGAACCGGGGAACCCGAACGGATGCAAGTTTGAAAAACATGCAGATGAAATGTAGATGATGGCATGGCAAAATGCAACATGCAAGCAAATGACATGGCAACGGCGGCGAATAACTGGCGAACACCTGGCGCATCGAATCCGGGGCGTTACAGGCTTGCTGGACGGTGATAGGTTGGATGAGATTTACCATGTAATCAAGTTAGTTTTGTTAGGGTTTGATCCCTAGTATCCACTATGTTCTGAGATTGATGTTGCTATGACTTTGCTATGCTTAATGCTTGTCACTAGGGCCCGAGTGTGATTTCAGATCTAAACCTATTATGTTTTCATGAATATATGTGTGTTCTTGATCCTATCTTGCAAGTCTATAGTCACCTATTATGTGTTATGATCCGACAACACCGAAGTGACAATAATCGGGATACTTCTCGGTGAAGACCATAGTTTGAGGAGTTCATGTATTCACTATGTGCTAATGCTTTGTTCCGGTTCTCTATTAAAAGGAGGCCTTAATATCCCTTAGTTTCCGCTAGGACCCCGCTGCCACGGGAGGGTAGGACAAAAGATGTCATGCAAGTTCTTTTAAATAAGCACGTATGACTATTTACGGAATACATGCCTACATTTACATTGATGAACTCGAGCTAGTTCTATGTCACCCTATGTTATAGCTATTACATGAGGAATCGCATCCAGCATAATTATCCATCACTGATCCATTGCCTATGAGCTTTTCACATATTGTTCTTCGCTTATTTACTTTTCCATTGCTACTGTTACAACTACTACAAAAACCCCAAAACAATTATATTTACTTTTGCTACCATTACTTTTATTATCATACCACTTTTGCTACTAAATACTTTGCTGCAGATACTAAGTTATCCAGGTGTGGTTGAATTGACAACTCAACTGTTAATACTCAAGAATATTCTTTGGCTCCCCTTGTGTCGAATCAATAAATTTGGGTTGAATACTTTACACTCGAAAGCTATTGCGATCGCCTACACTTGTGGGTTATCAGTGTTCTCAGCGTTTAGATCCTCCTTGGCTTGAGCTATCTCATCACGTAACTTTGCAACATCTACGTTATGCTGCACTGGATTCGTCGGGGTCACCTCCACCGTCAGCAACGTTGCTAGATCCTCTAACAATTCAGATAAAACTTGAGCCGGCAGTCGCACAGGGCCTCCTGCCCCAGCTGCCATAGCAGTCGCTGAACCGAAGATCATTGCTGCCGTAGTTGAAGAATTCTGCCCCGGTTGCATACCGGCCATGAAGATTGCAACCCGTTTCGGCGGCTCATAGGGGCCCAGAATACTGTTGCCCTCGAAACAGCCCCCAAGCCTACCATTATGCACTTCATACATGGAGTTGTTCTCGCCGGTTGAGGAATCATCTCCTGAAAAGATGGCCGTCTCTCCACTGGACACAGATCCTCCTTCCAGATCCACTCCTTGAGTAAAGCCAACAAAGACACGCTTCGGGGCGGTTTGAACCTTGGCGGGTCGCGCGCGCTGAGCCATCTCGACGATGTCGGCAAAGGTGTCCCGCTCAGCTTCTGATTCACCAGTCTTGCCGATGAAGACATGAATCCCGCCAAAGGGGACCCGATACCCGTACTTGATTGAGCCGGCCTCGGGGCCCCAGCCCGCGTCCTCGATGTAGAGCTTGCCGCGACGACTCTTAGTCATTCGGCCCAAAGTGTATCCCTTGAGCCCTGCGGGAGTTGCCCTTCAAGAACTCGAAACCACCATGCCCTGGCCGCATGGTGGGCGCCAACTATCGTTTTCTTAACACGACAGATGCCCTAACAAGAGGACTTAGGTGTGGAGCCATCGCCGCTAGATTAGCTTGAAGGGGTTAAACGAGACAAATGACACAGAGAGTTTTGCCCCGGGTTCGGCCCCTCTCAATGAGGTAAAAGCCTACTCCTACTTTAGGTTGTATTGCTTGGGTGCGATTAGTAGGGAGCGAATACGCTTGACCTAGTTCTCGACTTGTTTTTTCTTGGCTTAACCCGCCACTGGTTCACCCCTTTATATATACAGGTTGATGCCCGACGGCTTACAGAGTCCCGACCGGCTCATACATAATGTGTCCGGCTCGGTGACCAAACTAAACTTTCCTTAACATACAAGTTAAACATATGGTGGTTTATACCCATGGGCCTCAAGTCGCCTCCGGGTCTTGGGCCTTCAGTAAGCTTGCTTCATGAACCACCATCTTCAACATCTTCTTAGGCCTTCTCATTATGAACCACGAGTGGTATGACCCGGCCCCTCCTGGGCGGGTCATACCCAATAGTTATATCCCCAACAAGATGCGTTACAAAATATCTTGGTGCACCATCTGGTCTAGCTCACACAGGAAGCTTCGTCATCTAGAGTCCACTGCCCGTGCTTGAACCACCCTTGCACGACAGTTTCTCGCGGCACCAAATGAAATTTTTCTGCCATCGCGGAAATATCTATCTTCCCACCCCCACCAAAAGCCACATTTCCACGGTTCCTCCTTGCTTTCCAAGTTCAAACCTTCACTACTCCTTATTGGCAGCGGCGCTGAGACGTCTCCATCGTATCTACTTTTCCAAACACATTTGCCCTTGTTTTGGACTCTAACTTGCATGATTTGAATGAAACTAACCCGGAGTGACGCTGTTTTTAGCAGAATTGCCATGGTGTTATTTTTGTGCAGAAATAAAAGTTCTCGGAATGACCTAAAACTCCACGGAGAATATTTTTGGAATTAATGAAATATATTGGCGAAATAATCAAGGCCAGGGGGCCCACACCCTGTCCATGAGGGTGGGGGGCGCCTACCCCCCTAGGCGCGCCCCCTGCCTCATGGGCCCCCTGGTGCTCTACCGACCTCAACTCCAACTCCATATATTCACGTTCGGAGAGAAAAAAAATCAGAGAGAAGGATTCATCGTGTTTTACGATACGGAGCCACCGCCAAGCCCTAATCTCTCTCAGGAGGGCTGATCTGGAGTCCGTTTGGGGCTCCGAAGAGGGGAATCCATCGCCGCCATCATCATCAACCATCCTCCATCACCAATTTCATGATGCTCACCGCCGTGCGTGAGTAATTCCATCGTAGGCTTGCTGGACGGTGATGGGTTGGATGAAATTTACCATGTAATCGAGTTAGTTTTGTTAGGGTTTGATCCCTAGTATCCATTGTTCTGAGATTGATGTTGCTATGACTTTGCTATGCTTAATGCTTGTCACTAGGGCCCGAGTGCCATGATTTCATATCTGAACCTATTATGTTTTCATGAATATATGTGAGTTCTTGATCCTATCTTGCAAGTCTATAGTCACCTACTATGTATTATGATTCGACAACCCCGAAGTGACAATAATCAGGACCACTCTCGGTGATGACCTGAGTTTGAGGAGTTCATCTATTCACTAAGTGTTAATGCTTTGGTCTGGGACTCTATTAAAAGGAGGCCTTAATATCCCTTAGTTTTTAATAGGACCCTGCTGCCACGGGAGGGTAGGACAAAAGATGTCATGCAAGTTCTTTTCCATAAGCACGTATGACTATATTCGGAATATATGCCTACATTACATTGATGAACTGGAGCTAGTTCTGTGTTACCCTATGTTATAACTATTGCATGAGGAATCGCATCCAATATAATTATCCATCACTTATCCAATGCCTACGAGCTTTTCACATATTGATCTTTGCTTAGTTACTTTACCGTTGCCACGGTTACAATCACTGCAAACTGCTACTGTTACTTTTGCTACCGTTACCGTTACTTCCATACTACTTTGCTACTAAAGACTTTCCTGTAGATATTAAGTTATCCAGGTGTGGTTGAATTGACAACTCAACTGCTAATACTTGAGAATATTCTTTGGCTCCCCTTGTGTCGAATCAATAAATTTGGGTTGAATACTCTACCCTTGAAAACTGTTGTGATCCCCTATACTTGTGGGTTATCAGCCGCCTCCTAGCCGACGACCCTTCTTCCTGCAACACCGCCTCCTTGCTGGCGACCCTTCTTCTTACTGCACGGCCTCGTCGATATGGTCAGGTATTCCACACCCCACCCACACCATCCTCCTCCTTCCCCGTCCCACATGCCCCGACCGATGGCGCGACACCTTCCGCCCAAATCATTGACCCCGTCCTCCAACTAAGTGCTGCCCACAGCCATTTTGCATGCAGCATAATGTGGAGCTCAGTAGCATCTGGTAGTAGAGAAGCAAATCGCAGCCACATGCACAGACGAGGTCGCTATGGCTGCCATGTGTGCCGACTGCTAGATGTTGGAGGAGCACCTCGTCTTCTAGGCCACCGTCGACACAGCCATGCGGTTGTCTACTTTATAATACAGTTCATGCTGTTTTCTCGAGGCCGCCGCCAGTGCCCTCTAGTGATTTGTCCTCTGTAATGTTAGTATGCAATCTGATATTCTGAAATGTAATGTTCAGTTAACAGTTTGGTCCAACAATTGCTACATTTTGTAGTGTTGTTCTAAGCATTCTTGGTTTGTTAACTGTCTTATCCTCTAGTATATGTTCTATTCTGCAATGTGGTGCTCAGTTAACTGTTGTGGTTCATTTGATTTGCTGTCCAGTTAACTGTTTGGTTCAATTCTGCATTTTGATTTTCATTTGTTGTGGGTACAATTTTGTATTGTTATGCATGTGAGAAATAAATCAAATTTGGCTGTACTCAATACATATTCTTCTGATAGTATGGCAATTCTTAGTTAACCTGATCAAGATCTTCCTTATATGTGGTGCAGGGAAACAATGGGAGGCACCGCGGTTTACCATCGAGGTTTGCTCATGCATGGTCCTTTCACTAATAGCACATTATTATGTAGTTGCATGAATCATTATAATATTTAGGTTCTTATAATTTGGTCTTGCACATGTAGGTCCTGCTATCAGAGGCTTAGACCAACTGTTCGACCAATTTTGCATATGGGGAAATGAGATGTCCACGAATATCAGTCAAGTCAAGAAACTCAGAAAGATAGTTAGGATAAAGAAACTTGTGACGAATAACAACAAGATCTTTGTTTGCACAATGAAGAAGACGTCAGTGAACTATAGGATGGTACTAACTCTTTTACCTTGTTTTTACCCCTTGTGCCATTTCAAAATTTATAACAACGATTTATGCATATCTTCTTTTTTAGTACTTTTCAAAGCAGTTCATCGATGATTACCTCTCAAACCACCTGCATGGTCAAGAGGCGAGGAAGGTATTCATTCAACACCCACGGTACAATATTGAAGTCTTCCTGAAGAGGACGAAGGTTGGGCGGGCAATTATCCATAGCCACTGGCTTAAAGTTGCAAGGACGTTCAACATCACTGAAGGCTCAATATTCGCCTTCTGCTTCTACAGTTTCCCAGATGAGATTCATCTGTCTATTTACCATGTATGATGCTACTTTCCAAAGGTTTCGATGTTGCATCTGAAACTTGGTGTTGTTGTGTAATGGCGTAGATAGCTATATCTCTCTTTGGTGTAACTGAGTGCTGAAGCTATCTGATGTAATTCAATTATGAAATCCTGGTTGCCGTTATACGGATATGAAATATCTGGTGTGTTTTATAAGAAATGTCAATTTTATTACTACACGGATTATCAATAATAGGCCAATTACCTTGCTTATTGGGGTTTTCTATTGCAGACGGTTACTCTGACAATGCCGTGGGCGATGAACTCAAACAACCCACACGGTTTCTAGAAAGTATGCATGTTGGATCAACTAACAATCACACATGACTTACTTCAGAGAAGTGTTTGCGTTAGGCCACCTTGAACAAACATTTCCACCAAAAAACTGTGTGTGATATACAACAAACGGAAACATTTTTCTGGGATTCACTGTGTGGAATGTACATATGAACAGAAACGATTGGGCTTTGATGCCTTTCCCGATCGCACACAAGCTCATTTTGCCCCGCTTATATGGACGGAGGGCCTACCCCCGACGGTTTCTGGGTCATGTGGGAAGGACCCCCCCCCCCTATCGCACACACTCACTAGGCGACAGTTTAAAATTCCGTCGCAGAAATGGGGTAAAAACCATTTGTATAACACATCTCTGTACCAGTGGTGTTTGGGTAAGTTTGTACACCCCTACAGGGAAGTTAACCTATTCGAATAGCCGTGTCCACGGTAACGGACGCTCGGAGTTGTATCCCGACCGATACAACTAGAACTGGATGTTGAGGCATGAGAAATGGATGTGATGCCTCCGGGATTGCTTTCTCGCAGGGAGTCGAGAAAGGATATCTGGGCGCTAATGCTACATCATACTTGTTAACTGTAATATCTTATTGTTTACTCTTATAAATGTTGCAAGATGCTTGAAGATGCTAGTCTTTGATAGGCTAGGCTTCCCTCTAGTGTGGCATTTCTGCAGTTCAATCCAAAGATATAGCCCCATTCCTTTGATACAGATGCATACTTAGCATAGTTCTGATGTAAGTCTTGCGAGTACTTTGGATGAGTACTCACGGTTGCTTTGCTTCCCCGTTTTCCCTTATACCCGATCGCTGCGATCAAATGACAGATCCCAGGAGCCAGATGCCACCACCGACGACTAGTACTACCCCGAGGGCGCCTAGTACTACGTGGGGACCCCCGACGACTAGGAGTAGTTAGGAGGCTCCCAGGCAGGAGGCCTTGCCTTTTTGATCATCGTAGATGTTTGTGCTAGCCTTCTTAAGGGAAACTTGTTTAACTTATGTCTGTACCCAAATATTGTTGCTTCCGCTAACTCATTTGTATTGAGCTTATGTATTCGAGCCCTCGAGGCCCCTAGCTTGTAATATAAAGTTTGTATGAATTAAATTTGTGTCTAGAGTTGTGTTGTGATATCTTCCCGTGAGTCCCTGATCTTGATCGTACACATTTGCATGTATGATTAGTGTACGATTGAACCGAGGGTGTCACAAGTTTGTATCAGAGCCAACTGCCTATAGGAAACCCCCCTTCCAACTCCTTGGCCGAAGTTGAGTCTAGTCTTTGGAAAACTTTTACTAACATGATTGTGTGACTTACGAGCCCACATCACAAATGCGTGGTATTAGGATCTTTTATTCCTCGTCTATAATCTGGGACTCTGATCTCTCTTCTATCTGGGTTAAAGATTTTACTGATTCTAACTCTACGTTCTCGTAACTACTTCCTCCCGGAGAGCCGTTCATTCCAGATGGTCTCCTGCTTCACCAAAAGATTCTGAAGATACTCTTTGATTTTTTCCCGAGACCCTCGTGCCCACGTCCTTTGCAATTCCCTAACACCGATACATCCATATGGATAACAACATACACTTGTCGTTTGTACATCATTCTTAGTTGCTCTTGTTATTATAAGATCCGACTTTTAGGGATCCTTTGTGCCACTGCCTTGTAGTTCCTTGCCGCATGAATACCCCTACGAATAATTTTTCACACTTATCGAGGAATTTTTCATTACTAGTTGTTCATATGATTCACGAGATACACTGAAATACATTACCAGTTGCACCGACCCGCACGCTACCACTGAGTCGCCCTTCAGGCCGTAGTGTCGCGGCCCGCGGTCCACTGCCAGCATGAGACCATCATTGCGGTTGCACCAACCCATGAGCTACCGCTGCATCGCCCCTTTGTGCCGTAGTGTCATGACATGTGGTCCATGCTGTCGTTCCAAGCCATCCCCGCGGGTACGCCGACCCTCGCGTTGCCGCTGCATCACCCCTTCGGGCCATTGCGAGCATGGCACGTTGTCCCTGTCACGCCATGAGGTCTTCCATGCCGTCGCCTCGACCCATGCGCTGCTACTGCGGTGCCCCTTCAGGCCGTAGCACCATGGCACACGGTCCACTTCGCTGTCCACGTGCGTCGACTTTTGTGTGGTATGCGTCGCGCCGCCTTCCTAGGCACGGGAACACCAACGTCCCCACCGGTCTTCGTCACACTATTAGGTTCTTCCTTGCCTACTTCAAGCACCGCTGCTGCGCTCCTAACCGAGCCGCCACCTCCTCAGGCTGCTGCTCCTCTCCCCCAACACCACTGCACCCATCATTAACATGACGCCTCCTTGCGCCCGCAGTTCCGCGACGACTACCACGACACCTGCAACCTGACTCGACATGGACCACAACGTCCCTTGCACGGCTACCTCGACCATGGCTACACCAGCCTACGCTCTCCACTACATTGACATCGGCCCAAAGGGCTACCGCCTTACTTGAGCAGCCTCATCGTTTTCCGTTCCAGCCACGACTTCAACGATGCATCGACCATTACGACTATGGGAGGGGGGATGTCCGTCGGCTTACCTTTGGATTCTTCTCCAGTCTCACCGTCTAGGTCCCTACCGTTGTGACTACGGGGGGATGCTGAGTATCGTGATTATTAGGAAGTATAGGATAGACTAGGATTTATTTCTACCTTGTCTTGTACTCCAAGGTGATCATGTACTCCTATATATATGCCCATGAGGCTCAAGTAATAAATCATTCAATATACCAATCTGCTACTTCTTGAGCTTGCATTGATTTTTCCCTTGAAAAGGAAAGGGTGATGCAGCAAAGTAATGATAAGTATTTCCCTTAGTTAAGAACCAAGGTATCAATCTAGTAGGAGGCACGAGCAAGTCTCCAATAAATGCACCTGCACAAACTAACAAATGATAACCCACAAGTATAGGGGATCAGTTGTAGCCTGTTTCGATAAGTAAGAGTGTCGAACCCAGCGATGAGCTAAAGGTAGAACAAATATTCCCTCAAGTTCTATCGACCACTGATACAACTCTATGCACACTTAACGTTCACTTTACCTAGAACAAGTATGAAACTAGAAGTACTTTGTAGGTGTTGTAGGATAGGTTTGCACTATAAAAAAGAGCACGTAAATAAAAACTAGGGGCTGTTTAGATAAAGAAACAATTATGATTAACGAGTGTGGAAAAGTGGTAGTAGGAGTTGTGGAATTGTCCCTAAGCAATTTATTATCTTACTAGACCGATAGCAATTTTATGTGTGAGAGTCCACTGCTAGCATGTCATCCCTTACTTGAAATTCTATGCACTTATGATTGGAACTATTAGCAAGCATCCTCAACTACAAATGTTCATTAAGGTAAAACCCAACCATACCAATAAGATATATTGGCCCCCCTTTAATCCCGTATGCATCAATTTCTATGCTAGGCTGAAGCTGCTATCACCCTAGCCCTCCAATACATAGTCCTATCAACATACAACTAACCCTATGGTGTGATCCGCATGCGCGCTCATATGATGGGCACCAAAGGACGACAACATAAGCACAAGCAAATTAAACCAATCATAGGAATTCACCAATCACCGATAGGACAACAAAAATCTAGTCAGACATCATAGGATGGCAACACAGCATTGGATAATAATATGAAGCATAAAGCACCATGTTCAAGTAGAGGGTACAACGGGTCGCGGGAGAGTGAACTGCTGAATATAGATTGGGGAAGGTGATGAACATGTTGGGGAAGATGACAGAGGTGTTGGTGTAGATTGCCGTCATAGAAACCAGAAACAAGATTCAAGAATAATGTTCCTATGAGCCACTAGGGTGTGGTGGTAAAGCGCTCACAGTAAAGCAAATATCAATATCTTACAAGTTCTTACCAAGCAGCAGGTGGTGAAAGGCAACCAGCGGTGTCAAATAATTCCGAAGATTGAGTAAACCGATTGCCAGGGAAACGTATGTATACATGATGCAGAAATATGTGGATCTTGGAAGGCTTAAATATATGGTAGCAAAAGATTAGCAATAATCAATTCAGAGATGCAATGTTGAATAAACGCTCAACGACGTTACTGTGCTGGTCCTAGGCTAGACCGGACTAGAGACGCGAGCCTAGAACACTAATGAGGTCATTCCGTAGCACAACTAGCATCAATAAAGGATATGAAGTAGCTCTGGAAAGCAAGATACAAGTGAAGATCACAATAGCAGTAAAGATAATGATGTGAAACAACAGCCAAGCAGGATATATCAACAACTTTCTCTCCAACTTTACTCTGAAAAAAATTGTGCCAATTTTTTTGATAATTTTTTCAAGAATTCTGACTCAAGCTTTCAAAACTAAAAGGAATCACTCAATTCTGAGTCAATATGAGGACTCAAAAAATTCTAAAACTGGAATAAGCTGTGTTCGTGAACTTCAGAGGGCAAAAAGACCTATGTAGAAGCTGATTTTGAGATGCAAAATATTAAAGTTGCTTCTGCAACTATTTTGATGCGGCTCGTCGCTAGCTTTCATTTGAGTACTCGCGGAGCCAAAATGGACTTCGTACGAGGAAGTTATGCCTGCTTTACTGAACAGTGCACAAAACAGATTCCAATCTGAATTCAACTACGAGATTGAGTCTAGATAGATTCAAATTTTGTTTTTTTTTCTTCTCTCTCTTTTTTTCAACTTTTTTTTTCTGTCTTTTTTTCTCTCTTTCCAAGACAACTAGATAAGATGCAGATTGGATCAAGCAAAGATGTGAACGACCTCAACTACGATTATGACAACGAACGATGGGTAGCACGTGGTGGAAATTGATGGATGGGGTAGTGGATAGTGGAAGGGATAATGATGCAGCGGCTGTGTGACTAATGTGAACAGAACTCGAAACTCTAGACGAACTAACACTAAGACCAGCAACTCGACACGATGATGCAATCAATAATTCAATTATGCAAGCAATGAAAAGAAAATTGCAAAGGCTCAGACTGGCTTGGACAAAGGATGAAGAGATCTAACTTTTTTGTGGCTTTTTCTTGGACAATGGGTAATAAAAAAATTCTAATCTAGGGAAAACTAGAAATTCTCACCGAGCAAGCTGAAAACTAATACCACTTGATAGAGGAGGAAGTGTCCCGATCATTCGATGAGATGATAACTATCGATTTGGTGAAGATGACTTTGACGATCCGACTGCAAACGTGCACGACGTTGCACCTTAGCAATCGCTAAACCAACTCCGAGTGGTTATTGACCATGCCGGAGCACAATCAACCTGACCACGAAGGTCTATTCCTGCAAGCAATCAAAGAACAAGCAAGAATATGATAAAAGCAATCTGAATATTGCGAGTATATATGAAGTATTGAAAAAGTTGGGGATCCGTAAGCAGTCTTGGTCTAGTCATTGGACACAAACGAAGTACACGAAGTTGCAATGGGTAACTTTTAACTAAACAAATCCCAAGGAAAAAGCTACTAGATGGATCTACTTGTATAGGAGCAAGGGGTGCCAGCCAAAGAGGTAGGAGGATGTCCCTAGGTAGCCTAAAACTAACCCTAGGTCGTACAAGGCCAATGGGCCCAAGTGGAGGTGACGTAACACCTTTAGACTTGTAGTTTGAATCGGATTCTGCTGCAACATCATATTGTTTCGTCCATAACTTAACGTTCGGAACGAATTTGAAGGTGAATTCAATTGGGTTGGAAAGTGCATGAAATCTATTTTCCAACAAAAATAGAATCACCCAATTCGGAGTACGGATGAAAAAGTTATTGACGTTTTGCGTCAGGTATGTTTGTGCAGTCCGAATCTGAGTCCAGAACATGAGAGACTTGGACTCTATCTTCTCTTGGGCCAAAAGTGACGGGAGAGAACTTTTTGAACAACAAGTAAACATCTCTTTCTCCCTTATCTTCATATCTGGATTGTACAAATGTCCCATACACATGCAATTAGACATGGCACAAAAGTTTGTGAAGTATTTTTGTCCCGGATGACATAAATAAATTATTGCATAGTTTGCATTAGAAATCACCTCATAAATATACATATATGAAATATGTTTGGTCATATCCAAGGTAGTCATGTCCTCATCATGAACCATTGGATGTTGTAAGGATGTGGATGTGGTCTTGTGGTGAGGGATAGCTTCTCCACCATCTCCATGCTAGCCAAGTTGTTGCAGCTCCCTCCATCTATAATGACGCGAACAGAACGTTCCTTCACAACTCCCTTGTATGGAACAAATTATGCCTCTTATTTTGCTCAGCTTGTGTGACCTGCACACTCAAAACACGTTGAGCAACTAAACATCCATACTTGTCATCATCTTCAGGAGCCATGTAGTGCGTCTCATGTTCAGTATCGTCTCCTGATGAGGACATCAATACCATTGTTACACCCACAGCCCCTGCTGCTATACATACTGGACCAATTACTAGAGCTCGTGCACGCCAACTAAATTACCAGGTACTTTCGTTTCTTGGTAATGATTGTAATGTTCATGAGAATATGATGCTGCCTAAATTGGATACATTTGTTTTGCTTACAAATGAAGGGCCTAGCTTGGAGAAGGATGAACATTGGAGCAAGAACACACATGGAGTTGATGGCATGCTAAGGGGATCAAGAACGGAGTTACAAGTGATGATTTCAGGACTTTGAAGCCACCATAAGGAGTGCATGAAGCCTTGGACGAAATATACAAGATGCCACTTCATAATATTCGTCCATAGGCTATTCTAGGTGCTGCGTCACCTTATTATTGGGCCAGGCCCATGTAATTTCGAAATACATTAGTATAGGCTATTTTTAGAGTCCGTATGTGTGGGGAAACAAGAGATAGGGTTAGTTTCGGACCCCTCCACCAAGGGCCACGAAATTCACCCCCTCTTCCTCCATATATACAGCCCTTAGGGCACCGTTTAGACTTGGGTTTTGTTTAGATTAAAAGTTCGCCATAGCTGCAACTTCACGTACTTCGTTTGTGTTCCACGACCGCACAAAGCGCCACGTAACCCCACCTTGATCAATAAAGCTTTCATCTTATATTCGCAATATCCAGATTGCAATCTCAGTTTCTTGCTTGTTCTTCGTTTGCTCGCAGGAAATAGACCCTCGTGGTCAGGTTGATCGTGCTCCGGCGTGGTCAATAACCTCTCGGAGTTGGTTTAGCGATTGCTAAATGCGCGACGCCCTCGACGCGTAGTCGGATCGTCAAAGTCGACCTCCACCAAAGCGAAATCCACCATCTCATCGAAAGACGGGACACCTTTGCCTCTATCAAGTGGTATCAGATTTCCAGGTTGCTCGGTGAGATTTTACAGTTTTTCGTAGTTTAGATCGAGTCTGTTCTTCATACCTACAGTCCACGAAAAAGCCAAAAAAAATTAGGGTTAGTTCATCCCGTTCGAACCAATCTGAGCCTTTGCATAATCTTTTCTGTATTTGCTTTGTTGAATTTGCGGTTGCATCGTCGTGTCAAGTTGCTGGTCTTAGCGTCTAGTCTTTTAGAGTTTCGAGTTCGCTCACGAGTTGTCACGTCGCCGCCCATATACCACCACCACATATTCACCGCCAATCCGAATCCATATACGCCACCACATATCCGCCGCCATCACGCCCATCCGAGTCCACCGCAACATATATCCGCCACCATCCGAAGTTCCACCAGATTCATCCCCGCCACGGTCCGAAGTTCCACCAGATTCATCTCCGCCACCAACCGAAGTTCCACCAGATTCATCTCCGCCACCAGTCCTAGTCCGAGTCCAGTAATTGTTGCATTGTTCTCGATTTCCAGATCACGCGATACTCCGAGTCGTGACAGCAGAGGACTCCCCAACTTCCAAGCCATCCGCAGAAGAAAAATAGTTCCAGTTTCAAAAAAAAAAAAAAAAGAGGAAAAAAAGTGCAAAAAAAAAGAAAAAAAAGAAAAAAAATTCAGAGTGTGCTCCTCCCTTGTTTACGTGCAGCGCCGTGATTTTGTTAGTGTTCTAGGCTCGCGTCTCTAGCACGGTCTAGCCTAGGACCAAAGACAAGATCGTCGTTGAGCGCTTATTCAACTTTGCATCTCTCGAATTGATTATTCTTGACATTTTTGCTACCATATCATAAGCCTTCCCAGCTCTACATACATCTACGTCGTGCGTTTGATTCTCCATGGTAATCGCTATATCCAAGCTTTGAGAGTTTTGACTACAACGGTTGCCGATCACCACCGCTTCTGGGTAAGAACCGTAAGAATTTGAGATTTGCTTGACGGGTTTGTGATACACCACCACCACTTCTTAGTAGTCTGAGGATCATATTCTTGTGTGTTTCTATTTGCTGCTAACCATGGTAGGATCACAAGTCGATGAGACTGATTGGGAGAACTGACGAACAAACAGCTACATGATAAGTTTCAAAGAAATGATGATTGGACAGGTGCAAGACGTGGTAAACAGATTTGACGAGGCCATGGAGAAGATAGATGGCATTGAGAAGACGTTTGAAACAAAGCTTGATAGCAAGTTTGATGAATTGCTCGCGCGTTTTCCACAACCACAGCCGGCTGCACCTATCGCACCTCTGCAACGACAACAACTACGCCCCCTTCCGAATCAGTATGGACGAGCTCAGCGTGTTCCTATTGAGCCAGACAAAATTCGTGCCATTGCTATCGCTGTTGGTGCTTCTTTGGCTCCTCGCTATCGCTGCTGGTGGTACCGAGGAGGATGATGAGTATGTGGACGATTATGAGGATGAGGTTGATCAACATCGAACTACGTGCAACCACCAGCACCACAACCACCGTGTCGCCCACATGCAAATAATGGCAATATTAGGGCTCCCCTCAGTACGAGATCATGACCATCTCCCTAAACTGAAATTGAATATTCCACCATTTGAGGGTAGATATGTTCCTGATATATATCTTACTTGGGAGTTAGAAACTGAACAACGATTTACATGTTTACAATATCCCGAGGAGAGACGTGTTCCGCCGCTGTTTGTGCTTTCACTAGCTTTGCATGTGTTTGGTGGTCTGAACATTGTAGATTATATCCTGCTCCAGCTACTTGGGCTGCTTTGAAAACTGCTATGCGTGCTCGTTGGGTTCCACCATATTATCAACGTGAATTACTTCAAAAATTGCAGCGCTTAAGACAAGGAAAAATTTGTAGAAGAATATTATCGTGAATTGCAAACCGGCTTGATTAGATGTGGTATTGTTGAGGAGAATGAAGCTATGCTTGCACGCTTTTCGGGTGGATTAAATAGAGATTCAGACCATTCTAGACTATAAGGATTATAATAATATCACTCGCTTATTCCATCTTGCTTGTAAAGCTGAACGTGAAGTGCGGATCGATGTGCATTGGCGCCGCACTAACTTTTCTCGCAGGTCGACCTTCATCATGGACACCACGTGCATCATCTACTTCCACCGCACCATCACCTCCTTCAGTGCCACCTCCAACCGTGATACAAGAAAGCAGCACAACCACCACTATCCGCCAAGAGCACACCGCTGGCCTGCACAGAGCTCTTCTTCTTCCATGGCGTCAACAGGCACACAAGTGATATTATTTGTCGTCGTTGTAAGGGAAGAGGACATTTTATGAGAATGCAAATCTCAGCGTGTGATGATTGCTCACGAGGATGGTGGGTATGAGTCCGCTAGTGACTATGATGAGGAGACTTTGGCTCTTATTACACATGAGGAACACGGTGGAGATGATTCGATCATGAGACACAATACATGGCTGCTGAAGATGCTTGGCAGTATGAATGTTTAGTTGCTCAACGTGTTTTGAGTGTGCAGGTTACACAAGCTGAGCAAAATCAGAGGCATAATTTGTTCCATACAAAGGAGTTGTGAAGGAACGTTCTATTCAAGTCCATCATAGATGGAGGAGCTGCAACAACTTGGCTAGCATGGAGATGGTGGAGAAGCTATCTCTCACCACAAGACCACATCCACATCCTTACTACATCCAATGGTTCAATAACAGCGGCAAGGTTAAAGTAACACGTCTTGTTCGTGTGCATTTTAGTATCTCTACATATGCTGATTATGTTGATTGTGATGTGGTACCTATGCAAGCATGTTCCTTGTTACTTGGTAGACCATGGCAATTTGATAAAATTCTGTACACCATGGTAGAAACAATCAAGATACTCTTGTTCATAAGGATAAAAATATTACTTTGCTTCCTATGACTCCTGAGTCCATTTTGAAAGATGATATTAATAGAGCTAATAAAGCAAAACAGGAGAAAATAAGAGTGAAAATCAGATTGTGGCAAAAGAATTTGAGCAACACATGAAGCCTAATAATAAACCATCTATTTGTTTCTGAAATTAAATTGAAAAGTGCATGTTTACTTGCCACCAAATCTGATATTGATGAGCTAGATTTTAGCAAATCTATTTGCTATGCTTTTGTGTGCAAAGAGGCATTATTTTCATTCGAGGACGTGTTTTCCTCTTTGCCCCTCTGTCACTAACATTTTGCAGAGTTCGCGACGCCTTTCCACAAGACGTGCCACCGGATTACCACCTATTCGAGGGATTGAGCATCAAATTGACTTAATTCCGTGCATCATTACCCAACCGTGCACCATACCGTACCAATCCAGAGGAGACGAAGGAGATTATGCGTCAAGTCATGTGGAGCTGCTCGACAAAGGTTATATACGCGAATCCCTTAGTCCTTGTGCTGTTCCTATTATTCTAGTGCCAAAAAGGATGGTACGTCACGTATGTGTGTTGATTGTAGAGGCATCAATAATATTACTATTCGTTATCGCCACCCTATTCCTAGGCTAGATGATATGCTTGATGAATTGAGTGGCTCTACAATATTCTCCAAAGTTGATTTGCGTAGTGGATACCATCAAATTCGTATGAAATTGGGAGATGAATGGAAAACAGCATTTAAAACTAAGTTTGGATTATATGAGTGGTTAGTCATGCCTTTTGGGTTAACTAATGCACCTAGTACTTTCATGAGATTAATGAACGAAGTTTTACGTGCTTTCATTGGACGATTTGTGGTAGTCTATTTTGATGATATACTGATTTATAGCAAAACTTTGGAAGAACATTTGGAACATTTACGTGTTGTTTTAATGCTCTACGTGATGCACGCTTGTTTGGTAACCTTGGGAAGTGCACCTTTTGCACCGATCGAGTATCTTTTCTTGGCTATGTTGTTACTCCACAGGAATTGAAGTTGATAAAGCCAAGATTGAAGCTATTGAGAGTTGGCCGCAGCCCAAAACGGTCACACAAGTGAGGAGTTTCCTTGGCCTCGCTGGTTTCTATAGGCGCTTTGTGAGAGATTTCAGCACCATTGCTGCACCTCTCAACGAGCTTACAAAGAAGGATGTGCCTTTTGTTTGGGGTACCGCACAGAAGAGGCCTTCACGGTATTGAAAGCTAAGTTGACACATGCTCCTTTACTCCAACTTCCTGATTTTAATAAGACTTTTGAGCTTGAATGTGATGCTAGTGGAATTGGATTAGGAGGTGTGTTATTACAAGATGGCAAACCTGTTGCATACTTTTATGAAAAATTGAGTGGGCCTAGTCTGAATTACTCTACTTATGATAAAGAATTATATGCTCTTGTTCGGACTTTAGAAACATGGCAACATTATTTATGGCCCAAAGAATTTGTTATACATTCTGATCATGAATCTTTGAAACATATTAAAAGTCAAGCTAAACTGAATCGTAGACATGCTAAATGGGTTGAATTCATTGAGACTTTCCCTTATGTCATTAAACACAAGAAGGGTAAAGAAAATGTTATTGCTGATGCATTGTCTCGTCGCTATACTATGCTTTCACAACTTGACTTCAAAATATTTGGTTTGGAGACCATCAAAGATCAATATGTGCATGATGCTGATTTTAAAGATGTATTGCAGAATTGTAAAGAAGGAAGAACATGGAACAAGTTTGTCGTTAATGATGGATTTGTGTTCGTGCTAACAAGCTATGCATTCCAGCTAGCTCCGTTAGTCTTTTGTTGTTGCAGGAGGCGCATGGAGGAGGACTAATGGGACACTTTGGCGTGAAGAAGACGGAGGACGTACTTGCTACACATTTCTTTTGGCCAAAGATGAGGCGGGATGTTGAGCGTTTTATTGCTCGCTGCACTACATGTCAAAAAGCTAAGTCACGACTCAATCCTCATGGTTTATATATGCCTTTGCACATACCTAGTGTTCCTTGGGAGGATATATCTATGGACTTTGTTTTAGGTTTACCTAGAACAAAGAAGGGAGGATAGCATATTTGTTGTCGTGGATAGATTCTCGAAAATGGCACACTTTATACCATGTCATAAAAGCGATGATCTTTGTCAATGTTGCTGATTTGTTCTTTCGTGAAATTATTCGTTTGCATGGTGTGCCAAATACTATTGTTTGGGATCGTGATACTAAATTTCTTAGCCACTTTTGGAGATGTTTATGGGCTAAGTTGGGGACTAAACTGCTTTTTAGTACTACTTGTCACCCCAAACCGATGGACAAACTGAAGTAGTCAATAGAACATTGTCTACTATGCTTAGGGCTGTTTTGAAGAATAATAAGAAAATGTGGGAAGAATGCTTGCCTCATATTGAATTTGCTTATAATCGTTCATTGCATTCTACTACTAAGATGTGCCCTTTTGAAATTGTGTATGGTTTCCTACCTCGTGCACCTATTGATTTATTGCCTCTTCCATCTTGGAGAAGGTTAATTTTGATGCTAAAGAACGTGCTGAATTGATTTTAAAAATGCATGAGTTAACTAAGGAAAACATTGAGCGTATGAATGCTAAATATAAACTTCTTTGGAGATAAGGGTAGAAAACATGTTGTGTTTGCACCGGAGATCTTGTTTGGTTACATTTGCGTAAGGATAGATTTCTGATTTGCATAAATCAAAGCTAATGCCACGTCTGCTGGTCCCTTTAAAGTGTTGGAGAAAGTAAATGATAATGCATATAAACTTGAGCTGCTGCAGATTTTGGGGTTAGTCCACTTTTAACATTGCAGATTTGAAGCCATATTTGGGTGAGGAAGATGAGCTGCCGTCGAGGGCGACTTCATTTCAAGAAGGGAGGATGATGAGGACATCAATACCATTGTTACACCCACAGCCCTGCTGCTATACATCTTGGACCAATTACTAGAGCTCGTGCATCCAACTAAATTACCGGTACTTTCGTTTCTTGGTAATGATTGTAATGTTCATGAGAATATGATGCTGCTTAAATTGGATACATTTGTTTTGCTTACAAATGAAGGGCCTAGCTTGGAGAAGGATGAACATTGGAGCAAGAACACACATGGAGTTGATGGCATGCTAAGGATCAAGAACGGAGTTACAAGTGATGATTTCAGGACTTTGAAGCCACCATAAGGAGTGCATGAAGCCTTGGACGAAATATACAAGATGCCACTTCATAATATTAGTCCATAGGCTATTCTAGGTGCTCGTCACCTTATTATTGGGCCAGGCCCATGTAATTTCGAAATACATTAGTATAGGCTATTTTTAGAGTCCGTATGTGTGGGAAACAAGAGATAGGGTTAGTTTGGACCCCTCCACCAAGGGCCACGAAATTCACCCCTCTTCCTCCATATATACAGCCCTTAGGGCACCGTTTAGACTTGGGTTTTGTTTAGATTAAAAGTTCGCCATAGCTGCAACTTCACGTTTCGTTTGTGTTCCACGACCGCACAAAGGCGCCACAGAACCCCACCTTGATCAATAAAGCTTTCATCTTATATTCGCAATATCCAGATTGCAATCTCGGTTTCTTGCTTGTTCTTCGTTTGCTCGCAGGAAATAGACCCTCGTGGTCGTTGATCGTGCTCGGCGTGGTCAATAACCTCTCGGAGTTGGTTTAGCGATTGCTAAGGCGCGACGTCCTCGCACGCTCGTAGTCGGATCGTCAAAGTCGACCTCCACCAAAGCGAAATCCACCATCTCATCGAAAGACGGGACACCTTTGCCTCTATCATCTCCACCATGTTCTTCATGTGTAATAAGAGCCAAAGTCTCATCATCATAGTCACTAGCGGACTCATACCCACCATCCTCAGTAGCAATCATCACATGCTCAAATTTGCATTCTCTCGCATAATGACCTCTTCCTTACAACGACGACAAATAATATCACTTGTGTGCCCTGTTGATGCCATGGAACAAGAAGAGCTCTGTGCAGGCCCGACAGGTGTGCTCTTGGCAGATAATGGTGGATGTGCCTGCTTTCTTGTATCATGGCTGAAGGTGGCACCTGATGGAGGTGCTGGTACAGTGGAAGGAGAAGATGCGTGCGGTGTCCATGATGAAGGTCGACCTGCAGAAAAGTTAGTTCGTGCCAATGCCTGTCGATCCTGCACCTCACATTCAGCTTTACAAGCAAGATGGAATAAATGAGTGATATTAGTATACTCCTTATACACTAGAATGGTCTGAATCTCTCTATTTAATCCACCCATAAAACGTGCAAGCATAGCTTCATCCTCCTCAACAATACCACATCCAATCATGCCAGTTTGTAATTCCTGATAATATTCTTCTATAGATTTTTTTCCTTGTCCTAAACGCTGCAATTTTTGAAGCAATTCACGTTGAGAATATGGTGGAATCCAACGAGTACGCATAGCAGTTTTCAAAGCAGCCCAATTAGCTGGAATAGGATATAATTGATAGATGCAAAGGTGTCCCGTCTTTCGATGAGATGGTGGCTATCGTTTTCTGTGGGAGTCGACCTTGACGATCCGACAACAAACGTTCGAGACGTCGCGCCTTAGCAATCGCTAAACCAACTTCCGAGGGGTTATTGACCACGCCGGTGCACGATCAACCTGACCACGAGGGTTTGTTTTCCTGTGAGCAAACGAAGAACAAGCAAGAAACTGAGATTGCAATCTGGATATTGCGAATATAAGAGGAAAGCTTTATTAATGAAGGTGGGGTTCTGAGACGCCTTTGTCTAGTCGTTGAACACAAACGAAGTACGCGAAGTTGCAGCTATGGCGAACTTTTAATCTAAACAAAACCCAAACTCTAAACGGTGCCCTAAGGGCTGTATAGATGGAGGAAGAGCGGGGGAATTTCGTGGCCCTTGGGAAAAGTGTCCGAAACAAACCCTATCTCTTGTTTCTCCACGTATACGGACTCTAAAAATAGCCTATACTTATGTATTTTAAAATTACATGGGCCTGGCCCAATAATAAGGTGATGCAGCACCTAGAATAGCCTCTGGATGAAATTTATGAAGTGGCATCTTGTATATTTCGTCCAAGGCTTCATGCACACATTATGGTGGCTTCAAACTCCTGAAATCATCACTTGTAACTCCGTTCTTGTTCCCCTTGTGCATGCCATCATCTCCATGCTTGGTCTTGCTCTAGTGTTCTTCCCTCTTATCAATGCTAGGCCCTTCATTTGTAAGCAAAACAAATTTATCCAATTTAGGCAGCATCATATTCTCATGAACATTCGAATCATTACCAAGAAACGAAAGTACCTGATAATTTAATTGGCGTGCGCGAGCTCTAGTAATTGGTCCAGTATATGTAACAGTAGGGGTTGTGGGTGTAACAATGGTATTGATGTCCTCATCATCGTCCCCTGCTTGAAATGAAATCATCCTCGACGGAAGATCATTTTCCTCTCCAAAATAAGGCTTCAAATCTGCCATGTTAAAAGTGGGACTAACCCCAAAATCTGGAGGACGCTCAAGTTTATATGCATTATCATTTATTTTCTCTAACACCTTAAAAGGACCATCAGCACGTGGCATTAGCTTTGATTTGCGTAAATTAGGAAACCTATCCTTACGCAAATGTAACGAAACAAGATCTCCAGGTGCAAAGACAACATGTTTTCTACCCTTATCTCCAGCAATTTTATATTTAGCATTCATACGCTCAATGTTGTCCTTAGTTAACTCATGCATTTTTAAGATCAATTCAGCATGTTGTTTAGCATCAAAATTAACCTTCTCCGAAGATGGAAGAGGCAAGAAATCAATAGGTGCACAAGGTAGAAAACCATACACAATTTCAAAAGGGCACCTTTTAGTAGTAGAATGCAATGAATGATTATAAGCAAACTCAATATGAGGCAAGCATTCTTCCCACATTTTCTTATTATTCTTCAAAACAACCCTAAGCATAGTAGACAATGTTCTATTGACTACTTCAGTTTGTCCATCAGTTTGGGGGTGACAAGTAGTACTAAAAGCAGTTTAGTCCCCAACTTAGCCCATAAACATCTCCAAAAGTGGCTAAGAAATTTAGTATCACGATCTGAAACAATAGTATTTGGCACACCATGCAAGCGAATAATTTCACGAAAGAACAAATCAGCAACATTAACAGCATCATCGCTTTTACGACATGGTATAAAGTGTGCCATTTTCGAGAATCTATCCACGACAACAAATATGCTATCCCTCCCCTTCTTTGTTCGAGGTAAACCTAAAACAAAGTCCATAGATATATCCTCTCAAGGAACACTTGGTACAGGCAAAGGCATATATAAACCATGATGATTGAGTCATGACTTAGCTTTTTGACATGTAGTACAGCGAGCAACAAAACACTCAAAATCCCATCTCATCTTTGGCCAAAAGAAATGTGTAGCAAGTTGTGACGCCCCCGATTCAATCGTACACTAATCATGCACGCATATGTGTACGATCAAGACCAGGGACTCACGGGAAGATATCACAACACAACTCTAAAAATAAAATAAGTCATACAAGCATCATATTACAAGCCAGGGACCTCGAGGGCTCGAATACAAGTGATCGAACATAAACGAGTCAGCAGACGCAACAATATCTGAGTACAGACATAAGCTAAACAAGTTGCCACAAGATGGCTAGCACAAACAGGGATACAGATCGAAAGAGGCGCAGGCCTCCTGCCTGGGATCCTCCTAAACTACTCCTAGTCGTCGTCAGCGGCCTGCACGTAGTAGTAGGCTCCTCCAGTGTAGTAAGAGTTGTCGTCGATGGTGGCGTCTGGCTCCTGGGCTCCAACGTCTGGTTGCGGCATCTGGGAAGAAGAGAAAAAAGGGGGGAAAGAGGGAGCAAGGCAACCGTGAGTACTCGTCCAAAGTACTCGCAAGCAAGGATCTACACTACATATGCATGGGTATATGTGTAAAGAGGCAATATCGATGGACTGAACTGCAGAATGCCAGAATAAGAGGGGGATAGCTAGTCCTATCAAAGACTACGCTTCCGGCAGCCTCTGTCTTGCAGCATATAGAAGAGAGTAGATTGTAGTCCTCCAAGTAGCATCGCATAGCATAATCCTACCCGGCGATCCTTCCCTCGTCGCCCTGTGGGAAAGCGATCACCGGGATGTCTCTGGAACTTGTCTTGGTGTGTTTTATTAAGTATCCGGTTCTGGTTGTCATAAGGTCAAGGTACAACTCCAGGTCATCCTTTTACCGAGGGAGACGACTATTCGAATAGATAAACTTCCCTGCAGGGGTGCACCACATAACCCAACACGCTCGATCCCATTTGGCCAGACACACTTTCCTGGGTCATGCCCGGCCTCGGAAGATCAACACGTTGCAGCCCCACCTAGGCACAACAGAGAGGTCAGCACGCCGGTCTAAATCTTATGCGCGCAGGGGTCTGGGCCCATCGCCCATTGCACACCTGCATGTTGCGTACACGGCCGGTGAGCAGACCTAGCAACCTCCATTACAAAGGAAGTTGCATTACACGGTCCAACCCGGCGCGCGCCGCTCAGTCACTGACGTCAAGAAGGCTTCGGCTGATACCATGACGTCGAGTGCCCATAACTGTTCCCGCATAGTTGGTTAGTGCATATAGGCCAGTGTCCAGACTCAGATCAAATACCCTGATCTCGCTAAGCGTGTTATTATCAAGTAACCGCGAACACCGACCAAGGCCAGGCCCATCTCTCGCCTAGGTGGTCTCAACCGCCCTGTCGCTCCGCCTCAAAGTAACAGCCGGGGGCCGTCGGGAACCCAGGCCCACCTCTACCGGGATGGAGCCACCTGTCCTTCCAACCCCCACATCGGAATCACTTGCGGGTACTCAACGGGCCATCCCGACTTTAGTCACCATCGGTATAGTATGTATATATGTATAGTATATACCCGTGATCACCTCCCAAGTGATCACGGCCCGATAGTATAGCAAGGCAGACTGACAAGAAGTAGGGCCAATGATGATAAACTAGCATCCTATACTAGGCATTTAGGATTGCGGGTAAGGTATCAATGAATGTAGCAACAATGATAGGCTATGCAACAGAATAGGAGTAACCGAACAGTAACATGCTACACTACTCTAATGCAAGCAGTAGAGAGAAGAATAGGCGATATATGGTGATCTGGGGGGGCTTGCCTGGTTGCTCTGGCAAGAAGGAGGGATCGTCGGGGACGTAGTCGTACTCAGTGCCATCAACACCTGCCTCAAGGTCTACCGGAGAAGAAGAGGGGGGAAGAAACAGTAAATACGGAACAATCAAAGGATCACAAATCATAACATAGCAATACAAAGGTCTACCAGAGAAGAAGAGGGGTGATCGAACGCGGTGCTAGGCGATACTGGTGAAGGGGGGAACATCCGGGAAAGTTTCCCCGGTGTTCGGCATTTTCGAACAGACAAACCGGAGGTTGATTGTTGCATGTTCACTATGCTAGGGGCGTGTGGCGGACGGACAGACTGCATATTCGGATTTGTCTCGTCGTTCTGAGCAACTTTCATGTAGAAAGTATTTTCATATGAGTTATGGTTTATATTATAGGATTTTCAAAGTTTATTCATTTTTTAAATTATTATCAATTGAAAATTAGATAGCAATTTGCTATGAGTACACAGTGAAGTGTGCCCAGTAGAGTTGTTAGAGGTTGTTAGTGGCCCCTGTTGACTGCTGAGTTAGCAATCAACTGTTAGCTGCTGACTGGTCAAACTGACCAAGGGGGGTCCACCTGTAATAGACAGAGTTATTTAACAGGGTTTAATTTAATAGAAGGATTTATTAGTGGGGGTGGGCCCCATCTGGCAGTGAAAAAATAATTAACAGTTTAAGTTTTAATTATAAAACCAGTTTAATTAAGCACGGGGGCCCACATGTCATTGGCTGCAACGCTAACCAGGGTTATTTATGAAGTGGGTTAACTGAAAGGGTTGGACCCACCTGTCAGCAGTTACTTGGTTTGTTTAATTAATCCCAGGTTAATTTGGACGTGGGTCCCATTTGTCATTTACACATGGGTGGTAGATTAGAGGCCAGCTTAGCGGCTGATCCCGCGGGGTCCACCTATCAGTGGCCCACGGGATGGTTCGAACGGTCAACCAGGCCGGCGAGGCAGAACACAGTGACGCCATGCGGGAGATCGCTGGAATCGCCCCTTTGGCCAGGAACGGGCACGTGGTTGGGCGCGTCCGACAACGTGGGAGGCGTCGCGTCGGACGGTGGTCGTGACAAGTCGTCGGGGAGGCCGAGAACGCTGCCAGTGCTGACAGCAGGCGGCGGCCGGAGTTTGGCCCCGTGGCAAACGGCGCCGGGGACGGCCTAATCGAGCAAGGGAAGGAGGGAACGGATGGAGGCTCACAGTGGAGCTGTAGGTATGGCAGCGGGCTCGACGGGGATCAGAGAGGCGGTCGAGGTTGAAGAAGAGGCGACGGCGATGACTTGGTGAAGCTCCTGCTCGCTGGCGTTGGCGTGGAGTCGAGGGGCAGCTCCCTGAAGCGTCGGCCTGCTCAGGGAGGCTGATGGCCATGGGGTTCACGACGGTGCGGCATCGGGCGCGGTCGGGCGGTTGCGGGGAGAGGGAGCGACGCGAGGTCAGCGGA
This sequence comes from Aegilops speltoides, assembly GCA_021437245.1. NCBI lineage: Eukaryota > Viridiplantae > Streptophyta > Magnoliopsida > Poales > Poaceae > Aegilops > Aegilops speltoides. The sequence goes on from CM038144.1 coordinate 166,784,656, forward strand.
GGCAGAGGCCGGCGCCGAGGCCAAGGGGACGGGAAAGGCTAGCGTCGGGGCATGGCAGCGGCGCGACTCGGCAGAGGCAGGAGCGAATGGAGGGAGGAGAGGGTGTGAGGGGGGTACGAGGCCATATAGTCCAGGGAGGTTAGGTGGGCCAGTTGGGCTGGCCAGCTGGGACGGAGCCCAGTGAGGGGGGTCCCTTTTCTTTTTGTTTGTTTGTTTTCTTTTCTTTTACTTTTTCTTATTTTTCTTTTCTGTTTTCTTTTAGTTCCTAATTATTTTGGTTTTAATAAAATACCAAAGTGAGACCTAAATTGATGTTACAAATTATGTCACAACCACAAAAGGTTTCATCTCAAAATAATATAGTTTATTATTTTACAAAATATAAAAGGCATTTAATTAATGGTTTTAGCTACTGATTTAATTAGTTTAGTGCATTTAAACATTTTATAAAGACTTGGTTTCTCCACCTATATATCTTATGAATTATTTGTCTCAATAAGAACATTTTAGTTTTGGCTTTTGAAAACTTTATTTGTTTGACTTGTTTTCGAATTTTGATTTTGAATCGGTTTTGAACTAACGCGAGATTAGCAACAGTAACAGAGGTGACGCGACATCATTAGCAGAGGTTCACTATAGCTTAATTACCCGGGTGTCACACAAGTATGTCCTCCGTCTTCTTCACGCCAAAGTGTCCCATTAATCCTCCTCCATGCGCCTCCTGCAACAACAAAAGACGAACGGAGCTAGCTGGAATGCATAGCTTGTTAGCATGAAACACAAATCCATCGTTAACGACAAACTTGTTCCATGTTCTCCCTTCCTTACAACTCTGCAATACATCTTTAAATTCAGCATCATGCACATATTGATCTTTGATGGTCTCCAATCCAAATATTTTAAAGTCAAGTTGTGAAAGCATAGTATAACGACGAGACAATGGATCAGCAATAACATTTTCTTTACCCTTCTTCTGTTTAATGACATAAGGGAAAGTCTCAATGAATTCAACCCATTTAGCATGTCTATGGTTCAGTTTTGCTTGACTTTTAATGTGTTTCAAAGATTCATCATCAGAATGTATAACAAATTCTTTGGGTCATAAATAATGTTGCCATGTTTCTAAAGTCCAAACAAGAGCATATAATTCTTTATCATAAGTAGAATAGTTCAGACTAGGCCCACTTAATTTTTCAGAAAAGTATGCAACTGGTTTGCCATCTTGTAATAACACACATCCTAATCCAATTCCACTAGCATCACATTCAAGCTCAAAAGTCTTATTAAAATCAGGAAGTTGGAGTAAAGGAGCATGTGTCAACTTATCTTTCAATACTGTGAAGGCTTCTTCTTGTTCGGTACCCCAAACAAAAGGCACATCCTTCTTTGTAAGCTCATTGAGAGGTGCAGCAATGGTGCTGAAATCTCTCACAAAACGCCTATAGAATCCAGCGAGGCCAAGAAAACTCCTCACTTGTGTGACTGTTTTGGGCTGCGGCCAACTCTCAATAGCTTCAATCTTGGCTTTATCAACTTCTATTCCCAGGAGTAACAACATAGCCAAGAAAAGATACTCAGTCGGTGCAAAAAGTTCACTTACCAAGGTTACCAAACAAATGTGCATCATGCAAAGCAATAAAAACAACACGTAAATGTTCCAAATGTTCCTCCAAAGATCTGCTATAAACTAGTATTTCATCAAAATAGACTACCACAAATCGTCCAATGAAAGCACGTAAAAGTTCGTTCATTAATCTCATGAAAGTACTAGGCGCATTAGTTAACCCAAAAGGCATGACTAACCACTCATATAATCCAAACTTAGTTATAAATGTTGTTTTCCTTTCGTCTCCCAATTTCATACGAATTTGATGGTATCCACTATGCAAATCAACTTTGGAGAATATTGTAGAGCCGCTCAATTCATCAAGCATATTGTCGGTGTCAAAACCGGCGGATCTCCGGTAGGGGGTCCCGAACTGTGCGTCTAGGCGGATGGTAACAGGAGACAAGGGACACGATGTTTTTACCCAGGTTCGGGCCCTCTCGATTGAGGTAAAACCCTACTCCTGCTTGATTAATATTGATGATATGGGTAGTACAAGAGTAGATCTACCACGAGATCAAAGAGGCTAAACCCTAGAAGCTAGCCTATGGTATGATTGTTGTTTGTCCTACGGACTAAAACCCTCCGGTTTATATAGACATCGGAGAGTGCTAGGGTTACACAGAGTCGGTTACAATGGTAGGGGATCTACATATCCGTATCGCCAAGCTTGCCTTCCACGCCAAGGAAAGTCCCATCCGGACACGGGACGGAGTCTTCAATCTTGTATCTTCATAGTCTAGGAGTCCGGCCAATGGTGATAGTTTGGCTATCCGGACACCCCCTAGTCCAGGACTCCCTCAGTAGCCCCTGAACCAGGCCTCAATGATGACAAGTCCGGCGCGCATATTGTCTTCGGCATTGCAAGGCGGGTTCCTCCTCCGAATTCTTCATAGAAGATTTTGAACACAAGGATAGTATCCGGCTCTGCAAAACAAGTTCCACATACCACCGTAGAGAGAATAATATTTACACAGATCTGCTGACGTATTCCGCGGCGTGACATCACACCAGGGCCAGGCCTTTATTCGAATCGTTTCATACTGTCCCACCTCAGCGCGTTTAGCGAGGCAGTTTCCTTGGCACATCTTATCAAAGCGGAGATCGTGCCCCCTTATTCCGGGATCCTCATCAATACGGGCGTGGGTAACCCAACCGTGCCCGTTGGCACGCCCCCTCTACCGAAGGCGAGTCCCAAACGGCCAGGGGGAGGGCTCTTGGTATTCAACCTCGTTATAACGAGACCAAGGCCTGCTCCTTTCTTTCAATCTCAATCGAATCCGCCCCTCGCCTCGAGTTCCAACACCCAAGGCTCCAGATTCAGGCGCTTCGGACCTTCGATGATGTTCGGCTCCGACCTGCAAGGCCGGTGGATGCCTCCTTCCATCACGGAAGAAGACGTGCTAACGCTGAGAGACGCCAGGTATCTAACCAGCGAAATTTCGCATAGGCTGCCTACCCAAGGGCAGGTTATTCCTACTCCCGAGCCTGGTGAGAGCGTGGTGTTCGTGTCTCACTTCCTTTGGGGTTTAGGCTTGCCGACGGTCCCCTTCGTGAGGGGGCTCATGTTTTATTATGGGCTGGAATTTCATGACTTGGATCCGGAGTCCATCCTCCACATCTCATCGTTCATTGTCGTATGTGAATCCTTCCTCCGCATTACCCCTCACTTTGGGTTGTGGCTTAAAACCTTCAAAGTGGAACCGAAGATGATCAAGGGGCAGCAGGCAGAGTGCGGAGGGGTTGTTATAACCAAAAGTGCTGACGCTCCATGGCCCGAGGGCTCTTTCCAAGAGGAGCTCGGTTTGTGGCAACAGGAGTGGTTTTACATCACCGCTCCCAGGGGCACCAAATGGGTGGTGCCACCTGCCTTCCGCTGGGGTCATCCACAGCGGCTGGCGTCGTGGGTCAACAAAGGGCTCGACTGGGGGCCGTCCAAGGACGTCCCTCTGCTGCAGGGCCGTATTCGAGACATCCAAGAGAGAGAGATCAATCTGGTCGTAGTGGCGCAGGTCATGCTGATTCGGCGCCTTCTGCCCTGCAAACGTCGCCCCCTTCGCCTGTGGGAATTCAATCCGGAGGGACCACGAGCTCTCCAACACTTCATGGGCGCGACGCCCGTGGAGATGTATAAACTATTCTTCGGATCACAAGAGATGTGTCTGGACTTGACCGAGGACGCAGGTCTGAGCTGCAATCGCCCGGATACTCAAGTAAGTAGTCCTATGCCCGGACATGCTATCCGTCCATTTATCATAAACATGCCCTTCAAAGAGCTGTCCGTTAAACATGAGTGGATAGCGAAAGCAAAACTAATAAGGTGTCCGGCCCCCCTGCCTGAGACCACGCCGGATCCTGTGTTAACCAAGGTGCTGGAGGCTGCGCCTTTGTAAGAGGGCAAAGGGGGGAACAGGTAAGCTACTACCTCCGCGAAGGAGGCTTTCAAGAAAGGGGGGATCGAGAATCCCTCCCTCTAGGGGGAGAAGAGGACCGCTTCTGAAGATCCGGAGGCCAAGGCCTCAAAGTGGGGGAAGACATCTTCACCAGAGGGTCCTGCGCTGGGAGAAGCCCCGGCTGCACTATTTCCCCAAGGGAATCAGCCCTCCAGCGAGCCGTAAGTAGAAAGGGAAGTTTTGTAATAAGGGACATCCCTGTTTTTATTTCTGAAGATAACCGAAGTTTTACCTTGTAGTTCGGATCTCAGCCCTTCTCAGCAGAGCTCGTCTTCGGGGGATCTTCGTCCGGAGATGATGGAGAGCGAAACGCCTCCACCTGCCGCACCGTCATGTGAGGCGGACGACCCTGAGGTGTCGTTGCGGAGGGTTTCCCCGAGTCCGGCGGGGCCGGAAGGTCCGGCGCCAACTGCTGTACGGTCGGAGGAGCTGAAGGATCTGCTCGGGCGAGCGTCTTCTGACAGTTTTGCATATAGAATGCGCCCTGTATAGATATTAGCCCCTGAGACTCGGTACGTTGTCGAAAGTGACAGCACGCCGAGGATCATAATCTCAGTTTTAAGATGTCGCCTGTCCTATATAGGTGGCGGACCGTCCGGTGGTAGCCGGACTGATCAATTTGCCGAACTAAAGCGGCAACTTGACGTGGCGGATGCGGACATCGCGCTTGTCAATAAGCGGCTTTACGAGTCACAAGGTATGCAACTTCTCCGCAGACACCTGGTAAGGGAGCTTGACGCCCATGCCTTACAACATGTATGATTTATGTAGATGATGCCGCTGCTATGGAGAACCTTCGGGCGGAGCTAGCCTGAGTCAAGGAGCAAGCCAGAAAAAGTGATGCGGCTGCCTTGAGGGCGGCCGAGGAGCTAAAATCTGAACAGGCTGGTCACTACCGAAGTAGGGAGGAAATGGCCGAGATGGCCGGGAAGTTGAAGAATGCTACCGACTGCTGTGAGTTTATTGAAAAAGAACGCCGAGCAGAGCAAGAGGACCTGAAGAAGGCCACCGCCGAAGCCAAGGATGCCCGCTCCGCGATGAGAGCTATAAAGGAGGAGCTACGTCAAGCCAGGGATATCGCGGCTGGAAAGCCCTTTCTGCTGCGGAGGAAGTTCACGGATCCAAAGTATGCTCAGTTGGGCTAGCTGTGGGGTGCGGAGTATGCTTATCTGGTTTTGGCGGCGAGTGCCGCAGACACGGTCGCACACTTCCGAGGCCAAAAGGCTCACGGAATGAAAGAGCTTTTTTGGTCGCAGTTCCATAGTCCAGAGCGTCCGCTTTCATTGACCGATCATTTGGCCGAATGGGCTGAGCTGAATAGGTTGTCCAAACTTGCCATGAAGGATGTTGTGACTCATTTGTGGCCGAAAAGGCCCGAGCCGGAGAGTTATTTTGGCTTGGTGCAGCAGTTCCTTGGTGCGGTGCCGCATATCGATGCAATGAAGCGGTCAGCATGCATAGAGGGTGCGTGGATGGCTCTTGCCCGTGTCAGAACATACTGGGCAGAGATGAAGGCCACCGACGTTGCACCCCAGGATTCGGACAGAAGCCGAGTACCTGCCGAGCACTATTTTGAGGAAGTCCTGCAGGGCGCTCGTTTGATAGAGACGCAGTGCTTGAAGAATATTATGTTCTAATGACATGTATGATTTGTGACACGATGTTTCAACATAATATAAGGGCTTTTTATACTTGTGCATTCAAGTATTGAAATACCTCCTGTGCGGCCGTTAATGTATATGTGTATATAACCTGAAAGATGACATCTTGACTTCATTACGCACATAGTGCGGGGTGTTTGCAAAAAAAGCGCATTTTCACACTTAATCCAACGTCTTGGTCCTGTGAAGGAGGTGATAGCGTAGCAAACTAGGCAACCGGACTATAATGCTTTATCACTTTCACTTAGCCATAAGAGTTCGATGGTGGGGCTACTATATAGCCCCTAGGGGCACCGCGCTCTCTCAATTCGGGGTGCGTATGTGCCTGACCGGGAAACGGTCCTTCGTTAATGTGGAGGAATTCTAAACATTCCAGTGGGTCATCGAGTGGTTGACCAGTCTCATGCTATATCATGACGATCGCCGGCTTTCTCTCTTGAGGTGCTCACCAGGCGAACCGGGCACAATCGCATAGTTCTCCGGTGCGCGTTAGCGATAGAGCGGAACGTAAGGCAGCAAAACACGTGAGCCGGGCAAACCCAACATTTGACCAAAGACATGATTCGGGCTGATGCATATAAGGCCTAACTCGAGGCGCCAAACACTCCCTAAGGTATTCGGTCTTTATGAAAACAGGCGAACAATCTCCTAAGCCCCTAGTGTCAGTGCAGCGCAAAAAATTTACAGACGGCCGATGCCAAAACGCCACCTCCTCCTCGGTTATAGCAAGAAACCGGGGGATGTGTATCAACAAGAGATAGTAAAAAAGGTTTACGCAGGGTCTTAATCTGAAAAGAATCCTTGCAACGGGTCCCTACTGCACGTGTGCGCCTGTGTCTCCGTTGTGCCGTATCCTGGACGGGTGTAGCACGGTGTTCATTTGTAAAAGAGAAGAACTTACTTGGGAAAAAAAAGATCGTGCGAAAAATGTATTTTAAAATAAACAGAGTATGATTCAAAAAATGAATAAAATTGAGCTTTATTGTCTCTTATTGTACATGCATGGAGCCCCTTGTAAGGGGGTACGCGGCTAGTAAGCCCCTTGTTTATTTATGCCGGACTCGCCTGACCGTGTCCAGGGTCTGAATGACCTGTTTAGGTGCTATGTTCAGCAAAGCCGAATTAGTGTGTGGCTGTCAAGGCAGTCTCACGTTCTTCCGTATTCGAGGAACACTCGAAATTTCCCTTTAATGAGATGATGCCGCGTGGACTGGGCATTTTAAGTGTAAGAGATGCGTAATGCGGTATCGCGTTAAAGCGGGCGAAAGCTTCGCGTCCCAATAGTGCTTGATAGCTACTTTTAAATGGGGCGATGTGGAAGACTAACTTTTCGCGACGGAAGTTGTCGGATGAGTCGAACACAACTTCTAGTGGTAGAGAGCCCATGCAATGGGCATATGGGCCTGGCATCACTCCTTTAAAGGAAGTGTTGCTATGGCGAATTTTGGTTGGGTCTATCTCCATTCTGCGGATTGTGTCCTGATATAGCAGGTTTAGATCACTGCCGCCGTCCATTAGGACTTGTGTAAATTGTAGTCCGTCGATTATAGGATCTAATATCAAAGCAGTCCATCCTGCGTTCGGGATACTTCCGGAGTAATCCTGATGGTCGAAGGTGATTGGTTTTGACATCCGATGTCGGGACTCATTGGTGGTGGACCGTCTGTAGCGATATTCGGTCGGCGCCGCTCTGTTTTCCTTTTGTCACTTGAAGTTAGTTCTTGTTTTGACCTCTTGTGGGAAATTCTTTTGTTTTCGGTGCTCTTGCTTGTGGGGTTAAATCGTCGTCCTCACTTGGTGTGTCGAGCCCCTTGTGTTCGGCGTTAAGTCGGCCGGACTGCTTGAAGACCCAACAATCTCTGTGGGTATGGTTTGCAGGCTTCCCGGGAGTACTATGGATTTGGCATATCCTGTCCAAGATTTTGTTTAGGTTGGATAGCTCGTCGCTGTTGTCCTTAAGAGGCAGTTTTTTATTGTTCTGCCGAAAGCTTTTGAATCCGGCGTTGACTGACGTGCTGTTCGGACTGTTTCCCTTGGTCACGTGCTGGTCCTTGTTGCGTCGTGGTTTCCCATTTCCATCCCTGACCTCGGATGTACTTGGGTCGCTGGTGCTGCATCTTGCCAGCCAGCTATCCTCTCCCGCGCAAAAGCGGGTCATGAGGCTTGTTAGTGCGGCCATTGTTCTTGGCTTTTCTTGGCCAAGGTGTCTGGCGAGCCATTCGTCTCGGACGTTGTGTTTGAAAGCTACTAAGGCTTCGGCGTCTGGACAGTCGACTATTTGGTTCTTTTTGGTGAGGAAACCTGTTCCAGAATTTGCGGGCTGACTCTCCGGGCTGTTGAGTTATGTGACTTAAATAAATGCAGATCCGGAGGGCGGACATAAGTCCCCGAAAATTTGCGAAAACGCATCCTCGAGCTCTTCCCAACTTCCAATGGTATTTTCCGGGAGGCTTTTGAGCCAATGCCGAGCTGGCCCTTTGAGCTTGAGGGGTAAGTATTTTATGGCGTGGAGGTCATCTTCTCTAGCCATGTGTATGTGCAGGATGTAATCCTCAATCCGCACTCTGTGTCTGTTGTTCCGTCGTATGCCTCTATGTTTACGGGCTTGAATCCCGCTGAAATTCATGATCCAAAGACCTCATCGGTGAAACATAGGGGTGTCTGGCGCCCATATTTGGGTGTGCCGTGATGTTCGAATACTCGACGTGTTGCATTGCTTTCTAGAGCTTGCTTTCTTGGCCCATAGATAGACCTGATTGGGCCGTCCTTTTGGTGCGTATCCTTATGCGGATCGCGTGCCGGCTTGTGTGCGGCGCTGCTTGCCGCTCTATATTTGCCATGTGGTCGTCTATCCGACCGGGCGGCCTCTTTGTTCTTTGATTGTGGGGGCTCTACGGCCTCCTCGTCAAATTCGGGCAGTAGTTTGCGCTTCGGGTAGCTCTTTGTTTGGCAACTATTGCCGTATTTATCTACGGTGTTGAGTACTTTGCTCCATCTCATTCTGAGTGCGTCTTCTGCTGTTTTGAGCTTCCGCTTCTACTTCTTCAGACTATGTGCAGTGGCGACGGGCCTTTTGTGGAGGTTCTTCTGCTCCAACGATGTGTCCGGCGTGAGATCGTCCGGACTGTTATCTTCGTCGGGGACGGATTGTTTATCCAAGTTATCCTGTTCGGATGGTTGCTCGAGGGCATGTTCGTCGTCCATCGGTTCGCCCTGCTCTATGGCTGGGTCTATATGGGTGCTGTCTTTGTCGAGGCGGGACTTTGAGCGGCGCTTACGTTGCCGTTTTGACTGCTTTCGAGGGAATTATCCTTCGCAGCGTCCCGTTGTTCCTCGTTATCGCTTCCTTTGGGTGTATCCACCATATATACATCGTGAGTTGAGGTGGCCTTCTAGTGCCCTATAGGCGCTGGTTCCTGGTCGTCTCCAGCATCATCGTCCATACCGTCGATGTCTTCGGAGTCAAAGTCGAGCATGTCGGTTAAATCATCGACAGTGGCTACAAAGTGGGTGGTGGGTGGGCGTTGAATTTCTTCGTCGTCCGTGTCCCAATCTTCCTGACCATAGTCTGGCCAGGGCTCTCCTGATAAAGAGAGAGACTTTAGCGAGTTCAGGATGTCGCCAAAGGGCGAGTGCTGAAAGATGTCCGCGGCAGTGAACTCCATAACAGGCGCCCAACCGGATTCGATTAGCAGGGGCGCGGAAGGTTCGGAGTCTGGAGAGGAGTCCGACACCTTGGAGTCATGAGCTTCGCAAAGAACAGGGATGGTGTTCGGCTCGATCGCCGTAGAGATCGTGGCCCCCAAGGCGGTGTCCAGCCACCCATCCTCGATTGGCGAAGTTGGCTCCGAGCTAAGGGTCGGAGCGGGCTCTGGTGCAGCCTCCAGGGTACTGTTCGGCGGCAGAGCTAGATCGTGCATGTCGAGACAGTGCGACACGCTTGGCTGTGGCTCGAATCCGTCGAAGATCAAGTCTCCGCGGACATTGGCCGTGTAATTCAAACTCCTGAATCTGACCTGATGGCCAGGGGCGTAGCTTTCGATCTGCTCTAGATGGCCTAGCGAATTGGCCCGCAGTGCAAAGCCGCCGAATACGAAGATCTGTCCGGGGAGAAAAGTCTCACCCTTGACCGCGTCATTGTTGATGATCGAAGGAGCCATCGGGCCTAAAGGTGACGACACAGAGGAACTCTCAACGAGAGCACCAATGTCGGTGTCAAAACCGGCGGATCTCGGGTAGGGGGTCCCGAACTGTGCGTCTAGGTGGATGGTAACAGGAGACAAGGGACACAATGTTTTTACCCAGGTTCGGGCCCTCTCGATGGAGGTAAAACCCTACTCCTGCTTGATTAATATTGATGATATGGGTAGTACAAGAGTAGATCTACCACGAGATCAAAGAGGCCAAACCCTATAATCTAGTCTATGGTATGATTGTTGTTCGTCCTACAGACTAAAACCCTCCGGTTTATATAGACACCGGAGAGGGCTAGGGTTACATAGAGTCGGTTACAATGGTAGGGGATCTACATATCCGTATCGCCAAGCTTGCCTTCCACGCCAAGGAAAGTCCCATCCGGACACGGGACGAAGTCTTCAATCTTGTATCTTCATAGTCTAGGAGTCCGGCCAACGGTGATAGTTCGGCTATCCGGACACCCCCTAGTCCAAGACTCCCTCACATATCATCTAGCCTAGGAATAGGATGACGATAGTGAATAGTAATATTACAATCAACTAACATACGTGATGTACCATCCTTTTTTGGCACTAGTATGATATAACAACACAAGGACTAAGAGATTCACGTATATAACCTTTCTCAAGCAGCTCCTGTACTTGACGCATAATCTCCTTTGTCTCCTCTGGATTGGTACAGTATGGCGCACGGTTGGGTAGCGAAGCACCAGGAATTAAGTCAATCTGATGCTCAATCCCTCGAATGGGTGGTAATCCCGGTGGCACGTCTTGTGGAAAGACGTCAGCGAACTGCTGCAAAATGTTAGTGACAGCAGGAGGCAAAGAGGAAGGTACATCCTCAAAAGAAAATAATGCCTCTTTGCACACAAAAGCACAACAAACAGATTTGCTGAAATCTAGATCATCAATATTAGATTTGGTGGCAAGTAAACACGCACTTTTTTCAATTTAATTTCAGAAGCAACACTAGATGGTTTATTATTAGGCTTCATTTGTTGCTCCAATTCTTTTGCCACAATCTGATTTTCACTCTTATTTTTCTCCTGTTTTGCTTTATTAGCTCTATTAATATCATCTTTCAAAATGGACTCAGGAGTCATAGGAAGCAAAGTAATATTTTTATCCTTATGAAGAAGAGTATACTGATTGTTTCTACCATGGTGTACATAAATTTTATCAAATTGCCATGGTCTACCAAGTAATAAGGAACATGCTTGCATAGGTATCACATCAAAATCAACATAATCAGCATATGTACAGATACTAAAATGCACACGAACAGTAGTTACTTAACCTTGCCGCTGTTGTGGAACCATTGGATGTAGTAAGGATGTGGATGTGGTCTTGTGGTGAGAGATAGCTTCTCCACCATCTCTATGCTACCCAAGTTGTTGCAGCTCCCTCCATCTATGATGACGTGCACAGAATGTTCCTTCACAACTCCCTTTGTATGGAACAAATTATGCCTCTGATTTTGCTCAGCTTGTGTGACCTGCACACTCAAAACACGTTGAGCAACTAAACATTCATACCTGTCAGCATCTTCAGGAGCCATGTATTGTGTATCATGTTCAGAATCATCTTCACCATGTTCTTCACGTGTAATAAGAGCCAAAGTATCCTCATCATAGTCACTAGCGAACTCATACTCACCATCCTCAGTAGCAATCATCACACACTGAGATTTGCATTCTCTCGCATAATGACCTCTTCCCTTACAACGACGACAAATAATATCACTTGTGTGCCATGTTGATGCCATAGAAGAAGAAGAGCTCTGTGTAGGCCCGGCATGTGCGCTCTTGGCAGATAGTGGTGGTTGTGCCCACTTTCTTGTATCACGGCTAGAGGTGGCACCTGATGGAGGCACTGGTGCAGTGGAAGTAGAAGATGCACACGGTGTCCATGATCAAGGTCGACCTGCAGAAAAGTTAGTTCACGCCAATGCCTGTCAATCCTGCACTTCACGTTCAACTTTTACAAGCAAGGTGGAATAAATGAGTGATATTAGTATACTCCTTATACTCTACAATGGTTTGAATCTCTCTATTTAACCCACCGTAAAGCATGCAAGCCTAGCTTCATTCTCCTCAACAATACCACATCTAATCATGCCAGTTTGTAATTTCTGATAATAAACTTCTATAGAATTTTTCCCTTGTCTTAAATGTTGCAACTTTTGAAGCAATTCACGTTGATAATATGGTGGAACCCAATGAGTACGCATAGCAGTTTTCAAAGGATCCCAAGTAGCTGGAATAGGATATAATCTACAATGTTCAGACCACCATACACATGCAAAACTAGTGAAAGCACAAACAGCAGCAGCAACCCGTCTCTCCTCGGGATATTGTAAACATGTAAAACATTGTTCAGTTTCTAACTCCCATGTAAGATATATATCAGGAACATATCTACCCTCAAATGGTGGAATATTCAATTTCAGTTTAGGAATATGGTCATTATCTCTTACGAGGAGGTGGTGGTGCAGCCTCTTGTTGCGAATATATACCCGAGGCGACTTCTTTGGTGGTGGTCTTTGGTGGTTGTACGTAGTTTTGATTTTTATCAACCTCATCCTCATAATCGCCCGCATAATCATCATCCTCCTCGGCACCAGCAGCCGCAGTAGCAGGAGCCAAAGAAGTATCAACAGTAGGTGCAGCGGCACCAGAATTTTGACTAGGCTCAATTGGAATGCGTTGTGCTCGTCCCACTTGATTTGGAAGGCAGCGTTGGAGATGTTGTTGTGGTTGTTATAGAGGTGCGACAGGTGCAACCGTTGGTGGTTGGGGAAGACGCTTGAGCAATTTATTAAACTTGTTATCCAGCTTTGTCAGGAACGACTTCTCCATGGCATCTATCTTCTCCATAGCCTCTTTAAATCTGTTTAGCACATCTCCCACCTGGCCACTCATCATTTGTTGAAATTTATCATGCAACTCCTTGTGCATCATGTTCTCCCAGTCAATCTCATCGGCTTGTGGTCCTGCCATAGTTAGCAGCAATAGAAACACACAAGAATATGATCCTACAGACTACTAGAAAGTGGCAGGATGTCACAAATCCGTCAAGCGAATCTCAAATTCTTACCAGTTCTTACCCAGTCGCAGGTGGTGATCGGCAACCATTGTAGTCAAAACTCTCAAAGCTTGGATAGAGCGATTACCAGGGAGAGTCAAACGCATGACGTAGATGTATGTGGAGCTGAGAAGGCTTATAATATGGCAGCAAAAAGGGTCATCAATAATTAATTCAGAGATGCAAAGTTGAATAAACGCTCAACGATGGTACTGTGCTGGTCCTAGGCTAGACCGTGCTAGAGACGCGAGCCTAGAACACCAACAAAATCACAGCGCTGCACGGAAACAAGGGAAAAAGCATACTCTAATTTTTTCGGTCCTCTTTTCTTTGCCGAAAATCACTATATTAGCGAGTGTCTCAAAACTCTTCCCAAGTCAAGATAACAGGATAGACAAGAAATTTTTGCAACCAATTTTTTTTCAACAGCCCGGACCCAAAAATGGGAAACGGCTCAAAAAAACTTTCTTTAACGGCGACTGTCTCAATACGCTTGAAAACACCTAAAAATAGGGTAGCCAGATTTTTTTATCAATTGCGTTTTTTGGAAAATTTTGGACCTAAACAGAGGGTGGTTTCCGGACTCTTTTTTTGTGTGGAAACCAACCTCTTCTATGGACGGCAAAAGATTGCTGGAATTTGAAACCTACTCAGACAAGGAAAACACAAATCTGGAAACAGATGGATCTCGAAAGTTAACCTAATATGAGATGGACTCGGAGGGGTGGTAGTATATGGATGTGGGTCGATGGTGCTATATGGACTCGGATCGGTGTTGGTATATGGACTCGGAGCGGTGGCGGATAAGCGGTGATGGTCGATGGCAGGGACGATGTATCTGGTGTAGTGGTGGTATATGGCAGCAGATAATGAATCTGATGTGGTGGTGCTATATGGCAGCGGATAATGATGGTGCGGCGACGGCGTGAATACCCATGAACAGAACTCGAAACTCTAAAAGATTAGACGCTAAGACCAGCAACTAGACACGACGATGCAACCGAAAATTGAACAATGCAAAATACTGAAAAGACTATGCACTGGCTCGGACTGGTTCGGGTATGATGAACTAACCCTAATTTTTTGTGGATTTTTCGTGGACTATAGGTATGAAGAACAGACTCGATCTAAACTACAAAAAACTATAAAATCTCACCGAGCAACCTGGAATTCTGATACCACTTGATAGAGGCAAAGGTGTCCCGTATTTCAATGAGATGGTGGCTATCGTTTTCTGTGGGAGTCGACCTTGATGATCCGACCATAACGTGCGAGACGTCGCCCCTTAGCAATCGCTAAACCAACTTCCGAGGGGTTATTAACCACGCCGGAGCACGATCAACCTGACCACGAGGGTCTATTTTCCTATGAGCAAACGAAGAACAAGCAAGAAACTGAGATTGCAATCTGGATATTACGAATATAAGAGGAAAGCTTTATTAATGAAGGTGGGGTTCTGAGACGCCTTTGTCTGGTCGTTGAACACAAACGAAGTACGCGAAGTTGCAGCTATGGTGAACTTCTAATCTAAACAAAACCCAAAGTCTAAACGGTCCCCTAAGGGCTGTATATATGGAGGAAGAGGGGGAATTTTGTGGCCCTTGGGGAAAGGGTCCGAAAGAAACCATATCTCTTGTTTCTCCACACATACAGACTCTAAAAATAGCCTATACTTATGTATTTCGAAATTACATGGGCCTGGCCCAATAATAAGGTGGTGCAGCACCTAGAATAGCCTCTGGGTGAAATTTAGGAAGTGGCATCTTGTATATTTCGTCCAAGGCTTCATGCACTCATTATGGTGGCTTCAAACTCCTGTAATCATCACATGTAATTCCGTTCTTGTTCCCCTTGCACATGCCATCATCTCCATGCTTGGTCTTGCTCCAGTGTTCTTCCCTCTTATCCATGCTAGGCCCTTCATTTGTAAGCAAATAAATGTATCCAATTTAGGCAACATCATATTCTCATGAATATTCGAATCATTGCCAAGAAACGGAAGTACCTGATAATTTAATTGGCGTGCGCGAGCTCTAGTAATTGGTCCAGTATATGTAGCAGTAGGGGTTGTGGGTGTAACAGTGGTATTGATGTCCTCATCAATAATCTACAATGTTCTGACCACCATACACATGCAAAACTAGTGAAAGCACAAACAGCAGCAGCAACCCGTCTCTCCTCGGGATATTGTACACATGTAAAATGTTGTTCAGTTTCTAACTCCCAAGTAAGATATATATCAGGAACATATCTACCCTCAAATGGTGGAATATTCAATTTCAGTTTAGGAATATGGTCATGAACTCGTACATGAGGTGGTGGTGCAGGCCTACCATTACGATTATTTCCATGTGGACGACCTGGTGCTGGTGCTGGTGGTTGCACTTAGTTCTGATTTTGATCAACCTCATCCTCATAATCACCCACATAATCATCATCCCCCTAGTACTAGCAGCAGCAGTAGCGGGAGCCAAAGAAGCATCAACAATAGGTACATCAGCACCAGAAGTTTGGCCATCCTCAAGAGGAACACGCTTCGCTCGTCCAAACTGATTCGGCAGGGGACGTTGTTGTTGTCGTTGCAGAGGTGCGATATGTGCAGCTGGCGGTGGTTGTGGAAGACGCATGAGCAATTCATTAAATGTTATCGAGCTTTGTTTCAAAAGTCTTCTCAATGCCATCTATCTTCTCCATGGCCTCTTCAAATCTGTTTAGCACATCTTGCACCTGCCCACTCATCATTTGCTGAAATTTATTATGTAACTATTTGTTCGTCATGTTCTCCCAATCAGTCTCATCGGCTTGTGATCCTGCCATGGTTAGCAGCAATAGAAACACAGAAGAATATGATCCTACAGACTACTAGGAAGTGGTGGTGGTGTGTCACAAACCCGTCAAGCGAATCTCAAATTCTTACACTACAAAAAAATGACACATACGTGACATTTTGGGCCGAACGAAACTTTTTTCTGTCATACATATGACACTTCTATGACGATAATTGTGACAAAACCCGGTATCATCATAGATGTGGTGGGATCCTACTTCTATGACAAAAAATCATGACAGAAAATGGGCTTTTTGTCCTGGGTGGGCCGGAGACGCAGCTGCATGACATTCTTTGGGCCGTCCATGACGGAAAAAACCGTGGTAGAAGTGAAGGCGAGGAAAATTTCGAGGAGTTCCCTGTTACGGTGGGAGGTCGGGGGCCAAGCGATGCGCGTTTCTCTTATACGTCTGGCGCATGTGTGCGGCGTTAGCTCTAATCGAAGCCAAGCGGGCGTTGGGCTCTAATCGAACCCGGCGATTACAGACTGCAGTTACGCATTCGAACCCGAGTGATCGATCGATGGCTGTTAATCGCATGCCGATTGAGCGATTCGCCGCCATCGCTGCTAACTAAAGTCGATCGATCTTGCCTCTGGATGAGCAGTGGCGTTGCGGGGCGGTTGGATGAATCGTGAGCGGTGGCGTTGCCTCTGGATGAACAGGACCCCGTGGTGTGGTGGAGGGCTGGATGAGCGATATCTGATGGAGGGGTGCCCGTGGAGGGGTGGTTGAACAGTACCAATGGAGTAGCGCTTGCGATCGAGGCTGGATGAGCGAGGAGCCCATGGAGGCTGGAGGAGGTCGACGGTAGCCCGTGGAGGCGGGAGGAGGTCGACGGTGGAGATGAACGAGATCCGTGGAGTCCGTTTCACGATCGCCACACCCTCCCGATGAACAGGACCCCGTTTGACCGTGGCGCTCCAACACAAGTCCGTTTCCTCCGTTTTGCGATCGCCACACCCTCCCGATCAACGGGACCCCGTTTACGACCGTAGGAGGTCCGTTTCCTCCATTTTGCGGCGCCACACCCCTCCCGATCAACAGGACCCCCGTTTCGACCGTAGGAGGTCCGTTTTCTCCGTTTTGCGGTACGCCACACCCCTCCCGATCAACGGGACCCCCGTTTCGAACGTGGCCGGTCGAACACAGGGGCGTTTCCTCCGTTGTGCAGTACGCCAGGCCTCGTTTCCATCGCCTATTCCGTCCAAGGCCTCCCGATGAACACGACCATGCATTCCGTTCCGACCCAGCCGGTTGGCTCCCACACGTTCCGTTGCCTCCCGAAGAACACGACGCATTCTGTTGCCTCCCCATGAACACGACGCATTCCGTTGCCTCCCCATGAACACGACGACGATGCTATTTCTCCGTTCAGACCCAGCCATGTACACGAGCTCTGGCCGTACGTATGCACAGTAGGTGTTCGAGACCCCGCCCGTATGTACACATACGTGGCCGTATTTTCTTTCTTGCACACTGGCCGCTATACGTACGTGTACATGCTACGTGCGCGCCTCTACTACGACTGCGTCTGGCGCCTCTACTACGACACGTGCGGCGCCTCTACATCGACCGAAGATATATGTATGTACACATTCGCGACCAGAATGACAATGCTACGTACGCTTCAACCAGTGGGTCCCGTATCGAGGCAATTCCTTGTGTGCAAAATGTAGCTGGTGGGTCCCAACAATCCGGAAGCGAATCGGTTTTCCGGGGCGCACTTCCTTGCGTCTTGAAGATGTTGCTTTGGTGGGTCCCAGCGATTAGAAGCGAATCGTTTTTCGCCGGACGCACTTCCTTGCGTCGCGAAGATGTAGCTAGTGGGTCCCAGCAATCGGGGCGAATCGTTTTTGCGGATGCACTTCCTTGCGTGCGAAGATGTAGCTGGTGGGTCCCGTGAGTCGGGAGAAACATTTTTTCGCGAAATCTGATGGCCCGTCTGGTGGGTCCCAACTTGTCGGTGGAGGAATCATTATTTTCCGCGTAATAAGGAGGCA
The DNA here is from genome assembly GCA_021437245.1 of Aegilops speltoides. Classification (NCBI taxonomy): domain Eukaryota; kingdom Viridiplantae; phylum Streptophyta; class Magnoliopsida; order Poales; family Poaceae; genus Aegilops; species Aegilops speltoides. The sequence goes on from CM038144.1 coordinate 166,802,485, forward strand.
CTTCCTTGCTGCGGCCGTGGACCCAGCTGTCAGCCTCTCCACGTACAGTCCACGTCCGATGGAAGTCGTTCCTTGACCACGTTGACCATGCCTCGCCAAGAGCACCAGGGCGGTGGTTGACAGCAAGGCCTAGAAAGGGGACAACGGGGAGTCAGGGAAGACGCGGCAGTGGAAGCCCGCGCGGACAGGAGTACAAGGGTTCACTGGTTCGGCTGCAGTGTGAGGCTGCCATCGCTGCAGGGCCTGGCCAGTGGTGGGAATAGTAGGGGGTGGTGAGGCCTCCGTGGCAGCACAGCCAGCCACGGGAGGCAGGAGCATGCGGCACGACCGGCGCTGCTTTGGGCGGCTGGAGCAAGAAGACCAGAGGTTGAAGAAGCACTACGGCCGTTGGATGGACATTGTACGGTCACTGGAGCTAGAATCGTTCATATTGACTAAAGTTGACAAAGTCCCCCATCCCAGTCAACTTAGTAGGCCCACAAGTCAGCCTCCCACCATGGTGGGTCCCAGCTAGCAGGGGGAGTATTCATTTTTTTTTGTGCGTAATAAGGAGGCACTTCCGGTGGGTCCGAGCTGACAGCGGGGGGAACGTTTTTTTGCAAAATACGGTGGCCCGTCCGGTGGGCCCCAGCAGTCAGGGGGGAAACATTTTTTTCATGAAATACGGTGGCCTGTCTGGTGGGTCCCTGCTGTCAGGTGGACGAATAATTATTTTGCGCGTAATAAGGAGGCACTTCCTTGCGGCCGCCTGGACCCAGCTGTCAGCCTCTCCACGTACAATACTCTTCTGATGGAAGTCGGTCGTTGACCACGTTGACCACACCGCGCCGAGAGCACCAGGGCAGTGGTCTGGACGACGGCGAGGCCTAGGAAGGGGACGACGCGGAGCCGGAGAAGACGCAGCAGTGGAAGCCCGCGCGGAGAGGAGTACGAGGGTTCACCGGTTCGGCTGTGGTGTGAGGCTACTGTCGCCGCAGAATAACAAGGGGTGTGGGTGAGTAGAGTGATGGCCTGGCCAGCGGTGGGAGTAGTACGGGGCGGTGAGGCCTCCGCGGCATCACAGCCGGCCATGGGAGGCAGGAGCACGTGACACGACCGGCGCTGCTTTGGGCGGCTAGGGCAAGAAGACCAGAGGTTGAAGAAGCACTACGGCAGTTGGATGGACATCGTACGATCACTGCAGCTAGAATCGTTTATATTGACTAAGTTGACAAAGCCCTTGGTACGCGTCAACTTAGTACGCCCACATCTCGGATTTGGTAGAGAACATATAGCCCATTTGCGATTTGTAAGAATGTACAACCCATTTTTTAATTCTAATGGAATTTACTACAGCCCATTTACAGTTTGTTAAAAGTACAGCCCAACTTCTAGCTATGACAACGATTAATAATTTCAAACAACCGCTCAAAACAGAATTCAAAAAAAAATCCCACATTTTGATGGGATCCGAAATATTTTTATGCGAAATTTCTAGTCAGGTTAAATATAATTTCAAAATAAAGTTGTATTACGTTAAAATCCAACGAAATATTGCGCGCGCAACAAGTAATGAAATCTAAATTTTCAAATTCCAAGAATAATATATTTTTTAAACTAATTACGTGTTTGGTGCATAGTAACTGCCCAGTTATTATAATTACATCCCATTTATTATTTCTTAAAGTCCATTTTCTTGTTAAGCCTAATGCATACCTCCTAGGAAAGTTTGCAGCCCAGCGGGGTGAAGAATAACAAGTTGACCCGGATATTGTGTACAACTGTCGGCCCAGTTACATTGCTGATGTTGAAAAAAAAGGCATGTGTAGTACAGTACAACCTAACATGGTTACTCATCCCACATTCAGCGATGCCGGAAAGGCCCAAACAAGGCTTCTGTACAACTTTTTGAAGTCAATGAGCTCAATTAATAACTTAAGAAAAAAGTTAGATTATAGTGGAACCTAATTAAAAGCTGTCACGAGCAAATAAATAATTCAACGGGTCCCACTTGTGCGTGTGCGCGCGCGTGCGTGTGTGTGTGTGTGTGTGTGAGAGAGAGAGAGAGAGAGAGAGAGAGAGACCCATCGGTCGATGCTCGTAAATACATCTTTCAGCCATATGCATTGTTGATGCTCAGTAAAAACTTATATAGTTGACACAATTATATAGAACATCATAGCACACTGAACTTGCATACAAAAATTTCACGCAGGCGGCACAATCAGGATGGAAGCAGTGGATCGCTACGGGAAGGGCTATGTTGAAACCAACAAAGTCGTACATAACGGTTCATCGTCTTTATCAATGACGGGGAAATATCTTGAATGTTGTGCAAAGAAAACAGATAGACAACACAATAAGTTCTGCTAGCACATTAAGTTGACGTACAAACCTTTCCAAAAAAGGTTCAGGTAACAAATTAGAACATGTCACAATCAAATATACTAGCATATCAGTGCTTCACACCCATAGGTCGGATTTAACTAGTATCTGACAAGATTCAGTTGTTACCACAAATTAGAGCACATCCAGGCAGCCAGCCCTGCCTCTTCTCCCAAAGAAGCAGTGGCCACCGCCGTGCGATGGAGTAGGCCCTTTGCCATCCATCGTTCCAAGCAACATGGGGAAAGTCTGGCGTTGACTCCTGTAATGGACGTCGTCGACGGACCCTGGCACCAGCGGCGGCGGCAGGACTTTCATTGATGGATTGACCACTTCTTCGACATGCACGAACACTCGATACAGGTACATCCCTAACGTGGTCCGCGGCGGCCTTGGTGGTGACGAATCATACAACCCCGGTTCCTGCACCGGTATCTCAACACCAATCACCTTCAGTATGGTGGACGACTTCTTCATCCATGCCATAACCGTCAGAGCCCAGCTGTCTGGAGGAACAAACATACTTATGAGCTCACCTCCAAGGTCGTTGATAAGCTCGTTCATGGACTCGCTGTTCCAAGCACGTCGTGGCATGCCGTGGAAGGAAAGCTTTGTTAAAAACTCAAGCTCAAAGGGCACCGAGCCCCATCCTGGGTGGCACCGATCAAAGCTCACCAGCACGCCATCGCAGAACAAACGCCGGGAAGATTCAAACACACAACTGCAGTTGAAAGTTGTCTGGAACCTGACGAAGAAATCAGCCAGTGGCGGACAGACTTCAACGAGCAAGTCACTTATTTGGATGTCGTGCGTAATGCAAAGAGCTTTGACAAGGTCGTCCGGCGAGACGGGAGGCCGGTCGCCGTTGATGGTTACCATCAGCACTTTGCCGACAAACTGGTCGTCAAGCGCCGCGATGCCACTATTGAGCGACAGCACGCGGCGACCGAAGGCAGGACGGACCTCAGGATCTCCGGCTCAGAGATCCGCATTGACCGGCGACATGATAGTGCGCTTGAGTACAGGGAGTACAGGATGGGGATTTGGGGGAACTGGAGTAGGAATCGAGATTCCAGAGGTGGGGAGGGGCGGGAGACTGGGGATGAAAAGGTAGCATGAATTTCGAGCACGCGCCAATATGCTCTCGGCGCGCAAGCGCACGAAAACACCGGTGGCGCCCACATGTCGGCCTAAGAGTCCTTATTCTTTCTTTATTGGAGAGCCCAGCCTTTTTTCTGGATCTTTTGAGAGACCGGCCTGAGAGTCATAATTGACCTGTTTGGCATTGCGTTACTACTCGACCCATATTCAACGACACCTCACTGGCCCAAACAAGTGTACATCATTGAAAAGACACTGAGCTCAAATTATATAACTTGAAAAAAGGAGATATACTCTGAACACTGGAGAATGGTGATGCCCTCATTTAGCCCACCAATAGTTCGAGACAATAAAAAGTTCAAAACAACGATATATACAACATTCAAACACTGACTAGTGACTACTACTGACATAAACATCAAGACATGATAGTTCATAAGAAGTCTTGCTACACCACCAAAACACACCCAGCTGCAGCGCTCAGACTCTCGTGATCCAGATGAGAATGACATTCTAAGCAGAAGCAACTATTACATAGTAAGAGTGACATAGACGAGGATGACTAAATGACAAGGAATATGTATAACAAAAGAAAGAACTACCCATCCAGAACCAGCAACAAAGACAACAAAGTCATTCGAAGACATGATCCAACACCATCATAATTTGCAGCCCCGCTTCAGCGACCAGTGATCCGGAGACACCAGTACTCTACCCTTTCAATGCAACAACCCAATTACCTATCAACCTGAAGGCTTGAACCACATCACTGCCTGTCGTAATTGAGACATCCAAGGATCAAAGTTAATCTGGATGCCTTTGTCATTCTCACCTTCTTTTGGTTGAGGGCTGTATCGTTGACAATCAGGGGAGTTTGCTCCCGAACTCCTAGGGCTCGCCGTGTAGACACAGTTTTCCTTAGCAAACAGAGCCTCTCTACCATCAAGGTCCTTGCCAACGGTGATCTCCTGGTTAATCGGATAATTGAGTCCGAGAAACAGAGAGTGTGAACCAAGGCTATTTACGTGCCTCCAACTAAAAAATCCTAAAGGCCCCAACAAGCTGGTATCCTGCTCATAGACATAATAGCCACTGTTCGGATACTCACGTACTACACGGTGCTTGTATACAGTGGGGTTTTTGCAATATAACTTTTCTGGCTCATGTGTCCGAATGATCATCAGTCTTTTGCCGTCATTTGATCGAGCGAGGAACCAGTTGTGCTTCCCTATTTTTGGCAAAGGTGGTGTGATTGCAAAGGGCAGTAACTGTAGGGACACTGCATCATATCAAAAAGGACATGCATTGTTAATGTAGGATCAGCATTGTTCAGAGTATGAGTAGGATAATGCAAGAAACAGCATTGATATGTCCTTGTTGGAACTAGGAGGAAAATACAGGGAAATGTATACTGGGTTCGAAAATATAGAAGTGCCATGCATGGTTATACTCATGTTATCTCGCAATCGATTCTTCACAGGAAACTACCATGTCATGCATGTTATGTAATCATGTTCTGTCCTCACAAACTAATTCTTCAAGGTAACTAACAGACCATGCATTGTTATATACTCGAGTTCTGTGGGAAAAAAATTTGTGAGGATATTATTCTAGCCATTGATTGCTGAAGGGCGAATATAGGTATGTACACATGCTAAACATTGCAGGATTTCACTACTTCCAAACATAGAGTTCTCCATATGCACATTTACTTCCCTAATGTATGGTTAGATGAAATCAAGTGTGTGGTGCATGTTTCTACATCAAGAAAATGAGGAAACTAACATGGCCATTGATACACACTCATATTTAGTAGTAGTATATAGATTACTGTAAACTAAGGATAATATCCATATATTCCTAACCGTTTGATTAATCAGGGTACAAATTGGCTATAATGACATGGTCACACTCGCATGAATTAACTCATTCCAAATATAGCTGATTTACGGCGTCTCTAATACATTGCCATAGTTCTATTCAAATTCTGCTCAAATAGGGATATGCCAATCATCACAAAAAGTTCAAACAGTGTCATGGCGTCATCATTAACATGAGATGGAAACAACTTACACGCGTCGTCCCAGCAATACGTGGTGCCATATGCTTTGTCGATCGCGTAGATGATGCCATTGTGTTCAATAGCATCACAGAAGTGTGTATCAGCTTTGACGATGATCCACTGCGAACCGAGTTGTCTCCAGCTAAAGAAGGCACCGGCGTAAAGATAGGCGAGTCCGCGGTCGAATAAGGCAATTAGCTTGAAGTCTTCGTAATTGCATGTCGTGTGGGCACTTGGCAGATTACAATCTTCTGCAAAACAAGGTTTGTCCAACTGATGTAGTAATCTAGATGACTTGGGCCGCGATGGTAATACTCTATATAATCCAACGGAGGAAGGATAATCTCATGGGAGGTCTGGAAGTTCACGAGCACCAACTTTTTACCGTATTCTCTAAAGGCAGCCATCCAGTGGGAGTTCATGCCAACCCAGTACATACCTGCCAAGAAGTTTCGGGCGATGGTCATTGGATTGATGTCGAGGGAAATGATGTACGGCGACCCACTACATACCTGCAAAGAAGTTTTGGCTAATGGAGATCGGATTGAAGTCGAGGGGCATCATGTATGCCTCTGTATCATGGTGAGCCAATCTCGCAAGACCAGATAGCAGCAAGCAGGGTGTCTTGAAAAGCTTAGGCTTCGCTTCGACGCTGGCCGTGTGCATGTCCCTCGAGCATGCAGCCAGCCGCAGGGCACTCAACATATCCATACACGAACAACAGAGGTCGAGGATGTCACTAGGGAGATTGCTCCAATCGCGACTCATATGGATGCTGCGCTGTTCGCGTTCGGCCATGGTGGAGTTTGGAAGGGGGCTTGATTTACAGGGGAGAAGGATGTGGGTGCTGGAGCGGCTAGCGAGGGAATAGTGGTACTGGGGGAGGCGAGTGAGGCGACGGTACACAGGGGTACAGTGAGATGGAGACGGGGAAGGAGATGGAGATGGAGTGGTGCTATGGGAGCGGAGAGGGAGACGAGGCGAGGCGCCAATGTGTTGTACAACGGTGGTGACAGACTGCACAGTGCATAGGGTGAGGCTGACTTTGGTAACCCGAACACGCCGCCTGGACTAGTGTCAGGCGCAGGGTGTTGTCACTTCACTTTGAGGACCGGATGAATAGTATTTTGACCAGCAAGTGTACCATAGTTGTACTACTACTACTACTAGTAGGAACATGAGTACTCCATTATTGTATAGCGGAAATAGGTCCCCCGTGCTAGCATGCCTGTTCACTTCATCGTTCAGGTATCATCTATATTGCAAGAAGAACCAAATTCTCGTGCATGCCCTATCAACGCCCTGCCGCGATGCATGCAGTGGTCATTCTGGTGCATCAAGGACGGCATGCAGATCGTTCCACACTTGAGAAGAGGAAAAATGGAAAGGTAGAACGTGGCAGCAGAGGAAGAGAACGCTGGCTAACCAGGCTGGGAGGGGATCGAGCAGGAAGTTAATGCTCCACACCTAAAGGTTTTGGGAAAACCTGATTTTCATAAGGTGACTTATACTCACCTAAATGGAGGGAGTATTCCTTAAACAGAGAATGTTGTGTCTCGCACTCACGCGCTCAAAAAAAGCTACGACACAGTTTTTTATCTGTTTGCATAGGTCCCACCTATCAGGAAGGATGGGCACGTACACGAACAGGTACGACTCATCAGTCTACTCGCATAGCCTTTTCGTTTAGTCTACCTAGCCGTCTAATCAACTGCATGCACGCCACTTCTCCCATTTACTTCTCCATCGAGAACCGATTCTCCTCGGCTTCTTCACCTCCCCTTCGCTTCATTTGCATCCAAACCCCACTGCATTCACATTGTTTAATCCTCTTTAAATAATCATCTACTACTTCAGTTAGACTATCCATCTAATCCTAATTCTCCAAACCATAGCCCTCCGTTCCAGCGGTTCCAAATGGCGAAAGAGATCGAGATGCAGGTTTTTAGCGTCCAACATGTCCTCGTCGAAGGCTCGACGCGCATAGTTGCCACCGTCACCGTCCACCCATGGATTGTTCGGCAGTGGATCAACAATGTATCCGACTCCCTCGAAAAGGTAGAGACGAGGGTCATCGGTCTCAAAGCAGAGTACACGGAGCGTGCCCCTGGGAAGATCCAACGCGCCGCCATCCTTCAGCTGTGCCTCGAAGATGATGTTTTGGTGTACCACATCATACACTCGCCCTCCATACTAGGTGAGCTTCACGATTTCTTGTCTCGGGAGGACGTATACTTCTGTGGGGCAGCCATCAAAGGGGACAAACAGAAGCTAGAGCCGTACAACCTTGATTTGAAAAGCATCGCTAACCTACAAACCAGGATCAAAATTCCTGTAGAAGATTGTGATAAACAGACACCATCCCTATTCGATGTGGCAAATTTTGTGCTCGGTACAAATCTTCAGAAGGGTGATGAGACGGTGGCATTAAGGTTGTCTGGATGGGAGAATTATCCCTTGACGTACGAGCGGATAAAATATGCTGCCCTCGATGCCCGTGTGAGTTTCGAGATAGCTGCAAGGTCCAAAGAGCTTGTTGCGAAGACGTCTCCCACAGAGAATGAGAACAACAACAACAACAACAACAACAACAACAACAACAACAACAACAACAACAACAACAACAACAACAACAACAACAACAACAACAACAACAACAACAACAACAACAACAACAACAACAACAACAACAACAACAACAACAACAACAACAACAACAACAACAAGAAGAAGAAGAAGAATAAGAAGAAGAAAAGGCTGCACCAGCAGGAGGGCATTATGGATGGATGAACTATTTCCTCTCTTGTAAAAAAATTATTCCCTCTCGTGTATATTGATATGATGGACTATTTCGATGGTGTGCATGTCTTTGGAACAGAGTAGTAGCGTGGGTCCGCTTGACTATAAGGAACTATTTATCCGCATATATAGCTTTCTCTGCTACTCCTTCAGTGATCGGTGCAGTGCATGTGTCTGTAGACATGACAGCTTGTCCATGGAAGTTCAACTACGGCGACCATCACGTTTCATCTCGCGATTCCCATGACGCCTCTCCAACCCACGGCACCACGCCCCCCGACGTGCGCCTCACCCCTCTCGGCCGCACCGCCCCTCTGCCTTTGTGTGCATGACATGTGGGCCACCTAAAATGCGGCGAGCATCAAGTTTCTACCAAAGCCACACGCGATTCCCACGATGCCGCTCGAACCCATGAAACCACACGTCCCCCGACCTGCGGCTCACTCCTCTTGGCCACACTGCCCCTCTGCCTTCGGGAGCATTACATGTGGACCAGTCACCTATCGGGTCCACATGTTATTGACTCAAAGGTAGGTGTAGTAAGGCGTTGAAGCTCAGTCCCGACGGCCCTGCGAGGGAAATGTAACTCCTGCACTAGGGCTTGTGGTGCTCCCGCAGCACGAACTCGTGCCAAACTCGAGATTTGTTTCTTTACTATACATGCACGCAACGATTTAATGGACATTGTAATCTGAACATGTGATGGGGAGCTCTAAATTTTAATTTGAAACTTATAAAACAAAAAGATTCAAAACAAATAAACTGGGAGAGAGGGAGTATATCGTAGGATGTGTCCCATACAAAATAAGTCCCCTGGTTTGTCATCGCGAAGATGCGGTTAGAAAGGAGCACAACATCTTCTACTCGTACGTCAACAAATCGGCCGCAGACAGCATGGTCCGCCTTTGACCACCATGTGCAAGGTTCGTGCTATCTTATTCAATCTCACCGTGGTTCCATCATACTAATTCATGCGGTGGCCCATTGCATGACTGATCCCAATGTTGGACAAAGGTTCTACGGGAACGGTGTCACCGTTGTAAATGTTGTTCAAATTGATGTTGGTACCCTCCCATACATATGCAAGCCAATCTCCACTCGCACCGAGCCTAACCTCTGAAACAGTGGACAGGGGGAGAATTAGGAAATGGACATGGAAGTAGTCTTTAGAATGCATTTACTACATGATCAAACTCATCTTACCTGCTCATCGGAGGAAATCTGAGTGCCCCTCAATGTCGGCATCTCAAGGGGCGTCAACTTGCAACTACGACCACGCCGCGCTGGAGAGACCCCCAAGGAAACATCCTCGTGCGTTCCACGGAACACCAAGATGCATTTTCATGAGTAGTTTATCTTGTGAGAGAAAACGATGAACGAGGGAAGGCCTCTAGATATAGAGATGGACACTACTACTACCAATGTGCTGGCCCGTGCGTTGCAATGGATCCAAAGTAGTAGAATAATACTTGTTCACGTGCTTGAAATATAAACACTCTAGTTTTGATATACATGTGTCAGCAAACATGACAGCTTGTCCATGGAAGTTGAACCACGACGACCATCACGTTTCTTGTTTCTACCACTGCCACACCCACACGCGATTCCCACGACGCCGCTCCAACCCACGGCATGACGTCCCCCGACGTGGACATGGATCCTCTGACATGGCTATCACTGCCTTGCCCTGCCTTTCCTTCGCTGATAGGTGGGACCCACGCTTATGGGTCCCACATGTCAGTGATAGAATGGTAGGATTGTTCGCGTCAGGGGATCCTCATCCCCCCGACGTGCCCCTCATCCCTCTCGGCCCCACCGCTCCTCTGCCTTTGTGTGCATGACATGCGAGCCAGCTGAACTGCGGCGACCATCAACTTTCTACCACAGACACACCCGATTGGACGCGGTTTGCCTGCTCCGCTACTGTGCTTCGATCCGTACTCCCACACCATCGAACTTTCATCCAGCGGCTGTGACACATTTCGTCCCGGGCATCAATCCTCAGCTGGAGTACTTATGTACTACAGGTAGTACCCGCCAGTGTGGCCATCTACGCCTTGTAACACCCCAACGCCCAGCTGTGGCACCCTCGCCACGGCCACGCCACCACCGGTCGGTTCATCTCAAACGAGTGATTGGCGAAACACGCCACCACCATGAGAATGACATGTGGGCCAGCCTCATTTAAGGTCCGGATGTCATTGACTCATAGGCCGGGCACTAAGCCACTGAAGTTCGGTCTCGTGGGCCCCGAGAGGGAAATGTAACTCCTGCGGCAGGCCTTGTGGTGCTCCCGCAGTAATAGCTCGTGCCAAAACTGGAATTTGTTTCTTACTACTACCAACTAGTAATAGTAAGGTACACGTGCATTGCACGCATGAGATTCTGGTGGTTTGTGCATTATGCTTCTACATGTGGCGTTTTCTGGATTCTAACATGTGGCAAAATCTGGTGGAATGTAAGGTTAGGCAAGTTTGATTAACTTAGGTGAGTGTTTGGTTCAAGCCACACCTTAGGCAAGCCACACTAAGGCCCCACATGACATACACACAAAAAATGTGGCAAGATTCCCTTAGGCTTGCCAACTTGTGGCTCTCATTCTGAAGAACTAATAACTTTGCCTAAGCTTAGTTGTGGCAAAGTTATTCATGAATTAAGTTCAACCATGGAGCCTTCAAGATTATACATGTGGCAGAATCTGGTGGATGATATCCAACGGCTAGTAGTGCTCGGATTTGCCATCTTTGTACCGTCGGATTGGCTTCATCCAACGACCAACTTTCAAAGTTTTTCACACACTATATAGGGGGTATAGATATTGATGTGCCGATCCGTTGCAATGGATCCAAAGTATATCTATTTAGTGGAGTGCACTCTAAACACATTATCTATTTATTTTTCTCTAACCTTCCGTAGCCATGCAACCAAGTCACATAAGATTCATGGGTGCCCCCAACATCATATTATTCATATTACGTTGATTGAAAAAAAGATAAATTACCCAAAACAAGATCTTCCCATTTTTTGTTCCTACGATGTTGTGTCGTGCACGTACCTACTAGTTTTATAGTGGTAGTACTAGTAATATAGTATTAGGAGTACAAACTTGGTACTAGTAGGAGTAGTACTAGTACAGAATGCTCCTACTCTATCAACGAGCCCCGTCTGACACCAGATTTCTTGGCTTCCGTGCTACAGCTAGATCTTCCCCTCGTTTCTGTTTTCCAACCCGGCGGCGGGCAGGGTGTCAATTTGCTCAACGACGGTCCCACATGAAAGTGAAAATGCTAGGCAACACGCCTTCCCTAAGCTATGTGTCGTGCCGGACGGGCCGTGGAGTACTCCCGATTCTCGGGCGTGTGGGGGTGCGACGTGAACGCGGCAGGCCTTTTCCTATTACTAGCAATGTGCCCGTGCGTTGCGACGGATCCAAAGTAGTAGAATAGTAGTATTTGTTCACAAACTTGAAAGAAATCACTATTGTTCTGATATACTCCTAATATATTACTCCCTCCGTACCTAAATATTTGTCTTTTTTGAGATTTCAAATGGACTATCACATACGGATTATATAGACATATTCCAGTGTTTCTAGCAAGATGCCCGTGCGTTGCACGAAGTTGGTGGAAAAGGTAAGCATAACTTATAAATTGACGGATGGAGTACTAGTTACAGTGATGCATATAATTAAGCAAGGGGATCGCACATGTCAGTATTGACTGGAACGAGAATGCAACAACACAATAAGAACTAAGGCCACGATGATGCGATCGCAATGGTGGTTATAGAAGGCAAGAAGAAAGATGGATCCACGAACGTACGACCTCCTCCTCCTCAACTTAGTGCGCCGGGCCACTGACCGGCGGCTAAGGAGCGGCAGCTTTTGTGGCGAGGTCGAGGTGCTTCTCAGCAAAGGCATCCAAGGCTTCCAGTCGGTTGAGGAAGGCCAACGTCGTAGCGTCCTCACTGGCCTGGTAGATACCTATGTACACGATTTGCTCATACACGTGGATGTGTATGTCGACAATTCTTGCGGCGAGGTGCCTCATGGCGCGTGACCTCAGTGGACATTCTTCGTGGCATCGGCGGCGATTCTGCGAGCCACACGTGCGAAAGAGGTTCGGCCATGGAGGCCGATTAGGGTGGCAGGCATATGAGAAGCCCGGGCATGCGGGCTGGAGGAGTACGGCGATGTCGTCCACGAGCTTCTTGAGGACGGTGAACTTGTTGCTGGTGGCAACGATCATCTGGTCGAACTGAGAGTCATAGTTGGCGTCGACGGCGGCCATCCACCAGCCGGTCTCGAACACCGTCTGGAGACGATCCTCGACACCATGCCGCAGGCCGGCGTCGTGGACCATCTGGCGCAGCCGCTGGCCGCTCACGCGCATCGCCGCCATGGGTCTGGAGTGAGCTCTTTTGCACTTAGGGTAGGTGCTTAGGCAAATGCTTAGGTGCGTACGATGTGGTAGATGCATTAGAATGGAGGGGCGCCTTTATATGAGGGCAATGAGGGCAAACTGCGTTGCATTCACATCGTGCAACCTCTTTTCCCGGACCTCCTCCCATTACTTCCCTCATGCATTAATTGAAGGAGGATGCATTGGCCGTTCAACATATTGGGAACCGCTACTCCCTCCCTCGTCTGCATTAAAGCCAGACGGGAACTCAAGGCCACCATTGTCAAATCGAATACTCCCTCCGTCTAGGTGAGTATTAAGTCATCTTACGAAAACCAAATAGTAAACACATAGGCGTGGTGCATTAACTCTCACGTTGTTTCTTATTTTTTGACATAAATAGAGGAATCAACCAATAAGAGATGTGGGGCTTGTATGCTTTTAATGACTTGAGACTATCAAACATGACATGCGTTAGTGGATTCGTTGCACAAGAACAAATACAACCCACGTCAGCACACACGCATCTTATAGCATCACATCCAATGGCTATAAAAGATGAATCAGACCAAATTATATCTCATCTAGATGAGTTCTAGCAAAACTGTATTAATAACACTTAGTACTCCTGCGCCATGTATCATATATTAGTATCATGTAGTACTTTATTTATTGCCATGTATGACACATAGTAGTCAACTCTCTCTCTTTCTTCATTTAATTCTATGACACCTCATCAAAATTGCTAAGGCTAGTACCATTACAACCAGCCTTAGCAAATACTAAACATTAAGTTCTCTCGTTTTCCTCTCCACCTTGGTCACCTAGACGGAGGGAGTATACTGCATGAGCTTTTCCTGCGCGGTAGGCGGGGCAGTTCCGCCTAGTCGGTTCGGCAGAGAAGCGAGAAGACGAGGGACTACGCTGCTGCAAACGTAGGGCTGTGTGATTTGACAGCGAGTTACTGCTGGACAAGTGGGGCCCCGTGATTTGACTTGCCATTATCATTTTAACTGCGGCGCTACGACCGGCGTGAGTCTCCCAATTCCTGACCACCTCCATACAAGTGCCTCTCCCAATGCTCCACCATGTAGTAGAGGCTGGCTCTTGCATGGGAGCCCACTTCTCCACTTTTTCCTTGCCTCTCTTTCCTCCACATATGCAAAAATGCCATGTAAAGCGCACTATTGTACTTACTTGCTCCTACAGGTGTTAAGCTTGCCACATAGGCATAAAGTCTGATGTGGCAGGTTAATCAAGAAGAGAGAGACTAGTTTGGTGACCCAAGGAAGAACTGGTGCTAAGCGCGTGTACCTAGGTGAAAAGACAATTTTGAGTCTATAGCTAATTAAATGAAGCAAACTTATCAACAAAAAACTAATAAGCACACCATTTCATTGGAAGAGGTCACTCCTTGGCAAATGCAATAAATACAAGTACTCCCTGTGTCCCATAATATAAGAACGTTTTTGGCACTACACCAGTGTCAAAAGCGTTCTTATATTATGGGACGGAGGGAGTACAAAGAAAGAGATAGAGAGAAGTAAAAAAAATACACTTATAGCCACCCTTGTTGTAGTATGAGTGACTAAGTGATGACTATGTATGACACGCCAACATCAGATAGCCTAACGCACCATGTTAAATCTCCAAGGGCGCGACCGCGCGAGTGACGCGACGGTCGTGGTAGGCGCGACCATGATACGGACTGCTGGTTGCCCTTGGATCAGAGATCAAACGGTCGCATGTTATGTTGCTGAAAATTTGCAGAATAACCCTCCAGGATAGGATATTCACCCATAGGTCTAGAATCACGCGATGCAACCATTTGATCTCAGATCCAAGGGCTCTTGGAAGCCCGTATCATGGGAGAATGGAAAGCCACTACCCTGCCGTTCGCACACTGGCAGTTCGCTCCTACTCGTCCCCGCACATCCTTCAATACTACGGCGGTTCGCTCCTAGTCGCCCCGTCCATTCACATTACGGCAGTTCCACTAATCCTAACCCTCCTCCCAAATCCATGGCGTCCCAAATCTCCATGATCGGCGGTGAGTACAAGGTTAGAACCATCACTGGCGATGAGTTCAACGTCATCTACACCCGTTCTTCCGCGATGGTGAAAGGATGCCTTTCTCGCTTCAGACGCATGTTCGAAGACTCAGATGATGAGTGGGTCGCTGGGCTAGATGCTGAATACACCATAGTCCTGGGACGAGAGAAGGATCTAAAGGATGAAGAGAGGAGGAAGCTCGCCGTGATCCAGGTTTGCGTGCATGACTTATGCTTGGTCTACCACATATGCCATGCCGACGTTGAGTGCCTGGATTTTAAGGACTTCCTCGAGAGCAACCTAGTCAAATTTGTTACTGTAGACTTTGGTAACGACAAAGAAGTCCTGGGTCGGATAGGCCTCGTTGTAGGCAACACCTTCGACCTCCAGAAGAATCGGCTGGTGTCCTCTCATCAGCCTTCAATGCTGACCCTGGCAGGAGCCATGGTTCATCCTTCGTACGATAAACTGGAGAAACCTCCATACACGTTTCATCGTTATGCATGGCGGCAAAATGTACTAGATATAGACCACATCCACTACACTGCAATGGATGGCTACCTTTGTTTCAATATCTACAAGGGTTGGATGAAGAGCAACAACCAAGTTGGCGGTTCAAGCAAAGAAGTATAGGCCAAGAGGAAGAGGGACAAGGACAAAGTCGAGGACGTGGACGAGGACTCCGAGTAAGGTGGCAGTGTCATTGCTCATGGTGGTTCTAATGCAGTGTCTACCGAAATAGTTGCAAAGTTTAATTTCAGGTGTGCTTAATTTAATTTGAGGGGTGTGTTGTGCTGAGCCCCCAGCAGAACTATGTTATGTTTCTTCTTGTTACTTTAACTATTTAGTACATACATACTAGTATTTCTTACATTTCATCTTTTAGTTGGTATATTACTACCACTCGTTTCTTCACATTATATACGTACAATATATATGGCCAACATCATATAGCCAGCAGTTTAGTTGTTAAATAATTTCAGGGTGCTTAGTTTTGTCAAAGAATTCCAGGGTGCTTAGTTTTATTTGAGGGGTGGGTTGTGCACTTGCGCTGGACACCATTATTGTGACAAGCCTTTTTAATAGTACTATATGCATAATTTGGCGACGAGCGCTCTCTATATGTACCACCGTTTTTTTTTAATTTCAAGTTCTGCTCCATGACGCAATCCATCGACACTACTACTGTACAAAAGTGGAGTATATACATTTTTTAAAAGGCTAGAGGCCGGGGCAGTCTAGCTCGGTCGGTTTCACGAGAGGCGAGGGCCTTTGTGATTTGACGACTCATTACTGCTGTCAAATTGAATAGTACTGCACCGCCCGCTGCATGCCCGGCGCCTCCATTAAACCCCTCGTTAAACCCGCATGCAAACCGAGAATCCTACTCCGGCCACACGTCCGTTCATGGGCGGGCCGGAATTAAGTGCAACACCGGCTGAGCTCCTCCCATCCGCCCTCAGTTTAAACGAGGCCAGACATCGGCCAAGATCCTACCGTCCGTCCTCTATTTACACGAGGCCAGACCGACAGCGGGCAAGAATCGCACCCCTCCGCCGCTCCCCCATCTCCTCCTTCACCATTTTCTCCATTCTTCCGATGGCTTCTGATGAGCCGTTCTCTGGCATATTACCCGGCTGGGTGGCCCACCGAGCCCTCCGGATACGGGCGAGGCCGCTCGGTGCTTCACCAACCTCGCTTGGCCGAGCGGAGCGATTGCCGCTAAGCGGTAGCGTGGTTCAACAACTTCGCCGCTCCAGTTCAGCTCGATGAGGTGGCGAGTTGCTCCACGCCGCTGCGGCGGCGAAACACGCTAGTACGGCGCGATCGCTGCCGCGTCGTATCGCACCACCAGTGTCTATGGTGGCCGCGCCTCTCGTGTCGTGGCGCGCCTCCGTGCTGCGGCAGCGCCATGCGGCGAGACAAAAGCCGGTGTGTGGAGAGCGGCGAATCGGTGGCGCCTTCTCCGTGTCCGCCACCATCATCGAGGAGAAGTAGAACACGGGAGGCCGCCGCCACTTGGGACCCATGAAGGCCACCGCCGAGGCGACGACCGCGGATTCAGGTGGTTTCTTTGCTGCTTCATCTCTTCCGAGGACCTTCATCGACCCCGCAAGTGTCTGACGGACATGAGGAAGACAAAGGGATCCGCGGGCGGCCATTTAGAAATAAAATAAGTCTAGATACATCCATTTCTAGGACAAGTATTTCCGGATGGAGGGAGTATTAATTATACAAGAGAGCCGGATTGGCACCTCTTAGTTCATGTAAATGTAATGAAATCCATCATGTTTATATGAAGATCCGGCTTTTTTATACGAAACCTTCATGCTTATATGAAATCAGTCCGTGTTTGCACGAATTTCATCTGGTTGGTTAGAGTTGTAAAAATGTATGCGCCGGCGTTCGATGTCGCCCTCCTCCATGAAGGAAGCGGGAGGAAATTTGCCGGCTGCCGTTGGAGATGCTCTTTATGCTGGAAATAATAGAGTGACATCCAATCCATTTGAGTTAATTGCCTGTATGATTTTCCCTCTATAAAAAGTTAATTGCATGTACAGTGTACACGTGACTTGCAGGGTGGCTACAGCTTCATACAGAAAGTTAAAAGAAACAAGTCCATCCTTAATCTTGTATTCTAAGTACTCTGTGGGTTCCACTGTTAGTACAGTAGCGAAAGAAGTATATATTAAATAAGTAGAGTAATATATAATATAAAAAATCTAAAGTTAAAAGACAGAATTCAAACTCATGTCATCGCATTGAGAGCATCCGGCGCTAACCAGCCCAACACATTTTTGTTGTAGACCATGCTGGAGATATATCTCCATGTCTACTCTTATATATATACTCCATTCGTTCCTAAATATTTGTCTTTTTCAGATTTCAAATGGACTACCACATACGGATGTGTATGTAGACATATTTTAGAGTGTAGATTCGCTCATTTTGCTCCGTATGTCTTTTCAGGAAGGGATCAGATTTGTCCTTGATTTATTTATGAGGTATCCAGATGGCACTGCACCGCCAAGAAAAGAGGGTAACATCAAAATTATGGACTACTTTTTTGAGTATGTTGGTAAGGTACGGTCATAGTCACTTGTTGAAATCTCTAAAAAGACAAATACTCCCTCCGTCCGGAAATACTTGTCATCAAAATGGATAAAAGGAAATGTATCTAGACGTATTTTAGTTTTAGATACATCTCTTTTATCCATTTTGATGACAAGTATTTTCGGACGGAGGGAGTAGAAAACAGAGTTGGTGATGATGGTGTGCGTGCCATCCTGCAATATAGGCCGTCGGATTTATATCTAACGGATAAGAAAGAAAATATGGCAATTTTGCAAACATATACCCACACGTCTCTCCACGTTCTCAAATAAGGCCTTCCCTCGTTCAGCCTTTTCTCTCACAAGATAAACTACTCATACAAATGCATCTTGATGTTCCGTGCAACGCACGGGCAACTAGCTAATTTCTTTTAAAATAGTTGCTGCGATAATTGGGTTGAAGTGATATATTTTATGTCTGCCCGGAATGATTTCAGATTCACTAGTAGTAACAAAGGAAAGGTTGCCTTGTTAATTAACAGAAAACAGTGTGAAAACTATCACATGAGGCCGGTAAAAACAAGGCACACTGGGTTCAGCGTCATCGTCACTACAGTTGTCTTGCAAAGAAAGTCCACATATCGAGGGGCTACCGAGCGAGGCACCGAGACACAATGTTTGAGAGAGAAACCAATTGACAGATTATGATTAGATCGAGTTGTCACCCTTCTGCTGTCATTGTTGGGGGGGGGAGGGAGAGAAAGACGTATCGAGAGTGTGTGTGGTAGGCACGGAGGCACAACTAGTGAGTGTGTGTGTGTGTGTGTGTTTGAAAGAGGAGTAGATAGATTATTATCAAGATCGATGTGCCACCCTACTCCTTCGATGTCGGTAGTGT
Organism: Aegilops speltoides; assembly: GCA_021437245.1. Lineage (NCBI taxonomy): Eukaryota > Viridiplantae > Streptophyta > Magnoliopsida > Poales > Poaceae > Aegilops > Aegilops speltoides. The sequence goes on from CM038144.1 coordinate 166,821,214, forward strand.
GTGTGTGTGTGTGTGTATGTTTGAGAGAGAAGCCAGTTGATAGATTAGTATCAAGATCGAGGTGTCACCCTACTCCTTCGGTGTTGGGAAGTGTGGGTGTGTGGGGGGGTAGTGACACTCACATATCTCTACTCTTATAAAAAAACAGAGTTGGTGATGATGGTGTTCCTGCCATCCTGCAATATAGGCCAACCGATTTATATCCGACGGACAGGAAGGAAACTATGGCAATTTTGCAAAAAGATACCCACACCCCTCTCTGCATTTGCAAATAAGGCATTCCCTCGTTCATCCTTTTCTCCCACAAGATAAACTTCTCATACAAATGCATCTTGATGTTCCGTGCAACGCATGGGCATCTTGTTAGTAGGGAGAAGGAGTTTGTGTGACACATATCTAGCTATATTAAGGGATAGGTAGATAGCATATGTGTGATAGACATTATTATACTTTGAGACATTAGTGGCTGTGGGTGGGCGGAATTAAAGGGGTGGGCGTGTTAGACATAGAGAGTGTGTGTGTTTCTGTGTGAGAGACTTGTAGGACGGGGTAGAAAGATGAATTTAACCCTGACGGAGGGGGAGAAATACACGAAGTGCACGTGTGTGATTCCAATGCCCACATGGAAATGAGATATGTATGCGTGTGAGAGAGATTGCATAATTCATTCACGTATCACTATCTAGCGATCATGGACGTGCATCGCTTGAACATAAGTCAATATCTACTTCGTATCGTGGCCAAAGGTACAATATTGATTCAACGCTATAAAGATTGGACACTCACATATCACATTTTTTCTATTTAAATAAACCTTTTCAGTTGTGCATGCCAAAGTTACAGTGATGTTTCTTCAAACAACCAATGTAGCTATCATGTACATGCACCATAGTTACTCTTGCATTCTGATGACCCACAAGTGTAGGGGATCTATCGTAGTCCTTTCGATAAGTAAGAGTGTCGAACCCAACGAGGAGCAGAAGGAAATGATAAGCGGTTTTCGGTAAGGTTTTCTCTGCAAGCACTGAAATCGTAGGTGATAGATAGTTTTGTGATAAGATAAATAGTAACGAGCAACAAGTAAATAAAGTAAATAAAGTGCAGCAAGGTGGCCCAATCCTTTAGGTAGCAAAGTATAAGCCTGGACAAATTCTAATAATGATAAAGGAGCTCCCGAGGACACATTGGGAATTATCGTCAAGCTAGTTTTCATCACGTTCATATGATTCACGTTTGGTACTTTGATAATTTGATATGTGGGTGGACCGGTACTTGGGTACTGCCCTAACTTGGACAAATATCCCACTTATGATTAACCCCTATTCCAAGCATCCGCAACTACAAAAAGGAGTATTAAGGTGAACCTAACCACAACATTAAACATATGGATCCATATCAGCCCCTAACGAAGCAACGCATAAACTAGGGTTTAAGCTTCTGTCACTCTAGCAACCCATCATCTACTTATTACTTCCCCATGCCTTCCTCTAGGCCCAAATAATGGTGAAGTGTCATGTAGTCGACGTTCACATAACACCACTAGAGGAAAAGACAACATACATCTCATCAAAATATCGAACGAATACCAAATTCACATGACTACTAATAGCAAGACTTCACCCATGTCCTCAGGAACAAACGTAACTACTCACAAAGCATATTCATGTTCATAATCAGAGGAGTAATAATATGCATAAAGGATCTGAACATATGATCTTCCACCAAGTAAACCAATTAGCATCAACTACAAGGAGTAATCAACACTACTAGCAACCCACAGGTACCAATTTGTGGTTTTGATACAAGATTGGATACAAGAGATGAACTAGGGTTTTGAGAGGAGATGGTGCCGGTGAAGATGTTGATGGAGGTTGACCCCCTCCCGATGAGAGGATCGTTGGTGATGACGTTGGTGATGATTTCCCCCTCCCGGAGGGAAGTGTCTCCGGCAGAACAGCTCTGCCAGAGCCCTAGATTGATTTCACCAAGGTTCCGCCTCGTGGCAGTGGAGTTTCGTCCCGTAAGCTTGCCCACGATTTTTTCCATTGTAAAAGTGATGATATAGCAGAAGATGGTCACCGGAGGCCCACCAGGGGGCCCAAGAGATAGGAGGGTGCGCCCTATAGGGGGGGGCGCCCCCTTTCTCCTGGATAGGTTGTGGCCCCCCTGTCCTATTTCTTTCGCTCATAAATTCTTATTAAATCCAAAAAGTTGTTTCGTGGAGTCTCAGGACTTTTGGAGCTATGCAGAATAGGTTTCCAACGTTTGCTCCTTTTCCAGCCAGAATTCCAGCTGCCGGCATTCCCCCTCTTCATGGTAAACCTTGTAAAATAAGAGAGAATAGCCATAAGTATTGAGATATAATGTGTAATAACAGCCCATAATGCAATAAATATTGATATAAAAGCATGATGCAAAATGGACGTATCAACTCCCCCAAGCTTAGACCCCGCTTGTTCTCAAGCGGAAGCCGAAATCGAAAAATATGTCCACATGTTTAGAGATAGAGGTGTCGATAAAAATAAAATACGGACATGAGGGCATCATGATCATTCTAATAACAACAACATATATGGATTTTGTCATATGATTTCTCATGCTCAAGTAATAAGCAATTCACAATGTCAAGTATGGTTCAAAAACTTCATTGGGAACTAACAAATTATAATCTCAGTCACTGAAGCAATTGCAATTTATCGCAACATCAGAAAGAGTCAATAATAGAGCTTTTCAGCAAGCTCACATACTCAACTATCTCGTAATCTCCTACAACTGTTAACACTCACACAATACTTGTGGTTATAGAGTTTCAGCCAGACACTAAGAAAGATAGGGGCGTATTGTGTTGCCTCCCAACGTATTCACCTTTAGGTGATGTCAACAATAATAGCCTATGCCAACTTACATCCAATTGGATATATATATATCATGATCTTTCAAACACGAGGAGCTTGCCAAAGGATAAAGTGAAAAAGGGAAAAGTGAAGATCACCTTGACTCAAGCATAAAGTAAAAACATAAAGTAAAAGATAGGCCCTTCGCAAAGGGAAGCAGAGGTTGTCATGCGCGTTTAGGGTTGATGTACAAAATCTTAATGCAAAAGAACGTCACTTTATATTGCCCCTTGTATGTGGACCTTTATTATGCAGTCCATCACATTTATTACTTCCACAACAAGTTCGTGCAAAGCTTATTTTCTCTACACTAATAAGTCATACATATTTAGGGAGCAATTTTTATTGCTTGCACCGATGACAACTTACTTGAAGGATCTTACTCAATCCATAGGTAGGTATGGTGGACTCTCATGGCAAAACTGGGTTTAAGGATATTTGGAAGCACAAGTAGTATCTCTACTTAGTGCAAGGAATTTGGCTAGCATGAGGGGGAAAGGCAAGCTCAACATGTTTGAAAGGTCAATGACAATATACTTTAACTGAGATGTCGGAAAACATAAACCATTACGTTGTCTTCCTTGTCCAACGTCAAATCTTTTAGCATGTCATACTTAATGAGTGCTTCACAATCATAAAAGATGTCCAAGATAATATATTTATATGTGAACCCCTCTTTCCTTATCACTTCCTATTAATTGCAACGATGACCAAGGCTATGTTCATCAACTCTCAACAATTTTTATGCCTCATACTTTCTATGTGTGAAGTTATCACTATCCATAAGATCAATATGAACTCTTTTATTCTTTCTACTTTCTCAAGATCATAGCAATCATAGCAAAGCCCTTGACTCAACACTAATCTTTATTATAGATAGCATAGGGACTCGATTACATAAAGAGATCACAATGCAAAACTCAAAACTACTTGATATCAAAACTTCAAACTACTAGATCAAGATACTACTAAAAGGATCGAACTAAATAAAGCGGTAAAGATAGGAGTGTGATGGTGATACGATACCGGGGCACCTCCCCCAAGCTTGGCAGCTGCCAAGGGGAGTGCCCATACCCATATGATTATGTCCTCGGAGGTGATGGAGGTGGTGATGATGACGGTGGATAATCGCACATCGAGCGTAAAAGCTCCTCCAACTTGCGGATAATGCCCTTGAGTCCGGCGATATGATCCTTCAACAAGATATTCTCCTGTGTGAGATACTTGTTCTGTATGTGAGCTAACTCAATCATCTTGAAAGCTTCAATCTCTGTTGGAGTGAAAAGGTTAGGTAAAGGTTGAGGGACGTCTTCTTCTTTCACCACCGGAGCTTGAACCTCCATGGCCTTCTTGATCCCTTCATCCTTGTTGATCTCTTCCGGTTCCTCTCTTTTCAGCTCTATCTTCAATAGCCAAACATCCTTGTCTTCGTTGTTGGAGGAGGGAGAAGTCATGGTACTCAAAATCTGCAACGGAAACAACTCGAAACGAAAACAGAGGATATTTGCGTGATACGATGGTCAAAACCTCCGGGAGTATATATAATGAATTTTTACCGACCAAAATACGTAACATACAAGAAACGGGAGTCTGGGAGGCACACGAGGTTCCCACGAGACAGGGGGCGTGCCCTACAGGGGGGCGCGCCCTCCACTCTCGTGGGGGCCTCGTGTCCCTTTTGGACTACTTCTTTCTTCCTAAAATTCTTAAATAATCCAAAACTGATAAAAATTGCCTTTGGAGTTGTTTTGGAGTCGGTTTACTTACCGTACCACATACCTATGCCTTTTTGGAGTCTGGAACGTTCTGGAAGGTGTCCCTTATGTATTCCTCAAGAGTTATGGTTTCAATAATATTAGTTTCAACATTGATAGGATTACCTAAAATATAATGTTTAATTCTCTGACCGTTTACCACCCTCAGATTTGTGCTTTCGAAGTTGTTGATTTTTATAGCACTAGAACGGTAGACCTCCTCGATAACATAGGGACCTTCCCATTTTGAGAGAAGTTTTCCGGCAAAAAATCTTAAACGAGAGTTGAATAATAACACATAATCTCCTACGTTAAACTCACGCTTTTGTATCCTCTTATCATGCCAGCGTTTGACTTTTTCTTTGAAAAGCTTGGCATTCGCATACGCTTGGGTTCTCCATTCATCAAGGGACCTAATATCAAATAACCTCTTCTCACCGGCAAGTTTGAAGTCATAATTGAGCTCTTTGATGGCCCAATATGCCTTATGTTCATGTTCAAGAGGTAAATGACATGGTTTTCCACAAACCAGCTTATAAGGAGACATACCCATGGGATTTTTGTATGCAGTTCTATAGGCCCATAATGCATCATCAAGTTTTTTGGACCAATTCTTTCTAGATCTATTCACAGTCTTTTGCAAAATTAATTTGAGCTCTCTATTGCTCAACTCTACTTGACCACTAGATCATGGATGATAAGGAGATGCTATTCTATGATTGACATCATACTTAGCAAGCATCTTACGGAAAGCACCATGAATAAAATGTGAACCACCATCAGTCATAAGATATCTAGGGACTCCAAACCTCGGAAAAATAACTTCTTTAAGCATTTTAATAGAAGTGTTATGATCAGCAATACTAGTTGGAATAGCTTCTACCCACTTAGTAACGTAATCAACAGCAACTAAAATATGTGTATAACCATTAGAGGCAGGAAAAGGTCCCATATAATCAAAGCCCCAAACATCAAACGGTTCAATAACAAGAGAATAATTCATAGGCATTTCTTGATGTCTACTAATGTTATCTATTCTTTGACATTCATCACAGGATAAGACAAACTTACGAGCATCTTTGAAGAGAGTAGGCCAATAAAAACCAGATTGTAGTACCTTGTGTGCAGTTCTATCTCCAGCGTGGTGCCCTCCATAAGATTCAGAGTGACACTTACGTAGAATCTGTTCCTGTTCATGCTCAGGCACACAACGTCTAATAACACCATCTACTCCTTCTTTATAAAGGTGTGGGTCATCCCAGAAGTAATGTCTTAAATCATAAAAGAACTTTTTCTTTTGCCGGAATGTGAAACTAGGCGGTATATATTTAGCAACAATGTAATTAGCATAATCAGCATACCAAGGACCAGTACGAGAAGCATTGACAACCGCTAATTGTTCATCAGGAAAGCTATCATTAATAGGCAGTGGGTCATCAAGAACATTCTCTAACCTAGACAAGTTATCCGCAACGGGGTTCTCAGCTCCCTTTCTATCAATAATATGCAAGTCAAATTCTTGGAGCAGGAGAACCCATCTAATGAGTCTAGGCTTAGCATCTTTCTTTTCCATAAGATATTTAATAGCAACAGGATCAGTGTGAATAGTAACTTTGGAATCAACAATGTAAGGTCTAAACTTATCACATACAAACACAACTGCTAAGAATTCTTTTTCAGTAGTAGCATAATTTCTCTGGGCAGTATCAAGAGTCTTACTAGCATACTGGATAACATTCAATTTCTAATCGACTCTTTGCCCTAAAATAGCACCTACAGCATAATCGCTAGCATCGCACATAATTTCAAAAGGTAAATTACAATCAGGCGGCTAAACAATAGGTGTAGTGATCAAAGCTTTCTTAAGTGTTTCAAATGCTTCTACACAATCATCATCAAAGACAAAAGGAATATCTTTTTGCAATAAATTGTCAGAGGCCTAGAGATTTTAGAAAAGTCCTTAATGAACCTCCTATAAAAAACGGTGTGACCAAGGAAACTTCTTATACCTTTTATGTCCTTGGGACATGGCATCTTTTCAATAGCATCAACTTTGGCTTTATCAACTTCAGTACCTCTCTCGGAGATCTTGTGCCCCAAGACAATGCCTTCATTAACCATAAAGTGACACTTTTCCCAATTTAGGACGAGACTAGTGTCTTCGCATCTCTGCAAAACTCGATCAAGGTTGCTCAAACAATCATCAAAGGAGGATCCATAGACGGAGAAGTCATCCATGAAAACCTCACAAATCTTTTCACAAAAATCAGAGAATATAGCCATCATGCATCTTTGAAAGGTAGCAGGTGCATTACATAAACCAAAAGGCATATGACTATAAGCAAAAGTACCAAAAGGGCAAGTAAAAGTAGTTTTAGATTGATCCTTCGCTGACATAGGTATCTGAGAGAAGCCAGAATAACCATCTAGAAAGCAAAAATGTGTGTGTTTGGATAGCCTTTCTAGCATTTGATCAATAAAAGGTAAAGGATAATGATCTTTCTTAGTAGCTTTATTTAACTTATGGAAATCAATTACCATCCTATAACCTGTAATAATTCTTTGCAGGATCAATTTATCTTTATCATTAGGAACAACGGTAATACCTCCCTTTTTAGGGACACAATGGACAGGGCTTACCCATTCACTATCAGCAACGGGATAAATAATACCTGCCTCAAGGAGCTTTAGTATCTCCTTTCTTACCACTTCCTTCATTTTGGGATTTAATGGTCTTTGAGGATCTCTAACTGGTTTGGCATCTTTTCCACGGAAATTTTGTGCTGACATAATGTGGGACTAATGCCCTTAAGATCATCCAGAGTATATCCAATAGCAGCTCGGTGCTTCTTCAGAGTTTTCAATAATCTTTCTTCTTCTTTCTCTGAAAGGTTAGCACTAATAATAACAGGATATATTTCTTTTTCTTCAAGATAAGCATACTTAAGATTATCAGGTAATGGTTTGAGTTCAAACATGGGATCACCCTTGGGTGGAGGGGGATCCCCAAGAATTTCAACGGGAAGATTATGTTTCAGCATAGGTTCCTGTTTAAGGAACACTTCATCTATTTCTTCCCTTCCCTTCATAAACATACCGTTTTCATGGTCTAACAAATATTGTTCTAACGGATCAGTTGGAGGAACAGCATGGAAGCAAGACCAATAATCTCATACTTACTAGGTGGTTCCCTTTCACGAGGTTATCTATTAAACTTAGCAAAATTAAACTCATGAGACATACCATCTATGCCAATAGTGACGACATTCCTTTCACAGTTAATCTTAGCACTAGCAGTATTCAAGAAGGGTCTACCAAAAATAATGGGACAAAAATCATCTTGTGGGGAAGCAAGAACAAGAAAATCAGCAGGGTATTTAACCTTCCCACACAAAACTTCAACATCTCTAACAATCCCAATAGGTTTAATGGTATCCCTATTAGCAAGCTTAATAGTAACATCAATGTCTTCTAATTCAAAGGGTGCAATGTCGTGCATAATTTCTTTATAAAGATCATAAGGTATCGCACTAGCACTAGCACCCATATCACATAAGCGGTGATAACAATGATCTCCTATTTTAACAGAAATAACATGCGTGCCTACAACAGGTCTACGTGTCTTAGTATCGGGTCTAGCAATATTAGCAGTTTCACCCAAGAAAGAAATAACATGCCCATCTAAGTCCTCATCCAAGAGATCTTTAATCATAGCAATACCAGGTTCAACATTAATTTGCTCAGGAGGTGTATAAGTCCTAGTATTACTCTTACGAACAACAGTCGAAGCTTTAGCATGATCTTTTATCCTAACAGGAAAAGGAGGTTTTTCAACATAAGCAGTAGGAACACTAGGATCACTATAGGTAATAGTCTTTTCTTCGACTGTAATAGGTGCGACTACTTTAACTTCAACAGGAGGATTATATTTAAACCACTTCTCTTTAGGGAGATCAACGTGAGTAGCAAAAGTTTCACAAAAAGTAGCTACTATCTCAGAGTCAAGTCCATACTTAGCGCTAAATCCACGAAAAGCATCGGTATCCATAAAAGATTTAACACAATCGAACTTAGGTGTCATACCTGACTCCTTACCATCGTCGGAACCCCAATCTTCAGAGTTGAGTTTAATTCTTTCCAATAAGTCCCATTTGAAATCAATAGTCTTCAGCATATAAGAACCAACACATGAAGTATCGAGCAGGTTGCGATTATCAAGAGAAAGTCGAGCATAAAAATTCTGAATAATCATTTCCCGAGAGAGCTCATGATTGGGGCATGAATATAACATTGACTTACGCCTCCCCTAAGCTTGAGCGATGCTTTCTCCTTTGCGAGGCCAGAAATTATATATGTAATTACGATCACGATGAACAAGATGCATAGGATAGAACTTCTGGTGAAATTCCAACTTCAATCACTTATAATTCCAAAATCTCGTATCATCACATAGCCTATACCATGTGAATGCATCTCCCTTAAAAGATAAAGGGAAGACCTTCCTTTTCAAAACATCATCGGGAATACCTGCAAGCTTAAATAATCCACAAACTTCATCCACAAAGATAAGGTGTAAATCGAGATGCAATGTTCCATCTCCTGCAAATGGATTAGCTAGCAGTTTTTCTATCAAACCCGAAGGAATATTAAAGTGAATATTTTTCATAAAGTTCAGTAGGTTGAGGAGCAACCCTTTGCTCTTCTAGTTGGGGTGAAGATACCCCAAACAAGCCCCTCAAAGGATTAGTTTCCATAGTGACAAGTAACAGAAAATTTCAGTACACTATATAAATGTTTCCTTACCAAGTTCCACTCACCAAAAGCGCTACACTCCCCGGCAACGGCACCAGAAAAGAGTCTTGATGACCCACAAGTATAGGGGATCTATCGTAGTCCTTTCGATAAGTAAGAGTGTCAAACCCAACGAGGAGCAAAAGGAAATGATAAGCGGATTTCGGTAAGGTTTTCTCTGCAAATAGTAACAAGCAACAAGTAAATATAGTAAATAAAGTGCAGCAAGGTGGCCCAATCCTTCAGGTAGCAAAGGATAAGCCTGGACAAATTCTAATAATGATAAAGGAGCTCCCGAGAACACATTGGGAATTATCGTCAAGCTAGTTTTCATCACGTTCATATGATTCGCATTCGGTACTTTGATAATTTGATATGTGGGTGGACCGGTACTTGGGTACTGCCCTAACTTGGAAAAATATCCCACTTATGATTAACCCCTATTGCAAGCATCCGCAACTACAAAAAGGAGTATTAAGGTGAACCTAACCATAGCATTAAACATATGGATCCATATCAGCCCCTAACGAAGCAACGCATAAACTTGGGTTTAAGCTTCTGTCACTCTAGCAACCCATCATCTACTTATTACTTCCCCATGCCTTCCTCTAGGCCCAAATAATGGTGAGGTGTCATGTAGTTGACATTCACATAACACGACTAGAGGAGAAGACAACATACATCTCATCAAAATATCGAACGAATACCAAATTCACATGACTACTAATAGCAAGACTTCACCCATGTCCTCAGGAACAAAAGTAACTACTCACAAAGCATATTCATGTTCATAATCAGAGGAGTGATAATATGCATAAAGGATCTGAACATATGATCTTCCACCAAGTAAACCAATTAGCATCAACTACAAGGAGTAATCAACACTACTAGCAACCCACGTGTACCAATTTGTGGTTTTGATACAAGATTGGATACAAGAGATGAACTAGGGTTTTGAGAGGAGATGGTGCTGGTGAAGATGTTGATGGAGATTGACCCCCTCCCGATGAGAGGATCGTTGGTGATGACGTTGGTGATGATTTCCCCCTCCCGGAGGGAAGTGTCCCCGGCAGAACAGCTCTGCCAGAGCCCTAGATTGATTCCGCCAAGGTTCCGCCTCGTGGCGGCGGAGTTTCGTCCCGTAAGCTTGCCCACGATGTTTTCCAGGGTAAAAGTGATGATATAGTAGAAGATGGTCGCCGGAGGCCCACTAGGGGGCCCAGGAGATAGAAGGGCGCGCCCTATAGGGGCGCGCCCCTGTCTCCTGGATAGGCTGTGGGCCCCCTGGCCTATTTCTTTCGCTCATCAATTCTTATGAAATCCAAAAAGTTGTTTTGTGGAGTCTCAGGACTTTTGGAGCTGTGTAGAATAGGTTTCCAACGTTTTCTCCTTTTCCAGCCAGAATTCCAGCTGTCGGCATTCCCCCTCTTCATTGTAAACCTTGTAAAATAAGAGAATAGCCATAAGTATTGAGATATAATGTATAATAACAGCCCATAATGCAATAAATATTGATATAAAAGCATGATACAAAATGGACATATCAGATTCAAATTCATTAGTCTTGGATGATTTAAATTTCTATTTTGAAGTAATATATGTAATATTCATATATGAATTCAACGGGGACGCAATTTTTGAAATGGAGGCTATGTAATCATATGAGGTAACACTTTTAAGTAGCTGAATACAATATCTATTTCTTTTTGTGCGCCTCTACACTAACACGTCAATTCATTAGGTTTAAAGTAAATAACCAATGGCACTAAATTATCTATTTACACGAGAAATACATAGGTTGGGCGTTTGATCCCTTTTTTTGTGAACGCGCCACTACACCCGTACGATTGGCCGCGCCCGTGTGAACGTCCAAGTTATCGGCGCATCATCCCGAGTTATTGTCTTTTTTCCTGGGGTGGACTTCACACCGCTTATTAATCTACGACGCGTGCCCCGTGTACACAGTCTAGCATGACCTTCCCGCTAGCACGGTCCAAAGTTGAAACTGGATACGAGCGATCCCCAGGTAACAAAATCTCCGCCTCCTTCTAAAATTTCTGCCACCTTAGTCTTTAGCATGCGAAATCCCCTTTTGTCCTTGGTGCCGAAACCAACAGCCACAATACCGCCCTCATCTACATGATAGGTCGGGCTGCTTTGGTAACTTCGGTTCCCCCACTACACGACACCCCATTTCCTCTCCCCTCCCAAGAACGACTAACTCCACAAACGGAGCATCTTACATCAGGCCGTCCGTACTTCATCGCCCTTTCTCCCCTCCCCTCTCGAAACCCTAGACTACTCATCCACCGGCGTACCATAGCCCATTCACTGCCAGCGGCGCCCACCTCGCCGGATCTGCTTTTGCGGCCGCATCTACCCCTCCCACCTCCCCTAGAAACAAGTAGACTGCTCATCCACCACTGTACCACAGCCCATTCAGTGCCGGCCTTGTCCACGACGTCGGATCTGCTTCGCTGGTACTCTCGTCAACCGCCGCACATCTGCAGCGGCTCATTCGTACTCCCCACCGGAGACGCTTCGTCCACACCCCCGGAGCCGCCCCACCGATGCCCCCGTCGACGGCCTCTGATCCCCTTCGCCGACACCTTCCTCAACCCTACTGGAGCCGCTTCGGCGACACCTTCCTCAACCCTACCGGAGCCGCTTCGCCGACACCATCGTCAACTCAACTAGAGTAGCTTCGCCTATACCATTCTCAACCTACCGGGGCCGCTTTGCCAACTCACAAGTCCACGGCCTCAAATCCGCTTCCTCGCACCCTCATCCAACCTACTGGAGTAGCTTGTGACGCTCCGTGCACGGCCGCAGATCCGCATCGTCGACACCACCCTTAACCCAACCACCGGAGGAGCTTCTGACGCCCCGTCCACGGCCGCAGATCCGCATCGTTGACACCATCCTTAACCCAACCACTGGAGCAGCTTCTGATGCTCCGTCCATGGCCACAGATCCGCGTCGTTGACACCATCCTTAACCCAACCACCGGAGCAGCTTCACCTACGCCCTCGTCCACGGCCACAGATCCACTTCGCCCACACCGTAGTCCACCCTACCGGAGCCGCTCCATAAACACCCTACTCGACGGTTCTAAATCTCCTTACCGGACCCCGACAGCCAACGCAACATCATCACCCTCGATGTTTCTAACCTGATTCCCACCGTCTGGAGAGATGGTAAGCACCCGCCACGGCCTAGGTACTTGTCACCTTTAAACCCGTCCAACATCACCTTCCCAATGTACTTCAAATATACTAACGGGTCACTGTTACCTATTATGCTGGCAAAAACTACAAGGACGATGTTTCTTCTGGATCTAACAGCTTGGCCAACCAAGATCCTGGACTGAGGCATTGCTATGATCTTGTAAGCGCGTCTCTCTCTCTCTTGTATTGTTACGTACTGCCAAATAAGCTTTGCTAGGATTTTCGACCAAGAATCCTTTGTGCGACAATGATTTCTACTACTGGCTGCTAAATTAGATATGTAGATGTCATACATGATACTACCTCGTACCTCCGTTCCTAAATATAAGTCTTTCTAGAGATTCCACTATAGGCTACATACGGAGCAAAATGAGTGAATCTACACTCGAAAATGCATCATACATCTATATGTGGTCCATACTGGAATCTCTACAAAGACATATATTTAGGAACAGGGGCAGTACATTACACAAAATCATAGGTGGCATGTAGGAATTCCTGTGCACTACATTAGGCTCCCTTAGAGTGCCTGCTAGTCCAGCATACAGAGTCATGGCTAGTTTATGGTACGCACACAATCGTTAATTGGTGGTTTAAATATGCGCAAGGGTTATGCAATGTAGTATCATGTAGAGATGTCTGAAATTAGACGTGTCAACTTGCAGATAGGGTTACTGTCATGGAATTGTCACGGCAGATGTCCTTAGTGTCAGGACTTAGTCGCGAGGCCAACGCATCTATGTGGTAGCTTGAGAGGGGTTGAGTGGGACGAGAGACACAGGGCGGATCAACACGCAAGACAAGGGTTTAGACAGCTTCGGGCCCCGGGAAACATCATCCGGTAATAACCCTACATGCTGTTTGACGCTAGGTCTCATTATGATCACGAGGGAGTCGCCGTAAACCGGCTCTCCTCTTTGTGTCTAGCCCTAAGATTGTTTCTCTTACTTGTAGCTTGAAGCTTCTAACTTGTCCCTCTTTGGGGAGCCCTGCCCCTCCTTATATATGTTGAAGGGGCGGTTTACATGTGGAGTCCTACTAGGATTAGGATTACTCTATTACAAGTGGAGTCCTAGTCTTGCTTCCTTTGTAGGAGAATAGTCTTTACGCTTTCCTCATAAACCAGCCCACCATTAAACGTGAACCGGCCTTCTGGGCCTTGGGCCTCGTCATCCATCTAACCCGCCACGGGATTCTGAATGAACCGCCAAGACCGGCGGGTATCCGTGAACCGCCAAGCTCGGCGGGTTACCAATGAGTCGTCCAGTCCGGCCGGGTTAAACTTCCGGCCAGTTTACACCGCGGGGTATATCCCCGACATTAGCCCCCAGTTTAATTTGGATTTATCCATGTTAAACTGATCCTGTAAAATAAACACAAGAACAAACTTGATAGGTTGTGCTCCGGGTTAAGAATTCTTGTAAACCGTCACCTGATCATCCTTAAGTCCTTGTCATTTCCTCCTTCTAGAAAATCCAGGTCAATAAGCCAGCGTCATACTCAATTTTCTGACATTGGTTTCTCACAGAACAATATTGTGAAGAATAATCCACTTGAGTCGGCTTCCAAAGCGCCGGTTTAAGAAATATTGGTCTTGAAATATTCATCTGATATTCAGCCGGTTTGAAGATGTAAAAAACTTGCCGGTTTATGATTACCACCTTTGTCGGGTTATAAAAACTGATACTTCCGAGTTATGATTGTTGCAGATATCGGCTCATGATTGTTACCAATGCCGGTTCATGATTATTAATGACACCGGGTTGCAGCCACAGGGTCATAATGATTGGTGACGCCGGGTCAATCTAGTTTGCTCAAACAGAGAATTTGAAAATATTTCCTTGATAATAATGTAATACCTGTAGCCCCCAAGTCTTGAGCAGAACAAAGTGATGGCTTAAGACTTGCTTCGATATAAATACTATCACTATCGAAGAAATCCATGTTGTTCATCCCAGTCACTAGCAAAAACTGAATACTCCATATTATGTAGCCCCAAGTGCGGGTTGTCATGCTTGCAATGACACAGGACTTGTAATATCTGATGCTCATAAAACTTCAACGATGTAGCCCCCAAGGGCGGTTCGATAAGATAATATTGAGTGGGACTTGATATATACTTCAATGAAAATAACATCATATGATGTAACCCCCATCATGGGGCTTGAATCCACGTCCATAAGGTTAAAAGCCTTGTGCTTTACCAACTGAGCAGTGGACCCTTCAATATAATGAAAATTTGTGTACCTTGAATTGTTGACATGAGCAATTGGTAACCCCCAAGGGCCAGCTCATTATAATGAGATGAGCCAGGTCTTCAATAATATGAGCAAAAAATGACTTTGCATTAGCCCCCAAGTGTCATGGTGCATTCTTGCAGCGACATGAGACTTGCATATTTTATATAACCTCAATTTTGAGTAATGTAGCCCCCAAGTGCCGGGTTGTAAGCCTGCAGCGACTCGGGACTATTCCTTCAATTGTAAAATAAGTCATATCCATTGATAAAATAATAACCGTTGCGCTAAAGCAACTTTGAAAACCTCAATCATAATACAGGTTATTGATAACCATAATAAAAATCCAGCCATGTTGGCTATTCAAGATAATATAATCCGGTATAAAAACCTTATTCAGTATCATAATGAAAATTCAGCCAAGTTTGGCTATTTGAATAATATAACCCAATGATTTATAAGCGCATGATTCCAATGGCGCAATTCAAATATATACTGGCGACGTATAGTCCAAAGCCAGGCCGGTTTAATAAACACCGGATAATTTCCCATCATATACTGGCGACTTATCGTCTTAAAGCCGGGCCGGTTTAATAAACACCGGATAATTTATAATCATGCTTTATTCAACCTGTTTCTGCATACAACAAGTTTAAAGTGTCCTGGCGGTTTATCACGGACGAATCATAATGCCCAACATATAACCCGGGTTTATAACCAAGGCTGCACTTAAGAATAATTAAATATGGAATATATCATACCTGTGACATTGAATGACATCATTGGTTTACCAACTTTTATAGTAAGAGTGATAACCCCAATCTTGAGTAATGATAACTCCTTTCATACTGTGCCGGTTGATGATAAACCGTACCGGGTTGTGATAAACACCGGTTTAACCATATATATATCATGACTCGTAGTCAAACCGCACCGGGCGATAGTCTCCGGTTTATAACTTGATCGTAATTGACAACTTGTAATTGAAAGCCAACCCGGGCTGATAAACACCGGTTTACTCCATAATAGGATGGTAACCGAAAATCAAACCGGGCAGATAGTCTCCGGATTAAAGGGGAATAAAATCCATCGGCTAAACCGGAAAAAGGTGTTTGTTGACATAAAATAAATCCAACAAAAACAAAGAACAAACAAGCCATGAAAATAACATGGAAGCAAAGGAAATGATAAAAACCGTTTGCAAAAATATGCTATACTGAGTTGATCAGATGGTGTTACCATGGTCGGACAAGACCAAGCCCCCAATAGGTGTGGCGATGGTTCAAGTCAGCCAGGTCCCCAAATGATTCGTGGCATATATGCCAAATCAAGAGGCGTGGCAATGGTTCAGGTTCGACCAAGCCCCCAAGTGATTTCGTGGCCTTAGGCCAATCAAGAGGCGTGACTGGTTCAGACTTGACCATGTCCCCAAGTGATCTGGTGGCTGTCGCCTATCAAGAGGTGTCGCGTTGGTTCGGACACGACCAAGGCCCCAAGTGATATATAAAAAGCAAATGTCAAGGGGTAAACCGGAGGCCGCTTTAAAAACAGAGCCACTCCATGTAACCACGCATGATATAAAAAGAACAGAGACCCCGCTTTATGAAGCAGAAGCCCCCATGTGATCAATAATATGTCAGGCCAATAAAGGCAAGGCAGGATACCCATGTTTGAACCGCGCATCATGGCAGCAGGTCCTCTTCGGCAATTTTTAACTTTTTGCAAGAGATAAATTCTTCTTGAACCGGATATTGAGAGCTTCAAAGCTTTGTGGGAGACATTTTCCCCTTGAGCCGGATATTGAACCGGAATCCTTCTTTTTAAGCCGGAAATTTTTTTGACGGCCTTTCAACTCGAACTTGCGAAGTTAATTCCTTTTGAACCGGAAATTCTTAAACCGGTTTGAGAACTTCATGAGACTGGCTTCCCTTGAGCGGTTTTTAACCGGAATCTTTTACGATGACCGGAACTTCTTCATTGAGCCGGATTTTGTAATTGTCATATACTTTCTAAGCCGGAAATTTTCTGACGGCCTTCAAATAACAGTAGCCTCCGGGACCGGGTTATCTTTCCCTCCATTATCCTGGGGTTTTTAAATTTGCTGAAACTGGCAAGATTTGCTGAGTCATGTCATCGTAGCCCCCGAGTCTCAAGGTGACTCGAGGAGTTGGCTTGAAACTCTCCATATTTGACCGTGATGTAAACCGACATAAGTTGTATATCATCGGTGTTGATAGCCCAGTGTGAATCCACAGAAGATTGAGGTGACTGCGGCGGGTTATAAATGATCCCGTATGAGCCGTGTCAGCAACTCGGCCAATGGTTCCTTCCAACTGGCGATTTGAATTTAACCAAAACTGTAGTGGCGGTGACTTGTGCGCCTGTCCATTGAGCCACCCAGTGCAGATAGCGGTTGATAGTATATGATAATTTGCCTCCATTTTGCTTAAAAGAAAACCGGGCTACCCAAGCTGTGACTTGCTCATGCAGACATGTGCGGCCTGGTATGTTGATGTAGACCAGGCCGCGAGAGATGGATGGCAAGGACGACCGCATCATCAGAAGCGGCTTAGACAGATGAACCGGACACGGCGTTGTAAGCCAGCGCGGTCGGGAGAGTATGTGAACTTGTGTTTTGGTAACGAACAAAGTCCATTTTTTCACAAATTCTGGCTTGATAGCCCCGAGGCTTGAGGCGGCTCGAGGAGTCGTCTTCAAGCTCTTTGTTCTGAAATAAAACACATGAATGCATTACACCGTTCGTGATATATACAACAAAATTAAATAATAATTTTGATGACTTTGTCAACTTGTGTTCAAGTTGTTAATCGTTTGACTCGACTAAGTAGGCTCTCGCGTGGACTTTTTTCATGGAATATGATATGTTGAAATTCGACAAAAAGTCCATGATAGGCATCGAGTCGATTGACAATACCATACCCACTACTTGGTCGGTTACGAGTTGCATCTGATTTAGTAAAGAACGAACATAAAATTATTTCGCTGATATGTAGGGCACCCATGTTTGAACTGTGCATCGTGGCAAATGGTCCTCTTTGGTAACCTTACAACTCAACTTTATGAGAAGAAATGATAGCCCCCAAGATTAACTCAAAGGTGCCGGATATATATATTTAATTGGCTGGAAAAAAAATGAAATTTAAATGTAAAAGTGACTTAGCTTGTTTTTATGATGTGGCATAAGCCGGCGAAGTCAAAGATGGTCCAATGAGTCGTGGCGAGTAACTTTGTTGACGGCTCGAGACAATGGCGAGAGCCGGCATTTTGAAGACTTCGCAGCGAGATTGCTGAACCGAGGTGACATGATCCGAGCCTTCTTAGCTCGAGTCGAAGAAGATCACGATGTTGGTGAAGAGCGTCTCGCACAAGATATGCGAGGGACGGATGAGAACGGCGGTTGGAGTGACGCGGCTGCGGGTCAATGATGACGACCCAGAGGAGGCGGGCGCGCTGAACCGACGACGGGTTGGAGTGGCGCGGCTCTTCTGCCGCCGTTCAGCGGCACGGGCTCCGGTAGGCACGGCGATTAGAGCGGAATATAGCGATGATGATCCGCAACAGCTCTTGGGCTTTCTGACTCGGATGGATGTAGTAATCTGATCTAGTAGCACTCAAGTAGTACTAGTTTTGATCACGTATTAGTTGATTTGGCGCACCCCTTTGCGACACTGGTTACATCATGTAGTGGACATGGCGATACCGACAACTTTGAACATCGGCGGTTTAGGATGACTCATTTTGACCAACGTGGAAAACAGCGATGGCCGCTATCAACGACGGCTCGAGCGATCGAGGGCGTGAGCAGCGAAGCTCGAGTCTGCGCCAAATCTGTTTCGGGCTGCACACATTTTTTTTCAAGAATAATTTTCCTGGACGGCCGGAATACTAGTACTTGTATCTCGCATGATAGAATCCATTGTCCCCACGTGAAGGGTACTTCCTGTTTTAAGCAAAGTAGTAGTAGTAGCTTTGTCCTTTCCTAGTAGCACTTTTGACTTACTTTAATAATACCATGTTGTGGACATCGAGACTGCAGATCGCATCACGGATTACTTCTCGTCGAAACTCGGATGTCGCTAGTTCACACAGAAAAATTATTTGTCGCTGCCTCGGGACTTGATCTGCCAGCTACGGTTTGATGGGAGTAGAGGAGCAGGAGCACATCAGGCGTACTCGTGACACTGTGTATTTACGCCAGGGTGGCCGATCGGCAGATCACGGATTACTCCTCGTCGAAACTCCAGACGGTCTCGGCGGGCGTGATGTAGAACGGCACAGCAATAGACTGATTTTGTTTCGGTTTCGATGGTCCACCGAGTCACATCCGGCGGCGCTCGCGATGTAGCCCTAATCTTGTATATGTTTTTCCGACCACTCGTCATCAACATGAATTTGCTTTTGTCGCCACCGCTTGGTTGGGATTCAGCGTCAATCGCACCTCTGCGTGACGGATCTAAGCAACAAATGTAGTCTGAACAAATCTGCCCTTGTTGTCGTGCATCTTTGTCATTGAAAACTTTTTCAATCTGAACCGATGAACTTGACATTGATATAAATATTTTTGTGCCGGTTATCCTCCAGCTGGTCAGTAACGAACTTTCCGATTCCTGAAAGAGATCCCTCCAAGAACTCAACACCACCGTGCGCGAGCCCCAAGGTGGGCGCCAACTGTCGTGGAATTGTCACGGCAGATGTCCTTAGTGTCAGGACTTAGTCGCGAGGCCAACGCATCTATGTGGTAGCTTGAGAGGGGTTGAGTGGGACGAGAGACGCAGGGCGGATCAACACGCAAGACAAGGGTTTAGACAGCTTCGGGCCCCGGGAAACATCATCCGGTAATAACCCTACATGCTGTTTGAGGCTAGGTCTCATTATGATCACGAGGGAGTCGCCGTAAACCGGCTCTCCTCTTTGTGTCTAGCCCTAAGATTGTTTCTCTTGCTTGTAGCTTGTAGCTTCTAACTTGTCCCTCTTTGGGGAGCCCTGTCCCTCCTTATATATGTTGAAGGGGCGGTTTACATGTGGAGTCCTACTAGGATTAGGATTACTCTATTACAAGTGGAGTCCTAGTCTTGCTTCCTTTGCAGGAGAATAGTCTTTACGCTTTCCTCATAAACCGGCCCACCATTAAACATGAACCGGCCTTCTGGGCCTTGGGCATCGTCATCCATCTAACCCGCCCGCCGGGTTACGAATGAACCGCCAAGACCGGCCGGGTATCCCGTGAACCGCCAAGCTCCGGGCGGGTTACCAATGAGTCGTCCAGTCCGGCCGGGTTAAACTTCCGGCCGGTTTACACCGCGGGGTATATCCCCGACAGTTACACAATGAAAAAGTACAAGATGTATGTGGCAATTTCATTGAACATCGCAAAAAAAGGAGAGGCAGCGGTGAGCCTATACAATGTGCTATAATACGTCACTCCTCCATTGCAATCATCGTGACATGTTATTTGTATGCCAGTTCTATTAGCCAAGTTTCTTAGGGACAGTTATTACGAGTTATCCTAATAAAATAAGCACATGTGAATATAAGATCCATGTAATAAGCCAACCAGTTCTTTTCATTGCGTTTTCAGCTTATCTTTGGTATGATCAGTGGAAAGTCTAGATTGCATTTTTTTTCATTTTGCTGCCCATATGGAAATTAATTTGACTTGCAAACATCACAAATTGAACCGAGTGCAGTAATTAATATGATAGGAAAACAGACCATCACTATTTGCTCAAAATGCAAATACAAAGATACCATCTACTTGGCACAATCTACTTTGGTCAATGTTTTCCATAGAGATCCCATTGCCTAATTTAAACGAAGAACGCATGACCCGCATTTAAATGAAGAACAAATTTTTATTGAAATTCGATGGTCCAAGTGCCTGGTTATTATCATATAGCAGCACCACCTGAAAGCATCATATAGCAGCAGCAGTAGCTCATAGCAACTCATCATATAGTAGCAGCAGTCTACAATTCATCATATACCAGCAGCAGCTCATAGCAATTCATCATATAGCAGCAGGAGCAGCTCATAGTAATTCATCATATAGCAGCAGCAGGAGCAGCTCATAGCAATTCATCATATAGCAGCAGCAGCAACAGCTCATAGCAACTCATCATACAGCAGCAGCAGCTCATAGCAAGTCATCATATAGTAGCAGCAGGAGCAGCTCATAGCAATGCATCATATAGCAGCAGCAGAAGCAGCTCATAGCAATTCATCGTATAGTGGATCGTAATGAAAATTTGGCAAAAATCGAGGAGATCCTCACCTTGTTGGATGAGCTCATCCTTGAACAACACTTCAAGGCCATAGCCCGGGAGGAGGAGTGGGAATAAGGTGCCTTCGCGCAGCATGTGGCATCACCATAGTTGTGCAATACCACGAGTAGTGCGTTGGACGAACCACAAGGGAGCATTCTTTGGAGACCATGAGAATGAGGGCGGCGCCAGAGGAAGGAGCAGCCAGGAGATTTACCCCTACCGCCGCCATGTAGCCTAGCCGACATAGCATCGTCAAGGACCGGGCAGATGGGACCCGATGGCGGCGGCTCACTGGAGGAACCCTAGTCTTTGCAGAGCGAGGATCGAGTAGAGGGAAAAGGAGAGGAGATGCAAGCGGGCGAGGCAATGAATGCTTGCGTGTTTGTTTTTAATTGAGGGTCGTGTGACATGGGCGTCGTGATTGCATTTGAGTGTAATATAGGCGGACAACAGAGTCATTTCACTATTCCCCTTCCAATTTTTAGTGAGGTTCTACCCGAAACACCCCCCTCCAAAGCGAAATTAGTTAAGCCCAAGCCCATAACTCAAAAAATGACTTCTTTACATCTTTTATGGCTTATTTTGACAATATGCCCTGAAAAGGCGGAATCGAACTGGCCCTTAACCTGCAATTCAATTGTGCATGCAATGATGCATCACTCCTGCCTGCTATCTGTACATTTAGGCATCATCATACATGGCATAACCTAATAGCTGTGCATTCCAGTGTAGAATCTGGAATATGCAATGTTTATATTAGTGCATACGTTGCACATGATGTTTAAATGCCCCTTAAATCTGGTCAGTCAAGTGAAGGTCTTTAAGCCTCCTTCTTTGCTTCTTTTCTTGATATGTAAGATTTGCTCACACATCTGTTCAATTGCTTGTTTGCATCAGCCAACCATACTAGGACTGTTTGCTTTGATTACTTGTCGTTCTTGACCTAACACTCTATGAGCTTGTCAACGATTTAAACACTAAGGGTTGCTGTAGTGGGGCCTTGTCTAACTCATAGGTGACATAAAGGTTTGGTCAGACATTCTGATGGGCTCTCCAAAAGTACCTAGAGATCCAGGTTTGAAGGTATGCCTAGTTTTTACATAGTGCGAGACATAGTAAATGTTCATTTCATTGTGTGCAAGTGCAAGAGATCGCATGTTTCATTATGTGGTGTTGTTTTGTTATAATCTCATCCTTTTGTGTTCACAGACTCGAAAGTATGCATATTTATCTTCAAGGAGGCGAGTAACTAGTTTGTGTCACCTTGCGAGGGGGTGCAATGAAGATAAGATTGAGGATTTTCAAGTACAAGATGTTAGGAAGGAGCCTTGCAAGAGAAGTAGGAGTTCTTGTTGAGCCTCTTCAACTGCTAAGGTAAGTCACTTGTATGCAACTCAACAGTTCAATTCCTTGTTTGTTTTAGGCATAGTTAATTTTCTCTTTTCAATTGCTTTATTTGTCCTCAGTTAATGAGATGCCCAAATAATCATGCCTTTAGTTCGGTACTTGTATCACTATTAGTGGACATAATTAAAGGCCTTACCATTTAATTACTCTGTCGAAGTGTGCCTGAAGCTTTGAAGTCTATTAACCAACTATTATTGCATGAGGCTCACAATCTAGTTTATACTACGCTAATGATTGCATAGTTTTGCCTGCTGTAGTATGTTTGTATGAAACCCTCTGCTGTTCATTATGCTCCCTAAGACTTTAATTGAGGTACAGAATGGCCAACTGCTTGCTTACTTATACGCAACATGCTGTCTAAATTTGTAACTTGTCTGTGTTTTCGATTGGGCCCCAACATCATGCTCCTCTGGTGAGCTAAGAGGATTTACGTATCTGAGCTACAGACTATCTTTTTTATAATTTTTAAAATATCACCTGCTTATCCTTCATGACGTGTAACATTTTTTTTAAAAGTGACGTGTAACATTATTGTTAGTCCTGTTTTGCTATGTAGTACAAAATAGTGTCTTGTTCGCTTCACTGTTGTAACTATATTTTTGCCCTAGTCATGTGTACTTACAGAAACATTTCATGATAAAGTGACATCAACACAAAGATCTGCGAGCAGTGCGGCATGGCCGTTACCGAATGATTATGGATTGAAATTGGAATGTGCTGATGTTCTCGAGCATCAACTAGAGGTGGCAAGACAACGTGTACATGATTGTCAACGTATAATGGACGAGTTGGTTGAATAGTCCCACCACTTTCGCCTGGTTTTTTTTCGTCTGGTTTTTTCGTCTCACCTTCCATCTTCATATCCCCATGTTGATTTTTTTCATCCTTCAAATAATAATTTTCTTATCATTTGTAAACTTTTCTAACTAGACACGTCACAAACAGGCAGGTAGATATCACGTCACCAAACAATAAAACCTTATTTTTATGAAAATCAATTCAAAATCCTAACTTTCCTAACGCATCTATTGTTACCTTTCCTAATCCTACATTGTCGTTTCGCTTCGTATACCAAGCGATCGATCGATCAAATATTTGGTTTCCTTTCTTTCGACCCCGCGTATCTCCATCCGTCGTTAAAAAGGAAAAAGTGGATGCGGATGATCCCCCACCTTGCATCTTAGGAACGAAAATCTCCCCCGCGGCCCTCACTGCAGCGCCTCGACGCCTCCGCCCGCCGCCCCACGCCTCGTATGGCTGGATGCCGCCGTCTGCACCTATATGTGTTTCTGCGCCCCCTGCCGCCGCCGGCGCCCTTCGCTCCCCCCTCCTCCCTTACCCTCCCACCCCTCCCCTCGTTTCTTCACCACGGCATTGTGGCGCAGTATCGGGAAGACTTGGCTGTACGTCGTGGAGCAACTACATGGTGCTCATCGGCACGACGGATTCGTCATCAACAGCATGCTGTGGCGGGTCATGCTCGGCACCACCACGCTCGTCGGCCAATCCATGGCAAGGCGGCGGCGACAGGATGAGGCGTAGCAGATGTATGAGGATGCTTGGAAGGCCAACATCCCAGACTTCAGGACTCTTTGTTCCATCGAGGACACCATCACAGGTGCGTCAATCTCAGTCATTTCCCATCGTTGTCATTAATTTTTGGTAGACTGTCCGGCTCTGTATTAGTGCTTGTGTTAATCTTGATTTATTCAGCGTACTGAGTTGTCTTGTGATATTGATTAGGTTCATATTTCGATTTTAATGGAGAATGAATGATTTTTTTGATCAAGTGGAGAATAAAACCATGGCAAACAATATATGCAATCGGTTTGACAGCAGGTTGATTAAAACCATGGTAGACAATATACTTTGAGAATCACTGGAGCAATATATTTTCCCGTGTGGATTGAAAAAAAAATCCTTAGTCACATAACAGTAAAAAGGACTATCGATAGATAATTAATGCTCTTTTTTAATAGTTTTTTACTTTCTACACATGACATTCTAAAACATGTTCATGATACCTGAAATGCCTATAAGTTATGAAGAGATCTGAAACCAGTATATTACTGAAATCAGTATTTCAGCTGGCTGATGTCTGTGGCTGATGGCAAAATGCACTCGCAGCAAAGCTGGCTTGCCTTAGGAGCTATCAAACCTGGGTAGCAGGGTAGATTTGATAAAGTGGATTGACTAGCAACAGACCCACACATAAGATAGCTGATTGGATAGCCACTGACACGTAAACATGCATTTTGTTTATATTTCTTCAACACACTAATTACAATGCTATTTCTATATTTCCAGAAGTAACTAATAATCTTTTATCATTGTTTATCTCCTTGCCTTATCTTTATTAACTGGTGATCAGTTTTCTTAATTATTTGTTGGTCAGAATTCTTCTGCATTTGTTGTTGTCTTATTGGCATAATCATTCAGTCATATTTTCTAGACTGTGTTGATTTCATGATTATTTATTGTGTGTGCGTTGCACAAACTATGTATCACCTCAAATATGCTCGTGATTATCTTATTTTATAGCTTCTTTAGTTGAGTGAATATCTCCAAAGTTTCTAACTTACAGTATATGCTCACAGAGAGGAAGAGAGTAGCTTACTGTAGGATGCTAAGATCTTTCTGCACTGCCAAAGAGAGGAGTGAGATGTTCGTGCTTTTGTTCATTTGCAGGACCATTGTTTCTTTCGTTTTTGTTTCTTATAACCACATCAGTGAAATCCTCTTCAATCTTAGCCTCCTTTGTTGCCAGGAACAGTGGCGGCTCCAGGAATTTGCAACCGGGTATTCATGTGTATTCATTTTGCCAAAATCATTGTTGTTTTTCGAAAATTGTCACTCTTTTGCCAAAATCAACATTGTTTTGTAAAAATCATGGGTATTCACATTAAGACCCAAGAATACCCCTAGCGCCGCCCTTGGCCAGGAACGTAGCCATGATATCCTGGCCGGTGATGCTACATGAAGATCATGCAAAAAATTGTCATGGTAGGGCATTGTTGGCATGGGAACACCGGACCAGCGTGTGTGACGACGGCGTCTGGCAGGTTTTGACCACAACCCACTTTACAGGTGGACAGGTAGGGTCAACCGCATGACTGGGTGATGTGGTGCACGAGTAGGCTAGGAGGAACAAGAATAGGAAGGACTGTAGTTGAGAGAAGATAATGCCATATTGTCATCTTGACTGAAGGTTGGGCACCTGACGATGCTTGTCAATCAGAACTCTGAAGGTATATTGTGTGATGCTTGTCAACCAGAACTCTGTAGGTTTTATGTCTTACACTTTTGACTTACATACATTACTGAATTGAAGAGATAGCAATGTTCAGGAGAAGATGCGGTGCTGCAAACAACTCATCATTCTCATAGTAGCTAGCAAATCATTTTATATTATATGAGTTATTCTACTCTTCATCTGTAATATTACTATTTTTGGATAATTGTAGTATTTATTTCTTTTCAGTTTTAATAGAATATACTTCAGGTTTGCATTGTGAGATGTCTTCAACAAAGGAGAGATGTAGTGGTTTAGATTTTTGGCTGGCTCCCGGGGCCAATTTTTTTTTTAAATAAAAAAACCAATACAAGTTTATTTGGTGTACTTAGTCACATCCAAATGCTACCTGCAAATTTTGAGGCTAAAAGATAAATATTTTGGCTTGTACAAAAAAATTTGTTTGTTTTGCCGACGAAACACCGCCGTCGCATGAAAATTGTCATGTATGTTTGCGACACTAATACAATCATCTTCAAAAAAATTTAGAATTTTTTGAAAACATTTAATATTGTTTTTCACGTTACTGTTCACCCGAAAGCCAAAATTACAGACCCATACTACTGAAGATAAATGTTCTTGATCTGTGTCATTTGGATAAGAGATCTGATGATGCTACTTCAGAACATTACGTGGTCTATAATCTGATGGTTGCATAGATTAGAGAGAAATATGGACAAGGTATTGTCCTTTTTCTTGCAATCTTAGCGTTAAATAATTACCCTGTACCTTAGTACCCATAGATTGTTGGAATTTTGCTCATAGATCAATCACATCAAATCAACACAGAACACGCAGGCACAAAAATATTATGTCTGGCCCTTGTCGTGCCCTTCTTTTTCCATTTTATTTCTCGTTTTTATCTTTTCTTTACATGTTGATTCCAACGTAGATAACATTTTTGTATAGCTGAGGTGATAGCTAGATCATACAATATGCGATCTGCATGCCTAATTTGAAAGTACAATTTGTCCTCATAGCATGACTTTTATCGCTCAATATGTCAGAAGCTTAGATTCTTTGGTGTTCATTTTACATCTTATTACGATGAAACATACTTTCCATTGTTTTATGCCGCTAATGAAGTATCCAATTTATAATGTAGTGGCTAATTTCATGAACTAAGTAGGCGTTAACACTATAATACATCAACACGCCTTCTTGCTGTATTATACAAACACGCCTTCTTGCTGAATTACTAAGTAGGTGTAATCCCATTGTATATCTTTTTAGTTAATGGTGTATCTATAGTTCTGTACAACACGCCTTCTTATGCAACATTTACTTATGTGACAATTTGGCACATTTTATCACTCGGTTAGCTACTTAATCCGTTCACTAAACTGCACATCGCTTTGTTACATTATTTATTGTAGAGGAGACGACACAATCATGAAGGGGGAGAAACCAAGCACGGCGAACCACCCATGCCAAGTTCACTGCAAGATTTACAACACCATCACCCACGAAAAACCACATTAGGCTGACATATATACATGAGCGATAGAGGAGAAGGGTCGTCACCAAAGCCCGAACCCAATCCATGCTGCCCGCGCAACCGGGAAGGACATCAGGCATCCGCGCCTGCCACCCACCACAAGGCAATGCCTGCCCACCATGGATGAGGCCGCCGCCTTGGATACGTGAGTCACTCCTCGCCTGCTACCACCAGTAGCATGCCACGAGCATGCAACAGGCCAGCCCAGCTGTCGCGCCGTTGCAACTCCATCTTCAACCCACCTCCTGCACAGAGCCCCTATCCATGGCTGTGACCCGCACACAAGGAAAACCCCCTATACTAGATCTGGACGGTCCGAACACAGCTTCAAATCCGCCGTCAAGACATCGAGGATGAAGCTAAATCCGTGCAGGGCTGGATCAATCTCATGGTTCATACTATTCGAGGAATCACATATTTGATTTTCAAATATGCTTCTTTGTTGTTCCCGTTATTGTATATAGAAATAGACCAGCAAGCTGGCATAATATGGATGTCAATTTGCTCTCTTATTGATAATCCAATTCATGAAAGAAAATGTGTCCTATTGAGATGATATCCAGTATTTCTAACATTTTTGCATAACATATATTTCTAATTTCTTAAGCTAATACCTAGAGAATATGTTTCAATACAAATGTATTTTTAGAGAAAGCCCGTGTAGCTGCACGGGTTGAAGACTAGAGCTAGATTTTGAATATTGTATTATTGAAGTACCATCGCATTTTAGTGTGTGGAACGTACCTGTGTGACAATCTTTATAGAAGTTAGAAAGAGTTTATCTTGAAAATTGAATGCACGGTATGAGATATCGCCGTAAAGTTTCATCTCTCGCTAGACATCTGGTAGCTCTTTTATAATATTTATGAGAGATGGCCAACCGGATTTCGACAAGATACTTAGTACTATTGTGCAAGGTGGAGTCTGAGGAAGTAAACATGGAGGAGAAAGGATAGTGGAAGGAAGTAGAGTACCACATGGTCGCCGAGAAGACGGGGGTTATGTACCCCTTTAGGACCATGAGATATCATCCCATGTGATTAGTCTATGACTCTCATGTCATATTACATTTTCCTTTGTACACATATTTTGTTAGCCCGTGGCAACGCACGGGCGTTATACTAGTAATCAACAAGTTGAGACTGGACATGCATTATTAGATGCAAGAGTCAAAAAAATGAAACAAGACACTGAGGTAACCATGAAGGAATTGGAGATTTTGCAGACTGAAATTTGTGCTATCTGAATCCGGCCAATCCTATTTTCTGAAGAGATTATAGTTCAAATGGAGTTAAGTTGATGCGCATCCATGATGTATGAGCTGTATTTGCCCAGTGTATGTAATTTGCTGTTTGTGTATGCTTTATTATCACATGTGCCGAACCATAATGCCCAGTGGGTATAATTGGCTGTAATTTCTTTATTATATAGTGTAGGATTATTCTACCTTTCTATGCCTTGATCTCTTTGTTGTATAGTGTATGCTTTTTAGAGGTGATAGTATTGAGTAGGATAATTCTTTGAATATGCTATATCGTTCAAACGGGGGCCAACTCGCCCGACATGGCCCTTCACGGGCCGTCGGATCCATGGGCCATGTACGGGCCGTAGGATCCATGGGCCTTCTACGTCTCGTTGGATCCATGGGCCTTCTACGTCTCGTAGGATCCATGGGCCTTCTATGTCTCGTAGGATCCATGGGCCTTATAAGGGCCGACTCATTTATGGGTCTTGTACGGGCCTTTAATGGAAATCGTACGTTTTATGGGCTGACCATAACGGGTCGTTAATAGGCCGTATTTGGTGATGCTATGAAAATGGCCCAACAGATTAACGGTCCACAAACGGGCCGACTATAACGACAGGCTGAATTTGGCCCACAAGCGAAAAATGACGAACGGGTAGTAAGTAACCGAATCTTTAAATGAGCCTAAGAATAAATGGGCCTCGGAAGGCGAAGTTAACTTGGGCCGAAACGCCCAACGGAATAACGGGTCGTTAATGGGTACAAAGTGATACACTGTTCATTACGGGCCAGTTTCACCACGGGCCGTTAATGGGTGTAAAGTGATACACTATTCATTACGGGACAGTTTCAACACGGGCCGCTAATGGGCCAAGAGTTACAAAGAGCCTCATATGGGCCAAAAGACGTCATGGGCTATACATGGGCCAGAAGTGAAAACGGGTTGGAATCATATTGAATGGCCCAGATGACGCTACTGGGCCTAATTCGGATAGGGCTTAATGGGCCTTGGGTTAGCGAAAGTAAATGGGCTATATGCGAGCAGCCGTTAACGAGCTTTCCATGGGCGGCCCGCCACTTTGACCAAGTCAAGCGGGCCGGCCTTTTCACAGGAATGGGCCACTGTTGGGCCGTGCCACGTGTCGGTGTATCATAGGCGCCTTCTGTCCAATGAGTGGATGAGATCTGTCCCAACGATGAGCCAACACGTGTTTCCTCCATCCAATGATGATTTTACACGTGGAAAATCCCCATTGGTCGGGGCTATTAACGGGTTATCGGGTCCAAAACCCGACCCGATAGCTTAATGGCGTTCCGTTACGGTGGATGCCACGTGTCGGTCACCCTTGACGAAAGCACTTTTGTGACGCGCGATTTATTGTCATGGAAGTGGACACTTCCGTGATGATAATTTTGGTAATGTCATGGAACACTTCTATGACAGCACAGGTATGACTATCTTGATTCTGTCATAAAATCATCATGGATGTACATGCATGACAAAAACGCGACCTACTGTAACAAACATGTATCATCACGAACAACAACAACAACAAAGCCTTTTGTCCCAAACAAGTTGGGGTAGGCTAGAGGTGAAACCCATAAGATCTCGCAACCAACTCATGGCTCTGGCACATGGATAGTAAGCTTCCATGCACCCTTGTCCATAGCTAGCTCTTTGGCGATACTCCAATCCTTCCGGTCTCTCTTAATGGACTCCTCCCATGTCAAATTCGGTCGACCCCGCCCTCTCTTGACATTCTCCGCACGCTTTAGCTGTCCGCTATGCATCGGAGCTTCGAGGCTCAGACCGAATATGCCCAAACCATCTCGCATTTATGTTGGACAAGCTTCTCCTCAATTGGTGCTACCCCAACTCTATCTCGTATATCATCATTCCGGACTCGATCCTTCCTCGTGTGGCCACACATCCATCTCAACATATGCATCTCCGCCACACCTAACTGTTGAACATGTTGCCTTTTAGTCGGCCAACACTCCGCGCCATACAACATTGCGGGTCGAACCGCCGTCCTGTAGAACTTGCCTTTTAGCTTTTGTGGCACTCTCTTGTCATAGAGAATGCCAGAAGCTTGGCGCCACTTCATCCATCCGGCTTTGATTCGATGGTTCACATCTTCATCAATACCCCCATCCTCCTGCAACATTGACCCCAAATACCGAAAGGTGTCCTTCCGAGGTACCACCTGGCCATCAAGGCTAACCTCCTCCTCCTCACACCTAGTAGTACTAAAACCGCATATCATGTACTCGGTTTTAGTTCTACTAAGCCTAAACCGTTTTGATTCCAAGGTTTGTCTCCATAACTCTAACTTCCTATTTACCCCCGCCCGACTATCATCAACTAGCACCACATCATCCGCAAAGAGCATACACCTTGGGATATCTCCTTGTATATCCCTTGTGACCTCATCCATCACCAATGCAAAAAGATAAGGGCTCAAAGTCGACCCACGATGCAGTCCTATCTTAACCGGAAGTCATCGGTGTCGACATCACTTGTTCAACACTTGTCACAACATTATCGTACATGTCCTTGATGAGGGTAATGTACTTTCTTTGAACTTTGTGTTTCTCCAAGGCCCACCACATGACATTCCGCAGGTATCTTATCATAGGCCTTCTCCAAGTCAATGAACACCATATGCAAGTACTTCTTTTGCTCCTATATCTCTCCATAAGTTGTCGTACCAAGAAAATGGCTTCCATGGTCGACCTCCCGGCATGAAACCAAACTGATTTTTGGTCACACTTGTCATTCTTCTTAAGCGGTGCTCAATGACTCTCTCCCATAGCTTCATTGTATGACTCATCGACTTAATTCCACGGTAATTAGTACAACTCTGAACATCCCCTTGTTCTTGAAGATTGGTACTAATATACTCCGTCTCCATTCTTCTGGCATCTTGTTTGCCCGAAAAATGAGGTTGAAAAGCTTGGTTAGCCATACTATCGCTATGTCCCCGAGACCTTTCCATACCTCAATGGGGATACAACCAGGGCCCATCGCCTTGCCTCCTTTCATCCTTTTTAAATCCTCCTTCACCTCAGACTCCTGGATGCGCTGCACAAAACGCATGCTGGTCTCATCAAAGGAGTCGTCCACTTCAATGGTAGAACTCTCATTCTCCCCATTGAACAGCTTGTCGAAGTACTCCCGCCATCTATGCTTAATCTCCTCGTCCTTCACCAAGAGTTGGCGTGCTCCGTCCTTGATGCATTTGACTTGGCCAACATCCCTCGTCTTCCTCTCTCAGATGTTAGCCATCTTATAGATGTCCCTAACCATTGGTAGAGGTCCTCATATGCCCGACCCCTTGCTTCACCAACAACTCGCTTTGCGGCCTTCTTCGCCATCTTGTACTTCTCTATGTTGTGTGCACTCCTATCCAGGTATAGGTATCTGAAGCAATCTTTCTTCTCTTTAATCGCCTTCTGGACATCATCATTCCACCACCAGGTATCCTTATCTTCGCTTCTCCTTCCCCTGGACACTCTAAACTCCTCCGAGGCCACCTTACGAATGCATGTCGCCATCTTCATCCACACATTGTCCGCATCCCCTCCTTCCTCCCAAGGGCCCTCCTTAATTACCCTCTCCTTGAACACCTGAGCTACCTCCCCCTTGAGCTTCCACCACTTCGTTCTAGCGACTTTGGCATGCTTATCCCACCGGACACGAATCCGAAAGCGAAGTCAAGAACCACCGCCTTATGCCGGGTACAACACTCTCTCCGTATCACCTTACAGGTCTAGGCACGCACGCCTATCTTCTCTTCTCGAGAGGATGAAATCAATCTGGCTAGAGTGTTGGCCACTACTAAAAGTCACCAGATGTGATTCTCTCTTTCTAAAGAGGGTGTTAGCTACAATCATGTTGTGGGCTAGAGCAAAGCTTAAGACATCTTGTCCTTCTTGATTCCTGATGCCATCACTACTACAAAAAGGGCTATAGATGGAATGGCCACTAATGGCGCACTTGTGATGTGGTGCGCCATTACTATATTCTAATGGCGCACCATGTCTAGGTGCGCCATTAGTAATATATTACAAATGGCGCACCTGGTGTGTGGTGCGCCAGTAGTAGTTTTGAAAAAAGACATAATTTTTTTTGTTACTAATGGCGCACCGTTGTATAGTGCGCCATTACTAATTGACATAGTAATGGCGCACCACATCCGTCGTGCGCCATTAGTAGTTTTGAAAAAAAAGTACAAAAAAAATAAAAGAAAATTTTGTTACTAATGGCGCACCATGTCTCGGTGTGCCATTACTAGTTTTAACTAGTAATGGCGCACTGTCCAGTGGTGCGCCATTACTAAGTTTTTTCCAAAAAAATATCAAAAAAATATCAATTTTTTCAAAACTAGTAATGGCGCACCGTGGGTGTGGTGTGCCATTACTAGTTAAACTAGTAATGGCGCACCACCCCACGGTGCGCCATTACTAACTTGCCCCAACACCGAATGCACCCCCAGTGGATCGCCTTTTCAGTTTTAAAAAAAATAAAAGAAAATGATGGAAATGTCAAAAAAAATAATAAAAGAAAATATGTTTCCCATGTGATATGTGCTCTAGTTGTTGGGAAAATTTACAAATATGAATTTCGACTTTATTTGCAAAATCTCTCTGGAAATTTGTAAAATGGGCATAACTTTTGCATACGAACTCGGATGAAAAAGTTTTTTATATGAAAAATCATCTACTCGAAAAGTTACATCCAAATTTAACTGGGGAACCTCGTTAAACATTTTCAAAATCCCCAAAAACCTAACAGAAAAAAAGTTATGGGGCTTTCAAGATCTAGCGGCAAATAAATTCAAAAAAATTCAAACTTACTAGTGGCGCACCGTGGATGTGATGCGTCACTAGTAACAGAAAAAAAAAATTGGTTTTGATTTTTTTTTTGAATTTTTTTTCAAAAAATGATACGTAATATGACCGGGAAGTTTGAAATATTTTTCAAAATTTCATCATAGTCATGAACATGAACAAAGTCCTAGACATCAACAAGGTATAACATGATTGATATGCTAGATATATCAACAAGTGCCTGTGAAGTGAGCTGTTTCTAGGGTTGGATAGAACTCTGAAGTTAAGCGTGCTTGGGCTGGAGTAGTGTGAGGATGGGTGACCTTTTGGGAAGTTTGACCACGAAGTGTGATTTGACCTGAATTAAGCTTATTGACCTGAGATTAAGCCATAGTGAACTGAGATTAAGAGAAAAATGAAAACAAAATTGAAAAAAATATTTTTAAAAAAATTTCTGAAAAAAAGTTAAAAAAATTTTGAAAAAATGTTACTAATGGCGCACTCCTTTGTGGTGCGCCATTAGTATACCAGATACTAATGGCGCACTGTGGGCTATACTAATGGCGCACTACATGGTGCGCCATTAGTATACGAGATACTAATGGCGCACCAGTGGTGCGCCATTAGTAAAAAATACTAATGACGTGCTACTAATGGCGCACCGGTAGTGCGCCATTAGTAGGCAAAACCGGTGCGCCATTAGTAGGCCTTTTTCTAGTAGTGCATAGCCAAAGCCCCCATGTGCCCCTTCAAAACCTGTGTTAGATGTACCCACGTGGCCATTGAGGTCTCCTCC
This sequence comes from Aegilops speltoides, assembly GCA_021437245.1. Taxonomy (NCBI): domain Eukaryota; kingdom Viridiplantae; phylum Streptophyta; class Magnoliopsida; order Poales; family Poaceae; genus Aegilops; species Aegilops speltoides. The sequence continues at coordinate 166,855,473 of CM038144.1, forward strand.
TATGAAGAGCTTCTCACCAATCGGTACACTCCTAACCATGTCCTCCAAGCCTTCCCAGAACTCCCTCTTGGTGTTCTCATTGTGGCCTACTTATGGGCATACTGCTGATAACATTGAGAACCAAGTCCTCAACCACCAGCTTGACCAGGATAATCCGGTCCCCACGTCTCTTGACGTCTACCACTCCATACTTGAGGCTCTTGTTGATCAAGATGCCTACGCCATTTCTGTTTGCAGGCGTCCCCGTGTACCACAACTTGAAGCCGGTATCCTCCACCTCCTTCGCCTTTTGTCCTCTCCATTTGGTTTCTTGGACGCAAAGGATATCAACACCTCTCCTCACCGCTGCATCAACTAGCTCCCGAAGCTTCCCTGTCAGAGACCCTACGTTCCAGCTACCTAAGCGAATCCTCCTAGGTTCGGCTAGCTTCCTTACCCTTCGCACTCGTTGAGTCAAATGCGAAGACCCTTGCTCATTTTCCACTACATCCGGGCGCCGATGTAGCACGCCACTAAGGATGCGACGACCCGATCCTCGCTCACTTGCTACCGTATCCGGATCAAGTTACGGCGCGCTGATACGTCTCCGTCGTATCTACTTTTCCAAACACTTTTGCCCTTGTTTTGGACTCTAACTTGTATGATTTGAATGGAACTAACCCGACCGACTTTTTTGTGAAGAGATTGCCATGGTGTTGTTTTATGTGCAGAAAACAAAAGTTCTCGGAATGACCTGAAACTCCACGGAATATCTTAGAATAAATAATAAAAAATCCTCGCCAAAGATGAAGACCAGGGGGCCCACACCCAGTTCACGAGGGTGGGGGGCGCACCCCCTACCTCGTGGGCCCCCTGGTGGCCCTCCGACGCCAACTCCAACTTCATATATTGGCTTTCGGGGAGAAAAAAAAGCAGAGAGAAGAAATAATTGCGTTTGACGATACGGAGCCGCCGCCAAGCCCTAATCTCTCTCGGGAGGGCTGATCTGGAGTCCGTTCGGGGCTCCGGAGAGGGGGATTCGTCGCCGTCGTCATCATCAACCATCCTCCATCAACAATTTCATGATGCTCACCGCCGTGCGTGAGTAATTGCATCGTAGGCTTGCTAGACGGTGATAGGTTGGATGAGATTTATCATGTAACCGAGTTAGTTTTGTTAGGGTTTGATCCCTAGTATCCATTATGTTCTGAGATTGATGTTGCTATGACTTTGCTATGCTTAATGCTTGTCACTAGGGCCCGAGTGCCATGATTTCAGATCTGAACCTATTATGTTTTCATGAATATATGTGTGTTCTAGATCCTATCTTGCAAGTCTGTAGTCACCTACTATGTGTTATGATCCGGCAACCCCGAAGTGACAATAATCGGGACCACTCCCGGTGATGACCGTCGTTTGAGGAGTTCATGTATTCACTATGTGCTAATGCTTTGTTTCGGTTCTCTATTAAAAGGAGGCCTTAATATCCCTTAGTTTCCAATAGGACCCCGCTGCCACGGGAGGGTAGGACAAAAGATGTCATGCAAGTTCTTTTCCATAAGCACGTATAACTATATACTGAATACATGCCTACATTACATTGATGAACTGGAGCTAGTTACATGTCACCCTATGTTATGATCGCTACATGATGAACCACATCCGCATAATTATCCATCACTAATCCAAAGGCCTACAATTTTTCCATATCTTGGTTCTCGCTTATTTACTTTTCCGTTACTCTTGTTATAATCACTACAAAATACCAAAAACATTACTTTTCTCAGTCTTTACTTTTGTTACCATTACCACCACTATCATATTACTTTGCTACTAAACACTTTGTGCAGATACTAAGTTTCCGTGTGTGGTTGAATTGACAACTCAGCTGCTAATACTTGAGAATATTCTTTGGCTCCCCTTGTGTCGAATCAATAAATTTGGGTTGAATACTCTACCCTCGAAAACTGTTGCGATCCCCTATACTTGTGGGTTATCAAGACCTTTTTCTGGCGCCGTTGCCGGGGAGCATAGTTCTATTCTTTGAGTCACTTGGGATTTATATCTGCTGGACACTATGAAGAACTTGAAAGATGATCAAACTACTATTTTGCCCTCAACTACGAGGGGAGGTATGGGATTGCCATCTAGCCTTGCACTAGATTCTCCTTCTGTTATGAGTAAGTTTGCGACACCTAAACCTACTACTGCTATTGATTCTGATATGTCGCATGTTATTGATGATGCCACTTCTACTATGCATGATACTTATGATGAAACTACTTCTATGCTTGATACTACTGTGCCACTTGGTGAATATCTTGATGAGCAAATTGCTAGGTCTAGAGAAAGGGAAATTATTGAACCTGAACACGATGATGTTAGTGATGATGAACCTATGCCTTCTATTCCTAAGGGTTATCTTTTTAATGCTGAATCTATTGAAGCTGTTCTTGCTTGCCAGGATAGTCTTGAACATAAGAGGTTGCTAGTTAAGTGGAGTAAAGAATCTTTTAGAGATAGGATGAGACCCGACCCTGCTTTTGCCACTTCACCTATCTGTGTTCCTGATCAGGATTATTATGATTTTTCAGTTGATCCAGATATAATTACTTTGGTTGAATCTGATCCTTTTTATGGCTATGAATCTGAAACTGTTGTGGCACATCTTCGTAAGTTAGATGATATAGCTGCCCTGTTTACTAATAATGAGTGATCGCGCTACCTTTATTTACTCAAAATATTTCCGTTCTCATTAAAGGGCGATGCTAAGAAATGGTTTAATTCTCTTGATCCTGGTTGTGTGCAAAGCCCCGTGATATGATTTATTACTTCTCGCTAAATATTTCCTGCTCATAAGAAACAAGCTGCTTTGAGGGATATATATAATTTTGTGCAAATTGAAAAGAAAGTCTCCCACAAGCTTGGGGAGGCTTCTCAACTACTTAATGCTTTGCTGATCATCCTCTTAAGAAACCCGAAATACTTGATATCTTTTATAATGGACTAACCGATGCTTGCAGAGATTACCTGGATAGTTGTGCTGGTTCTCTTTTCAGGGAAAGAACACCGGATGACGCTGAAATTCTATTGAATAATATGTTGGCAAACGAAAATAATTGGGCACCTCCCGAGCCAGCTCCTGAGCCAATTACTGAGCCTATTCCTAAAGGGATATTTAAATTAGTGCCCCTGGTTCCTTAGTTGTGCTCACTTTTCCCCACGCTCCAAATGTTTCCTCACTTTTCCCCTCTTCCTTAGCTGAAACTCTCACAAATGCTCATAGCGGCGTTTGCCGTCTTGAACGCCCATTGACCGTTAATTGTTGTGAGTGGGGCGAGTCTTCGTCGATTGTTGCTTGCCGACGGTGGGACCGCAAGGAGACACGTATTGGGTAGTTTGTCTGAATCTGAAACAGATCTAGACAGGCCGCACTGCACCGCGCCGCCCCGCCCCCTCCGCCGGCGTTGTTCCGCGTCCACCGCTATTGTTTCCTCCACCCTATGCCTTTTTCCATTCGTCAGCGACGCCGCGTCTCCGCCAGATATAGCCCACCTCCCCATCTGGGATTACATAGCGATGTTGAGTGAGGACGCCCAGAATGCAGTCGACCGTGGAGAGGATTGGGTCAAATCCGCGGCAGATAATTCATGGATTAAACCTGGGTAAGCATTGTTTCCTCTCGAATTGATGTTCTAAGTCGTATTGTAGGCCGTATTTGACTTCTGTTTGCTTGAATCATTCGAATTTGTGCTCAATTTTACCCGGCTAACTGAAGCCTTTGTTTCCTTCCCCCAACAAAATAGGATTGGTCCCGCGCTGGCTTTCCGGCTGGCGATTAGAATGGAAACTAGTGTGCTGCGTGGTACTAAACCGCATTTGTTCATCATTTTTCTATCCCAAAGTGGTAGAAACCAGCATATCTTTCAAAGATTTGCGAGCTGAGCTCAAACACCTATCCTCGGGTGATGCGATCTTTGTTGAACTGAATTACTTTAGCGGATGACGAGCAAAGATTTCTCCCACTAACTTGCGACGATCATATGCCGTTGCTTTTTTCTCGATTGTTGGCGCCGATTCGGTAAACTCCAAATCGATGTGCTTCACCACGCTTGCGAAGCGGGCGAAGGGAAGGGAGTTCGACATCATCATGCGTGCTAATAGCCAGCTCCCGCACTCCTTGTAGGTCGACACCAAGTAAAGCAAGTGGTTCGTGGAGCCACAACATGCCCTGCCAATTCTGGTTCGATTCAGCTGCTCCTTCGTGTACCTTCTGCAGTTGGTGTAGAAGAAGACGCAGAACCTGACGAGGCAAAGGCTTACAAATGATGATGAAGACGAGATGATGTTTCTGAATCTGGTCGATGTAGCGATCGACAGCGATGGATGACGAATATATGGAGGAGCCCATCGGCCAAGCTAGGTTTGATGACACCGACGATGAAGAGAAGGTGGAGAACATGGCCAGCTTAATCGAGGATGAATCGATGGTGATGACATGCCAACAATTGAGTGGAGCAGAGAAAAACTGAGCTTCTTGAGGTACCATTTTCCAATCAATGGTGGACTGTTGGAATGCAGTGACAACATGGTGCATTATATCTGAAAACACCTATAAGATTAAAAGGAGTGAGCCAGCAAGGTTCACAGTTTTTTGTCCATATCCTAGGTGTAGGTGGAAGTTGCATGCATCTCGTATGAGAAAGAGCAAATATATTCAAGTAATCCAAGTTCAGTTAGTAATTTAGTTTCAGATCGTTGAGTAAGGTTTCTTAACTGTTCTTTACCCTTTTATTTTGTTTCAGATAAAGAAAAACGCACACAAGCACACTTGTCCACCTGGAGGGGGAGGGGGGAAGGCCAAAACCAAGCTAGCAAAAACTAGGTGGGTGGCAGATGCTATATTGGATTGGCTGAGAGAAGAACCTGGACTTGGTCCAACAACACTCCATGGGAAGCTTTTTGAGAAGTACAAGATAGAAATTCCTTACATGAGAATTTTCAATGCTAGGGAAAAGGCTCTTGATGTAATTAATGGTCAATGGAATGATAGTTTTCAGCTGCTTTACACTTTCAAAGCTGAAGTGGAGATGGCATGTCGAGGAGTGTTGTGGAGATTGACAAGCATACATTCCGTTCAAAATAAAAGGAAGTCATTTGAAGGAGTGCTTGAAGGGCTTTTGTTTGTTTCAAGGCTTGTCAAGCGGGTTTCTAGATGTTGCAGGCCCTATTTGGCTATAGATGCTACACATTTGACTGGAAGATGGAGAGGACAGCTAGTAGCAGCTTCTCGAGTTGATGGACACAACTGGCTATTCGATTGCATTTGGTGTGGTGGAGGCAGTAGTCGAGGAAAGTTGGGTGCAGTTTACAGCAGCGATTGCAGAACATTATAGGCACACCCCTGTGTTTAGCTATACACACAGATGCTTGCAAGGGTTTAGAGAGTGCAGATGGAAATAGTATTCCTGGAGGGGAGCATGGGGAATGTATCGACACCTAGCGCATAATTTCAAAAAGAAGTTCAAAGGTAAAGTTTATGATGAGAACTTATGGCCAGCATCATACACATGCAGCAAAAGGAAGCATGAACACCATTTGAGAGTGTTGTATGCTCAAAATCCTCTTGTGAAGGAGTACATGGATGCACATCATGGCAAGGTGTGGTCAAGAAGCAAATTCAACGAAATCTGCAAAGTAGATTATGTGACCAGTAACCTTGCAGAATGCTTCAATTCAAAGTTCAAGTCAGTGAAAGGGCTCTTGTTGTGGCAAGCATTTGACAAGATGAGGCAAATGATCATGATAAAGATGGCTCTTCGCAAAAGAATTGCAAAAACACAATATGTTGGTCATCAAATGCTCCCATCACTGATTAAGGCATTGCACTTGAAGGCAAGAGGACTGAAGATGAAATGAATTCGATCTGGTACATATGAGGGAGAGGTTACCTATACTGACACTAAAAATAGGGTATGGAGGTATCCTGTGAACCTAAGTACTAGAGAATGTAGTTGTAGGCAATGGCAGATCCGTGGGAAGCCATGCATACATGCCCTACATCTGATGACCGTTATCGGGGGTGCAGATGGTGAAGTTGATCAATATTGCTCTGAGTATTTCTCTGTTGCCAAATTTATGGCTGCTTATCTTGACAATGTGCCTGCACTATTGGGGAAAGATCAATGGAACATAGTAGATCCAGGTTCAAACTCCACGCTCTGTCATTACTAGACCACCAGAAGACCAAGGAACCAGAGGATTAGAGCGGTGAGGAGGGTCGTCTACCAAAGAAGCGTGCTTGCAAAAATGTGGAGTTCGGGGCATATTGCTAGGCTTTGTACCAATGCAGTGGATGCATCATTTGGAGAGGAGGAAAGATGGATAGCAGCCAATGCTGAGGATAATGCAGCAGCAATGGAGACTGAAGATGCAGAGAATGCAGCAGCAATTGAAGCAGTGGAGAATGCAGCAGCAAATGAAGCATCTTCGTATGTGTTTGCACCCTTTGTAGAATGCAACTACCCTTTTGTTTGCATTTGTTCTCTTTTTGCCTATGGCTTATAATTTTATTTACCAGCTCTAGGAGAAAAGGCCAAGAGATGAAGAAGCGTAAGATTTTGAAACCATGGCCTTTGATGGTTTTGAATCTATAAGAGAGGAAGAGGAGGGCATAATTATTCCAATTGTGCCTTTAAAGATTACTGAACCCATAGATGACCGTCAAGTGCTCGGCGAGTGCAACTACTCCATCAGCACCTCCACGAGGAAAACCCCAAGTAAAGCCCAAGATCGAAAGGAGCAAGAGTCTGAAAGAAAAGAGCATCTCAACTAGGGAAACCAGGAGCAAGACGGTGAAGCTAGCTGCAAACACAAGGAGCAAGTCGAAAATTTGAATTAAGTTGTTGGGAAATGTATGTGTTGTCAATTTGAGGCGAGTGGATCGCTTAAAACTTGGTAGATTTGTATTAAGATGTTGGCATCTTAAAACTTGGTAGATTTGAGCTCTTGTGAAAACTTATCAGTTGTAATAATGTTGCTTCTACTTTGGCTTCTTATTTGAATCAGAATTCAAATTTCCATCAAAATTTGAATTTAAATCAATATTTGAATTTGGGCCAAAATTTGGATCCGAGTCAAAGTTGAAGTTGAACATTGGAGGTTCATTGCTCATGCGGTGTATTTGATCGAGCATTTGAAGTCCAATATTCGTGAGGTGAACAGTCCAAATGAGAAATGTGCTAGAAACGAGCTCGAAAGCTAGGGTAAACAACCCTATTTGAAATTAAGTTTTTCTTAACCTTTCCTAAATGGGGCATATATATTTTTATTAACACTTGTTCCATATATATAGGGTAAAAACGAAGTCTCACTATTTATTGATTAATATTCATATTACTACATTTTTTGAAAAATATGCTTTTATTTCAAAACCATCAAATAACACGTTTTAGATATGAAACTGAAAAAGTAAGTTCAGATCCTTCTTACTCACTCCAAAATGAAGCTATGGAGATTTTTATGATTTTTTAATTATTTTGAAAAAAATTCAAACCCTAAACCCTCTCTCCTATTCTCTTAACTCTCAAAATGTTCATAGGTGATAGCTCATTTGTGTGAAGACTTTTTCATGAAAATGACCTACACCAAGTTTATATTTTTTCTCATAACCTTGTCACATATGACGGCTATGTGCGCAAGAATTACAACATTTTGAATTTTTTTGAATTTTTAAAAAACATTTGAACTTGATTTCGAAAGATCACTTCAAAAAATGATTTTTCGAAAAAACGCCCCTATACAGAGTTTATATTTTTTATGGTAACTAGGTCTCATAAACGGACGAACTATGTTTGTTTTATATTTTTGCGATTTTTTCTAATTTAGTTATGGCCATTTGAAATCTGGTCAAACCCTAATAACCCCGTTGACTCGCTCATAACCCCGCAGAAATGCTCCAAACCCGCGTCGAACGTGCGCCGTCGGATCCTACCAAGCCTCAAACACCACCCGTCAGATGTGAGGCAGGCATGCGCGATCCGCGTGATCCATCCTGATTGGCTACTGCACTGTCCTTCTCAGGTTTTTTACGATCTGCCCCACTTTACATATGAAATTGTATTTTTTGCACATGACCACCACATGTCAGTGTTAAGAGTTGGTTCAAATATTCAAACTGCAAAATACAATGTGGCAAATCGTCAATATAGCTTCCCCTTCTCCTCTTCTCCATCTGACAGACAAAGGCATCGAGCAGATCGAGCAATTCCTCTGTTTCTTTCCCCATCTTCTCGTTCTTCTTCCTCTCGAGCAACTCCTCTGTTTCTTCCTCTCGGGCGATATGTTGACCTCCTCGTCAGCCCCGCTCCACGTGGCGGTGTATGGTCTAGTGCCGATGACTCGATGCCCTAATCGCCCACGGATCGCGCCATCGGCGTATGACTTCAAGGAGGAGAAGAATGGGAACTTTAGGCGCGAGTTCAATCAAATGCGAGAGCAAGCCGGAGGGGCAGGTTAGATCTGAGTTTTCCTCGCATCCTTTATCTATAATTTCTCAAAAAATTTGTCAGATTTGGATTTAGGATACATGATTTCGTTTTCAGATCGTGAAGAAATGCCACCATTTCGAGTGGATGGATGATTACATCCAGAGGCTTCAAGGGTCGGGCTTGGTGGATTCGAGGGGGAATGCAATCCGAGAGTCCAACCTGCCCCATGACAGTGCTGCTCCGGCAGCAGTAGTGCGCCCGGAATACCCGACGGTGTTCGAACTGAAGACGGAATTGAAGAAGATGAACAAGAACTTCAAGGAGCTTATTGAGTTGAAGAAGCAATCCAATCTGATAGCTTTAGGAATACTTGCTCTAGGAATTTTTTACTTGATGGCCATCTCTCGTTAGAGATGTTTGTCTACTGTTGTTGCCACTGTTTAGCAATCCAAGTCTGTTTATCTCAAATGCAACTCTGTTTAGTGCAACTGTCGATCTCTGAATGTATGCAGTTTACTGTTAAGTTTCAACACTTTCAATTTCGGCAGAAAATAACTACTAGTTCAGTGATAGGATTATTTTGTTAGCTAATAACCTCGAGTGTTGGATCATACCCTAGCTCATCAGATGACAGTAAGTAGTACTTGATCAGCACAAGGGATATACATCAAGTTCATCTCTTCTCTCTCGCACTTGCCAAACTTTTGTCCTCGAGTTCGCCAGTTCTGCTAAAAAAAACCTAGTTCGCGGGCCCAAAGAGAAAGCCCAGAAACAAGCGATGTTTCTTTTTTTGTTTAGGAAGGATTGATTTGTTCTTTTTTGTTTCTAATTTCTTTTTTCATTAATTTGATTTTCCAATCTCTTCTATCTCATTGAGGAATTTCTTTGGCTTTCCTTTATGGGTCCCTTCATTTTTTAGAATCAAAGTATTTGCAAACCGCAGATTATTATGCCTAGTGAACCAATACTTCATGATTAGAAAAAGGAAAAGAGGTCTAACCCTCTTTTTATATACTTCAAACATAGTGTAGTTAAAACTACACTTTTGACTAAAGCCAAATATCTCAAAGTATTTGATACTTCAATATTTCGAAAACCAAAGTATTCTTTGAAGGAGCCCTTCTTTGAATACCTAAAAATACTGAGCTCTCAAACTAAAGCCGTGTACAAATGTACAATATGTTCTTATTTTTAGAAGGCATCTATAAACACATCATTTTTAGTTTGTTTGGTTAATTTTTCCCACGCCAATTAGCCGTGTCTAAACTTGGGACAAACAAAATACAAACATAACAAAGCATTAATATAACACACATAACTTAACTTAGATAGGGTTGCTAGGGCAACATAAGTTCTTACATAGACACCGATAGATAATACCTAGTAATTAACCTTACATACATAGGGTAGCTAGCTCGGGCAACACACACACCAAACTCACAATTACATAGTAGATAGATAGGGTAGCTAGGCAACACCGCCATGTCTTCACCATCGTCTTCACCTTAACCGCCCGGCTTCACCGTCTTCGCCACCGCCGGCTTCAAGACTCTTCCTCCTCAAGGCCGTTGTCGCCGACGTAGTACGGAGGCTGTGCATGCGGTTGCGAGCGGGGAAGACGCTTTCGAAGTCGGTGAAGATGTTATAGGTCGTGAATGCGATGAACTCACACCCACACCAATACACCTTGCCGAGCAGGTAGTAGGCATCGAACTTGTTGGTGTAGTGGACGACGAGCCCTACCACTGGAGCGTTGGCGTGGGGACGCTGCTCCACGAGGTTGAACATGGGCGGCGAGCCCGCCGGGAGGTGGTGGAAGCCCGCACGGAGGAACCCCCGTGCAAGCTCAGTGCTTCCCCTCCAGCGGGAGAACGCCCACACGCGGAGGGATTCCTTGACGATGACGTTGGCGGGGTACCGCCGTTCCGCCACGGTGGGCGGCGCTTGGAACATCGGCCCATTGTACTGCATCTTGCTCGCTTCGCTGAGTGGAACGACTTTGGCTTTTGGGGGAAGAAGAGAAGTTGGAGGCGCAGATGGATCTGTAGAAGAAGAGGCAATGAAGGGCAGTTTAAATAGCCGGGGGAGACGGCGGGTACACGTGCAACCGACGAGATCGTGACTCATCCGTGCATGAACCGTTGCGATCATCAATTAGTGAACGTGAATCGATGCGAGCGTGCTTTGCGTGCTCTGCGTTGGTGGCTGCCTGCCTCCCCCTTTTGCGTGCTCTGAGTTGGCGGCTGCCTGCCTCCCATTCATGAGCGTGCGTGCAGCCTGCGGTGTGAACCGATGCCTCGACATATGGATGCGACCGTGCGTGCAGCCTGCCCCTTCTGCCACCGACACGTATTACTAGACCACCAGAAGACCAAGGAACCAGAGGATTAGAGCGGTGAGGAGGTCGTCTACCAAAGAAGCGTGCTTGCAAAAATGTGGAGTTACGGGGCATATTGCTAGGCTTTGTACCAATGCAAAGGATGCATCATTTGGAGAGGAGGAAAGATGGATAGCAGCCAATCTTGAGGATAATGCAGCAAGAATGGAGACGAAGATGCAGAGAATGCGTGACAATTGAAGCGATGGAGAATGCAGCAGAAGAAATGAAGCATCTTCGTATGTGTTTGCACCCTTTGTAGAATGCAACTACCCTTTTGTTTGCATTTGTTCTCTTTTTTGCCTATGGCTTATAATTTTATTTACCAGCTCTAGGGAGAAAAGGCCAAGAGATGAAGAAGCAGAAGATTTTGAAACCATGGCCTTTGATGGTTTTGAATCTATAAGAGAGGAAGAGGAGGGCATAATTATTCCAATTGTGCCTTTAAAGATTACTGAACCCATAGATGACCGTCAAGTGCTCGGCGAGTGCAACTACTCCATCAGCACCTCCACGAGGAAAACCCCAAGTAAAGCCCAAGATCGAAAGGAGCAAGAGTCTGAAAGAAAAGAGCATCTCAACTAGGGAAACCAGGAGCAAGACGGTGAAGCTAGCTGCAAACACAAGGAGCAAGTCGAAAATTTGAATTAAGTTGTTGGGAAATGTATGTGTTGTCAATTTGAGGGCGAGTGGATCGCTTAAAACTTGGTAGATTTGTATTAAGATGTTGGCATCTTAAAACTTGGTAGATTTGAGCTACTGTGAAAACTTATCAGTTGTAATAATGTTGCTTCTACTTTGGCTTCTTATTTGAATCAGAATTCAAATTTCCATCAAAATTTGAATTTAAATCAATATTTGAATTTGGGCCAAAATTTGGATCCGAGTCAAAGTTGAAGTTGAACATTGGAGGTTCATTGCTCTGTGCGGTGTATTTGATCGAGCATTTGAAGTCCAATATTCGTAGGTGAACAGTCCAAATGAGAAATGTGCTAGAAACGAGCTCGAAAGCTAGGGTAAACAACCCTATTTGAAATTAAGTTTTTCTTAACCTTTCCTAAATGGGGCATATATATTTTTATTAACACTTGTTCCATATATATAGGGTAAAAACGAAGTCTCACTATTTATTGATTAATATTCATATTACTACATTTTTTTGAAAAAATATGCTTTTATTTCAAAACCATCAAATAACACGTTTTAGATATGAAACTGAAAAAGTAAGTTCAGATCCTTCTTACTCACTCCAAAATGAAGCTATGGAGATTTTTATGATTTTTTTAATTATTTTGAAAAAAAATTCAAACCCTAAACCCTCTCTCCCTATTCTACGAACTCTCAAAATGTTCATAGGTGATAGCTCATTTGTGTGAAGACTTTTTTCATGAAAATGACCTACACCAAGTTTATATTTTTTTCTCATAACCTTGTCACATATGACGGCTATGTGCGCAAGAATTACAACATTTTGAATTTTTTGAATTTTTAAAAACATTTGAACTTGATTTGAAAGATCACTTCAAAAATGATTTTTTAAAAACGCCTCTATCTGAGTTTATATTTTTATGGTAACTAGGTCTCATAAGCAGACGAACTATGTTTGTTTTATATTTTTGCGATTTTTTCTAATTTAGTTATGGCCATTTGAAATCTGGTCAAACCCTAATAACCCGATTGACTCGCTCATAACCCCTTGAGAATGCTCCAAACCCGCGTCGAGCGTGCGCCGTCGGATCCTACCAAGCCTCAAACACCACCCGTCGGATGTGAGGCGGGCATGCGCGATCCGCGTGATCCATCCCTGATTAGCTCTGACCTTTGTCCTTCTCGGGTTTTTACGATCGCCCCACTTTACATATGAAATTGTATTTTTTGCACATGACCACCACATGTCAGTGTTAAGAGTTGGTTCAAATATTCAAACTGCAAAATACAATGTGGCAAATCGTCAATATAGCTTCCCCTTCTCCTCTTCTCCATCTGACAGACAAAGGCATCGAGCAGATCGAGCAATTCCTCTGTTTCTTTCCCCATCTTCTCGTTCTTCTTCCTCTCGAGCAACTCCTCTGTTTCTTCCTCTCGGGCGATATGTTGACCTCCTCGTCAGCCCCCCGTTCCACGTGGCCGGTGTATGGTCTAGTGCCGATGACTCGATGCCCTAACTGCCCACGGACTGCGCCACTGAAGCAGATGACTTCGAAGGAGGAGAAGAATGGGAACTTTGGGCGCGAGTTCGTCAAATGCGAGAGCAAGCCGGAGGGGCAGGTTAGATCTGAGTTTTCCTCGCATCCTTTATCTATAATTTCTCAAAAAATTTGTCAGATTTGGATTTAGGATACATGATTTCGTTTTCAGATCGTGAAGAAATGCCACCATTTCGAGTGGATGGATGATTACATCCAGAGGCTTCAAGGGTCGGGCTTGGTGGATTCGAGGGGGAATGCAATCCGAGAGTCCAACCTGCCCCATGACAGTGCTGCTCCGGCAGCAGTAGTGCGCCCGGAATACCCGACGGTGTTCGAACTGAAGACGGAATTGAAGAAGATGAACAAGAACTTCAAGGAGCTTATTGAGTTGAAGAAGCAATCCAACGATAGCTTTAGGAATACTTGCTCTAGGAATTTTTTACTTGATGGCCATCTCTCGTTAGAGATGTTTGTCTACTGTTGTTGCCACTGTTTAGCAATCCAAGTCTGTTTATCTCAAATGCAACTCTGTTTAGTGCAACTGTCGATCTCTGAATGTATGCAGTTTACTGTTAAGTTTCAACACTTTCAATTTCGGCAGAAAATAACTACTAGTTCAGTGATAGGATTATTTTGTTAGCTAATAACCTCGAGTGTTGGATCATACCCTAGCTCATCAGATGACAGTAAGTAGTACTTGATCAGCACAAGGGATATACATCAAGTTCATCTCTTCTCTCTCGCACTTGCCAAACTTTTGTCCTCGAGTTCGCCAGTTCTGCTAAAAAAAACCTAGTTCGCGGGCCCAAAGAGAAAGCCCAGAAACAAGCGATGTTTCTTTTTTTGTTTAGGAAGGATTGATTTGTTCTTTTTTGTTTCTAATTTCTTTTTTCATTAATTTGATTTTCCAATCTCTTCTATCTCATTGAGGAATTTCTTTGGCTTTCCTTTATGGGTCCCTTCATTTTTTAGAATCAAAGTATTTGCAAACCGCAGTATTATTATGCCTAGTGAACCAATACTTCATGATTAGAAAAAGGAAAAAGAGGTCTAACCCTCTTTTTTATATACTTCAAACATAGTGTAGTTAAAACTACACTTTTGACTAAAGCCAAATATCTCAAAGTATTTGATACTTCAATATTTCTGAAAACCAAAGTATTCTTTGAAGGGAGCCCTTCTTTGAATACCTAAAAAATACAGAGCTCTCAAACTAAAGCCGTGTACAAATGTACAATATGTTCTTATTTTTAGAAGGCATCTATAAACACATCATTTTTAGTTTGTTTGGTTAATTTTTCCCACGCCAATTAGCCGTGTCTAAACTTGGGACAAACAAAATACAAACATAACAAAGCATTAATATAACACACATAACTTAACTTAGATAGGGTTGCTAGGGCAACATAAGTTCTTACATAGACACCGATAGATAATACCTAGTAATTAACCTTACATACATAGGGTAGCTAGCTCGGGCAACACACACACCAAACTCACAGTACATAGTAGATAGATAGGGTAGCTAGGGCAACACCGCCATGTCTTCACCATCGTCTTCACCTTAACCGCCGGCTTCACCGTCTTCGTCACCGCCGGCTTCAGTACTCTTCCTCCTCAAGGCCGTTGTCGCCGACGTAGTACGGGAGGCTGTGCATGCGGTTGCGAGCGGGGAAGACGCTTTCGAAGTCGGTGAAGATGTTATAGGTCGTGAATGCGATGAACTCACACCCACACCAATACACCTTGCCGAGCAGGTAGTAGGCATCGAACTTGTTGGTGTAGTGGACGACGAGCCCTACCACTGGAGCGTTGGCGTGGGGACGCTGCTCCACGAGGTTGAACATGGGCGGCGAGCCCGCCGGAGGTGGTGGAAGCCCGCGGAGGAACCCGTGCAAGCTCGGTGCTTCCCTCCGGCGGAGAACGCCCACACGCGGAGGGATTCCTTGACGATGACGTTGGCGGGGTACCGCCGTTCCGCCACGGTGGGCGGCGCTTGGAACATCGGCCCATTGTACTGCATCTTGCTCGCTTCGCTGAGTGGAACGACTTTGGCTTTTGGGGGAAGAAGAGAAGTTGGAGGCGCAGATGGATCTGTAGAAGAAGAGGCAATGAAGGGCAGTTTAAATAGCCGGGGGAGACGAAGTGGGTACACGTGCAACCGACGTAGATCGTGACTCAGTCCGTGCATGAACCGATGCGATCATCAATTAGTGAACGTGAATCGATGCGAGCGTGCTTTGCGTGCTCTGCGTTGGTGGCTGCCTGCCTCCCCCTTTTGCGTGCTCTGAGTTGGCGGCTGCCTGCCTCCCATTCATGAGCGTGCGTGCAGCCTGCGGTGTGAACCGATGCCTCGACATATGGATGCGACCGTGCGTGCAGCCTGCCCCTTCTGCCACCGACACGTATGCCTGCGACGCATGAAACGATGCTGCGGAGCGACTGAATCCATCGGCAACCATGCGGCACGGATCAATGCGTGCGTGTCGGCGTGCATGCATGCGATTAGGTCTAGGTCACTAGTTGCGTGCGTGGCGGTGTTCGCATGCATAGCAGGCTACATCGATGCCAAAGCCGGGCATGCATAGCAGGCTGCATCCATCCATAGCGAGCTTTTTAATTGGGCTCCCTTTTAATTTATTACCAACCAACTAATGGGCCCGTCCTATGAACACAAACACGGCCCAACCAGCGAAGCCACGAGCACACCATCAGCGAGTCCAACATGGCCCCACAAGTCGGTTAACGTCCAAGACGACAAACGTCTGTTATGAACATTTGTGAGAGTTTCAGCTAAGGGAATGGGGAAAAGTGAGCAAAAGTTTGAAGCGTGGGGAAAACTGAGCACAACTAAGGAATTGGGGGCACAGATGGAATAAGCCCATTCCTGAACCCACTCCGAAGAAGAGAGGTGTTCTATTTCTCAGTTCCGAAGATATGCAAGAGGCAAAGAAATCTATGAAAGAAAAAGATATTAAAGCTGAAGATGTTAAGAATTTACCTCCTATTGAAGAAATACATGGTCTTAATTTACCGCCTATTGAAGAAGTATATGATCCCAATTACTTATTTACTGAAGAACCTCCTGATATCCCGACACAGGTAATAAAGGTGAACTCTCTCTATAGGTATGATAAAGCTAAAGTCCCTCCTACTAAAATTGCTAGTCAGTGCTTGGATGAGTTTGATGGCTTTATGTTTAAGCAAGATGACTTTAATGCTTATTTTGGTAGACAATTAAAACAGAATACCTTTATGATTAAACGCTTGAGTGATTATATGGTTGATATTAGAGGTAAACTTAAACTTGTTAGCAAACATGCTTCTATGGTTACCACTCAAGTAGAACAAGTACTTAAAGCTCAGAAAGAAGTGCTTGATGAAATGAATAGTAAGAAAAATGATTATGCTGTTAGAGTGGCTACTAGAACTGGTAGAATGACTCAGGAACCTTTTTATCCTGAAGGCCATCCTAAGAGAATCGAGCAAGATTCTTAGAGAAATAATATTGATATGCCTAGTTCTTTTAAGAGGAAGAAAAAGCAAAATGATAGGACTTTGCAAACTTCTAGTGAACCTATTGCTGAACCACCCGAGAATCCAAATGACATCTCTGTTTCTGATGCTGAAACACAATCAGGTGATGAACATGAACCTAGTGATAATGTTAATGATAATATTCATGTTGATGCTCAACCTAGTAATGATAATGATGTAGAAGTTGAACCTGCTGTTGATCTTGATAACCCACAATCAAAGAATCAACGTATGATAAAAGAGACTTCGTTGCTAGGAAACATGGTAAAGAAAGAGAACCACGGGTTCAGAAACCCATGCCTTTTCCTCCGAAACCATCCAAGAAAAAGGATGATGAGGATTTTGAGCGCTTTGCTTTGAAATGATTAGACCCATCTTTTTGCGTATGCGATTAAGCGATGTGCTCAAAACAAACCCTTATGCTAAGTATATGAAGGATATCATTACTAATAAAAGAAAGATACCGAAGCTGAAATTTCCACCATGCTTGCTAATTATACTTTTAAGGGTGGAATACCAAAGAAACTTGGAGATCTGGAGTACCTACTATACCATGCTCCATTAAGAGAAATTATGTTAAAACTGCTTTATGTGATCTTGGAGCGATGTCGGTGTTATGCCTCTCTCTTTATATCGTAGACTTGATTTGAATAAGTTGACACCTACTTAAATATCTCTGCAAATGGCTGATAAATCAACTGCTATACCTCGGTATTTGTGAGGATGTGCCTGTTGTGGTTGCAAACGTTACTATTTTAACGGACTTTGTTATTCTTGATATTCCCGAGGATGATAGTATGTCTATTATTCTTGGAAGACCTTTCCTTAATACTGCAGGGGCTGTTATTGATTGCACCAAAGGCAATGTCACTTTTCATGTTAATGGCAATGAGCACACGGTACATTTTCCGAGGAAACAACCTCAAGTTTATAGTATCAACTCTATTGGAAAAATTCCATCGATTATATTTGGAGGTTTTGAATTTCCTCTCCCTACTGTCAAGAAAAAGTACGATATTCTTATTGTTGGGGATTTTCATATCCCCGTTGAGGTAACTTAGTGTTATTCAAAATTTCTCCGGTTCTGTGATTATTCGGAATGAGTTTGTTAACAAGACTTGATCAACCTTGTTAGTGGGTTCATTTTGATGATCACGAGATGGATGAAACTAGAAGCACAACCTTCTGTACCCTTTTTATATTTTCTATTATTTAGTAGAAATAAAGTAAGATAGTATTTTTCTGTCTATCTCCTGACTTATTCGTGCAATATAAAAGTATCCCGAAAATAAAAGTCCTCAGAATGCCTTGCCAATTTAATATGATTTTTTCAGGAATATTTGAGGATTTACTGTGCAAAAATTACCACAGGGGGAGCTGCCACCTGGCCACGAGGGTGGAGGGCGCGCCCCCTACCTCGTGGGCCCACGGTGGCCCTCCTCCACTTATTCCTGTACCCATCCTCTTCCTCTGTCTCACACAAACACAAAAAACCAACTCAAGCACGAGTCCCAACCCCCGTTGCTATGATTTTCGATCTCCTTTCTCAAAGCACCTCTTGCAAAACTGCTTGGGGAGATTGTTCCTTGGTATGTGACTCCTCCATTGGTCCAATTAGTTTTTGTTCTAGTGCTTTAATCATTGCAAATTTGTGTTACATAGGTGAACATGTTCTTGAGCTTGCATGTGAAATTTATATGGTTCCAAGCAGTTCCAATGCTTTATATAGGCTCTAGGCACTTGTGGGAGTTGTTGCTATCAATTTTATTGAGATTGGTTCACTTTTATTTGAAGTTACTAAAAATTTCAGAATTTTTTTCCAGAGGAAACAATATGCTTAGGAGGATGTTCCAAGGTGGTCCTTCAAGGAAGCAAGGTCCCAGGCTTGCGATACGTGATGCTGACGAGGACCCACCAAGAGAGGCTCCTGTGAGGCCTTGTGAATGGCCATCGGAAAATTTTATGAATCAAGTGGGAATTAAAGAAGAATTCTACGCATATTTGCGTAATGCCGATCTTGAGGACTTTGAAGCTGATAAATGCCCACAATATCGTGACCTCACAAGTTCATTTGTGGGGAGGTTTGATTTTTCATCTTCGCGTAATTCTCCTTCAGTCATGTTTGACCTTTATGACAAATCTTATACCATGGACTTAGAGGATTTTACTTCCGCCTTCAAACTTCCATCTTGGGGTAATGTCAGGGATCCCCCTAAATCCGAATACAGAGACTTTCTTGCTAGAATAACTGTGGGGGAATTTAGAGATATAACACAAGCCACTATAGGGAGCATTCACTTTCCTGCTATACATTATTTTGCTCTCTTCATAGGAAGATGTATAAATGCTAAGGATGAAGCATGTCACATGTGTGCCCCTGATCTCAGCATTCTCAGAAGTGCTGTGTTAGGAGACCAATCTTATCATATGGGCGCCATTGTAGCTCGTAGGTTGCATCATAATAGGCATAATGGAGATTTCTTTGGAGGAATTTATGCAACCCGCTTAGCTAATTTTCTTGATGTAGACATTCTTGAGGGTGATATGGAGTTACCCTCTTCTTATTCAGATCTTGATTCTATGTTTTCCCACCAGTTCATTGAGAGGACTGGACCACCTTACCAGTATTGACTAATCTTTAACAAACGGCATGTGGTCCGTGTTGCTCTTCCTGCTCCTACCTTCTTTGATTTTCAAAGTAGAGGAAGATATATTATTACGGAGAGGAGGCAGATGAGTACGAAAGGAGAGTGGAGGTTGCTCGACTCCACGCTACAGCTCAGGCGGCGATAGCCGCTGCGTCACACTACGACCCCAGCTTCACCTATGGATATCCGCCAGGCCATCCCTGGCAATAGACCAACTTAGGCCAAAAGCCTAATCTTGGGGGAGTACGTATTTCTCACCGATATTACATTCATGTTCACACACACTCATTGCTATATGTCGGTGCTCATACTCTTTCATTGTATTATCCATGCTAGTTTAAATTTCTTTTTCTAGCTTTCTTCTTGTGTGTTTGATAAACTTTAAGAAAAACCAAAAAATTAGTTACATTACTTTTCATGCTTGTAGTAGAATTAAAAAAGAAAACCCAAAAATATTTCCCGTTCTTCTTTTTACTTGTTGGGAGCTTTCCCGTGTAAATAGTTTTTATTTCTTTTCCTTTGTTTGGGGGTCGAGAAGACCATATTGAAAATGCTTAGTGGCTCTTATATGCATGATTGTTTATTTAACTTAGAGCCCATATTACTTGTCTTCTCTCTTGAGTTGAATGCTTGCAGATTCCAGCTTAGTCCAATGCACGTGCACTCTTATTATTATACACACCGTTCGGTCGTGCATGTGAAAGGCAATAATGATGATATATGATGGACTTATTGGGAAGAGAAAAGTTGGTATGAACTCGACCTCTCTTGTTTTCGTAAATATGATGATTCATCGTTCTTGATTCAGCTATTATGAAGTAAACATATTTGCAATGACATTTAGAGATTATAGTTGCTTGTGCCATGCTTGATTAGCTATGAGTTATAATGTTTTACCTTGCGTGCCAACATGCTATTAGAATGATTATGATGTGGTATGATGGGATGATATCCTCCTTTAAATATATTGAGTGACTAGACTTGGCACATGTTCACGCATGTAGTTGAATCAAGTCAACATAGCCTTTATGATATTTATGTTCATGGTGGATTATATCCTACTCATGTTTGTATTCGGTGTAGATTAATTTTGATGCATGTTTACGATTTGTCGCTTCTCTCTCGGTTAATTAGCTTCCTAGTCTTTTGCTAGCCTTCACTTGTACTAAGCGGGAATACTGCTTGTGCATCCAAACTCCTTAAACCCCAAAGTTATTCCATATGAGTCCACTATACCTACCTATATGCGTTATTTACCTGCCGTTCCAAGTAAATTTGTATGTGCCAAACTCTAAACCTTCAAATAAACATTCTGTTTGCATGCTCGAATAGCTCATATGTCAACTAGAGCTGCCCTTATCTTCCGTGTTAGGCGGGTTATTCTCAAGAGGAGTGGACTCCGCTCTTCATTCACAAGAAAATGGCTGGTATCCGGGATGCACAGTCCCATGCTTTGTGCAAACTAAATCAAAATAACTACAAACAAAACTCCCCGTGGGACCCGTTGAATGTTGGAGGCACTCGTTGTTTCGAGCAAGCCATGGATTGATGCTTGTGGAGGAAGGGGAGTATAAACTTTACCATTCTATTTGGGAACCGCCTATAATCTGTTTAGCATGGAAGATATCGTCGTCTTTTATTTGTTATGTTGACAATGAAAGTATGCCGCTCAAAATATATTTTATCTCTATTTCAAAATCGAGCTCTGGCACCTCTACAAATCCCTGCTTCCCTCTGCGAAGGGCCTATCTATTTACTTTTATGTTGAGTCATCACCCTTCTTATTAAAAAGCACCCGCTGGAGAGCACACTGTCGTTTGCATTCATTATTATTGGTTTATATTGGGTATGACTTGACTGGATCTCTTTTACCATGAATTACAATGTTTAGTCAGTCCTTGATCTTTAAAGGTGCTCTGCATTTATGTTTTTTGGTCTCGTAAAGGGCTAGCGAGATACCATTTTGTTATATCATGTTATGATTATTTTGAGAAAGTGTTGTCATCCGAGTTTTATTATTATGGCTCGCTAGCTGATTATGCTATTGATATGAGTAATTGTGAGACCTATGTGTTATTGTGAGTATGGTTAGTTCATAATAATTGCTGAAACTTGAATGCTGGCTTTTCATGTTTACAACAACAAGAGCAAACAGAGTTTGTAAAAGTTTTTCTTTTTATCTTTCAGTTTGTCAACTGAATTGCTTGAGGACAAGCATGGGTTTAAGCTTGGGGGAGTTGATCCGTCTCCGTCGTATCTACTTTTCCAAACACTTTTGCCCTTGTTTTGCACTCTAACTTGTATGATTTGAATGGAACTAACCCGGACTGACGCTATTTTCAGCAGAATTGCCATCGTGTTGTTTTAGGTGCAGAAAACAAAAGTTCTCGGAATGACCTGAAACTCCAGGGAATATCGTAGAATAAATAATAAAAAATCCTTGCCAAAGATGAAGACTAGGGGGCCCACACCATGTTCACGAGGGTGGGGGGCGTGCCCCTCCCCCCTGGGCGCGCCCCCTACCTCGTGGGCCCCCTGGTGGCCCTCCGACGCCAACTCCAACTCCATATATTGGCTTTCGGGGAGAAAAAATCAGAGAGAAGAAATAATAGCGTTTTACGATACGGAGCCGCCGCCAAGCCCTAATCTCTCTTGGGAGGCTGATCTGAGTCCGTTCGGGGCTCGAGAGAGGGATTCGTCGCCGTCATCATCATCAACCATCCTCCATCACCAATTTCATGATGCTCACCGCCGTGCGTGAGTAATTGCATCGTAGGCTTGCTGGACAGTGATGGGTTGGATGAGATTTATCATGTAATCGAGTTAGTTTTGTTAGGGTTTGATCCCTAGTATCCATTATGTTCTGAGATTGATGTTGCTATGACTTTGCTATGCTTAATGCTTGTCACTAGGGCCCGAGTGCCATGATTTCAGATCTGAACATATTATGTTTTCATGAATATATGTGTGTTCTAGATCCTATCTTGCAAGTCTATAGTCACCTACTATGTGTTATGATCCGGCAACCCCGAAGTGATAATAATCGGGACCACTCCCAGTGATGACCGTAGTTTGAGGAGTTCATGTATTCACTATGTGCTAATGCTTTGTTCTAGTTCTCTATTAAAAGGAGGCCTTAATATCCCTTAGTTTCCAATAGGACCCCGCTGCCACGGGAGGGTAGGACAAAGGATGTCATGCAAGTTCTTTTCCATAAGCACGTATGACTATATACGGAATACATGCCTACATTACATTGATGAACTGGAGCTAGTCCTGTGTCACTCTATATTATGAATGCTACATGATGAACCACATTCGGCATAATTATCCATCGCTAATCCGCTGCCTACGAGTTTTCCATATACTGGTTCTCGCTTATTTACTTTTCTGTTGCTACTATTACAATCACTACAAAATACAAAACATTACTTTTGCTGTCTTTACTTTTGTTACCGTTACCACCACTATCATATTACTTTGCTACTAAACACTTTGCTGCAGATACTAAGTTTCCAGGTGTGGTTGAATTGACAACTCAGCTGCTAATACTTGAGAATATTCTTTGGCTCCCCTTGTGTCGAATCAATAAATTTGGGTTGAATACTCTACCCTCGAAAACTGTTGCGATCCCCTATACTTGTGGGTTATCACGCGCCACTTGGGGGGTGATGGCCCAGCCCTTGCCCATTTTCCACCACACCCGGGTTCCGATGTGGCGCGTCACTGAGAGGGTTACGCCCCAATGAAAATCTTTTGGATTTCATCTCCATAAGAGTGGCTGAGTTTTTACGTTGGCTCGCCAAGCCTATCACAACCCTCCTCCTTTACCCAGGCTTGGGACCGGCTATGTTGAGACAACATAGGCGGAGTTCATATCATCACGGAAGTGTATTTTTTTGTAGTGTTATCATAGGCGGAGTTCGTATCATCACAACATGGCTCATGATACCAAGATGATGTAGGGCGGAACCCTATGGGGCCGATCTTTCACGTTTGGAGAGAATCCCTACGAGGAACATGAAGTACGCGTGGAAGAACACGAGGGAAATCACGGGGGAAAACAAGAGAAACACTCAACCGACATGAATATGATCACACAAGTGCTAGATCATCGAGGCACAAAGTAACACGAGATGCAAAGTCAACAAGGGACGATACAATAGTAACCGTTCTTCTCCGTGAGGAGGTCTTGATTGTCTTCTCTGGATGGAGGTCTTGAATCCGGGTGGATCTTCTCCGAAGAGGTGCAGTCCCTCACGAGGAGTAGATCCAGTACGGATGAGCTATGCTCTATCTCAAATGAGCTAAACCAATGCTAACCCTAGAACGTAGGTGGAGAGTGAGTATATATAGTCTACGGGGCGAAGGGGTACATGGGCCACGGCCTGGAGGCGCTGCACACAGGCAGGAGGGGACCGGATGTCCGGGCATCGGGCCGGATATCCGGGCACTCGCGAGGGACCGGATGTCCGGGCTGTTGGATTTGGCCTTGCTGCTCTCCGGATGGACGGGGCCGGATGTCCGGGCGGAGGGGCCGGATGTCCGGGGCTTCGGGAGGCGCCGGATGTCCGGGGTGACGGCCGGATGTCCGGGCTCTCGGGGCAGCCTTCTGTGCTCCCTGAACGGCGTGTCCGGATGTCCGGGCTGTTGGCCGGATTTCTGGGGTGGAGGGCCGGATATCCGGGCTAGACGCCGGATGTTCGGGCCCTATAGCTTTTGCTACAAACTCCTGGCTGTGGTGTAGATCTCCAGGGGCCGGATGTCCGGGGCCATGGCCGGATGTCCGGTGCCTGGAAGCTGTTCTCGCCTTCTTCCATGGACTTGGTGGCTTGATCATCTTCATGTGCATCCGCGGAAGGGTCCTCTTGGTACCTAATCATGCACAACATTCCGGACTTAGGTAGTAGCCATGTCTCAAGAGGATCATATGAGATATCACTAAGGAGAGAAGTCACCTCGGTCTCGAGAGATCTAGCTCTTGCTCTTGTCATGGGTCCTCTTGGTGCTTGGTGAGACGATGGTAGATCCATGGGGATGACCGAAGGATGCTCTGCATCAAGTACCCTCAAATTCGGCCTTAAGCAGGATTTCTTGGCCCTGAAAGTCAAAGAACATTATTCGTCGTAGTTTTTCGGACAAGTTTCTGAACCCATTGGCACTTCCTTTTGAAGGAAATTTGAGAGATTATGTTGCTTATAGACATTAGCCCCCTGGTAGGGACAAACGTACGTTCCTGCAGATGATCTATCATCGGGGCAATCTCATTTGGCCGTAAATTGAAGAAAATCTAGCGGCTATATGCCTTATTCTCGTTTTCGCCGGATGGCATGCTGTAACTCATGCGCGTTAAAGCCAAGAACAAAAGGGCATTCTTGGCATCGATCAATATATATGTGGAAAGAATATCTCCACTATAGAGGACACGGAATTTCGGGGCGGTCAGGAAAAAAGCGTCACGGGAAAATGAAGTACTTTCAAGGACTGCCATTGAAGTTCACTAAAACGGTCATAACTTTGTCATTCGGAGTCCGGGTCGGACCCACAAGTACTAAAACTGCTCGCGGCGAGCATGCGAATCCATAAAATACACCCTGATTGCGCTACAAGGCCTGGGTACAATCAAATTTGGCCTTAAGTAGGACTTTTTGGCCCTGAAAGTCAAAGAACGTCATTTGTCGCTGTTTATTGGAGAAATTTCTGAACCCATTGGCACTTTTTTTAAGGAAATTCGAAAGATTATGTTGCTTATTAACATTAGCCCACCTGGTAGGGACAAACATAGATTTCTGCAGATGCTCTATGATCCAGGCAATCTCATTTCGTTTTAAGTTGAAGAAAATCCAGCTACTATATGCCTTATTCTCCTTGTTTTCGCCGGATGGCATGCTGTAACTCATGCGCGTGAAAGCCAAGAACAAAAGGGCATTCCTGCCATCGGTCAATATATATGTGGAAATGATATCTCCACTATAGAGGACAAGAAATTTCGGGGCGGTCAGGCAAAAAGCGTCACGGGAAAATGAAGTACTTTCAAGGACTACCAAATAATGGATTGATGTTAACTAAAACGGTAACTTTGTCATTCGGAGTCCGTGTCGGACCCACAAGTACTCAAACTTCTCGCAGTGAACGTGCAAATCCCAAAAATACTCCCTCCTTGCACCAGGAGGCCCGGAGGACCCTCAAATTCTGCCTTAAGCAGCACTTTTTGACCCTAAAAGTCAAAGAACATCAGTCACCGTTGTTTCTTCGACAAGTTTCTCAGCCCATTGGCACTTCCTTTTGAAGGAAATTGGACATATTATCTTGCTTATAAACATTAGCCCCCCTGGTAGGGACAAACGTAGCTTTCTGCAGATGTTCTATGATCCGGGCAATCTCATTTGGCCGTAAATTGAAGAAACTCCAACGGCTATATGCCTTATTCTCCTTGTTTTCGGCGGATGGCATGCTGTAACTCATGCGTGTGAAATCCAAGAACAAAAAGACATTCCTGGCATTGCTCAATATATATGTGCAAACAATACCTCCACTATAGAGGACAAGAAATTTTGGGGCGGTTACGCAAATAGCGTCACGAGAAAATGAAGTGCTTTCAAGGACTGCCATAGAATGGACCGGTGTTCACTAAAACGGTCATACTTTTGTCTTTCGGAGTACGTGTCACACCCACAAGTACTCAAACTTCTGGTGGCGAGCGTGCGAATCCATAAAATACTCCCCGCTTGCAACAAGTGGCCCGGAGTACCCTCAAATTCAGCCTTAAGTAGGACTTTTTGGCCCTGAAAGTCAAAGAACATCATTCGCCGCTGTTTTTTGGACAAGTTTCTGAACCCATTGGGACTTCCTTTTGAAGGAAATTTGAGAGATTATGTTGCTTATATACATTAGCCCTCCTTTTAGCGACGGACTATCTTTCTGCATATGCTCTATAATCCAGGCAATCTCATTAGGCCATAAACTGAAGAAAATCTAGCGGCTATATGCCTTATTCTCCTGGTTTTCGCTGGATGGCATACTGTAACTCATCCGTGTGAAAAACAAAAGGGCATTCCAGGCATCAGTCAATATATATGTGGAAACAATATCTGCACCACAGAGGACAAGAAATTTAAGGGCGGTCAGGCAAAAAGCGTCATGGGATAATGAAGTACTTTCAAGGACTGCCATAGAATGGACCAATGTTCACCAAAATAGTCATAACTTTGTCATTTCGAGTCCGTGTCGGACCCACAAGTACTTAAAAATCTTGCGGCGAGCTTATGAATCCTGTAAATGCTCCCCGCTTGCGCCAGGAGACCAGGAATACCCTGAAATTTGGCCTTAAGAAATACTTTTTGGCCCTGAAAGTCAAATAACATCATTCGTCGCTGTTTTTCGGACAAGTTTCTGAACCCATTGGAACTTCCTTTTGAAGGAAATTCGAGAGATTATGTTGCTTATAGACATTAGCCACCTGGTAGGGACAAACATACCTTTCTGCAGATGATCTATGATCCGGGCAATCTCATTTGGCCGAAAATTGAAGAAAATCTAGCGGCTATATGCCTTATTCTCCTTGTTTTTGCCGGATGGCATCCTGTAACTCATGCACATGGAAGCCAAGAACAAAAGGGAATTCCAGGCATCGGTCAATATATATGTGGAAACAATATCTCCACTATAGAGGACAAGAAATTTCGGGGCGGTCAGACAAAAAGCATCACGGGAAAATGAAGTAATTTCAAGGACTGCCATAGAATGGACCGATGTTCACTAAAACGGTCATAACTTTGTCATTCCGAGTCCGTGTCGGACCCACAAGTACTCCAACTGCACACGGGGAGCTTGTGAATCGAGAAAATACACCCCGCTTGCGCCAGGAGCCCTGTAGTGCCCTCAAATTTGGCCTTAAGCAGGACTTTTTGGCCGTGATAGCCAAAAACATCATTCGACGCTATTTTTCGGACAAGTTTCTGAACCCATTGGCACTTCCTTTTGAAGGAAAGCGGAGAGATTACGTTGCTTATAGACAATAGCCCCCTGGTAGGGACAAACATACCTTTGTGCAAATGCTCTATGATCCGGGCAACCTCATTTGGCCTTAAATTGAAGAAAATCCAGCGGCTATATGCCTTATTCTTGTTGTTTTCGCCTGATGGCATGCTGTAACTCATGCGCGTGAACGCCAAGAACAAAAGGGCATTCCTGGCATCTGTTAATATATATGTGGAAACAATATCTCCACTATAGAGGACAAGGAATTTCAGGGCGGTCAGGCAAAAAGCATCACGGGAAATGAAGTACTTTCAAGGACTGCCATTGAATGGACCGATGTTCACTAAAACGGTCATAACTTCTTCATTCGGAGTCCGTGTCGGACCCACAAGTACTCAAACTGCTCGCGACAAGCATGTGAATCTAGGAAATACAGTCAGATTGCTCTAGGAGGCCTGGGGTACCATCAAATTCGGCCTTAAGCAGGACTTTTTGGCCCTGAAAGTCAAAGAACATCATTCGCCGCTATTTTCGGACAAGTGTCTAAACCCATTGACACTTCCTTTTGAAGGAAATTCGAGAGATTATGTTTCTTATAGACATTAGCCCCCTGGTAGGGACAAACATAGCATTCTACAGATGCTCTATGATCCGAGCAATCTGATTTGGTCGTAAATTGAAGAAAATCCAGCAGCTATATGCCTTATTCTCCTTATTTTCGCCGGATGGCATGCTGTAACTCATGCGCGTGAACGCCAAGAACAAAAGGGAATTCCTGGCATCGTTCAATATATATGTGGACACGATATCTCCACTATAGGGGACAAGAAATTTTGGGGCGGTCAGGCAAAAAGCGCACGGGAAAATGAAGTATTTTCAAGGACTGCCATAGAATGGACAGATGTTCACTAAAACGGTCATAATTTTGTCATTTGGAGTCTGTATTGAACCCACAAGTACTCAAACTGCTCGTGACGAGCAATTGAATTCAGAAAATACTTCCCGCTTGCGCCAGGAGGCCCGGAGTACCCTCAATTTCTGCCTTAAGCAAGACTTTTTGGCCCTCAAAGTCAAATAACATCATTCGCCGCTGCTTTCTAGACAAGTTTCTGAACCCATTGGCACTTCCTTTTGAAGGATATTCTAGAGATTATGTTGCTTATAGATATTAGCCCCCCTAGTAGGAACAATGTACCTTTCTGCAGATGCTCTACGATCCGGGCAATCTCATTTCGCCGTAAATTGAAGAAAATCCAGCGGCTATATTCCTTATTCTCCTTGTTTTCGCCGGATGGCATGCTGTAACTAATGCGCGTGAAAGCCAAGAACAAAAGGGCATTCCTGGCATCGATCAATATAGAGGTGGAAACAATATCTCCAATATAGATGACAAGAAATTTCGGGGCGGTCAGGCAAAAAGCGTCAAGGGAAAATGAAGTACTTTCAAGAACTGCCATAGAATGGACCAATGTTCACTAAAACGGTCATAACTTTGTCAATCCGAGTCCATGTTGGACCCACAAGTACTCAAACTGCTCATGGTGAGCGTGCAAATCCAGAAAATACTCCCTGCTTGCGCCAGGAGGCCCGGAGTATCCTTAAATTCGGCCTTAAAAGCATGACTTTTTTGCCCTGAAAGTCAAAGAACATCATTCGCCGCTGCTTTTCGGACAAGTTTCTGAACCCATTGGCACTTCCTTTTGTAGGAAATTCGAGAGATTATGTTGCTTATAGACATTAGCCTACCTGGTAGGGACAAACGTACCTTTCCGTAGATGCTCTATAATCCGGGCAATCTCATTATCCTTGTTTTCGCCGGATGGCATGCTGTAACTCATGAGCGTGAAAGCCATGAACAAAAGGGCATTCTTGGCATCAGACAATATATAACGATATCTCCACTATAGCGGACAAGAAATTTCGGGGCGGTCAGGCAAAAAGCGCACGGGAAAATGAAGTACTTTCAATGACTGTCATAGCATGGACAGATGTTCACTAAAACGTTCATAATTTTGTCATTCGGAGTCTGTGTCGGACCCACAAGTACTCAAACTGCTCGCGGCGACCGTGCGAATCAAGAAAATACTCCTCGCTTGCGCCAGGAGGACAGGAGTACCCTCAAAATCGGCCTTCAGCAGGACTTTTGATGAGCACATCAATACCATTGTTACACCCACAACCCCTACTGCTACATATACTGGACCAATTACTAGAACTCGCGCACGCCAATTAAATTATCAAGTACTTTCATTTCCTGGTAATTACTCTAATGTTCATGAGAATATGATGCTGCCTAAATTGGATGCATTTGTTTTGTTTACAAATGAAGGGCCTGGCATGGATAAGAGGGATGAACACTGGAGCAAGACCAAGCATGGAGATGATGGCATGCACAAGGGGAACAAGAACAGAGTTACAAGTGATGATTTCAGGAGTTTGAAGCCACCATAATGAGTGCATGAAGCCTTGGACAAAATATACAAGATGCCACTTCAGAAATTTCGTCCAGAGGCTATTCTAGGTGCCGCGTCACCTTTTTATTGGGCCAGGCCCATGTAATTTTGAAATACATAAGTATAGGCTATTTTTAGAGTCCGTATGTGTGGAGAAACAAGAGAAAGGGTTGGTTTCGGACACCTCCACCAAGAGCCACGGAATGCCCCCCCCACTTCCTCCAAATATACAGCCCTTAGGGCACTATTTAGACTTTGGGTTTTGTTTAGATAAAAAGTTCGCCATAGTTGCAACTTCGCGTACTTCATTTGTGTTCAACGACCAGACCAAGACATCACAGAACCCCATCTTGATCGATAAAGCTTTCATCTTATATTCGCAATATCCAGATTGCAATCTCAGTTTCGTGCTTGTTCTTCGTTTGCTCGCAGGAAATAGACCCTCGTGGTCAGGTTGATCGTGCTCTAGCGTGGTCAATAACCTCTCGGAGTTGGTTTAGCGATTGCTAAGGCGCGATGTCCTCTCACGTACGTAGTCGGATCATCAAAGTCTACTCCTCCGAAACGATAATCACCATCTCATCGAAAGACAGGACACCTTTGCCTCTATCAAGTGGTATCAGATTTTCAGGTTGCTCGGTGAGATTTTACAGTTTTTCGTAGTTTAGATCGATTCTGTTCTTCATACCTACAGTCCATGAAAAAGCCAATTTTTTTAGTGTTAGTTCATCATATCTGAGCCTTTGCATAATATTTTTAGTGTTTTGCATTGTTGAATTTGCGGTTGCATCATCGTGTCTAGTTGATGGTCTTAGTGTCTAGTCCTTTAGAGTTTCAAGTTCTGTTCACAAGTTGTCACGCCGCCGCCGCATCACCGTCATCACCACTGCCATATACCACCACCATCATCACCGCTGCCAAGTACCACCGCTGTCATCACCTCTGCCATATACCACCATCGTCATCACTGCTGCCATATACCACCATTGTCATCACCGCTGCCTATACCACATATCTGCCACAAGTCCGAGTTTCCACCAGATTCATCTCCGCCACCAGTCGTAGTCCGAGTCCAGTATTTGTTCCTTTGTTTTCGATTTTCAGATCATGCTACGAGTCGTGACCAAGTCAGACTCCCCAACTTCTGTGCCACCCGCGGTAGAAAAATAGTTCCAAAGTCTAGAAAATTATGGCTAGGCAGGTTTTAGACCATTTGTAGACTTTTTCGGAAAAATTTGTTGCAGAGGAAAAAAAGAGGAAAAAAGTGCAAAATAAAAAGGTGAAAAAAGAGGAAAAAATTCAGAGTTTGCTCCTCCCTTGATTATGTGCTGCGCCGTGATTTTGTTAGTGTTCTAGGCTCACGTCTCTAGCACGGTCTAGCCTAGGACCAGCACAGTACCGTCATTGAGCGTTTATTCAACTTTGCATCTCTGAATTGATTATTGCTGACCCTTTTTGCTACCATATTATAAGCCTTCCCAGCTCCACATACATCTATATCGTGCGTTTGACTCTCCCTGGTAATCGCTCTATCCAAGCTTTGATAGTTTTGACTACAACGGTTGCCGATCACCACCTACTGCTCGATAAGAACTGGTAAGAATTTGAGATTCGCTTGAAGGATTTGTGACATACCACCACCACCACCGCTTCCTAGTAGTCTTATTGCTACTAACCATGCCAGGATCACAAGACGATGAGACTGATTGGGAGAACATGACGAACAAACAACTATATGATAACTTTCAGCAAATGATGGGTGGACAGGTGCAAGATGTGCTAAACAAATTTGAAGAGGCCATGGAGAAGATAGATGGCATTGAGAAGACGTTTGAAACAAAGCTCGATAACAAGTTTAATGAATTGCTCGCACGTCTTCCGCAACCACCACCGGCTGCACCTGTCGCACCTCTACAACAACAACACCAACATCAACTACAACATCACCTTCCAAATCAAGTGGGACGAGCACAACGCGTTCCCCTTGAGCTTGGTCAAAATTCTGGTGCCGCTGCACCTAATGTTGATGCTTCTATGGCTCCTGCTACTACTGGTGCTGGTGCCGAGGAGGATGACGATTATGCGGCCGATTATGAGGATGAGGTTGATCAAAATCAGAACTATGTGCAACCACCAGCACCAGCACCAGGTCATCCACATGCAAATAATCGCAATGGTAGGCCTACACCACCACCTCAGGTATGACATCATGACCATGTTCGTAAACTGAAATTGAATATTCCACCATTTGAGGGTAGATATGTTCCTGATATATATCTTACTTGGGAGTTAGAAACTGAACAACGTTTTACATGTTTACAATATCTCGAGGAGAGACGGGTTGCTGTTGCTGTTTGTGCTTTCACTAGTTTTGCATGTGTATGGTGGTCTGAACATTGTAGATTATATCCTATTCCAGCTACTTGAGCTTCTTTGAAAACTGCTATGCGTACTCATAGGGTTCCACAATATTATCAACGTGAACTGCTTCAGAAATTGCAGCATTTAAGACAAGGAAAAAATTCTGTAGAAGAATATTATCAGGAATTACAAACTGGCATGATTAGATGTGGTATTGTTGAGAAGAATGAAACTCTGCTTGCACTTTTTATGGAAGGATTAAATAGAGAGATTCAAACCATTCTAGAGTATAAGGAGTATACTAATATCACTCGTTTATTCCATCTTGCTTGTAAAGCTGAACATGAAGTGCAGGATCGACAAGCATTGGCACGAACTAACTTTTCTGCAGGTCGACTTTCATCATGGACACTACGTGCATCTTCAACTTCCACTGCACCAGCACCTCCATCAGGTGCTACCTCCAGCCGTGATACAAGAAAGCAGGCACAACCACCACTATCTGCCAAGAGCGCACCTATCGGGCCTGCACAGAGCTCTTCTTCTTCCATGGCATCAACAGGGCACACAAGTGATATTAGTTGTCGTCTTTGTAAGGGAAGAGGTCATTATGCGAGAGAATGCAAATCTCAGCGTGTGATGATTGCTACTGAGGATGGTGGGTATGACTCCGCTAGTGACTATGATGAGGAGAGTTTGGCTCTTATTACACGTGAAGAACATGGTGGAGATGATTCTGATCATTAGACACAATACATGGCTGCTAAAGACGCTGACAGGTATGAATGTTTAGTTGGTCAACGTGTTTTGAGTGTGCAGGTCACACAAGCTGAGCAAAATCAAAGGCATAATTTGTTCCATTCAAAGGGAGTTGTGAAGAAACGTTCTGTGCGCGTCTTCATAGACGGAGGGAGCTACAACAACTTGGCTAGCATGGAGATGGTGGAGAAGCTATCTCTCATAACAAGACCACATCCACATTCTTACTACATCCAATGGTTCAACAACAGCTGCAAGGTTAAGGTAACACATATTGTTAGTGTGCATTTTAGTATCTCTACATATGCTGATTATGTTGATTGTGATGTGGTAGCATGTTTGATGTAGGGTAGAACCCTAGAGGCCGATCTTTCACGTTTGGAGCGGATCCCTATGAGGAACACGGAGAACACGAGGAGGGGAAAGAGGGAGAAACACGAGAGAACACTCAACCAACATGAATAAAGTCACACATGCGCTAGATCATCGAGGCACAAAGTAATACAAGATCCAAATCCAACAAAGGACGATACATAGGGTAACCGGTTCATCTCCGTGAGGAGGTCTTGAAGATGGTCTTCTCTGGAAGGAGGTCTTGAATCGAAGTGGATCTTCTCCGAAGAGGTGTTGGTCCCTCGCGAAGGAGTAGATCCGGATGGATGAGCGAAGCTCTATCTAAGAAATGAGCTAAATCAATGCTAACCCTAGCTAGGAGGTGGGAGAGGTCTATTTATAGTCTAAGAGGACGAAAGGGTAAGTGGCTTTGGCCCAACACACGGGCGGACGTACAGGTGTCGTACGTCCGACGGTCACCGGTCGTCCGAAGGCTCACGAGGGTTCATACGTCCGGTGCTGGTCGGGCGTCCGATGTTTCGGCTCTGGACAACAATTGTCAGTTTTCCGGTCGTGGTCGGTTGTCTGGTCATTCGGAAGTCTCCGTTCTTCCGCTGTTTTGGCTCGGGAGTGGTTGTGCCGGTTGTTCGGAGAGGCTCGGTCGTCCGGGCGCTGGGAGGTGTCGGACGTCCAGTCGGCGTCGGTTGTCCGGCCGCTTTAGCAGGCGAAGGCTGGGGCTTGGCTGGTCGTTTGGAGCTTCCAGGCGTTGGACGTTCGGTCGGCGTCGGACGTCCGGTCGGCGTCGGTTGTCCGATGACTAGGTGTTTTGAGTAGGCCTTCTTCTTGTCCGTTGAACTTGGTGTCCTCGCCGTCTTGTCCAATGGGTGTAGCTGATCTGAGACTCTCCTCCAAATACCTGATCACACATAGAGTCTCCGCATGAGTTAGTAGCCATGTCTCATAAGTAGGGAGTGGGAGTTCGGAGAGGAGCGAGTTCACCTTATCTTCGATAGATTTTGCTCGAGCTCTTGTCATAGGTCCACGTGGTGTCGTGGGAGATGTAGGGACGTCCATGGGGATGATCGTGGGATGCTCCGCATTAATGTTCCTTATTACTTGGTCGACCATGGCAATTTGATAAAATTTCTGTACACCATGGTTGAAACAATCAGTATACTCTTGTTCATAAGGATAAAAATATTACTTTGCTTGCTATGACTCCTGATTCCATTTTGAAAGATGATATTTATAGAGATAATAAAGCAATACAGGAGAAGAATAAGAGTGAAAATCAGATTGTGGCAAAAGAATTTGAGCAACAAATGAAGCCTAATAATAAACCATCTAGTGTTGCTTCTGAAATTAAATTGAAAAGTGCATGTTTATTTGCCACTAAATCTAATATTGATGAGATAGATTTTAGAAAATCTATTTGCTATGCTTTTATGTGCAAAGAGGCATTATTTTCATTCGAGGATATGCCTTCCTCTTTGCCTCCTGTTGTCACTAACATTTTGCCGGAGTTCGCTGACGTGTTTCCACAACACGTGCCACTGGGATTACCGCCTATTCAAGGGATTGAGCATCATATTGACTTAATTCCCGGTGCTTCACTGTCAGACTGTGCGCCATACCATACCAATCCAGAGGAGACGAAGGAGATTATGCGTCAAGTACAGGAGCTTCTCAACAAAGGTTATATACGCGAATCCCTTAGTCCTTGTGTTGTTCCTATTATTCTAGTGCCAAAAAGGATTGTACATCGCGTATGTGTGTTGATTGTAGAGGCATTAATAATATTACTATTCGTTATCGTCATCCTATTCCTAGGCTAGATGATATGCTTGATGAATTGAGTGGCTCTACAATATTCTCCAAAGTTGATTTGCGTAGTGGATACCATCAAATTCGTATGAAATTGGGGGATGAATGGAAAACAACATTTAAAACTAAGTTTGGATTATATGAGTGGTTAGTAATGCCTTTTGGGTTAACTAATGCACCTAGTACTTTCATGAGGAACGAAGTTTTACGTGCTTTCAATGGACGATTTGTGGTAGTCTATTTTGATGATATACTGATTTATAGCAGATCTTTGGAGGAACATTTGGAACATTTACGTGCTGTTTTATTGCTCTACGTGATGCACGTTTGTTTGGTAACCTTGGGAAGTGCACCTTTTGCACCGACCGAGTATCTTTTCTTGGCTATGTTGTTACTCCAGAGGGAATTGAAGTTGATAAAGCCAAGATTGAAGCTATTGAGAGTTGGCCCCAGCCCAAAACGGTCACACAAGTGAGGAGTTTTCTTGGCCTCGCTGGATTCTATAGGCGTTTTGTGAGAGATTTCAACACCATTGCTGCACCTCTCAATGAGCTTACAAAGAATAATGTGCCTTTTGTTTGGGGTACCGCACAGGAAGAAGCCTTCACGGTATTGAAAGATAAGTTGGCACATGCTCCGTTACTCCAACTTCCTGATTTTAATAAGACTTGTGAGCTTGAATGTTATGCTAGTGGAATTGGATTAGGAGGTGTGTTATTACAAGATGGCAAACCTGTTGCATACTTATCTGAAAAATTGAGTGGGCCTAGTCTGAATTATTCTACTTATGATAAAGAATTATATGCTCTTGTTTAGACTTTAGAAACATGGCAACATTATTTATGGCCCAAAGAATTTGTTATACATTCTGATCATGAATCTTTGAAACATATTAAAGTCAAGCCAAACTGAATCGTAGACATGCTAAATGGGTTGAATTCATTGAAACTTTCCCTTATGTCATTAAGCACAAGAAGGGTAAAGAAAATGTTATTGCTGATGCTTTGTCTCGTCGCTATACTATGCTTTCACAACTTGACTTCAAGATATTTGGTTTGGAGACCATCAAAGATCAATATGTGCATCATGCTGATTTTAAAGATGTATTGCAGAATTGTAAAGAAGGGAGAACATGGAACAAGTTCGCCATTAATGATGGATTTGGGTTTCGTGCTAACAAGCTATGCATTCCAGCTAGCTCTGTTTGTGTTTTGTTGTTGCAGGAGGCGCATGGAGGAGGACTAATGGGTCACTTTGGCATGAAGAAGACGGAGGATATACTTGCTACACATTTCTTTTGGCCAAAGATGAGACAAGATGTTGAGCATTTTGTTGCTCGCTGCACTACATGTCAAAAAGCTAAGTCACAACTCAATCCTCATGGTTTATATATGCCTTTGCCTATACCTAGTGTTCCTTGGGAGGATATATCTATGGACTTTGTATTATGTTTATCTCAAACAAAGAAGGGGAGAGATAGCATATTTGTTGTCGTGGATAGATTCTCGAAAATGGCACACTTTATACCATGTCATAAAAGCGATGATTTTGTTAATGTTGCTAATTTGTTCATTCGTGAATTATTCGCTTGCATGGTGTGCCAAATACTATTGTTTCAGATCGTGATACTAAATTTCTTAGACACTTTTGGAGATGTTTATGGGCTTAGTTGGGGACTAAACTACTTTTTAGTACTAATTTTCACCCCCAAACTGATGGACAAACAGAAGTAGTCAATAGAACATTGTCTACTATGCTTAGGGTTGTTTTGAAGAATAATAAGAAAATGTGGGAAGAATGCTTGCCTCATATTGAATTTGCTTATAATCGTTCATTGCATTCTACTACTAAGATGTGCCCTTTTGAAATTGTATATGGTTTTCTACCGCATGCACTTATTGATTTGTTGTCTCTTCCATCTTCGGAGAAGGTTAATTTTGATGCTAAACAATGTGCTAAACTGATCTTAAAAATGCATAAGTTAACTAAGGAAAACATAGAGCGTATGAATGCTAAATATAAACTTGTTGGAGATAAGGGTAGAAAACATGTTGTCTTTGCACCTGGAGATCTTGTTTGGTTAGATTTGCGTAAGGATAGGTTTCCTAATTTGCGCAAATCAAAGCTAATGCCACGTGTTGATGGTCCTTTTAAGGTGTTATAGAAAATAAATGATAA
This sequence comes from Aegilops speltoides, assembly GCA_021437245.1. NCBI lineage: Eukaryota > Viridiplantae > Streptophyta > Magnoliopsida > Poales > Poaceae > Aegilops > Aegilops speltoides. The sequence continues at coordinate 166,892,580 of CM038144.1, forward strand.
TGCATATAAACTTGAGCTGCCTCAGATTTTGGGGTTAGTCCCACTTTTTACACTGCAGATTTGAAGCCTTATTTGGGTGAGGAAGATGAGCTTCCGTCGAGGACGACTTCATTTCAAGAAGGGGAGGATGATGAGGACATCAATACCATTGTTACACACACAACCCCTACTGCAACATATACTGGACCATTACTAGAGTTCGCGCACGCCAATTAAATTATCAGGTACTTTCATTTCTTGGTAATGATTCTAATGTTCACGAGAATATGATGCTGCCTAAATTGGATACATTTTTTTGGTTACAAATCAAGGGCCTGGCATGGATAAGAGGGATGAACACTGGAGCCAGACCAATCATGGAGATGATTGCATGCACAAGGGGAACAATAACGGAGTTACAAGTGGTGATTTCAGGACTTTGAAGCCACCATAATGAGTGCATGAAGCTTTGGACACAATATACAAGATGCCACTTCATATATTTCGTCCAGAGGCTATTCTAGGTGCAGCATCACCTTTTTATTGGGTCAGGCCCATGTAATTTCGTAATACATAAGTATAGGCTATTTTTAGAGTCCGTATGTGTGGAGAAACAAGAGATAGGGTTGGTTTCGGACTCTTCCACCAAGGGGCACAAAATCCCCCCCTCTTCCTCCATATATACAGCCCTTAGGGCATCGTTTAGACTTTGGGTTTTGTTTAGATTAAAAGTTCACCATAGCTGCAACTTCGCGTACTTTGTTTGTTTTCAACAACCAGGCCAAGACGTCACAGAACCCCATCTTGATCAATAAAGCTTTCATCTTATATTCGCAATATCCAGATTACAATCTCAGTTTCTTGCTTGTTCTTTGTTTGCTCGCAAGAAATAGACCCTCGTGGTCAGGTTGATCGTGCTCTGGCGTGGTCAATAACCTCTTGGAGTTGGTTTAGCGATTTCTAAGGCGCGACGTCCTCACACGTACATAGTCAGATCGTCAAAGTCTACTCCTCCGAAACGATAATCACCATCTCATCGAAAGACGGGGCACCTTTGCCTCTGTCACATATAGACATTAGACCCCCTGGTGGGCAGAAACGTACCTTTCAGCAGATGCTCTATGATCCGGCCATTCTCATTTGGCCATAAATTGAAGAAAATCCAGCGGCTATATGCCATATTCTCCTTGTTTTTGCCGGATGGCATGCTGTAACTCATGCACGTGAAAGCCAAGAACAAAAGGGCATTCCTGGCATCCGTCAATATATGTGGAAACAATATCTCCACTATAGAGGACAAGAAATTTCGAGGCGATCAGGGAAAAAGCGTCACGGGAAAATGAAGTACTTTCAAGGACTACCATAGAATGGATAGATGTTCACTAAAACGGTCATAACTTTGTCATTCGGAGTGTGTATTGGACTCACAAGTACTCAAACTACTAGCCGCGAGCGTGTCAATCCAGAAAATACTCCCTGCATGCACCAGGAGGCTTGGAATACCCTCAAATTCGGCCTTAAGCAGGACTTGCCCAGAAAGTCAAAGAACATCATTCGCCGCTGTTTTTTGGGACAAGTTTCTGAACCCATTGGCACTTCCTTTTAAAAGAAATTTGAGATATTATGTTGCTTATAGACATTAGCCCCTTTGGTAGGGACAAACGTAGCTTTCTGCAAATGCTCTATGATCTGGAAAATCTCATTTGGTCGTAAATTGAAGAAAATCAAGCGGCTATATGCCTTATTCTCCTTGTTTTTGCTGGATGACATTCTGTAACTCATGCGCGTGAAAACCAAGAACAAAAGGGCATTACTGGCATTGGTCAATATATATGTGGAAATGATATCTCCACTATAGAGGACAAGAAATTTCAGGGCGGTCAGGCAAAAAGCGTCACGGGAAATGAAGTAATTTCAAGGACTGCCATAGAATGGACCGATATTCACTAAAACGGTCATAACTTTGTAATTCCGAGTCCGTGTCGAACCCACTAGTACTGAAACTGCTCACGGCAAGCTTGCGAATCTAGAAAGTACTCCCCACTTGCGCTAGAAGCCCTGGAGTACCCTCAAATTCGGCCTTAAGCAGGACTTTTGGCCCTGAAAGTCAAAGAACATCATTCGCCGCTGTTTTTCAGACAAGTTTCTGAACCCATTGGCACTTCCTTTTGAAGGAAATTCAAGAGATTATTTTGCTTATAGACATTAGCCCCCTTGGTAGGGACAAACGTGGCTTTCTGCAGGTGCTCTATGATCCGGGCAATCTCCTTTGGCCGTAAATTGAAGAAAATCCAGCGGCTATATGCCTTATTCTCCTTATTTTCGCCAGATGGCATGCTGTAACTCATGCGCGTGAAAGACAAGAACAAAAGGGCATTGATGCAGAGCATCCTACGGTCATCACCATGTCAAGAGTCCATTTGGCAAGTGACACGTGCGACCTCTACTTCTCATACATAAAAGTGAATCTTCTCCTTTACACGTGTTCACTTGACCCCTTCGAGGATGGTATACTACTTGACACTCCACCCGTTAGCATGCATAGGTATCACCGGAGCTTTACGGACTACGAGGAGGAGTGCAAGCGCCAAGGAACAACTACACCATCCGCGAGGGAAGCATGGAAGAGAAGACAGAAGAAACAGAGCTGCTACATGTTACAGCCACCGGACGACCGGTCGGGATCGGACGTCCGACGTGTGGAATCCGCACCAGCTAGAAGGCCCAGCCAACACCAGCTACACCACCTCCCAGCGAGCGGACGTCCGGCCCCCACCGGACGACCGGTAATATTAATGGAACTTCGAAGATACCGGACGATCGGAGTCCCTTCACAGAACAGTTCCAGCGGACGTCCAACGACTAGCGGCCTCCCGGTCGCTCCTGAGACACCAGACAACCGCTAACCACCGGATGACCGGTACCTGCCTGTGCGCAGTCGCGGGCCTTTGGCCTTGTATCCCTTCCCGCTTACCCCTTCGAGGCTTAGACTATAAATAGACCTCCCCCTCATCCTTTCTAAGGTTAGCAAATATGATAGCTCATTCTTAGGTGAGCTTTGCTCCTACCTCCTCCTCTTGAGAGAGAGAGACCACTCCCATGGATTTCAAGACCTCCATGTGAGAAGATCCTGCGGGATAATATCATCAAGACCCCCTTACGGGCGGACCCCATCAAGACCTCCTCTTGGAGATGAACCTTACCTTGTATCTTTCCCTTTGTTGCTCATGTACCTTGTGATCTTGTGTGTTTGATTTTCTAGTGGATGTGTGATTTGGACTTGTTCTTGAGTGTTACCCCTTGTGATTTCTCTCTGTTCTTCCCCGTGTTCTTCATGTTCTTTGAGGGATCCCATTCCAATCATGAAATGTCGGGCCACTAGGGTTCTACCCTACATCATCTTGGATCAGAGCCAGCTTGCTTATGATCTTGGTATCATGAGGCACGTTGATCACATTTTTGGATCCCCTACCCTTTGTTTTCTAGCTTGATTTTGTTGTGTTCTTCACCAATTCTGAAAATCCCCACCAAAAATAGCCCCAATTTTTTTTGTGATTTGTTAGTTTGATGATGTTTTGTTGGTTTTGATCCATGGATTTGCTTGGTTTCAAGTGGATCTAGCATCTCCCCAAGTTTCCCCATCTTTCATCCACGAAATCTCGTCAATTTGCACCCCAAAATCCCCAAATTCCACCTAAAATCGCGTCCCGGAGCTCAAATCCCGCGTTGACCCCGACCCACCGGACGACCGCCACTTTATTGGACGTCCGGAGCCCCAGGAACCACCGGACGACCGCAACTTACCGGTCGTCTGGCATCCCATTACAGAACGAATTCGCAGATTTCCGAGCTCACTGAACGTCCGGCCACCAGACCTCCATAACCTGTAGTTTCATACTTCGGCTGATTTTTGTTTCGTCCATAACTAATTCATCCGAACTCCGATTTTGACATTCTTTAGCTCGTTTTGAAGCTATTGACATCCCCCATCACACAAAAATATACCAATATCATTTGACTCCATCAAAATTTTGGAATTTTGGCATCTTTGCCTAGGGCTTCCACCATATCATCCGCATAGCCACCACCGACTTCCGCAACCTAACCCATTTTGTTCACCATTGTATATGTGGTTGTTTCAGTTATGACTTGAGTCTCCTAAGGTGTTTCGGCTACATAGGGACGGTTGCTTCTTCATCAACCACCACCACCACTTCCGCAAAACCTTGCCTGCCATACACTTTCGACAACCCAATATAACCCAATTTTGTTTGAGCTTGTTTGAGTTGTGGCTTGTGTCTCCTAAGGTGTTTCGGCTACTTAGAGACAGAAACTTCAATTCCGACACATATATAGCCCATCATTCCACTTCTGCATTGCCAAGTGCAAACCACCACCGCTTTCCGCTACCACCATTTGACATTTGCCTTTGTAGATTTTGAGTTTGTGGTTTTTTTCCGTTTCCTAGGGTGTTTCGGCTAACTAGGAACGGGTTGACATCGGCAACACCGCCTCTCATCTTCTCCAAGGACGGTAACCTCGACGACACCATTGTACATTCTCCTTGCCATTACATTGTTAACCCCTAGCCCATCTTGCGTTACTTGCCTATCGAGACTAGCCATTGAGTATTGCCGGCAACGTTACTTGTGCACATTAGTGATCATACTTCCCATACAATACATACCATATCATCGTGGTGCATATATTGGTATCATATCTTGTGTCACAAGTTTGTTCCCGCATATATGCAATTTCTATCTTGGTTTGTGCATTGTGTAGAAGTGGCCATACAAAAAAAGAAATAAAGCTTTTAAGCAAAAGAAAGAGAGGAAATAAGCTTGTAAGCAAGTGCCATATCATCATGCCACATTGCACATAAGATTGTCATATCCGATCATCTTGGATCATCTTGAGAGACACACCGGGAATCATATATACATAGCATCCTTGGGATAGGAAGTTTATCCATTTTGCATCTTATAGGTTGTGCACAAGTGTCGTATCCGCCTATTGAGCAATCATGCTAGCATCTCTCTTGAGTTGTGCAACACGAGCGTTTTCCATGGATTCCACATTTTGTGCTTATTCCTTGGTTGCACGACCCCATTTATCTATCCGTGTGTGTGTTTTTGTGTGCCATTATTTTCTATTGATCTACTTGTTTGACTTGCGAATTTGTGAATCTCTTTCAACATTATTGACTCTTGCTAACATTTGGCATCAAATTTTTGTGCCACTATCCTCATCGAGATCTACCATAAGCTTTACTTGATAGGTGTGAGTGAATAAGTCCGGTACCAATTCCACTATTCTTTCATTTCACATTGAGTGACACGGGATACATCCTCAACTTTGGGCGGTAACTTGGTATTGTTTATCTCATTTCCTATTCACCTCTTCTCGTGTCTTGTGATGGATAGGCAAGGCATTTCACCTTTGGTCTACAACAATAACGACGAGTTCGATGCCAAGAAAAACAACTCTGACGCCAAGATGCAAGCTCAAATGGAGGAAATCAAAGCCCTCATCAAGTCCTACAATCGATCTTCCTCACCTTCGAGAAGACACTCAAGAGCACATGCTTTAGAGCTACCATGTATGGCAATATCACATCGGCATCGACACCATCACCAACAAGAATGTGAAGGTCAAGAGCTCAACACCAACAACCACTCAACAACTTCACCATCTCCCTTGGCATCTTCGCCAAGAAACTTCAAGGCATCTTCGCCTACGGACATACGACATCTTCACCAACAAGCACACCAAGACTACACTCAAGAGAAGCTCCCCAAGCTCAAGTCCGTGACTTCCATGAGCTAATACGACCTTGACATCGACCATGCGATTCCTTTCTATGGGACTCAAGAACCCGAGGAGTATCTCGAGTGGGAGCGCTTGATGGACGACTACCTCAAGCTACATCAAGTCCGTCCTGAAGATGAAGTGAAGTGCGCCACAAGAAATTTCCACGACTACGCCTCGACATGGTGGCTTCACACACCTTCGGAGAGCTACGAGATGAGTTGGCCCAAGACGAAGAGAGCTTTGCGGCGAGAGTTCATGCCTCCAACCTACACGGAACAACTTCGACGCCAATTGGTGAACACCATCCAAGGATCCAAGTCCATCGACAAGTACTTCAAGGAGATGAAGATTGCCTTGCGATGAGCCGGCGTGGACGACCCCATTTCGAGGAAGTTCCACTTCATGATGGGATTGAACAATGACATCTCCAAGACTATCTTCCTCGAGAACTGCATGTCCCTCGACGACTACTACATTGGTGCTCTCAAGGCGAAACAAGAACTCATGAAGGCCAAGGCTTCTCCACCCCAAGCACACTTTGCATCGACCAAGCTCTACAACAAGCATGAGGCTAGTACCACCACGATGTACAAGCCCGACGAGCTCCAAGACGATGCTCCCAAGTTCGACTTCACCGCCATCCCTCTTTGTGGCATTGATGATGCCGAGTCTACATCGACTCTTTTTCAAGATGGTGCGGTGACAAGTACGACTATGGAGACCCTCAAGGACCAGATTTGGAGGCATGCGGCAAGGTGGCGAGCAAGGATGATGCTTCCATCTTTGGAGGCGAGAGTGATGATGTGCCATCTTCGGCCTTCATCCACGGAGACGATGACGAGATGATCGAGTGTCACATCCCTAGTTCTGACAATGCCTAGTGCATGCATTAGAGTGTTGCATCATGTTTAAATTTCATTTAAACCTGAAATGGGGATTGTTTCAAACCCTAGCATCAAGAGGAATTCAAATAGGTTCAACCAAAATATTTTCAATGACCTCAAAATATCCTTTTAAAATGTTCATCATTTATGGAAAAAGGTGAAAGCCTCTACCAGAGATAATGCATATTTTTCTAGGACATTTTGGTCACTGAATTAAATCATATGTACTTTGCATTTGGGCATTTAAATGCTATTAAATATTTTAAATGCTCAAATAGTCATAAACTAAAATGTTTACTATGGTATATATCCTAAACAGTAGCCATTATTAGTTTCATGATTTTTGGATCTATTTTTGTATTTTTAATAAAGCCACAAAGTCGCAGAAATAAATAGAAAACAGTAATTAAAATAGAAAACAGAGAGAGAGAAGAAACTACTGCCACTTACTGCCAGCCCACTAACTTTATCCTTCAGAGCAGCCCACCGGGCAAAGCCAGCCCAGCCCGCCACCGCCAACTCCTGTCGCCTTCCTCCTCTGCCAGAGGGCAGGCGCGTGGCCAGCAGCAGCCACGCCAAGACGCGCCCGCCACCTCCACCACCTCTGCTGTGTCCCCGTCGCTGGATCTCTCCGTCGCCACGCACCCCAGGCCCTCTCACTCTCTCCCGAGCTCATATCCCCTCTGCTCTCTCTCCTCCCATGACCGAACGGAGCTCGTCGCCGCCGTTCACCGTAGCCATGGCCACCGCCCTCCCTAATCCACCCAGCATGTCCAGAGAACTGCCTCGCTCCGTCATCCTCCTCGACACCACACGAACCGGAGGCGCACCACGGTGCTCAGACGCCCTCGTCTTCAACCTCGGGCGTCCGAGATCGTCTTCGCTGCCTGCTCAGCTCCGGCCTCCGCCAAGCCGCACGACCCTCTCCTCGTGTTCTCGTGAGCTCTGATCTTCCTTCCCTCTCCGTTTCTCTCTAGCCCGTCGTAGCCGCGCGCTCTCTCTCACCCGACAGCGCCGCCGTCAAAGCTTGCCGGCGATGACGCTCCGGTGACCATTTGGTCCCGAGCATGCGTCCAACATCCTTGCCGCACCGCGTAGACGCTGTAGGTGCTAACCCCGCATCGCCAAGGCCGCTGTAGCCTCGACCCCGAGCTCGCACGAACTCCGGTCGCCGCAAAAGTTGCCGCCGCCGTCGATTTAGTCCACTCTGGCGCGAGCTGTTGCCTCCGTTGGATCGCGAGACTCGACTTTCGTAGCCGCAAACCGCGTCCAAAACCGAGCCACGTGGGCGATTTAAAACTGCCCGCCGTCTCGTAAATGCGCCCGGCGACGAGCCGCCGGCGTGTTAGGCACTGTTGACCAGGGGTTTGACCTCCCCTGGGTCATTGACATGTGGGGCCAGCCCCTTCTAATTACCTAGGTTTAGGATTAGTTTAGCGTTAACAAATTCTGTTAGTTAGTTAGTCACTGACATGTGGGTCCCAGCCGTCAGGTTTGACCTAGAGGCGCCCTGTTGACCTGCTGATGTCATGATGATGTCAGGCTGACGCAGTAAACTTATTTTCTGGATTTATTTTTATATAAGAAATTCCAGAAAATACCCAAAACTTCTAAAATTCATAGAAATTCAACCGTAATTCCAAATGAAATAAATTATATATGAAAAATTATCAGAAAAATTCAAGGAATCCATCTGTACCATTTTCATGCATGTTTGAACAATTGTTGTCCTCTGTTTTGGACAAAACAAATAAAGGGCATTTAAATAATCATATATGGAGTTGGAATTTGAATCATGTATTCAAACCAACTTCATTTAAATCATAGCTAGGTGCATTAGCTCAATCAACAGCATATTGCCTTGACATTATCATGCATCATATTTGTTGCATCGCATTGATTGTGTCCCTCTTTGTTGCCGATAATTGTCCCCTCTCGATAGACATGGTTTCGACGACGAGTTCGATGACACCGATGAAGAACTATATTATCTTCAGAAGTGCCAGGCAAGCAAAACCCCCTTGTTCATTCCGATACAATCCCACTCTCTCGCTCCTGCTCTCTTTTACTGCATTAGGACAACAACGATTCAACTGTTACTTGCTGCGGTAGCTGAACCCCTTTATCCTTTGCATGACCTGTCATTCCACAAGAAATAGATGAAACCCACTAGTATGAGTAGGAGTTGTTTGAGCCTGTTGTGCCTACTCATTCATGCTTGTTTGTCATGCACTGCTCTTTGCTTAGAGTTGAGTCGGTCCGATTCATCGAGGATGAATCGGAGGTGTGTGAACATGTCCTATTGTGTGTGAGCTAAGTGTGTGAACACGATTTGGTAAAGGTATCGGTGAGAGGCCATGTAGGAGTACATGGTGGGTTGTCTCATTGAAGCCGTCCTTAGGAACTGAGTTACGTGTTTGTGATCCATGATTCAGCTACTACCATGCATTGGGCCCAAACCAATGGACCCTCTCGCTTCTTATTCACCCTAGTCTTACATCCGGGAGTTGCAAGTAGTTTACGGTGTTTGTAGCCTCTTTGGAGGCCGTGGACAGCGTTGACCGTAGGGGTGGGCTGTGATGCGGTAGGTACGTGGCACGGTGTCTGGGATGCCGTTTGGTATCTCGGGAACCCTGTTCACATCGTTTGGGGCTGTGAGCGAAACTTGGCGGAACTCCTCATAGATGGAACCCAAATAGGCGATAAACCTGGACTAGAGACTTAGGTGTCTAGGTAGGTCGTGGCCGACACCCACGTTGGGCTTCCGCTGAAGGTTGTCGAGTACATGTCGTAAACGCGGTAAGTGGTGAGCGTGTATGAAGAAGTACACCCTGCGGGGTTAATATGATCTATTGAATAGCCGTGTCCGCGAAAAGGACTTACGGGTTGCTGTGCAGTTCATAGACAAATGAAAGTGGATACTTTAAAATACGCAAGATAGCGTGAGTGCTATGGATGGCGTTCTCGTGGGAAGGCGGAGCGGATCCATAGTGGTGTATTGATATGGTGAATATGTGGACTCGTAGCGCCACCTCAAAGAGTTACTTGCGTTGTAGTTTAGGATAGCCACCGAGTCAAAGCTGGCTTCTTCTGCTGTTAAACTCCACCATCCCTTTTGTTGATAATGATGCATATGTAGTTAGTTACGATGTAAGTCTTGCTGGGTACATTTGTACTCACGTTTGCCTATTTTATGTTTTTGCGAGAGACTTGGTCTCACTAGTAGTTCCACGTGGACTTGACGTTTAGCTTGATACCTCAGCTACGATCTTGTGCCCTCGGCAGATCTCGGTAGATAGTCGCTTCTAAGCCTTTTCATTTGTAGATGTCTCAGTACTCGGACATGTTAGCTTCCGCTTGTGCTTGATTTGTATGCTCAATGTTGGGTCATGAGACCCTGTTTGTAATATCTCGCTCCTCGGGCCTAATGAATAAATACTTGAGTCGTAGAGTCATGTTGTGATGCCATGTTGTATTTGCACATATCGAGCATATTGTGTGTATGTTATTGAAATGCTTGGTATGTGTGGGATCGACTATCTAGTTGTTTATCTTTAGTAGCCTCTCTTACGGAAATGTCTCCTAGTGTTTCCACCGAGCCATGGTAGCTTGCTACCGCTCCTAACACTTAGGCTGGCCGGCATGTGTCCTTCTTCGTTCTGTATGTCCTCCGGGAAATGTCACGTTGAGTACCGGAGTCTGTTAGCCCGCTACAGCCCGGTTTATCGAGTCTGCTAGCCCGATGCTACAGCCCGAACTTATTCGCCGATGACCGACACGTTCGATCTTTGGGTCATGGATGCTGTCCTGTAAGTTTGTGCCACTTTGGGTTTACGACTAGCCATGTCAGCCGGGCTCCTTATCATATTGATGCTAGCGACACTATCATATCGTGTGCCAAAAGGCATAAACGGTCCCGGCAAAGGTAAGGCGACACCGTGGAATACCGTGCGTGAGGCCGCAAAGTGATATGAGGTGTTCGAGCTAGATCGATGTGACATTGAGTCGGGTCTGACAGCTTTGGTATCGAGCTTGATCGCTGTAGGATTACCAAGCCAAACTGGTGAAGTTGAGTCTAGAAATGCTTTAGTTATATGTAGGGGAATTGATTGTGGGATGGAACGTAAGGCTCTTTTTACTCCTTATACCTCATGGCCTTCTGATCTGAGTCATCCTCTTCTCTTCTACGGGGATTAAGAACTAGGCCTTCTCATCTATCTATCAGGATGACGTGTTACTAATCCATAGACTTATAGAATTGTTAGTTTCAAATTTCAGCTCAATTTTACTACTTCCGTATGTTCATAGTTGGTCTCAGAACCTTGATATTGTGATATTAAGTGGTTATGCCACCATTTTTGTTGTATGTCTCCAAACTTTTGAGCATTTACAGCCGTTATGCTGTCCGAGTCATCCCAGGTTTCTAAAACAATCTGATGCACTTGCAAATCCTTTCCCTCTGGTTTTGATGTTCCTTTGGGCCAGGTTAATCACACTAGTTGCTGAGTTGAGGTAATCTATTGCCTCGACATATATGTTGGAATTATTATTATGACCCTAGGTGTCTTAGGGGATCGTCTAGTAATCTAGCCATGATTTGTATCCCAGTGTGATGACTCTGGCCTTCATTCTCGAAAGCATCCCGTGATGCCATTTAGTAATAGGTATTCTACTCCTGGGTTTTGAACCCGAGATTCACCCTACTCACTTCATGTTAATAGTGTTTGCTAGTTCCTTTAGGTTGTTAGTAACCTTGCGATAGTCCTCGAGGTCCGTGGTATTTCCTTCTTCCAAATACCGTGAACCATTTATCGCAGAAGTTCCTCGCTAAACCGAAGGATCACAATCAGAGTACTCTTGAGGAGTTCTCCATTCATAATTGTGACTCTGCCAGCTCAACCTTTCTGCATGGGTTATCCGGAAGAAATATGTTGAACTCGTTCGACATGCTAGTCCATGCATGTTGGGGAACGTAGTAATTTCAAAAATTTTCCTACGCACACACAAGATCATGGTGATGAACAACAACGAGAGGGGAGAGTGTTGTCCACGTACCCTCGTAGACCCGAAGCGGAAGCGATCACAACGTAGAGGAAGTAGTCGTACGTTCTCCTCGCGATCCGACCGATCCCGGCGCCGTTACTCCGGCGCCCGAGTTCTTGACACACGACAGCTCGATGGCGTCCCTCGTACTCGATCCAGCCGAGTGTCGAGGGAGAGTTTCGTCGAGACGACGGCGTGGGACGATCTTGATGTTTCACGGCGCAGGCTTCGCCTAAGCTTCGCGACGGTATGACCGAGGTGGAATATGGTGGAGGGGGCACCGCTGCGGCTAAGGAACGATCCGTAGATCAAACTTGTGTGTCCTAGGGTGCCCCTGCCCCGTATATAAAGTAGGGAGGGGGAGGTGCGGCCGGCCTAGAGGCGCGCTGAGGAGTCCTACTCCCACCGAGTAGGACTCCCCCTTCCTAGTTGGAATAGGATTGGGGAGGGGAAGAGGAAAGGGCGCGCCCCCTCCTTGTCCTATTCGGACTGGGGGGGGGGCAGCCACCCCGGCCGGCCCCTCCTCTTCTCCTCGAGGCCCACTAAGGCCCATTTACCTCCCGGGGGGTTCCGGTAACCTCCCGGTACTCCGGTAAATTCCTGTTTTCACCCGGAACCATTCCGAACTCCAAATATAGGCTTCCAATATATCAATCTTTATGTCTCTACCATTTCTAGACTCCTCGTCATGTCCGTGATCACATCCAGGACTCCGAACTTCTTCGGTACATCAAAATACATAAACTCATAATAACTGTCATCGAAACCTTAAGCGTGCGGACCCTACGGTTCGAGAACAATGTAGACATGACCGAGACATGTCTCCGGTCAATAACCAACAGCGGGACCTGGATGCCCATATTGGTTCCTACATATTCCACGAAGATCTTTATCGGTCAGACCGCATAACAACATACGTTGTTCCCTTTGTCATCGGTATGTTACTTGCCCGAGATTCGATCGTCGGTATCCAATACCTAGTTCAATCTTATTCTTGGCAAGTCTCTTTACTCGTTCCGTAATACATCATCTCACATCTAACTCATTAGTTGTAATGCTTGCAAGGCTTCATGATGTGTATTACCGAGAGGGCCAGAGATACCTCTCCAGACAATCGGAGTGACAAAACCTAATCTCAAATACGCCAACCCAACATCGCCTTTGGAGACACTGTAGTACTCCTTTATAATCACCCAGTTATGTTGTGACGTTTGGTAGCACCCAAAGTGTTCCTCCGTAAACGGAGTTGCATAATCTCATAGTTACGGGAACATGTATATGTCATGGATAAAAGCAGTAGCAACATACTAAGCGATCGTGTGCTAAGCTAATGGAATGGGTCATGTCAATCAGATCATTCTACTAATGATGTGACCTCGTTAATCAAATAACAACTCTTTGTTCATGGTCAGGAAACATAACCATCTTTGATTAACAAGCTAGTCTAGTAGAGGCATACTAGTGACATATTGTTTTGTCTATGCATTCACACATGTATCATGTTTCCGGTTAATACAATTATAGCATGAATGATAAACATTTATCATGAAATAAGGAAATAAATAATAACTTTATTATTGCCTCTAGGGCATATTTCCTTCAATGCATCCACAACTCAGAAAAAAAAACATATGTTCCTTTGAGTTGCCCCTTTTTTTTAGTTGTCTACTGACCTTCGTCTATCAATTGATAGTCAAGAGTATGCGTGCGTTCGTTTACCGATGCCTATTACTCTTGTGGTCCGTCAAGCCATTCTATTCTGGAATGACTTGGAGAAACAAACTCCAGAACCTGATCCATATCCAGGGTTGGGTCAAAGAAGTTGTGCTCCGCAGATCAAATTGCTACTCCAGCTTTTGTTCTGTTCTACCTTGGAGTATTACCATCTTTTATATCGGGATTATTATAGGAATTGCACACCATCCTATGAACTCTTGATACAGTGATACTTCTTGCCATCATTGTTCATTCCTCGGTTTCCATGTTATTGTAACCGGAATGCCGACAAGTGAATCATGGTGTGTGAACTCAATACTCCTAGCAACTGTGTTGCTTGGTAGTTAATGGACAATAATTTCATTCCTAGTGTGTTGATTCCTGAATCATCATTCTAAGACTGATTGTGCTACCTAGTCCTTATTTCCTGGTGCACTCTTCGACCAATGAGTTAGGATTTTGTCAATCCCTCGCTCTGTTGATCATATCGTCTTGCTCTGGGAAGCAAGATTGTTCTCGAGCTTATTAACATATTGGTGGTTCGTGATGTTCCGAATATCTTCTCGGAAGTATCACCAGGTCGTCACCCGACCGCTATGTTGAGTTCGTGATCAAGTTGGTTTATTCCTGTAAACCACCCTTTCTCCAAGAATCCATGTTGGATACCCCTGAGCTAGTTGGTTAAGCTAAACAACAACTTGGAGAGTTGGAAGATAAAAGCTTGTCTGACTTGGTTCATGTTAAGGGATATCTTGTGTGTTTGTTGAAGAAAGATGATATCTTCATCAATTGATCCTCGAGACCAGTTGTTGGAGCTATTGTCTTGCCAAAACTTTGATTTGAGTATGGGCTATTCTCAAATCAAATCAGAACCAACGGTGTTCGTAATGTTGTCTTACTCGTGGATTTACCTCGAGCATACACCATTATGTCTTTTGGGTCTGACCAACACTATCACCTTGTTCACATAGTTATGGAATTCCATCTCCATGGGAGTCACGATGAATTGCTGTTGAGCCCATCGACAACACCCTTATCTCCTCCATGATTTTGTTGAACATTAAGCTAGTGTTTGGAAACTTTGTAAGCATTGCCTTCATGCTCCGTTCATGAGGTATATGTTCGGATGAAAGAAGTGACTTCCTCTAATTCACGGTACTTGGTGTAAGTTGCCGCCATGAATTCGATAAAGTCAATGTTGCTTCCTTGGAATCATCCCAAGTCACCATGCATACGTCTTTAAGTATTCTATGGTTTGGTAGATTAATTACCTCCACTCCATATGTGTTCCTAGCACACCAAGCCACTGATTGATTTGTTCAAGGAGAAGAAGTTCCTTCGTAGGCTCGAGACTTATGCAAGGACTTCGATATCCTCGATGATGGTTTCCCTCCTGAACTCGCTAGTGTTTTATTATAAGACTACTATGTGGTCATGCTTGTCTTGGACAGCGTGTTCACAGGTTTGTAGCAGAACCAGCTCATGTTTTAGAGCTTGCTATCGTAGCTCATTTCCCGAGAATCACGCAACGTCTTCTCGTCGGTTTGTGTTGCAGACTTTCATTTTTCTTTCTAGACTCGATGAGTCTAGATTATTCTAACACCAACCAGATCTGAATCTCAGGCAGATATGATGGTTGGAACGTTTCCCAAGAATTATAATATTGGTCTCTCTGTAACCGGTAAAGTGAATGTCGTGGCCGACACACCCAACCGGAAGACCTGTTATTGTAGTATCTTGATTGAAGAAGTTGGCTACCTTCCCATAAGGACTTTGTAGGATTTACTCCCTAGCTGTGCCTTATGATTTTTGTGTTCCCGAAGTCCGACCTTTTACTTGATGTTCTAAATATCAAACCATATCTATGAATGGGATACGCTAGTACATCAAGGAGAACATTAGAAGCGGAGTGCTAAATGTCTCTCGGTCGATCATCCAGATTTTGTTTCCTTGGCTTCGCTAAGGTGAAATCTGAGAAAGTGTTATCTTCCTTTGCATCTGCATTGTCCATCGCTATTCATCATGGTAGTATGTTGTGTTGTCAGCACCCTTGACACGGATGTTGGTAAAACCTTGATGAATATGGAAATGCTCAAGTTCTTGAGAGCACGCACAAGCACTATGTATTATCACCGCACTAACCGGAATTGTTCCTAGTCTTTTCGGTTATGCTATAACCACTCAATAGTGGAATCACTCTCTACTTTTGAGCTTCTCCCGATTACCAAAATCATTCCTTATGTTGTCTTCAACAAGGTAATCCACATCATCCAACCTGGCCGAGAATGTCATTCCTTCGGACTCCTTCAAATGATCGATTGTGAATTGCCTTAGGCTGGTATAAAGAGTTTCAATGATCTTTGAATCAAAGGTAATTCTTTTTGCCACTTGAGGGATATTTCATGAGTCACCTTCTCTAAAGTGCATCGTTATGGAATCATGGCAGTTTATTCTCGCTACTTGAAACCCTCGTCAAATTGCTTCTTCGGTCCCTTCTGATGCATGTCTTGCCTCTCAGCTCAAGAGATGCTCTACATCTCATTCCGTGAGTTGATCTTGTGATCACTAAATGATCCATCGTTGTAGAGTGTTTCTATCCTCGTGTTGGATGAAGATCTCAAAAGCAAAGACGTCAAAATCAGTTGGAGCACTAAATCAGCATCCTTGAGAAAGACATCAGGATCGTGAAGTTGTGTTAGCTTGTGTTCCCTTTTGTCTTCTTACCTCACGTCTTGAATCTCGGGACGAGATTCTTGTTTAGTGGGGGTGAGCTGTCACATCCCTAGTTCTGACAATGCCTAGTGCATGCATTAGAGTGTTGCATCATGTTTAAATTTCATTTAAACCTGAAATGGGGATTGTTTCAAACCCTAGCATCAAGAGGAATTCAAATAGGTTCAACCAAAATATTTTCAATGACCTCAAAATATCCTTTTAAAATGTTCATCATTTATGGAAAAAGGTGAAAGCCTCTACCAGAGATAATGCATATTTTTCTAGGACATTTTGGTCACTGAATTAAATCATATGTACTTTGCATTTGGGCATTTAAATGCTATTAAATATTTTAAATGCTCAAATAGTCATAAACTAAAATGTTTACTGTGGTATATATCCTAAACAGTAGCCATTATTAGTTTCATGATTTTGGATCTATTTTTGTATTTTTAATAAAGCCACAAAGTCGCAGAAATAAATAGAAAACAGAATTAAAATAGAAAACAGAGAGAGAGAAAGAAACTACTGCCACTTACGGCCAGCCCACTGGCTCACATCAGAGCAGCCCACCGGGCAAAGCCAGCCCAGCCCGCCACCGCCAACTCCTGTCGCCTTCCTCCTCTCCAGAGGAGAGGGCGTGCGTGTCAGGCAGCCACACGCACGCGCCCAGCCACCTCCACCTCCACCTGCCTGTGTCCCCCCGTCGCCTGGATCTCTCCCGCGTCGCCACGCACCCCCCAGGCCCTCTCACTCTCTCCCCGAGCTCCTATCCCCCTCTGCTCTCTCTCCCTCCCGCGACCGAACGGAGCTCGTCGCCGCCGTTCACCGTAGCCATGGCCACCGGCCCTTCCTAGTCCACCCAGCATGTCCAGGAGAACCGCCTCGGCTCCGTCATCCTCCTCGACACCACACGCAACCGGAGACGCACCACAGTGCCTGTATCGCCCTCGTCTTCAACCTCGGGCGTCCGAGATCGTCTTCGCTGCCCTGCTCAGCTCCGGCCTCCGCCAAGCCAGACGACCCTCTCCTCGTGTTCTAAGTGAGCTCCTGATCTTCCTTCCCCTCTCCGTTTTCTCTCTAGCCCGTCGTAGCCGCCGCGCCTCTCTCACCCGACAGCGCCGCCGTCAAAGCTTGCCGGCGATGACGCTCCGGTGACCATTTGGTCCCGAGCATGCGTCCAACATCCTCGCCGCACCGCGTAGACGCTGTAGGTGCTAACCCCGCATCGCCAAGGCCATCAGAGCCTCGACCCGAGCTCGCCACGAACTCCGGTCATTGCAAAAGCTGCCGCCGCCGTCGATTTAGTCCACTCTGGCGCGCTTGTTGCCTCCGATGGATCGCGAGACTCCCACTTTCCGTAGCCGCAAACCGCGTCCAAAACCGAGCCACAGTGGGCGATTTCGAGCTGCCCCGCCGTCTCTGTAAATGCCGCCGGCGACGAGCCATCGGCGTGTTAAACCTTGATGACGAGGGTTTGACCTCCCCAGGTCATTGACATGTGGGGCCAGCCCTTCTAATTACCTAGGTTTAGGATTAGTTTAGCGTTAACAAATTCTGTTAGTTAGTTAGTCAGCGACATGTGGGTCCCAGCCGTCGGGTTTGACCTAGAGGCGCCTGTTGACCTGCTGACGTCATGATGATGTCGGTCGACGAAGATAAATTTATTTTCTGGATTTATTTTTATATAAGAAATTCGGAAAATACCCAAAACTTCTAAAATTCATAGAAATTCAACCGTAATTCCAAATGAAATAAATTATATATGAAAATTATCAGAAAAATTCAAGGAATCCATATGTACCATTTTCATGCATGTTTGAACAATTGTTGTCCTCTGTTTTGGACAAAACAAATAAAGGGCATTTAAATAATCATATATGGAGTTGGAATTTGAATCATGTATTCAAACCAACTTCATTTAAATCATAGCTAGGTGCATTAGCTCAATCAACAGCATATTGCCTTGACATTATCATGCATCATATTTGTTGCATCGCATTGATTGTGTCCTCTTTGTTGCCGTAATTGTCCCTCTCGATAGACATGGTTTCGACGACGAGTTCGATGACACCGATGAAGAACTATATTATCTTGAAGTGCGAGCAAGCAAAACCCCTTGTTCATTCCGATACAATCCCACTCTCTCGCCAGGTGCTCTCTTTTCTGCATTAGGACAACAACGATTCAATCATTACTTGCTGCGGTAGCTGAACCCTTTATCCTTTGCATGACTGTCATTCCACAAGAAATAGATGAAACCCACTAGTATGAGTAGGAGTTGTTTGAGCCTGTTGTGCCTACTCATTCATGCTTGTTTGTCATGCCTGCTCTTGCTTAGAGTTGAGTCAGTCCGATTCATCGAGGATGAATCAGAGGTGTGTGAACATGTCCTATTGTGTGTGAGCTAAGTGTGTGAACACGATTTGGTAAAGGTATCGGTGAGAGGCCATGTAGGAGTACATGGTGGGTTGTCTCATTGAAGCCGTCCTTAGGAACTGAGTTCTGTGTTTGTGATCCATGATTCAGCTACTACCATGCATTGGGCCCAAACCAATGGACCCTCTCGGCTTCTTATTCACCCTAGTCTTCTTGTCCAGGAGTTGCAAGTAGTTTCGGTGTTTGTAGCCTTACTGGAGGCCGTGGACAGCGCTGACCGTAGAGGTGGGCTGTGATGCGGTAGGTACGTGGCACGGTGTACCGGATGCCCGTTTGGTATCTCGGGAACCCTGTTCACATCGTTTGGGGCTGTGAGCGAAACTTTGGCCGGAACTCCTCATAGATGGAACCCAAATAGGCGATAAACCTGGACTAGAAACTTAGGTGTCTAGGTAGGTCGTGGCCGACACCCACGTTGGGCTTCCGCTTGAAGGTTGCCGAGTACATGTTGTGTAAACGGCGGTAAGTGGTGAGAGCGTGTATGAAGAAGTACACCCCTGCAGGGTTAATATGATCTATTCGAATAGCCGTGTCCGCGGAAAAGGACTTCTGGGTTGCCTGTACAGTTCATAGACAAATGAAAGTGGATACTTTAAAATACGCAAGATAAGCGTGAGTGCTATGGATGGCGTTCTCGTAGGAAGACGGGAGCGGATCCATAGTGGTGTATTGATATGGTGAATATGTGGACTCGTGTGCGCCACCTCAAAGAGTTACTTGCAGTCGTAGTTTAGGATAGCCACCGAGTCAAAGCTGGCTTGTCATTGTTAAACTCCACCATCCCTTTTGTTGATAATGATGCATATGTAGTTAGTTCGATGTAAGTCTTCTGGGTACATTTGTACTCATGTTTGCCTATTTTATGTTTTTGCAGAGAGACTTGGTCTCACTAGTAGTTCCACGTGGACTTGACGTTTAGCTTGATACCTCAGCTACGATCTTGTGCCCTCGGCAAGATCTCGTAGATAGTCGCTTCTAAGCCTTTTTCATTTGTAGATGTCTCGTACTCGAGACCGTTAGCTTCCGCTTGTGCTTGATTTGTATGCTCTCAATGTTGGGTCATGAGACCCTGTTTGTAATATCTCGCTCCTCGGGCCTAATGAATAAATACTTGAGTCGTAGAGTCATGTTGTGATGCCATGTTGTATTTGCACATATCGAGCATATTGTGTGTATGTTATTGAAATGCTTGGTATGTGGGATCGACTATCTAGTTGTTTATCTTTAGTAGCCTCTCTTACGGAAATGTCTCCTAGTGTTTCCACCGAGCCATGGTAGCTTGCTCTGCTCCGTAACACTTAGGCTGGCGGCATGTGTCCTTCTTCATTCTGTATCTGTCCCTTGGGAAATGTCACGTTGAGTACCGGAGTCCTGTTAGCCCGCTACAGCCCGGTTTATCGAGTCTGCTAGCCCAATGCTACAGCCCGAACTTATTCGCTGATGACCGACACGTTCGATCTTTGGGTCATGGATGCTGTGCACTGTAAGTTTGTGCCACTTTGGGTTTACGACTAGCCATGTCAGCCCGGGCTCCTTATCATATTGATGCTAGCGACACTATCATATACGTGTGCCAAAAGGCGCAAACGGTCCCGGGCAAAGGTAAGGCGACACCCGTGGGAATACCGTGCGTGAGGCCGCAAAGTGATATGAGGTGTTCCAGGCTAGATCGATGTGACATTGAGTCGGGGTCCTGACATCGAGCATGGGATTTTCCCTTCGGTCATGGAGGAGAGTGATGGTGTGCCATATTCGGCCTTCATCCACGGTGACGACGAGGAGATGGTTGAGCATTGGATTTTCCCTTCGACCACGGCGATGTATGATGACTTGAGTGACTTATGCCACCATATTGAGAGTGAGAGTGACTTCACCACTAGCCGCATATATGACGAGTTTCCCCAATCCCCATGTGAGGAGAGCCACAACCCCCCGCCACTTGAGTGAGATGAGTGACTCCACCATATGCGACTATGAGTGCACCTATTTTGAGGGAGTGAGTGAACCACCACATTGAGAGAGTGTGATAGTTGATAGGTCTCCTGAGGCCATTTGCATTTCTAACCACTTGACCTCTACCTCTATTGTGTCTTCTCATTTGGTGTTAGGTCCTATTTGTGATGACACGGTAATCCTCGACGACTTCGTCCTCCCTTTGGACAAGACGATGGCCATGGTGGAATATGATGCACCCCCCACATGGTTCCATCAAGATGAAGATGACCAACATTTGGTCTTTCCCACCTCACCTACACCACTTAAGTGGAATGAAAAAGGTAACATAGGTGAAGGTGATGCTCAAGTCCCACTAGTGGACATTCTTGACATTGATTTCTTGCATGATGTTGATCCACCTAGTACCATGCTTCATGCTAGTATCATTTCCCCATGTGATGATTTGCCCATTTATGATGAGTACGATAATTCTCATGTGGAGTCTATTAGTTGTGATTCCATGTTACATAGGATTTCTTGTGACAATTCTTTAGGTCACATCATGTTTGACAACCCACTAGACTTGTCATATGCATGAGATCAAACACACGTCATATTTGCAATCTCTTCGTAGTGACTATGCATATGCCATTAAAATGAACCCAATTTGCACATATGGCATAGATGACAAGCCCATGGTTATTGGCATTTGTTTTTCTTGTGATGATATTGATATGCTCCCTTTGCATCATTTATCTCATATGCCATGCCATGACCACCTAGCTTCGGATATGCATTGTTTTGGATGTTGTCCATTTTCTCCATATGATGGTTCTGATATTGCTCATGAGGAGACCCCCATAGTTTCCTCATACATGTTAGGAGATTTTGATCCATCCCATTCATTGCATGATCCCAATAATTATGTGCACCATATGTTTCCCTTGAATGAAAATGCTATTGATGTGCCATATAATTGTACGCTCAATTTGCATCCCCATCGTGTTATACATAACAACTATTATTTCATGATGGATGACATGTTCTTATACCATGCATCAAATTTCTTTGAGAATTTTTTATCTTGTGCTAACTCATGCGTGCACATACACATCATGATGGATGATGTGTACATTTACCATGCACACAATTTCTTTTGTTTGTGTCTCTTTTGTGTAGGTACCCATGAATACTTGTCAACCTCGCAATCCCGCGAGTTGACAAAACAAGCTCTAGAGAGCAATGAGGTCTTGGGATCCCGTGGATTGTTTTTCCCAATGCTCTCTTCGCACAAAGACTTCGCGCATTTCTTCTACATGGCCCTCACTTGGCTATGGGTTATTATCCATTACATATTATATGCACATCTTGCCATGTTCACTTTGCATGATATGCTCATTACTATGCCTTTGCCATGCACTTGTGACCAATGCTTTGCATTACACTTGATGAATGATTCTAGCACTTGTATGTGTATTCGCAAGCTTGGTGGAGATATTTCTTGTTGTTGCCATGTTCCATTTATGACCCATTCCTATGATGATACTATGGTCTTGCTTTGTGTTCGTGCTTGCGACATGTCATGTGCATTACCTATGCCTATTATTTTCTCACATGACTTGATTGCCATGATTTACTCTAGTGTGTTGTATCTTCGCCCACTAGTTTGCACGACTTGATCTCTATGTTTGCTCATGTTGCACCATCCATGATTCATACTTGATCATTTCATGCGGTTGATGACAACCATCTATATGCTTTGCACATGATTCATATTGTTTCTTGTCATATATCTCCATCTGTTGCCTCTCTCATGCTAGATGATTTGCCATGTATTGAGTGCAACAATGATTCTCTTCTTGCTCATGATATTGCCCCCATAGCATTCTCGCATATATTTGGAGGTTTTTACATATTTCTTGTGAAGCATGCTTGTCTTACTTCTTTGCACCATATACCTAGTGCCATGAATATAGCCATTGTTGCATCATAGTATTCATGCACTTGTGCTTCTAATGGTTATGTGCAAAAGATGAGAACCATCATGATGGATGATGTGTTTGTCTACCATGCACATACTTTCTATGTTTTGTTTTGTGCATGTGTAGGATACTTGGACTTTGTGTCGACTTCCGCTTCACGTGAGTTGACCATTCGAGCTCTTGAGAGCGAGCCTCATACATTCTTCCACGACTCGCTTCTTCACCACATTTCCTACCACTTCGGCATTGTGAAGAATGCACAAGGACACGCTTTCAAGGTGACATCCTTCTTGAGCTCGGATATTGTGGATCATACTTCATGTGTTGCTTGCACCATCGGCACGCATGTTCGTGATATTGCTTTCACCCATGATTGCCACATTTCCATGCTTCATGACATATATACCTTGTGTGTTGCATCCAATTCTTGGACTACTTGCTACTATCATATTGTTGGTTGCACCAATATCATTTCTTCACATATGCCATGTCCCTTTGCTTGTCAAATGATTCACTTGATTTCCTCACACATGATGAACAATTGCTCTTTCTATGGTGTTGAGTACCACACTATATTCACTACACCCTATGCACATTATGCTTGGATTGTCTTGCACTTGACCCATGTGTTTAGACACTTCATTTTATTTCATATTGTGAATGATTCTTATGCCTACCATAGACCTTTCATTGAGCAATTTGTGAATGCTTGCTATGACCTCGAGGTAGATGCTTATTCTCTTGTCACACATATTTGCATCTCTACCTCACATTTGCATACTTGTCCCCATGATATCTTTCCTTGTGCTGGATTGATATGCTTACATGCCATGTCACAATCCTTTCTCACACCATATGCTATACTTGATGACAACACTTGTTTGGTGAATCACCTCTTGAATGCTTGGTTTTGCACTAACGCTAACCACATTTGTTTTTCCAAGTGTTTGTTCTATTTGCTCCTTTTGAAGGAATCACAAGATGGTGCGACATTGGAGAGTGCCCATTTCGAGCTACTAGATGATGAGTGCTTGCTGATCAACCACTTTGACACTGCACCGCCATCTCTTTCCCATGGTGATTTGTTTTTTGATCTGAGGTCAGATCTTTTCCAAGGGGGAGGGGATGATGCAGAGCATCCTACGGTCATCACCATGTCAAGAGTCCGTTTGGCAAGTGACATGTGAGACCTCTACTTCTCATCATAAAGGTGAATCTTCTCCTTTACACGTGTTCACTTGACCCCTTCGAGGATGGTATATGATAGAGGCAAAGGTGTCCCGATGCTTTGATGAGATGGTGGCTATCGTTTTCTATGGGAGTCGACCTTGACGATCTGACTACGAACGTGCGAGACGTCGCGCCTTAGCAATCACTAAACCAACTTCCGAGGGGTTATTGACCACGCCGGAGCACAATCAACCTGGCCACGAGGGTTTGTCTTCCTGCGAGCAAACAAAGAACAATCAAGAAACTGAGATTGCAATCTGGATATTGCGAATATAAGATGAAAGCTTTATTGGTCAAGATGGGGTTCTGTGACGTATTGGTCTGGTCGTTGAACACAAACGAAGTATGCAAAGTTGCACTATGGCAAACTTTTAATCTAAACAAAACCCAAAGTCTAAACGGTGCCCTAAGTGCTGTATGTCTGGAGGAAGAGGGGGAAATTTCGTGGGCCTTAGTGGAGGGGTCCCAAACCAACCCTATCTCTTGTTTCCCCACACACACGGACTCTAAAAATAGCCTATACTTATGTATTTCATAATTACATGGGCCTGGCCCAATAAAAAGGTGACGCAGCACCTAGAATAGCCTCTGGACGAAATTTATAAAGTGGCATCTTGTACATTTCGTCCAAGGCTTCATGCACTCATTATGGCGGCTTCAAAGCCCTGAAATCATCACTTGTAACTCCTTTCTTGTTCCCCTTGTGCATGCCATCATCTCCATGCTTGGTCTTGCTCCAATGTTCATCCTTCTCCAAGCTAGGCCCTTCATTTGTAAGCAAAACAAATGTATCCAATTTAGGCAACACCATATTCTCATGAACATTAGAATCATTACCAAGAAAGGAAAGTACCTGGTAATTTAATTGACGTGCACGAGCTCTAGTAATTGGTCCAGTATGTATAGCAACAGGGGCTATGGGTGTAACAATGGTATTGATGTCCTCATCATCCTCCCCTTCTTGAAATGAAGTCATCCTTGACGGAAGCTCATTTTCCTCTCCCAAATAAGGGTTCAAATATGCAATGTTAAAAGTGGAACTAACCCCAAAATCTGCAGGCAGCTCAAGTTTATATGCATTATCATTTATTTTCTCTAACACCTTAAAAGGACCATCAGCACGTGGCATTAGCTTTCATTTGCGCAGATTAGGACTAACCCCAAAATTTGCAATGTTAAAACAGATTTGCTGAAATCTAGATCATTAATATCAGATTTGGTGGCAAGTAAACATGCACTTTTCAATTTAATTTCAGAAGCAACACTAGATGGTTTATGATTAGGTTTCATTTGTTGCTCAAATTATTTTGCCACAAACTAATTTTCACTCTTATTTCTCTCCTGTTTTGCTTTATTAGCTCTATTAATATCATCTTTCAAAATAGAATCAGGAGTCATAGGTAGCAAAGTATTATTTTTATCCTTGTGAAGAAGAGTATACTGATTGTTTCTACCATGGTGGACAGAATTTTTATCAAATTGCCATGGTCTACCAAGTAATAAGGAACATGCTTGCATAGGTACCACATCACAATCAACATAATCAGCATAGAGATACTAAAATGGACACGAACAGTACGTGTTACCTTAACCTTGCCGCTGTTGTTGAACCATTGTATCTAGTAAGGATGTGGATGTGGTCTTGTGGTGAGAGATAGCTTCTCCAACATCTCTCTGCTAGCCAAGTTGTTGCAGCTCCCTCCATCTATGATGACGTGAACAGAACGTTCCTTCACAAATCCCTTTGTATGGAACAAATTATGCCTCTGATTTTGCTCAGCTTGTGTGACCTGCACACTTAAAACACGTTGAACAACTAAACATTCATACCTGTCAGCATCTTCAGGAGCCATGTATTGCGTCTCATGATCAGAATCATGTCCACCGTGTTCTTCACTTGTAATAAGAGCCAAAGTCTCCTCATCATAGTCACTAGTGCACTCATACCCACCATCCTCAGTAGCAATCATCATACGCTTAGATGGGCATTCTCTCGCATAATGAGCTCAACCCTTGCAATGACGACAAATAATATCATGTGTTTGCCCTGTTGATGCCATGGATAAAGAAGAGCTCTATGTGGAACCGGAAGGTGTACTCCTGGCAGATGGTGGTGATGGTGCTTGTTTTCATGTATCTTGGTTGGAATTGGTGGCTGAAGTCAGTGGTGCTGCAGTAGGACGTGTGGGAGTAGAGGATGCACGCGGTGTCCATGACGAAGGTCGACCTGCAGAAAAGTTAGTTCGCACCAATGCCTGTCGATCCTGCACTTCACGTTCAGCTTTACAAGCAAGATGGAATAAACGAGTGATATTAGTATACTCCTTATACTCTAGAATGGCCTGAATCTTTCTATTTAATCCACCCAGAAAACGTGGAAGCATAGATTCATTCTCCTCAACAATACCACATCTAATCATGCCAGTTTGTAATTCCTTATAATATTCTTCTACAAATTTTTTCCTTGTCTTAAACGCTGCAATTTTTGAAGCAATTCATGTTGATAATATGGTGGAAACCAACGAGTATGCATATCAGTTTTCAAAGCAGCCCAAGTAGCTAGAATAGGACATAATCTACGATGTTCAGACCACCATACACATGCAAAGCTAGTGAAAGCACAAACAGCAGCAGCAACCCGTCTCTCCTCGGGATATTGTAAACATGTAAAACATTGTTCAATTTCTAACTCCCAAGTAAGATATATATATCAGGGACATATCTACCCTCAAATGGTGGAATATTCAATTTCAGTTTAGGAATATGTTCCTGATCTCATACCTGAGGCGGTGGTGCAGGCCTACCGTTGCGAATATATACCTGAGGTCGACCTGCTGGTGGTGGTGCTGGTGGCTGGATGTAGTTCTGATTTTGATCAACCTCATCCTCATAATCGCCCGCATAATCATCATCCTCCTTAGTACCAGCAGCAGCAGTAGCAAGAGCCAAAGAAGCATCAACAGTAGGTACAGCAGCACCAAAAGTTTGGCCATCCTCAAGAGGAACACGCTTCGCTCGTCCAAACTGATTCGGAAGGGGGCGTTGTTTTTGTCGTTGCAGAGGTGCGATAGGTGCAGCCGGTGGTGGTTGGGGAAGACGCTTGAGCAATTCATTAAACTTGTTATCCAGCTTTGTCTCGAACGACTTCTCCATGGCATCTATCTTCTCCATAGCCTCTTCAAATCTATTTAGCACATCTCCCACCTGGCCACTCACCATTTGCTAAAATTTATCAAGAAACTCCTTGTTCATCATGTTCTCCCAGTCAATCTCGTCGGCTTGTGGTCCTGCCATGGTTAGCAGCAATAGAAACACACAAGAATATGATCCTATAGACTACTAGAAAGTGGCGGGGTGTCACAAATCCGTTAAGCGAATCTCAAATTCTTACCAGTTCTTACCGAGCAGCAGGTGGTGATCGGCAACTGTTGTAGTCAAAACTCTCAAAGGTTGGATAAAGCGATGGCCAGGGAGAGTCAAATGCACGACGTAGATATATGTGGAGCTGGGAAGGCTTATGATATGGTAGCAAAAAGGGTCAGCAATAATCAATTCAGAGATGCAAAGTTGAATAAACGCACAACGACGGTACTGTGCTGGTCCTAGGCTAGACCGTGCTAGAGACGCGAGCCTAGAACACTAACAAAATCACGGCACGACACGTAATCAAGGGAGGAGCACACTCTGAATTTTTTTTCCTTTTTCACCTTTTTTCCTTTTTTTCCTCTTTTTTTTGCTCCGCAACAAATTTTTTCGAAGAAGTCTACAAATGGTCTAAAAACTGCCTATCCAGAGTTTTCCAGACTTAGTTTTGAAACTGGAACTATTTTTTTTTACTGCGGGTGGCACGATAGTTGGGGAGTCCGACTTGGTCACGACTCGGAGTATGCCGCGATCTGGAAATCGAAAACAAAGGAACAAATACTGGACTCAGACTAGGACTGGTGGTGGTGATGAATCTGGTGGAACTCGGACTTGTGATGATGGTATATGATGGGAGGTGGAGCACGGACTGGTGGCGATTCTGTGGTGGAGGTGGATCCGGTTTATCGTGATGGCGGTGAATATGTGGTATATGGCAGCGGTGATGACGATGGTGGTATATGGCAGCAGTGATGACGATGGTGGTATATGGCAGCGGTGACGATGATGGTGGTATATGGCAGCGGTGATGACGATGGTGGTATATGGCAGCGGTGATGACGATGGTGCGGAGGCGGCGTGACAACTTGTGAACAGAACTCGAAACTCTAAAGGACTAGACACTAAGACCAACAACTCGACACGATGATGCAATTGCAAATTCAACAAAGAAAAAACTCTAAAAAGATTATGCAAAGGCTCAGATTGGTTCACATAGGATGAACTAACCCAATTTTTTTGGCTTTTTCGTGGACTATAGGTATGAAAAACATACTCGATCTAAACTACGAAAAACTGTAAAATCTCACCGAGCAACCTGGAAATCTGATACCACTTGATAGAGGAAAAGGTGTCCCATCTTTTGATGAGATGGGGGCTAACGTTTTCTGTGGGAGTCAACCTTGACGCTCCGACTACGAACGTGCGAGATGTCGCGCCTTAGCAATCGCTAACCACCTTCCGAGGGGTTATTGACCACGCCGGAGCACGATCAACCTGATCACGAGGGTCTATTTTCCTGTGAGCAAACAAAGAACAAGCAAGAAACTGAGATTACAATCTGGATATTGCGAATATAAGAGGAAAGCTTTATTAATGAAGGTGTCGTTCTGAGACGCCTTTGTTTGGTCGTTGAACACAAACGAAGTACGCGAAGTTGCAGCTATGGTGAACTTTTAATCTAAACAAAAACCAAAGTCTAAATGGTGTCCCAAGGGCTGTATATATGGAGCAAGGGGGGGGGGGGATTTCGTGGCCCTTGGGGAAGGTGTCCAAAACCAACCCTATCTCTTGTTTCTCCACACATACAGACTCTAAAAATAGCCTATACTTATGTATTTCGAAATTACATGGGCCTGGCCCAATAATAAGGTGACACAGCACCTAGAATAGCCTCTGGACGAAATTTATGAAGTGGCATCTTGTATATTTTGTCCAAGGCTTCATGCACTCATTATGGTGGCTTCAAACTCCTGAAATCATCACTTGTAACTCTATTCTTGTAACCCTTGTGCATGCCATCATCTCCATGCTTGGTCTTGCTCCAGTGTTCTTCCCTCTTATCCATGCTTGGCCCTTCACTTGTACGCAAAACAAATGTATCCAATTTAGAAAGCATCATATTCTCATGAACATTAGAATCATTACCAAGAAACGACGGTACCTGATAAGAATTGGCGTGCGCAAGCTCTAGTAATTGGTCCAGTATATGTAGCAGTAGGGGCGGTGGGCGTAACAATTGTATTGATGTCCTCATCAAAAAGGGCATTCCTGGCATTGGTCAATATATACGTGGAAACAATATCTCCACTATAGAGGACAAGAAATTTCGGGGCGGTCAGGCAAAAAGCGTCACGAGAAAATGAAGTACTTTCAAGGACTGCCATAAAATGGACCGATGTTCACTAAAACGGTCATAACTTTGTCATTTGGAATCCGTGTCGGACCCACAAGTACTCAAACTGCTTGCGGCGAGCGTGCAAATATAGAAAATACTCCCCGCTTGCGCGAGGAGGCATGGAGTACCCTCAAATTCGGCCTTAAGCAGCACTTTTTGGCCCTGAAAATCAAAGAACATCATTCGCCGCCATTTTTTGGACAAGTTTCTGAACCCATTGACACTTCCTTTCGAGGGAATTCGAGAAATTTTATTGCTTATAGACATTATCCCCCTGGTAGTGACAAATGTACCTTTCTGCAGATGCTCTATGATCCGGACAATCTTATTTGGTCATAAATTGAAAAAATCCAACGGCTATATGCCTTATTATCCTTGTTTTTGCCGGATGGCATGCTGTAACTCATGCCCGTGAAAGCCAAGAACAAAACGGCATTCGTTGCATCGGTCAATATATATGTGGAATCGATATATCCACTATAGAGGACAAGACATTTCGGGGCGATCAGGCGAAATACGTCACGGGAAAATGAAGTACTTTCAAGGACTACCATAGAATGGACAAATGTTCACTAGAACGGTCATAACTTTGTCATTCAGAGTCTGTGTCGGACCCACAAGTATTCAAACTGCTCGCGGCATGCGTCTGAATCCAGAAAATACTCCCTGCTTGTGCCAGGAGGCTTGGAATACACTCAAATTCGGCCTTAAGAAGGACTTTTTGGCAATGAAGGTCAAAGAACATCACTCGCCGCTGTTTTTCGAACAAGGTTCAGAACCCATTGGCACTTCCTTTTAAAGAAAATTCGAGAGATTATGTTTCTTATAGACATTAGAACCCTTGGTAGGGACAAACGTAGCTTTCTACAAATGCTCTGTGATCTTGGGAAATCTCATTTGGTCGTACACTAAAGAAAATCCATCTGCTATATGCCTTATTCTCCTTGTTTTCGCCAGATGGCATGTTGTAACTCACGCGCGTGAAAACCAAGAACAAAAGGGCATTCCTGGCATCGGTCAATATATATGTGGAAATGATATCTCCACTATAGAGCAAAAGAAATTTCGAGAAGGTCAGGCAAAAAGCGTCACGGGAAAATGAAGTACTTTCAAGGACTACCTTAGAATGGATCGATGTTCACTAAAACAGTCATAAATTTGTCATTCGGAGTCCATGTCGGACCCACAAGTACTCAAATGCTCGCGGAGAGCGTGCGAATCCCGAAAATACTCCCTGCTTGCACCAGCAGGAATGGAGTACCCTCAAATTCGGCCTTACGCAGGACTTTTTGGCCCTGAAAGTCAAATAACATCATTCGGCGTTGTTTTTTGGACAAGTTTCTGAACCATTATGTTGCTTATAGACATTAGCCCCCTGGTAGGGACAAACATACCTTTCTGCAGATGATCTATGATCTGGGCAATCTCATTTGGCCGTAAATTGAAGAAAATCCAGCGGCTATATGCCTTATTCTCCTTGTTTTCGCCGGATGGCATGCTGTAACTCATGCACATCAAAACCAAGAACAAAAGGGCATTCCTGGCATCGGTCAATATATATGGGGAAACAATATCTCCACTATAGAGGACAAGAAATTTCGGGGCGGTCAGGCAAAAAGCGTCACGGGAAAATGAAGTAATTTCAAGGACTGCCACAGAATGGATCGATGTTCACTAAAACGGTCATAATTTTCTCATTCGGAGTCCGTGTCGGACCCACAAGTACTCAAACTGCTCGCTAGGAGACCTGGGGTACCCTCAAATTCGGCCTTAAGCAGGAATTTTTTGGCCCTGAAAGTCAAAGAACATCATTTGCCGTTGTTTTTCAGACAAGTTTCTGAACCCATTGGCACTTACTTTTGAAGGAAATTCGAAAGATTATGTTGCTTATAGACATTAGCCCCCTAGTAGGGACAAACATACCTTTCAGCAGATCCTCTATTATCCGGGCAATCTCATTTGGCTGTAAATTGAAGAAAATCCAGCGGTTATATGCCTTATTCTCCTTGTTTTCGCCAGATGGCATGCTGTAACTCATGCGCATGAAAGCAAAGAACAAAAGGGCATTCCTGGCATCGGTCAATATATATGTGGAAACAATATCTCCACTATGGAGGACAAGAAATTTTGGGGTGGTCAGGCCAAAAGCGTCATAGGAAAATGAAGTACTTTCAAGGACTACCATAAATTGGACCGATGTTCACTAAAATGGTCATAACTTTGTCATTCAAAGTCCGTGTCGGACCCACAAGTACTCAAACTACTCATGGGTTGCGTGCTAATCCAGAAAATACACCCTGATTGCACTAGGAGGCCTGGGGTACCCTCAAATTCGGCCTTAAGTAGGACTTTTTGGCCCTGAAAGTCAATGAACATCATTCGCCGCTGGTTTCGGACAAGTTTCTAAACCCATTGGCACTTCCTTTTGAAGGAAATTCGAGATATTATGTTGCTTATAGACATTAGCCCCCTGGTAGGGACAAACATAGCTTTCTACAGATGCTCTATGATCCGTGCAATCTCATTTGGCTGTAAATTGAAGAAAATCCAGCGGCTATATGCCTTATTGTCCTTGTTTTCGCCGCATGGCATTCTGTAACTCATGCGCGTGAACACCAAGAACAAAAGGGCATTCCTGGCATCGGTCAATATATATGTGGAATGATATCTCCACTATGGAGTTCAAGAAATTTTGGGGCGGTCAGGCAAAAAGCATCACGGGAAAATGAAGTACTTTCAAAGACTGCCATAGAATGGACCGATGTTCACTAAAATGGTCATAACTTTGTCATTTGGAGTCCTTGTCGGACCCACAAGTACTCAAACAGCTCGCGGCGAGCGTGCGGATCCATAACATACTCCCCGCTTGAGCGAGGAGGCATGGATTACCCTCAAATTCGTCCATAAGAAGGACTTTTTGGCCCTGAAAGTCAAAGAACATCATTCGCCGCAGTTTTGCGGACAAGTTTCTGAACCCATTGAGACTTCCTTCTGAGGGAATTCGAGAGATTATATTGCTTATAGACATTAGCCCCCCTGGTAGGGACAAACGTACCTTGCTGCAGATCCTCTATGATCCGGACAATCTCATTTGGTCGTAAATTAAAAAAATAAAGCTGCTATATGCCTTATTATCCTTGTTTTCGCCGGATGGCATGCTGTAACTCATGCGTGTGATAGCCATGAACAAAAGGGCATTCCTGGCATTGGTCAATATATATGTGGAAACAATATCTCCACTATAGAGCACAAGAAATTTCGGGGCGGTCAGGCAAAAAGCGTCATGGGAAAATGAAGTACTTTCAAGGATTGCCACAAAATGGATCGATGTTCACTTAAACGGTCATAATTTTGTCATTCGGAGTCCGTGTCGGACCCACAAGTACTCAAACTGCTCGTGGCGAGCGTGCGAATCCAGAAAATACTCCCCGCTTGCACTAGGAGGCCTGGGGTACCCTCAAATTCTGCCTTAAGCAGGACTTTTTGGCCCTGAAAGTCAAAGAACATCATTTGCCGTTGTTTTTTGGACAAGTTTCTGAACCCATTGGCACTTACTTTTCAAGGAAATTCGAAAGATTATGTTGCTTATAGACATTAGCCCCCCTAGTAGGGACAAATGAACCTTCAAGAGATCCTCTATTATCTGAGGCAATCTCATTTGGCTGTAAATTGAAGAAAATCCAGCGGTTATATGCCTTAATCTCCTTGTTTTCGCCCGATGGCATGCTGTAACTCATGCGCGTGAAAGCAAAGAACAAAGGGCATTCCTGGCATCGGTCAATATATATGTGGAAACAATATCTCCACTATAGAGGAGAAGAAATTTCGGGGTGGTCAGGCCAAAAGCGTCACAGGAAAATGAAGTACTTTCAAGGACTGCCATAGAATGGACCGATGTTCACTAAAACGGTCATAACTTTGTCATTCAGAGTCCGTGTCTGACCCACAAGTACTTAAACTGGTCATGGGGAGCGTGCGAATCCAGAAAATACACCCCAATTGCACTAGGAGGCCTGGGGTACCCTCAAATTTGGCCGTATGCAGGACTTTTTGGCCCTGAAAGTCAAAGAACATCATTCGCCGCTGGTTTCGGACAAGTTTCTAAACCCATTGGCACTTCCTTTTGAAGGAAATTCGATAGATTATGTTGCTTATAGACATTAGCCCCTTGGTAGGGACAAATGTAGCTTTCTGTACATGCTCTATGATCCAGGAAATCTCATTTGGCTATAAATTGAAGAAAATCCAGCGGCTATATGCCTTATTCTCCTTGTTTTCGCCGGATGGTATGCTGTAACTGATGTGCGTGAACACCAAGAACAAAAGGGCATTCCTGGCATCGGTCAATATATATGTGGAAACGATATCTCCACTATAGAGGACAAGAAATTTTGGGGC
Organism: Aegilops speltoides; assembly: GCA_021437245.1. Lineage (NCBI taxonomy): Eukaryota > Viridiplantae > Streptophyta > Magnoliopsida > Poales > Poaceae > Aegilops > Aegilops speltoides. Next base: position 166,926,251 of record CM038144.1, read on the forward strand.
GGTCAGGCAAAAAGCGTCATGGGAAAATGAAGTACTTTCAAGGATTGCCACAAAATGGATCGATGTTCACTTAAACGGTCATAATTTTGTCATTCGGAGTCCGTGTCGGACCCACAAGTACTCAAACTGCTCGTGGCGAGCATGCGAATCTAGAAAATACTCCCCGCTTGCACTAGGAGGCCTGGGGTACCCACAAATTCGGCCTTAAGCAGGACTTTTTGGCCCTGAAAGTCAAAGAACATCATTTGCCGTTGTTTTTTGGACAAGTTTCTGAACCCATTGGCACTTACTTTTCAAGGAAATTCGAAAGATTATGTTGCTTATAGACATTAGCCCCCCTAGTAGGGACAAATGAACCTTTCAGTAGATCCTCTATTATCCGGGCAATCTCATTTGGCTGTAAATTGAAGAAAATCCAGCGGTTATATGCCTTAATCTCCTTGTTTTCGTCGGATGGCATGCTGTAACTCATGCGCGTGAAAGCAAAGAACAAAGGGCATTCCTGGCATCGGTCAATATATATGTGGAAACAATATCTCCACTATAGAGGAGAAGAAATTTCGGGGTGGTCAGTCCAAAAGCGTCACAGGAAAATGAAGTACTTTCAAGGACTGCCATAGAATGGACCGATGTTCACTAAAACGGTCATAACTTTGTCATTCAGAGTCCGTGTCTGACCCACAAGTACTTAAACTGGTCATGGGGAGCGTGCGAATCCAGAAAATACACCCCAATTGCACTAGGAGGCCTGGGGTACCCTCAAATTTGGCCGTATGCAGGACTTTTTGGCCCTGAAAGTCAAAGAACATCATTCGCCGCTGGTTTCGGACAAGTTTCTAAACCCATTGGCACTTCCTTTTGAAGGAAATTCGACAGATTATGTTGCTTATAGACATTAGCCCCTTGGTAGGGACAAATGTAGCTTTCTGTACATGCTCTATGATCCAGGAAATCTCATTTGGCTGTAAATTGAAGAAAATCCAGCGGCTATATGCCTTATTCTCCTTGTTTTCGCCGGATGGCATGCTGTAACTGATGTGCTTGAACACCAAGAACAAAAGGGCATTCCTGGCATCGGTCAATATATATGTGGAAACGATATCTCCACTATAGAGGACAAGAAATTTTGGGGCGGTCAGGCAAAAAGCGTCACGGGAAAATGAAGTACTTTCAAGGACTGCCATAGAATGGACCGATGTTCACTAAAACGGTCATAACTTTGTCATTTAGAGTCCGTGTCGGACCCACAAGTACTCAAACTGCTCGCGGCAAGCGTACGGATCTAGAACACACTCTCCGCTTGCGCGACGAGGCATGGAGTACCCTCAAATTCGGCCATAAGAAGGACTTTTTGGCCCTGAAAGTCAAAAGAACATCATTCGCCGCTGTTTTCCGGATAACTTTCTGAACCCATTGGCACTTCCTTCTGAGGGAATTCGAGAGATTATGTTGCTTATAGACATTAGGCCCCCTGGTAGGGACAAACGTACCTTTCTGCAGATCCTCTATGATCCGGAGAATCTCATTTGGTCGTAAAATGAAAAAAATAAAGCGGCTATATGACTTATTATCCATGTTTTCGCCGGATGGCATGCTGTAACTCATGCGCATGATAGCCACGAACAAAAGGGCATTCCTGGCATCGGTCAATATATATGTGGAAAAATATCTCCACAATAGAGGACAAGAAATTTTGGGGCGGTCAGGCAAATAGCGCACAGGGAAAATGAAGTACTTTCAAGAACTGCCATAGAACGGACCGATGTTCACGAAAACGGTCATAATTTTGTCATTCGGAGTCCGTGTGGGACTCACAATTACTCAAATGCTCGCGGTGAGCGTGCGAATCCAGAAAATACTCCCTACTTGCACCAGGAGACCTGGAGTACCCTCAAATTCGGCTTAAGCAGGACATTTTGGCCATGAAAGTCAAAGAACATCATTTGGCACTGTTTTTCGGACAAGTTTCTGAACCAATTGGCAGTTCCTTTTGAAGGAAATTCGAGAGATTATGTTGCTTATAGACATTAGCCCCCTGGTAAGGACAAACGTACCTTTCTGCAGATGATCTATGATCTGAGCAATCTCATTTGGCCGTAAATTGAAGAAAATCCAGTGGCTATATGCCTTATTCTCCTTGTTTTTGCCGGATGGCATGTTGTAACTCATGCGCATGAAAGCCAAGAACAAAAGGGCATTCCTGGCATTGGCCAATATATATGTGGAAACAATTTCTGCACTATAGAGGACAAGAAATTTCGATGCGATCAGGCAAAAAGCATCATGGGAAAATGTAGTACTTTCAAGGAATGCCATAGAATGGAACGATGGTCACTAAAACGGTCATAATTTTGTCATTCGGAGTCCGTGTCGGACCCACAAGTACTCACACTGCTCACGGCGAGCGTGCGAATATAGAAAAAAAACTACCTGCTTGCACCAGGAGGCCTGGAGGACACTCAAATTCGGCCTTAAATAGGACTTTTGGCCCTGAAAGTCAAAGAACATCATTCGCCTCTGTTTTTCAGACAAGTTTCTCAACCCATTGGCACTTCCTTTTCAAGGAATTTCGAGAGATTGTGTTGCTTATAGATATTAGACCCCTGGTAGGGACAAACACACCTTTCTGCAGAAGCTCTATGATCCGGGCAATTTCATTTGGCCGTAAATTGAAGAAAATCCAGCGGCTATATGCCTTATTTTCCTGGTATTCGCCTGATGGCATACTGTAACTCATGGGCATGGAAGCCAAGAACAAAAGGGCATTTCTGGTATCAGTCAATATATATGTGGAAACAATATCTCCACTATAGACGACAAGAAATTTTGGGGCGGTCAGGCAAAAGGCATCACAGGAAAATGAAGTACTTTCAAGGACTGGCATAGAATGGACCGATGTTCACTAAAACGGTCATAACTTTGTCGGAGTCTGTGTCGGACCCACAAGTACTCAAACTTTTCGCAGCGAGCATGCGAATCTAGATAATCTCCCCACTAGCGCTAGGAGGCCTAGATTACCCTCAAGTTTGACCTTAAGGAGGACTTTTTGGCCCTGAAAGTCAAAGAACACCATTCGTCGTTGTTTTCAGACAAGTTACTGAACCCATTGGCACTTCCTTTTGAAGGAAAGTCAAGAGATATTGTTGCTTATAGACATTATCCCCCCTCGTAGGGAGAAACGTACCTTTCTACAGATGCTCTATGATCCGGGCAATCTCATTTGGCCGTAAATTGGAGAAAATCCAGCGCCTACATGCCTTATTCTCCTTGTTTTCGCCGGATGGCATGCTGTAACTCATGCACATGAAAGCAAAGAACAAAAGGGCATTTCTGGCATCGGTCAACATATATGTGGAAAGAATATCACCACTATAGAGGACAAGAAAGTTTTGGGCGGTCAGGCAAAAAGCGCACGGGAAAATGAAGTACTTTCAAGAACTGCCATAGAATTGACCGATGTTCACTAAAACAATCGTAACTCTGTCATTCAGAGTCCGTGTCGGTCCCACAAGTACTCAAACTATTTGTGGCGAGCATGCGAATCCAGAAAATACACCTCGCTTGCACTAGGAGGCCTGGAGTACCCTCAAATTCGGCCTTAAGTTGGTTTTTTGGCCCTGAAAGTCAAAGAACACCATTCGTCGCTGTTTTTCGGACACGTTTCTGAACCCATTGGCACTTCCTTTTGAAGGAAATTCGAGAGATTATGTTGCTTATAGACATTAGCCCTACTGGTAGGGACAAACGTACTTTCTGCAGATGCTCTATGATCCGGGCAATCCCATTTGGCCGTAAATTGAAGACAATCCAGCGGCTACATGCCTTATTCTCCTTGTTTTCGCCGGATGGCATGCTGTAACTCATGCGCGTGAAAGTCAAGAACAAAAGGGCATTCCTGGCATCTGTCAATATATATGTGGAAACAATATTTCGACTATAGAGGACAAGAAATTTCGAGGCGATCAGGCAAAAAGCCTCACGAGAAAATGAAGTACTTTCAAGGACTACCATAGAATGGACCGATGTTCACTAAAACGGTTATAACTTTGTCATTCGGAGTCCGTGTCAGACCCACGAGTAATCAAACTGCTTATGGCGAGTGTGCGAATCCAAAAAAACTCCATGCTCACGTCAGGAGCCTGGAGTACCCTCAAATTCGACCTTAAGCAGGACTTTTTGGAACTGAAAGTCAAAGAACATCATTCACCGTTGTTTTTCGGACAAGTTTCTGAACTCATTGGCACTTGCTTTTCAAGGAAATTCGAAAGATAATGTTGCTTATATATATTAGCCCCCTGGTAGGGACAAACGTACCTTTCTGCAGATGCTCTATGATCCGGGCAATCTGATTTGGCCCTAAATTGAAGAATATCCAGCGGCTATATGCCTTCTTTTCCTTGTTTTCTCCTGATGGCATGCTGTAACTCATGCCCGTGGAAGCCAAGAACAAAAGGGCATTCCAGCCATCCGTCAATACATATGTGGAAACAATATCTCCACTATAGAGGACAAGAAATTTCGGGGCGTTCAGGCAAAAGTTTCACGGGAAAATGAAGTACTTTCAAGGACTGCCATAGAATGGACCGATGTTCACTAAAATGGTCATAACTTTGTCATTCGGAGTCCGTGTCGGACCCACGAGTACTCAAACTGCTTGCGGCGAGCGTGCGAATCCAGAAAAAAGACTCCGAGCTTGCATCAGGAGGCCTGGAGTACCCTCAAACTCGGCCTTAAGCAGGACTTTTCAGCCCTGAAAGTCAAAGAACATCATTTGCCGTTGTTTTCCGGACAAGTTTCTGACCCAATTGGCACTTCCTTTTCAAGGAAAATCGAGAGATTATGTTGTTTACAGATATTAGACCCCCTGGTTGGGACAAACGCACCTTTCTGCAGATGCTCTATGATCCGGGCAATCTCATTTGGCTGTAAATTGAAGAAAATCCAGCAGCTATATGCCTTATTTTCCTTGTTTTCGCATGATGGCATGCTATAACTCATGCGTGTGGAAGCCAAGAACAAAAGGGCATTACAGGCATCGGTCAATATATATGTGGAAATAATATCTCCACTATTGAGGACAAGAAATTTCTGGGCGGTCACGCAAAAAGCGTCATGGGAAAATGAAGTACTTTCAAGGACTGCCATAGAATGGACCGATGTTCACTAAAACGGTCATAACTTTGTCATCCGGAGTCCGTGTCGGACCCACGAGTACTCAAACTTCTCGTGGAGAGCGTGTGAATCTAGATAAAACTCCCTGCTTGCGCCAGGAAGCCTGGAGTACCATCAAACTCGCCCTTAAGTAGGACTTTTTGGCCCTGAAAGTCAAAGAACATCATTCGCCGCTGTTTTTCGGACAAGTTTCTGAACCCATTGGCACTTCCTTTTCAAGGAAATTCAAGGGATTATGTTGCTTATAGATATTAGCCCCCCTGGTAGGGACAAACGCACCTTATTATGTTGCTTATAGATATTAGCCCCCCTGGTAGGGACAAACGCACCTTTCTGTAGATGCTCTATGATCCATGCAATCTCATTTGGCTGTAAACTGAAGAAAATCCAGCGGCTATATGCCTTATTTTCCTTGTTTTCGCCTGATGGCATGCTGTAACTCATGCGCGTGGAAGCCAAGAACAAATGTGCATTCCTGGCATCAGTCAATATATATATATATATATGTGGAGACAATATCTCCACTATAGAGGACAAGAAATTTCGGGGCGGTCAGGCAAAAAGTGTCACTGGAAAATTGATACATTCATCAAAACAAGCAAACTATGCATCAAAAACAGAATCTGTCAAAAATAGAACAGTTTGTAGCAATCTGGACATCTGCCATACTTCTGGTACCCCAAAAATTCTACCATAATTTGTAAAAACAAAAAAGTTGTATATCAAGACATTGCAAAAGTAATCAGAACCAATTGACGTTCCAGTTAAAAATGTAAAATCATGCACTACAGACAAAGTTTCTGTCCTGCACCGTACAAACCAACAAGCATTATAAACATCCTAAAGGCAAACCTTAGCACATTATTTTTTATAATAAAATGGAATTATACAAGGAGATAATTATTTTTGATGAATAGTTTCTATAATCAAGATTCACAAAGTTTCCGTGAGCATGAACAAAGTTCAAGGAGCTCTCCCACTTCAACAATGCTTGTCTTTCTCACTTTCATTTTCCTTTTTTGAAAAGGTTTTAGGTTCCCCTCTTTATATTTTTGTTTTTAAACTATATGAAAGCACTGAACAGAAATAAATGACTCTCTAAAACTTCCGGGTTGTCTCCCTGGCAGCGCTTTCTTTAAAGCCATTAAGCTAGGCACTTAGTGCTCAAGTAATGGATCCACCCGGATCCCAAGGTATATCAAAGCCAATTTTAATTAACAATGATTTGTGATTTAGTAGTGAGCACAAAGTCGCATAAATCAAGCAACAACGAAGTCTAACTCTCTTCCTATGCATCGGCATGTCATAAAAGAACAATTCATGCACACATAGTAAAGGCCAATGCATAGTATAAGTAGTTTCTTGCAATTCTATCGTGTTGGAAACATAGAGAGGTGGAGATAAAGTTCCTCTCTCATAATAACTGCAAGTAGGAGCAGCAAGCACATGCATATTATATTCATCAAAATCATCATGTGCAATGGTAAAAGGCAACCCATCAATATAATCCTTAATAAGCACAAACTTCTTAGATATAGTGTAGTTGGGAGAATTCAAAAAGATAATAGGACTATCATGCATGGGTGCAATAGCAACAATTTCATGTTTAACATAAGGAACTATAGCAAGTTCATCTGCATAAGCATAATTCATATTGGCATCTTGGCCACAAGCATAGCAAGCATCATCAAAAAGGGATATCTCAAGAGAATCAACGGGATCATAACAATCATCATAGCAATCATCCTTCGGTAAGCACAAAGGGGAATTAAACAATGTATGAGTTGAAGAGTTACTGATGTAGGGTGGAACCCTAATTCGTCGATCTTTCACATTTGGAGGGGATCCTACGGAGGAAACACGAAGAACACGCGGAAGCACAAAGGGAAACACGGGGAAAACGAGAGGAAATCACTCAACCAACAAGGAATCAATCACACAAGTGCTAGATCAACATACACACATGAGATCCACAAGATACATAGTCAACTAGGGTAAGGATACAAAGGAACCGTTCATCTCCCGGAGGAGGCCTTGAATCCACGAGGGGATCTTCCCTAGATAGGGGTCTTGTATCCGATGATGGATCTTCTGCTAGACGGAGGTCCTGATCTCCGAGGAGAAGTAACCGAGTGGATGAGCAAAGGCTCTCACATAAACATGAGCTAATCCAATGCTAAGTCTCAAAGTGAGAAGAGGGGGTCCTATATATAGAGTCTGGGGCAAAGGGATACATGGGCTCAGCCCAACACGCGCCTACGAGCATCGGCGGATGATCCGGACGGGGTCCGGATGATCCGGGGGGGACCTGGATGAGCCGGAGGGTCGGCCGAGGTCGCGAGGGGCGGATCTCCGGCTGGTGGTCAGGACGTCCGGCGGGGTCCGGATGATCCGGACGAGACCGGATGGTCCTGCCGGGGAGAGCTTCTTGCCTTGATCGCCAGTAGTCGGATCGTCCGGACCGGGGTCCGGATCATCCGGGCTCGGTCCGGATCGTCTGGGCCTCCGTCCGGATCGTCCGGCCTCTCTGGTCCTTGTTGCTTTCTTCTCTCCGTCTTCATGCATGCCTTCCGCTTCCGGTTCTCTTCTCTTCCTAGCCTCTTCATGGTTGACTCCTTAGTGCCTGAGTATGCATAGAGTTTCCGTTTGAGGTAGTAACCATGTCTCATGTGAATCGAAGGAGAGTTGTGAGAGGAGTGATGTCACCTCGGTTTCAAGAGCTCTTGCACGTGCTCGAGTCATTGGTCCTTGTGGTGTTGTAGGTGTTGATGTAGAGTCCATGGGGATGATGGAAGGATGCTCCGCATCATATCCCCTCCATTCGAAAGGATCCGACCTCGGATCTAGATCTTCATCACCATGGAAAGGCGAGAGGTCTTTGATGTTGAAGGTGTCGCTCACGTTGTACTTGTCGCTTGGTATGTCGAGCTTGTAGGCGTTGTTGTTGTAGCGTGCTAACACCTTGAAGGGTCCATCGGCTCGAGGTAGAAGTTTGGACTTGCGTTCGTTGGGGAAGCATTCCTTGTGAAGGTGTAGCCACACGAGATCGCCTATGTTGAAGATCATGGGTTGCTTGTTGATGTTGAGCTTGGTAGTGAGTCGTTGTACGTGGCGCTCGATGGTGTGTCTTGTCTCTTAATGCATCTTCTTGATGTAGCTTGCACGGGCACTTGCGTCAAGGTTGGTGCGCTCTTGTAGAGGTAGAGGTAGAATGTCCAATGGGGACAATGGATTGAAGCCGTAGACGACCTCGAAGGGGGACTTGCCGGTTGTCGAATGTCTTGCGCGTTTGTAGGCGTACTCGGCGATGGGTAGACACGCCTCCCACTCCTTGATGTTCTTCTTGATCAACACACGAAGTAGAGTGGAGAGCGTCCGGTTCGTCACCTCCGTTTGCCGTTGGTTCGAGGATGGTATGCGGATGAGAAGAAGAGCTTGATGCCGAGCTTGGCACATAGGGTCTTCCAAAAGTAACTCAAGAACTTGACGTCGCGGTCGGAGACGATTGTCTTTGGGACTCCATGGAGGCGCAAGATTTCCCTACAAAAGAAATTTGCATTATGTGAAGCATCGTCTACCTTGTTGCAAGGAATAAAATGTGCCATCTTAGAAAATCTATCCACAACCACAAACACGGAATCCTTTCCATTTTGAGTTCTAGGCAAACCAAGTACAAAGTCCATGCTAATGTCTTCCCAAGGTTGATAAGGAATAGGAAGAGGCATGTAAAGACCATGAGATTGAGCTTTTGACTTAGCTTTGCGGCATGTTGAGCATCGGGTGGTGAAACGTGAGACGTCTCGAAACATCTTGGGCCAAAAGTAGTTCTTGGAGAGCGTGGCGAAGGTCTTGTCGCGTCCAAAATGTCCCATGAGTCCACCTCCATGAGCCTCTTGCAAAAGTAGCAAACGAAGAGAAGACTCGGGTATGCAAAGTTTGTTAGCTCTCATAAGATTACCATCCTTGTGGTAATATTGTTCCCAAGATGTATGCGTCAAACATTTAGCATAATGAGGTGCAAAAGATGGATCATTAGCATACAAATCTTTTATGTGCTCAAAGCCTATAACATTCAACTCTAGTTGGGTGACGAGCGTGCATATGCGTGAAAGTGCATCGGCAACTACATTTTCCTTGCCCTTAATGTACTTGATCACGTATGGGAAAGATTCGATAAATTCACTCCATTTGGCATGACGCTTGTTCAATTTAGTTTGACCTTTCAAGTACTTAAGCGTTTCATGATCGGTATGGATGACAAACTCGTGAGGTCTAAGATAATGTTCCCAAACATGTAGGACATGCACTAAAGCATACAATTCCTTGTCATATACGGGATAGTTAAGTTGAGCACCGGAGAGTTTTTCACTAAAATAAGCAATGACTCGTTTTTCTTGCATTAGAACTCCGCCAATTCCGGTACCACTTGCATCACAATGAACCTCAAAAGTTTTGTCAAAATTGGGCAAAGCAAGAATCGGAGCATGAGTGAGCAAAGACTTTAGCTCATCGAAAGTGTTGGATTGCAAAGGTCCCCAAACAAAAGGATTATTTTTCTTACTCAAAGCATGCAAAGGAGCTGCAATAGTGCTAAAGTTTTTCACAAAGCGGCGATAAAAACCTGCAAGACCAAGGAAACTTCGCACTTGTTGCAAATTGGTTGGTTGGGGCCAAGTTTTAATTGCTTTGATCTTAGTTTCATCAACATGGACACCCTTGGAAGAGACAACGAAACCCAAGAAAACCACTTTGTCAACGCCAAAAGTGCATTTTTTCAAGTTGGCATAAAGGCTTTCCTTTCGAAGCGTTTGCAAAACAAGCTTAACATGATCAAGATGCTCTTTCATGGTTTTGCTAAACACAAGAATATCATCGAAGTAAACCACAACAAAGATTCCAATGTATGGACGAAGTACATGATGCATGAGACGCACAAAAGTTCTGGGAGCTTCCGACAAACCCATAGGCATAACCAACCATTCATATAAGCCAAATTTTGTTTTGAAAGCAGTTTTCCATTCATCACCCTCATGAATGCGGATTTGGTAATAGCCACTTTTAAGATCAATTTTTGAGAAATAGTTGGCTCCACTAAGTTCATCAAGCATATCATCTAAGCGAGGAATGGGATGCCTATAGCACACGGTGATAGCATTTATAGGTCTACAATCAGAGCACAAGCGGAAACTTCCATCGGGTTTAGGCACAAGTATAACGGGCACGGCACAAGGGCTTAAGCTTTCACGTACATGACCGTTGTCGATTAGTTGTTGTACTTGCCGTTGAATCTCCTTGGTTTCTTCGGGATTGACACGGTAGGGAGCTTTGTTTGGAAGTGGCGCTCCGGGGATGAGGTCGATTCGATGCTCAATGCCTCGAAGAGGAGGTAGACCCGAAGGTAGCTCATCGGGGAAAACATCTTGAAATTCCTGCAGAAGAGATTGAAACACCAAAGGTAGTTCATGAGTGGTGTTAGTTTTTGGTTCTCCATCCTTGCACACAAGGACAAAGTGCATCACACTCGATGGGTTCTCACACACTTCTCTCATCTCATGTTTGGTGGCGAATAGTATGAGGTTTTTCTCTCTAGGCAAAGAGGCGCTCAAATTTGGCTTGTGGCTCTCACTCACTTTTTGGTGGCTCACTTTCTCACTCTTCTCTCTTTGGTTGGTGGCTTGTTTGTCGGCTATCACTTGACTAGGAGACATGGGTCGTAGGACATATTCTTTGCCTTTCAACTTGAAGCTATAGTGGTTTGTACGCCCATTGTGGTAGACACCACGGTCGAATTGCCATGGCCGACCAAGGAGGAGGTGGCAAACGGTCATTGGGACCACATCACACTCCAAAGTGTCCTCATATGCACCTATTTTGAATGATACTTGAACCGTATGCTCAACTCGTATAGTGCTGGAGTCACTTAGCCATTGAACCTTGTAGGGTTGCGGATGCTTCTTCTTGACCAATTGGAGCTTGGAGCATAGTTCTTCGCTTGCCAAGTTGTGGCAACTACCTCCATCGATGATGACCTTGACGGATCTCCCATTGATGCCGGCCTTTTGTGTGGAAGATGTGGCATCTTTGGTCTTCTTCTTGTTGATGTTGAAGTGTCAAGACCTTGGAGACAACAAGAGCGGGACTTGTATCTTCATCACAAAATACTTGATCATCTTCATCCTCGTTGATGCGCCGGTGCATGGCCACTTGCTCAATAGCGTCCATTTCATCTTCACTCATTGAGTCGTAGGTGCCATCGTCGTTGAGTATCATGGTCCGCTTGTTGGTGCATTCATATGACTTGTGGCCTCGGCCGCCGCAAGTAAAATACTTGAAGGAGCTTGTCTTGACGGTCTCATCGTTTGGAGTAGATGATGAAGCACGCGGCTTGGAGTTGCTTGTAGTAGGAGGAGGATGACTTGAACTTGTAGAAGCTTTCTTGTAACTTGACTTGTCGTCGTTGGTTGGCGAAGGCTTGGTTGATGTCGAAGTTGGAGTAGTTGTTGAAGCTTGGTTGTTGGAGAAGCCGTATGTCTTGGATGAGTACTTGGCGTACTTGAAGTCATCTTGCACTTGTCGTTCCGCCTTTGTAGCTTGATGCACGAGCTCAATGAGGTTGGAGTAGGGTTGGAAGTCGGCGATCTTCTTGATTGGATGGTTGAGTCCGTTCAAGAATCGTGCCATTGTTTGCTCATCATCCTCCGTGACATTGGCTCGAATCATGGAAATCTCCATTTCCTTGTAGTATTCTTCAACACTCTTTGTTCCTTGCTTGAGGAGTTGTATCTTCTTGAAGAGATCACGGTTGTAGTAGGTGGGCACAAAGCGTGCTCTCATGACCTCCTTCATTTGAGCCCAAGTGGTGATTGGAGGTTCACCTCTTGCTTGGCGGTGCTCAAGGACTTGTTCCCACCATATGAGCACATAGTCTTGGAACTCAAGTGATGCCATAGCGATCTTCTTCTCTTCCTCATAGTTGTTCAAACGAAAGATTTTGTCGACCTTCAATGCCCATGAGAGGTACTCTTCGGGATCATTGGTTCCATTGAACTTGGGCATTGTGAACTTGAGCTTGCCATAGCGTTGTTCTTCATTGTGTTGAGGTCAATGTTGATTATGACGTTCTTGACGTGGAGGGTAATCATCCTCATGTTGCTCTTGGCGAGGAGGAAGTCCATGATCAACTTGCTCTTGTTGACCTTGAGGTGGGGGATGAGCTTGAGGAGTTTGTGGAGGAGCTTGTGGGGCTTGACGTTGCGCACGCGGATGGTAGTTCCTCTCTTGTATTTCTTCTCGAAGGGCTTCCTCTTGATTGCGCCTTTCGCGATTGTGGTTGGTGATAGCTCGACTTGATTCTTGAAGGGCACGTTCCGCCTCAAGAGCTTGTGCTTCTCGTTGTTGTTGTTGAAGACGTTGAGCCTCGGCGTCTTGTTGTTCTTGTTGTAGGCGCGCTCTTTCTTGTTCTTGTCGGTGACGAAGACGTTGTCGTTCTTGAGCTTGAGCAAACGCCGCTTGGTTTGATTGAGGACGAGGAACTTGTTCATCCACTTGCTCTTGGGGATTCTTGTCATGTAGCGGGTTGCGAGATGCATGAGCGGTCTTAACGCTGCTCGTCGAAGAATGTTCGATGACGGTGTACTTGTGTCGGAGAAGGAGTCGTCGAGTGGCGACTTGAGTGGCTCCGTCTTGAGTGTGAAGAGGTAGAAATCGCGGTTCACCAACAAAGCGCGGATCTCGTCCATTCTTGCATCGTTCTCTTTCTTGTCTTGCGTCGAGTTTGTTGTCGAAGTAATCTCGTGTACGTTGCTCGGAGAGTCGCAAGTCGGTGGAGAGGTTGTCGATCGTTCGCTCATTGCTTGTTGCTCTTGATGGAGAGCTCGTTGTGCACCAAAGAGGTGGCTCTTGGTGACGTATGATGACATGTCGTCGTCTTGCTCGATGAAGAGTGGATTTGTAGAAGAACTTGGCCTATCCATCATTTCAAACAAATTGTGAGTGGTAGAAGGAGAAGAACGAATACCAATGTACCTTTGACCAAAGTTGAAGATGAATCAAGTTCACTCAAATGTGGGCAATGAAATAGCACTATTGGTACCGATCCTTGTCGATTCTCACACCTACACAAGTAAAAGCTTTTGGTGGAGCTTGGTTAGGATGGTGGCACAAAATTGATTGCAATCGTTAGCTCGACTCAAAAATGTTGAAGAAGATTCGCAAATTCGCATATGCAACAAGTAGACCAAGCAAGTAGTGGTACACAGAAACACACTCGCAAATAGATAAATGGGATTGTGAAAACCAAAAATGAGCCAAAATGTGGAATACACGAAAATGCTCTTGTTGCACAATACTGGAGAGACGCTAGCACGATTGCACAATAGGCGGATACGGAGCTTGTGCACGACCTACTAGGCAAAAATGCAACGATCTCTATCCCAAGTATTCTATATGTATGGTGTATTGGTGCAATGATCCAAGATGATCTTATGTGACAATCTTAATGTTGTATGATGCTATGCTTGTTGCTTATAAGCTCTTTGCTTATCTTTCCTCTTTGCTTAAAAGTTTGAGTGGCTCTTTCTCTTTTGAGCTCTTTTCTTATGCAAAATTGACGAACTAAGATAGCAATTGTGTATGTGATGACAACTTTGTGACACACAAGTTGATTCCGAAATATGCACCTCGATGGTATGTATGATATGGTGTATGCAACTAATGTGCACAAGTCACGTTGCCGGCAATACTCAATGGCTAGTCTCGATGGGTAAGCAACGCAAAAGATGGTATATGATGGTTATCAATGCAATTGCTAGGTATGACAAAGATGTCGTCGAAGTTACCGTCTGTAGCGAAGATGAGTAGCCAACCAAAATGAGCGTTTGTTGTTGATGTCACACCGTGCCTAAATAGCCGAAACACAAAAGGACACGGAAATCTCACTCAAATTGTCGAACTCAAATTCAAATGGTAGTACGGAGGTTGTGTCTTGGGGTTTGGCAAGTGGAAATGGTGGTGGATGGGGTGGGGAGGATGTATGGATGCGTGGATGGTGGTGGAGGTGGATGGTGGACTGCAGAACTACAGTTTCGGCAGAGGAGGCCGGATGATCCGGGGCAGGAGCCGGATGATCCAGGCATGTCCGGATGATCCGGGACTTGGTCCGGATGATCCGGGCAGGTCAACCACGCACGGGAACTGCTCGGGAAGAACACGAAAATGGGGTGGAAATTGACAATTTCGGGGATTTTGGATGGATTTCGAGTGGTAGAGGGTGGGGAAACACAAGATCCACGAGTTACACACCGAATCCATGGATCAAAAACAACAAAACATCATCAAAACCAAAAAATCACAAAAAATTTTGGGGATATTTTTGTGGGGATTTTCGGATTTTAGGACGAAAACAACAAAATCAAGCTAGAAATCACGAGGTAGGGGCTCCAAAAACGTGATCAACGTGGCTCATGATACCATATGATGTAGGGTGGAACCCTAATTCGTCGATATTTCATGTTTGGAGGGGATCCTACGGAGGAAACACGAAGAACACGCGGAAGCACAAAGGGAAACACGGGGAAAAGGAGAGGAAATCACTCAACCAACAAGGAATCGATCACACAAGTGCTAGATCAACATACACACATGAGATCCACAAGATACATAGTCAACTAGGGTAAAGATACAAAGGAACCGTTCATCTCTCGGAGGAGGCCTTGAATCCACGAGGGGATCTTCCCTAGATAGGGGTCTTGTATCCGATGATGGATCTTCTCCTAGACGGAGGTCCTGATCTCCGAGGAGAAGTAACCGAGTGGATGAGCAAAGGCTCTCACACAAATATGAGCTAATCCAATGCTAAGTCTCAAAGTGAGAAGAGGGGGTCCTATATATAGAGTCTGGGGCGAAGGGGTACATGGGCTCAGCCCAACACGCGCACACAGGCGCTGGCCGGATGATCCGGATGGGGGTCCGGATGATCCGGGCTGGTCCGGATGATCCGGGCGGGGACCCGGATGAGCCGGAGGGTCGGCTGAGGGTTGCGAGGGGCCGGATGTCCGGCTGGTGGTCCGGACGTCCGGGCGGGGTCCGGATGATCCGGGCTCGGTCCGGATCGTCCGGGCCTCCGTCCGGATCGTCCGGCCTCTCTGGTCCTTGTTGCTTTCTTCTCTCCGTCTTCATGCATGCCTTCTGCTTCCGGTTGTCTTCTCTTCCTAGACTCTTCATGGTTGACTCCTTGGTGCTTGAGTATGCATAGAGTTTCCGTTTGAGGTAGTAACCATGTCTCATGTGTCGGGGATATGCCCCGCGGTGTAAACCGGCCGGAAGGATAAACCGGCCGGACTTGGCGATTCACCGGCGACCTGCACAGACAAGATGGTTTACAGCTCATTGGTAATCCTGCAGGCGGGCCAGAGGAGCGACAAGACTCGGTGGCCTGTCTGGCGGTTCATGAAGGCCGGTTCAACCATTGTGGGCCGGTTTAAGAGGAAAGGAATATTTGCCTTACAAGGAGTTAAGACCAGGACTTGTATCCGGTTTGTATTAGAGATAGAATAGTCCTAATCCTATTAGGACTCCACATGTAACCCGCCCCTTCAACATATATAAGGAGGGGCAGGGCTTCCCAAAGAGGGACGAGTTAGAAGCTACAAGCAACAAGCAATAATCTTTAGGGCTAGACACAATTGGGAGAGCCGGTTTACGGCGACTCCCTCGTGATGATAATGAGACCTAGCCTCAAACAACATGTAGGGTTTTTACCGGATGATGTTTCCCGGGGCCCGAAGCTGTCTAAACCCTTGTCTTGTGTTGCGTCTCTCGATTCCGCTCAACCCCTCTCAAGCTACCACATAGATGCGTTGGCCTCGCAACTAAGTCCTGACACTAAGGACATCTGCCGTGACAAATCCACGACAGTTGGCGCCCACCGTGAGGCCTGCGCACGGTGGTGATGAGTTCTTGGGGGGGATCTCTCCTAGGGTTCGAGAAGCTCGCGATTTCGTTGGACAAGGAAAAGCCCACAAGTTCGTTGTTTTGTGATCTGAAACATGATTGACTTTGGAGCCGGCGTGTACAAAATTAAAGATCCAAGAAATTAGGGTTGCGTTTGCACACCCGCCGCCACTGTTTGCAATACATCGAGACAAAGACAAAGTCGATCTTCGCTGCTGCGCCGATCCCTCAATTCGCCGGGTTGCCAATGCCGCAAATATGGACGCATAGTCATCCGGGCGTCCGTACGTATGGAGTAATTTAAGGAGTACTTCGCGTGATCAAATCTCAAAGCAATCTCATCTGATTAGTAGTACTAATCCTAGTACGGTTTGGGTTCTTTATCCCATCCATGGACGGAAGCCAGCGGCCGATTACAATTTGTTTAAACCGAGAAAAAGAAAATCACAGAAGATACCACGATCCGGAGAGGGACTCGGACTCCCGTTGGATCGCATCCTCTGGTTTCCGCCGGATTAATGGCCGCTTCGCGCTAATCCGGATTATGACCGCGGACCATGGTTTCACTTTCCATCGCGGCAACCCGCCTTCAGTTCCTGCCGCAAACCGCCTCAGCCGGCCTCGCTCTACTATTGTGGAATTGCAGGTTGCAGCTGCCGCCGCTTCGCTCCGCTACTGACGTTCTCCGCCGCCGGTTCACATCAGTTTTGAGCCACTCTGCAGCGAGCAGTCACCGCCATTTGCTTCCAGATGACCCGCCTGGCTGTTTTCCCACCGCGAGCCGCCAACCCCATCCGGCCAAGCCATAAGTCGCCCAGGTCCGCGAACTCCACTTCCGCTCTCAACATCCGGCCCCGAGGCGCTCCGGCCTTCAAATCGACCGAGCCCCTCCACCAACGCGCCCCCGTTGTGGCCGGCCTCGCCATCCGCTGTGGTTGCCCTCACCAGCGCGGCTTTGAGTCGCCTCCTTCGACGAGTCGCCGCCTTCGACGAACCGCCGTCCCAGGCCTCGGGCTGCCAGGGGCCTCCTGCCGTCGCAGCAAGAGCGCCTGCCAGCCCCGTTGCCTCGTTGCCAGAAGCGCTGCCCGGACCGCTTCGCCGGCTTCAAGCCATCCGTCGCCGCCAAGTCGCAGTTGCCGGTTCACCTTCACCCCAAACCGGATTGCCAGATCTGCTAAACTGCCGTGGTCGGTTGATCCCCTGCCGCCCAGAGCCGTACTCACTCGTAACCGGACTTCTCCGCGCCACAACCGCACCTCCGCCAGTTGCTGAGCTTCAACTGCGACCCGTCTGGTCGGGGGCTCCCTGCTGATGTGTTCTTCTCTCGCCAGTACAAAAGAAAAATCGGGGGTTTAGCCGGATGTTTACAGCAGGTCGATGGCAATCAAGATGCTGGATTAAATCCCAAAGACACAAAGCAAACTACACCGGTACTGGATCAATTACGTCAAAGCTGGTTTGATTGCTTATTGGTGGATTACTACCCACGTGGAGGCCTGGAACAGTACTACAAGTATTGTGACAGCAGTATGTCATCTATTTTCTGTCCACACCGTCCAGCATTATAACGTCTACGCTCATTCGACAAAATCACCAGGTGCTATCTTTTTTAGTATTTTATCAGTACATATAAGTTATTTGAGGACAATTACTTGATCTGTGTTGTTTTCTCGCAGGACCATTATTTATTACAAAGGGTGTCGCAAAAGGGGCCAGCATTGTTTTTACGCTAGCGCTTGTCCGTGCCGTGCTGCGTGACGGATACGTGCACAAGTCATCGCTCCCGTTACATCAACACAGTGCAATTAACTCACCCGTCCGCACCGGATTACGACACCGTGGCCGGCTCACCCGTCTGCTCTCGCGACTGGTTCACGCGTCCGCGCCGGTTTACAATGAGGAGGACAACTTGTCCATCCGCACCGGTTTACGACTCCCGCTGGACCATCTCCGACTTCGCCGGCTTATGCCACGTCATAAAAACAAGCTAAGTCACTTTTACATTTAAGTTTCATTTTTTCCAGCCAATTAAATATATCCGGCACCTTTGAGTTAATCTTGGGGGCTATCATTTCTTCTCATAAAGTTGAGTCGTAAGGTTACCAAAGAGGACTATTTGCCACGATGCACAGTTCAAACATGGGTGCCCTACATATCAGTGAAATAATTTTATGTTCGTTCTTTACTAAGTCAGATGCAACTCGTAACCGACCAAGTAGTGGGTATGGTATTGTCAATCGACTCTGATGCTTATCATGGACTTTGTCGACCTTGAACATATCATATTCCATGAAAAAAGTCCACGCGTGAGCCTACTTAGTCGAGTCAAACGATTAACAACTTGAACACAAGTTGACAAAGTCATCAAAATTATTATTTCATTTTGTTTTATATATCACGAACATTGTAATGCATTCATGTGTTTTATTTCAGGAACAAAGAGCTTGAAGATGACTCCTCGAGTCGCCTCAAGCCTCGGGGCTATCAAGCCAGAATTTGTGAAAAAAAAATGGATTTTGTTCGTGACCAAAACACAAGTTCACATACTCTCTCGTCCGCGCCGGCTTACAACGCCGTGTCCGGTTCATCTGTCTAAGCCGCTTCTGATGATGCGGTCATCCTTGCCATCCGTCTCTCGTGGCCTGGTCTACATCAACATACCAGGCCGCACATGTCTGCATGAGCAAGTCACAGCTTGGGTAGCCCGGTTTTCTTTCAAATTGGAGGCAGATTATCATATACTATCAACCGCCGTTTGCACTGGATGGTTCAATGGGCAGGCGCACAAGTCGCCGTCACTACAGTTTGGTTAACTTCAAGTCGCCATTGGAAGGAACCATTGGCGAGAAAGGTCGACACGGCTCATACGGGATCATTTATAACCCGCAGATCACCTCAATCTTACGTGGATTCACATCATGCTATCAACACCAATGATATACAAGTTATGCGGTTTATATCACGATCAAATATGGAGAATTTCAAGCCAACTCTTGAGTCACCTTGAGACTCGGGGCTACGATGATATGATGCAACAAGTCTTGCCGTTTCAGCAAATTTAAAAACCCGGGACAATGGAGGAAAGATAACCCGGTCCGGAGGCTCTCATTATTTGAAGGCCGTCGAAAATTTCCGGCTTAGAAAGTATATGACAATTACAAAATCCCGCTCAATGAAGACGTTCGGGTCATCGAAAAGATTCGGTTTAAAATCCGACTCAAGGGAAGCCAGTCTCACTGAAGCTCTCAAATCCGGTTTAAGAATTTCCGGTTCAAAAAGGAATTAACTTCTCGCAAGTTCGAGTTTAAAGGCCGTCAGAAAATTTCCGGCTTAGAAAGAAGGATTCCGGCTTAATATCCGGTTGAAGGGGAAGATATCTCCCACAAAGCTTTGAAGCTCTCAATATCCGGTTTAAGAATTTCCGGTTCAAGAAGAATTTATCTCTTGCAAAAAGTTAAAAATTGCCGAAGAGGACCTGCTGCCATGATGTGCGGTTCAAACATGGGTATCCTGCCTTTATCGTCCTAACATATTGATCATATGGGGGCTTCTGCTTCATAAAGCGGGGTCACTGTTCTTTTTTACATCATGCGTGGTTACACGGAGGTTCTGTCTTAAAACGGCCTCCGGTTTACCCCTTGACATTTGTTTTTATCACTTGGGGCTTGGTGGTGTCGAACCAATGCAACACCTCTTGATAAGCGAAAGCCACCAGATCATTTGGGGACACGGTCAAGTCTGAACCGTCACGCCTCTTGGTCGACCTACTGGGGCGAGTCATTTGGGGGCTTGGTCGAACCCGAACCAATGTCATGCCACTTGGCCGGCGTATTGCCACGAGTCTTTTGGGGACCTGGCCGACTGGCACGATCGCTACGCCTTCGGGGAGCTTGGTTGCGTCTGACCATGGTAATGCCATCGACCAGCTCAATAAAGCTTTTCTTTTGCAAAAAGTTGTTGCCTTTGCTTCCATATTTTTTCATAATTGTTATTCGATTTTTGTTGCGTTTTTTAAACCGACAACGTTTTAATCCGGTTCAACTGTCAATTACAAATTGACGGAACACGGTTAAATCTTAATCCGGAGGTTATTTGCCCAGTTTGATTTTCTGTTACCATCCTATTATGGAGTAAACCGGTGTTTATCAACCCGGCTCGGCTTTCAACTACAAGTTGTCAGTACACAATCAAGTTATAATCTGGAGACTATCAGCCCGGTCTGGTTTGACTACGAGTCGCTAGTATTATATATGGTTAAACCGGTGTTTATCACAACCCGGTACGGTTTTATCATAAACCGGTATAATATGGACGAAGTTATCAGTACTCAAGATTGGGATTACCACCCTTACTACAAAAGTTGGTAAACCAACAATGTGATTCAATGTCACAGGTATGATATATTTCATATTTGATTATTATTAATTGCA
The DNA here is from genome assembly GCA_021437245.1 of Aegilops speltoides. Taxonomy (NCBI): domain Eukaryota; kingdom Viridiplantae; phylum Streptophyta; class Magnoliopsida; order Poales; family Poaceae; genus Aegilops; species Aegilops speltoides. The sequence continues at coordinate 166,946,803 of CM038144.1, forward strand.
GCCTTGGTTATAAACCCAGGTTATATGCTGGGCATTATGAACCGTCCGGCGGTAAACCGCCAGGACACTTTAAACTTGTTGTATGCAGAAATAGGTTGAATAAAGCATGATGATAAATTATCCGGTGTTTATTAAACCGGCCTGGCTTTGGACTACACGTCGCCAGTATATATTTGAATTGCGCCATTGGAATCATGCGCTTATAAATCATTGGGTTATATTGTTCAAATAGCCAAACTTGGCTGAATTTTCATTATGATACTGAATAAAGTTTTCATACCGGATTATATTATCTCAAATAGCCAACATGGCTGGATTTTTATTATGGTTATTAATATTATGATTGAGGTTTTCAAAGTCGCTTTAGCGCAATGGATATTATGTTATCAATGGATATGGCTTTTATTCTACAATTGAAGGAATAGTCCCGAGTTGCTGCAGGCTTACAACCCGGCACTTGGGGGCTACATTATTGAAGTTGAGATTACATCAAATGCACAAGTCTCATGTCGCTGCAAGCATGCACCATGACACTTGGGGGCTAATGCAAAGTCATTTTTTGCTCATATTATTGAAGACCCGGCTCATCACATTATAATGAGCTGGCCCTTGGGGGCTACCAATTGCCCATGTCAACAATTCAAGTTTTTATGAGCATCAGGAAATTACAAGTCCCAGGTCGCTGCAAGCATGACAACCCGGCACTTGGGGGCTACATAATATGGAGTATTCAGTTTTACTAAATGACTGGGATGAACAACATGGATTTCTTCTTAAGTGGCAGTATTTATATTGAAGCAAGTCTTAAGCCATTACTTTGTTTTGCTCAAGACTTGGGGGCTACAGGTATTATATTATTATCAAAGAAATATTTTCAAATTCTCTGATTGAGCAAACCGGATTGACCCGGCGTCACCAATCATTACGACCCTGTGTCTGCAACCCGGCGTCATCAATAATCATGAACCGGCGTTGGCGACAATCATGAACCGGTGTTGGCAACAATCATAACCCGGAATTATCAGTTTTTATAACCCGATAGTCTTTGGCAATGATAAAGCCGGCAAGTTCTGCATCTTCAAACCGGTTGAATATCAGATGAGTATTTCAAGACCAATATTTCTTAAACCGGCGCTTTGGAAGCCGATTCAAGTGCATTATTCTTTACAATATTTTTTCTACAAGAAGCCAACATCAGCAATTTGAGTATGAAGCTGGTTATTAACCCGGATTTTCTAAAAGGAGGAAATGACAAGGACTTAAGGACGATCAGGTGTCGTTCTACAAGAATTCTTAACCCGGAGCACAACCTATCAAAATTGTTCTGGTGTTTATTTTGCAAAGATAAGTTTACCATGGATAAATCCAAGCTAAACTTGGGGGCTAATGTCGGGATATGCCTCATGGTGTAAACCGGCGGACTTGGCGATTCACCGGCGACTGCATGCACTGACGGTTTACTGACTCATTGGTAATCCGGCGGGCGGCAGAGGAGCGACAAGACCCGTGGCTTGTCTGGCAGTTCATGAAGGCAGTTCAACCATTGTGGGCGGTTTAAGAGGAAAGGAATATTTGCCTTACAAGGAGTTAAGACCAGGACTTGTATCCGGTTTGTATTAGAGATAGAATAGTCCTAATCCTAATAGGACTCCACATGTAACCCGCCCCTTCAACATATATAAGGAGGGGCAGGGCTCCCCAAAGAGGGACGAGTTAGAAGCTACAAGCAACAAGCAATAATCTTTAGGGCTAGACACAATTGGGAGAGCCGGTTTACGGCGACTCCCTCGTGATGATAATGAGACCTAGCCTCAAACAGCATGTAGGGTTTTTACCGGATGATGTTTCCCGGGGCCCGAAGCTGTCTAAACCCTTGTCTTGTGTTGCGTCTCTCGATTCCGCTCAACCCCTCTCAAGCTACCACATAGATGCGTTGGCCTCGCGACTAAGTCCTGACACTAAGGACATCTGCCGTGACAAATCCACGACATCATGTGAATCGAAGGAGAGTTGTGAGAGGAGTGATGTCACCTCGGTTTCAAGAGCTCTTGCACGTGCTCGAGTCATCGGTCCTTGTGGTGTTGTAGGTGTTGATGTAGAGTCCATGGGGATGATGGAAGGATGCTCCGCATCAGTTACTCTCATTAGAAGGTGGGCACGGGTAGCTAATCCGCTCTTCCTCCTTTTGTTCTTCGCTCTCCTCATCATCTTTTTCATCCAATGAGCTCACCGTTTCATCAATTTCTTCTTCCATAGCTTCCTGCAAAATATTAGTCTCTTCTTGGATAGCGGAGACTTTCTCAATAAATGCATTAATATAGTAATTGTATTCATAATTTTCATAGCAATATCTAAGTATAGTAAGATTTTCAGGCCTATAAACATCATCTTCTACAGCTTCATACTTTTCAAACAAAGATTCAATTTCATAAGCAGCCTTAAAAGCAACAAATTCTTCTGTTTGTTCCACATCATAGTAATCATATATACCATTAGCATAAGAAGCTAAGGTTTCATTATCATTACATTTGCATGAAAAGGGAAGGTGTGGAACCTCCATCCTAGAGCAACAAGTAATATCATATCTCAAGCATAGAGCCCAGGCATACCAACGCAACATAATAAATTGATCCCATAATAGTTTCCCTTTTTGTGTCGAGCGATAATCCCTAAAGTATTCACGTTGATCCAACGTGTCTCCCATTATAATGTTGAATGCGGTTTTCTCAGGATTATCAAAGTACTATATAATATCTCTCGCATAATGAGAATCGAGGGTTTTAGGAGTTACCCCATCTCCATGAGTAGCAAGTACACCTAATTTTTTTGGTATTTTGCGTTCCATATCCATAACTAAAGATAGAGAACAACTAAGAACAGCAAATAAAAATATACTTAGTGATAAAGCAAACAAGCACACACGAGAATATTCACCCCACGCTATGACTCCCCGGCAACGGCGCCAGAAAAGGTCTTGATAACCCGCAAGTATACGTGATAGTTGCAGCCTCTTTCGATAAGTAAGAGTGTCGATCACAACGAGGAGCTAAAGGTAGAAGAAATACTCTCTCAAGTCCTATCGGCCACTGATACGACTCTACGCACGCTTGACGTTCGCTTTACCTAGAACAAGTATGAAACTAGAAGTACTTTGTAGGTGTTGTTGGATAGGTTGGCAAGATAATAAAGAACACGTAAACTAGGGGTTGTTTAGATAAAGATGCAATAAAGTAAATATAGCGAGTGTGGAAAAGTGGTGGTAGAAGTTGTGGAATTGCCCCTAAGCAATTGACTATGTTACTAGACCGATAATCACTATTGCAATTCTATCTGAGGGAGAGGCATAAGCTAACATACTTTCTCTACTTGGATCATATGCACTTATGATTGGAACTCTAGCAAGCATCCGCAAATACTAAAGATTCATTAAGGTAAAACCCAACCATAGCATTAAAGTATCAAGTCCCCTTTATCCCATACGCAAGCAACCTACTTACTCGGTTCTGTGCTTCTGCCACTCACGCCACCCACCATAAGCATCATAAACATATTGCAAACCCTACAATGGGAATCCCTCACGCTTGCGCGACATGGAGGGCACAATAGGACAGCACCAATAATAAAACATGCAACTCAAACCAATTATATCAATTCATCAATCACCGATAGGACAACGAAAATCTACTCAGACATCATAGGATGGCAACACATCATTGGAAAATAATATGAAGCATAAAGCACCATGTTCAAGTAGAGGGTATAGCGGGTTGCAGGAGAGTGGACCGCTGAATATAGATGGGAGAAGGTGATGGAGATGTTGGTGAAGATGGCAAAGGTGTTGGTGAAGATCGCGGTGATGATGATGGCCCCCGGCGGCGCTCCGGCGCCACCGGAAGCAAGGGGGAGAGATCCCCCCTTCTTCTTCTTCCTTGAGCTTCTCCCTAGATGGGAGAAGGGTTTCCCCTCTGGTCCTTGGCTCCCATGGCGTGGGAGGGGCGAGAGCCCCTCCGAGATTGGATCTATCTCTCTGTTTCTGCATTCTCAGATTCTACCCCTTCACCGTTTATTTAATATCCAGAGATCCGTAACTCCGATTGGGTTGAATCTTTCGCCCAGATATTTCTCATAAAATTAGCTTTCTTGCGCCAAAAGAAGAGCGTCAACCACCTTACGGGGTGTCTAGGAAAGTCTAGGGCGCAGGCGCGCCCCTATCTCCTGGCACCCTCGGGCATCTTCTCGCGTTGATTTTACTTCCCCAAAATCATAAATATTCCAAAAAAAATCTCCGTCCGTTTTTATCCCGTTTGGACTCCGTTTGATATTGGGTTTCTGCAAAACAAAAAACATGCAACAGACATGAACTGGCACTGGGCACTGGATCGATATGTTAGTCCCAAAAAATAGTATAAAAAGTTGCCAAAAGTATATGAAAGTTGTAGAATATTGGCATGGAACAATCAAAAATTATAGATACGACGGAGACGTATCAGCTACTGGTACATACCCTCAGCCCCGAGGGTGAACTACTCCCTCCTCGTCATGGAGAGCGCAGGGATGATGAAGATGGCCACCGGTGATGGATTCCCCCTCCGGCAGGGTGTCAGAATGGACTCCCGAGAGGTTTTTGGTGGCTACAGAGGCTTGCGGCGGCGGAACCCCCGATCTATCTTGATATTCCATGGTTTTATGGTACGTAGGCTTATATAGGCGAAAGAAGTCGGTCGGGAGGTGCTCGAGGGGCCCGCAAGACAGGGGGCGCGCCCAGTAGGGGGGGCGCCCTCCTATCTTGTGGCCTCCTCGAGGATCTTCTGATGTGAACTCCAAGTCTCCCGGATCATATTCTTCCAAAAAAGCACGCTGCTGAAGGTTTCATTCCGTTTGGACTTCGTTTGATATTCCTTTTCCTCGAAATACTGAAACAGGCAATAAACAACAATATTGGCTGGGCCTCCGGTTAATAGGTCAGTCCCAAAGTAATATAAAAGTGTATAATAAAGCCCGTAATCAGTCAAAACACATAGTAATATAGCATGAATGCGTCATAAATTATAGATACATTGGAGACGTATCAGCATCCCCAAGCTTAATTCCTACTCGTCCTCGAGTAGGTAAATGATAAAAGAAAGACTTGTATGAAGTGTGAATGCTAGAAGGTGCACAAGTTTGATCAATGATAACTTCAATCATCTTTTCTAGCATGATAATATGTCATAACAGTAGTTCATCTCATAAAACTTTTCACGATAAAGTAACAAGCAATTCACATGTCAAAGCATAGACCATAAACTTTCTTGAAAACTAGCAAACTTCATTCTCAGTCATCAAACAATTGCAATTCATCTTATTTTCAGGAATAGCAAACTCCACATACTCAACTATCATATAGTCTTCTACAATTGCTAACACTCACACAATACTTGTGGTTATGAAGTCTTAATCGAACACTGAGAAAGATAGGGGCTTATAGTGTTGTCTCCCAATGTATTCACCTTTGGGTGATGTCAACAATAATAGTTCATGCTAACTTACATCCAATTGGATATATATATATATATATCAGGATCACCCCAACACAAGGAGCTTGCCAAAGGATAAAATGAAAAAAGGGAAAGGTGAAGATCACCTTGACTCTTGCATAAAAGTAAAAGACATAAAGTAAAAGATAGGCCCTTCGCAGAGGGAAGCAGAGGTTGTCATGCGCTTTTAGGGTTGGATGCACAAAATCATAATGCGAATGAACGTCACTTTATATTGCCACCTGTATATGGACCTTTATTATGCACTCCGTCGCTTTTATTGCTTCCATAACAAGATCCGTATAAAGCTATTTTCTTCACACAAAAGATCATACATATTTAGAGAGCAATTTTTATTGCTTGCACCGATGACAACTTACTTGAAGGATCTTACTCAATCCATAGGATATTTGGGTTTAAGGATATTTGGAAGCACAAGTAGTATCTATACTTGGTGCAAGGAATTTGGCTAGCATGAGGGGGAAAGGCAAGCTCAACATGTTTGAATGATCCATGACAATATACTTTAAGTGAGATGTCGGAAAACATAACCCATTACGTTGTCTTCCATGTCCAACATCAACTCTTTAGCATGTCATACTTAATGAGTGCTCCCAATTATAAAAGATGTCTACAATAGTATATTTATATGTGAAATCTTTGTTCCATCAATATTCTTTCATGAATTGTTCAAATGACCAATACGATGCTTGCTAACCTTTAATAAATTTACAACCTCTACTTCTTAGACGTGAAGTCATTACTCCCCATGGGATAAGCAAATGAGGCATATATAATTTCATATTTATGACAATCAACTCATTCAACAATTTACTCATAGGATATAAGTGAAGCACACGAGTAAATGACAAACTACTTCAAAAAGATATAAGTGAAGATCAATGAGTAGCTAAATAATTATGTAACTATGCGAAGACTCTCTCTCATTTAAGAATTCAGATCTTGGTATTGTATTCAAACAGCAAGCAAAGCAAAATAAAATGGCATTGCAAGGATAGCACAACTCATGTGAAGAAGCAAAATCTTAGGCTCAACCGATACTAACCGATAGTTGTCAAAGAAGAAAGGTGGGATGCCTACCGGGGCATCCCCAAGCTTAGATGCTGGAGACTTCTTGAAATATTATCTTGGGGTGCCTTGGGCATCCCCAAGCTTGAACTTTTGTGTCTCCTTAATTCCTCTCATATCATGGTTTCTCTTTTTATCAAAAGCTTCATCCACAACAAACTCAACAAGAACTCGTGAGATAGGTTAGTATAAACCAAAGCAAAACCTTATCAGTTTCTACTGTAATAAATCACTAAAATTATTATTCAACATTGCATACTAAATGCCTCTGCATATTTAACACTCCTATCCTCAAATAGAATCATTAAACAAGCAAATATATGCAAACAATGCAAACATAACAGCAATATGTCAAAACAGTAGTAAATTATGAAATAAAATTCCCACTGTAGTAAATTTATCAGAGCTCATCATGCAAAAAGTTTCAACATTATATCATGCTATGACTTTTCTAGGGAATTTTTGCAACAGCGGTAAACTTTCTGTTTTCAAACAGCAACATGTATACTAGCAAAATAAGCATGGCAAAGGCTATCCTTGACTTTTTATTGAAACTAAAGATGCAAAACATTAATCTAAATAACAGCAATCAAATACTAACAAAAGAAAATGACGCTCCAAGCAAAACACATATCATGTGGTGAATAAAAATATAGCTCCAAGTAAAGTTACCGATGAACGAAGACGAAAGAGGGGATGGCATCCTGGGCATCCCCAAGCTTAGGCTCTTGGTTGTCCTTTAATATTACCTTGGGGTGCCTTGGTCATCCCCAAGCTTAGGCTCTTGCCACTCCTTATTCCATAGTCCATTGAATCTTTACGCAAAACTTGAAAACTCCACAACACAAAACTCAACAGAAAACTCGTAAGCTCCGTTAGTATAAGAAAATAAAACCAGCACTTAGGTACTGTAATGAACTCATTCTAAATTAATATTGGTGTAATATCTACTGTACTCTAACTTATATATGGTTCATATCCTCCGGTACTACTCATAGATTCATCAAAATAAGCAAACAACACATAGAAAACAGAATCTGTCAAAAACAGAACAGTCTGTAGTAATCTGTATCAAACGTATACTTATGGGACTCCAAAAATTCTACCAAATTAGGAAGTCCTAAGCAATTTGTGTACCAATCCAGATCAAAAATAATCAGATCAAGAGCACGTTTGTGTGAATTAACAAAACTAATTTACTGGGTGCAAAAGTTTCTGATTCTCAGCAGGATCAACACAAGTATCACCGTAAGCTATCCTAAAGGTCTTACTTGGAAATTTATTGAAACAAAAGCTATAAAACATGATTATTACAGTAGCATAATCATGTCAACAAACAAAAACAGTAAGGATAAAAATTGGGTTGTCTCCCAACAAGCGCTTTTATTTAATGCCTTTCTAGCTAGGCATGATGATGTCAATGATGCTCACATAAAAGATAATAATTGAAACATAACGGGAGCATCATGAAGCATATGACTAGCACATTTAAGTCTAACCCACTTCCTATGCATAGGGGATTTTGTGAGCAAACAACTTATGGGAACAATAATCAACTAGCATAGGAAGGTAAAACAAGCATAGCTTCAAAAATTTCAACACATAGAGAAAACTTGATATTATTGCAATTCCTACAAGCATATATTCCTCCCTCATAATAATTTTCAGTAGCATCATGAATGAATTCAACAATATAACCAGCACCTAAAGCATTCTTTTCATGATCTACAAGCATAGAGAATTTACTACTCTCCACATAAGCAAGATTCTTCGCATTCGGAATAGTGGGAGTATCATAAGAGACTTGAACACTAAAAATTGTTTCCACATTAAAAGAGTAATGTTAAGAAAAAGGGTAATCATAATCATGACAAAATTTGTAAATATTATCATCACTACTTTTTATAGCATAAGTTTCATCACAATAATCATCATAAGTAGCAACTTCGTTCTCATCATAATCGATTGAAACCTCTCCCAAGATAGTGGAATCACTAAATAAAGTTGACACTCTTCCAAATCCACATTCGTATTCATCACAATCAAATTCAACATCCTCCAAAATAGTGGGATCACTACTTCCTAAAGTTGACACTCTTCCAAACCCACTTTCATCAATATAATCATCATAGGTAGGAGGCATGCTATCATCATAACAACTTTGCATATCAAAACTTGGGATGCTAAAAATATCATCTTCATTAAACATAGCATAACCAAGCTTGGGACAAACATTAATTTCAGCAAATATATTCTCAAATATGTCATCCTCATCAAACATAGCTTCCCCAAGTTTGGGCCTTTTCATATCATAAGCATAATCACTCTCATCATTAATAGTATGGATAGCACCAATAGTATAGCAATTATCATCATCACAAGTAGTAGGAGCAACATCATTTGGAAGGGATTCCTTTTTACCTTTGTTGCCCCTTCTTTTCCTTTTCTTCTTCACATTATGTGTGGTTTCAACCTTCTTCTTTGAGCTCCTTATAGATGAGATTGGTTGAATAGAAAGCTCCTCCTCGTTACCTGATTCATCATAAGAAATAATAGAAGGATATTGGGAAGTCTCTTCCCTTTCATTAGTATTCTCATCATCTTCTATTTGCTTTCTTTACTTTAGGTAATTGGAAATATAAGGATTTTCAATGCAATTCTTTGCACAAAACATATAAATCTTTTCTAGATCAATATCAAGGAATTTCTTTTGGGCAAATTCTGGAAGGTCCTTAAGTAAACGTTTCAATTTTTCATAACCCAAAAGCAAACTAAGTTCATTGTAATGAGCAAGGGATATAAAATCATCACAATTTTTGGACATGATTTGATCATGAAACAATTTGCATTGGAGATGTAAATGACCAAGTTCATTGCAAAGTTCACAAGTACGTCAAAGGAATTTTAAATTTTCAGCACTCACATCTAGCCTTTCTTGCAACCATTTAGTTTCTAAATGCTTATGCCTCTTGGAATATATATCTTCTCTATTTGGTGTGTTCATGCAAACATGCACTCCACAAAAATTGACATTCTCATAAGAGATATTTTCATCATGACTAGAGCAATCATCATTAGTACTAAGGATATTCAAAGAGTTCATACTAACAACATTGCAATCATGCTCATCATTCAAAGATTTAGTATCAAGCATTTTAATGCATTCTTCTTCTAGCACTTGAGCACAATTTTCCTTTCCATCATTCTCACGAAAGATATTAAAAATATAAAGCGTATGAGACAAACTTAACTCCATTTTTTGTAGTTTTCTTTTATAAACTAAACTAGTGATAAAACAAGAAACAAAAGGATTCGATTGCAAGATCTAAAGATATACCTTCAAACATTCACCTCCCCGGCAACGGCGCCAGAAAAGATCTTAGTTGACCGGGGTGTGAGTGAGTGCCGCTTACCTAGCCTCCCCGGCAACGCCGCCAGAAAAGATCTTGATGTCTACTACACAACCTTCTTCTTGTAGACGTTGTTGGGCCTGCAAGTGCACAGGTTTGTAGGACAGTAGCAAATTTCCCTCAAGTGTATGACCTAAGGTTTATCAATCCGTGGGAGGCGTAGGACGAAGATGGTCTCTCTCAAACAACCCTGCAACCAAATAACAAAGAGTCTCTTGTGTCCCCAACACACCCAATACAATGGTAAATTGTATAGGTGCACTAGTTCGGCGAAGAGATGGTGATACAAGTGAAATATGGATAGTAGATATAGGTTTTTGTAATCTGAAAATATAAAAACAGCAAGGTAACTAATGATAAAAGTGAGCGTAAACGGTATTGCAATGATAGGAAACAAGGCCTAGGGTTCATACTTTCACTAGTGCAAGTTGTCCCAACAATAATAACATAGATAGATCATATAACAATCCCTCAACATGCAACAAAGAGTCACTCCAAAGCCACTAATAGCGGAGAACAAACATAGAGATTATGGTAGGGTACGAAACCACCTCAAAGTTATTCTTTCGGATCGATCTATAAAAGAGTTTGTACTAGAATAACACCTTCAGACACAAATCAAGCAAAACCCTAATCTCACCTAGATACTCCACTGTCACCTCAAGTATCCGTGGGCATGATTATACGATATGCATCACACAATCTCAGATTCATCCAACCAACACAAAGTACTTCAAAGAGTGCCTCAAAGATTCTACCGGAGAGTCAAGAAAACGTGTGCCAACCCCTATGCATAGGTTCATGGGCGGAACCCGCAAGTTGGTCACCAAAACATACATCAAGTGGCACGTGATATCCCATTGTCACCACAGATAAACACGGCAAGACATACATCAAGTGTTCTCAAATAAAGACTCAATCCGATAAGATAACTTCAAGAGGGAAATTCAATTCATCACAAGAGAGTAGAGGGGGGAGAAACATCATAAGATCCAACTATAATAGCAAAGCTCGCGATACATCAAGATCATGACATAGAGAGAACATGAGAGAGAGAGAGATCAAATACATAGCTACTGGTACATACCCTCAGCCCCGAGGATGAACTACTCCCTCCTCGTCATGGAGAGCCCCGGGATGATGAAGATGTCCACGATGATGGATTCCCCCTCCGACAGGGTGCCGGAACGGACTCCCGAGAGGGTTTTGGTGGCTACAGAGGCTTGCGGCGGCGGAACTCCCGATCTATCTTGATATTCGATGTTTTTTGGGTACGTAGGCTTATATAGGCGAAAGAAGTCGGCGGTAGGTGCTAGAGTGGCCCACGAGACAGGGGGCGCGCCCAGTAGGGGGGGGGGCGCCCTCCTATCTCGTGGCCTCCTCGAGGATCTTCTGACGTAACTCCAAGTCTCCCGGATCATATTCTTCCAAAAAATCACGATGCCGAAGGTTTCATTCCGTTTGGACTTCGTTTGATATTCCTTTTCCTCGAAATACTGAAACATGCAATAAAGCAGCAATATGGGCTTGGCCTCCGGTTAATAGGTTAGTCCCAAAAGTAATATAAAAGTGTATAATAAAGCCCGTAATCATTCAAAACACATAGGAATATAGCATGAATGCTTCATAAATTATAGATACGTTGGAGACGTATCAACTATATGCCTTATTTTCCTTGTTTTCGCGTGATGGCATGCTGCAACTCATGCGCGTGGAAGCCAAGAACAAAAGGGCATTCCTGACATCGGTCAATATATATATATGTGGAAATAATATCATCACTATAGAGGACAAAATTTCGGGGCGGTCAGGCACAAAGCGTCACGGGAAAATGAAGTACTTTCAAGGACTGCCATAGAATGGACCGATGTTCACGAAAACTGTCATAACTTTGTCATTCGGAGTCTGTGTCGGACCCACAAGTACTCAAACTTCGCGCAGTGAGTGTGCGAATCCAGAAAATCTCCCCACTTGCGCCGGGAGTCCTGGAGTACCCTCAAGTTCGGCCTTAAGCAGGACTTTTTGGCTTGAGGTAGAACCCTAGAGGCCGATCTTTCACGTTTGGAGCGGATCCCGATGAAGAACACAAAGAACACAAGGAGGGGAACAAGGGAAAAACACGAGAGAACACTCAACCAACAAGAATAAAGTCACACATGGTCTAAATCGTCGAGGCACAAGGGGATACAAGATCCAAATCCAACAAGGGACGATACATAGGGTAACCAGTTCTTCTCCATGAGGAGGTCTTGAAGATGGTCTTCTCCAAAAGGAGTTCTTGAATCCAACAAGGATCTTCTCTGAAGAGGTGTCGGTCCCTCGCGAAGGAGTAGATCCAGATGGATGAGCGAGGATCTATCTCACAAATGAGCTAAATCAACGCTAACCCTCTCTAGGAGGAGGAGGAGGTCTATTTATAGTCTAAGTGCAAAAGAGGGGCGAAGTGAAGGGGTACATGTGACTCAGCCCGCAACTGGACGCAGCCAGGGATCGGACGTCCGGTGGGCGTCAGACGTCCGGAGGCTTGGGACGGCCCGGACGTCTGTAGGTCTTCGGACTTCCGTAGTTTCGGTTCTATTGCCGGTTGCACAGTCGTCCGGTCTTCCTCGGATTTCCGTAGATTCGGTTCTGTTGGGGAAGTGTCGGACGTCCGGAGGGGCTCGGTCATCCGGAGCCTGGGAGTTGTTGGACGTCCGACCGCTGTAGCTTTTGCTGGCCTGTATTCCTTGTGCTGTTGTGACCTCCAGGGGTCAGACGTCCGTGCTGGGCCGGTTGTTCGGAGCCTGTAGCTTCCATGGCAGCTCTTCTTCTTGAGCTTCACGCTTGGTGTCCTCGTCGTCTTGGCCATTAAATGTAGAACTTTTGTGGACTCCTTCTAAGTACCTGAGCACACATAATGTTTTCGCTTGAGGTAGTAGCCATGACTCATGTGTAGAAAAGGGTAGTTCTAAGAGGAGCGAGTTCACCTTATCTTCGATAGCCTTCGCTCGAGCTCTTGTCATAGGTTCAAGTGGTGTCGAGGGGGATGTAAGTACGTCCATGGGGATGATTGTGGGGTGCTCTGCATCATCTCCCTCCCCCTTGGGAAAGATCCGACCTCGGATCGAATGTTTCATCGACATGGTATGGCGAAAGGTCCTTGACATTGAAGATATCACTCACGTTGTACTTGTCGCATGGGAGGTTGATCTTGTAAGCGTTGTTGTTGTAGAGTGCTAGCACCTTGAAGGGTCCGTCAGCTCGAGGTAGAAGTTTGGACTTGCGTTCATTGGGGAAGCAGTCCTTGTGAAGGTGTAGCCACACGAGATCTCTGATGTTGAATATCATTGTGACAGCCTGGTTTTTGCCCCCTCTTCTTTGCCTGATTTTCAGTTGGTTTGAATTTGAAGTTTGGAGTTTTTAAATCTTTTCATTTGGACTTAACCACTTGGGTACCCCTTGCCTTTCACCCAAGTGCTTCATCCCCCTCTCTAACCATCACTCCATCTCTGGTTCATCTCAAAAAAATTATTTGGGATATTTTTCTTTAATGAAATATATTCATTTTCCCCTCCTAAACCCTAGCTAGCTCAATGTGCTCCAAAGCAACCCCATTTTTTCCTGCCCATAAAATTCTGAGAAAAATCCCAATTATTCTTTGAACCCTAGGGCACCTTTCTGAGCAAAAATATTTCATCACTTTTTGGAATATTTTGGCTATAGAAAATATTTTCTTTTCTGGACAGGAATGGTAGTTTCTACAACAACTACCATTTTACTTGCTCCATTGTAGCTGGTTTTTCTTGTGCATCATCACCTTAGTAGATGATTTCTAGCCACCAAAGCCCAACCTTCAACTCCTAGTGGTTTGACCGCAGTAAGCTCTCAAAGTAACTCTCCAGAAACTTACCTGGAGTGTAAAATCATTTCTACTGCACCTCAAACCAAACCCATGTGTGGTAACGATCAAAAGTACCACGGACAACACGCCAGACATGAAGTTTGGGCTTAGGTCGGCCTGAGGTCATAGTTCACGCGGTGACCAGGCGTGTTGGCATGCAAACGACGCGCTCTGAGTGCCGCCGAGCACTCTGTTGCGCGCGTGCTCGCTGCCCCCGCCTGCCTGAGCGTGCCAAACCGTGCCACCATCATCGTCCCGACCCCCTTAACTCCACCCTGGCACTCACCAACGCCGGAGTTCGCCGCAGCAGGCACGAGCACGATCCGGCCAACGCCATAGTGCACGGCGCACTGTGCTCGTTGTCTTCCTCTCGCCCCTGTGCTCGTCCCCGCTCGCCAACAGTCACCATGTGAGCTACGCCTTCTTCTCCCTCTCTCACTGACGCCGTTCATCGCCGGGCACCGCGGCCAGGTGTCCACTTGCGGAGCCCAAAACCCCCTCGCCGCTCGGCTATAAATATGGCCACCCCAGCCTCCTCGAGCACCCTCCTCCACTCCCACACACTCCACAAGTGCGTAGAAAGCCGTAGCCTGGCCGGGCAGACCGTGGGCCACCGTCCCCAAGATCGAGCTCGCCGGCGATCCCCTTGGGTCGTATCCGCAGCTCCAGCCCTTCCCAGGCCAGGGCAACCCTTCCAGGGCCTCCGCCACTCTCCGGTGGTGCCGTTCCGCCCGGTTGGATCCCTTGGAGTCGCCTCTGATCGCCGTCGTCTTCGTCTCTGGCGACCGCTGCTCTCTTCTTCCGCTGGAGAGGCTGATTCCGGCGCCGTTCGACCACCCCTAGCCATTCTACAGGTACGGGCAGGTGCGCCTCCGTCTCCTCTTTCGTACCCTCCCTCTCGTTTTGGCCAAGGAGCCCTCGCCGCCAGCGTGCGCTCCGGTGAAGCCTCACCGCTCTCTGTTTCCCTCTCCCCCACCACCTCACCTGACTAGCGGGGCCCGCTAGTCAGCCACTCTGTACTGGTGCAAAGCGGTATGAGTGGTGGCGCCCCGGGGCTTTACGCCTTCGACGTCACCTCCCCAGTCTGTTTATTTAAATTCAAATTTTAATTAAATCCAAAGAACTTCAAACGGCCAAAACTTTTTAACCATAAGTCCAAATGAATTGATTCTTTTTTGCATTGTGTTCTTTGTGCTAAAATTTAGCAGCTGACCAAAGATGGGATTTTTCCCTGCTGTCTAGATTTTTTGGTGAATTTCAGAAGGTTTCTTGATGATTTCTTTTTGTGTTTTTACATATTTTGAGAAGGTCAGGCTTGTCTTGAGGATCACCAGGAGACTTGTGAACCTCATCTGCACTAAGGCAAGCCACATCAACATTTTCATGGTGCCACTACAATATTTGTGATTTTCTACTTGAACAAATGATTATCCATGCATTTAAATTATTAGTATGTTAATTATATTCTATTAGATGCTTGTTAAAATGAATATGCTTGATTTACAGAAAGTTTGAAGTGAACTTAGTTGGTAAACTAACAAGGATTTAGTTTTTGGGTGATGAAAGGATAATATGGTTATGGATATAAATAATTAGTGGAGTTATTTTCTTGCATGAGTAAAAATGATAAATTTGCTAGAAAACATTCTTTTTGAAGTGAGGTTTGATCTTAACCAAAGAAGTGTCATGAGTTGGTAATGCTCAGTGTGGATATAGTTGTCTCAGTCATTTCTGTTGATAGGTGATGCATATGTTAGTGTTGCATGTCATGGCATTATGATGCTGATTATTTTCACTTTAAGTTGAACCTGATAATAACTCAACTTGAATACATTGTTGACCGGGTCATGGTGATGCTGAATGGAGTTTTTCCTAGTGCAACCACATTTGCCGGTATGGGACGGCCTTTATTCGTTCCGTTGTCATGCCTCTGGTCGATGCATCCAACTAGGGAAGGTTATGGGCGTTCGGTACCCTGGCCCGGTAAGCAGACATAACCTTGTGTGCCCGTTGTTGAGTTTATTGTACCCGGTCCCTATCTGGAATCGTTTATGTTTGGCCACGATGGTGGTCGTTGTGTCTGAGGTAGGCACGGGGCCACCCAGGACTAGCCCGATGGGGAGTGAGTCGGAGTGGCTGGGAGAGTGTCATGGTAATGGAGGGGTTTCGTCGGAATGCCGTTGGTCCACCCGAATGGGAGTCCGAGGCCATGGGTTCCGTGGTGTGGGTCGAGTGCGCTACCTTTGCAGAGTGTATTAATCTATCGATAGCCGAGTCCACGGTTAAGGACACACTCGAAAGTAGGTCACACCATGGGTCAACAGTTAATAAATCTTGCACACTAAGTTATGAATCTTGCACTATTGTTGGTGGCGGGAAGGCCATCATGTTGATTTGGACTAGATGTTGGTCGTGGTTGTGATCGCCGGAAGGATCACTATTTGAGACCAAATATTGGTCGTGGTTGTGATCGCCGGAAGGATCACGGTTTGAGACCAAATATTGGTCGTGGCTGTGATCGCCAGAAGGATCACTGTTTGAGGCCAAATATTGGTCGTGGTTGTGATCGCGAGAAGGATCATGAGATGTCTCTAGGTTGGCACGTTTGTGATCCAAGAGCGATCACGTTTGGTAAGCCAGACCGAGGGACTTTTATCACAAGAGCATGGTCACGACATGTTGGATATATTGTTGCATTATTATGAATTGGTTAATTTTCATGATATGGTTTGTCATTATGTTTATGCTTGTTGTGAGCTTGCAAGTACATTCAATGTACTGACCTGGCGTGTCATGCTAGATTTCAGGAAAGTCCCGTTGGAAAGGAGTGTTGTCCGAGTCTAGATCGTGTCCACATCGGTGTCCCTGTGCTATGGATTTCCGCTACGACGTTGTTCCGCTGCCACGTAGTTGTTGTGATCGAGGCGCCTTTATGTTCACTAAATAATGTACATATTGTTCAGCTGCACCGTGTGTGCCGCTTGGCCTCGCCAACTGTTGTAATGTAAAATCTGTTCCGCTAGCATCAATAAAGCTGTTGTTTTCTGTACCAAGATGTTGTGTGTTGCCAGAAGACAAGGTCTCTGGGCTGGCAATGCATGGTAAACCGGTTGCTCTGAGCCGGGGTGCCACAACGCTTGGTATCAGAGCCGCACTGACTGTAGGCCATGCTAGACTACGACGTGTTAACTGGACGCTAGATACGACTTGTAGTTGAGTGTCGGTAGCATTTGTAGCTGGTTGTTGCATTGCATGCACTTGTTTTATTTTTATGCTAACCTGCTAATGGTTGTTAGTGTAGATGGCTCCGGTGCCATATCCGTGCTAGTTGCAGCTGATGCCGTACACGTCGCCACATCTCCTTTGCAACGTGTGGTGTTGACTGTACCCCCTCAGTGACGACCCATCCTATTGTGTGCAACCGGAGCGTCTAGCTGACTCAGTGTATGAGTATCACGCCGTGGTTACTCTGCGCACCAGTTCCAATTCCAGCACTTACACTCGTACCTCTCGGAGCGGTTACACTTCTACCTCTTCTCAGGCTGTCCAGTTTGCTGCATTCAAGGTCCTTATTGAGCTTCGCTACAACGAGGTCCGGATGCAGAACCACCCAAGTTTCTACTACTATCCTTCTCTGCACGATAATGGTCGTGTCCGTTTTCCTATCATTGATCCGGAGTCTGATAGTGTTGCTAGCCATCTTTCTCGTTATATCACTGCTAGCTATCTTATGATCCACGAGCTGGCTCGAGAGCTGACTCGTGCCCATACTACTTTAGCCTCTACTAGATCAGTCACTGCTCCAGCATTTGTGGGATTTAATCCCTATATTCTAGCCAGTTCTAGTTCCCCTGTTTCACTGGTTACTCCTCCGAGTAGCTCGGGCACTGCGACCGTGAGTCCGCTTAGTGCTCTTGCTGAGTGGGTTTCTCTTCTCGCCACTCCTGTAGCCCGGATGCTTCACCCTACACCTGCCCTGGAGGGAGAGCCCTCGAGGCAGTGTCGTCGTGTCACCTTTAACCCGGAGGTCTCAGTTAACCATGCCAGTTCAGGATCCAAGTCCGCTTCAGGAGAGGACCCCGCAGCACCAGCAGAGCAGAAGAGCTTCTGAGTATCCGTAGTCGTCAGGATGGTGTACGAATGTAGTCGTACGAGTCATGATGTTTGGTTTCATGTATGAGAGTAGTTGAACCTAGCATGTTGTTATCTTTCATGTATGAGTCTATGTATAATTATGTTGGAACTCTAGTTTATTCGCCGTATTTTCTTCATCATTTCGGTTTTTCTCGGGCTTTTGTTGCTGGCTTTCCCCCAATTTATTTTGAATGCTTCTCATCTCGGTTGCGTTGCCTTGGGAAAAACCACAATAGGATGACACGGGGAGGCAGTAGTAACAGTGTTCGCGAGGGTTCTCCTATTCGTCGTTCCGCACGACAGGCAGGACACTCACCCGAGCCGTACGTTCCACCATCGCCTCCACCGCCAAATCCGCCCTCCGCCGAGCAAATTCTGTGTATGTTTGAGGAAATACGGAATAATGATCTAATTGAAATATTAAGAAGTGTTCAAGCTATGGTTGGACGAAATCAGCCCGGTCATCGCTCCAAGCTATCAGATTTTCAAAGGACCAAGCCTCCCAGTTTCAGTCAGGCTATTGATCCCTTGGATGCAGATGATTGGTTGCGAACTATGGAGAAGAAGCTTGAGATTGCTCGTACTGAAGAAGGAGATAAGGTTCCATTTGTAACTTATTATCTTGAAGGCGCTGCTGCCATATGGTGGGAAAATGAAAAAGCCATGTGGTCTGCTGATGAACAAGTCACCTGGTCAAAATTCAAGGAACGATTCCGGAAATATCATATCCCTACGGGAATTATGAAGACTAAGCAGCGTGAATTTCTCGCGCTCCTCCAAGGAAATCAGTTTGTGGGTGAATATTTGCAAAAATTCAATCATCTATCACGTTACTCCCTATACGACGTGGCCACTGAAGAAAGAAAGATTCACATATTTCTTGGTGGATTAAACCCGCAACTCCGGTGTACTCTCAGTATGTTCGATTTCCCAGACTTCCAAACCCTGGTGAACAAGGCTTTCATTGCTGAAAGGGAGCACAAGGTTGTATCGGATAATAGGTTTGCTAACAATGATCACAAGCGCAAGTTTGAGCCAAAGAAGGAGGCACAACCAGTGCAGAAGGCTCGTACCTGGCCACACACTCAGGTTTAATACAAGCCCAATTGGTAACAGAATGTTAACAAGACCACCACTCAAGTCAAGAATGTCCTAACCAACCCAGTGCAAGAGGAGCATCAGCGCAACAATTCTTGCTTCAGCCAGGGCAAACCGACATTATGCCGATAAAGGTCCCAAGAACAACAAGTCGAATGCTATATTCAGGCCACAAGTCCATTTTATGGAGTCATGCCCGAACCAGCAAAACATCTCGGGGTACGTTCATCACCTCTCCGCCGATGAAGCCCAAGAGAACCCCGAAGTCGTCATTGGTATGTTTTCTCTTAATAACATACCCGCAGTGATTTTATTTGACTATAGGGCTTCCCACTCTTTTATTTCTCGGAGTTTTGTTGCCCGAAACAAATTTCCTTCTTCACTTTTGGGCAAGAATATGTTGGTACAAACCCTGGGATCCTTAATCAAGAACAATCTAGTCTGCCGTAATCTAGAAGTAAATGTCAACGGAGTTTGTTTTCCAACTTCTTTGATAATATTGAGTCTACTAAGTTGGATGTTATCTTGGGTATGAATTGGCTGACTCAGTATCAAGTATGCATAGATTGTGCGACCCGAGAAGTCACTTTGACCAACCAGGAAGGGCAGACTACAAAATTCCATGCTCGCAGAAGCATACCCATGAAAGAAATGGTCTTCAGCGCAGTGGCTGAATTGGAATTAATTCCTGTGGTCAGTGAGTTTCCTGATGTATTTCCAGAAGAACTGCCAAGCATGCCACCCGATCGAGAGCTTGAGTTTGCAATAGATCTTGTGCTCGGAACCGCACCAATACACAAGAAGTATTACCGAATGCCTTCATCAAAATTAGTGGAGCTAAAGAAACAGCTAGATGAAATGCTCCAGAAAGGATATCTCCGTCCCAACTCTACACCATGGGGATCACCTGCTATCTTCGTGGACAAAAAGGATGGCAGCCTCTACATGCGTGTGGATTACCGTCAGCTGAATGACGTCACAATCAAAAACAAATATCCACTGCCAAGAATTGATGACCTGTTTGATCAGCTCAGTGGGGCCAAGGTATTCTCCAAGAATGATTTACGGACTGGATACCATCAGCTCAAGATTAAAAAGGAGGATATTTCTAAGACCGCATTCACCACTCGATACGGTCTTTATGAATATACAATTATGTCTTTTGGTCTCACCAACGCCCCTGCCTTCTTCATGCATATGATGAACAAAGTATTCATGGACTTCCTCGATAAGTTCGTGGTAGTCTTCATAGATGATATACTTATTTACTCAAGAATTGAAGAAGAGCACAAAGAACACCTCCGAGCAGTGTTACAACGACTCCCTAAGCATCAGTTATACGCCAAATTCAGTAAATGTGAGCTTTGGCTCAAGCAAGTTGGATTTCTTGGACATGCGCTATCCGCCGAAGGTATAGCCGTGGACCCGAGCAAAGTAAAGCATGTACTCGATTGGTTGCCGCCCACAACCATATCTTAGATCCGGAGTTTTCTTGGATTAGCCGGATATTACCATCGTTTCATTGAAGGATTCTCCAAGATTGCTAAACCCATGACGGAGCTGCTCAAAAAGGATTAGAAGTTTGAATGGACTGAGGACTGTGAGAAAAGTTTCAATGAGTTAAAAGATACGGCTGACAACTGCACCGGTATTGACTCTTCCAAATATCTACCGCAGTTTTGATGTGTACTACGACGCTTCCAGACAAGGACATGGATGCGTACTTATGCAAGACGGCAAGGTAGTAGCCTATGCCTCACGACAGCTACGACCCCACGAGGGAAATTATCCTACTCATGATTTGGAGTTGGCCGCGGTGGTTCATGCTTTAAAAATTCGGAGACACTATCTCATCGGGAAGAGGTGCCAAATTTTTACATATCACAAAAGTCTCAAATATATATTTAATCAGCCAAATTTAAATCTCCGTCAAAAAAGATGGCTTGATTTAGTCAAGGATGATGACCTTGGAATAAATTACCACCCGGGTAAGGCCAATGTGGTGGCCGATGCGCTCAGTCGAAAGCCCGTCAGCCTAATGTCATATTGGAATCCTTGCCTCCTGAACTTCAAGAAGAGATTGCTCAGCTCAACCTGGTCATAGTTGATGCTGGCCTTGCTAATATTTTGGAAGTTACCCCCACACTTGAGGAAGAGATACGCAAGGCCCAGCCAGATGACTATGATCTACAGAAACGTGCCAAGCATATGGTAGCAAGTCAGACTTCCGATTACTCGAAGGATCGGTTTGGTACCCTCCGGTTCCGGGGAGGGATTTGTGTGCCCAATCAAGCGGATTTAAAGCAGAAGATCCTGTCAGAAGCACACGAATCCTCATATTCGATTCACCCTGGAGGTACGAAGATGTATGAAGACCTTCGACAAATATTCTGGTGGGATGGGATGAAGAAAGACATTGCCTATTTCGTGGCCTATTGCGACATATGCAACAAAGTGGAGGCAGAGCATCAGAAGCCAGCCGGACTTCTCCAACCTTGCTAGTGTCACAATGGAAATGGGATGATGTCTGTATGGATTTCATCACAGGACAACCTAAGACTCGACGGGGCAATGATGCAATCTGGGTCTTAGTGGCCACATTAACCAAGGTAGCCCACTTTATCCCAATCAGAACCACATATCGAGCAGATGAACTTGCACAGCTGTATGTATCCAGAATAGTCAGTCTGCATGGAGTACCCCGAACCATCACTTCTGACCGAGGTTCACTTTTTACCTCTGCTCTTTGGTCCCGTCTCCATCAAGCCTTGGGGACAGCATTGAAATACAGTACCGCTTATCATCCTCAGACTGATGGACACACAGAACGGGTAAACCAAATACTCGAAGATATGCTGCGAGCATGTGCTTTGGCCGAAGGACCCAAATGGGAAGACTCTTTGCCCTATGCCGAGTTCTCTTATAACAATAGCTTCCAGACCAGTTTAAAGATGTCACCGTATGAGGATTTGTATGACCGTAAGTGTCGCACTCCTTTAAATTGGTCTCAAACTTGAGATAGCCGTATTTTCGGAACGGATCTCATGCTGGAAGCCGAGAAGCAAGTCAAGGTAATCAGAGACAGATTGAAGTTGGCCAAATCTCGACAGAAGAGTTATTATGATGCAAAGCACCGACAGATTAGTTTTGAACTCGGAGAACACGTATACCTTCGAGTCACACCTATTAAAGGAGTCAAGAGATTTCAGACTCATGGAAAGTTGGCACCCAGATTTATTGGTCCATTTCCCGTTATGTCACGAGTGGGTACAGTTGCATATCAGTTGGAACTACCCCCTGAATTGTCGGACGTGCACAACGTGTTTCATGTTTCACAGTTACGACGATGCATATCACCGCGTGAGAAGAAGACTGGTATGACAGAAATAGAGCTGGCAAAGGACTTAACATACGAAGAGAGCCCGGTTAAAATCTTGGATCGGATGGAAAGAGTCACTCGTAGTAAAGCAAGGAAGTTTTACAAAGTCCAATGGGAGCATCACACAAAGTCAGAATCAACATGGGAACCGGAAGAATTTCTAAGAGCACATTATCCAGAATGGTCTTCCCAAGAAACCAAATCTCGAGGACGAGATTCATTCTAAGTGGGGGAGGTTTGTGACAGCCTGGTTTTTGCCCCCTCTTCTTTGCCTGATTTTCAGTTGGTTTGAATTTGAAGTTTGGAATTTTTGAATCTTTTTATTTGGACTTAACCACTTGGGTACTCCTTGTATTTCACCCAAGTGCTTCATCCCCCTCTCTAACCATCACTCCATCTCTGGTTCATCTCAAAAAATTATTTGGAATATTTTTCTTTAATGAAAAATATTCATTTTCCCCTCCTAAACCCTAGCTAGCTCAATGTGCTCCAAAGCAACCCCAATTTTTCTTGCACATAAAATTCTGAGAAAAATCCCAATTATTATTTGAACTCTAGGGCACCTTTCTGAGCAAAAATATTTCATCAGTTTTTGGAATATTTTGGCTACTGAAAATATTTTCTTTTCTGGATAGAAATGGTAGTTTCTACAGCAACTACCATTTTACTTGCTCCATTGTAGCTGGTTTTTCTTGTGCATCATCACCTTAGTAGATGATTGTCGGTGTACTAAGGTAGGGGTACCTCAGTACCCCAACTTGTGCACGGGCAGTCGCAGCTCCCCGCGGCTGGATCTACCATGCGCTTGCCGGAGACCATCCCCGATCCATATCAAGCCATTCAAGAACAAAGTGTACAAGATAGAAGATCGAGACCCGGCAAGAGGAGCTTGCCGGAAGGCCGCCCCTGTGCTCAAGACTACATCACCACGCAAGGCCTGGCGAGAGGAGCTCGCCGGGAGACTAGAAGACTAAATCGAGAAGACACGCCCGGCGCTATACGCTGTCTTCGGCGAGGGCCCGGGAGCGGCAAGCTACAAGCCCGACAAGCCCCGGGTCCGCAAGATCAAGACCCGGCAAGGTACTTGCCGGAGAGCTGCTGCCAGTGCTCGCCTCCAGCTCATCTCGCCCACGCCGCCTTTTAGCTTTCTCCAGAGACGCGTGGCGGATGGTCAGGCTGCATGGAGGGTGCGGTGGCACTCCACGGTGGTGGATCCATCGCCGCGGCGCACGGAGATGCAAGGGCGGAGCTTTTGGGCGACGGCGACGGGCATTAAATGCCCTTGTCCCCTCTTTCAAAAGTAGGTAGAATCCATCGTTCAAAATCGTAGCTGCACTGTTCCCAAGACTGCTCCAACTACCACCTCTTTTACATTTTACCCCTCTACCCTCGCTGACACTGCCGGTGACCCCTTGCACTATAAAAGGAGGCCCATGCACAACGAGAGGGGTGGGAACCATTTGCAACTCCCACGCGGTGTAGCTGCTCTCAGTAGCTCTTCAAGCTCCCGAGCACAATACAACACAAAGCAGCAGAGGGTTTTACGCGACCATCGCGGCCGGCTGGTTAAAACCCGCCTGCCAAGCGCTCGACCGCTTCTTTGTGCCTCCTCCGCCCTCGCATCAACACACGAAGGGCCCTGCCCCATAGGTGTCCCGGCGCGGCGGCTCCTCAGCGCCTCCGTCGCGCCCGACATCTTTGGCGCGCCCGGTAGAAGCGTCGAGGTTGTGCGCACTGATCCGCGTTAAGCGCGCGTTCTTCATCAACCTCTCCAGCCGTCGCCAAGAACTTCATCGACAATCGCGCCATGGCCTCAAGACGAGGGCTTCAAGGTCGCGAACCCTCTGCGTCTCACCCGCCGCCACCGAGCCAACGGTAGGCGGAGGGGACGCCAGCGAAGGGTGGACACCGGCGAGGCACTTTCGCGGCGCCACCGCATCTGAGGACAGACGGATGACCGCGCCTCGGTCTCCGCAGATCCACGCCCATCTCAAGACACTACGACCCAGCAGCGCCATACCACGGGAGGTGGTATCCGCCATCGGAGCAGGGACGCACGGAGGCTCGCGGGATGTTCTGAAACACCGCCCGACACAGTAAAGCGGCGGCGCCGGCAGGACCTACTCCTTCTAACACCGCAGAAGTCCGAAGCGCCCCACTCCCGCGCCGCCGCTTCCCGCTTCCCGCCACTTCTGCAGAAGCGCCACAAGAGCGCAATGCTCTCGACTTCCTCCAAAGAAGCAGATAAGGCCGAGGACGGAGGGCTACCATCGAGCCTGGTCGCCGCCAACAACGACCGTTTACGGCGGCGGTGGCCTCACACCGCGGCAAGCCGAGAAGACGAAGGCCGACGGCAATAAGACCGCCGGGTGCGACCACCGTGCACTCCCCGCCGCGAAGCGAAGACGCCGCCCTGCCGAACAACGCCGACGACGGCTCCACGGCATCGCCGGATCCGCGGGCTCGTCGGGATCAACGCCAGTCCTTGACGATCGGCGCGAAGACGCCGACCACGATCGAAGCGCCGCCGAGAGACTCGGCGACAATCGCACAGAGAGCCGAAGCACTGCCGACGCGACGCGCCCGGCGAGCCAAAGCGACTTGCCGTCCGCGCGCAGCTGCCCTGCTCACCCGTGAGCTGCGGGCGCGGCCCAAAGGCTCAAAGATGAAGAATTTCAAACCCGACGTGCCGGAGAAGTACGATGGCAAGACGCACCCTCGGAATTCCACAAAGTTCACACCATCGCGTGCAGGCTCTTTGGGGCGGACGAGAAGATTCTCGCGAACCATTTCCGCTCGGCTTAGGCCGAACGCTCGTTCTGGCTTATGCACTTGCCGGAAGGCTCCATTTCTTCTTGGGCAGACTTTGCCATCAGTTTGTTGGCGCCTTCACCGGCGGCCACAAACCCCACGGCCAGAGAGTGATTCCACATTTTGGCCCGTATGAAGGAGAATCCGCGCAAGTACATCCAACGCTTCAGCCGTGTGCAAAGACAACATCCTCGACGTCCACCACGCGCGGTTATCAGCGCTGTTCCACCGTAACGTCGCGAATCGCCGCATGCGTGAAGAGATGGCGGCGACCAAGATCCGGATGTCACGAGCTTTATGCTCGGTTGATAAATGCGCACGCTGAAGAGGGGAGGAGGCTCCCGGGAGGATATCGGCGCAGGAGGAAGCGACTCCGACGACGCCGCCCGAAAGAAGCGCCAAGGCGGAACTTTCGTAAAAAGAACAAGGAAGAGGTGCTTGCCGCCGAGAAGTCCGCAAGGAAGCTCCCGCCAAGCAAACACAGTGGCAACTCCGCAAGGAGCTTGCCCTCGTGGCGGCAACCGACAAGCTGTGGCGGCCCCGCAAGCAATATCAAAAATCCACCGCACTAAGGGCCACGATCTCTACAATCAGAGCGCTGCGACTATCTCGCCGAGCAGCAAAAAAGCTGAGTACGAGAGGCGCGACAAGGAGAGGGCCCAAGGTGGCGGAGGAGAACCGAGCAAGAAGCGCTGCTCAATGGTCGGGAGGACCCCCGCAAAGCCAAGCGGCGGCAAGGAGATCGACCTTCCCGTGAGCCGCGACAAGGATGAAGAAGACGGCGACGAGGACATGGAGGACGAGGATGACAGCGAGCAGGAGTTCCGAAGGCCACGGAGGTCCTGTGCGGCGGACGGTGGCGCCATCAAGACACTTCCCACCGCCAGCCAAAGCAAGGGCGCGTGAAGTGAATGCAGCGGAGTCGCCAAGAGAGTCGCGCGAGTTCTCAAATGGTCCGCACGCCTATCATCTTTGACCTAGAGGATCACCCCGACCGCACCACCGCTGTCGGGTGCTCGCCGATGCTGGTCTCGCCCACCATTCGCAACCTCAAGGTCACCAAAATGTTGGTTGACGGCGGGCCGGGCTGAACCTGATCTCCTCTCGCTGTGATCAAGAAACTCCAAATCCCGGATGGCGAAGCTCAAGAGACCGGTTCTTTCCAAGGAATCAACCCGAAGGAGCAAGCCCAAGGAAAGATCACTCGCCGGTGACCTTTGGCGGGAGCTCAATTTCAGGATCGAGCGCATCACTTTCGACGTCGCCGATATTCCGTTACCATACAACGGAATACTCGCCGCCCCGCCTCGCCAAGTTCATGGCAGCTTCCCATTATGCTTATAACGTATTCAAGATGCCGGGCCGATAAGCGCCATCACCGCCCACGGCGACAAAAAGATGCGCCATCTGCACCGACAAGATCTACCGATGCGGCAAGAGCGCGGCCGACAAGGATACACTTGCGCTGAAGCTCCCGGCTGGAAGAAGACGAAGACCAAGTCCGGCGAGTGCTCCGGCCCACTCCGCAACCGCACCTCTTCGAGTGCCGCGCTGTTGCCGAGGACGCCCCGCCGAGCTCCACCGCAAGAGTAAAAGGAATGGCCGCTCCTCCGAACCAAGAAGGTGTCCGCTAAGGAGGACGGCACTCGTGGAACCTTCACCATCGCTACGCTGACAAGAATAGGAAAGCGCCGTTGTTTTCCTCATGGGCGAATGTCGATGTGTTTGCATGGCAACCATCCGACATCCCCGGCGCTCCTGTGAAGGTAATTGAGCACAAGCTTGCCGCTTGCCCTCATGCGCGCCCGTCAAGCAAAAAGTGAGAAAGCGTCGTGGAGCGCCAAGAATTCATCAACAAGAAATCAAGAAGCTAGAGGCAGCAGCCTAGTTAGAGGTGTGATCCATCCGACGTGGTTAGCAAACCCGCCGTCAGGCGCAAGGCCAACGGAAATGGAGGCTGTGTATAGACTTCACCGATGTAAATAAAGCATGTCCCAAGGATCCATTCCTTGCCGCGCATCGACCAGATTGTTGACTCCACCGCCGGATGTGAGCTACTCGCTTTCTTGATGCATACTCAAGCTATCACCAGATCTTCATGGCCAAAGAGGATGAAGAGAAGATCATGCTTATCACTCCATGTGGCACCTATTGCTTCATACGCATGCCATTTGGACTCAAGAATGCAGGATCAACGCTTATGCAGGGTAGTGTATAATGCTTTGAGCCACAGATCCACGTAAATGTAGAGGCTTACATGGATGATATCATGGTGAAGAGCAAGAGCAGGATACGCTGATCCAAGATTTGGAAGAGACATTTCAGAACCTCGCGCAAGATACAGCTAAAGTTGAACCCCGAGAAGTGCGCTTTGGAGTTCCTCCGCAAGCTTCTCGGTTCTTTGTGTCACAGAGAGGATTGAAGCCAACCACGACAAGATTAAAGCCATCAAGCATCAAGCCCCGGCGTGTCAAAGATGTCAAGGCTTGCAGGTTGTGTGGCTGCCTCAAGAGGTTCATTTCAAAGTTGCGAGAGCGCCCTACCTTTCTTCAAAATCTTGAAGAAGGCAGGCCCCATGAAATGGACTCCGAAGCGGAGGCAGCGCTGCAAGACTTGAAACGGTACCTATCCTCCACCCCAATACTTGTCGCACCTAGACCACAGTGAGAAGTTGTTGCTGTGATTAGCGGCGACCAACCAAGTGGTTAGTGCTGCGCTAGTAGCGGAGAGGGAGTCCGACGAGGAGGCTGCACCACCGCAAGCGAGTCCAGGCGACAAGCTGTGGGCTGTTCCGACAAGCTCGCCCCGACAAAGACAACTCTGCACAGGATGGGATGAGGTGCGGAAAAGATGGTGCAGCGCCCATTTATTTTGTAAGCCCTTCTCCGTGGGGCTAGATCAAGATACTCGTGTGCAAAAGCTGCTTTTCGCCTCCCTCATGGCCTCGAGAAAGCTGCGCCATTACTTCCGTGCACACGAGATAACAAGGGTCACCGCTTCTCAACAAGAGGATATTGCACAACCCGTATAACAGTGGATCGCCGAGTGGGCACCGGAGCTGTCGAGCTTTGGACTCAAGTTTGAAAGTACTTCAACCATACAGAGCCGGGCTTTGCAGAATTCATAGCGAATGGACCCCAACACCGACGAAGAAGTCCAAGAAACGAGTACACCCGCATAAGAAGCGACGAGTGAATGGGTAATGTACTTCGATGGTGCCTTCGCTGCAAGGCGCCGTGCCAAGGTGGTACTCATCGCGCCCACCGGAGAACACCTCAAGTATGTCATCCAGATGCACTTCCCAAGAGAGCAAGCGACAAACAACACCGCAGAATATGAAGGTTTGCTCGCCGCCTCGTGATTGCGCCAACTTGGGATCGAAGTTGATTGTGGGAGATTCTCGCTGGTGGTCCGCAAGTTAACAAGAGTTATCGAGCCCTTTGATGGAAGCTTATGTAGATGAAGTGAGGAAGCTTGAGGAGCGCTTTGAAGGTTTGCAGATGGAGCATGTCCCGAGAGCTCGTAATGAAATCGCAGATGGCCTTTCAAAGTGTGCTTCGATGAAGTTACTGGGGAACCAGTGGACCTTCTTGCTCAAGCTGACTCAACCTTCCGCCGCACCATCAATTGGGCAGTCCAAGAAGAGAAATTGGTCTCCGGCGACTACTTGTCGGGCGGATCTCCCCGAGACCGCCGCCAAAGTCCCCAAGATCAACGGCCGCACGCCGAGGAACAGTTTGCTCCTCGCAGATCCTCGGATCTCGGCGGTCAAGCAAGTGTTCCCAACAGCTTTGCCCCGCAAGCTTGCCGGGGACTTTCAGCCCGGCAGAGCTGTAAATCCTTGCCGAGAAGCCGAGGTTCCCGCAGCGCCCTCATGCCTTTAGTCCTTGCCGCTGAGCCCCGAGCCCGGCGTATGCGCAGCGGATCGTCCGCTTCTTGCAAACCGGAGAACTTCCGACGCACCCGTAAGAAATAGAAAGGGTAACCAGACAAATAAGTATGTACCACTGTGGACAACGAGCTGTATGTAAGAAGGCTCAATGGTGTCGATCAAGTGCATCTCTGTGGAAGATGGATGTAAGTCGCTGGCAGAGATACACGGAGGCATCTCGCGCCACCACATTGGCGCAAGGGCACTTGCCGAAAGCTTTCCGCAAGGGTTCTTTGGCAAGAAGCCTCCAAGATGCAACTGCACTAGTAACCAAGTGTGAAGCGCGCTGCCCACGCAGCGCATCCATCACCACCAGCTCTCCAAACAATCCCTTTATCCTCGCCCTTCGGTCTTGGGGCTCGATATCTCGCCCCTTCCCCTGCGGTTGCTGGGGCTTTGAGTACTTGTACGTAGCAATGACAAGTTCACAAAGTGGCCGTAAGTGGAGCCAGTGAGAAAGGTGACAAGACAACAAGCGGTCAAGTTCTTCAGATCGATTGTGTGTCGCCGATCCCTAACAGGATTATCACCGACAACGGTACACAATTCACTAGCCGCACCTTCATGCAAGACGCCCAAGACCTTGGCACCAAGTCTGTGTTAGCTCGCTGCTCACCCAAGGAGCAACGGTCAAGCGTAGCGGGCCACGCTGAAGTGCGCGCGACTCAAGACAAGAACTTTTGACAGTCAAGCAGATGCGGAGAAATTGATAGAGGAGCGCCGCGCTCTTTGTCAATCGTAACGACACCAAATCGAGCCAACGGACGTATACCCTTTGCTCTAGTCTATGGAGCGAAGCAGCTCTCCCCACGGAATCAGATACGGATCTCCTCGAGTGCTCGCTATGATGAGTTTGAGCAAGAGCAATCGCGACAAGATGACGATTGCCTCGAGGAGGGACGCCTCTGTGTTGTCAGACGAGCTGCTCGATACCAAGAAGCCTTGCGCCGCTACCATAGCCGCAAGGTCAAAGCCAGAGTCTCGAGGAAGGCGACCTTGTTCTTCGGCGTGTTCAGTCCGCCAAGAATTCCAACAAGTTGACGCCAAGGGAAGGCCCTTATCGGGTGAGACAAGTCACGAGGCCCGCGCCGTCCGCCGAGACCGAAGAAGGCTTGCTGCTGAGTAACTCCTCGAACATAGAGCATCTTCGCAAGTTTTACCCATAAGGCGCGGTTGCCGTGATCCGCCCGGCAACCACCTTTTGTACAAAAGCTTTGCCGCTTGCATGTAACCCTTGTACAAAGCCGGCGCAGACCCCGCTTGCAAACAAAGTTTCCGTGTTTTGCGCTTATTTGCCTTTTCCCATGCTCTTCTTTGCTATTTGCATGAGTTATTTGGCATCTTTCAGACGACATTTAATATCCGCAAGCAATAGCACGCCGAAGGCCATATGCTTTTTCCTTCTTCTTTCCTTGTCTCTAAGCAAAAAGAAACGCTCCTCGTGGTACAAGTTTGCCGGGGAAGGAAAATGGAGGATGAACCAAGTGTTGTTCAAGAAAGAGAAGCTTGCCGAGAACAGCTCAAAGTTTTAAATTTTAAGTTGCCTTCCTTGAACAACCACACCAGATGGAAAACTTGTGCTCGGAGGAACTTACCTGGATAGCCGCCTCTTATCTTGTTTTCGAGCACGCCAACGATTTAAGTGAGCTGCGACAAAGTGTTGCGCCTTTGTTTCGCTTTTCGAGTCCGCCAACAAGCTTAGGTGCGCTGCAGCAAGCCACGGCAAGGTTGCTTGCCGGTAAGACCTGGCCAGGGGCTGCTTCGAAGTTCGACACTCAGCGCCATGCACAAGGGCTCCTTGCCGCAAAACTCCTAGAAGCGTAGTTGAAGCATGCGGTTGAGGATCAAAACAAGGAAGATAACATCAGATTCGCCGATCAAAATAAAGGTAATATCTACAAGGAATAACTTGTCGCGATGACTAATGAGTTCGTGAGCAACCTATGCAGCAACAAAAAGAGATAAAGATAAAGGAGGCCTAATCTACGCGGTCGCCTCCATCCCGGAGATCTTGTTCACTTTGGCGATGATGTGGGCGACCTGCCCTTCGTGAGCCTCCATGTTCGCTACGGCCGGCAAGCTGCGAAGAACGCTACAGGTTTATGCCGGATTGCGGTATACGATCTTCGCCAAGACACGCCCATGGTTCCTCAAGACAGCCGGCGACTCTCCCTAGTTTGCGCGGATCTTCTCCCGCAGATTTGCAAGGGCCGGGCGCGATCCCCTCAAGAAGAGGCTAAGCTTACGCCAGAGCGAGGTTTGATCCGGGAGTAGATGAGATGCTCCAGCTTCAGCCAAGAGCCTCTCGGTCAATGGCGGACGCAGAAGATACCAAATCCTCGGTCCATATTTCGACGATGCGACGGAAATCCTCGGCTGCTTTATTGGCGCTGCTACTAAGGTTCGCCTCGGAGCTCTTCCTTCAGCTTGGTCTCCCGTCCCGGCAGCGCCGAGCGAGTCCTTCAAATAAGAGAGACTTGTAGCTCAAGACCTCAATGGAGTCCTTGGCGGCCTTCAATTGCCGCCTTCTTGGAAAGGCACTCCGGAGTTCCGAGTTGGTATGGGCATCCTTCGCCCGCGGATGAGCGCGGCGACCTTCTCTCGCCGCCTTCAAGAGCTCCTCCACCAGCGACCTTGGCGGCAAGCTCCTCCTTGGCGGTTTCAAGGCAGCCGCAAGGCCCTTTGCCTCCTTCAGTTCCTCGCCAAGGCCTGTTCCCGAGCGGCAAGGTCTTCCTCGTGAACGCCGAGGTCGACCTTCCGCTGGACGAGTTCTCCTTCTCGGCGGACAGCTCCACTCCGCGAGCCGTTGCTTCTTTCGCCCGCCTTCTCCAAAGAACTGCTCGATTCTCCGGCGAAGTCGCTCGCGCTTCTCCGCCACTCGCGAGAGCAGCCTGATTAGCGGCGCTGAGCTCCGCCAAGGCTTCTCCATCTCCTCGGCGGCCTTGGCGGCGAGGGCCTCCCGAAGCGAAGCTACCGTCTGCCCGTAAAGGGCCAGGAGCTGGTGAAGCAGCTTCTCATCGGGCCCGCCGCCCGCCGGCCCCTCGACGACCTTCAAACCCATGGAGGCGAGGATCTCCCCATCGAAGGCCTCGCCCCCGCTGGGAGTCATGACGAGGAACCCCACGCATCTGGATGAAGACGCCTGGGGGGCTTCAAGTAGTAGCCGACCGCTTTTCTCCGGCGGAGGGGTTTGTGATCGGCGCAGACTCGACGCCCCGCAGCCTCCGGCCAAGGTGCGGTCGCTGCCCCTTCTCCGGCCACAAGCGTCTGCAGCCGGAGCGGTCTTCGCACATGGGCTCGGCGGGTTCCCCGCCGCCTCGACAACAGGGGCGCCGCTGCCGCCACCAGACGCCCTCCTCCTCCTCAATGACGACTTCCGCTCCATCCGCCGGGGAGGAGGAGGATCTAGAAGAAGAAGAAAAGCAAAAGAAGTTCAAGCAAATATCCAAAAGAGGCGACGCCAAGAAGGCAAAGTTGCGAACTTACCTTGGCGGACGCTTTCAGCCGGGCGGGCTCTCTTGCCGGGAACTATCCCTTGGCGGAGTGGCCGCCGCTGGGTTGCTTTCGCCCTTGGCGGGTACTCGCCTGGCGGAGTACCCGCCTTTGGCGGACGCCTCCCTTGCCGGGAGTCCAACCTTGGGGGATGGAGGGACTGCCGGCCTCAAGGGTGACCTCCGGATGCTCCTCGCCACGCGGCTCCATCTCTCGACAAGTCAAGACAAACACGCCAAGATATTGGAGCAAGACGAATTCTCGTGACGCCGCGCAAGTGAAGGTGCGGACTCAGACTTACTGGGGTGGCGCTGTTGCTCCTCGACAGCGCCGGGTCCGCAAGTTAGGATCCGCGCGTCCCGTCACGCCAAGGGAGACTCCGTCTCACACCACCACGGCACCTTTGGCTTTTCGCCGCGCCGGGTCAAGGTCCTCAAACCAACACAAAAAAAGATTAGCCTCAACAATAATCAAGGCGAAATTTAAGAAGATGAAGATTTCGGTACTTACTCGTTCTTCCTCGTCGCCTTCGCCAAGGCGGAGAAATCATACTCCACCTGGTCGCGCCGAGGAGCAGAGGCTAAGGCTTCTCGGCGCTTACGGTCTCGGGCTGGGTTAAGACCCGCCCTATGGCAGCCGGGACCCGAGGAGCGGGCGGAGCCGCCCGCCGCCCGAGAAGACCCTTATCCGCCGGCGCCGACCTGCGGGCGCTTTTGCCGTGGCTCGCGCGAAGTCGCCTGCCGCGGCTGGTGCACGGCCGCCTCGGCGCAGCTTGGCTCCCGAGAAGCTTGTGCCGCCCGCGAGCTGGTAGTTGTCGGGGCCTGAGTACTGCTCGCCGCCGCCTTGCGGAGGCGCTCGTGGAGAACGCTTAGGGCTCGCCTGGCGGGAGGTCTCCGACGACGAGGAGAGGTCGCCGGCGAAGGTCCGCGGACCCGCCGCATCCTCGGCGCCGCTGCATCCTCTCCTCCTCCTCGCCGGGCTGGCTCGCCAGACCCAAATACCTCGCACTGCGCTCTCTCCTCTCGGGCCTCTCGCTTCCCTCCGCAAGCACCACCTCTTGCCGCTGCCTCACCTGGATTCCGGGATCCCAGAGTGCCTCAGAGGGGACCCCATGAGCGGCCGGAGGAAGTTGCAGCAGTCTGCAGATCTCCGCCGCCCATTTGGTAGGACCTTCCGCAGCCTCCGCCTCCTCGAGTACAACCGAACTTTCCCGCCACGGCTGCAGCTGCCTCTTCGCCCGAGAAGCTATGTACGCGAGCTCCTGGTCCGTGGTGTCCCGTGGTCAGCCCTCGGTCTGCCTTGTTCTTCGCCACCTCAAGGGTGTCAAGAAGTTGAGGACGCCTATTGGCTCGGGCGAATCCATGAACGCCCACGCCGGTGAGTCACACGCGGCATCATGGCGAGGAGGCGATCCCGAGCCGTGCTGCTGCAAAGGGGCACCACCCCGGGAAGCTCGAACCACTCGATGGGCCGGGTCATATTTGAAGAGTTCCCGACCATCCCCTCAGCTCCAGCTGCCGTGAAGTTGAAGTTCAGCCCGGGCGCAGCCTCATTATATCCCCGCGCCGCCGCATCTCCCAGCCGGCCTTTTCCTCGTCTTGAAGAGGGGCAATGCGGCGGCGGAGGAAGTCTCGCGCCTACTGCAGAACGGATTGCTTCGCCTCAAGACGGCGATCCGGATGAGGGCAACGCCGAGCTTGATATCGTCCGAATCCAGCTCGCCTCCGGGCCAAGGCTGATGGGCGCAGGCGCTGGCGCGGTGAAAGGCTGCGCTGCCTTCAACGATCCAGCACCATTCAAGACGCCACTCTTCCCACTTGCCGCGAGCTCCCCGCAAGTATGACTTCTTCAAGTTCGCATTTAAAACTCCAAGAAATCCCTCCGAGAGGGGGGAGCCGGCTCGCCTAGGAGTGAAGAAGTGCCCGAACAGAGCTACGCTTGGGTGATCCTTATGAAGTTTTCGCACATATGTGCGAAACCGCCATTGTGAGGATGGCATTGGGGTGAAATCAAGAAGGTGGAAACCGATGTGTTCATGATGTCGCAGAAGAATTCAGAAAAAGGAGGACAAAGACCGCAGTGGAAGAAGGCTGCAAAGAAATAGTACCCGCCGGATAGTTGTCCATGGTGGCTGCCGGATGAGCTCGTCCGAGGATGCGCCGTGGTCCTCTTGGCCCGTAACAGAATATTTGCCCCAGAGTTCCTCGACGCCGAGCCGCAAGGGAAGACGACGCTCGCCTCCGCAGATCTGGCGAAGCTTTTCCGCCGCCGGATTTCTCCTCCGCTTTTCCCTTCCCTTCCCGGCCTCGGGCCATAGCGAGGCGGCGAGGGAAGGAGGATGAGGAGTTCGGCGGCGCCATGACGCAAGAGACGGTGGAGGAGATGCGGAGGCGAGCGCGAAAAGGATCTCTCGGAGGAGGAAGAAGAAGCAATGAAAGCGAAGGAGGGAACCGCTACCGCTTCCCTCTGCTTTTATGGGGAAGTGGGGCGCCCGCCCTCTCATTAAAGAACGTGGGCACGCCCCATCCCACGACGCCGCAATCGACGCGCGCCTGCTGCGCTGGGAGGCGGCGTGGCGAAGTGGAGTCGGCACGCCAGGCCTCGTGGTGCCTGCAGATCGCTTTTGGGCTCGCCCAACAGCCAAGACTGTATGGCCCAGTTCCGGGCTCCTGCTGGTGAGCCAAGGTAGGGGTACCTCAAGACTTAACTTGTGCACGGGCAGTCGCAGCCCCGCTGGCCGATCTACTATGCGCTGTCGGAGACCATCCCCGATCCATATCAAGCCATTCAAGAACAAAGTGTACAAGATAGAAGATCGAGACCCCCGCAAGAGGAGCTTGCCGGAAGGCCGCCCCAGTGCTCAAGACTACATCACCACGCAAGGCCCGGCGAGAGGAGCTCGCCGGGAGACTAGAAGACTAAATCAGAAGACATGCCCCGCGCTTATACGCTGTCTCGGCGAGGGCCCGGGAGCGTAAGCTACAAGCCCGACAAGCCCCGGTCCCAAGAAGATCAAGACCCCTGCAAGGTACTTGCCGGAGAGCTGCGCCTGTGTGCCCGTGACTCCAGCTCATCCGCCCACGACGCTTTTAGCTTTCTCCAGAGACGGTGGCGGAT
Source organism: Aegilops speltoides (assembly GCA_021437245.1). Classification (NCBI taxonomy): domain Eukaryota; kingdom Viridiplantae; phylum Streptophyta; class Magnoliopsida; order Poales; family Poaceae; genus Aegilops; species Aegilops speltoides. The sequence goes on from CM038144.1 coordinate 166,982,660, forward strand.
GGTCAGGCCGCATGGAGGGTGCGGTGGCACTCCACGGTGGTGGATCCATCGCCGCGGGCATTTGAGACGCAAGGGCGGAGCTTTTGGGCGACGGCGACGGCATTAAATGCCCTTGTCCCCTCTCACAAAAGTAGGTAGAATCCACTGCTCGCTAATCGAGCGCACTATTCCCGCACTGCTCCAACTACCACCTCTTTTACATTTTTACCTCTCTACCCACGCTGACACTGCTCGCCGACCCTTGCACTATAAAAGGAGGCCCATGCACAACGAGAGGGGTGGGAACCATTTGCAACTCCCACGCCGGTAGCTGCCATCGTAGCTCTTCAAGCTCCCGAGCACAATACAACACAAAGCAGCAGAGGGTTTTACGCGACCATCGCGTCCCGGCTGGGTAAAACCCGCCTGCCAGCACATCGCCTCGATCCGCTTCTCTCGGCCTCCTCCGCCTCGCATCAACACACGAAGGGGCCCCGGCCCCATAGGTGTCCCGCGGCGGGCGGCTCCCTCCAGCGCCTCCCGTCGCGCCCGACAATGATTGATAGCCTCCAAAGCCCAGCCTTCAACTCCCAGTGGTTTGACCACAGTAAGCTCTCAAAGTTACTGTCCAAAAACTTACCTAGAGTGTAAAATCATTTCTACTGCACCTGAAACCAAACCCAAGCGTGGTAACGATCAAAACTACCACGGACAACACGCCGGACATGAAGTTTGGGCTTAGGTCGGCCTGAGGTCATAGTTCAAGCGGTGACCGCGTTCGTCCATGCGTGCTGGCATGCAAACGACGTGCTCTGAGTGCCGCCGAGCACTCTGTTGCATGCGTGCTTGTTGCCTCGCCTGCCTGCGTGCCAAACCATGCCACCATCATCGTCCCGACACCCTTAACTTCGCCCTGGCACTCGCCGACGTTGGAGTTCACCGCAGCGGGCACAGGAACGGTCCGGCCAACGCCATAGTGCGTGGTGCACTGTACTCGTCGTCTTCCTCTCGCCCCTAGGCTTGTCTCTGTTCGCCAACAGTCCCCACGTGAGCTACGTCTTCTTCTCCCTCTCTCACCGACGCTTGTCACATCACGCGCCGGGCAGTGTCCATCGGCAGAGCTCGAACCCCTTGCCGCTATTATAAATAGGCCACCCCACCTCCTCGAGCACCCTCCTCCACTCCCACACACTCCACAAGCGCATAGAAAGCCGTAGCCCGGCCGGGCAGGCCGCGGGACACCGCCCCCGAGCTCGAGCTCGTCGGCAATTGATATGTCTCCAACGTATCTATAATTTTTGATTGTTCCATGCTATTATATTACCCGTTTTGGATGTTTATGGGCTTTACTTTAGACATTTATATCATTTTTGGGACTAACCTACTAACCGGAGGCCCATCCCAAATTGTTGTTTTTTTGCCTATTTCAGTGTTTCGAAGAAAAGGAATATCAAACGGAGTCCAAACGGAATGAAACCTTCGGGAGCATGCTTTTTGGAACAAACATGATCCAGAGGACTTGGAGTGGAAGTCAAGAAACAACTGAGGCAGCCACGAGGGTGCCCAAATGCCTTCTAGGGATGGGCGCGCTTCACCATCGTGGCCCTCAAGGCCCACCGACCTACTTCTTCCTCCTATATATACCCATGTACCTCAAACATCGGTTTACCACAAAAACTATTTCCACGCCGTAACCTTCTGTATCCGCGAGATCCCATCTTGGAGCCTTCGTCGGCGCTCCGCCGAAGAGGGAATCGATCATAGAGGGCCTCTACATCATCTCCAAGGCCTCTCCGATGAGTTGTGAGTAGTTTACCATGGACCTTCGGGTCCATAGTTATTAGCTAGATGGCTTCTTCTCTCTCTTTGAATCTCAATACAAAGTTCTCCTTGATCTTCTTGGAGATCTATTCGATGTAAATCTTTTCGCGGTGTGTTTGTGGAGATCCGATGAATTGTGGGTTTATGGTCAAGTTTATCTATGAGAAATATTTGAATCTCCTCTGAATTCTTTTATGTGTGATTAAGTTATCTTTGCAAGTCTCTTCGAATTATCAGTTTGGTTTGGCCTACTAGATTGATCTTTCTTGCAATGGGAGAAGTGCTTAGCTTTGGGTTCAATCTTGTGGTGTCCTTTCCCAAAGGATGTTAGGGCAGCAAGGCACATATTGTATTGTTGCCATCGAGGATAAAAAGATGGGGTTTATACCATATTGCATGAGTTTATCCCTCTACATCATGTCATCTTTCTTAATGTGTTACTCTATTCTTTATGAACTTAATACTCTAGACACTACTATGAAAAGGCCTACTAATGGCGCACCGGTTTTGCCTACTAATGGCGCACCACTAGTATTTTTTACTAATGGCGCACCACGCGGTGCGCCATTACTATCTAGTATACTAATGCCGCACCACATAGAAGTGCGCCATTAGTAACATTTTTTTTTCAGAATTTTGTTTCAAAAATTTTTTCCCAATTTTTTTTTCGTTTTTTTCTTAATGTCAGGTCAATATGGCTTAATCTCGGGTCAATATCCTTAATCTCAGGTCAAATCGCACTCCGTGGTCAAACTTCCCAAAAGGTCACCCATCCTTACACTACTCCAGCCCAAGCACGCTTAACTTCAGAGTTCTATATGACCCCAGCAACAGCTCACTTCACAGGCACTTGTTGATATATCCCAACCCTCCCTTGCATCTAAGGCACATTTCATCTCTGGGCCCGCCCCCAACAGAGCATATCAATCCTATTATACATTGTTGATGTCTAGGCCTTTGTTCATGTTCATGACTATGATGAAATTTTGAAAAATACTTCCCGGTCATATTACGTATCATTTTTTGAAAAAAAATTCAAAAAAAAATCAAAACCAACTTTTTTTGAATTTTTTTGAATTTTTTTGCCTCTAGATCTTGAAAGGCCCGTAACTTTTTTTCTGTTAGGTTTTTGAGGATTTTGAAAAATGTTTAACGGGGTTCCCCCCCCCCCCCCGTTAAATTTGGATGTAACTTTTCAAGTAGATGCTTTTTCATATAAAAAACTTTTTAATTCGAGTTCGTATGCAAAAGTTATGCCCATTTTACAAATTTCCAGAGAGATTTTGCAAATAAAGTCGAAATTCATATTTGTAAATTTTCCCAACAACTAGACCACATATTACATGGGAAACTTATTTTCTTTTATTTTTTTTGACATTTCCATCATTTCCCTTTATTTTTTAAACTGAAAAGGCGGTCCACAGGGGGGGGGGTGCATTCGGTGTTGGGCCAAGTTAGTAACGGCGCACCGTGGGGTGGTGCGCCATTACTAGTTTAACTAGTAATGGCGCACCACACCCACGGTGCGCCATTACTAGTTTTGAAAAAAAATGAAAAAAATTGATTTTTTTTTTGAAAAAACTTAGTAATGGCGCACCTATGGACAGTGCGCCATTACTAGTTTTAACTAGTAATAGCGCACTGTCCACAAGTGCGCCATTACTAACATATTTTTTTATTTTTTTTACTTTTTTTTCAAAACTACTAATGGTACACCGTGGGTGTGGTGCGCCATTACTATGTCAACTAGTAATGGCGCACCACCCCCACGGTGCGCCATTAGTAGTTTTGAAAAATTCAAAAAAATAAAATTTTACTAATGGTGCACCGTGGGATGTGGTGCGCCATTAGTATTTGCACACTAGTGGCGCACCAACACATGGTGCTCCATTAGTATTTAGTAATGGCGCACCACATGTACAGTGCGCCATTAGTGTCCATCCTATCTATAGACCTTTTCCTAGTAGTGAGATGCATGCTGGATAGCGGTCGATGTGTGGAGTAATAGTAGTAGATGCAGGCAGGAGTCGGTCTACTTGTCATGGACGTGATGCCTATATACATGATCATGCCTAGGTAATCTCATAATTATTCGCTTTTCTATCAATTGCCCGACAGTAATTTGTTCACCCACCGTAATACTTATGCTATCTTGAGAGAAGCCACTAGTGAAACCTATGGCCCCCGGGTCTATCTCTTATCATATAAGTTTTCAATCTATTTTTATTTGCATCTTTAGTTTTCCAATCTATATCATAAAATACCAAAAATATATTTATCTTATCATACTATCTCTATCAGATATCACTTTTGCAAGTGGCCTTGAAGTGATTGACAACCCCTTTATTGCGTTGGTTGCGAGTTCTTGTTTGTTTGTGTAGGTGCGTGGGACTTTTGAGGAGCCTCCTACTAGATCGATACCTTGGTTCTCAAAAACCGAGGGAAATACTTACGCTACTTTGCTGCATCACCCTTTCCTCCTCAAGTAAATCCAACGCAAGCTCAAGACGTAGCAAGAAGGATGGCGCCGTTGCCGGGGAGGTCTTCGCTCAAGATAAGACATACCAAGTACCCATCACAAACTCATTCCCTCGCACTTACATTATTTGCCATTTGCCTCTCATTTTCGTCTCCCCCACTTCATACTTGCCGTTTTATTTGCCCTCTCTTTTCCAATCTCCTCTCTCTTTCACTTGCCTTTTTGTTTGCTTGTGTGCCTGTTTACCCTTATGGCTTTGCCTAAGAACACCGACCTTCATCTTATATGGTTGGAAGAGATTGAATAAAATGGTAGAAGTTTTATGACTTTACAATTTGAGCAAAATAATTTCTTCAAAAAGGAGCTAAAAGAACAAAAAAGCTTTATGGGGTTTGTGAACAGAGAGCTTGATGGTTTGTCTAAAGAATTTTATGGTTTGAACTCTCAAATTACTCGTCTTGAAAATTTTATAGCCCAAATTTCCGATAAGCAAGCTACCTTAGTCAATAAGATGGCTGCCAAACCAGAAAAGTTAGATGAAAATAATGATGAAGATCTTAAAGTTATTGATGTGTCCCCTATTAGATATTTGTTTTGCAATATGAATCTTAATAATGATGGGACTGGAGATGAGTCAATTTTAGTTAAAAGGCGTCCCGATGATTCGGAGTTCTTAGATCATGATGCTAAATTTAGTAAAAGTGGGATTGGAGAGTTCAAGACTTTAAAAAGCATTGAACCCACTATCTTCGATTTCAAGGAATTTAATTATGGTAATTGTTCTTTAGAAGGTTGTATTTCCTTGTTGCAATCCGTTGTGAATTATCCTCATGCTTATAGTGAAAATAAAGCTTTTACCAAACATATTGTTGATGCCTTGATGCAATCTTATAATGAAAAACTTAATTTGGAAGTTTCTATACCTAGAAAACTTAATGATGAGTGGGAACCTACTATAAAGATTAAAATTAAAGATCATGAGTGTTATGCTTTGTGTGATTTGGGTGCTAGTGTTTCCACAACTGCGAAAACTTTATGTGATATTCTAGTTTTCCATGATCTTGATGATTGCTCTTTAAATTTGCACCTTGCGGATTCCACCATTAAAAAGCCAATGGGAAGGATCAATGATGTTCTCATTGTTGCAAATAGGAATTTGGTGCCCGTAGATTTTATCGTTCTTGATATAGATTGCAACTTTCATGTCCTATTATTCTTGGTAGACCTTTCCCTAGAACGATTGGTGCGATTATTGATATGAAGGAAGGGAATATTAGATTCCAATTTCCATTAAGGAAAGGCATGGAACACTTTCCAAGAAAGAAAGTCAAATTACCTTATGAATCTCTCATGCGAGCTACTTATGAATTGAGTGCCAAAAATGGCACTACTTAGATCTATCCTCGCTTTTATACCTAGCTACGGGCGTTAAACGATAGCGCTAGTTGGGAGGCAACCCAATTTTATATTTGTTTTTTGTTTTTGCTTATGTGTAGTAATAAATTTATCATCTACCTTCTGTTTAGATGTGTTTTTATGTTTTAGTTAGTTGTTTGTGCCAAGTAGAACCTATAGGATAACCTATGGTGATAGTTAATTTGATCCTGCTGAAAAACAGAAACTTTGCGCGCATGAAAATATTTTTGGTAATTCATAGAGACGTGATTTTGTGTTGATTCTTTTTTCTGTAGATCAATAGAAAAATTGCCCAGGACTTCCTATTTTGGCAGAACTTTTTAGAGTTCCAGAAGTATTCGAGAGTTACAGATTGCTACAGACTGTTCTGTTTTTGACAGATTCTGCTTTTAGTGTGTTCTTTGCTTATTTTGATGCATCTATGGCTAGTATGTAGGGGTACAAACCATAGAGAACTTGGAATACAGTAGGTTTAACACCAATATAAATAAAGAATGAGTTCATTATAGTACCTTATGTGGTGGTTTTTCTTTCTTGCACTAACGGAGCTTATGAGATTTCCTGTTGAGTTTTGTGTTGTGAAGTTTTCAAGTTTTGGGTAAAGATTTGATGGATTATGGAATAAGGAGTGGAAAGAGCCTAAGCTTGGGGATGCCCATGGCACCCTAAGATATTCAAGAATAGACAAAAGCCTAAGCTTGGGGATGCCCCGGGAAGGCATCCCATCTTTCGTCTTCGTCTATCGGTAATTTACTTGGAGCTATATTTTTATTTGCCACATGATATGTGTTTTGCTTGGAGCGTCTTGTATGATATTAGTCTTTGCTTTTTAGTCTACCACAATCATCCTTTCTGTACACACCTTTTGGGAGAAACCCACTTGATCGGAATTTATTAGAATACTCTATGTGCTTCACTTATATCTTTTGAGCTAGATAGTTTTGCTCTAGTGCTTCATTTATATCTTTTAGAGCACGGCGGTGGCTTAATTTTGTAGAAATTGTTGATCTATCATGCTTCACTTATATTATTTTGAGAGTTTCTTAGAACAGCATGGTATTTGCTATGGTTATAAAATTGGTCCTAGAATGATGGGCATCCAAGTTGGGTATAATAAAAACTATCATAGGAATTGAATTGGATGCTATGATCAATTTGATACCTTATAATTGTTTTGAGATATGGAGGTAGTGATATTAGAGTCATGCTAGTTGGGTGATTATGAATTTAAAGAATGCTTGTGTTGAAGTTGGCAAGTCCCGTAGCATGCACGTATGGTAAAATTTGTGTAAAAAATTTGAAACATGAGGTGTTCTTAGATTGTGAATCCTTATGAGTGGCGGTCGGGGCCGAGCGATGGTCTTTTTCTACCAATCTATCCCCTAGGAGCATGCGCGTAGTGCTTGGTTTTTGATGACTTGTAGATTTTTGCAATAAGTATATGCGTTCTTTTGACTAATGTTGAGTCCATGGATTATATGCACTCTGACCCTTCGATCATTGCTAGCCTCTTCGGTACCGTGTATTGCCCTTTCTCACCTTGAGAGTTGGTGCAAACTTTGTCGGTGCATCCAAACCACGTGTTACGATAAGCTCTATCACACATAAACCTCCTTATATCTTCCTCAAAACAGCCACCATACCTACCTATTATGGCATTTCCATAGCCATTCCGAGATATATTGCCATGCAACTTTCCACCGTTCCGTTCCGTTTTTTATGACACACATTATCATTGTCATATTGCCTTGCATGATCATGTAGTTGACATCATATTTGTGGCAAAGCCACTGTCGGTGTCAAAACCGGCGGATCTCGGGTAGGGGGTCCCGAACTGTGCGTCTAGGTGGATGGTAACAAGAGACGAGGGACACAAAGTTTTTACCTGTGTTCGTCCCTCTCGATGGAGGTAAAACCCTACGCCCCGCTTGATTAATATTGATGATATGGGTAGTACAAGAGTAGATCTACCACGAGATCAAGGAGGCTAAACCCTAGAAGCTAGCCTATGGTATGATTGTTGAGATGTAATGTTCGCCCCACGGATTAAGGCCCTCCGGTTTATATAGATACCGAGAGGCTAGGGTTACACAGAGTCGGTTACAATGGTAGGAGATCTACATATCCAGATTGCAAGCTTGCCTTCCACGCCAAGGAAAGTACCTTCCTGGACACGAGCCGAGTCTTCAATCTTCTATCTTCGTAGTATGGGAGTCCGGCGGATATTGATAGTCCGGCTGTCCGGACACCCCCTAGTCCAGGACTCCCTCAGTAGCCCCTGAACCAGTCTTCAATGACGATAAGTCCGGCGTGCATAATGTTTCGGCGTTGCAAGGCGGGTTCCTCCCTTGAATAATCCGGAGAAGGTAATGAATACCAAAATAGTGTCCGGCTCTGCAAAATAAATTCCACATTCCAATGTAGAGAGAATAAAATATACACTTAGCTCAATCTGCTGACGTATTATGCGGCGTGACATCACACTGCTACCAAGCCCTTGTTTGAATTACAATACCACCTCAGCACGTTTAGTGAAGCGGTTTCCTTGGCACGTCCTGTCGAAGTAGAGATCGTGTTCCCCTTATTCCGGGATTCTCATCAATACGTGCGTGGGTAACCCAACCGCGCCATTGATGGTGGCGCTTGGGAGATAAGCGAGTTTTACCAGGCAGGTGGGGGACGCATAGTTTAGTCCGCCTATATATAAGGGATAAGGATTTACCTTCTCACCTACGCCTTCTTCCTCCTTTGCTCATCCACCCCTGCGAACTCAAGCTCCAACGCCCAAGCTCGCGAATCTCACCTCGACCCCTCTCCGAATATGTCCGGAGTGGGAGGTAAATGGATGGCCTCCACCGCTAAGGAGGAGGACATCACCAAGCTGCGCGACGCCGGATACCTTTCCAGCGATATAGCGCATCGGCTGCCTGACGCGGGCAGCTCATCCCTACCCTGTGGCCTCATGAGAGGGTCGCCTTCCTCCCCACTTCCTCCATGGATCGGGCTTTCCGCCCATCCATTCGTCCGGGGGCTCATGTTTTACTACGGCCTGGATTTCCATGATCCGCGCCAACTTCATCCTCAACATCTCGGCGCTTATCGCCGGGTGTGCGAGGCATTTCTCGCATCCGCCCCACTTCGCTTGTGGCTCAAGACCTTCAACGCTGTCAAGGTTGTGAAGGGGACGCAAGCGGAATGCGGAGGCGCCATGTTGGGCAAGCTGCCCAACGTCCCTTGGCTAGAAGGGACCTTCGTGGATTCCGTCAAGGGGTGGCAATCGGGGTGGTTCTACATCACCGAGCCGCGCAAGCCTACATGGGCGGCGGCCCCCGAATTTAGATCTGGAATCCCCACGCAGCTCACCTCCTGGAAAGAGAAGGGCTTGCAGTGGGGTGATCCGGTGGAGGTGACGGGACTTCGAGCCTGCATCAAGAAGCTGGTGAGTAATAGGCTCCGGCTTGTCGACGTGGTCCAGGTCATGCTCCTCCGGCGGATTCTCCCATGCCAAGAACGGGCATTTAATCTGTGGGAGTTTAATCCGGAACAGCACAAGACATTGAGCGGGCTCTTCGATACAACATACGAAGGTGCCTGGAGGGTGCTGTTCAAGGGCGCCGAAGCCCCCGCATCCGCAACCGAAGATCGCGGATTCAGCTCGCAGTCTCCGACTGACGAGGTAAGTGATTCGACCCCATTACGGGACACTTGTGATAATTAGATTGACTCTAACGAGGTTTTTAATCTGCCTCTTCCTTTGACAGGAATGTATGGAGAAGGCCAAGCTTCTCATTAGCCCGGCTCCCATGCCAGAAGAACCAGTGGATGCCCGCTTAGCAGGGCTGCTGGTTCCGGCACCGCACGTGGTGCCGGAGAAGAAGGCCAAGAAGGTGGCCACGGGGACTTGAAAGAGTTACCGTAATCAGGCGTCTGACGATGACGAGGACTCCTCCCCCGAAGACGACGAGGAGGAGGAGTACTCTCTCCCGGAGGAGGGAGAGAGGAAGAGGAAGGCTTCCCCGATCGGGGCGGCCGAAGGGTGCAAGAGGGGGAGAACTATCCCCCCGGACAGTTTCGTCGACATGAGCGTTGGCGAGGGTGAATGGCCTCCAAGGGCCAGGCGTCCGGCAGGATCGTAAGTATTCAGATCATTCATATGCCGTACATCGTATGTCATGTAGTGTCCTTCTAACGCCGCATTCTGCCTGTAGTCCGGCCGTTGATGATCTTCCCGACTCGATGAGCGGGTCTTTGGCGCCGTCGGATGTAAATTCCATCCCGACGCTTTACTCCCACGCTGCGACGAGGGCGACGACGCTGAATCCTGCAGAGGGACCCGCCAGAGGAGGCTCCGGAGGCGCCGTCAGGCGTCCTCCCGGACTTTGTGCCGGACACTACTTCGGAACCCGTAGCGGCTCCAGAGTCCGGCAAGCGGCCCCTTCGAAAGAAGGGCAGGACCGTGACGCCGGCGGCCTCCGTCCAACCGAGGCGCCAGATAACCTCGCCGAGGCGCTTAAAGGCGCCCATCGAGGAAGAACACCGCACTCTCATGAGTGCGGTGATTGAGAAGGTCCAGCTTCGCCAAGGGCGGGCTGACCGAAGCTTCAACAGCCTTCTAACAGGCTTTGAGGTAAGAAGTTTAAAATTATGTAATGTAATACCGCATAGACAGTAGCCCCTGATGCTTAGTTCGGTGTTCGGAAAGAAAAGCCGGACTAAGGATCTAACAAGATATATGCAGGGTTTCTAAAAATATGTCAATATGGGTTTGCAGGCTGCGCTGTTGACCTCTGCCGCATTAACGGCGGAGGTCGAGGCGCTGAAGAAGGACCTTGAGCGGTCGGAGCAAGAGCTCAGCCATGCCAAGAGGCAGCTCAAGGAAAAAGAAGGTGAATAACACCACTTTAAATAAGTACCTTACAGAAAAGGGTTTTGGTTGTAAACAAAATTAATAAGGATAATATGTGTATTGCAGAGGCCACTAACAAGGTGGCAGCCCTGAAGGATGCCGTGTCCGTGGCCGAACGCAATGCGGCCACAGAACGGGCTGAGCGAGAAAAGCAAGCGGCACTGGTGGCGGAAGTTCGGCAAGAGCCTGTGCTCATGGAAAAGCATGAGAGTTTGGAGCGTGACTCAGACTCGAGAGTCCGAGCTTCCTCGGCTCTCGAAAGTGCCAAGTCCGCCAAGGCCGAGGCCTGTAAGGCCCTTCAGAGGTAGAGGACATAAAGAAGATAGCGCGGTAAGGCCTTTTTCATGTAGAGCAGCACGTTAATGTAAATTACGGATACTTACCCAATTCGAGCTCTCTAGGGCATTTGCAGATCGCCACAGAAGTCCCGATGCCGCCAAGATTCTATCGTGGCGAGGAGGGAGCTCGACGGAGAAGGTCTTTTGGTCTCAAGATGCTTTGAGGCCGCCATCCGGTGCCCCCAAGCCACCAAATCAAGCACTGGTCGAACTCCACAAGGTGGCTGAGGAGGCCATGAAGGGCCTCATAGTCCGGCTATGGCTCGGACAGGCCATGCCCGGCAGCTACTTTGGCCCAAAGGCGGCAGGGTGGATGCATGCCCCAGGCTGGATGTGATCAAGCGCTCCGCCTGTATTGAAGGTGCTCGTCGGGCCCTTGCCCGCATAAAGGTGCAATGGGGCAAACTGGATGCGGAGAGGCCTCTCACGGATCCACCGCCGCCGGGCAAGGAGCATCGCACGCCGGAGCGATATTATAAAGTTCTCCTGAAGGGAGCCTACGATATTGCAGATGAGTGCCCCCGAAATGTAATCTTTGAGTGAACTCGCTGTATTTTTATCCTGGGCGCTGGAAACTTCGTTCATACGCGCCATGAGCAACTCTTGTTTAATTTAAAATATTACCTTCAGGCGGCCGCTTTAAATCGAGAGATGGCAAGTCGTTGGCTTCACCCCCAAGCCACGAGTCTGCCGGGTGTTCGTGATAAACTTGAGCACTCTTGTTCCCATTTTTGGGTCCATCTAGGGAGGCGCTCAACACGACAAACAAGGCAACCGGACTTATAATGCTTGAACACTCTCACTTAGCCATAGAATTCTATAATTTTAAATTTGGGCAAAGCCCCTAGTATTCGGAAGACCGAATCCGGGCGCTATCCACGCCTTCATCGGACATCATCCTAACTTCGCTCAAGCGGCATGAGTCTTTAAGGACCCGAAAAACCTCCGAACAGCGACCGCCTCTCGCCACATCATGCCGGTCGGTTTAGCTTTCCATCGAGGCGTTAACCCAGCTCAACCGGGACGCAATCGCAGTGGTTCTCCCAGTGCTACCTTAGCCGACGAAACGGAACGTAAGGCACCAAAACATGAGAGCCGGGCAAACCCAACTATTGACCCAAGAAATGATTTGGAGCCGATTCATATAATGCTATAAGTTCGGGGTGCCGCACTTGTGAAAGTGTTCGGACTTAATCACGCCAAAATCTGGGGAACGTAAGCCCCTGGCGTATTTGGCCGTACCAAAATGTACGAGTGCAAGATGTCATATAATGAACACATATAAAAGATAACGCAATTGCAATGAAAAAGTAATGTACTTGCAAAAAAGAAGTGCTGCGTTATTTATGAAAGAACGTCTGCTAATAAAGCGGACTGATACAAATAGTGCGGTAAGCAAGGGATTTGGACTAAATTAACGTGTCCCCCTCCAGGGATGAGCTGCAGACTTGGTGTATGTAATTGAATTTAATGCTCATAATTGAGACCACCTGAGTGTTCGTCGCAGCCTTTTTTAACCCCTGACTGTTGCATCGTGAGTTCGGCGAGTTCGCCATGGGACAGGGCTTCTGGTTAATGGAGTCCTGTATACGCGAAAGAAGAAAAGATAAAAATAAAAACAAGGGGGGTGTTAGTGTGAGCCCCTGGTGTGGTCGAGTCGCACTCTTGGTTCCTTGTGCCCCTTTCCCTGCGCCCATGGTATCTCCAAAGCGTAATGATGTACGCGGAGTGTTATTCTTGCGATCATGCGCGGGCGAGGGTTGGGGCCGCATTGCTACGCATGCTCGATCGTGCTGGTGGTCTTGGTTGGCATTGCTCAAGCACGCTTTTGTGTCCGCTTTTTAGTTGCGGACTTGAGAATTGCCTCGAGAAGGCTGCTCTGATTTCCGCCGTGAGAGCCGCTGATGTTCCTCCGCTCAAGGGAGCGCCCGTATTCCCATTGACCGTAATGACTCCACGAGGGCCTGACATCTTGAGCTTTAGGTATGCATAATGCGGCACCACGTTGAATTTTGCAAACGCGGTTCATCCGAGCAGGGCATGATAGCCGCTACGGAACGGGACTATGTCAAAGATTAACTCTTTGCTTCGAAATTGTCCGGGATCCAAGACCACTTCGGTGTGACCGAGCCTGTGTCAGCTTGGCTTCCACTCTGGATGACACCTTTAAAGGTTGTCTTTGTGGGTTTGATCCTGGATGGGTCGATGCCCATTTTGCGCACTGTATCCTGATAAAGCAGGTTCAGGCTGCTGCTGCCGTCCATCAGGACTCTTGTGAGGTGAAATCCATCGACGATTGGGTCTAAGACCAATGCGGCGAATCCGCCATGGCGTATGCTGGTCGGATGGTCTCTTCGATCGAAAGTGATCGGACAGGAGGACCATGGATTGAACTTTGGGGCGACTGGCTCCATCGCATAGACGCCCGTGAGGCGCGCTTCCTCTCCCTCTTGGGTATATGGGTCGCAGAAATCATATTCACCGTCCGCACTTGTGGGGGAAACCCTTCATCCTCTATTGTTCGGCGGCGGGTCTCTTCCTCGTCCGCCGCTATTTAGCCCCTTGTCATTGTTTTCGCAATTAACTTGCCGACCTGCTTGAACACCCAACAATCTCTATTGGTGTGATTAGCTGGCTTTTTGGGGTGCCATGTATCCGCATGAGCGGTCGAGTATTCGGTCCAGATTGACGGACCGGAGTGGTTCTTTGAATGGCTTCTTCCATCGACCGGGTTAAGAGCCTCGAATCCGCATTGACCGCCAGATCCTCCTTATCGCCGCCGCACGCGGCGCTTGTTTTTAATTCGACGTGACCTGCCGTTGTTGTCCTTAGTATCCGGACTGCCAGAGTTTTTACGGAGGTTGTTACTGCGAGCTAGCCACCTATCCTCTCCCGCACAAAAGCGGGTCATTAGCGAAGTGAGGGCTGCCATGGATTTCGGCTTCTCCTGCCCCAGGTGCCGGGCTAGCCATTCGCCCCGGATGTTATGTTTGAAGGCTGCAAGGGCCTCCGCATCCGGACAGTCGACGATTTGATTTTTCTTCGTCAAGAACCGTGTCCAGAATTGTCTGGACGATTCGTCTGGCTGCTGAATAATGTGGCCTAGGTCATCGGCGTCTGGTGGTCGCACATATGTGCCTTGGAAGTTATCAAGGAACGCGGCCTCCAGGTCTTCCCAACACCCAATTGACTCTGCGGGCAGGCTGTTAAGCCAATGCCGGGCTGGTCCTTTAAGCTTGAGTGGGAGATATTTGATGGCGTGGAGATCGTCGCCGCGGGCCATATGGATGTGGAGAAGATAATCTTCGATCCACACCGTGGGGTCTGTTGTACCATCGTAAGATTCGATATTTACGGGTTTAAACCCTTCGGGGATCTGATGATCCATTACTTCGCCGATGAAGCATAACGGTGTGTGGCGCCCAGATTGAGCAATATCGTGACGCAGCTCGAGGGAGCGCTACTGCTATATTCGCCCGGCGGCGTTATGTCCGGCGACGGTATTCGCTCATGGGTCGAGGCGCCCACGTGATCCGTATATGGATCTAGATTGTCTTGCTTTGTCCTCAAATATGTCTCGCAAGTCCGTGCGCTTCCTTTGGCTTCCCGTACTCTTGGAGCGGTGCCGGGTATGGTCTTGGCTGGGGCCCTGAATGTTCTCTCTGTCCCGACCACGGGTGGTCGGTCCACCATGTCATCGCCGGTGATGAGGGTGTGTATGCTTCCTCCTCTAATCGGGGAGCAGCTTATGCCTTGGGTAACTTTTTGAGGGGCGTTCGAGTTTATACTCTTGACGCAAGGACCTCTGTCCATTGATCGCCCCGCAGGTCTGATCAGCTTGAAGTTGTTCTTTGCTTTTTCTTTAGGCTGTTTGCCGTGGCGATAAGCCTGCGCTTGAAGCGCTCTTGTTCGATGGGGTCCTCAGGTACGACGAATTCGTCATCGTTGAGGCTTGCTTCATCTTCGGAGGGAGGCATGTAGTTATCATCCTCAACCCCCTCGTTTGCTGCCCTCTCGTGGGGGCTTGCTTCCGCATCCTCCTGCGTTGAGTCGTGCAGGAGAGGATTGTCTTCGGCGCTCTCTGGAGTGTTGTTGTCTCCTGTGCCGGAATCTCCATTCTTGCTGCGGCGGGATTTAGAGCGGCGCCCGACGCCGATGTTTGGGCTGCTTCTTAAAGAGTCTCGCTCCGCTGCTTCTTCGCCTCCCTTCTTTCGGTATCCACCATGTATACGCTATATGACGAGGTGGCCTTCCAAAGCCCCTGTAGGCGCTGGTTCTGTTCGCCTCTCCGGCATCGTCGTCCATGGCGTCGATGTCATCGGAGTCATAGTCTAGCATGTCGGTTAAATCCTCGACAGTGGCTATAAAGTGGGTGGTGGGTGGGCTTTGAATTTCTTCGTCGTCCGAACTCCAACCATCCTGGCCGCAGTCCGGCCAGGACTCTCCTGATAGCGAGAGATGCTTCAGGGAATTCAGGATGTCGCCGAAAGGCGAGTGCTGGAAGATGTCCGCGGCGGTGAATTCCGTAACCGGCGCCCAATCCGGATTAATTGGTAGGGGCGCAGGAGGCTTGGAGTCCGGCGAGGAGTCCGGCGCCTCGGGATCACGAGTTTCGCAGGGGACAAGATTGGTATTCGGCTCCATCGCCGTGGATGTTGAAGCCCCCAGGGCGGCGTCTATCCACCGGCCCTCTATATGGGCAATCGGCTCCGGGCTAGTAGCCGAAGCGGATCCGAGTGTGGCCACCAAAGCAATGTCCGGCGGCAGAGCTAGATCATGCCCATCGTCACAGTGTGGCGTGCTTGGCTGTGGCTCGAGTCCGTCGAAGATCAAATCTCCGCGGTCATCGGCCGTGAAGTTTAAGCTTCGAATCGACTCGACGGCCAGGGCGAAGCTTCGATCTGCTCCAGATGGCCAAGAGAATTGCCCGCAGTGCAAAGCCGCGAATCGAAGATCTGTCCGGGAGAAAAGTCTCACCACCGACAGCGTTGATGGTTGAAGATGCCATCGAGCCTATCGGTGGCGACACAGGAACTCTCAATGAAAGCACCAATGTCGATGTCAAAACCGGCGGATCTCGGTAGGGGTCCCGAACTGTGCGTCTAGGCGGATGGTAACAAGAGACGAGGGACACAATGTTTTTACCTGGTTCGGGCCCTCTCGATGGAGGTAAAACCCTCGTCCCCGCTTGATTAATATTGATGATATGGGTAGTACAAGAGTAGATCTACCACGAGATCAAGGAGGCTAAACCCTAGAAGCTAGCCTATGGTATGATTGTTGAGATGTAATGTTCGTCCTATGGACTAAGGCCCTCGGGTTTATATAGATACCGGAGAGGCTAGGGTTACACAGAGTCGGTTACAATGGTAGGAGATCTACATATCCGTATTGCCAAGCTTGCCTTCCACGCCAAGGAAAGTACCTTCCGGACACGAGCCGGAGTCTTCAATCTTCTATCTTCGTAGTATGGGAGTCCGGCGGATATTGATAGTCCGGCTGTCCGGACACCCCCTAGTCCAGGACTCCCTCAGCCACCATGCATAATTTTTCATACATGTCACTCTTGATTCATTGCCCATCCCGATACACCACCGGAGGCATTCATATAGAGTCATATCTTGTTCTAGTTTTCGGTTGTAATTCATGAGTTGTAAATAAATATGTCGGTGTACTAAGGTAGGGGTACCTCAGTACCCCAACTTGTGCACGGGCAGTCGCAGCTCCCCGCGGCAGAGTTTACCATGTGCTTGCCGGAGACCATTCCTGCTCCATATCGAGCCATTCAAGAACAAAGTATACAAGATAGAAGATCGAGACCCGGCAAGAGGAGCTTGCCGAAGGCCGCCTGTGCTCAAGATTACATCACTCACGCAAGGCCCCGGCGAGAGGAGCTCGCGGGGAGACTAGAAGATTACATCGTGAAGACACGCCTCGGCGCTACGTCTGCGTCCGGCGAGGGCCCGGGAGCGCAAGTTACAAAGCCCGACAAGCTCCCGGTCCGGCAAGATCAAGACCCGGCAAGGTACTTGCCGGGAGAGCTGCGCCAGGTGTGCCGCCTCCAGCTCATCTCGCCCACGTGTCGCCTTGAGCCCTCTCCGAGAGACGCGTGGCGGATGGCTGTGCAGCTGAGGGTGCGGTGGCACTCCACGGTGGTGGATCCATCGCCCGTGGCGAGCGGAGACGCAAGGGCGGGAGCTTTTGGGGTCGACGGCGACGGGCATTAAATGCCTTTGTCCCCATTGTCAAAGTAGGTAGAAACCACTTTGTTCAAGCAATTGTAGCCCCACTTGTTCCCGCGACTGCTCCAACTACCACCTCTTTACATTTTACCCCTTTCTCCTCGTTGACACTGTCGGTGACCCCTTGCACTATAAAAGGAGGCCCATGCACAACGTAGAAGGGGTTCGGCTGGTTCGATTCACTCAACACAACACCACCATACGCTTCGCATTCTTGAGCAAGATCAAATACAAACACAAAGCAGCGGTAGGGTTTTATCGTCCATCGCGGCCGAGCTAGGTAAAATCCGCCCGCGTGCATCGCCTCGATCTGCTCTTCGTGCCTCCTCCACCTCGTATCCGCATAGGCGAAGGGCCCCGCCCCATAGGTGCTCGCGGCGGCGGGTCTCCCCTCCGTCCCGACATCTTTGGCGCGCCCGGTAAAGGCGTCGAGTTGTCGCGGACCTGATCCGGCGTTGCTGGCGCGCGTTCTTCATCAACCTCTCCGGTTTACGTCAAGAATTTCATCAACAATCTGCGCCATGGCCTCAAGCGAGGGCTTGAGTCGCGAACCCGTCGCATCTCACCCACCGCCACCGGAACCAACGGTAGGCGGAGAAGACGCCAGCGGAAGGGTGGACACCGGCGAGGGCACTCGCGGCGCCACCAGATCCAGGGACAGGACGGATGACCGCGCCTCGGTCTCCGTGGATCCACGTCCATCTCAGCGCACGACGACCCAGCAGCGCCATACCACGGGAGGTGGTATCCGCCTACTGGAGCAGGGACGTACCGGAGGCTCGCGGGATGTTCCGGACCACCGTCCAGACACAGGCAAAGCGAAGGCGCCGGGGCAGGACCCTGCTCCTTCTAACACTGTTAGGAGTCCGAGCGCGTCCCGCTCCCCGCACCACTCGCTCCCGCTTCCCTCCACTCCTGCCGAAGCGCTCACAAGAGCGCAAATGCTCCTCGACTTCCCTCCAGCAGCAGACAAAGCCGAAGACTGGAGGGCTACCATCCAGAGCCTGGTCGCCTTCGCCAACAACAATCCTCCACAGCAGCCGGTGGCCTCGCGGCCGCAGCAAGCTGAGAAGACGAAGGCCGATGGCAACAAGACCGCCGGGGGTGCAACCACCGCACTCCCCGCCCTTGAGCGAAGCGCCGCCCGCGGAACAACGCCGACGACGGCTCCACGGCATCGTCGGATCCGCGGGCTCGTCGGGATCAACGCCAGGTCCTCGACGACCGGCGACAAGAAGACGCTCGGACCACGATCGAGCGCCGCCGAGAAACTCGGCGACAATCGCACAGAGCCGGAGCACTCGCCGACGCGCGCCCGGTGAGCCAGGCGACTTGTCAGACGCTGCGGCGAGGCTGCCTGCGTTCACCCGCGAGCTGCGGCGGCGTCGATGGCCCAAAGATGAAGAATTTCAAGCCCGACGTGCGGAGAAGTCTGACGGCAAGACGCACCCTCGTAATTCCTCGGTGTCTACACCATCGCGGTGCGAGCTGCGGGCGCGACGAAAGATTCTCGGCGAACTACTTCGCTTCGTGCTTAGGCGAGCGTTCGTTCTTGGCTTATGCACTTGCGGAAGGTTCCATTTCTTCTTGGGCAGACCCTTGCCATCGGTTTGTTAGGCGCCTTCACCGGCGGCCACAAACCCCACGGCCAGAGAGCGATCTCCACATTTTGGCCCGTATGAAGGAGAATCCCACGCAAGTACATCCAACGCTTCAGCCGTGTGCAGCACAACATCCCTGACGTCCACCCTGCCGCGGTTATCAGCGCGTTCCACCAGAACATGCGTAACCGCCGCATGCGTGAAGAGATGGCGATGACCAAGATCCGAGATGTCAGCGAGCTCTATGCTCTGGCTGATAAATGCGCACGCGCGGAAGAGGGGAGGAGGCTCCCCGGGGAGGATGCTAGCGCAGGAGGAAGCGACTCCGACGACGCCGCCCCGGCAAAGAAGCGCCGGCGGCGAAACAATCAGAAGAAGAACAAGGAAGAGGTGCTTGCCGTCGAGAAGTCCGGCAAGGAGGCTCCCGCCAAGCAAACACAGGCTGGCGACTCCGGCAAGGAGCTGCCCTTCGGGCGGCAAAACAAGCGGACGGCCCGGCAAGCAATCTTCGCAAAATCCACCGCACCAAGGGCCACGACCTCTACAATCGCAAGCTGTCCGACTATCTCGCCGAGCAGCAAAAAGCTGAGTCTGAGAGCGCGACAAGGAGAGGGCCCAAGGTGGCGGAGGAGAACCGAGCAAGAAGCGGCCGCTCAATGGCGGGGGAGGACGCCTTCGGCAAGACCAAGCGGCGACAAGGTGATCGACCTCCCGAGCCGCGACAAGGATGAAGACGACGAGCGAAGACATGGAGGATGAGGATGATAGCGGCAGGAGTTCGAAGGCCACGGAGGTCCTGTGCGTCGGCGGTGGCGCCTCGCGCACACCTCCCATCGCCAGCCTAAAGCAAAGGTGCGTGAAGTGAATGCAAGGTGGAGCCACCCGTGGAGTCGCAAGAAGCTCCTCAAATGGTCCAGCACGCCCATCATTTTTGATCTTGAGGATCACCCTGACCGCACCACCGCGGTCGGGTGCTTGCCGATGCTGGTCTCGCCCACCATCCGCAACCTCAAGGTCACCAAAATGTTGATTGACGGCGGGGCCGGGCTGAACTTGATCTCCTCTGCTGTGATCAAGAAACTCCAAATCCTAGATGGCGAGCTCGAAGAGACCGGTTCTTTCCAAGGAATCAACCCGGGACGAAGCAAGCCCAAGAGAAAGATCACCCTGCCGGTGACCTTTGGCGGGGAGCTCAATTTCAGGACTAAGCGCATCACTTTCGACGTCGCCGATATTCCGTTGCCATACAACGGAATACTCGGCCGTCCTGCCCTCGCCAAGTTCATGGCAGCTTCCCATTATGCTTACAACGTACTCAAGATGCCGGGGCCGATAAGCGTCATCACTATCCACGGCGACAAGAAAGATGCGCTTATCTGCACCGACAAGATCTACCGGGATGCGGCAGCAGCGGCCGACAAGAATACACTTGCCGCAGAAGCTCCCGGGGGGAAGAAGACGAAGACCAAGTCCGACAAGTGCTCCGGGGCCCACTCCGGCAACCGCACCTCTTCGGAGTGTTGCGCTGCTGTCGAGGACGTCCCGTCGAGCTCCACCGGCAAGAGCAAAAAGGGAATGGCCGCTCCGCCGGCGACCAAGAAGGTGTCCGCCAAGGGGGACGGCACTGGTGGTACCTTCACCATCAGTGCCACACTTGACAGCAAATAGGAAGCGGCGCTCGTCGCCTTCCTGCGGGCGAATGTCGATGTGTTTGCATGGCAACCATCGACATCCCGGTGTTCCTGTGAAGGTGATTGAGCACAAGCTTGCCGCTTGCCCTCATCTTGTGACCCATCAAGCAAAAAGTGAGGAAGCAAGCCGTGGGCGCCAAGAATTCATTAACGAAGAAATCAAGAAGCTAGAGGCAGCAGGCCTAGTTAGAGGTGTGATCCATCCGGCGTGGTTAGCAAACCCGATTGTGCGTGCGCCGCAAGGCCAACGGGAAATGGAGGCTGTGTATAGACTTCACCGATGTAAATAAAGCATGTCCCAAGGATCCATTCCCTTGCCGCGCATTGACCAGATTGTTGACTCCAATCGCCGGATGTGAGCTACTTTGCTTTCTTGATGCATACTCAAAGCTATCACCAGATCTTTATGGCCAAAGAGGATGAAGAGAAGACTGCGTTCATCACTCCATGTGGCACCTATTGCTTCATACGCATGCCATTTGGACTGAAGAATGCAGGATCAACATTTGCAAGGGTAGTGTATACTGCTTTTGAACCACAGATCCACAGAAATGTAGAGGCTTACATGGATGATAACGTGGTGAAGAGCAAGAGCAAGGATACGCTGATTCAAGATTTGGAAGAGACATTTCAGAACCTGCGCAAGATACAGCTTAAGTTGAACCCCGAGAAGTGCGTCTTTGGAGTTCCCTCCGGCAAGCTTCTCGGATTCTTTGTGTCACAGAGAGGGATTGAAGCCAACCCCGACAAGATTAAAGCCATTGAGCAAATCGAAGCCCCGAAGCGAGTCAAGGATGTCAGAAGGCTCGCAGGTTGTGTGGCTGCCCTCAGTAGGTTCATTTCAAAGTCTGCAGAGCGCGCCCTTCCTTTCTTCAAAATCTTGAAGAAGGCAGGCCCCATGAAGTGGACTCCGGAAGCGGAGGCAGCGCTGCAAGATTTGAAACGGTACCTATCCTCCACCCCAATACTTGTCGCACCTAGACCACAGGAGAAGTTGCTGCTGTACCTAGCGGCAACCAACCAAGTGGTTAGTGCTGCACTAGTAGCGGAGAGGGAGTCCGACGAGGAGGCTACACCACCGGCAAGCGAGTCCAGCGACAAGCAGGGGGCTGCTCCGACAAGCTCTGGCCCTGACAAGGACGACTCTGCTTGAGGAACAGGATGAGGTGCGAAGAAGATGGTGCAGCGCCCCAGTGTATTTTGTAAGCCCTTCTCCGGGGCTAGATCAAGATACTCGTGTGCAAAAGCTGCTTCGGCCTCCTCATGGCCTCGAGAAAGCTGCGCCATTACTTCCAGCACACGAGATAACAAAGGTCACTCGCTTCCCGGAAGAGGATATTGCACAACCCGTAGCAGCAGGCAGGATCGTTGAGTGGGCCTTTGGAGCTGTCGAGCTTTGGACTCAAGTTTGAAAGTACTTCCACCATCTGAGCCGGGCTTTGGCAGAATTCATAGCGGAATGGACCCCAACACCGATGAAGAAGTCCAAGAAACAAGTACACCCGCATAAGAAGCGACAAGTGAATGGGTAATGTACTTTGATGGTGCCTTCTCGCTGCAAGGCGCCGGTGCGGCGTGGTGCTCATCGCGCCCACCGGAGAACACCTCAAGTATGTCGTCCAGATGCACTTCCCAAGAGAGCAAGCGACAAACAATACTGCTGAATATGAAGGTTTGCTCGCCGGTCTCAGGATTGCGGCCGAACTTGGGATCAGGAAGTTAATTGTGCGGGGAGATTCTCAGTTGGTGGTCCGGCAAGTTAACAAGAGTTATTAGAGCCCTTTGATGGAAGCTTATGTAGATGAAGTGAGGAAGCTTGAGGAGCGCTTTGAAGGCTTGCAGATGGAGCATGTCCCGAGGACTCAGAATGAAATCGCAGATGGCCTTTCAAAGTGTGCTTCGATGAAGTTACCTGTGGAACCAGGGACCTTCTTGCTCAAGCTGACTCAACCATCTGTCACGCCATCAGTTGGACAGTCCAAGAAAAGAAAGTTGGTCTCCGGCGACTACTTGCCGGCGGGTCTCCCTGAGGCCGCCGCCAAAGTCCCCAAGATCAACGACCAGAACGCTGAGGAACAGTTTGCTCTTGCAGATCCTCAGATCTGTACAGTTGAAGCAAGTGTTCCCGACAAGCCTCGCCCAGCGAGCTTGCCGGGGACCTTCAGCTCCGGCGAGCAGGGGTCCTTGCCGAGAAGCTCAGTTCTCGCAGCTGCCCTCATGCCTTTAGTCCTTGCCGTGAGCCCCAAGCTCCGGCATGGGCGCAGCAGATCGTCCGCTTCTTGCAACCTGGAGAACTTCCCGACGACCGGAAGAAATAGAAAAGATAACCAGACAGTCAAGTATGTACCAGTTAGGACAACGAGCTGTGCTGAAGAAACTCAATGGTGTCGATCAAGTGCATCTCCGGGGAAGATGGATGAAGCTGTTGGCGAGATACACGGAGGTATATCGGCCACCACATTGGCGCAAAGGGCGCTTGCTCGAAAGCTTTCGGCAAGGGTTCTTTGGCAAGAAGCCCTCCAAGATGCGATCGCACTAGTAACCAAGTGTGAAGCGTGCGGTTCCATGCAAAGCAGATTCATCACCCACTCAAGCTCTCCAAACAATCCCTTTATCCTGGCCCTTCTCGATGGGGCTCGATATCCTCGGCCCTTTCCCCGTCTGTCGGGGCTTTGAGTACTTGTACGTAGTAATCGACAAGTTCACAAAGTGGCCGAAGTGGAGCCATGAGAAAAGTGACAGCCACGGTCGGCAGTCAAGTTCTTGGTCGATTGTGTGCGCTTGGGATCCCTAACAGGATTATTACAAAACGGTACACAATTCACTAATCGCACCTTCATGCGATCGTCCAAGACCTTGGCGCCAAGGTCTGTTTAAACTTCGCTGCTCACCCAAGGAGCAACGGTCAAGCGAAAGGGCCAATGCTGAAGTGCTGCGCGGACTCAAGACAAGAACTTTCGACGGGCTGCGCGAGTGCGGAAGAAATTGATAGAGGAGCTGCGGCGGCTCTTTGGTCAATCAGAGCGACACCAAATCGAGCCACCGGACAGACACCCTTTGCTCTAGTCTATGGAGCAGAAGCAGTTCTCCCCACGGAACTCGTATACGGATCTCCTCGAGTGCTCGCTTATGATGAGCTCGAGCAAGAGCAATTGCGGCAAGATGATGCATTGCTCCTTGAGGAAGGACGTCTCCAGTCTGCTGTACGAGCTGCTCGATACCAGCAAGCCTTGCGCCGCTATCATAGCCGCAAGGTCAAAGCCGAGTCTCGAGGAAGGCGACCTTGTTCTTGGCGTGTTCAGTCCGCCAAGAATTCCAACAAGTTGGCGCTTGAAGTGGGAAGGCCCTTATCGGGTGAGACAAGTCACGAGGCCCGGCGCTGTCATATTGAGACCGAAGAAGGCTTACCAAAGTGAGCAACTCCGGAACATAGAGCATCTTCGCAAGTTTTACCCATAAGGCGCGGTTGCCGTGATCCGCTCCGGCAACCACCTTTTGTACAAAGCTTTGCCGCCGTTGCATATAACCCTTTGTACAAAGCCGGGCGCAGACCCCGTGCAGCAATAAAGTTTCTGTGTTTTGCGCTGGTTGCCTTTTCCATGCTTTTCTTTGCCATTTGCATGTGTTATTTGGCATCTCTTGTGCGACACGCATATCCGGCAAGCAATAGCACGCCGAAAGGCCATATGCTTGTTTCCTTCTTCTCCTTCCTTGTCTCTTAAGCAGAAGAAACGTTCCTCGTGCACAAGTTTGCCGGGGGGGAAGGAAATGGAGGAGGAACCAAGTGCTGTTCAAGAAAGAGAAGCTTGCCGGAGAATGCATAGATCACGAAAGCTAAGTTATCAGGATTTGAGCAGCTCAAAATTTTAAATTTTAAGTTGCCTTCCTTGAACAACCACACTTTGTATGGAAAACTTGTGCTCGGAGGAACCTACCCATGGATAGCCGCACCCTTATCTTGTTTTCGAGCACGCTCAACGATTTAAGTGAGCTGCGACAAAGTGTTGCGCCCTTGTTTCGTTTTCGAGTCCGCTCAGCAAGCTAAGTGCGTTGCGACAGGCCACGGCAAGGTTGCTTGCCGGTAAGACCTTGGCCAGCGGGCTGCTTCGAGTTCGGCACTCAGCGCTCGCGGCAAGGGCTCCTTGCCGGCAAAACTCCTAGAAGCATAAGGTTGAAGCATGCGAAGTTGAGGATCAAAACAAGGGAGATAACACTGCATCTGCTGATCAAAATAAAGGTAATATCTTACAAGGAATAACTTGTCGCGATGACTAATGAGTTCATAACACCCTATGCAGCAACAAAAAAAAAGAGATAAAGATAAAGGAGGCCTAGTCTACGCGGTCGCCCTCCACCCTGGAGATCTTGTTCACTTTGGCAATGATGTGGGCGACCTGCTCCTTCAGAGCCTCCATGTTTGCGTCGGCCGGCAAGCTGCGAAGAACGTTGGTGAGGTTGATGCCGGGATTGCGGTATACAATCTTCGTCAGCACACGCTCCATGGTTCCGTGCACAGGTGGCGAGTCTCCTCGGCAAGTTCTTGCGGGATCTTCTTCCGCAGATTTGCAAGGGCCGCGCGATCCCCGAAGAAGAGGCTGAGCTTGGCGTCAGGGCGAGGTTTGATCCGGGAGTAGATGAGATGCTCCAGCTTCAGCGCCAGCAGCTCCTGGTCAATGGCGGACGCACAAGATACCAAGTCCTCGGTCCATACCTCGACGGTACGGTGGAAGTGCTCGGCTGCTTTGTTGGCGCTGTCCACCAAGGTTCGCTCCTCGCGGAGCTCCTCCTTCAACTTGGTCTCCCGATCCCGGGCAGCGTCAAGCGAGTCC
Organism: Aegilops speltoides; assembly: GCA_021437245.1. NCBI lineage: Eukaryota > Viridiplantae > Streptophyta > Magnoliopsida > Poales > Poaceae > Aegilops > Aegilops speltoides. The sequence goes on from CM038144.1 coordinate 167,007,962, forward strand.
TTCAGTGCAGAGACTCTCAGCTCAAGATCCTCGATGGAATCCTTGGCAGTCTTCAACTCGCCGTTTTTCTCGGAAAGACGCGCCTGGAGTTCTGAGTTGGTGTGGGCGTCCTTCTCGCGCTCCGTGATGAGCGCGGCGATCTTCTCCACATTCGCCTTCAGCAACTCCTCCAGCATCGCGACCTTGGCGGCAAGCTCCTCCTTGGCGGCCTCCGCGGCAACCGCGGCATTTTTCGCCTCCTTCAGTTCCCCGCCAAGGGCCTGTTCCCGAGCGGCAAGGTCTTCCTCGTGAGCGTCGAGGTCGACCTTCCGCTGGACGAGTTCTCCTTCTCGCCGGGACAGCTCCACCCTGGCGAGCCGCTGCTGCTCCTCGGCCTCGGCCTTCTCCAAAGAACCACTCCTCGACTCCCGGCGAGCATCTCCGCTTCTCCGCCACCTCGCGGAGAGCAGCCTGGTTAGCGGCGCTGAGCTCCGCCGCGCGCTTCTCCATCTCCTCGGCAGCCTTGGCGGCGAGGGCCTCCCGGGAAGCGAGCTTTGCCTGTCTGGCCCGGTAAAGGGCCAGGAGCTGGTGAAGTAGCTTCTCCTCCTCGGGCCCGTTGCTCCCGCCAGGCCCCTCGACAATCCTCAAGCCCGCGGAGGCGAGGACCTCCCCATCAAAGGCCTCGCCCTCCACGGGGGCTCGCGACGAAGAACCCCACGGCACCTGGATGAAGACGCCGTTGGGGGCTTTCAAGTAGTAGCCGGACGGCTCCTCTCCGGCGGAAGGGTCAGCGGCTGGCGCAGCACTTGATGCTCCCGCCGCCTCCGGGCTGGCGGTGCAGACGCCGTCCCCCTCCCCGGCCGCTGCGTCTGCGGCTGGGGCGGTCTCTGGCACATGTGGCCCGGCGGCTCCCGCCGTGTCTTGACAACAGGCGTCGCCGCCATTCCAGACGCCGTCCTCCTCCTCCTCAATGGCGACTTCCGTCTCCATCTGCTCGGGGGGAGGAGGATCTAGAAGAAGAAGAAAAAGCAAAAGAAGTTCAAGCAAATATCCAAAAAGAGACAACGCCAAGTAAACAAAGTTGCAGAACCTACCTTGGCGGACATCGTCAGCGGCGGGCTCTCTTGCCGGGAAACTATCCCTTGGCGGAGTGGCCGCCCTCGCCGGGCTGCTCGCTCTTGGCGGGGTACTCGCCCTTGGCGGAGTACCCGCCCTTGGCGGGACGCTTTCCCTTGCCGGGGAGTTCGACCTTGGCGGGGATGGCGGGACTGCCGGCTCCTCGAGGGCGACCTCCGGATGCTCCTGCCGCTGCGGCTCCATCTCTGCACAAGTCAAGACAAACACGTCAAGATAGTAGCACAAGACCAAAACCTTCAAACACGCCCGACGAGCGAAAGTGCAGAACCCAGACTCACGCTGGGGGCTGCGCTGGGGGCTGCTCCTCGGGACAGCGCTCGGGTCCGGCAAGCTTGGCTCCGGCACGTCCCCGGTCGCCTCGGCGGGCGAGTCATCCGCGACCTCGACCACGGGCACCTTGGCTTTCTTCGCCGCCCGCTCGGTCAAGGTCCTGAAATCAACACAAAAAACAAGATTAGCCTCAACAATAATCAAGGCGAAATTTAAGAAGATGAAGATCTCGGGTACTTACTCCTGTTCCTCCTCGTCGTCTTCGCTCAAGGCGGAGAAATCATACTCCACCGGTCGCGTCGCGCGAGGAGCAGGAGGCGAAGGCCCTCTCGGGCGCTTGGCGGTCCTCGGGGCTGGGGGCTGCGAAGACCCAGCCCCTGTGGCAGCCGGGACCCGAGAAGCGGGCGGAGCCGCCGCTCCGCTCCGAGAAGACCCCTGTCCGCTCGGCGCCGACCTACAGGCGCCTTTGCCGTGGCTCAAGCTTGAAGTCGCTCCCTTGCCTGGCTGGTGCACTGATCGCCCTCGGCAGCTTGAGCTCCCCCAGGAAGCTTGCGCTGCCCGGCGAGCTGGTAGTTGCCGGGGGGCCTGCGTACTCGCTTCCGTCGCAGCCTTGCGGAGGCGCTTCAGTGGAGAACGCTTAGGGCTTGCCCGGGGCGGGGAGGTCTCCGACGACGAGGAGAGGTCGTCTGCGTAAAGCTTCGTGGACCCGCCGGAGCCCTCGGCGGCCTCGGCGTCCCCTTCCTCCTCCTCCCCGGCTAGCTCGCCGGACCCAGCGCCCTGCACTGCGGCCTCTCTCCCTCTGGCGTCTCCGCTCCCTCCGGCGCCGTTTCTGCGGCGCCTCTGCTCCCTCCGGCAGCGCCACCTCTTGCCGCGGCCTCGGCCGCGATTCCGGGGATCCCGGAGTGCCTCAGAGAGGGGACCCCGGCGAGCGCGTCGGGAGGAAGTTGCAGCAGTCTGCAGATCTCCGCCGCCTCCGCTTGGCCGGACTCCTCCGCAGCCTCTGCCTCCTCGGGCGTACAGCCGAACTCTCCTGCCGCTGCGGCGGCAGCGGCCTCTTCGGCCCGAGAAGCTATGTCTGTGAGCTCTGGTCCGTGGTGTCCCGTGTCAGCCCCCGGGTCTTGTCCTTGTTCTTCGCCACCTCCTCAAGGTTGTCGAAGAAGTTGAGGACGTCTATTGGCTCGGGCGGAATCCATGTGCGCTCCACGCCGTGCGAGTCGCCGGGCATCATGGCGAGGAGGCGATCCCGAGCTGTCTTTGTTGCAGAGGGGCACCACTCCCGGGAAGGTCTGAACCACTGGGTGGGCGGGTCGTGTTGAAGAGTTCCTGACCATCCCCTCGACTCAGCGTCGTGAAGTTGAAGTTCAGCCCGGGCGCAGCCTCATTATATCCCCGCGCCACCCATACTCCCAGCCGACCTTTTCCTGTCTTGGAGAGGGGCAATGCGGCGGAAGAAGTCTCGCGCCTACCTCGAACGGATAGATTTGCTGCTCAAGACGAAGAATCGGACGAGGGCAGCGTCGAGCTTGATATCGTCCGAATCCAGCTCGCTCCGCCTTCTGCCAGCGCCGATGGGCGTTGTCTTGGCGCGTGAAGGGCTGCGGCTCGTCTTCAACGACCCAGCACCAGTCGGCACGCCACTCCTCCCACTTGCCGCGGAGCTCCCCCGGCAAGTACGACTCCTTCAAGTTCAGGCGAAAAACCCAAGAAATCCCTCCGGAGAGGGGGCGGGCTCTGCTCTGGGAGTGAAGAAGTGCCTAAACAGCGCTACGTTTGGCTGTATCCCTATGAAGTTTTCGCACATATGTGCGAAAACCGCCATCGTAAGAATGGCGTTGGGGGTGAAGTCAAGAAGGTGGAAGCCGTATGTGTGCATGATGTCGCAGAAAAATTCAGAAAAAGGAGGGCAAAGTCCGCAGTGGAAGAAGGCTGCGAAGAAATAATACCCGCCAGGATAGTTGTCCATGGTGGCGGCCGGATGAGCTCTGGTCCGAGGATGCGCCTTGGTCTTTTGGCCCGAACAGTAATATTTGCCCAGAGTTCCCGCACGCCGAGCAGCGGCGGAAGACGACGCTCGCTTCCGCATCGAGGCGAGCCGCGCCTTTCGGATTTCTCCTTCTTGGTCTTCTCCGCCTTCCCCTTCCCCTTCCCGGTCTTCGGGGCCATGACGGAGGCGGCGAGGGAAGGAGGACGAAGAGTCCGGCGGCGCAGCAAACGCAAAAGACGGCGGAGGAGATGCGGAGGCAGAGCGCAAAGGGGATCTCTGGAGGAGGAAGAAGATGCAATGAAAGCGAAGGAGGGGAACCGCGCCTGCTTCCTCTGTTTTTATGGGGAAGTGGGGGGTGTTCCGCTCTTCTCATTAAAGAACGTGGGCGCGTCCCATCCCACGACGCCGCAATCGACGCGTGCTGTTGCGAGGGGAGGCGGCAGAGGCGGAAGTGGATTCGACGCGCCGTGGGCCGCGTGTGCCCGTGCACTGTTTTGGGCCTGGCCCAACAGCGCTCGGCTGCCGTGTGTGCCCAGGCCGGGGCTCTGTCCGGTGTACTAAGGTAGGGGTACCTCAGTACCCCAACTTGTGCACGGCCAGTCGCAGCTCCACGCGCAGAGTTTACCATGTGCTTGCCGGAGACCATTCCTGCTCCATATCGAGCCATTCAAGAACAAAGTATACAAGATAGAAGATCGAGACCCCGGCAAGAGGAGCTTGCCGGGAAGGCCGTTCCAGGCTCAAGATTACATCACTCACGCAAGGCCCTGGCGAGAGGAGCTCGCCGGGAGACTAGAAGATTACATCGTAGAAGACACGCCTCGGCGCTTATCGTGTCGGCGAGGGCCCGGGAGCGGACAAGTTACAAAGCCCGACAAGCTCCGGGTCCGCAAGATCAAGAACCCGGCAAGGTACTTGCCGGAGAGCTGCGTTGTGTGCCCGCTCCAGCTCATCCGCCTGCGCGTCGCCTTGAGCCCTTCCCAGAGACGCGTGGCGGATGGCTGTCCAGCCTGGGGGGTGCGGTGGCACTCCACGGTGGTGGATCCATCGCCGTGGCAGACGGAGACGCCAGGGCGGGAGCTTTTGGGGTCGACGGCGACGGGCATTAAATGCCTTTGTCCCCATCATCAAAGTAGGTAGAAACCACTGTTCAAACCTTTGTAGCCCCACCGTTCCTTGACTGCTCCAACTACCACCTCTTTTACATTTTACCCCTTTCTCCTCGTTGACACTGTCGGTGACCCTTGCACTATAAAAGGAGGCCCATGCACAACGTAGAAGTTGTTCGGCTGGTTCGATTCACTCAACAGAACACCACCATACGCTCGCATTCTTGAGCAAGATCAAATACAAACACAAAGCAGCAGAGGGTTTCTGCGTCCATCGCGGCCCGAAGCTGGGTAAAATCCGCCCGCGTGCATCGCCTCGATCTGCTCTCTGTGCCTCCTCCACCCTCGTACCGCACAGACGAAGGGGCCCCGGCCCCATAAGTGCTCGCGGCGGGCGGGTCTCTCCCCTCCGTCCCCGACAAAATATAAGTGTGATGATCATCATTATTAGAGCATTGTCCCCAAATAAAAATAATAATAAAAAAGAAAGGCCAAAAAGAAAAAAAATAAAGGCCAAAAAAAGGAAAGGCCAAAAAAAAGAAAGGCCAAAAGAAAAAAAGAAAAAATAATAAAAAATAAATAAATAAGGGGCAATGTTACTATCTTTTTCCACACTTGTGCTTCAAAGTAGCACCATGTCCTTCATATAGTGAGTCTCATATGTTGTCACTTTCATATACTAGTGGGAATATTTCATTATAGGACCTGGCTTGTATATTCCTACGATCGGCTTCCTCAAAATGCCCTAGGTCTTCATGAGCAAGCAAGTTGGATGCACACCCACTAGTTTCTTTTGTTGAGCTTTCATACATTTATAGCTCTAGTGCATCCATTGCATGGCAATCCCTACTCCTCATGTTGACATCAATTGATGGGCATCTCCATAGCCCGTTGATTATCCTCGTCAATGTGAGACTTTCTCCTCTTTTGTCCTCTCCACGCAATCCCCATCATCATATTCTATTCTACCCATAGTGCTATATCCATGGCTCACGCTCATGTATTGCGTGAAAGTTGAAAAACTATGAGATTATTTAAGTACGAAACAATTGCTTGGCTTGTCATCGTGGTGTGCAAGATGGGAGCATTTTTGTGTGACGAAAATGAAGCATAGCCTAACTATATGATTTTGTAGGGATGAACTCTCTTTAGCCATGTTATTTTGAGAAGACATGATTGCTTTGATTAGTATGCTTGAAGTATTACTATTTCTTATGTCAATATGAACTTTTATTTTGAATCATTTGGATCTGAACATTCATGCCACAATAAAGAGAATTACATTTAGAATTATGCTAGGTAGCATCCCACATCAAAAATTCTGTTTTTATCATTTACCTACTCGAGGACGAGCAGGAATTAAGCTAGGGGATGCTTGATACGTCTCCAACGTATCTATAATTTTTGATTGTTCCATGCTATTATATTACCCGTTTTGGATGTTTATGGGCTTTAATTTACACATTTATATCATTTTTGGGACTAACCTACTAACCGGAGGCCCACACCGAATTGCTGTTTTTTTTGCCTATTTCAGTGTTTCGAAGAAAAGGAATTTCAAACGGAGTCCAAACGGAATGAAACCTTTGGGAGCGTGATTTTTGGAACAAACGTGATCCAGAGGACTTGGAGTGGACGTCAAGAAACAACCGAGGCAGCCACGAGGGTGCCCGGCGCGCCCCCTAGGGATGGGCGCGCCCCCACCCTCGTGGGCCCCTCGGGCGTCCACCGATCTACTTCTTCCTGCTATATATACCCATGTACCCCGAAAACATCAGAAACACCCACGAAAAACTATTTCCACCACCGTAACCTTCTGTATCCGCGAGATCCCATCTTGGAGCCTTCGTCGGCGCTCCGCCGGAGGGGGAATCGATCACGAAGGGCCACTACATCATCTCCAAGGCCTCTCCGATGAGTTGTGAGTAGTTTACCATAGACCTTCGGGTCCATAGTTATTAGCTAGATGACTTCTTCTCTCCCTTTGAATCTCAATACAAAGTTCTCCTTGATCTTCTTGGAGATCTATTCGATGTAACTCTTTTTGCGGTGTTTTTGTTGAGATCCAATGAATTGTGGGTTTATGATCAAGTTTATCTATGAGAAATATTTGAATCTCCTCTAAATTCTTTTATGTGTTATTAAGTTATCTTTGCAAGTCTCTTCAAATTATGAGTTTGGTTTGGCCTACTAGATTGATCTTTCTTGCAATGGGAGAAGTGCTTAGCTTTGGGTTCAATCTTGTGGTGTCCTTTTCCAGTGACAGCAGTGGCAGCAAAGGCACGGATTGTATTGTTGCCATCGAGGATAAAAAGATGGGGTTTATATCATATTGCATGAGTTTATCCCTCTACATCATGTCATCTTTCTTAATGCGTTACTCTGTTCTTTATGAACTTAATACTCTAGATGCATGTTGGATAGCGGTCGATGTGTGGAGTAATAGTAGTAGATGCAGGCAGGAGTCGGTCTACTTGTCACGGACGTGATGCCTATATACATGATCATGCCTAGATGATCTCATAATTATTCGCTTTTCTATCAATTGCTCGACAGTAATTTGTTCACCCACCGTAATAATTATGCTATCTTGAGAGAAGCCACTAGTGAAAACTATGGCCCCTGGGTCTATCTCTTATCATATAAGTTTTCAATCTACTTTTATTTGCATCTTTACTTTTCCAATCTACATCATAAAATACCGAAAATATATTTATCTTATCATATTATCTCTGTCAGATCTCACTTTCACAAGTGGCCTTGAAGGGATTGACAACCCCTTTATTGCGTTGGTTGCGAGTTCTTGTTTCTTTGTGTAGGTGCATGGGACTTTTGAGGAGCCTCCTACTGGATTGATACCTTGGTTCTAAAAAACTGAGGGAAATACTTACGCCACATTGCTGCATCACCCTTTCCTCTTCAAGGAAAACCAACGCAAGCTCATGACGTAGCAGCGATCCCCTCGGGTCGTCTGTGCAGCTCTAGCCCTTCCTAGGCCAGGGCAACCCTTCTAGGGCCTCCGCCACTCTCCGGTGGTGCCGTTCCGCCCGGTTGGAGCCCTTGGAGTCGCCTCTGGTCGCCGTCGTCTTCGTCTCCGGCTACCGCTACTCTCTGCCTCCGCTGGAGAGGCTGATCCGGCGCCGTCCAACCACCCCTAGCCATTCTACGGGTACGGCAGGTGCGCCTCCGTCTCCTCTCTCGATCCCACCCTCTCGTTTTGTCCAAGGAGCCCTCGCCGCCGGCGTGCGCTCTGGCGAAGCCTCGGCGCTCTCTGTTTCCCTCTCCCCCTCCACCTCACCTAACTAGCGGGGCCCGTTAGTCAGCCACTCTGCTTGCTCGTGAAGCGGTATGAGTGGTGGCACCCCGGGGCTTTACGCCTTCAACATCACCCCCCTCAGTCTTTTTATTTCAATTCAAATTTTAATTAAATCCAGAGAACTTCAAACAACCAAAACTTTTTAACCATAAGTCCAAATGAATTTATTCTTTTTGCATTGTGTTCTTTGTGCAAAAATCTAGCAGCTCACCAAAGATGGGATTTTTCCCTGCTGTCTAGATTTTCTGTTGAATTTCAGAAGGTTTCTTCATGATTTCTTTTTGTGCTTTTAAATATTTTCAGAAGGTCAGGCTTGTCTTGAGGATCACCAGGAGACTTGTGAACCTCATCTGCACTAAGGCAAGCCACAACAACATTTTCATTGTGCCATTACAATATTTGTGATTTTCTACTTGAACAAATGATTTCCATGTATTTAAATTTTTATTATGTTAAATATATTCTGTTAGATGCTTGTTAAAATGAATATGCTTGATTTACAGAAAGTTTGAAGTGAACTTAGTTGGTAAACTAACAAGGATTTAGTTTTTGGGTGATGAAAGGATAATATGGTTATGGATATAAATAATTAGTGGAGTTATTTTCTTGCATGAGTAAAAATGATAAATTTGCTAGAAAACATTCTGTTTGAAGTGAGGTTTGATCTTAACCAGAGAAGTGTCATGAGTTGGTAATGCTCAGTGTGGATATAGTTGTCTCAATCATTTGTGTTGATATGTGATGCATATGTTAGCGTTGCATGTCATGGCATTATGATGCCGGTTATTTTCACTTTAAGTTGAACCTGATAATAACTCAACTTGAATACATTGTTGACCGGGTCATGGTGCTGCTGAATGGAGTTTTTCCCAGTGCAACCACATTTGCCGGTATGGGACGGCCTTTATTCGTTCCGTTGTTATGCCTCTGGTCGGTGCCTCCAACTAGGGAAGGTTATGGGCATTCGGTACCCTGGCCCAGCAAGCAGACATAACCTTGTGTGCCCGTTGTTGAGTTTATTGTACCCGATCCCTTTGTGGGATCGTTTATGTTTGGCCACGATGGTGGTCGTTGTGTCTGAGGTAGACACGGGGCCACCCAGGACTAGCCCGATGGGGAGTGAGTCAGAGTGGCCGGGAGAGTGTCATGGCAATGGAGGGGTTTGGTCGGAATGCCGTTGGTCCACCCGAATGGGAGTGCGAGGCCATGGGTTCCGTGGTGTTGGTCCAGTGCGCTACCTCTGCAGATTGTATTAATCTATCTATAGCCGAGTCCACAGTTAAGGACACGCTCGAAAGTAGGTCACACCATGGGTCAACAGTTAATAAATATTGCACACTAAGTTATGAATCTTGCACTATTGTTGGTGGCGGGGAGGCCATCGTGTTGATTTGGACCAGATGTTGGTCATGGTTGTGATCGCCGGAAGGATCACTGTTTGATACCAAATTATGGTCGTGGTTGTGATCGCCGGAAGGATCACTGTTTGAGACCAAATATTGGTCGTGGCTGTGATCGCCAGAAGGATCACTGTTTGATGCCAAATATTGGTCGTGGTTGTGATCGCCGGAAGGATCACGAGATGTCTCTAGGTTGGCACGTTTGTGATCCAAGAGCGATCACGTTTGGTAAGCCAGTCCGAGGGACTTTTATCACAAGATCATGGTCACGGCATGTTGGATATATTGTTGCGTTATTATGAATTGGTTAATTGTCATGATATGGTTTGTCATTATGTTTATGCTTGTTGTGAGCTTGCAAATACATTCAATGTACTGACCTGGCGTGTCATGCCAGATTTCAGGAAAGTCCCGTTGGAAAGGATTTTTGTCCGAGTCTAGATCGTGTCCACATCGGTGTCCCTGTGCTATGGAGTTCCGCTACGACGTTGTTCCGCTGCCACGTAGTTGCCGTGATCGAGGCGCCTTTATGTTCACTAAATAAATGTACATATTGTTCAGCTGCACCGTGTGTGCTGCTTGGCCTCGCCAACTGTTGTAATGTAAACTCTGTTCCGCTAGCATCAATAAAGCGGTTGTTTTCTGTACCATGATGTTGTGTGTTGCCAGAAGACAAGGTCTCTGGGCTGGCAATGCATGGTAAACTGGTTGCTCTGAGCCGGGGTGCCACAATCATGGGTTGCTTGTTGATGTTGAGCATGGTCGGTAGTCGTTGTACTTGGTGCTCAATGGTGTTCCTTGTATCTTCATGCATCTTCTTGAGGTAGCTTGCTCATGTACCCGCGTCGAAGTTGGTGCGCTCTTGTAGTGGAAGAGGTAGAATGTCCAATGGGGACAACGGGTTGAGCCGTAGACGACCTCGAAGGGGGACTTGCTGGTAGTCGAATGTCTTGCGCGGTTGTAGGAGTATTCGGCGATGGGTAGACACTCCTCCCACTCCTTGATGCTCCTCTTGATCAACACGCGAAGTAGAGTGTAGAGTGTACGGTTCGCCATGTCCGTTTGGCCGTCGGTTTGAGGGTGGTATGCCGAAGAGAACAAGAGCTTGATGTCGAGCTTGGTGCGTAGTGTCTTCCAAAAGTAACTCAAGAACTTGACGTCGCGGTCCGAGACGATTGTCTTTGGTACTCCATTGAGTCGCAAGATTTCCCTACAAAAGAGATTGGCAATTTTTGAAGCATCGTCTATCTTGTTGCACGGAATGAAATGTGCCATCTTAGAAAATCAGTCCACAACAACAAACACGGAATCCTTTCCATTTTGAGTTCTAGGCAAACCAAGTACAAAATCCATGCTAATGTCTTCCCAAGGTTGAGAAGAAATAGGAAGAGGCATGTAACGACCATGGGATTGAGCTTTAGACTTAGCTTTGCGTCATGTAGAGCATCGGTTGGTGAAGCGTGAGACATAGCAGAACATCTTGGGCCAAAAATAGTTCTTAGAGAGCGTGGCAAATGTCTTGTCGTGTCCAAACTGTCCCGTGAGTCCGCCTCCATGAGGCTCTCGCAAAAGGAGCAAACGAAAAGAAGACTCGAGAATGCAAAGTTTGTTAGCTCTCATAAGATAATCATCCTTGATGTAATATCGTTCCCAAGAAGTATGCGTCAAACACTTGGCATAAGGAGTAGCAAAGGTAGGATCATTCTTGTACAAGTCTTTTATGTGCTCAAAACCAATAACATTCAACTCAAGTTTAGTGACAAGAGTGCATATGCGGGAAAGGGCATCCGCCACTACATTTTCCTTAACCTTGATGTACTTGATGACATAAGGAAAAGACTATATAAATTCACTCCATTTGGCATGACGTTTTTTCAACTTAGTTTGACCTTTTAAATATTTAAGCGTTTCATGATCGGTATGTATAACAAACTCATTAGGTCTAAGATAATGTTCCCAAACATGTAGCACACGTACTAGAGCATACAATTCTTTGTCATAGATGGGATAGTTAAGTTGAGCACCGGAGAGTTTTTCACTAAAATATGCAATAGCTCGTTTTTCTTGCATCAAAACTCCGCCAATTCGGTACCACTTGCATCGCAATGAATCTCAAAAGTTTTGTCATAGTTGGGTAAAGCAAGAATCAGAGCATGAGTAAGGAAAGATTTGAGCTCATCAAAAGCAGTAGATTGCAAAGGTCCCCAAACAAAAGGAGCATTTTTCTTACTCAAGGCATGCAAAGGTGCGGCGATGCTGCTAAAGTTTTTCACAAAGGGACGATAGAAACCTGCAAGGCCAAGAAAGCTACGCACTAGTTGCAAATTGGTGGGTTGGGGCCAAGTTTTAATTGCTTCAATTTTAGATTCATCAACATGGACACCCTTTCAGGAAACAACGAAACCCAAGAAAACAAGTTTGTCAACACCAAATGTGCACTTTTTCATGTTTGTATAAAGACGTTCCTCGCGAAGAGTTTGCAAAACATCCCTTACATGCTTTAGGTGATCTTTCATGGATTTGCTAAAAACAAGAATGTCATCAAAGTAAACCACAACAAACACTCCAATGTAAGGACGAAGTACAAAATGCAGAAGACGCATGAAAGTACCGGGAGCTTCCGATAAACCCATAGGCATAACCAACCACTCGTACAAGCCAAATTTGGTTTTGAAAGCGGTTTTCCATTCATCACCTTCTTGTATGCGGACTTGATAATAGCCACTTTTAAGATCAATTTTTGAGAAAATGGTGGCGCCACTAAGTTCATCTAGCATATCATCTACGCGAGGAATGGGATGCCTATAACAAACGGTAATAGCATTGATGGGTCTACAATCTGAGCACATACGAAAACTGCCATCTTGCTTGGGCACAAGTATAACCGCAACGGCACAAGGGCATAAGCTTTCACGTACATGTCCATTGTCGATGAGTTGTTGTACTTGCTGTTGGATCTCCTTAGTTTCTTCGGGGTTGACACGGTATGGAGTTTTGTTAGGTAGAGGTGCTCCGGGTATGAGGTCGATTCGGCGCACAATGCCTTGTAGTGGAGGTAGTCCCGGAGGTAGCTCATCAGGGAACACATCTTGGAATTCCTGCAAAAGAGAAGGCAACACTAAAGGTAGATCGTGAGAGGTGTTAGTTTTTGGTGCCTCATCCTTGCACACAAGGACAAAGTGCATAACACTCGATGGGTTCTCACACACTTCTCTCATCTCACTTTTAGTGGCAAATAGGACGAAGTTTTTCTTGTCGTTCATCGTGGAGGCACTCGGTTTTGGATTGCCTTTCTCACTCTTTTCTCCACGATGGGTGGATTGCTTGTCGGCAATCACTTGACTAGGAGACATAGGTCGTACCACATATTCCTTCCCTTTCATCTTGAAGCTATAGTGATTGGCACACCCGTTGTGGATGACGCCGTGGTCAAATGGCCATGGTAGACCAAGAAGGAGGTGGCAAATGGACATCGGGACGACATCACACTCCAACGTGTCTTCATATGCTCCAATTTTGAAGGAAACCTTGACCATATGCTCAACTTTTATAGTGCCGGAATCGCTTAGCTATTGGACCTTGCATGGGTGCAGGTGCTTCATCTTGACCAATTGTAGCTTGGAGCATAGTTCTTCACTTGCCAAGTTGTGACAACTACCTCGATCGATGATGACCTTGACGGACCTTCCATTGATGCCGGCTTTAGTGTGGAAGATGTGGCATCTTTGGTCTTTGTCTTGTTGATGTTGAAGATCAAGACTTTGGAGACAATGAGAGCGGGCTCCATTCCTCATCACAAAAGCCTTGATCATCTTCATCTTCATTCACGCGCCGGTGCATGGCCACTTGCTCAAGGGCTTCTATTTCCTCTTCACTCATGGAGTCATATGTTCCATCATCGTTGAGGATCATGGTGCGCTTGTTGGTGCATTGAAAGGACTTGTGGCCTCGGCCGCCGCAAGTGAAACACTTGAAGGAGCTTGTCTTGACGGTCTCATCGGTTGGAGTAGATGATGAAGCGCGCGGCTTGAAGTTCCTTGTAGTAGGAGGAGGACGACTTGAGGTTGTCAAAGTTTTCTTTTAACTTGACTTGTCGTCGTTGCTTGTAGATGGCTTGGTTGAGGTAGAAGTTGGAGGAGTCGTTGAAGCTTGGTTGTTGGAGAAGTCGTAGGTCTTGGATGAGTACTTGGCGTACTTGAAGTCATCTTGCACTTGAAGTTCCTCTTTGCTAGCTTGATGCACGAGCTCAATGAGGTTGGAGTAGGGTTGGAAGTCGACAATCTTCTTGATGGGATGATTGAGGCCATTCAAGAAACGTGCCATAGTTTGCTCATCATCTTCCATGACATTGGCTCTTATCATGGCTATCTCCATTTCCTTGTAGTATTCTTCAACACTCTTTGTTCCTTGCTTTATTAGTTGGAGCTTCTTGAAGAGATTGTGGTTGTAGTAGGTGGGCACAAAACGTGCTCGCATGACATCTTTCATTTGAGCCCAAGTGATTGGTGGTTCACCTCTTGCTTCTCGGCGCTCAAGGACTTGTTCCCACCATATGAGCACATAGTCTTGGAACTCAAGGGATGCCATAGCAATCTTCTTCTCTTCCTCATAATTGTGCAAAAGAAAGATTTTATCGATCTTCAATGCCCATGATAGGTACTCTTCGGGATCATTGCTTCCATTGAACTTGGGCATGGTGAACTTTGGCTTGCCATTGCGTTGTTCTTCATTGTGTTGTGGTCGAGGGTGATGATGACGCCCTTGACGTGGAGGGTAATCAACCTCATGTTGGTCTTGGCGTGGAGGATGTCCATAGTCAAATTGCTCTTGTTGAACTTGAGGTTGTGGAGGAGCTTGTCGAGCTTGAGGAGGAGGGTGAGGAACTTGACGTTGCACTCTTGGTTGGTAGTTCCGCTCTTGGAGTTCTTCTCGAAGTGCTTCCTCTTGATTGCGCCTATCGCTGTTGCGTTTGGCAATGGCTCGACTTGCTTCTTGAAGGGCACGTTGCGCCTCAAGAGCTTGTGCTTCACGTTGTTTTTTCTCAAGACGTTGAGCCTCGGTGTCTTGTTCATCTTGATGTTGTCGCGCTCGCTCTTCCTCTTGGTGACGTTGACGTTGACGTTCTTGAGCTTGTGCAAGAGGAACTTGGATTGGTTGATGATGATGTGCTTGCTCGATGACTTGCTCTTGTGGGTGATTGCCATGTAGAGGATTGCGAGATGCATGACGGTATTGACACGCGGCTCGTCGAAGAGTGTTCGATGTTGGAGTACTTGAGACGGAGAAGGTGTCGTCGGAGTGTCGACTTGAGCGGCTCCATCTTGAGTATGAAGAAGTGGAAGGAGCGCGGTTCACCAACAAGGCACGGATCTCATCCATTCTTGCATCGTTCTCTTGCTTGTGAACGTCGAGCTTGTTGTTGAAGTAGTCTCTTGTTCGTTGCTCGAAGAGTCACAAGTCGGTGGCGAGATTGTCGATGCGGTCGTTCATTGCTTGTTGCTCTTGATGCAACGCTCGTTGTGGACCAAAGAGGTGGCTCTTGGTGACGAATGATGACATGGCGTCGTCTTGCTCGATGAAGAGTGGGTTGGTAGAAGAACTTGGCCTATCCATCATTCCAAGCAAAATGTGAGTGGGAGAAAGAGAAGAACTTATACCAAATGTACCATGACCGATGTTGAAGATGGATCAAGATCACTCAAATGCGGACAATGAAATAGCACAATAGGTACCAATTCTTGTCGGATCTCACACCTACACAAGTGAAAGCTTATGGTGGAGCTTGGTTAGGATAGTGGCACAAAATTTGATGCAATTTTAAGTGAGGTTCAATAATGTTGGAAAAGATTCACAAATTTGCAAATGAAACAAGTAGACCAAGCAAGTACTGGTACACGGAAACACACACGGAAATAGATAAGTGGGATTGTGCAAACCAAAAATGAGCCAAAATGTGGAGTCCGCGAAAATGCTCTTGTTGCACAATACTAGAGAGACGCTAGCACGATTGCACAATAGGCGGATACAGAACTTGTGCACAACCTACTAGGCAAAAATGCAACGACCTCTATCCCAAGTGTGCTATATGTATGGTATTTCGGTGATATGATCCAAGATGATCGGATATGACAATCTTAATGTAGTATGATGCTATGGTTCTTGCTTATAAGAGCTTTGCTTATCTTTCCCTCTTTGCTTAAAAGCTTGTTTGGCTCTTTCACTTTTGAGCTCTTTTCTCATGCAAAACTTCATGAACCAAGATAGCAATTGTGTATGCGAAGACAACTTTGTGACACAAAAGATGATACCAAGATATGCACCACTATGACATGGTATGTATGCTATGGTGTATGACCACTAATGTGCACAAGTCACGTTGCCGGCAATACTCAAATGGCTAGTCTCGATGGGTAAGCAACACAAAAGTAAGGCTATGTGGTTATCAATGCAATGGCATGGGATGACAAAGATGTCGTCGAGGTTACCGTCCTTGGTGATGATGAGTCCTCTGCGAAGATGAGCGGTGATGATGATGCTGTCGAACCGTACCTATACAGCCGAAACACAATAGGACACGGGAACCACAACTCAAAATCACAAAGACCAAAACATGTCAAAGCTTGTCGGAGTGCGGAATGGGTACGCGATGGTGGAGTATGTGGAAAGCTATGGTGGTATAGGTGTTCTCAAAAGGCGGTGGAAAGTGGAGCAATGGTGGTGGCCGAACTAAAAACTTTCAGTTCCGTCAGGTTTTTATGGACGTCAGGTGGAGCACGGTCGTCCGGTTGCCGGATGTCCGAAGGAGCCCGGTCGTCCAGTGCCTGGGCGAAATTTGGGCACGGGATGAACAACTAGATTTCGAGGTGGAGGAAGGTGGAGATGTTAAGTTCGAGCGATTTTGTGTATGGAAAAGGGTGGGGAGGGTGGGGATAGCTAGATCCACACGTGGAAACACAAATCCATGGATCAAATCCAACAAACTTCATCACACCAACAAATCACAAAAAAATTTGGGACTATTTTTGGTGGGGATTTTCAGATTTAGGACGAAATCAACAAAATCAAGCTAGAAAACATGGGGTCGGGGCTCCAAAAACGCGATCAACGTGGCTCATGATACCAAGATGATGTAGGGTAGAACCTTAGAGGCTGATCTTTCATGTTTGGAGCCGATCCCTACGAAGAACACGAAGAACACAAGGAGGGGAACAAGGGAAAAACACGAGAGAATACTCAACCAACAAGAATAAAGTCACACATGCGCTAGATCATCGAGGCACAAGGGGATACAATATCCAAATCCAACAAGGGACGATACATAGGGTAACCGGTTCTTCTCTGTGAGGTCTTTGTCGGTGTCAAAACCGGCGGATCTCGGTAGGGGGTCCCGAACTGTGCGTCTAAGGCTAATGGTAACAGGAGGCGGGGGACACAATGTTTACCCAGGTTCGGGCCCTCTCTATGGAGGTAATACCCTACTTCTTGCTTGATTGATGTTGATGATATGAGTATTACAAGAGTTGATCTACCACGAGATCGTAGAGGCTAAACCCTAGAAGCTAGCCTATGATTCTGATTGTTGTTCTATGGACTAAGCCCTCCGGTTTATATAGACACCGGAGGGGGCTAGGGTTACACATAGTCGGTTACAGAGAAGGAAATCTACATATCCGAATCGCCAAGCTTGCCTTCCACACAAAGGAGAGTACCATTCGGACACGGGACAAAGTCTTCAATCTTGTATCTTCATAGTCCAACAGTCCGGCACAAGTACATGGTCCGGCTGTCCAAGTACCCCCTAATCCAGGACTCCCTCAGTCTTGAAGATGGTCTTCTCCAAAAGGAGGTCTTGAATCCAACAAGGATCTTCTATGAAGAGGTGTTGGTCCCTCGCGAAGGAGTAAATCCGGATGGATGAGCGAGGCTCTATCTCACAAATGAGCTAAATCAACGCTAACCCTCTCTAGGAGGAGGAGGATGTCTATTTATAGTCTAAGTGCAAACGAGGGGCAAAGTGAAGGGGTACATAGGCCTAATCCCGCAACAGGACGCAGCCAAGGATCGGACGTCCGTCGGACGTTCGGAGGCTCGGGACGGCCCAGACGTCTATAGGTCTTCGGACTTCCGTAGTTTTGGTTCTATTGCCGGTTGCATGGTCGTATGGTCTTCCTCGGATTTCCATAGATTCGGTTCTCTTGGGGAAGTGTCGGACGTCCGGAGGGGCTCGGTCTTCCGGAGCCTGGGAGTTGTCGGACGTCCGGTCTTGGTCGGACGTCCGGTCGCTGTAGCTTTTGCTGGCCTATATTCCTTGAGCTGTTGTGACATCCAAGGGTCGGATGTCCATGCTGGGCCGGTCGTCCGGAGCCTATAGCTTCCATGGCAGCTCTTCTTCTTGACCTTCACGCTTGGTGTCCTCGCCGTCTTGGACATTGAATGTCGAGGTTCCGTGGACTTCTAATAAGTACCTGAGCACACATAATGTTTCCGCTTGAGGTAGTAGCCATGACTCATGTGTAGAAAAGGGTAGTTCTAAGAGGACCGAGTTCACCTTATCACTGATAGCCTTCGCTCGAGCACTTTTCACAGGCCCAAATGGCGTCGAGGGGGATGTAGGTACGTCCATGGGGATGATCGCGGGATGCTCCGCATCACATTGCACTTCCCTTTGAAGAAAAGTCGAGAGATTATGTTGCTTATAGACATTAGCCCCCCTGGTAGGGACAAACGTACCTTTCTACAGATGCTCTATGATCCGGGCAATCTCATTAGGCCGTAAATTGAAGAAAATCCAGCGGCTACATGCCTTATTCTCCTTGTTTTCGCCGGATGGCATGCTGTAACTCACGCGCCTGAAAGCCAAGGACAAAAGGGCATTCCTGGCATTGGTTAATATATATGTGGAAACAATATCTCCACTATAGAGCACAAGAAATTTCGAGGCGATCAGGCAAAAATCGTCACGGGAAAATGAAGTACTTTCAAGGAGTGCCAGAGAATAGACCGATGTTCACTAAAACGGTCATAACTTTGTCATTCGGAGTCCGTGTCGGACCCATGAGTACTCAAACTGCTCGCGGCGAGCGTGCGAATCCAGAAAAAACTCTGTGCTTGCGCCAGGAGGCCTGGAGTACCCTCAAATTCGGCCTAAAGCAGGAATTTTTGGCACTGAAAGTCAAAGAACATTGCTTGTAGATATTAGCCCCCCTGGTAGGGACAAACGTTCATTTCTGCCTGTGCTCTATGATCTGGGCAATCTCATTTGGTCGTAAATTTAAGAAAATCCAGCGGCTATATGCCTTATTTTCCTTGTTTTTGCCTCATGGCATGTTGTAACTCATGCGCGTGGAAGCCAAGAACAAAAGGGCATTCCAGGCATCGGTCAATATATATTAGGAAACAATATCTCCACCATAGAGGACAAGAAATTTTGGGGTGGTCAGGCAAAAGGCGTCACGGGAAAATGAAGTACTTTCAAGGACTGCCATAGAATGGACCGATGTTCACTAAAATGGTCATAACTTTGTCATTCGGAGTCTGTGTTGGACCCACAAGTACTCAAACTTCTCACGGCGAGCGTGCCAATCCAGAAAATACTCCCCTCTTGTGCCAGGAGGCCTGGAGTACCCTCATATTCGGCCTTAAGCAGGACTTTTTGGCCCTGAAAGTCAAAGAACATCATTTGCTACTGTTTTCCAGACAAGTTTCAGAACCCATTGGCACTTCATTTTAAGGGAAATTCGGGAGATTATATTGCTTATAGATATTAACTCTCCTGGTAGTGACAAACGTAGCTTTCTACAGATGATCTATGACCCGGGGCAATCTAATTTGGCCGTAAATTGAAGAAAATCCAGCGGCTATATGCCTTATTCTCCTTGTTTTCCCCGGATGGCATGCAGTAACTCATGCACATGAAGGCGAAGAACAAAAGGGCATTCATGGCATCGGTCAATATATATGTGGAAATGATATCTCCACTATAGAGGACAAGAAATTTCGGGGCGGTCTGGCAAAAAGTGTCACAGGAAAATGAAGTACTTTCAAGGACATCTATAGAATGGATCGATGTTCACTAAAACGGTCATAACTTTATAATTCAGAGTCCGTGTCTGTCACATCCCTAGTTCTCACAATGCCTAGTGCATGCATTAGAGTGTTGCATCATGTTTAAATTTCATGAAACTTGAAATGGGGATTGTTTAAACCCTAGCACCAAATGAATTCAACTAGGGTCAAAATAAAATCTTTTTCATTGAACTCAAAATGCCCTCTAAAAATGTTCAACATTTCTGGTTTGAGGTGAAAGCATCTACCAAAAATGGTTTATATTTTTGCAGGACATATTGGGCTCTGAATTAAATCATACTCTATTTGCATTTGGGCATTTAAATGCTATAAAATATTCCAAATGCCCAAATAATTCTGAAAATAAGTGTAGGCTGTTGGAAATAATCTAAATAGAGCCTCTGATTATTTTCAGGATTTTTAAAGATTCCTAAGTATTTTTAATAAAGCCCTAAATTTACAGAATAATAGAAAAAAAGAATAGAAAATAAAACAGAGCAGAAAACCTACCTGTCGCCTACCTGTCCAGCGTGGCCGGCCCAGCTGGCAGCCCACCTGGCGGCCCAGCCCACCACCGCCACCCCTCTGTCGTCTTCCTCCCAGCCAAGATGGCGGGGGCGTGGTCACCTGCACAGCGCCAGCTCCTGCTTCCACCGCGACGCCCCGACTCTTCTGAGAGCGCCACGGAGATGCCACGCACCTCCCTGCCTCTCTCCCTCACTCTCTCCCGAGCTCTCTCCCTCCTCTGCTCTCTCTCCTCTCATGGCCGGCGCAGCCGCCGCCACCGACGCTGTTCGGCCACAGCCACCCCCCGCCTGCCGACGCCTCGGAAGCTCCGCCTCGCCTCCCTCTTCATCCTCACCTGCACGAAAAGGCGCCGAAGCCCTTGGATGCCGCTAGCTCCGCCGTTCCCTCCTCGCCACCGAGGACCGCCGCCGATGATTTGCCGCCGTCTCCGCCTCCCGAGCTCGCTGTGACTAACTCCGACCCCGCTGTGAGCTCCTCTTCCTCCTCCCCTTTCCGTTCTCGCTCTCGAGCACCACAACAAATAAAGACCGAAGCTCGCCGCACTCCGCCGCCATCAAGACGTCGTCGTGGCCTACAGCCACGTTGGATCGATTCTGAGCACGTCATCGTCTCCGCCGCACTCGCACGAGCCCGTAGCACCTCCTCACGCGCCTCGCCGAGCCCCCTAGCATCGGAGCCGACCTCGTCCGAACTCCGGCGGCCGCGGAAATGCTCGTTGCCGTCGACTCAGGCCGTCCCAGCTGCTGCCGCTGCTACCACTAGATGCGCAAGAACGCCACCAAGCCGTAGCAACAAACCGCGCTCGAAATGGAGCCCCGTGGCGTTTTTCCGAAACGCTCCGCCGTCGTTTTGGTCGCCGCCGGCGTAACTCCGGCGAGGGTGACGTGGCAGTTTAATTAGGGCTAATGACGCACTTAGTCAACACCTAGTGACACTGACAGCAGGGCCCCACCTGTTAATCAATCATATATTAGTTTCTGTTTAGTTTTTAACTAATCCTAGTGGCCCCACGCGTCAGCGTTGACCAAGCTGACGTGGCCATTGACTGGGTCCACATGTCAGTGACCCTAATCGCACCGAGACATCGACGATGGGTCCCACAGTCAGGTTTGACCTGGCCGACCCAGTTGACCTGATGACGTCACCCCGACGTCATGCTGACGCAATAAATATTTTCTGGATTTATTTTCATACAGGAAATTCCAGAAAATGATCTAAACTTCTAAAATTCATAGAAATTCAACCGTAACTCCAAATTAAATGATTTATATATGAAAAATGATCAGAAAAATCCAATCTTTCCATCTGTGCTGGTTTCATGCATGACAGAACACTTTAACCATGCTGTTTAGGTGAAACAAGCTAATGCACTTATATCACTTATTACTTTGGGTGATCATTTGAATCCTTGGTTCAAATGGACTCAAATCTTTATGTCCCAAATTGCATTAGACCTATCACACATCATATTGCCATGTCATAGCATGCATCATATTGTCGCATTGCATTGATTGTGTTCTTCTGTGTTTGCCGGTAACTGTCCCCCCTCGGTAGACGATGTTTCGACGATGAGTTCGATGACACCGATGAAGAGATATACTATCTTCAGAAGTGCCAGGCAAGAAAAACCCCCTTGTTCATTTCGATACAATCCCACTCTCTCGCTCCTGCTCTATTTTATGCATTAGGACAACAACGATTCATCTCATTTACTGCTGCGGTAGCTGAACCTTTATCCTTTGCATGACTGTCATTCCACAAGAAATAGATGAAACCCACTAGCATGAGTAGGAGTTGTTTGAGCCTTGTTGTGCCTACTCATACATGCTTGTTTGTCATGCCTGCTCTCGCTTAGAGTTGAGTCGGGTCCGATTCATCGAGGATGAATCGGAGGTGTGTGAACATGTCCTCACTGTGTGAGCTAAGTGTGTGAACACGATTTGGTAAAGGTATCGGTGAGAGGCCATGTAGGAGTACATGGTGGGTTGTCTCATTGAAGCCGTCCTCGAGAACTGAGTTACGTGTTTGTGATCCATGATTCAGCTACTACCATACATTGGGCCTGAAATATGACCCCGCCGACTTCTTATTCACCCTAGTCCTCTGTCCGGGAGTTGCAAGTAGTTTCTAGTGTTTGTAGTCTCTTCGGAGGCCGTGGATAGCGCCCGACCGTAGGGGTGGGCTGTGATGCGGTAGGTACGTGGCACGGTGTCTGGGATGCCCGTTTGGTATCTCGGGAACCTGTTCACATCGTTTGGGGCTGTGAGCGAAACTTGGCCGAACTCCTCATGGATGGAACCCAAATAGGCGATAAACCCGACTAGAGACTTGAGTGTGCAGGTAGGTCGTGGTCTACACCCACGTCGGCTTTAAGCTGAAGTCTACCGAGCACATGTCGTGTGCAGATGCTAAGTGGTGGAAACATGTATGAAGAAGTACACCCTGCAGGTTAACATCATCTATTGAATAGCCGTGTCTGTAAAGGACTTCTGGGTTGCCTATAACAGTTCATAGACAAGTGAAAGTGGATACTCTAAAATGCGCAAGATAAGCGTGAGTGCTATGGATGGCGTTCTCGTAGGGAGACGGGAGCGAATCCATAGTGGTGTATTGATATGGTGAATATGTGGACTCGTGTGCGCCACCTCAAAAGAGTTACTTGCAGTCGTAGTTCAGGATAGCCACCGAGTCAAAGCTGGCTTGCTGCAGTTAAACCCCACCATCCCTTTGTTGATAATGATGCATATGTAGTTAGTTACGATGTAAGTCTTCTTTGGGTACAATTGTACTCACGTTTGCCTATTTTATGTTTTGCAGAGAGACTTCAGTCTCGCTAGTAGTTCCACGTGGACTTCGAAGTTTAGCTTGATACCTCAGCTACGATCTTGTGCCCTCGGCATGATCTGGTAGATAGTCAGGCTTCTAAGCCTTTTTCATTTGTAGATGTCTGTACTCAGACATATTAGCTTCCGCTTGTGCTTTGATTTGTATGCTCTGAATGTTGGGTCATGAGACCTATGTTTGTAATATCTCGCTCCTCGGAGCCTAATGAATAAATACTTGAGTCGTAGAGTCATGTTGTGATGCCATGTTGTATTTGCACATATCGAGCATATTGTGTGTATGTTATTAAAATGCTTGGTATGTGTGGGATCTGACTATCTAGTTGTTTATCTTTAGTATCCTCTCTTACCGGGAAATGTCTCCTAGTGTTTCCACCGAGCCATGGTAGCTTGCTACTGCTCCGGAACACTTAGGCTGGCCGGCATGTGTCCTTCTTCGTTCTGTATACGTCTGTTCTTCGGGAAATGTCACGCGTTAGTACCGGAGTCCTGTTAGCCGCTTCACAGCCGGTTTATCGAGTCTGCTAGCCCAGGCTACAGCCCGAACTTACTCGCTGATGACCGACACGCTTCGATCTTTGGGTCATGGATGCTGTCCCTATAAGTCTGTGCCACTTTGGGTTTACGACTAGCCATGTCGGCCGGGCTCCTTATCATATGGATGCTAGCGACACTATCATATCGTGTGCCAAAAGGCATAAACGGTCCCGGCAAAGGTAAGGCGACACCGTGGGAATACCGTGCGTGAGGCCGCAAAGTGATATGAGGTGTTACATGCTAGATCGATGTGGCATTGAGTCGGGTCCCGACAGCTTTGGTATCGAGCTTGATTGCAGTAGGATTACCAAGCCAAACCGGTCGAAGTTGAGTCTAGAAATGCTTTAGTTATATGTAGGGGAATTGATTGTGGGATGGAACATAAGGCTCTTTTTACTCCTTATACCTCATGGCCTTCTGTTCTGAGTCAACATCTTCTCTTCTACGGGGATTAAGAACTAGGCCTTCTCATCTATCTATCAGGATGACGTGTTACTAATCCATAGACCTATAGAATTGTTAGTTTCAAATCTCAGTTCAATTTTTACTACTTCCGTATGTTCATAGCTGGTCTCAGAACCTTGATATTGTGATATTAAGTGGTTATGCCACCATTTTTGTTGTATGTCTCCAAACTTTTGAGCATTTACAGCCGTTATCTTTGTCTCGAGTCATCCTGTGTTTCTAAATAGTCTGATGCATTTGCAAATCCTTTCTTTCCGTTTCCGATGTCCTTTATGGTCAGAATAAGCACACTAACCGGTGCGTTGAGGTAATTTATTGCCTCGACATATATGTTGGAGCTATTATTATGACCCTAGGTGTTTAGGGAGTCACCTAGTAATCTGGCAATGTTTAATGTTCCCAGTGTGAAGATTCTGGCCATCATTCTCGAAAGCATCCCGTGATGCTATTTAGTTAGTAGTCATTCTATTCCTGGGTTCTTGAACCCGAGATTCACCCTACTTACTTCATGTTGATAGCAATTGCTAGCTCCCTTAGGTTATTAGTAACCTTGCGATAGTCCTCGAGGTCCGTGGTATTTCCTTCTTCCGAATACCATGAACCATTAAGGCAGAAGTTATTTGAACCAAAAGATCACAATCAGAGTACTCTTGAGGAGTTCTCCATTCATAATTGTGACTCTGCTAGTCCTACCTTCTCTGCAAGGGTTATCTGGAAGAAAATGTTGAGCTTTGCTCAACATACTAATCTATGCATCCACAGCTCAGAAAATCGTACGTTCCTTTGAGTTGTCCCTCTTTAGTGGTATCCTGACCTTCGTCTATCAATTGATAGTCAAGAGTAGTCGTGCATTCGTGTTCATCGATGCCTATTATTCTTGTAGTCCGTCAAGCCATTCTATTCCAGAATGACTAGGAGAAACAAACTCCAGTACCTTGTCCATTTCTAGGATTGGGTCAAAGCAGTTGTACTCTGCAGATCAAATTGCTAATCTAGCTTTTGATTCTGTTCTACCTCGGAGTATTACCCCCTTTATGTCAGGATTGTCATGAGAATTGCACCATTTCTTATGAATTCTTGACGCAGTAATACTTCTCGCCATCATTAATCATTCCTTGGATCCGTGTTGTCGTGAACCGAATGTCGACAAGTGAACCATGATGTGTGAAATCAATACTGCTAGCAACTCCGTTGCTTGGTAGCTAAATGGACGATAACCTCATTCTTAGCGTGTTGATTTTGAATCGTCACTCTAAGACTAATTGTGCTACCTAGTCCTTATTTCTGGTGCACTCCTCGATCAATGAGTTAGGATTACTCAATCCCTTGCTTATTTGATCATATCGTCTTGCTCTGGGAAGCAAGATTGCTCTCGAGCTTAGTAACATATTGGTGGTTCGTGATGTTCCGAATATCTTCTCGGAAGTATTACCGGGTTGTCACCTGGCCGCTATGTTGAGTTCGTGATCAAGTTGGTTTTCTTATAAATCACTCCTTCTCCAAGGATCTGTATCGGATACCCCTGAGCTAGTTGGTCAAGCTAAACAACAACTGGGAGAGTTGGAAGATAAAAGCTTGTCTGACTTAGTTCGTGTTAAAGGATATCTTGTGTGTGTGTTGAAGAAAGATGATATCCCCATCGATTGATCCTCGAGACTAGTTGTTGGAGCTATTGTCCTGCCAAAACTTTGATTTGAGTGTGGGCTATTCTCAAATCAAATCAGAACCAACGATGTTCGTAATGTTGTCTTACTCGTGGATTTTCCTCGGGCATACACCATTATATCTTTTGGGTCTGACCAATACTATCACTTTGTTCACATAGTTATGGAATTCCATCTCCATGGGAATCTGGATGAATTGTTGTTGATCCCATCGACAACATCCTTATCTACTCCATGATTTTGTTGAACATTAAGCTAGTGCTGGAAACTTGTGTAAGCATTATCTTCGTGTTTCGTTCATGAGGTATATGTTTGGATGAAAGAAGTGACTTCCTCTAATTCACGGTACTTGGTGTAAGTTGCCGCAGTGAATTTGAGAAAGTCAATGTTGCTTCCTTATAATCATCCCAAGTTAATCACACATGTGCAAAGTATACTATGGTTTGGTAGATTAATTACCTCCACTCCATATGTATTTTGTAGCACACCAAGCCACTGATTGATTTGTTCAAGGAGAAGAAGCTCCTTCTTAAGAGTATACCCTATGCAAGGACTTCGATATCCTCGATGATGGTTCCCCACCGGAACTCGGTAGTATTTTATTGTAAGACTACCATGGAATCATGTTTGTCTGGGACAACGTGTTCACATGTTGTAGCAGAACCAGCTCATGTTTTGGAGCTTGCTATCGTAGTTCATTTCCCGAGAATCTCGCGACGTCATCTCGTCGATTTGTGTTGCAAACTTTCATTTTACTTCTAGACTTGATGAGTCTGGAATAATCTGACACCAACCAGATCTGAATCTCGAGCAGATATGATGGTTGGAACGTGTCCCAAGAACTATAATATTGGTCTCTCTCAGAACCTGGTAAAATGGATGTCGTGGCCAACACACCCAAATAGGAAGACTGTCATTGTAATATCTTGATTGAAGAAGTTGGCCACCTCTCCATAAGGACTTTGTAGGAATTATTCCCTATTTGTGTGCCTTATGATTTTTTTTGTGCTCCCAAAGTCCGACCTATTACTTGGTGTTCTAGATATCAAACCATATCTAAGAATGGGATACACTAGTACATCAAGGAGAACATTAGAAGCGGAGTGCTAAATGTCTCTTGGTCGATCATCCAGATTTTGTTTCCTTAGACTCGCTAAGGTGAAATCTGAGAAGGTGTTATCTTCCTTTGCATCTGCATTGTCCATCGCTATTCATCATGGTAGTATGTTGTGTTGTCAGCACCCTTGACACGGATGTTGGTAAAACCTTGATGAATATGGAAATGCTCAAGTTCTTGAGAGCATGCACAAGCACTATGTATTATCACCGGCACTAACTGGAATTGTTCCCAGTCTTTTCGGTTATGCTATAACCACTCCAATAGTGGAATCACTCTCTACTGTTGAGCTTCTCCCCAGTTACTAAAATCAACCCTTGTGTTGTTTTCAACAAGGTAATCCACATCATCCATTCGATTCCGGATATGTCATTCTTTTGAACCCTGCCAAATGATCGATTGTGATTGCCCTAGGCTGGTATAAAGATTTTCAATGATCTCTGAATCAAAGGTAATTCTTTTTTCCACTTGAGGTAATAATTCTATGAATCACCCTACTCCAAGATGTCTCATTATGGTATCATGGTAACCTAACTGCTCGCTACGTTGACAACCATTCACCACCCTCTTAAGTGTGGAATTGTTGTCTACCTAGTGAAC
Source organism: Aegilops speltoides (assembly GCA_021437245.1). Classification (NCBI taxonomy): domain Eukaryota; kingdom Viridiplantae; phylum Streptophyta; class Magnoliopsida; order Poales; family Poaceae; genus Aegilops; species Aegilops speltoides. Next base: position 167,034,976 of record CM038144.1, read on the forward strand.
CTTCGCCATCCGTTCCACTCCATTCCTCCAGATGTGTGCTTCGTGTCTCAGCTCGAGAGATGTTGCCATGACTCACCCCGTGAGCTGATCCTAAGTTGTTTGATCTTCGGGAAGATCGATCCCTCTAGAGTTTCTTTCCTCTCGTTGTCATGTTGATTGGAGTCCCCAGAGCAAGACCTCGAGACAAAAATGGTGATCGAATCAACGTTCATTTGAGGTGCAACTTGGATCGTGAAGATTATATTAGTTTGCGCTTCCCTTTCATCTTACCCTACGCTTGAATCTCGGGTCGAGATTCTTGTTTAGTGGGGGTGAGTTGTCACATCCCTAGTTCTGACAATGCCTAGTGCATGCATTAGAGTGTTGCATCATGTTTAAATTTCATGAAACTTGAAATGGGGATTGTTTAAACCCTAGCACCAAATGAATTCAACTAGGGTCAAAATAAAATCTTTTTCATTGAACTCAAAATGCCCTCTAAAAATGTTCAACATTTCTGGTTTGAGGTGAAAGCATCTACCAAAAATGGTTTATATTTTTGCAGGACATATTGGGCTCTGAATTAAATCATACTCTATTTGCATTTGGGCATTTAAATGCTATAAAATATTCCAAATGCCCAAATAATTCTGAAAATAAGTGTAGGCTGTTGGAAATAATCTAAATAGAGCCTCTGATTATTTTCAGGATTTTTAAAGATTCCTAAGTATTTTTAATAAAGCCCTAAATTTACGAATAATAGAAAATGTAATGAAAAATAAAACAGAGCGAGAAAACCCACGTGTCGCCTACATCCCCAGCCTGGCCGGCCCAATGGCAGCCCACCTGGCGGCCCAGCCCACCACCGCCACCCCTCTGTCGTCTTCCTCCCAAATACCAGAGAGGCGGGGAGCATGGTCGCCGTCTTGTGCCCAGCTCCTGCTTCCACCGCGACGCCCGACTCTTCCGAGGCGCCACGGAGATGCCACGCACCTCCCCGCTCTCTCCTCACTCTCTCCCGAGCTCTCTCCTCCTCTGCTCTCTCTCCTCTCATGGCGAGCGCAGCTGCCGCCACCGACGCTGTTCGCCATGCGCCACACCCACCGCCCGCCTCGCCGACGCCTCGGAAGCTCCGCCTCGCCTCCCTCTTCATCCTCACCCAGACGAAAGGCGCGGAAGCCCCAGATGCCGCTAGCTCCGCCGTTCCCTCCTCGCCACCGAGGACCGCCGCCGTCGATTTGCCGCCGTCTCCGCCTCCCGAGCTCGCTGAGACCAACTCCGACCCAGCCAGCTCCTCTTCCTCCTCCCCTTTCCGTTCGCTCTCGAGCACCACAAAGAATAAAGACCGAAGCTCGGCCGCACCCGCCGCCGCCATCAAGACGTCGCCGCTGTGGCCTACAGCCACGTTGGATCGATTCCGAGCACGCCATCGTCTCCGCCGACTTTTCGCGACGAGCCCGTAGCACCTCCTCACGCGCCTCGCCGAGCCCCTAGCATCGGAGCCGACTCGTCCAACTCCGGCGTCCGCGAAATGCTCGCGTTGCCGACTCAAGCCGTCCCAGCTGCTGCCGCTGCTACCACTAGATGCGCAAGAACGCCCGACAAGCCGTAGCAACAAACCGCGCTCGAAATGGAGCCCGTGGCGTTTTCAAACGCTCCGCCGTCGTTTAATCGCCGCCGGCGTAATTCCGGCGAGGGTGACGTGGCAGTTTAATTAGGGCTAGTGACGACTTAGTCAACACCTAGTGACACCGACAATGCAGGCCCCACCGTTAATCAATCATAGATTAGTTTCGCTTAGTTTTAACTAATCCTAGTGGCCCCACGCCGGCGTTGACTAAGCCGACGTGGCCATTGACTGGTTCCACATGTCGCTGACCCTAATCGCACCGAGACAACGACGATGGGTCCCATAGGTCAGGTTTGACCTGGCTGACCCAGTTGACCTGATGACGTCACCCCGACGTCATGCTGACAGAACACTTTAACCATGTTGTTTAGGTTCCAGAAAATGATCTAAACTTCTAAAATTCATAGAAATTCAACAGTAACTCCAAATTAAATGATTTATATATGAAAATGATCTAAACTTCTAAAATTCATAGAAATTTCTGGATTTATTTTCATACAGGAAATTCCAGAAAATGATCTAAACTTCTAAAATTCATAGAAATTCAACAGTAACTCCAAATTAAATGATTTATATATGAAAATGATTAGAAAAATCCAATCTTTCCATCTGTGCTGGTTTCATGCATGACAGAACACTTTAACCATGTTGTTTAGGTGAAACAAGCTAATGCACTTATATCACTTATTACTTTGGGTGATCATTTGAATCCTTGGTTCAAATGGACTCAAATCTTTATGTCCCAAATTGCATTAGACCTATCACACATCATATTGCCATGTCATAGCATGCATCATATTGTCGCATTGCATTGATTGTGTTCTTTTGTGTTTGCCGGTAACTGTCCCCCCTCGGTAGACGATGTTTCGACGATGAGTTCGATGACACCGATGAAGAGATATACTATCTTCAGAAGTGCCAGGCAAGCAAAACCCCCTTGTTCATTCCGATACAATCCCACTCTCTCGCTCCTGCTCTATTTTACTGCATTAGGACAACAACGATTCATCTCATTACGCTGCGTAGCTGAACCCTTATCCTTTGCATGACTGTCATTCCACAAGAATAGATGAAACCCACTAGCATGAGTAGGAGTTGTTTGAGCCTTGTTGTGCCTACTCATACATGCTTGTTTGTCATGCCTGCTCTCGCTTAGAGTTGAGTCGGGTCCGATTCATCGAGGATGAATCGAGGTGTGTGAACATGTCCTACTGTGTGTGAGCTAAGTGTGTGAACACGATTTGGTAAAGGTATCGGTGAGAGGCCATGTAGGAGTACATGGTGGGTTGTCTCATTGAAGCCGTCCTCAGGAACTGAGTTATGTGTTTGTGATCCATGATTCAGCTACTACCATACATTGGGCCCTGAAATATGACCCCGCTCGACTTCTTATTCACCCTAGTCCTCTGTCCAGGAGTTGCAAGTAGTTTCTGGTGTTTGTAGTCTACTGGAGGCCGTGGATAGCGCTGACCGTAGGGGTGGGCTGTGATGCGTAGGTACGTGGCACGGTGTACGGATGCCCGCTTGGTATCTCGGGAACCCTGTTCACATCGTTTGGGGCTGTGGCGAAACTTGGCCGAACTCCTCATGGATGGAACCCAAATAGGCGATAAACCCGGACTAGAGACTTGAGTGTGTGGGTAGGTCGTGGTCTACACCCACGCCGGCTTTTCGCTGAAGTCCGCCGAGCACATGTCGTGTGCGACGCTAAGTGGTGGAAACATGTATGAAGAAGTACACCCTGCAGGTTAACATCATCTATTCAATAGCCGTGTCCATGTAAAGGACTTCGGGTTGCCTATAACAGTTCATAGACAAGTGAAAGTGGATACTCTAAAATGCGCAAGATAAGCATGAGTGCTATGGATGGCGTTCTCGTAGGGAGATGGGAGCGAATCCATAGTGGTGTATTGATATGGTGAATATGTGGACTCGTGTGCGCCACCTCAAAAGAGTTACTTGCAGTCGTAGTTCAGGATAGCCACCGAGTCAAAGCTGGCTTGCTGCAGTTAAACCCCACCATCCCTTTGTTGATAATGATGCATATGTAGTTAGTTCTGATGTAAGTCTTGCTGGGTACAATTGTACTCACGTTTTCCTATTTAATGTTTTGCAGAGAGACTTCAGACAAGTTTCTGAACCCATTGGCACTTCCTTTTGAAGGAAATTCGAGATATTATGTTTCTTATAGACATTAGCCACACCTGGTAGGGAGAAACGTAGCTTTCTACAGATGCGCTATAATCCGGGAAATTTCATTTGGTCGTAAATTGAAGAAAATCCAGCGGCTATATGCCTTATTCTCCTTGTTTTTGCCGGATAGCATGCTGTAACTCATGTGCGTGAAAGCCAAGAACAAAAGGGCATTCCTGGCATCGCTCAATATATATGTTGAAATGATATATCCACTATAGAGGACGAGAAACTTTGGGGCGGTCGGGCAAAAAGCGTCACGGGAAAATGAAGTACTTTCAAGGACTACTATAGAATGGATCGATGTTCACTAAAACGGTCATAACTTTGTCATTCAGAGTCTGTGTCGGACCCACAAATACTCAAACTTCTTGTGGCAAGCGTGCAAATATGGAAAATGCACCTTGCTTGCACCAGCAGGCCTGGAGTACACTCAAGTTCGGCCTTAAGCAGGACTTTTGCCCCTGAAAGTCAAAGAACATCATTCGGCGCTTCTCTTTGAAGGAAATTTGAGATATTATGTTGCTTATAGACATTAGCCCCCTTGGTAGGGACAAACGCAGCTTTCTGTAGATGCTATATGATCCAAGCAATCTTATTTGCCCGTAAATTAATGAAAATCGAGCGGCTATATGCCTTATTCTCCTTGTTTTTGCCGCATGGCATGCTGTAACTCATGCCCGTGAACGCCAAGAACAAAAGGGAATTCCTGGATTCAGTCAATGTATATGTGGAAACAATATCTCCACTATAGAGGACAAGAAATTTCGGGGCGGTCAGACAAAAAGCGTCATGAGAAAATGAAGTCATTTCAAGGACTGCCATAGAATGAATTGGTGTTCACTAAAACGGTCATAGCTTTGTCATTCCGAGTACGTGTTGGACCCAAAAGTACTCAAATTGCTTGTGGTGATCTTGCGAATCCAGAAAATACTACCCGCTTGCGCCAGGAGCCCTGGAGTACCCTCAAATTTGGTGTGAAGGACTTTTTGGCCCTGAAAGTCAATGAACATCATTCGTCGCTGTTTTTCGGACAAGTTTCTAAACCCATTGGCACTTCCTTTTGAAGGAAATTCGAGAGATTATGTTGCTTATAGACATTAGCCCCCCTGGTAGGGACAAACGTACCTTTGTGCAGATGCTCTATGATCCGGGAAATCTCATTCGGCCGTAAATTGAAGAAAATCCAGTGGCTATATGCCTTATTCTCCTTGTTTTCGCCGGATAGCATGCTGTAAGTCATGCGCATGAAAGCCAAGAACAAAAGGGCATTCCTGGCATCGGTCAATATATATGTGGAAACAATAACTCCACTATAGAGCACAAGAAATTTTGGGGCGGTCAGGCCAAAAGTATCACGGGAAAATGAAGTACTTTCAAGGACTGCCATAGAAAGGACCGATGTTCACTCAAATGGTCATAATATTGTCATTCGAGTCCATGTCGGACCCATTTAGTACTCAAACTGCTCACAAGAAGGCGTAAATCCAAAAAACTCCTTGCTAGTGTCATGAGGCCTGAGTACCCTCAAATTCGGAGTTAAGCAGGACTTTTTGGCCCTGAAAGTCAAAGAACATTATTCGCTGCAATTTTTCGGACAAGTTTCTGAACCCATTCGAGAGATTATGTTGCTTATAGACATTAGGCCCCCTGGTAGGGACAAATGTACCGTTCTGCAGATGCTCTATGATCTGGGCAATCTCATTAGGTCAGAATTGAAGAAAATCCAGCAGACTATATGCCTTATTTTCCTTGTTTTACCGATGGCATGTTATAACTCATGCGGCGTGAAGCCAAGAACAAAAGGGCATTCCCGCATTGGTCAATATATATGTGGAAACAATATCTTCACTATAGAGGACAAGAAATTTCTAGGCGGTCGGGCAAAAGCATCACGGAAAATGAAGTACTTTCAAGGATCGCCATGGAATGGACCGATGTTCACTAAAACGGTCATAACTTTGTCATTCGGAGTCTGTGTCGGACCCACAAGTACTCAAACTTCTCATGGCGAGTGTTCGAATCCAGAAAATACTCCCCGCTTGCACCAGGAGGCATGGAGTACCCTCATATTCGGCCTTAAGTAGGACTTTTTGGCGCTGAAAGTCAAAGAACATCATTCGCTGCTGTTTTTCAGACAAGTTTCTGCACCCATTGGCACTTCCTTTTGAAGGAAATTCGAGTGATTATGTTGCTTATAGACATTAGCCTCCCTGGTAGGGACAAACGTACCTTTGTGCAAATGCTCTATGATTCGGGAAATCTCATTCGGACGTGACTTGAAGAAAATCCAGCGGCTATATGCCTTATTCTCCTTGTTTTCGCCAGATAGCATGTTGTAACTCATGCGCATTAAAGCCAAGAACAAAAGGGCATTCCTGGCATTGGTCAATATTTATGTGAAACAATACCTCCACTATAGATGACAAGAAATTTTGGGGCGGTCCGGCAAAAAGCGTCACAGGAAAATGAATACTTTCAAGGACTACTATAGAATGGATTGATGTTCACTAAAATGGTCATAACTTTATCATTCAGAGTCCGTGTCGGACGCACATATACTCAAACTGCTCGCGGCGAGCGTGCGAATCCAGAAAATACTCCTTGCTTGCACCAGGAGGCATGGAGTACCCTCAAATTCGGCCTTAAGTTAGACTTTTTGGCCCTGAAAGTCAAAGAACATCATTCACGGCTGTTTTCGGACAAGTTTCTGAACCCATTGGCACTTCCTTTTGAAGGAAATTCGAGAGATTATGTTGCTTATAGACATTAGCCCCCTGGTAGCGAGAAACTTACCTTTCTGCTGATGCACTATGATCCGGGCAATCTCATTTCACCGTAAATTGAAGAAAATCCAGCGGCTATATGTCTTGTTCTCCTTGTTTCCGCCGGGTGGCATGCTGTAACTCATGCGCGTGAAAGCCAAGAAAAAGAGGGCATTCTTGGCATTGTTCAATATATATGTGGACACAATATATCCACTATAGAGGACAAGAAATTTCAGGGCGGTCAGGCAAAAAGCGTCATGGGAAAATGAAGTACTTTCAAGGACTGCCATAGAATGGACCGATGTTCACTAAAATAGTTATAATTTTGTCATTTGGAGTCCGTGTCAGACCCACAAATACTCAAACTGCTCGTGGCGAGTGTGCAAATCGTGAAAATCCTCCCCTCTTGCGCAAGGAGGGTTGGGGTACCCTCAAATTCGGCCTTAAGTAGGACATTTTGGCCCAGAAAGTCAAAGAACATCATTCGCCATTGTTTTTCGAACAAGTTTCTGATCCCATTGGCACTTCCTTTTGAAGGAAATTTGAGAGATTATGTTTCTTATACACATTAGCCACACCTTGTAGGGATAAACGTAGATTTCTATAGATGCGCTATAATCCGAGAAATCTCATTTCGTCGTAAATTGAAGAAAATCCAGCGGCTATATGCCTTATTCTCCTTGTTATCTCCGGGTCGCATGCTGTAACTCATGCGCGTGAAAGCCAAGAACAAAACGGCATTCCTGGCATCGCTCAATATATATGTCGAAATGATATCTCCAATATAGAGGACAAGAAATTTCGGGGCGGTCAGGCAAAAAGCGTCACGGGAAAATGAAGTACTTTCAAGGACTGCCATAGAATAAACCGATGTTCACTAAAACGGTCATAGCTTTGTCATTCCAAGTCCGTGTCGGAGCCAAAAGTACTCAAACTGCTTGCGGCGAGCTTGCCAATCTAGAAAATACTACCCGCTTGCGCCAGGAGCCCTGGAGTACCCTCAAATTCGGCCTGGAGGACTTTTTGGCCTTGAAAGTCAAAGAACATCATTCGTCGCTATTTTTCGGACAAGTTTCTGAACCCATTGGCACTTCCTTTTGAAGGAAATTCGATAGATTATGTTTCTTATAGACATTAGCCCCCCTGGTAGGGACAAATGTATCTTTCTGCAGATGCTCTATGATCCGGGAAATCTCATTCGGCCGTAAATTGAAGAAAATCCAACGACTATATGCCTTATTCTCCTTCTTTTCGCCGGATAGCATGTTGTAACTCATGCGCGTGAAAGCCAAGAACAAAAGGGCATTCCTGGCATCGGTTAATATATATGTGGAAACAATATCTCCACTATAGAGGACAAGAAATTTCGGGGCGGCCAGACAAAAAGTGTCACGAGAAAATGAAGTACTTTCTAGGACTTCCATAGAATGGACCGATGTTCAATAAAACGGTCGTAACATTGTCATTCGGAGTCCATGTTGGACCCACGAGTACTCAAACTGCTCGCGGTGAGCGTGCGAATCAATAAAAAACTCCTTTCTTGCACTAGGAGGCCTGAGTACCCTCAAATTCGGCCTTAAGCTAGACTTTTTGGCCCTGAAAGTCAAAGAACATTATTCGCCGCTATTTTCCAGACAAGTTTCCGAACCCATTGGCACTTCGTTTTGAAGAAAATTCGAGAGATTATGTTGCTTATAGACATTAGACCCCTTGGTAGGGACAAACATACCTTTCTGCGGATGCTCTATAATCCGAGCAATCTCATTTGGCCGTAAATTGAAGAAATCCAGCGGCTACATGCCTTATTCTCCTTGTTTCGCCGGATGGCACGCTGTAACTCATGCGCGTGAAAGCCATGAACAAAAGGGCATTCCTGGCATCGGTAAATATATATGTGGAAATAATATCTCCACTATAGAGGATAAGAAATTTCGAGGCGATCAGGCAATAAGTGTCACGGGAAAATGAAGTACTTTTAAGGACTTCCATAGAATGGACCGATGTTCACTAAAACGGAAATAACTTTGTCATTCGGAGTCCGTGTCGGACCCACGAGTACTCAAACTGCTCGCAACAAGCGTGCGAATCTAGAAAAAAGCTCCGTGCTCGCACCAGGAATCCTCGAGTACCCTCAAGTTCGGTCTGGAGGACTTTTTGGCCCTGAAAGTCGAAGAACATCATTCGTCGCTATTTTTCGGACAAGTTTCTGAACCCATTGGCACTTCCTTTTGAAGGAAACTCGAGAGATTATGTTGCGTATAGACATTAGCCCCCCTGGTAGGGACAAATGTACCTTTCTGCAGATGCTCTATGAGCCGTGAAATCTCATTCGGCCGTAAATTGAAGAAAATCCAGCGACTATATGCCTTATTCTCCTTGTTTTCGTCGGATAGCATGTTCTAACTCATGCGCGTGAAAGCCAAGAACAAAACGGCATTCTTGGCATTGGTTGATATATATGTGTAAACAATATCTCCACTATAGAGGACAAGAAATTTCGGGGCGGTCAGACAAAAAGCGTCATGGGAAAATGAAGTACTTTCAAGGACTGCCATAGAATGGACCGATGTTCAATAAAACGGTCGTAACATTGTCATTCGGAGTCCATGTTGGACCCACGAGTACTCAAACTGCTTGCGGTGAGCGTGCAAATCAAGAAAAAACTCCTTGCTTGCGCTAGGAGGCCTGAGTACCCTCAAATTCGGCCTTAAGCTAGACTTTTTGGCCCTGAAAGTCAAAGAACAATTTTCGCCGCTATTTTTCGGACAAGTTTCCGAACCCATTGGCACTTCGTTTTGAAGGAAATTCGAGAGATTATGTTGCTTATAGACATTAGACCCCTTGGTAGGGACAAACATACCTTTCTGCAGATGCTCTATAATCCGAGCAATCTCATTTGGCCGTAAATTGAAGAAATCCAGCAGCTACATGCCTTATTCTCCTTGTTTCGCCGGATGGCATACTGTAACTCATGCGCATGAAAGCCATGAACAAAAGGGCATTCCTGGCATCAGTAAATATATATGTGGAAACAATATCTCCACTATAGAGGATAAGAAATTTCGGGGCGATCTGGCAAAAAGTGTCACGGGAAAATGAAGTACTTTCAAGGACTGCCATAGAATGGACCGATGTTCACTAAAACGGAAATAACTTTGTCATTCGGAGTCCATGTCGGACCCACATATACTCAAACTGCTCATCACGACGAGCGTGCGAATCCAGAAAAACTCCATGCTCGCACCAGAATCCTCGAGTACCCTCAAATTCGCCTTGGACTTTTGGCCCCGAAAGTCAAAGAACATCATTCGTCGCTATTTTTCGGACAAGTTTCTGAACCCATTGGCACTTCCTTTTGAAGGAAATTCGAGAGACTATGTTGCTTATAGAAATTAGCCCCCCTGGTAGGGACAAATGTACCTTTCTGCAGATGCTCTATGATCTGTGAAATCTCATTCGGCCGTAAATTGAAGAAAATCCAGCGACTATATGCCTTATTCTCCTTGTTTTCGCCGGATAGCATGTTGTAACTCATGCGCGTGAAAGCCAAGAACAAAAGGGCATTCCTAGCATTGGTTGATATATATGTGGAAACAATATCTCCACTATAGAGACAAGAAATTTCGGGGCGGTCAGACAAAAAGCGTCATCGGAAAATGAAGTACTTTCAAGGACTGCCATAGAATGGACCGATGTTCAATAAAATGGTCGTAACATTGTCATTCGGAGTCCATGTTGGACCCACGAGTACTCAAACTACTTGTGGTGAGCGTGCGAATCAAGAAAAAACTCCTTGCTTGCGCTAGGAGGCCTGAGTACCCTCAAATTCGGCCTTAAGCTAGAATTTTTGGCCCTGAAAGTCAAAGAACATTATTCGCCGCTATTTTTCGGACAAGTTTCTGAACCCATTGGCACTTCCTTTTGAAGGAAATTCGAGATATTATGTTTCTTATAGACATTAGCCACACCTGGTAGGGAGAAACGTAGCTTTCTACAGATGCGCTATAATCCGGGAAATTTCATTTGGTCGTAAATTGAAGAAAATCAAGCGGCTATATGCCTTATTCTCTTTGTTTTTGCCGGATGGCATGCTGTAACTCATGCGCGTGAAAGCCAAGAACAAAATGGCATTCCTGGCATCGCTCAATATATATGTTGAAATGATATCTCCACTATATAGGACAAGAAACTTTGGGGCGGTCAGGCAAAAAGCGTCACGGGAAAATGAAGTACTTTCAAGGACTACTATAGAATGGATCGATGTTCACTAAAACGGTCATAACTTTGTCATTCAGAGTCTGTGTCGGACCCACAAATACTCAAACTTCTTGTGGCAAGCGTGCAAATATGGAAAATGCACCTTGCTTGCACCAGCAGGCCTGGAGTACACTCAAGTTCGAAAGTCAAAGCGTGACTTTTGCCCCTGAAAGTCAAAGAACATCATTCGGCGCTTCTCTTTGAAGGAAATTTTAGATATTATGTTGCTTATAGACATTAGCCACCTTGGTAGGGACAAACGCAGCTTTCTGTAGATGCTATATGATCCAAGCAATCTTATTTGCCCGTAAATTAATGAAAATCGAGCGGCTATATGCCTCATTCTCCTTGTTTTTGCCGCATGGCATGCTGTAACTCATGCGCGTGAACGCCAAGAACAAAAGGGAATTCCTGGATTCAGTCAATGTATATGTGGAAACAATATCTCCACTATAGAGGACAAGAAATTTCGGGGCGGTCAGACAAAAAGCGTCATGAGAAAATGAAGTAATTTCAAGGACTGCCATAGAATGAACTGGTGTTCACTAAAACGGTCATAGCTTTGTCATTCCGAGTACGTGTTGGACCCAAAAGTACTCAAATTGCTTGCGGTGATCTTGCGAATCCAGAAAATACTACCCGCTTGCGCCAGGAGCCCTGGAGTACCCTAAAATTTGGTGTGAAGGACTTTTTGGCCCTGAAAGTCAAAGAACATCATTCGTCGCTGTTTTTCGGACAAGTTTCTAAACCCATTGGCACTTCCTTTTGAAGGAAATTCGAGAGATTATGTTGCTTATAGACATTAGCCCCCCTGCTAGGGACAAACGTACCTTTGTGCAGATGCTCTATGATCCGGGAAATCTCATTCGGCCGTAAATTGAAGAAAATCCAGCGGCTATATGCCTTATTCTCCTTGTTTTCGCCGGATAGCATGCTGTAAGTCATGCGCATGAAAGCCAAGAACAAGAGGGCATTCCTGGCATCGGTCAATATATATGTGGAAACAATACCTCCACTATAGAGCACAAGAAATTTTGGGGCGGTCAGGCCAAAAGTATCACGGGAAAATGAAGTACTTTCAAGGACTGCCATAGAAAGGACCGATGTTCACTCAAATGGTCATAATATTGTCATTCGGAGTCCATGTCGGACCCACGAGTACTCAAACTGCTCGCGGCGAGCGTGCAAATCCAGAAAAACTCCTTGCTAGCGTTAGGAGGCCTGAGTACCCTCAAATTCGGAGTTAAGCAGGACTTTTTGGCCCTGAAAGTCAAAGAACATTATTCGCTGCAATTTTTCGGACAAGTTTCTGAACCCATTGGCACTTCCTTTTCTAGGAAATTCGAGAGATTATGTTGCTTATAGACATTAGGCCCCCTGGTAGGGACAAATGTACCGTTCTGCAGATGCTCTATGATCTGGGCAATCTCATTAGGCCGTGAATTGAAGAATATCCAGCAGCTATATGCCTTATTTTCCTTGTTTTCGCCTGATGGCATGTTATAACTCATGCGCGTGGAAGCCAAGAACAAAAGGGCATTCCTGGCATCGGTCAATATATATGTGGAAACAATATCTTCACTATAGAGGACAAGAAATTTCTAGGCGGTCAGGCAAAAAGCATCACGGGAAAATGAAGTACTTTCAAGGACTGCCATGGAATGGACCGATGTTCACTAAAACGGTCATAACTTTGTCATTCGGAGTCTGTGTCGGACCCACAAGTACTCAAACTTCTCATGGCGAGCGTTCGAATCCAGAAAATACTCCCCGCTTGCACCAGGAGGCATGGAGTACCCTCATATTCGGCCTTAAGCAGGACTTTTTGGCGCTGAAAGTCAAAGAACATCATTCGCTGTTGTTTTTCAGACAAGTTTCTGCACCCATTGGCACTTCCTTTTGAAGGAAATTCGAGAGATTATGTTGCTTATAGACATTAGCCTCCCTGGTAGGGACAAACGTACCTTTGTGCAGATGCTCTATGATTTGGGAAATCTCATTCGGACGTGACTTGAAGAAAATCCAGCGGCTATATGCCTTATTCTCCTTGTTTTCGCCGGATAGCATGTTGTAACTTATGCGCATTAAAGCCAAGAACAAAAGGGCATTCCTGGCATTGGTCAATATTTATGTGAAACAATACCTCCACTATAGAGGACAAGAAATTTTGGGGCAGTCCGGCAAAAAGCGTCACAGGAAAGTGAATACTTTCAAGGACTACTATAGAATGGATTGATGTTCACTAAAATGGTCATAACTTTATCATTCAGAGTCCGTGTCGGACCCACATATACTCAAACTGCTCGCGGCGAGCATGCAAATCCAGAAAATACTCCTTGCTTGCACCAGGAGGCATGGAGTACCCTCAAATTCGGCCTTAAGTTAGACTTTTTGGCCCTGAAAGTCAAAGAACATCATTCACGGCTGTTTTCGGACAAGTTTCTGAACCCATTGGCACTTCCTTTTGAAGGAAATTCAAGAGATTATGTTGCTTATAGACATTAGCCCCCTGGTAGCGAGAAACTTACCTTTCTGCAGATGCTCTATGATCCGGGAAATCTCATTTCACCGTAAATTGAAGAAAATCCAGCGGCTATATGTCTTGTTCTCCTTGTTTCCGCCGGGTGGCATGCTATAACTCATGCGCGTGAAAGCCAAGAAAAAGAGGGCATTCTTGGCATCGTTCAATATATATGTGGACACAATATATCCACTATAGAGGACAAGAAATTTCGGGGCGGTCAGGCAAAAAGCATCATGGGAAAATGAAGTACTTTCAATGACTGCCATAGAATGGACCGATGTTCACTAAAATAGTCATAATTTTGTCATTTGGAGTCCGTGTCAGACCCACAAATACTCAAGCTGCTCGTGGCGAGTGTGCAAATCGTGAAAATACTCCCCTCTTGCGCAAGGAGGGTTGCGGTACCCTCAAATTCGGCCTTAAGTAGGACGTTTTGGCCCAGAAAGTCAAAGAACATCATTCGCCGTTGTTTTTCGAACAAGTTTCTGATCCCATTGGCACTTCCTTTTGAAGGAAATTTGAGAGATTATGTTTCTTATACACATTAGCCACACCTTGTAGGGATAAACGTAGATTTCTACAGATGCGCTATAATCCGAGAAATCTCATTTCGTCGTAAATTGAAGAAAATCCAGCGGCTATATGCCTTATTCTCCTTGTTATCGCCGGGTCGCATGCTGTAACTCATGCGCGTCAAAGCCAAGAACAAAACGGCATTCCTGGCATCGCTCAATATATATGTCGAAATGATATCTCCAATATAGAGGACAAGAAATTTCGGGGCGGTCAGGCAAAAAGCGTCACGGGAAAATGAAGTACTTTCAAGGACTGCCATAGAATGAACCGATGTTCACTAAAACGGTCATAGCTTTGTCATTCCAAGTCCGTGTCGGAGCCAAAAGTACTCAAACTGCTTGCGGCGAGCTTGCCAATCTAGAAAATACTACCCGCTTGCGCCAGGAGCCCTGGAGTACCCTCAAATTCGGCCTGGAGGACTTTTTGGCCTTGAAAGTCAAAGAACATCATTCGTCGCTATTTTTCGCACAAGTTTGAACCCATTGGCACTTCCTTTTGAAGGAAATTGACAGATTATGTTTCTTATAAACATTAGCCACCTTGGTAGGGACAAATGTATCTTTCTGCAGATGCTCTATGATCCAAGCAATCTTATTCGCCAAATTGAAGAAAATCCAGCGACTATATGCCTTATTCTCCTTGTTTTCGCCGGATAGCATGTTGTAACTCATGCGCGTGAAAGCCAAGAACAAAAGGGCATTCCTGGCATCGGTTAATATATATGTGGAAACAATATCTCCACTATAGAGGACAAGAAATTTCGGGGCGGCCAGACAAAAAGCGTCACGAGAAAATGAAGTACTTTCTAGGACTGCCATAGAATGGACCGATGTTCAATAAAACGGTCGTAACATTGTCATTCGGAGTCCATGTTGGACCCACGAGTACTCAAACTGCTCGCGGTGAGCGTGCGAATCAAGAAAAAACTCCTTGCTTGCACTAGGAGGCCTGAGTACCCTCAAATTCGGCCTTAAGCTAGACTTTTTGGCCCTGAAAGTCAAAGAACATTATTCGCCGCTATTTTTCGGACAAGTTTCCCAACCCATTGGCACTTCGTTTTGAAGGAAATTCGAGAGATTATGTTGCTTATAGACATTAGACCCCTTGGTAGGGACAAACATACCTTTCTGCGTATGCTCTATAATCCGAGCAATCTCATTTGGCCAGAATTGAAGAAATCCAGCGCTACATGCCTTATTCTCCTTGTTTTCACGGATGGCATGTCAGAACTCATGCGCGTGAAAGCCATGAACAAAAGGGCATTCCCGGCATCGGTAAATATATATGTGGAAACAATATCTCCACTATAGAGGATAAGAAATTTTGAGGCGATCAGGCAAAAAGTGTCACGGAAAATGAAGTACTTTCAAGGACTTCCATAGAATGGACCGATGTTCACTAAAACGGTCATAACTTTGTCATTCGAGTCCGTGTCGGACCCACGAGTACTCAAACTGCTCGCGACGAGCGCGAATCTAGAAAAATGCTCCGTGCTAGCAAGGAATCCTCGAGTACCCTCAAGTCCGTAAAAAGTCGAAGAACATCATTAGCGCTATTTTTCGGACAAGTTTACGAACCCCCGAGTACCCTCAAATTCCTAAGGACTTTTGGCCCCGAAAGTCAAAGAACATTATTCGCTGCTATTTTTCTGACAAGTTTCAACCCATTGGCACTTCCTTTTCTAGGAAATTCGAGAGATTATGTTGCTTATAGACATTAGGCCCTCGGTAGGGACAAATGTACCTTCTCGCAGATGCTCTATGATCCGGCAAATCTCATTCGGCCGTGAATTGAAGAAAATCCAGCAGCTATATGCCTTATTCTCCTTGTTTTACCGATAGCATGTTCTAACTCATGCGTGCGTGAAAGCCAAGAACAAAAGGGCATTCTTGGCATTGGTTGATATATATGTGTAAACAATATCTCCACTATAGAGGACAAGAAATTTCGGGGCGGTCAGACAAAAAGCGTCATGGGAAAATGAAGTACTTTCAAGGACTGCCATAGAATGGACCGATGTTCAATAAAACGGTCGTAACATTGTCATTCGGAGTCCATGTTGGACCCACGAGTACTCAAACTTCTTGCGGTGAGCGTGCGAATCAAGAAAAAACTCCTTGCTTGCGCTAGGAGGCCTGAGTACCCTCAAATTCGGCCTTAAGCTAGACTTTTTGGACCTGAAAGTCAAAGAACATTATTCGCCACTATTTTTCGGACAAGTTTCCGAACCCATTGGCACTTCATTTTGAAGGAAATTCGAGAGATTATGTTGCTTATAGACATTAGACCCCTTGGTAGGGACAAACATACCTTTCTGCAGATGCTCTATAATCCGAGCAAATCTCATTTGGACGTGAATTGAAGAAATCCAGCAACTACATGCCTTATTCTCCTTGTTTCGCCGGATGGCATACTGTAACTCATGCGCGTGAAAGCCATGAACAAAAGGGCATTCCTGGCATCGGTAAATATATATGTGGAAACAATATCTCCACTATAGAGGATAAGAAATTTTGAGGCGATCAGGCAAAAAGTGTCACGGGAAAATGAAGTACTTTCAAGGACTACCATAGAATGGACCGATGTTCACTAAAATGGAAATAACTTTGTCATTCAGAGTCCATGTCGGACCCACATAGTACTCAAACTGCTCATGACGAGCATGCAAATCCAGAAAAACTCCATGCTTGCACCAGAATCATGGAGTACCCTCAAATTTGGCCTTGAGGACTTTTTGGGCCCCGAAAGTCAAAGAACATCATTCACGGCTATTTTTGGACAAGTTTCAACCCATTGGCACTTCCTTTTGAAGGAAATTCAAGAGATTATGTTGCTTATAGAAATTAGCCCCCGGTAGGGACAATGTACCTTCTGCAGATGCTCTATGATCCGGAAATCTCATTTCACCGTAAATTGAAGAAAATCCAGCGACTATATGCCTTATTCTCCTTGTTTTCACGGATAGCATGTTGTAACTCATGCGCGTGAAAGCCAAGAACAAAAGGGCATTCCTAGCATTGGTTGATATATATGTGGAAACAATATCTCCACTATAGAGACAAGAAATTTCGGGGCGGTCAGACAAAAAGCGTCATTGTAAAATGAAGTACTTTCAAGGACTGCCATAGAATGGACCGATGTTCAATAAAACGGTCGTAACATTGTCATTCGGAGTCCATGTTGGACCCACGAGTACTCAAACTGCTTGTGGTGAGCGTGCGAATCAAGAAAAAACTCCTTGCTTGTGCTAGGAGGCCTGAGTACCCTCAAATTTGGCCTTAAGCTAGAATTTTTGGCCCTGAAAGTCAAAGAACATTATTCGCCGCTATTTTTCGGACAAGTTTCCGAACCCATTGGCACTTCGTTTTGAAGGAAATTCGAGAGATTATGTTCCTTATAGACATTAGACCCCTTGGTAGGGACAAACATACCTTTCTGCAGATGCTCTATAATCCGAGCAATCTCATTTGGCCATAAATTGAAGATATCCAGCGGCTACATGCCTTATTCTCCTTGTTTCGCCGGATGGCATGCTGTAACTCATGCGCGTGAAAGCCATGAACAAAAGGGCATTCCTGGCATCGCCAATATATATGTCGAAACAATATCTCCACTATAGAGGATAAGAAATTTCGAGGCGATCGGGCAAAAGCATCACGGAAAATGAAGTACTTTCAAGGATCGCCATAGAATGGACCGATGTTCACTAAAACGGTCATAGCTTTGTCATTCCAAGTCCGTGTCGGACCAAAAGTACTCAAACTGCTTATGACGAGCTTGAGAATCTAGAAAATACTCCGTGCGCTTGCGCCAGAATCCTCGAGTACCCTCAAATTCGGCCTGGAGGACTTTTTGGCCTTGAAAGTCAAAGAACATCATTCGTCGCTATTTTTCAGACAAGTTTCTGAACCCATTGGCACTTCCTTTTGAAGGAAATTCGACAGATTATGTTTCTTATAAACATTAGCCCCCCTGGTAGGGACAAATGTATCTTTCTGCAGATGCTCTATGATCCGGGAAATCTCATTCGGCCGTAAATTGAAGAAAATCCAGCGACTATATGCCTTATTCTCCTTGTTTTCGCTGGATAGCATGTTGTAACTCATGCGTGTGAAAGCCAAGAACAAAAGGGCATTCATGGCATCGGTTAATATATATGTGGAAACAATATCTCCACTATAGAGGACAAGAAATTTCGGGGCGGTCAGACAAAAAGCGTCACGAGAAAATGAAGTACTTTCAAGGACTGCAATAGAATGGACCTATGTTCAATAAAACAGTCGTAACATTGTCATTCGGAGTCCATGTTCGACCCACGAGTACTCAAACTGCTCGCGGTGAGTGTGCAAATCAAGAAAAACACCTTGCTTGCGCTAGGAGGCCCGAGTACCCTCAAATTCGGCCTTAAGCTAGACTTTTTGGCCCTGAAAGTCAAAGAACATTATTCGCCGCTATTTTTCGGACAAGTTTCCGAACCCATTGGCACTTCGTTTTGAAAGAAATTCGAGAGATTATGTTGCTTATAGACATTAGACCCTTGGTAGGGACAAACATACCTTTCTCACGGATGCTCTATAATCCGAGCAATCTCATTTGGTCAGAATTGAAGAAATCCAGTGGCTACATGCCTTATTCTCCTTGTTTCACGGATGGCATCATCAGAACTCATGCGCATGAAAGCCATGAACAAAAGGGCATTCCTGCATCGGTAAATATATATGTGGAAATAATATCTCCACTATAGAGGATAAGAAATTTCGAGGCGATCAGCAAAAAGTGTCACGGAAAATGAAGTACTTTCAAGGACTTCCATAGAATGGACCGATGTTCACTAAAACGGTCATAACTTTGTCATTCGGTCCGTGTCGGACCCACGAGTACTCAAACTGCTCGCGACGAGCGTGTGAATCTAGAAAATGCTCCGTGCTCACACTACAGAATCCTCGAGTACCCTCAAGTTCAGCCTTAAGGACTTTTGGCCCCGAAAGTCAAAGAACATCATTCGCCGCTATTTTTGGGACAAGTTTCAACCCATTGGCACTTCCTTTTCTAGGAAATTTGATAGATTATGTTGCTTATAGACATTAGCCCCTGGTAGGGACAAATGTACCTTTCTTCAGATGCTCTATGATCCGGAAATCTCATTTGGTCGAATTGAAGAAAATCCAACGACTATATGCCTTATTCTCCTTGTTTTCGCTTTGATAGCATGTTCTAACTCATGCGCGTGAAAGCCAAGAACAAAAGGGCATTCTTGGCATTGGTTGATATATATGTGGAAACAATATCTCCACTATAGAGGACAAGAAATTTCGGGTGGTTAGGCAAAAGCGCCATGGGAAAATGAAGTACTTTCAAGGACTTCCATAGAATGGACCGATGTTCAATAAAACGGTCATAACTTTGTCATTCGAGTCCATGTTGGACCCACAAGTACTCAAACTTCTTGCGCGTGAGCGTGAGAATCAAGAAAATACTCCTTGCTTGCTCTAGGAGGCCCGAGTACCCTCAAATTCGCCTTAAGCTAGACTTTTGGACGTTGAAAGTCAAAGAACATTATTCACTATTTTTCTGGACAAGTTTCTTGGCACTTCATTTTGAAGGAAATTTGAGAGATTATGTTGCTTATAGACATTAGACCCCATGGTAGGGACAAACATACCTTTGTGCAAATGCTCTATAATCCGAGCAATCTCATTTGGTCAGAATTGAAGAAATCCAGCTGCTACATGCCTTATTCTCCTTGTTTCACGGATGGCATCTCAGAACTCATGCGCGTGAAAGCAATGAACAAAAGGGCATTCTGGCATCGGTAAATATATATGTGGAAACAATATCTCCACTATAGAGGATAAGAAATTTTGAGGCGATCAGGCAAAAAGTGTCACGGGAAAATGAAGTACTTTCAAGGACTACCATAGAATGGACCGATGTTCACTAAAACGGAAATAACTTTGTCATTCGGAGTCCATGTCTGACCCACGAGTACTCAAACTGCTCGCGACGAGCGTGCGAATCCAGAAAAAAACTCCATGCTCGCACCAGGAATCCTCGAGTACCCTCAAATTTGGCCTGGAGGACTTTTTGGCCCTGAGAGTCGAAGAACATCATTCGTCGCTATTTTTCGGACAAGTTTCTGAACCCATTGGCACTTCCTTTTGAAGGAAATTCGAGAGATTATGTTGCTTATAGAAATTAGCCCCCCTGGTAGGGACAATGTACCTTTCTGCAGATGCTCTATGATCCGGGAAATCTCATTCGGCCGTAAATTGAAGAAAATCCAGCGACTATATGCCTTATTCTCCTTGTTTTCGCCGGATAGCATGTTGTAACTCATGCGCGTGAAAGCCAAGAACAAAAGGGCATTCCTAGCATTGGTTGATATATATGTGGAAACAATATCTCCACTATAGAGACAAGAAATTTCGGGGCGGTCAGACAAAAAGCGTCATTGTAAAATGAAGTACTTTCAAGGACTGCCATAGAATGGACCGATGTTCAATAAAACGGTCGTAACATTGTCATTCGGAGTCCATGTTGGACCCACAAGTACTCAAACTGCTTGTGGTGAGCGTGCAAATCAAAAAAACTCCCCACTTGTGCTAGGAGGCCTAGAGTACCCTCAAATTTGGCCTTAAGCTAGAATTTTGGCCCCGAAAGTCAAAGAACATTATTCGCCGCTATTTTTCTGACAAGTTTCCGAACCCATTGGCACTTCGCTTTGAAGGAAATTACAAGAAATATGTTCCTTATAGACATTAGACCCCTTTGGTAGGGACAAACATAGACCAACTCGCATTTGCTCTATAATCCGAGCAATCTCTTTTGGCCATAAATTGAAGATATCCAAATGACTACATGCCTTATTCTCCTTGTTTTACGGATGGCATGCTGTAACTCATGCGCGTGAAAGCCATGAACAAAAGGGCATTCCTGGCATCGGTAAATATATATGTGGAAACAATATCTCCACTATAGAGGATAAGAAATTTCGAGGCGATCAGGCAAAAAGCATCACAGGAAAATGAAGTACTTTCAAGGACTGCCATAGAATGGACCGATGTTCACTAAAACGGTCATAACTTTGTCATTCGGAGTCCATGTCGGACCCACGAGTACTCAAACTGCTCGCGACGAGCGTGAGAATCCAGAAAAAACTCCGTGCTCGCACCAGGAATCCTCGAGTACCCTCAAATTCGGCCTGGAGGACTTTTTGGCCCTGAAAGTCGAAGAACATCATTCGTCGCTATTTTTCGGACAAGTTCTGAACCCATTGGCACTTCCTTTTGAAGGAAATTCGAGAGATTATGTTGCTTATAGACATTAGCCCCCCTGGTAGGGACAAATGTACCTTTCTGCAGATGCTCTATGACCCGGGAAATCTCATTCGGCCGTAAATTGAAGAAAATCCAGCGACTATATGCCTTATTCTCCTTGTTTTCGCTGGATAGCATGTTGTAACTCATGCGTGTGAAAGCCAAGAACAAAAGGGCATTCATGGCATCGGTTAATATATATGTGGAAACAATATCTCCACTATAGAGGACAAGAAATTTCGGGGCGGTCAGACAAAAAGCGTCACGAGAAAATGAAGTACTTTCAAGGACCGCAATAGAATGGACCTATGTTCAATAAAACAATCAGAACATTGTCATTCGAGTCCATGTTCGACCCACGAGTACTCAAACTGCTCATGTGAGTGTGCAAATCAAGAAAAACACCTTGCTTGCGCTAGGAGGCCCGAGTACCCTCAAATTCGGCCTTAAGCTAGACTTTTTGGCCCTGAAAGTCAAAGAACATTATTCGCCGCTATTTTTCGGACAAGTTTCCGAACCCATTGGCACTTCGTTTTGAAAGAAATTCGAGAGATTATGTTGCTTATAGACATTAGACCCCTTGGTAGGGACAAACATACCTTTCTACGGATGCTCTATAATCCGAGCAATCTCATTTGGCCGTAAATTGAAGAAATCCAGTGGCTACATGCCTTATTCTCCTTGTTTCGCCGGATGGCATGCTGTAACTCATGCGCATGAAAGCCATGAACAAGAGGGCATTCCTGGCATCGGTAAATATATATGTGGAAACTATATCTCCACTATAGAGGGTAAGAAATTTCGAGGCGATCAGGCAAAAAGCGTCACGGGAAAATGAAGTACTTTCAAGGACTGCCATAGAATGGACCGATGTTCACTAAAACGGTCATAACTTTGTCATTCGGAGTCCGTGTCGGACCCACGAGTACTCAAACTGCTCGCGACAAGCGTGTGAATCTAGAAAAAACTCCGTGCTCACACTACGAATCCTCGAGTACCCTCAAGTTCAGCCTTAAGCAGGACTTTTTGCCCCTGAAAGTCAAAGAACATCATTCGCCGCTATTTTTGGGACAAGTTTCTGAACACATTGTCACTTCCTTTTCTAGAAAATTTGATAGATTATGTTGCTTATACATATTAGCTCCCCTGGTATGGACAAACCTACCTTTCTTCAGATGCTCTATGATCCAAGCGATCTCATTTGGTCGTAATCTGAAGAAAATCCAACGGCTATATGACTTATTTTCCTTGTTTTCGCCTGAGGGCATGTTGTAACTCATGCGCGTGGAAGCCAAGAACAAAAGGGCATTCCTGACATCGGTTAATATATATGTGGAAACAATATCTCCACTATAGAGGATAAGAAATTTCGGGGTGGTTAGGCAAAAAGCGTCACGGGAAAATGAAGTACTTTCAAGGACTTCCATAGAATGGACTGATGTTCACTAAAACGGTCATAACTTTGTCATTCAGAGTCTGCGTAAGACCCACAAGTATTCAACCTTCTCGCGGCAAGCGTGAGAATCCAGAAAATACTCCTCGCTTACTCTAGGAGGCCTGGAGTACCCTCAAATTTGGCCTTAAGCTGGACTTTTTGGCGTTGAAAGTCAAAGAACACAATGACACTTCCTTTTGAAGGAAATTTGAGAGATTATGTTGCTTATAGACATTAGCCCCATGGTAGGGACAAACGTACCTTTGTGCAAATGCTCTATGATCCGGGCAATCTCATTCGGCCGTAAATTGAAGAAAATCGAGCTGCTACACGCCTTATTCTCCTTGTTTTCGCCGGATGGCATGCTGTAACTCATGCGCGTGAAAGCAATGAACAAAAAGGCATTCCTGGCAGTGGTCAATATATATGTGGAAACGATATCTCCACTATAAAGGACAAGAAATTTTGAGGTGATCAGGCAAAAAGCATCACGGGAAAATGAAGTACTTTCAAGGACTGCCATAGAATGGACCGATGTTCACTAAAACGGTCATAATTTTGTCATTCGGAGTCCGTGTCGGACCCACGAGTACTCAAACTGCTCGCAGCGAGCGTGCGAATCCAGAAAAAACCTCCCTTCTTGCACTAGGAGGCCTGGAGTACCCTCAAATTCAGCCTTAAGCAAGACTTTTTGGCCCTGAAAGTCAAAGAACATCATTCGCCGCTGTTTTCGGACAAGTTTCTGAACCCATTGGCACTTGCTTTTCAAGGAATTTTGAGAGATTATGTTGCTTATAGACATTAGCCCCCTTGGTAGGGACAAACGTACCTTTCTGCAGATTCTCTATGATCTGGGCAATCTCATTTGGCCATAAATTGAAGAAAATCCAGCGGCTATATGCCTGATTTTCCTTGTTTTTGCATGATGGCATGCTATAACTCATGCGCGTGGAAGCCAAGAACAAAAGGGCATTCCAGGCATCGGCCAATATATATGTGGAAACAATATCTCCACTATAGAGGACAAGAAATTTCGGGGCGCTCAGGCGAAAAGCGTCACGGGAAAATGAAGTACTTTCAAGTACTGCCATAGAATGGACCGATGTTCACTAAAATGGTCATAACTTTGTCATTCGGAGTCTGTGTCGGACCCACAAGTACTCAAACTTCTCGCGATGAGCATGCAAATCCAGAAAATACTCCCCACTTGTGCCTGGAGGCCTAGAGTACCCTCAAGTTCGGCCTTAAGCAGGGCTTTTTGGCCCTGAAAGTCAAAGAACATCATTCGCCACTGTTTTTCGGACAAGTTTCTGAACCCATTGACACTTCCTTTTCTAGGAACACTACAAGAAATATGTCAACTAGTGACCTTCTGTTAGTGACCCTGGAATAATTGGTCATTGATCTATGACCATTTGAGACCAACTGGTCAAAAGGTCGTAATTTCCTTCCACTATGATCCGGGCAATGTCTTTTGGCTGTAAATTGAAGAAAATCCAGTGACTATATGCCTTATTTTCCTTGTTTTCGCCTGATGGCATGTTGTAACTTATGCGCGTGGAAGCCAAGAACAAAAGAGAATTCCTAGCATCCGTCAATATATATCTGGAAACAATATCTCCACTACAGAGAACCTGAAATTTCAGGGCGGTCTGGCAAAAAGCGTCACGGGAAAATGAAGTACTTTCAAGGACTACCATGGAATGGATCGATGTTCACTAAAACTGATAGAGGCTAAGGTGTCCCTTCTTTCGATGAGATGGTGATTATCGTTTTGGAGGAGTAGACTTTGACGATCCGACTACGTACGTGTGAGGACGTCGCGCCTTAGCAATCGCTAAACCAACTCCGAGAGGCTATTGACCATGCCGGAGCACGATCAACCTGACCACGAGGGTCTATTTCCTGCGAGCAAACGAAGAACAAGCAAGAAACTGAGATTGCAATCTAGATATTGCGGATATAAGATGAAAGCTTTATAGATCAAGATGGGGTTCTGTGACGTCTTGGTCTGGTCGTTGAACACAAACGAAGTACACGAACTTGCAGCTATGGCAAACTTTTAATCTAAACAAAACCCAAAGTCTAAATGGTGCCCTAAGGGCTGTATATATGGAGGAAGAGGGGGGCATTTAGTGGCCCTTGGTTGAGGGGTCCGAAACCAAGCCTATCTCTTGTTTCCCCACACATACAGACTCTAAAAATAGCTTATACTTATGTATTTCGAAATTACATGGGCCTGGCCCAAAAAAAAGGTGATAAACACCTAGAATAGCCTCTGGACGAAATTTATGAAGTGGCATCTTGTATATTTCGTCCAAGGCTTCATGCACTCATTATGGTGGCTTCAAAGTCCTGAAGTCATCACTTGTAACTCCATTCTTGTTCCCCTTGCACATGCTCTCATCTCCATGCTTGGTCTTGCTCCAGTGTTCATCCCTCCATGCCAGGCCCTTCATTTGTAAGCAAAACAAATGTATCCAATTTAGGCAGCATCATATTCTCATGAACATTAAAATCATTACCAAGAAACGTAAGTACCTCACAATTTAATTGGCGTGCACAAGCTCTCTAGTTATTGGTCTAGTATATGTAGTAGTAGGCGCTGTGGGTGTAACAATGATATCGATGTCCTCATCATCCTCCCGTTCTTGAAATGAAGTCGTCCTCGATGGAAGCTCATCTTCCTCACCCCAATAAGGCTTCAAATCTGCAATGTTAAAAGTGGGACTAATCCTAAAATCTACAGGCAGCTCAAGTTTATATGCATTATCATTTATTTTCTCTAACAACTTAAAAGGACCATTAGCACGTGGCATTAGCTTTGATTTGTGCAAATTAGGAAACCTATCCGTATGCAAATGTAACCAAACAAGATCTCCAGGTGCAAAGACAACATGTTTTCTACCCTTATCTCCAACAAGTTTATATTTAGCATTCATACGCTCTATATTTTCCTTAGCTAACTGATGCATTTTTATGATCAATTCACCACGTTGTCTAGCATCAAAATTAACCCTCTCCGAAGATGGAAGAGGCAACAAATCAATAGGTGCACGCGGTAGAAAACCATACACAATTTCAAAAGGGAACATCTTAGTAGTAGAATGCAATGAACGATTAAAAGAAAATTCAATATGAGGCAAGCATTCTTCCCACATTTTCTTATTATTCTTCAAAACAACCCTAAGCATAGTAGACAATGTTCTATTGACTACTTCAGTTTGTCAATCCGTTTGGGGTGACAAGTAGTACTAAAAAGCAATTTAGTCCCCAACTTAGCCCATAAACATCTCCAAAAGTGGCTAAGAAATTTAGTATCACGATCTGAAACAATAGTATTTGGCACACCATGCAATAGAATAATTTCCACGAAAGAACAAATCAGCCACAGTTACAACATCATCGCTTTTATGACATGGTATAAAGTGTGCCATTTTAGAGAATCTATCCACGACAACAAATATGTTGTCCCTCCCCTTCTTTGTTCGACGTAAACCTAAAACAAAGTCCATAGATATATCCTCCCAAGGAACACTAGGTACAGGCAAAGGCATATATAAACCATGAGGATTGAGTCGGGACTTAGCTTTTTGACATGTAGTGCCGCGAGTAACAAAACACTCAACATCATGTCTCATCGTTGGCCAAAAGAAATGTGTAGCAAGTATATCCTCCATCTTCTTCATGCCAAAGTGTCCCATTAATCCTCCTCAATGCGCCTCCAGCAGCAACAAAAGATGAACAGAGGAAGCTGGAATGCATAGCATGGTAGCACGAAACACAAATCCATCGTTAATGACAAACCTGTTCCATGTTCGCCCTTCTTTACAATTCTACAGTACATCTTTAAAATCAGCATCATGCACATATTGATATTTGATGGTCTCCGAACCAAATATCTTGTAGTCAAGTTGTGAAAGCATAGTATAGCAACGAGACAAAGCATCAGCAATAACATTTTCTTTACCCTTCTTGTGTTTAATGACATAAGGGAAAGTCTCAATGAATTCAACCCATTTAGCATGTCTACGATTCAGTTTGGCTTGGCTTTTAATATGTTTCAAAGATTCATGATCAGAATGTATAACAAGTTCTTTGGGCCATAAATAATGTTGGCATGTTTCTAAAGTCCGAACAAGAGCATATAATTCGTTATCATAAATAGAATAATTCAGACTAGGCCCACTCAATTTTTTAGAAAAGTATGCAACAGGTTTGCCATATTGTAATAACACACCTCCTAATCCAATTCCACTAGCATCACATTCGAGCTCAAGAGTCTTATTAAAATCAAGAAGTTGGAGTAAAGGAGCATGTGTCAACTTATCTTTCAATACCGTGAAGGCTTCTTCCTGTGTGGTACCCCAAACAAAAGGCACATCTTTCTTTGTAAGCTCATTGAGAGATGCAGCAATGGTGCTGAAATCTCTCACAAAACGCCTATAGAATCCAGCAAGGCCAAGAGAACTCCTCACTTGTGTGACCGTTTTGGGCTGCGCCAACTCTCAATAGCTTCAATCTTGGCTTTATCAACTTCAATTCCCTGTGGAGTAACAACATAGCCAAGAAAAGATACTCGGTCGGTGCAAAAGGTGCACTTCCCAAGGTTACCAAACAAACGTGCATCACATAGTGCAATAAAAACATCACGTAAATGTTCCAAATGTTCCTCCAAAGATCTGCTATAAATCAGTATATCATCAAAATAGACTACCACAAATCGTCCAATGAAAGCACGTAAAACTTCGCTCATTAATCTCATGAAAGTACTAGGTGCATTAGTTAACCCAAAAGGCATGACTAACCACTCATATAATCCAAACTTAGTTTTAAATGTTGTTTTCCATTCATCCCCCAATTTCATATGAATTTGATGGTATCCACTACGCAAATCAGTGAAGCACCGGGAATTAAGTCAATCTGATGCTCAATCCGTCGAACAGGCGGTAATCTCGGTAGCACGTCTTGTGGAAAGACGTCCGCGAACTCCTACAAAATGTTAGTGAAAGCAGGAGGCAAATGGAAGGCACGTCCTTGAATGAAAATAATGCCTCTTTGCACACAAAAGCATAGCAAACAGATTTGCTGAAATCTAGCTCATCAATATCAGATTTGGTGGCAAATAAACGTGCACTTTTCAATTTAATTTCAGAAGCAACACTAGATGGTTTATTATTAGGCTTCATTTGTTGCTCAAATTCTTTTACCACAATCTGATTTTCACTCTTATTCTTCTCCTATTTTGCTTTATTAGCTCTATTAATATCATCTTCCAAAATGGAATCAAGAGTCATAGGAAGCAAAGTAATATTTTTATCATTATGAACAAGCGTATGCTGATTGTTTCTACCATGGTGTACAGAATTTTTATCAAATTGCCATGGTCGACCAAGTAATAAGGAACATGCTTGCATAGGTACCACATCACAATCAACATAATCAGCATATGTAGATATACTAAAATGCACACGAACAGTGTGTGTTACCTTAACCTTGTCGCTGTTGTTGAACCATTGGATGTAGTAAGGATGTGTATGTGGTCTTGTGGTGGGAGATAGATTCTCCACCATCTCCATGCTAGCCAAGTTGTTGCAGCTCCCTCCGTCTATGATGACGCGCACAAAACGTTCCTTCACAACTCCCTTTCTATGGAACCAATTACGCCTCTGATTTTGCTCAGCTTGTGTGAACTGCACACTCAAAACACGTTGAGCAACTAAACATCCACACTTGTCAGCGTCTTCAGGAGCTATGTATTGCGTCTCATGATCAGAATCATCTCCACCATGTTCTTCACGTGTAATAAGAGCTAAAGTCTCCTCATCATAGTCACTAGCGGACTCATACCCACCATCCTCAGTAGCAATCATCACACGCTGAGATTTGCATTCTCTCGCATAATTACCTCTTCCCTTACGACAACAACAAATAATATCACTTGTGTGCCCTGTTGATGCCATGGAAGAAGAAGAGCTCTGTGCAGGCCCGACAGGAGCGCTCTCGGCAGATAGTGGTGGTTGTGCCTGCTTTCTTGTATCACGGCTGGAGGTGACACCTGATGGAGGTGCTGGTGCAGTGGAAGTAGAAGATGCACACGGTGTTCATGATGAAGGTCGACCTGCAGAAAAGTTAGTTCGCGCCAATGCTTGTCGATCCTGCACTTCACGTTCAACTTTACAAGCAAGATGGAATAAACGAGTGATATTAGTATACTCCTTATACTCTAGAATGGTCTGAATCTCTCTATTTAATCCACCCATAAAACATGCGAGCATAGCTTAATTCTCCTCAGCAATACCACATCTAATCATGCTAGTTTGTAATTCCTGATAATATTCTTCTATAGAATTTTTTTTCCTTGTATTAAATGCTGCAATTTTTGAAGCAATTCATGTTGATAATATGGTGGCACCCAACGAGTACACATAGCTGTTTTCAAAGTAGCTCAAGTAGCTGGAATAGGATATAATCTACAATGTTCATACCACCATATACATGCAAAACTAGTGAAAGCACAAACAGTAGCAACAACCCGTCTCTCCTCGGGATATTGTAAACATGTAAAACGTTGTTCAGTTTCTAACTCCCAAGTAAGATATATATCAGGAACATATCTACCCTCAAATGGTGGAATATTCAATTTTAGTTTAGCAACATGGTCATGATCTCGTACCTGAGGTGGTGGTGCAGGCCTACCATTACGATTATTTGCATGTGGACGACCTGGTGGTGGTGCTGGTGGTTGCACGTAGTTCCGACTTTGATCAACCTCATCCTCATAATCGCCCCCATAATCATCATCCTCCATAGTACCAGCAGCAGTAGTAGCAGGAGCCACAGAAGCATCAACAGTAGGTGCAGCGGCACCAGAATTTTAACCAAGCTCAAGGGGAACGCGTTGTGCTCGTCCCACTTGATTTGGAAGGCGACATTGTAGTTGATGTTGGTGTTGTTGTTGTAGAGGGGCGCCAGGTGCAGCCGGTGGTGGTTGTGGAAGACGCGCGAGCAATTCATTAAACTTGTTATCAAGCTCTATTTCGAACGTCTTCTCAATGCCATCTATCTTCTCCATGGCCTCTTCAAATCTGTTTAGCACATCTTGCACCTGTCCACTCATCATTTGCTGAAATTTATCATGAAGCTGTTTGTTCGTCATTTTCTCCCAATCAGTCTCATCGGCTTGTGATCCTGCCATGGTTAGTAGCAATAGAAACACAAAAGAATATGATCCTACGGACTACTAGGAAGCGGTGGTGGTGATGGTATGTCACAAATACTTCAAACGAATCTCAAATTCTTACCAGTTCTTACCTAGCAGCAGGTGGTGATCGGCAACCGTTGTAGTCAAAACTCTCAAAGCTTGGATAAAGTGATTACCAAGGAGAGTCAAACGCATGACGTAGATGTATGTGGAGCTGGGAAGGCTTATAATATGGTAGCAAAAAGGGTCAGCAGTAATCAATTCAGAGATGCAAAGTTGAATAAACGCTCAACGGCAGTACTGTGCTGGTCCTAGGCTAGACCGTGCTAGAGACGCGAGCCTAGAACACTAACAAAATCATGGCGCGACATGTAATCAAGGGAGGAGCACACTCTGAATTTTTTTTCTTTTTTTTACTTTTTTTGCTCCGCAACAATTTTTTTTGAAAAAGTCTACAAATGGTCTAAAAACTGCCTAGCCAGAATTTTCCAGACTTAGTATTTTTTTTAAACTAGAACTATTTCCTACTGCAGGTAGCACAGAAGTTGGGGAGTCCGACTTGGTCACGTCTCGTAGTATCATGTGATCTGGAACTCAAAAATAAAGGAACAAATACTGGACTCGAACTAGGACTGGTGGCGGAGATGAATCTGGTGGAAACTCGGACTTGTGGCGGATATATGTAGGGCAGTGGAACACAGACTGGTGGCGAATCTCTAATGGAGGTGGACTCGGATTATCGTGATGGTGGTGAATATGTGGTATATGGCAGCGATGATGACGATGGTGGTATATGGCAGCGGTGATGCCGATGGTGGTATATGGCAGCGGTGATGACGATGGTGGTATATAGCAGCGGTGATGACGATGGTGGTATATGGCAGCGGTGATGACGATGGTGGTATATGGCAGCGGTGATGACGATGGTGGTATATGGCAGCGGTGATGACGATGGTGGTATATGGCAGTGGTGATGACGGTGATGCGGCGGCGGCGTGACAACTTGTGAACAGAACTCAAAACTCTAAAGGACTAGACACAAAGACCAGCAACTAGACACGACGATGCAACCGCAAATTCGACAATGCAAAACACTAAAAAGATTATGCAAAGGCTCAGATTGGTTTGGATATGATGAACTAACCCTAAAATATATATATTTGGCTTTTTCGTGAACTGTAGGTATGAAGAACAGACTCGATCTAAACTACGAAAAACTGTAAAATCTCACCGACCAACCTGGAAATCTGATACCACTTGATAGAGGCTAAGGTGTCCCGTCTTTCGATGAGATGGTGATAATTGTTTTGGAGGAGTAGACTTTGATGATCCGACAATGTACGTGCGACGACGTCGTGCCTTAGCAATCGCTAAACCAACTCTGAGAGGTTATTTACCACATCGGAGCACAATCAACCAGGCCACGAGAGTCTATTTTCTGTGAGTGAATGAAGAACAAGCAAGAAACTGAGATTGCAATCTGGATATTGTGAATATAAGATCAAAGCTTTATTGATCAAGATGGGGTTCTGTGACGTCTTGGTCTGGTCGTTGAACACAAACAAAGTAAGCGAAGTTGCAGCTAAGGGCTGTATATATGGAGGAAGAGGGGGGAATTTCGTGGCCCTTGGTGGAGGGGTCAAAACCAACCCTATCTGTTGTTTCCCCACAAATACGGACTTTAAAAATAGCCTATACTTATGTATTTCGAATTACATGGGCCTGGCCCAATAAAAAGGTGACGCAACACCTAGAATAGCCTCTGGACGAAATTTATGAAGTGGCATCTTGTATATTTCATCCAAGGCTTCATGCACTCATTATGGTGGCTTCAGCGTCCTGAAATCATCACTTCTAACTCTGTTCTTGTTCCCCTTGCGCATGCCATCATCTACATGCTTGGTCTTGCTCCAGTGTTCACCCCTCTTATCCATTCCAGGCCCTTCATTTGTAAGCAAAACAAATGTATCCAATTTAGGCAGCATCATATTCTCATGAACATTAGAATCATTACCAAGAAACGGAAGTACCTGATAATTTAATTGGCGTACACAAGCTCTCTAGTAATTGGTCCAGTATATCTAGCAGTAGGGGCTGTGGGTGTAACAATGTTATCGATGTCCTCATCAAAAACGGTCGTAACTTTGTCATACAGAATCTATGTCGGACCCACAAGTACTCAAACTTCTTGCGGCGAGCGCGAATCCAGAAAATACTCCCTGCTTGCGCCAGGAGGCCTGGAGTACCCTCAAGTTCAGCCTTAAGCAGGACTTTTTGGCGCTGAAAGTCAAAGAACACCATTCGTCGCTATTTTCGGACAAGTTTCTGAACCCATTGTTACTTCCTTACGAAGGAAATTTGAGAGATTATATTGCTTATAGACATTAGCCCCCCTGGAAGGGACAAACGTACCTTTCTGCAGATGCTCTATGATCCGGGCAATCTCAATTTGCCGTAATATGAAGAAATCCAGCGGCTACATGCCTTATTCTCCTTGTTTTCACCGGATGGCATGCTGTAACTCATGCGCGTGAAACCACGAACAAAAGGGCATTCCTGGCATCGGTTAATACATATGTGGAAATAATATCTCCACTATAGAGGACAAGAAATTTGGAGGCGATCAGGCAAAAAGCGTCACGGGAAAATGAAGTACTTTCAAGGACTGCCATAGAATGGACCGATGTTCACTAAAATGGTCATAACTTTGTCATTCGGAGTCCGTGTCGGACCCACGAGTACTCAAACTGCTCGTGGCGAGCGTGCGAATCTAGAAAATACTCCCAGCCTGCACCAGGACACATAGAGTACCCTCAAGTTCGGCCTTAAGCAAGACTTTTTGGCACTGAAAGTCAAAGAACATCATTGGTCGCTGTTTTTCGGACAAGTTTCTGAACCCATTGTTACTTCCTTTTGAAGGAAATTCGAGAGATTATATTGCTTATAGACATTAGGCCCCCTAGTAGGGAAAAACGTACCTTTCTGCAGATGCTCTATTATCCGGGCAATCTCATTTGGCCGTAAATTGAAGAAAATCTAGTGGCTACATGCGTTATTCTCCTTGTTTTCGCCGAATGGCATGTTGTAACTCATGCACATGAAAGCCACGAACAAACGGGCATTCCTGGCATTGGTCAATATATATGTGGAAACAATATCTCCACTATAGAGGACAAGAAATTTCGAGGCGATCAGGCAAAAAGCGTCACGGGAAAATGAAGTACTTTCAAGGACTCCCATAGAATGGACCGATGTTCACTAAAATGGTCATAACTTTGTCATTACGAGTCCGTGTCGGACCCACAAGTACTCAAAACGACCGCGATGAGCATGCGAATCCAGAAAATACTCCCTGCTTGCACCAGGAGGCCTGGAGTACCCTCAAATTTGGCCTTAATCAGGACTTTTTGGCGCTGAAAGTCAAAGAACACCTTTCGTCGCTATTTTTCGGACAAGTTCCTAAACCCATTGGCACTTCATTTTGAAGGAAATTTGAGAGATTATGTTGCTTATAGACATTAGCCCCCCCTGGTTGGGACAAACGTAACTTTCTGCAGATGCTCAATGATCAGGACAATCTCATTTGGCCGTAAATTGAAGAAAATACAACGGCTACATGCCTTATTCTCCTTGTTTTCCCCGGATGGCATGCTGTAACTCATACGCATGAAAGCCACGACCAAAAGGTCATTCCTGGCATCGGTCAATATATATGTGGAAACAATATCTCCACTATAGAGGACAAGAAATTTCGGGGCGGTCAGGCAAAAAGCGTCATGGGAAAATGAAGTACTTTCAAGGACTACCATAGAATGGACCGATGTTCACTAGAATGGTCATAACTTTGTCATTTGGAGTCCGTGTCGGACCCACTAGTACTCAAACTTATCAAGGCGAGCGTGCGAATCCAGAATATACTCCCCGCTTGCATCAGGAGGCCTGGAGTACCCTCAAATTTGGCCTTAAGCAGGAATATTTGGCCCTGAAAGTCAAAGAACATCATTCGCCGTTGTTTTTCCGACAAGTTTCTTAACCCATTGGCACTTGCTTTTCGAAAACATTCGATAGATTATGTTGCTTATAGATATTAGCCCCCTTGGTAGGGACAAAGTACCTTTCTGCAGATGCTCGATGATCCGGTCAATCTCATTTGACCGTAAATTGAAGAAAATCTAGCGGCTATATGCCTTATTTTCCTTGTTTTCGTGTGATGGCATGCTGTAACTCATGCGCGTGGAAGCCAAGAACAAAATTGCATTCCTGGCATCGGTCAATATATATGTGGAAACAATATCTCCACTATACAGGACAAGAAATTTTGGGGCGATCAGGTAAAAAGCCTCACGGGAAAATGAAGTACTTTCAAGGACTGCCATAGAATGGCCCGATGTTCACTAAAATGGTCATAACTTTGTCATTCGGAGTTCGTGTCGAACACAAAAATACTCAAATTTCCCGCGGCGAGCCTACGAATCCAGAAAATACTCCCCGCTTGCACCAGGAGGCCTGGCGATCCTCAAGTTCGGCCTTAAATAAGAATTTTTTTCCCTGAATGTCAAAGTACATCATTCGCCGTTGTTTTTCCGACAGTTTCTGAACCCATTGGCACTACCTTTTAAAGGAAATTTGAGAGATTATGTAGCTTATAGACATTAGCCCTCCCGGTAGGGACAAACGTAGCTGTCTTCAGATGCTCTATGATCCGGTCAATCTATTTGGTCTTAAATTGAAGAAAATCAAGCGGCTATATGATACGGTCAATCTATCCGGATGGCATGCAGTAACTCATGCGCGTGAAAGCCAAGAACAAAAGGGCATTCTTGGCATCGGTCAAAATATATGTGGAAATGATATCTCGAGTATAGAGGATAAGAAATTTCAGGGAGGTCCGGCAAAAAGTGTCACAGGAAAATGAAGTACTTTCAAGGACTACCATAGAATGGATCGATGTTCACTAAAACGGCCATGACTTTGTCATTCGGAGTCCGTGTCGAACCCACAAGTACTCAAACTTCTCGTGGCAAGCGTGCGAATCTAGAGAATACTCCCTGCTTGCACCAGGAGGAATGGACTACCCTCAAATTCAGCCTTAAGCTGGACTTTTTGGCCCTGAAAGTCAAAGAACATCATTCACCGTTGTTTTTCGGACAAGTTTCTGAACCCATTGGAACTTCCTTTTGAAGGAAATTCGAGAGATTGTGTTGCTTATGGACATTAGCCCCCCTGGTAGGGACAAAGGTACCTTTCTGCAGATGCTCTATGATTCGGGCAATCTTATTTGGCCGTAAATTGAAGAAAATCCAGCGGCTATATGCCTTATTTTCTTTATTTTCGCCGGATGGCATGCTGTAACTCATGCGCGTGAAAGCGAAGAACAAAAGGGCATTCCTGGCATCGGTCAATATATATGTGGAAACAATATCTCCACTATAGAGGACTAAAAATTTTGCGCGGTCAGGCAAAAATCGTCACGGGAAAATGAAGTTCTTTAAGAACTACCGTGGAATGGACCGGTGTTCACTAAAACAGTCATAATTTTGTCATTCGGAGTCCGTGTCCGACCCACAAGTACTCAAACTGCTCGCGGCGAGCGTGCTTATCCAGAAAATACTCCCCACTTGCGCTAGGAAGACTAGGGTACCCTGAAATTCAGCCTTAAGCAGGACTTTTTGGCCCTGAAAAATCAAAGAACATCATTCACCGTTGTTTTTCAGACAAGTTTCTGAACCCATTGGCACTTCCTTTTGAAGGAAATACGAGAGATTATGTTGCTTATAGACATTAGCCCCCCTGGTAGGGAGAAATGTAGCTTTCTGCAGATGCGCTTTGATCCGGGAAATCTCATTTGGTCATAAATTGAAGAAAATCTAGCTCCTATATGCCTTATTCTCCTTCTTTTCGCCGGATGGCATGCTGTAACTCATGTGCGTGAAAGCCCAGAACATACGGCATTATTGGCATTGGTCAATATATATGTGGAAATGTTAACTCCACTATAGAGGACAAGAAATTTCATGGCGGTCAGGCAAGAAGCATCACGGGACAATGAAGTACTTTCAAGGACTACTATAGAATGGATCGATGTTCACTAAAACGGTCATAACTTTGTCATTTGGAGTCAGTGTCGGACCCACAAGTACTCAAACTGCTCGTGGCGAGCGTGCGAATCTAGATAATACTCGCCGCTTGCACCAGGAGGCCCGGAATACCCTCAAATTCGGCCTTAAGCAGGACATTTTGGTGCGTTCAGGCATAAAGCGTCACGGGAAAATGAAGTACTTTCAAGGACAACCATATAATGGATTGATGTTCACTAAAACGGTCATAACTTTGCCATTCGGAGTCCGTGTTGGACCCACAAGTACTCAAACTACTCGCAGCGAGTGTGCATATCCAGATAATACTCCCTGCTTGCGCCAGGAGGCCCGGAGTACCCTCAAATT
Organism: Aegilops speltoides; assembly: GCA_021437245.1. Taxonomy (NCBI): domain Eukaryota; kingdom Viridiplantae; phylum Streptophyta; class Magnoliopsida; order Poales; family Poaceae; genus Aegilops; species Aegilops speltoides. Next base: position 167,071,301 of record CM038144.1, read on the forward strand.
CGGCCTTAAGCAAGACTTTTTTGCCATGAAAGTCGAAGAATGTAATTCGTCGTTGTTTTCGGACACGTTTCTAAACCCATTGGCACTTCGTTTTGACTGAAATTCAAGAGATTATGTTGGTTATAGACATAAGCCCCCAGGTACGGACAAAAATACCTTTCTGTGGATGCTCTATGATCCGGGCAATCTCATTCGGCCGTAAGTTGAACAAAATCCAGCGGCTATATGCCTTATTCTCCTTGTTTTCACCGGATGGTATGTTGTAACTCATGCATGTGAAAGCCAAGAACAAAAGGGCATTCCTAGCATCGGTCAATATGTATGTGGAAACAATATCCCCACTATAGAGGACAAGAAATTTCGGGGCATTCGAGCAAAAAGCGTCACGGGAAAATGAAGTACTTTCAAGGACTGCCATAGAATGGACCGATGTTCACTAAAACGGTCATAACTTTTTCATTCACACCCAATGTTGGACCCACAAGTACTCAAACTGCTCGGGGCGAGTGTGCGAATCCAGAAAATATTCCCCGCGTGTGCGAGGAGGCCTGGAGTACCCTAAAATTTGGCTTTAAGCAGGACTTTTTGGCCCTGAAAGTCAAAGAACATCATTCACCGCTGTTTTTGGACAAGTTTATGAACCCATTGGCACTGCTTTTTTAATGAAATTCGAGATATTATGTTGCTTATAGACATTAGCCCCCGTGGTAGGGACAAACGTACCTTTCGGCAGATGCTCTATGATCCGATCAATCTCATTTGGTCGTAAATTGAAGAAAATCCAGCGGTTATATGCTTTATTCTCCTTGTTTTCGCCGGATGGCATGTTGTAACTCATGCGCGTGAAAGCCAAGAACAAAAGGCATTCCTGGCGTCGATCAATATATATGTGGAAACAATATCTTCACTATAGAGGACAAGAAATTTCAGGGTGGTCAGGGAAAAAGCGGCACGGGAAAACGAAGTACTTTCAAGGACTGCCATAAAATGGACCGATGTTCACTAAAATGGTCATAACTTTGTCATTGGAGTCCGTGTCAGACCCACAAGTACTCAAACTACTCGTGGCGAGCGTGCGAATCCAAAAAATACTCCCTGCTTGCGCGAGGAGGTCTGGAGTACCATCAAATTTGGCCTTAGGCAGGACTTTCTGACCCTGAAAGTCAAAGAACATCATTCGCCGCTGTTTTTCGGACAAGTTTCTGAACCCATTGGCACTTCCTTTTGAGGGAATTCGGGAGATTATGTTGCTTATAGACATTAGCCCCCCGGGTTGGGACAAACGTACCTTTTTGTAGATGCTCTATGATCCGGGCAATCTCATTTGGTCATAAATTAAAAAAATACAGCGGCTATATGCCTTATTATCCTTGTTTTCGCCGGATGGCATGTTGTAACTCATGCGTGTGAAAGCCATGAACAGAAGGGCATTCCTGGCCTCGGTCAATTTATATGTGGAAAAGGTATCTCCACTATAGAGGACAAGAAATTTCGAGGCGGTCAGGCAAAAAGTGCATGGGAAAATGAAGTACTTCAATGACTGCCATAAAATGGACAAATGTTCACTAAAACAGTCATAAATTTGTCATTCGGAGTCCGTGTCGACCCACAAGTACTCAAACTGCTCGCGGCGAGTGTGCGAATCCAGAAAATAATCCCCGTTTATGCCAGGAGGCCCGGAGTTCCCTCAAATTCGGCCTTAAGCAGGACTTTTTGGTCCTGAAAGTCAATGAATAGCATTCGCCGCTATTTTTTGGACAAGTCTCTGAACCCATTGGCACTTCCTTTTAAAGGAAATTTGAGAGAATATGTTTCTTATAGACATTAGCCCCCCTGGTAGGGACAAATGCACCTTTCTACAGATGCTCTATGATCCGGGCAATCTCACTTATGGAGTCATAGGTTCCGTCGTCATTGAGGATCATGGTGCGCTTGTTGGTACACTCAAAGGACTTGTGGCCTCAAATTACCGCAAGTGAAACACTTGATGGAGCTTTTCTTGAGGGTCTCATCTGTTGGAGTAGATGATGAAGCACGCGGCTTGAAGTTGCTTGTAGTAGGAGGATGACTTGAGGTTGTCGAAGTTTTCTTGTAACTCGACTTGTCACTGTTGCTTGTAGATGGCTTGGTTGAGGTAGAAGTTGTTGGAGTCGTTGAAGCTTGGGTGTTGGAGAAGCCATAGCTCTTGGATGAGTACTTGGCGTACTTGAAGTCATCTTGCACTTAACGTTCCACTTTGGTAGCTTGATGCACGAGCTCAATGAGGTTGGAGTAGGGTTGGAAGTCGGCAATATTCTTGATGGGATGATTGAGGCCATTCAAGAAACGGGCCATAGTTTGCTCATCATTTTCCGTGACATTGGCTCTTATTATGGAAATCTCCATTTCCTTGTAGTATTCTTTAAACTCTTTGTTCCTTGCTTGAGTAGTTGGAACTTCTTGAAGAGATTGCGATTGTAGTAGGTTGGCACAAAGCGTGCACACATTACATCTTTCATTTCCTCTCATGTGGTGATTGGTGGTTCACCTCTTGCTTCTCGGCGCTCAAGGACTTGTTCCCACCATATGAGCACATAGTCTTAGAACTCAAGGTGATGAGGACATGACTAGCTTGAATATGACCAAAAACATTGCATACAAGTATATTTGTCAGGTGATTTCTAATGCAAACTATGCAATAATTTATTTATTTCATCCAGGACAAAAAATACTTCACAAACTTTTGTGCCATGTCTATTTGCAAGTGTATGAGACATTTGTACAATCCACATTAGAAGATAAGGGAGAAAGAGATGTTTACTTGATGTTCAAAAAGTTCTCTCACGTCACTTTTAGCCCAAGAGAAGATATAGTCTAAGTCTCTCACGTTCTGGACTCAGATTCGGATTGCACAGACATACCTTACTCAAAACGTCAATAACTTTTTCATCCGGACTCCGAATTGGGTGATTCTTTTTTTTTGTTAGAAAACAGATTGCGTGCACTTTCCAACCCAATTGGATTCACCTTCAAATTCGTCTAGAGCGTTGAGTTATGGACGAAACAATCTAATGCTGCAGCAGAATTTGAGTCAAACTACAAGTCCAAAGGTGTTACGTCACCTCCACTTGGGCCCATTGGCCTTGTACGACCTAGGGTAAGTTTTAGGCTGCTTTGGGACGTCCTCCCACCTCCTTGGCCGGCACCCCTTGCTCCTATACAAGTAGATCCATCTAGTAGCTTTTTCCTGGGGATTTGTTTAGTAATATTTAGCCATTGCAACTTCGTGTACTTCATTTGTGTCCAACGACCAGACCAAGACCGCTTTCGGATCCCCACCTTTATTAATACTTCATCTATATTCGCAATATTCAGATTGCTTTATCATATTCTTGCTTGTTCTTTGATTACTTGAAGGAATAGACCTTCGTGGTCAGGTTGATCGTGCTCCGGCCTGGTCAATAACCTCTCGGAGTTGGTTTAGCGGCGCAACATCATGCACGTTTGTAGTCGGATCGTCAAGTGGACTCCACCAAATCGATAGTTATCATCTCGTCGAAAGATCGGGACACCCCCGCCCCTATCAAGTGGTATCAGTTTTCAGGTTGCTCGGTAAGAATTTCCAGTTTTTCCCAGATTAGATTTATTTTCTTACCTATTGTCCAAGAAAAAGCCACGAAAAAGGTTAGATCTATTCATCCTTTGTCAAAGCAAGTCTGAGCCTTTGAAATTTTCTTTTCATTGTTTGCATTATTGAATTATCAGTTGCATCGCCATGTCGAGTTTCGAGTTTCTAGTTCCTTTAGAGTTTTGAGTTTTGTTCACATTTGTCACGCCGCCGCTGCATCATTACCCTTCCGCTGTCCACCATCCCATCCATCAATTTCCACCACGTGCTACGCACTGTTCATTGTCATAATCATAGTTGAGGTCATTCACATCTTCGCCTGATCCAATCTACATCTTATCTAGTTTGTCTTGGAAAGAGAGAGAAAAAAAAAGATAGACTAAAATAAAGGGCATGTGTGAACTACACTAGGCATAACAGGAACCAAATATAGCCATTCAAATAGGTATTGATGAAATCGAACTGCACAGTTCCAACTTGCACATAATGAACATCACATTGTAAATAACTAAAATAAACAAGGCATATAGGAACAGTATAACAACCAATTATAGCAACTGAAAATAGGATAGAGGCTCACTACAACAACCTAATAAGCAAATACAGATAAACAGAGCATATGCTTGAAAATAGGACAAATACTCGCTACAACCAACCTAGCAAGCAAATATTGATAAATAAGGCATCCGCTTGAAAACTAGACAAATGCTCACTTCAACCAACCTAACAACCAAATACAGATAAACAAGGCATCTGCTTAATAATTGAACAAATGCTCACTTAAACCAACCTGTCGTGGTTCAACACCATCACCTATGTGGCCATCGGCACCTTGTGGTTCGGCAAGGGGGAAGGGCATGTTACACAAAGAGCAGAGGCCGTAGAGTGCTACGTCTTGAGCTTGCGTTGGTTTTCCTTGAAGAGGAAAGGGTGATGCATCAAAGTAGCGTAAGTATTTCCCTCAGTTTTTGAGAACCAAGGTATAAATCCAGTAAGAGGCTCCTCAAAAGTCACCCACGCATCTACACAAACAAACAAAGAACTCGCAACCAACGGAATAAAGGGGTTGTCAATCCCTTCATGGCCACTTGCGAAAGTGAGATCTGATAGAGATAGTATGATAAGATAAATATATGTTTGGTATTTTATAATATAGATGCAAAAAGTAAAGATGCAAATAAAAGTAAATTGAAAGCTTATATGATAAAAGATAGACCCCGGGGGCCAGAGGTTTCACTAGTGGCTTCTCTCAAGATAACATAAGTATTAAGGTGGGTGAACAAATTACTGTCGAGCAATTGATAGAAAAGCGAATAGTTATGAGATTATCTAGGCATGATCATGTATATAGGCATCACGTCCGTGACAAGTAGACCGACTCCTGCTTGCATCTACTACTATTACTCCACACATCGACCGCTCTCCAGCATGCATCTAGCTTATTAAGTTCATAAGAACAGAGTAACGCATTAAGAAAGATGACATGATGTAGAGGGATAAACTCAAGCAATATGATATAAACCCCATCTTTTTATCCTCGATGGCAACAATACAATACGTGCCTTGCAACCCTTTCTGTCACTGGGTAAGGACACCTCAAGATTGCAACCAAAGCTAAGCACTTCTCCCATGGCAAGAAAGATCAATCTAGTAGGCCAAACCAAAGTGATAATTCGATGAGACTTGCAAAGATAACTCAATCATACATAAAAGAATTCAAAGAAGATTCAAATATTATTCATAGATAAACTTGATCATAAACCCACAATTCATCGGATCTCGAGAAACACACCGCAAAAATAGTTTACATCGAATAGATCTCCACAAGAGAGGGGGCGAGCATTGTATTGAGATCCAAAAAGAGAGAAGAAGCCATCTAGCTAATAACTATGGACCTGAAGGTCTATGGTAAACTACTCACAACTCATCGAGGGGATATGGTGTTGCTGTAGAAGCCCTCCATGGTCGATTCCCCCTCCGGCGGAGCGCCGATGAAGGCTCCAAGATGGGATCTCGCAGATACAGAAGGTTATGGCGGTGGAAATTGTTTTTTGTTGGCTCCCTGGATGTTTTCGGGGTATGTAGGTATATATAGGAGGAAGAAGTACGTCGGTGGCCTCTCGTGGGGCCCAGGAGACAGGGGGCGTGCCCAGGAGGGATGGGCGCGCCCTCCTATCTCTTGGCCGCCTTGTTTGCTTCTTGACTTGCACTCCAAGTTCTCCGGATCACGTTTGTTCCAAAAATCACGCTCCCGAAGGTTTCATTCCGTTTGGACTCCATTTGATATTCCTTTTCTTTGAAATACTAAAATAGGCAAAAAAAAACAGCAATTCGGGCTGGGCCTCCGATTAGTAGGTTAGTCCCAAAAATGATATAAATATGTAAAATAAAGCTCGTAAACATCCAAAAGGGGTAATATAATAGCATGGAACAATCAAAAATTATAGATACATTGGAGACGTATCAAGCATCCCTAAGCTTAATTCCTACTCGTCCTCGAGTAGGTAAATGATAAAAACAGAATTTTTGATCTGGAATGCTACCTAGCATATTTCTCAATATAATTTTCTTTATTGTGGCATGAATGTTCAGATCCAAATGATTCAAAATAAAAGTTCATATTGACAAAAGAAATAGTAACACTTCAAGCATACTAATCAAAGCAATCATGTCTTCTCAAAATAACATGGCTAAAGAAAGTTCATCCCTACAAAATCATATAGTTAGGCTATGCTTCATTTTCGTCACACAAAGATGTTCCCAAATTCTACACCCCCGATGACAAGCCAAGCAGTTGTTTCGTACTTAAATAATCTCAAACTGTTTCAACCTTCACGCAATACATAGGCATGAGCCATGGATATAGCACTATGGGTGGAATAGAATATGATGATGGGGATTGTGTGGAGAAGACAAAAAAGGAGAAAGTCTCACATTTACGAGGATAATCAACGGGCTATGGAGATGCCCATCAATTGATGTCAACATGAGGAGTAGGGATTGCCATGCAATGGATGCACTAGAGCTAAAAATGAATGAAAGCTCAACAAAAGAAAACTAGTGGGTGTGCATCCAACTTGCTTGCTCACGAAGACCTAGGGCATTTGAGGAAGCCCATCGTAGGAATATACAAGCCAAGTTGTATAATAAAAAGTCCCACTAGTATATGAAAGTGACAACCTATGAGACTCACTATATGAAAAACATGGTGCTACTTTGAAGCACAAGATATGAGACTCACTACATGAAGAACATGATGCTACTTTGAAGCACAAGTGTAGAAAAAGAGATACTAACATTGCCCCGTTTATTTATTTTCTTTTATTTTCTTTTTTTTTCTTTCCTTTTTTGGGCCTTTTTCTTTTTTTCTTTTTGGGCAATGCTCTAATAATGATGATCATCACACTTCTATTGATTACAACATATGAATTACAACTCGAAACTAGAACAAAATATGACTCTATATGAATGCCTCCGGCGGTGTACCGGGATGGTGCAATGAACCAAGAGTGACATGTATGAAAAATTATGCATGGTGGCTTTGCCACAAATACGATGTCAACTACATGATCATGCAATGGCAATATGACAAAAGTAAAGTATGTCATGATGATGATGAACGGAACGGTGGAAAGTTGCATGGCAATATATCTCGGCATGGCTATGGAAATGCCATAATAGGTACGTATGGTGGCTATTTTGAGGAAGATATAAGGAGGTTTATGTGTGACAGAGCATATCGTATCATGGGGTTTGGATGCACCGACGAAGTTTGCACCAACTCTCGAGGTGAGAAAGGGCAATGAACGGTACCGAAGAAGCTAGCAAAGGTGGAAAGGTAAAAGTGCGTATGATCCATGGACTCAACATTAGTCAAAAGAACTCATATAATTATTGCAAAAATTTAGAAGTCATCAAAAATCAAGCATTACGCGCATGCTCCTAGAGGGATAGATTGGTAGGAAAAGACCATCGCTCATCCCCGACCGTCACTCATAAGGATGCACAAGCCAGGTACGCTTCATGTTTCAAATTTGTTACACAACTTTAACCATACGTGCATGCTACGAGACTTGCTAACTTCAACACAAGCATTCTTTGAATTCATAATCACCCAACTATCATGACTTTAATATCACTACCTCCATATCTCAAAACAATTATCAAGTATCAAATTGATCATAGCATCCAATTCACTTCCTATGATAGTTTTTATTATACCCAACTTGGATGCCTACCATTCTAGGACCAAATTTATAACCATAGAAAATACCATGCTGTTCTAAAATACGCTCAAAATAATATAAGTGAAGCATGAGAGACTAGCAATTTCTAAAAAATTAAGCCACCGCCGTGCTCTAAAAGATATAAGTGAAGCACTAGAGCAAAAACTATCAAGCTTAAAAGATATAAGTGAAGCACATAGCATATTCTAATCAAGTAGGCCTCTCCCAAAAGGTGTGTATGGCAAGGATGATTGTGGAAAACTAGAAAGAAAATGCTAATATAATACACGATGCTCCAAGCAAAACACATATCATGTGGCGAATAAAAATGTAGCTCCAAGTAAAGTTACCAATGAACGAAGTCGAAAGAGGGGATGCCTTCCCGGGGCATCCCCAAGCTTAGGCTTTTGGCTATTCTTGAATATCTTGGCGTGCCTTGGTCATCCCCAAGATTAGGCTCTTGCCACTCCTTATTCCATAGTCCATCAAAGCTTTACCCAAAACTTGAAAACTTCACAACACAAAACTCAACAGGAAATCTTATAAGCTCCGTTAGTGAAAGAAAACAAAACCACCACATAAGGTACTATAATTAACTCATTCTTTATTTATTTTGGTGTTAAACCTACTGTATTCCAACTTCTCTATGGTTTATAAACTATTTTACTAGCCATAGATGCATCAAAATAAGCAAACAACACACGAAAAACAGAATCAGTCAAAAACAGAACAGTCTGTAGCAATCTATAACTAATGTAAACTTCTGGAACTCTACAAATCCTACGAAAATAGTAAGTCCTGGAACATTTGTCTATTGATCAGCAGAAAAAACAATCAAAGCAAAAGAACGTTTCTGTGATTTAAGAAAACTAATTTCATGCACGCAAAGTTTCTGTTTTTCAGCAGAATCAAATTAACTATCATCATAGGTTATCCTATAGGTTCTACTTGGCACAAACACTAACTAAAAGATAAAAACACATCTAAACAGAAGATAGATGCGAAATTTATTACTAAACAGAAATAAAATTGGGTTGCCTCCCAACTAGCGCTATCGATTAACTCCCCTAGCTAGGCATAAAAGCGAAGATAGATCTAAGTAGTGCCATCTTTGGCACTCAATTCATAAGTAGCTCGCATGATAGATTCATAAGGTAATTTGACTTTCTTTCTTGGAAAGTGCTCCATGCCTTTCTTTAATGGAAATTGGAATCTAATATTCCCTTCCTTCATATCAATAATTGCACCAATCGTTCTAAGGAAATGTCTACCAAGAATAATAGGGCAAGAAAGATTGCAATCTATATCAAGAACGATAAAATCTACGGGCACCAAATTTCTATTTGCAACAATGAGAACATCATTGATCCTTCCCATTGGATTTTTAATGGTGGAATCTGCAAGGTGCAAATTTAAAGAGCAATCATCAAGATCATGGAAACCTAGAATATCATATAAAGTTTTCGGAATCGTGGAAACACTAACACCCAAATCACACAAAGCAAAACACTCATGATCTTTAATTTTAATCATTATAGTAGGTTCCCACTCATCATTAAGTTTTCTAGGTATAGAAACTTCCAAATTAAGTTTTTCCTCATAAGATTGCATCAAGGCATCAACGATATGTTTGGTAAAAGCTTTATTTTGACTATAAGCATGAGGAGAGTTAACAACGGATTGCTACAAGGAAATACAACCTTCTAAAGAACAATTATCATAATCAAATTCCATGAAATCCGAGATAGTGGGTTCAATACTATTTAAAGTCATGACCTCTCCACTCCCACTTTTACCAAATTTTGCATCAAGATCTAAAAACTCCGAATTCTTGGGACGCCTTCTAACTAAAGTTGACTCATCTCCGGTCCCATTATTATCAAGATTCATATTGCAAAACAAAGATCTAATAGGAGATACATCAATAACTTTAAGATCTTCATCATTATTTTCGTTGAACTTTTCTGGTTTGGCAGCCATCTTATTGACTAAGGTGGCTTGCTTATCAGAAATCTAGGCTATAGCCTTCTCAAGCCGGGTAATTTCAGAGTTCACACCATAAAATTCTTTAGACATATCATCAAGCTCCTTATTCATAAACCCCAAAAAACCTTTTTGTTCTTTAAGCTCTTTTCTGAAGAAATTATTATGCTCAAATTGCAAATTCATAAAGCTTCTAATATTTGATTCAATCTCTTCCAAGCTTCTAAGAAGATGGTCGGTACTCTTAAGCAAAGCCATACGGACAAAAAGGCACACAAGCAAACAGAAAAAGTCAAGCGAAAAGAGAGGAGAAGATTGGGAAAGAGAGGGCAAATAAAACGCAAGGGTGAAGTGGGGGAGAGGAAAATGAAAGGCAAATGGCAAATAATGTAAATGCGAGGGAGATGAGTTTGTGATGTGTATTTGGTATGTTTTTACTTGAGCGAAGACCTCCCCGGCAACGGCGCCAGAAATCCTTCTTGCTACGTCTTGAGCTTGCGTTGGTTTTCCTTGAAGAGGAAAGGGTGATGCAACAAAGTAGCGTAAGTATTTCCCTCAGTTCTTGAGAACCAAGGTATCAATCCAGTAGGAGGCTCCTCAAAAGTCCCACGCACCTACACAAACAAATAAAAAACTCGCAACCAACGCAATAAAGGGGTTGTCAATCCCTTCACGGCCACTTGCAAAAGTGAGATCTGATAGAGATAGTATGATAAGATAAATGTATTTTTGGTATTTTATAATATAGATGCAAAAAGTAAAGATGCCAATAAAAGTAAATTGAAAGCTTATATGATAAAAGATAGACCCGAGGGCCATAGGTTTCACTAGTGGCTTCTCTCAAGATAGCATAAATATTACGGTGGGTGAACAAATTACTGTCGAGCAATTGATAGAAAAGCGAATAGTTATGAGATTATCCAGGCATGATCATGTATATAGGCATCACGCCCGCGACAAGTAGACCGACTCCTGCCTCATCTACTACTATTACTCCACACATCGATCGCTATCCAGCATGCATCTAGAGTATTAAGTTCATAAGAACAGAGTAACGCATTAAGAAAGATGACATGATGTAGAGGGATAAACTCAAGCAATATGATATAAACCCCATCTTTTTTATCCTCGATGGAAACAATACAATACGTGCCTTGCAACCCTTTCTGTCACTCGGTAAGGACACCGCAAGATTGAACCCAAAGCTAAGCACTTCTCCCATGTCAAGAAAGATCAATCTAGTAGGCCAAACCAAACTGATAATTCGAAGAGACTTGCAAAGATAACTCAATCATACATAAAAGAATTCAAAGAAGATTCAAATATTATTCATAGATAAACTCGATCATAAACCCACAATTCATCGGATCTCGACAAACACACTGCAAAAAGAGTTTTCATCGAATAGATCTCCACGAGAGAGGGGGGGGGACATTGTATTGAGATCCAAAAAGAGAGAAGAAGCCATCTAGCTAATAACTGTGGACCCGAAGGTCTTTGGTAAACTACTCACAACTCATCGGAGGGGCTATGGTGTTGATGTAGAAGCCCTCCGTGGTCGATTCCCCCTCCGGCGGAGCGCCGGCGAAGGCTCCAAGATGGGATCTTGCGGATACAGAAGGTTACAGCGGTGGAAATTGTTTTTCGTTGGCTCCCTGGTTGTTTTCGGGGTACGTAGGTATATATAGGAGGAAGAAGTACGTCGGTGGCCTATCATGGGTCCCAGGAGACAGGAGGCGCGCCCAGGAGGGGTGGGCGCGCCCTCCTATCTCCTGGCCGCCTTGTTTGCTTCTTGACTTGCACTCCAAGTTCTCCGGATCACGTCCGTTCCAAAAATCATGCTCCCGAAGGTTTCATTCCATTTGGACTCCATTTGATATTCCTTTTCTTCGAAATACTGAAATAGGCAAAAAACAACAATACGGGTTGGGCCTCCGATTAGTAGGATAGTTCCAAAAATGATATAAATATGTAAAATAAAGCCCGTAAACATCCAAAAGGGGTAATATAATAGCATGGAACAATCAAAAATTATAGATACGTTGGAGACGTGTCATAGAGCAGCACGACAACGGCGACTCGGGTAGTTTTTACCAAGGTTCAAGCTGCCGTGAGGCGTAAAACCCAACTCCTAGTTTGGTGGATTGGGTGGAGGACTGTGAGGAACTCGCGACGCTGAAGCCTGGGAAGGTTGCATCGCAGAAAGCAGCTACACGCGTATGAGTGTACAAGGGTCCAAATCCTTTCTAAGGTTGCCTTGACCTTCCTTTTATAGGTCAATGGGTTACCACAATGGGAAAACAGTCGTTATTGAGTGATTAGATAGCCACAGTGCTATCATACCTAACTCTGGAGATAGGACAAGGTGCATTATATGTACCGCTTAGTGTCACGTCGTGGGTGTAGCCCGGCAAGCCTTGCCGTGCCATTCAACCGCCTTCTCGCCTCTTCGTGACACGCCCCTAGACGGGTGTCATTTAGGGGTGATCCTCCTCAAAAATGGCTGCCACGTGCCAAATGACAACCAATTTTTCACTTGGGGGCTCAACACCGTATCGAGAAGTGACTTGCGTTGCTATGAGGTGGAGCGCTGGAGCCTTGGCGGAGAAGTAGGCCGCCAGAGTCCCAGCAACCCTTGCCGGTGAGGCCTTGGGACTTTCCTTTGGGGTGGCCTCGAACTGACCAGGCTCACCTGCCCAACAAGGGAGGATTTCCCCTGAGTCATATCTTGTTTCTTTGGCTTGTCTTGGTCTTCTTGATCCGCCCTTTGGTTTCTCAAAGATCTATCTCTTTTGCTTGGCCTTGCCTTTTTGTTATAACCTTTCCCTTGAGCCTGTGTACTGTCTGGTCAACATCCACCAAGGTTTGTTGCACCGACAGGAGCGCCCGGGCCTGGCCTGAATGCGCTACCAAATATCATTGGGGTAGGCCCTATCAGGTACACATGCGGAATGCTTGTGATGGTTCATCCCTTGAAAATTTTCTTGCTTCTTCATTAATATGTGCTTCAGTTCGTTTCCGGTTTTTTCATGCGTTGCATGATGCCAAACATGGTGGGGCCATCTCTGTAATGGCCCGTGAATGACTTTAAACCACGGGGGAGTAACTGCCAATTCACTCATCCCACCACGCCCTTATCCTTTGCCACGTATGCTGCATGCATCGAGTGGGGTAGGTAACGGAGGTGCCTGGCGCCGGAACCAACATCATGGCGAAAGCATGAAATTCTTGGATTGGTGTAAGAGGGCAGTAAGTGGATCTGACTGTTGGTGGTAGCTTGGACAGGTTGGATCAGAAAGAGCACCTAGGGGGGTGAAGGATCAACCCCGACCCTAGCCTGCCTATAAAAAGGAGGTGCGAGAGGGAGCGGAGGCACCTCTCCATCCACCTTTCCCCTCTTATTTCCTGCCTCCTCCTTTACTATGTCGAAAGAGGAGACCGAGTCCAGGCCCCGGGCACTAGCTCGGGGGTGACGATGCCGAACACTCGTTGTTTATGCTTGGGGAGTGAGTCTGGTCTGGGGTTGTAGGAGATGCAGCGGCCATAGTCGTGGACGCCGTATCAACCGCAGTATGGGAGGCATTGCCCTTCTCCATAATGGTGCAGCGCTCGTTTCCCCCACACAAGCCACCTGCCTGAAGGGGAGGACTTGCCCCTGCTGCAAGTCGTTGAAGCTTGCCATCCCATCGGCGAAGCTCCCGAGGACTCCGGCGCCCGACTATGGTGCTGTGCTCAGGATCCTGGGTAATCCCAGCACTGCTCCTTCCAGTGGGGTTGGGGTTGACGCTGAAGATGGCGGTGTCTTCCTGGCCGCCAAGGTGGGGAGTGGTGCTACCCGCACACCTCGGGTGCCATCGCCGTCTGCCGTTTCTTCGGGGAAGATGACATGCCGAGGGTCTGGCGTCCTCCTAGAGTGATGGTGATGAGGAAAAATTGGGCGAAGGCGAGAGGCAGGCCGTCAGGTCATTGTACGATGGCACCGACACCTTTGACTCATACTGCGGGCCCGCTGCCCCATCTTTCCACTCTTCCCCTTCCTTCTAGGCACCATCATCACCGGCCTCCTCCGGACCGCTGTCGGGGAGGGGACACTCTCTTGGTGCCTTTGCCTCCTCTAGCAGTCTTCCAGCTCGGCTCCCGCAGGCTCTCCCCGGCGGCGCCTGTGCTGGGGTGTCTTGCTAGCCATGGTGGTGGTGATTAGGGCACCGCCGAGCTGCTCCCTCTGTCCCCCTTCTTCTCACCACTCCCGATCATGTCAGGATACAACGGGTAGGCCCTGATGGGGTCGGGCCGGGCTTCTGTTCAGGCACTCCTTTTGCCCTCTTCACCTCCCCCTATAGTTCCTAGGAGGAGCAGGACAACAGAGGGATTACATAGCCCTTATCTTCTTTTAGTCTAAAATGTGTAGGCACTTGCCAAACTTTAGTCTTAAATATGTAATCTTCTTTATCCATGTGTTGTGTTCTGTGTGATCTGTACTTGTTTAATCGCATCTTAATGAAAAAAGACAAGCCTTGCCCAGTACTTGTGCATGTACTATGTTCATGCAGAGGTGGAATGCCTCTATATGTTTAAGTAAACAAGTTTTCTTTGGCAAGCTATCCTGTAGGTGCCTTCCACTTGTTGCCGTGGGGCTTGGCCTGTCGGGCTCAAAACTATGGAAAGGGACCAGCCCCTCGTCAACCTCTCACGTCAAAGGCCACTACAGTCATCTTGCCCGAAGGAGCGTCCGGGTCAAAGGATGGGAGCACCCATGCACAAGTTTCCTTCTTACAGAACCTGTATGGATAAGAAGGAACTTGTTTGTTTGGCTTGTCGGGGACCGATACATAGGCTTGTCTTCATTTCTTCTCTTCGGGACTGAGTCCGCGGCAAGAGCCCTGCAGTTTAGCACAGAGGAAAACAAAGCTACATATGATATTATCTACATGATCATGCCATGCTTACGTTATGTTATGCATGCATGCAAGTTTTTTGGGCCCCCAGTGCTTTGATTATTTATCTGTTGCTTAGGGTCTGCGCCTGGCTTTGTAGAAAGGGTTACATGTAGCATCGGCAAGGCTTGTACAAAAGGGTGGCTGCCGGGCAGGGCCCGACAGCCGCGCCTTATGGGTAGAACTTACGAGGATACTCAATGTTCCATGAGTTTTGCAATTGAATGCCATCTTTGGTCTCCAGATGGACTGTGCTAGGTCAGGAGACTCGTACTACCCAGTAAGGGCCTTCCCGCTTTGGCGTCAACTTGTTTGCACCCTTGGCAGACTGAACGCGCCTAAGGACAAGGTCGCCTTCCGCAATGTCGCAGGAAACCACGACCACCTATGGGGCTGCGAGCCCCTTTTGCTTCGGAGGGGGGATGGGCTGAAATTGCGTTACGTCGACTAGAGGGGGGTGAATAGGCGATTTTTACAAATTCGTCACTGAGGAATTTCTGGGTGAGGAAATTCCTAAGTCACGAACAACTAGCAACGGAATAAGTACTCAGGCATAAGCATAACAGAGCTATAGCATAGTCATCATGATGAAATGAAAGACAGACACAGAGTACAGAAAGCGTAAACACAAGATAAGCAGGTTGAAGACAATGTGACTGAAGAAATAGGATTGAGGAAATAGAGAAAGTCTTCAGTCAAAGTCTTCAAACATTAATGATCAGGTTCATCAACACATGAATGTGGAAATGAAAGGGCTGAGGAAATAGAACCGGTAGGCTTGGTGAAGAAAATGATTTGGTAGACCAGTTCCAACTGTTGTGACAGTTGTACGTCTGGTTGGAGTGGCTGAGTATTTAAACTCGAGGACACACAGTCCCAAACACACAGTCCTCACCGTATTCTCCTTGAGCTAAGATCACACAGAGCTCGCACAACACTCGTGGTAAGTCTTCACAGGTGACTTCCAAACATTCACAGACTTGGTCACTCGCAATCCACAATTCCTCTTGGATGCTCAGACCAGGATGCCTAACCGTCTGGAGGATACACAGTCCTCAAAGGTAAAAAGCGTCGATTCCACACAGGAACAATCCTCTTCAGTGATGCTCAATCACTTTGGGTTTGTAAGTTTGGGTTTGGGATTTGGGTTTTCCTCACTTGATGATTTTCGCTCAAAGTCCTCGGAGGATGGGATGCTCTCAATTGACAAGTGCCAGTTTTTCTCGGAGCAGCCAACCAGCTAGTGGTTGTAGGGAGCGGCTATTTAGAGCCAAGGGAGCATCCCAACATGATAAGACATAGATGCCCTTCAAGGATATAACCGCTAGGTGGTCGGATATTTTGGACAGCTTGCGCGTAGCACAGCAACAGTTGGATTTGATGTTCGAATTCCTCAGGGCTATCATGTTCCTCACTGTGAAGGCAATCCACACTAGCGAATTCCTAACTCCTCAGTCAGAACAAATTCCTCAGAGACCAGAAGATCTTCATCTCTGTCATTGAAGAAATTGACTGAACTGATATGAGATTTCCAATGGCTTCACTCGAAAGGATTGGGTAGGTGTAGGATTTGAGATGAGCATCATTTGGAAATCAGTTTCCTTAGTACTACCTCGACCCCCTTTAACAGTACAGTGTTTCCTATGACTCAATAAGGAGAAAATGAAACTACGAAAACAAAAGTCTTCTGGCTTCATAACCCTTGCATGAATATCCAAGTCTTCAAGGTCACACCAATTACATCACTTTCAAAGTCTTCAGGAGAACCAAAGTCTTCAGCTGAAGACATTCATTTTTAGGGGTCGACGTTCATTGTAAATATCAAACTCCTCATTGACTTATAGAGTCTGTGTACACTCACAAACATATTGGTCCCTTAACCTATAAGTCTTCAATACACCAAAATCACTAAGGGGCACTAGATGCACTTACAATCTCC
This sequence comes from Aegilops speltoides, assembly GCA_021437245.1. Taxonomy (NCBI): domain Eukaryota; kingdom Viridiplantae; phylum Streptophyta; class Magnoliopsida; order Poales; family Poaceae; genus Aegilops; species Aegilops speltoides. The sequence goes on from CM038144.1 coordinate 167,087,990, forward strand.
CCCTTTCTGGTGATTGATGACAATATAGGTTAAGTTTTCAACGGGGATAAATGTATGAAATGAAAGTGCTCAATATTGAGGATTTTGATTGAAGATATAGAAGAACTCCCCCTGAAGATGTGCATAGTGAGGAATTTGGTTTTCAAGCAATGCACATTTGAAGAGTAGAATCATGGAGATCTCCCCCTATATCTTGTAATTCATACACGCATTTAACATATTGAATGAAGAATTTGAAATGCATGATCAAATATGGTGACTAATGTAATTCAGCATGCATGCATAGCATATATGAGGAAATAGCATGCAGAAAAACAGAGAAAAAGTATTAGGTCACCACCGGACTTAAGTTTACAACTCAATCAACAAACACTTCACAAGAGCAAGAGTTGCAACTTAAAAAAACGCCCATATAGATAGACCCGCTTGAAGACTAACTCAAATTTCTCCCCCTTTGTCATCAAAATGACCAAAAGGGATGAAAAATGAGGAATAACGCCCTTGAAAAATTTCATCATGAGGTTGATGGAGGAACGCCAGCGTTGTTGGGGTCGGTTGTTGGAGTAGGGCCTGCCGCAGTGTCATCCAAGTCTTCATTTTCATCGGTCTCGCGCGATGAAGAATATGAGTTGGGCACGAAGGGAGGAACTTCGACTTTCTTGAATTTCTTCGCCGGAGGCTTAGACCAGCGGAAGTCCTGCTTGAAGCCCATCTGCTTGAGATCTTCATGATCGTAGAGATGAGTCAGAACGGCCCAGGTGCGATCAAAAACTTCATGGAGGTAGTAGTGGTTCTTCTTCACTGAATTATATGTAGCAGTCATGTTGTGAAGAATTGAACCAAACTGACGCTTGACCCATTTATGATTGCGATCGACCTTCTGATGAAGACTGAGGAGAAGCTCACGATCAGTCATCACCCTTGGAGTGTGGCTTGGAGGACTTTGCTTTGATGCATTGGCGGCAGAATCATGAGTGGCAGAGTCATCATTGGTGGAGTATGATGCAGCTTTGCGAAACTGTCCATCCAATGGACGAATGCCCTCATCAACAATTGCAGTGGAAAGGTCCGCTTGAGGACTTCAATAGGGGGCAAGTAACTGCCATGGTTGAGGGTGTCAGCCTTGTAGTTCATTGAAGACCTTGATATGAGGAATCTCATAATCCAGGGAGCATAAGGCTTCAATTCAAAGGGAGACAGTGCAACGTTTGCCAAAGCCCTCATGAAGAAGTCAAGGTAATTTACTGGAGTACCATGCATTATATTGAATAGCAGATTCTTCATGATGCAAACAACTTCTTCATCATTTGAGTCGTGGCCTTTGATAGGACTCAGTGTCTTGGTCAGAATGCGATAGACAGTCCGAGGCACATATAGCAATTCCTTCACGAGGAATTTGGTCCTTGAGGCTTGACCGAGCTTCAGTGGCTTCATCAAAACTTGCATGAAGTGATCAGACAGTTCAGTTTCATGATAGATAAGACGCGCACCTTCAAGGGGAGGACTGATAGGCAGGGCATGAAGCAATTCAGAGGCTGGTGCCTTGAAGTAAGTGTTCTCTGTCATCCAGTCCAACACCCAAGAGTTGACATCGTCAGCATTTCCTGTGATGTGCACCATTGCATAGAACTGAAGAATGAGTTCTTCATTCCAATCACATATGTCAGTGACGAGGTTGAGCAATCTAGCATCATGAAGAACACTGAGCACAGGTGTGAATCACGGCAGCGATTCCATGTCCACGTGAGGAATATGCACGAGATCGAAGATTTTGTCTTTATTGAAAAGCAGTGAAGAATAGAAGTTCGCCTGGCTGGTAGTCCAGAAACGCTTCCTTCTAAGACGAGTAGAGTCATAGGGGTTGTAGTCGGTGAAGAACACATGCTCATGGAAAAAGTCATCAACCTTGAATTTTGGCGTCTTCGAGAATGGATTCTTCAGCTTTGGCTGAGGAGTATCTGTCAATTGCAGCACAACCTCAGGAATCTCAATCTCTAGAGCCGCAGGCTGAGGAATTTTAGCTTCTGGTTCAGTAGCAGCCTGGGTCTCCATTTCTTCAGCAGCTTTCTCATCAACACTAGTGGCTGGAATTTCTTCAGGAATGGAAGGGGCAGTATGAATTTCATCAGAGCCCATTTGAACTTCAGTGGGTACTGGGAACTGAGGAATTTGTTGTAGTGGTGTGAACAAAGGAGAGTTAGGGTGCTGACTGCCCCAAAAGTCATCATTCATCACAGGTGTGGTGCTCCCAATGTCCACATCTTCATCTTCCTCCATTTCTTCAATGCCTGGCTCTTCAGCTTTGAACTGAGGCATTGGCGATGATACCTGAGGAGTTGACGTGAGAGTGTACACTTCAATTTCTTCATCCATCTCCTCTGTCGAAGCAGCAGAGGGATTCTCTTCATCAGATTCACTTGGAATCTCATAGTCTTCACCAAAAGGAATAATTTCCTTTGATGGCATGCTTGAAAGAGGAACAACATCAATAGGATTCTCAAGTGAGCTTGTCAAAATCTTTGCCTTCTTGGGTGCAGAAGATTCTAAGGAACAAGATGCTTTCCTTTTCTTCAGAGCAGCTAGCTCTGCAGCCTTTGTTTTCTTCACTTCTAAAGCAGAAGGAAGAACTTGACTTCGTGTTGGCGTTGGTGCAGGAGGAGCAGAGGAAATTGGATCAATTTCTTTAGGCACAACTGATGCAGTTGTCCTGGCTTGTTCACCTTCTCCAGGTGCAGCTTCAGAGTCTTCAGCTGGCCTGACTTGTTCTTCAAGTGCAACACTAGTGGTTTCCCAGGGAGTTTCTTCAGCGGCTAGAATTGCTTCATCAGTCCTGGTACTTGCAGATTCATCAGCAGGCTGCTTTTCATCAGCGGTGCTGGCATGTTCTTCAGTTGGATGTGCAGATGCTTCAGCCGGAGGAATTTCAATGTGCGTTGGAGAAGCAACATTGAAAGTTAATTTCTTCGCCATTTTGACAAATCTGACTTTGGCTCCCAGCCATTCTGCCTTGTAGGTGTCAACTTCAGCACTGAGCTTCTTGATCTCAGATTGCATCGTGAGGAGTTGCTCAGGTGATAGCGTCAAAACGTTGTCCTTCAGAAAGCGTTGTTTCTTGTACTGCGCTTTCTTCACAGTCATGTTTTGATCATATTTCCATTTTTCTTCAGCGATGAACGCCGTCAACATGTAACTTTGTCTAGGAGTGAGGTCTAGCTCTGGCAAAGGAGTGTTCGTGTCATTATGCTAGAGGTCAATGAAATCCAGGATCTTCTTCGGATCCAATAGAAGGGGCACAACACTTCCCTTGGTTCTAGCGGCCCGTTGTTGTTTGTCTTTGATGATATTTGCCAATTCTTCATCATTAGCTTCGTCATCATCTTACGGTATTTGAAAGACTACCTGCTTCTTGTGAGGACTTGGTCTAGTGCCTCATCCAGCAGTGGCCTTGGTCTTCAGCAGAGTGGGGCTGGTTTAAGGAGGAGCTGAAGAACTTGTAGAAGCTCCTGAGGCAATTGAGATGCCTGTTGTCCTTTGGCAAGTGGCGAGATGAATAGGTGGTGAGGTCTTTGCTGGAGGAGCTGAGGGTTTTGTAGACCGAGGAACTGGTGCAGCTTGAGGAACTGGTGCATCTTGAGGAATTTTTCGCGAGGGCACTGATGAGCTTGTCCATGAGGGCATTGCTGAGGAAGTTGGCTTGTGGGCAGCCTTCTTGGGCATAGCCTTTTTGCTTGAGGAAGCCTCAGGAGCGGCAGCAGCAAAATCTTCATTGAATTTCTTCACTGCTTCTTAGGCCTATTTGGCCAACTTGGTTTGCCGCTTGGCCCATTCATCAGTATAATCCTTACCGCGCTTGATGCTAGTGGGATCATCTCTTTGGCCAGGTGCCTACGGAGGTCTTGGGCAAGGAGGGTTTAGAGCGAATTTCTTCATATATTTTGGAGTAACATATCTGTAGTGGCTCCATTCCCGTGCCCATCTTCGTTCGATTTTCTGTATGCTCACCTTGCGCTCATTCTTGGGTTCCTTCCCATGAGTTGCCTCATCAGGCGTGCAGTACCCTGCATAAATGTCAGCAGGGATCTCAAAAGCAGTGTTGACTTCTAGTTTCTTCCTCCCTTCTAAGGTCTTTTGCCATCTACCATTTTCTTCAGCTGAGGAATTTGAACTATTGAGTTCTCTGAAAAAGTATGCAGCTTTTCTTCAAGCAATGCTAAAAATGAGTTATGTTGATGAGAACCTAGTGATTCAGCAGCAGACATGTGTACCTGTGAAGAAAGTATAGGTGCGAAGAATTTGGATAGGTCATATGCATTCTCAGAAGATTTTGCAAAATGGAACAAGTTTGAGGAAATTGACCAGATATGTCTTGAAGAATTTCACTAAGCGTTCTTTGACTTAGTTTCCAGGGTTGTGTGGATTGTGAGATTCACACAGTTGCGGAATATTGACAAAAAACGTCACTTAGAGAAACAGGTCAAGAACAGATGATTGTGCGAGGTGTTTAGAGTGTGGAAGTTGAAGAATAAACACCTTTTGAAGATTTTCTGAAAATCATCAATATTAACAAAGGTAGTAAAAGTAACTTTTAATTACCCTTGACGAAGAACACGACGGGGAGTGTAGATTTAGAAGTTCGTCTGTCCAGATATTCGACGCCCTAACTTGGCAGAGGAAGACGGCTACGGCGCCAGGGGAGAGAAGATGTCTGCAGCCGACGCGAGTACGTCGGCAATGAGGTCAAGGCAGCGAAGCTCTTCCTCACCGGCGACGATGAAGATAGCGGCGGCGCTAGGGCTTGAGAGCTCGAGCGAGGGGAGTGAGATCGAGCAGGGTAAATGCAGTCTGAGGAGGGTGAGGGTTTTTTATAACCGCATTGAAAAAACCGCTCGCCCGAGGAAAATGGACGAACGTGCCCCTGACCCTTCTCATCCTAGCGACATGTGTGACCCACGTATTGTGTGGTGGAGATCGTGAAATATTGTGGGTGAATAGATAACTCTTATCATGGGATGCGTAACGGTTTGAGCGGCAAAAGCCGAAAATTCAGATAAGTATATTTTAAAGTTTCATTCGCAATTTCTTCAGCTGACAAGGACAAAGTGAAGATTTTGAACGGGTTTCACATAGAACGCACATGAAGAATTTGTGAACAGACTGGGTTGAGTTTAGCATAGAGGGGGAAAGGGTCCGATCACATTCACTTAGCAGAAAAATCAACTTGAAGAATTAGCAATAAGTGAATGCTGTAGATGACATAAAAACTCAAGTATATATATAGTCAATGAAGAGCAACGACGCAAAGAGTGAAGACAATGCAAAGTTGAAGAATTTGAAAAACTGAGGAATTTCAAAAATGAAGAGAAACTCAAATTGAAGATTTTCAACTTTGGTTGGTGGCATAAACCACTGTATAAGAATGACGATTTCAGACACCGCGTACAATTGTCGTAGGGTTCTGAGAATCAAATTCTTCATTAGTTTCTTCACACTTAGAGGATTAGTCTTCATTGATTGAAGAAAAACGTTACTTCGGGTGTTGCACATCTATGTCATCAAGTTTGCATAAGTGTTAGGACGTGTGTCCTTTTCAAAGAACATTCGAAGATTCTAAGATATTTAGCTCACACCGCAACTTGGTAAATCTCTTCTCATCCAAGTGCTTTGTGAAGATATCGGCCAGCTGGTCTTCAGTATTTGCGTGGTCGATGGATGTCGCCCTTCAACACATGGTCACGAAGAAAATGATGACGAATCTGTTTGTGCTTTGTCTTCGAGTGCTGAACTGGGTTGTGAGCAATCTTGATGTCACTCTCATTGTCGCAGTAGAGTGGAACATTCTTCACATTGATGCCATAGTCCTTGAGGTTTTGCTTCATCCATAGCAATTGATCACAACAAGATCCAGCAGCAATGTACTCAGCTTCAGCAGTAGGGAGTGATACACAGTCCTGCTTCTTCAAGGACCAACATACCAAGGATCATCCGAGGAAATGACATGTGCCTGACGTTGACTTGCGGTCCACGCGATCACCAGCATAGTGAGAGTCTGAATATCCAGTGAGATCAAAGGAAGATCCCTTGGGATACCATAATCCAAGTGTTGGTGTGTGATACATCTCCAATGTATCTATAATTTTTGATTGTTCCATGCTATTATATTATATATTTTGGATGTTTAATGGGCTTTATTATGCACTTTTATATTATTTTTGGGACTAACCTATTAACCGGAGGCCCAGTGCAAATTGGTGTTTTTGCCTATTTTAGTGTTTCGCAGAAAAAGAATATCAAACGGAGTCCAAACGGAATGAAACCTTCAGGAGAATCGTTTTTGGAACAAACACAATCTAGGAGACTTGGAGTGGACGTCAGGGAAGCAACGAGGTGACCACGAGGTAGGAGGGCGTGCCCAGGGGGTAGGCGCGCCCCCACCCTCGTGGGCCCCTCATGGCTCCACCGACCTACTTCTTTCGCCTATATATACTCATATACCCCGAAAACATCTAGGAGCACCATGAAACCCTATTTCCACCGCCGCAACCTTTTGTACCTGTCGCGGCCGGATGGGTGGCGCGGCACCTATGGGGCCGGGGCCCCTTCGTGTGTTCGGTACGGGGCGGAGGCTGCGCGGAGAGCAGATCGAGGCGATGCACGCGGGATTTTACCCAGCCGGCCGCGATGGTCGCAGAAACCCTCTTGCTGCATTGTGTTGTATTAGATCTTGCTCAAGAATGCGAGCAAGACGGTGGAGTGGTGTGTGAAAACCTTCGCGAGGGTAGCCAGTGGTCGAACCCCTTCGCGTGAGTAGCCAGTAGTCCAACCCCCTCTACGTTGTGCATGGGCCTCCTTTTATAGGGCAAGGGGTCACCGACAGGTGTCAACGTGAGGTAGAGGGGTAAAAACGTAAAAGAGGTGGTAGTTGGAACAGTGCGGGAACAGTGCAGCTTACAGTGCTTTCTACCTACTTTGGCCGAGGGGGACAAGGGCATTAAATGCCCGTCGCCGTCGCCCCAAAAGCTCCCGCCATCGCGTCTTCTTTCGCCACGGCGGCGAAGCCACCACCGTTGAGTGCCACCGCATTCCTCATGCAAGACGCCACCCGCCACGCGTCTCGAGAAGGCCGGAGGCGACGCGGGCAGATGAGCTGGAGTCGGCACGAAGCGTAGCTTTCCCGGCAAGCACCTTGCCGGGCCTTGATCTTGCCGGACCCGGGGCTTGTCGGCTCTGTGACTTGCCGCTCCCCGGGTCCTCGCCGGGGGGCGCGCGGGGCGCCGAGGCGTGTCTTCTGTGATGCGATCTTCTGGTCTTCCCGACGAGCTCCTCTCGCCGGGGATCTGCAGGAGTAATGTAGTCTTGAGCCTGGAATGGCCTTCCCGGCAAGCTCCTCTTGCCGGGGTCTTGAGTTTCTATCTTATATACTTTGTTCTTGAACGGCTTGGCGCGGAGATGGTCTCCGGCAAGCATTTGATGGATCTGGCTGCGGGGAGATGGGGGTGCCCGTGCACAAGTTGGGGTACTGAGGTACCCCTACCTTAGTACACCGACAGGAGCCCCCGGGCCTGGGCCATACACGGTGCCGAGCGCTGTTGGGCCAGGCCCAAGATGCTGCACGGCGCCGCTTCCCACGGCCCGTCGAATCTGCTTCTGATCTGTCGTCTCCCCCCGCAACGCACGCGCGTCGATTGCGGCGTCGTGGGAGAAGTGGGCGGCGATGCAGCCTTCAAGGCACCCACCCGTGATCGTGGCGCAGAGCGGGTCGCTTTACTGTCGCCCGGCTCCGCTTTTCGCCACGCTGCCCTCATGCATGGGGGTCGGGCGGCGAAGGTGGGAGACCGAGCCGCCACGGGCGGAGAGGCGAGTCGGCCCCGCCTCCTCCGCCTCCTCGCTTCTGATTGGTCGAAGGGCGGTTGAGTCCCCACCTCGCCTTTAAATAGGGCGGAAGGGGTGCGACGGCCACACTCATCCATTTCTCCCTTCGCCTTCGTCTTCTGTTCTTCTTGCCGCCATGGAAGGAGGGAATCCCAGCTCTTCAACGGTGGCGGCGCGGGTTGCTTCTAGGCAGCGCACCATTCCCCGTCCTACTCCCGTGGCGGCGGAGCCGGCCACGAGAGGGAGAGGGAGGGGTGGCATGCGTCGAGGCCGAGGGCGTGGCCGAGGCGGTCGAGGGAGAGGCGGTCGTGGTGAGGAGCCTCCCCCGTCTCCTCCGGCGTCTCCTGACCACGGCGCGGTCCACACCGGAGATGACCCCTGGGAGTTCTTCATCAAGCTTCGTCGGGCGCCTCGTCGTCGCCTTCGGTTGCCGGCCCCGTTCGCGGACGCAATGGGGCCGGATCCGCCCGACGTGATGGAGCTACGCATGAGGGGCTGTGGGATCAGCGGTACTCGGGTGAGTGTCGTGTCCCAAGCCCCCGGCGTGATGTTCTTCGACCGAGGGTGGAAGACGTTCGCCCGGATCCATAGCTTGACGGCGGGTTCACCTCCATTTCTGTTATTCGGATGGTGACCTCCTCGCCGTCAAGGTCTTGGCGACTATGGAACCCGGTGCGCTGCTGTGTGGACAGCTCCTCGGATAGCGAAGCTCCTCCTCGAGCGAAAGTGACGAGGAGGAGAGCGACAGCGGCGGCGAGGGGATGGCGGGCCCGACTAGGCGCCGGACACCGCTGCTCATAAGGCCACCGCAACCCCATCTTCGGGTTGCGGGCTCCTGAACTCCCGGGCCGCCTCCTTGGCGGCTGGCGTGAGGGAGGCAGCAGAAGAGGAAGAGGGGAGGGGCGGCAATGCCGTTCGTGGCAACACGAGAGCGAGTAGCCCTCGAGAGCTTGACGCCCCACTACCCCGCCTTCAAGCTCTGCCTCCGACGCCTCGACCCGCCAAGCTCCCGGACGGCTCCCGGGTGTTCTCTTGGGGTCTTCGCGCCCGTGGCTCTCGGCGGGCTTGGGGCTTGCAGCTTGGCTCTCCGGCATGCGTTCCCCATGCCCGCCACCTTGCGCAGCTCTCGCGACACGGCGGCGTCACCGCCACGCCCCCCTAGGCGCCTCGCTTCGCTTCCCGACAAGCTCCTCTTGCGGGGTCTCCTCTCCCGGCAAGCTTATCTTGCCGGGCTCTTGACCTACCTCCCGAACTCCCTAACAGAGAAACAGGAGAGGGATCACGGCACCTTATCTTTTCAAATTGTAAGCCCTCGGGCAATTAGCTGCATTTAAAAACTTGTAATCCTCTCTATCATGTTTTTCATCCTCTATGGACTTGTACTAAATTGGATGTTTTAATGAAAAGAGGGAATGCTTGCGGACCGAGTCTTTTACTTGATCAAGTGCCTTGTGTGTTCTTACGCTATCGGGAGCTTGCCGGGCTTAACACGCTTAGCAATCATGGACAGCCCGCTGGTGGTGTCACTCCCGCAAGCAACCTTGTCGGGCGATTATGACGCCTATCTTGCTTTGGCGTGCTCGAAGCAAGATAGAGGTGCAGCGCACACTTGGGTTTGTTGAGCGGACTCGAAACAAACCAAGTACGCAACTGGGCCACGACTCGGTTCCTCCACGTACGGGTTTTTACAAGACACGATCGTTCAAAGACGCAGTCCCGCATCTCCCGGTCCATGAGAGGATGCATGATGAGGGATGAAAACTTATCTGAATCGCAGCCCCGCGACACTAGCTTGCCGGAGACGAATCTCGATGCTCGCAGCCCCAAATGAGGCTGGCTCGCCAAGAAGAACCTTGGCATCCGCAGCCCCGCGACCTTGATTCGCCGGGCCCAAGGCGCGGGTGCGATCTTTTGGTTCCTTCTTATTGCTGCAATTTTAGCCATGAAAATAGCTGAGGTAGACATGCAATTGCTCAACGCACATGCATGTGCATGTGTATATAAATCTTGGCTAAACAACGTGATGCCGGTTTTGTCCTTCGTATGTTTGTACTTCACGCTCTTGGGGAGCTTGCCGGGCGAACACGCTTGCCGCGGGACAGCCCGCCGGTGGTGTCGCTCCGCAAGCAACCTTGTCGGGACAGTTATGCGACGCTTAACTTGTCGAGCGTGGCTCGAAGCAAGATAAGGGTGCTGCAGCACACTTGTGTTTGTTGAGCGGACTCGGAAACAAAACAAGCACGCGAATCGGGCCACGACTTGGCTCCTCTTGCGCCCAAGTCTCTCATACGGACGACATTTCACGGCATGACTCGCCACGTTATACCCTCGCCCTACACCCTTTGTGTGCTTTCACCCCACGCTTCTAGGTAACTTGCGGTGCTCAACACGCTTGCTGAGTGCGGAACGCCGGCAGAGCCCGCTTGGCTGGTGTCGCCCGCAAGCAACCTTGCCGTGTCCGCCGCGACGCACTTATCTTGCCGAGCAGGCTCGAACGAACGAGCGCTTGGTTGGTCGCGGCTTACTCTTAACTCGCTGAGCGTGTTCGAGCGAAGTAAGGGTGCGACCATCCACAAGCAGGCTCCTCCGCGCACAAAGCCAAGGTACAAAGGGCTTAATGCGCGAGGGGTATAACATATAAAAGTATGACATTAAAAGAGTGCTCTGCACGAAGGCTCGAGCGACTTAGCTTTTCTTTTTCTTTGTGCTCGCTGGTGGAGCTCAATGGTGTGTCCACGGCGGCGGCGCGGCGCTCCGGGGAGGCGCGCTTTGCCGGGACGAACACCAAAGCTGTCCTCACCGGGCTTACTGCGCTCCGAGGAGGTACGCTTGTCGGATAGAGCACCAGAGCCGTCCTTGCCGGACTTAGAGCTCGATAGCGCGTCTTTCGACATCGTAACGCTCCAGGGATAGGCGCTTGCCGGGGCCGAGGGGAGCGGGAGCGAGCGGTGCGAGGAGCCGGATACACTCGGGCCCCTAACAATGTTAGGGGAGCGTAACTCGCCGACCTCTCTCGCTTTATTCATGCATGGACAGCAGTCCAGAGCGTCCCGCGAATCCCCTGCTTGCTCTTGCCCCAGCTGGCGGATACCACCTTCTCGTGGTATGGCGTCGCTGGGCCGCCATATGCTGGAGTGGACGCGGATCTACGGAGGCCGAGGCGCGGTCCTCCGTCCTGTCCCTGGATCTGGTGGCACCGCGAGCGCCCTCGCCGGTGTCCACCCTTCCACCGGCGTCTCCCCCGTCCGCCGTTGGCTCCGTGGCGGCGGGAAGACGGAGATGGGTCTGCGATCCTCGGCTCTCGTCTTGGGCCATGACGCAGCTTGTCGGCGAAGCCGCCGACGGCTAGAGAGGTTGATGAAGAGCGCCGGCGCGAACGCCGGATCGGTTCAAGATAACCTCGACGCTTTACCGGGCGCGCCGAGATGTCGCGCCGGATGGGTGGCGCGCACCTATGGGGCGGGGCCCTTCGTGTGTCGATGCGGGCGGAGGCTGCGCGGAGAGCAGATCGAGGCGATGCACGCGGGGGATTTTTACCCAGCTTCGGGCCGCGATGGTCGCGTAAAACCCTACTGCTGCATTGTGTTGTATTAGATCTTGCTCAAGAATGCGAGCAAGACGGTGGAGTGGTGTGTGAAAACCTTCGCGAGGGTAGCCAGTGGTCGAACCCCTTCGCGTGAGTAGCCAGTAGTCCAACCTCCTCTACGTTGTGCATGGGCCTCCTTTTATAGGGCAAGGGGTCACCGACAGGTGTCAACGTGAGGTAGAGGGGTAAAAACGTAAAAGAGGTGGTAGTTGGAATAGTGCGGGAACAGTGCAGCTACAGTGCTTTCTACCTACTTTTGACAGAGGGGGACAAGGGCATTAAATGCCCGTCGCCGTCGCCCCAAAAGCTCCCGCCATCGCGTCTTCTTTCGCCACGGGCGCGGTTACCACCGTTGAGTGCCACCGCATTCCTCATGCAAAGACGCCACCCGCCACGCGTCTCTCGAGAAGGCCGGAGGCGACGCGTGGGCAGATGAGCTGGAGTGCGGCACGAAGCGTAGCTTTCCCGGCAAGCACCTTGCCGGGCCTTGATCTTGCCGGACCCGGGGCTTGTCGGGCTCAGGACTTGCCGCTCCCCGGGTCCTCGCCGGGCGCGCGGGGCGCCGAGGCGTGTCTTCGTGATGCGATCTTCGGTCTTCCCGACGAGCCCTCTCGCCGGGATCTGCAGGAGTAATGTAGTCTTGAGCCTGGAATGGCCTTCCCGGCAAGCTCCTCTTGCCGGGGTCTTGAGTTTCTATCTTATATACTTTGTTCTTGAACGGCTTGGCGCGGAGATGGTCTCCGGCAAGCATTTGATGGATCTGGCTGCGGGGAGCTGGGGGTGCCCGTGCACAAGTTGGGGTACTGAGGTACCCCTACCTTAGTACACCGACAGTACCCGTGAGATCCCATCTTGGGGCCTTTTTCGTCACTCCGCCGGAGGGGGAATCGATCACGCAGGGCTTCTACATCAACACCATAGCCTCTCCGATGATGTGTGAGTAGTTTACCACAAACCTTCGGGTCCATAGTTATTAGCTAGATGGCTTCTTCTCTCTCTTTGATTCTCAATACAAAGTTCTCCTCGATCTTCTTGGAGATCTATTCGATGTAATACTTTTTGCGGTGTGTTTGTCGAGATCCGATGAATTGTGGGTTTATGATCAAGATTATCTATGAACAATATTTGATTTTTCTCTGAATTCTTATATGTACGATTTGATATCTTTGCAAGTCTCTTTGAATTGTCAGTTTGGTTTTGCCTACTAGATTGATCTTTCTTGCAATGGAAGAAGTGCTTAGCTTTGGGTTAAATCTTGCGGTGTCCTTTCCCAGTGACAGCAGGTGCAACAAGGCACATATTGTATTGTTGCCATCAAGGATAAAAAGATGGGGTTTATATCATATTGCTTGAGTTTATCCCTTTACATCATGTCATCTTGCTTAATGCATTACTCTGTTCTTATGAATTTAATACTCTAAATGCATGCTGGATAGCAGTCAATGTGTGGAGTAATAGTAGTAGATGCAGAATCGTTTCGATCTACTTGTCACGGACGTGATGCCTATATACATGATCATGCCTAGACATTCTCATAACTATGCTCTTTTCTATCAATTGCTCGATAGTAATTTGTTCACCCACCTAAGATATACTATCTTGAGAGAAGCCACTAGTGAAACCTACGGCCCCCAGGTCTCTTTTCCATTGTATTATATCTCTTTTATTTGCATTGCATCTCGTTTACTATTTTGCAATCTTTACTTTTCAATCTATACAACAAAAATACCAAAAATATTTATCTTCGTATCTCTATCAGATCTCACTTTTGCAAGTGGCCGTGAAGGGATTGACAACCCCTTTATTGCGTTGGTTGCAAGGTTCTTATTTGTTTGTGCAGGTACAAGACGACTTGCGTGTAACCTCCTACTGGATTGATACCTTGGTTCTCAATAACTGAGGGAAATACTTACGCTACTTTGCTGCATCACCCTTTCCTCTTCAAGGAAAAACCAGCACATGCTCAAGAGGTAGCAAGAAAGATTTCTCGCGCCGTTGCCGGGAAGGCTTACGCCAAGTCAAGTCAAGATTTGATCTCTCGACAACTCGTCGATTTCTGGCATCGTTGCCGGAAAGATCTACGCACAAGTCAAGACATACCAAGTACCCATCACAAACTCTTATCCCTCGCGTTACATTATTTGCCATTTGCCTCTCGTTTTGCTCTCCCCCACTTTACCCTTGCCATTTTATTCGCCCCTTTTCCGTTTGTCTCTTTTTGTTTGCTTCTTGTGTGTTCGTGTGTTAGATCGTTTATTTCGTCGTCATGGTTAGCTCTCGCTCCCTTCCTTCGTCTCCCGATTTTGAAGTCCTCCACTTCAAACGAAGACAAGGAGAAAACTTAAAATATGCTTGGTATAGGATGATAGAATCCTATCGTAGTTGCACTATAGAGGGAGATTTCAAGATTTTACTTTGCAATTTTTATGTTGGGCTAACCATATCCCATAGACAACTCCTTGATTTTGCTGCCAAAGGGAATTTTATTGAAATTGGTCCTAGTATTGCTTATGAAATTATAGAGGTGATAGTAGGAGCACTTCCCCCACAAAAGGGACCACCCCTTACTCAAGAAGGAACCCAAATCTTAGAGAAATTATGTGAATTGCAAAAATCTATTGAACCTCTTAAAAATGTTGGTGGGAATCTCAACCTCATGAATGCATTGATTACAGTTCGCAATAAGCGGTTGGATGCTCTAGATCTAAAGATCTTCGAGAATGAAGGAAAACGCAAGGAACCTCCTGGATCCGAGCATAACTCCATTAAAAAGAAAAATACCAAAGATGGTAATACCTAGATCTATTCTTGTTTTTATGCCTAGCTAGGGGTGTTAAACGATAGTGCTTGTTGGGAGGCAACCTAATTTTATTTTTGTTCATTTCTTTTTGTTCCTGTTTAGTAATAAATAATTCATCTAGCCTCTGGTTAGATGTGGTTTTGTGTTTTAATTAGTGTTTGTGCCAAGTAAAACCTTTAGGATAACCTACAGTAATAGTTAATTTGATCTTGATGAAAAACAGAAACTTTTGCGTGAACGAGATTAGTTTTCATAAATCACAGAATGTGATTTTCAGTTGATTCTTTTTGAAGAAGATTAATAAACAAATTACCAAGGACTTCCTAATTTGGTAGAATTTTTGGGGTTCCAGAAGTATTCGAGAGTTACAGATTTCTACAGATTGTTCTGTTTTTGACAGATTCTGTTTTTGGTGTGTTGTTTGCTTATTTTGATGAATCTATGGCTAGTATCGGGGGGTATGAACCATAGAGAAGTTGGAATACAGTAGGTTTAATACCAATATAAATAAAGAATGAGTTAATTATAGTACCTTAAAGTTGTGGTTTGTTTTCTTGCACTAATGGAGCTCATGAGATTTTCTGTTGAGTTTTGTGTTGTGAAGTTTTCATGTTTTGGGTAAGATTTGATGGATTTTGGAATAAGGAGTGGCAAGAGCCTAAGCTTGGGTATGCCCAATGCACCCCAAGGTAAAATTCAAGGACAACTAAATGCCTAAGCTTGGGGATGCCCTGGAAGGCATCCCCTCTTTCGTCTTCGTCTATCGGTAACTTTACTTGAGGCTATATTTTTGTTCACCACATGATATGTGTCTGGCTTGGAGCATCTTGTATGATTTCAGTCTTTGCTTTTTATTTTATTGCTATACACACATTTTGGAGAGACACACATGAATCATAATTTATTAGAATACTCTATGTGCTTCACTTATATCTTTTGAGCTAGACAATTTTGCTCTAGTGCTTCACTTATACCCTTTTAGAGCACGGTGGTGGTTTTATTTTGTAGAAATTATTGATCTCTCATGCTTCACTTATATTATTTTGAGAGTCTTTTAAAACAGCATGGTAATTTGCTTTGGTTATAAAATTAGTCCCAATATGATGGGCATCCAAGTTGGGTAAAATAAAAACTTTCATATGGAGTGCATTAAACACTATGATAAATTTGATACTTGATAATTTTTTTGAGATATAAAGCTGGTAATGTTAGAGTCATGCTAGTTGGGTAAATATGAAATTGAGAAATACATGTGTTAAAGTTGGCAAGTCCCGTAGCATGCACATATGGTGAACGTTGTGTGACAAATTTGAAGCATGGGGTGTTCTCTGATTGCCTTCCTTATGAGTGGAGGTCGGGATCGCACGATGGTTAACTCCTACCAACCCTTCCCCTAGGAGCATGCGTAATAGTACTTTGCTTCGAGGGCTAATAAGCTTTTGCAATAAGTATATGAGTTCTTTATGACTAATGTGAGTCCATGGATTATATGCACTCTTACCCTTCCGCAATTTGCTAGCCTCTATGGTACCGTGCATTGCCCTTTCTCACCTTGAGAGTTGGTGCAAACTTCGCCGGTGCATCCAAACCCTGTGATACAATACGCTCTATCACACATAAACCTCCTTATATCTTCCTCAAAACAGCCACCATACCTACCTATTATGGAATTTCCATAGCCATTCCAATATATATTGCCATGCAACTTTCCACCGTTCCGTTTATTATGACACGCTCCATCATTGTCATATTGCTTTGCATGATCATGTAGTTGATATCGTATTTGTGGCAAAGCCACCTTTATATTTCTTTCATACATGTCACTCTTGATTCATTGCATACCCCGGTACACCGCCGGAGGCATTCACATAGAGTCATATTTTATCCTAAGTATTGAGTTGTAATTCTTGAGTTGTAAATAAATAGAAGTGTGATGATTTCCATTATTAGAGCATTGTCCCATGTGAGGAAAGGATGATGGAGACTATGATTCCCCCACAAGTCGGGATGAGACTCCGTACGAAATAAAAAAAGAGAGAAAAAATAAAAAAAGAGAAAAAAGAGAGGCCAAAGAAGCCCAAATAAAAAATGAGAGAAAAAGGGAGAAGGAACAATGTTACTATCCTTTTTCCACACTTGTGCTTCAAAATAGCACCATGATCTTCATGATAGAGAGTTTCATATACTAGTGGGAATTTTTTATTATAGAACTTGGCTTGTATATTCCAATGATGGGCTTCCTCAAAATGCCCTAGGTCTTCGTGAGCAGGCAAGTTGGATGCACACCCACTTATTTTCTTTTTTATGAGCTGTCATACATTTATAGTTCTAGTGCATCCGTTGCATGGCAATCCTACTCCTCGTATTGACACCAATTGATGGGCATCTCCATAGCCTGTTGATTAGCCGCGTCAATGTGAGACTTTCTCCTTTTTTGTTTTCTCACATAATCCCTATCATCATACTCTACTCCACCCATAGTGCTATGTCCATGGCTTACGCCCATGTATTGCGTGAGGGTTGAAAAGGCTGAAGTGCGTTAAAAAGTAAGGACCAATTGCTTGGCTGAAACCAGGGTTGTGCATGATGGGAGCATTTTGTGTGACGAAAATGATGCATGGCCAAACAATATGATTTTATAGGGTTAAGCTTTCTTTGGCTATGTTATTTTGATAAGATATAAACTGCTTGGTTAGCATGCTTGAAGTATTACTATTTTTAGGTCAATATTAAACTTTTATCTTGAATCTTTTGGATCTGAACATTCATGCCACAATAAACAGAATTACATTGAAAATTATGTTAGGTAGCATTCCACATCAAAAATTCTGTTTTTATCATTTACCTACTCGAGGACGAGCAGGAATTATGCTTGGGATGCTTGATACGTCTCCAATGTATCTATAATTTTTTATTGTTCCATGCTATAATATTATCTGTGTTGGATGTTTAATGGGCTTTATTATGCACTTTTGTATTATTTTTGGGACTAACCTATTAACCGGAGGCCCTGTGCAAATTGCTATTTTTTGCCTATTTCAGTGTTTCGCAGAAAAGGAATATCAAACGAAGTCCAAACGGAATGAAACCTTCGGGATAATTGTTTTTGGAACAAACGCAATCCAGGAGACTTGGAGTGGACGTCAAGGAAGCAACAAGGCTACTACGAGGTAGGAGGGCGCGCCAGGGGGGTAGGCGTGCCCCTCACCCTCGTGGGCCCCTCGTGGCTCCACCGTCCTACTTCTTTCGCCTATATATACCCATATACCCCGAAAACATCCAGGAGCACCACGAAACCCTATTTCCACCGCCGCAACCTTCTGTACCCGTGAGATCCCATTTTGAGGCCTTTTCTGGCGCTCCGCCGGAGGGGGGAATCGATCACGGAGGGCTTCTACATCAACACCATAACCTCTTCGATGATGTGTGAGTAGTTTACCACAGACATTCAGGTCCATAGTTATTAGCTAGATGGCTTATTCTCTCTCTTTGATTCTCAATACAAAGTTCTCCTCGATCTTCTTGGAGATCTATTCGATGTAATACTTTTTGCGGTGTGTTTGTCGAGATCCGATGAATTGTCGGTTTATGATCAAGATGAACAATAATTTATTCTTCTCTGAATTCTTATATGTATGATTTGATATCTTTGCAAGTCTCTTTGAATTATCAGTTTGGTTTGGCCTACTAGATTGATCTTTCTTAGAATGGGAAAGTTCTTAGCTTTGGGTTCAATCTTGCGGTGTCCTTTCTCAGTGACAGCAGGAGCAGCAAGGCACGTATTGTATTGTTTCCATCGTGGATAAAAAGATGGGGTTTATATCATATTGCTTGAGTTTATCCCTCTACATCATGTCATCTTGCTTAATGCGTTACTCTGTTCTTATGAACTTAATACTCTAGATGCATGCTAGATAGCGGTCGATGTGTGGAGTAATAGTAGTAGATGCAGAATCATTTTGATCTACTTGTCACGGACGTGATGCCTATATACATGATCATGCCTAGATATTCTCATAACTATGCGCTTTTCTATCAATTGCTCGACAGTAAGTTGTTCACCCACCGTAAGATATGCTACCTTGTGAGAAGCCACTAGTGAAACCTATGGCCCCCGTGTCTCTTTTCCATTGTATTATATCTCTTTTATTTACATTGCATCTCGTTTACTATTTTGCAATCTTTACTTTTCAATCTATACAACAGAAATACCAAAAATATTTATCTTCGTATATCTATCAGATCTCGCTTTTGCAAGTAGCCATGAAGGGATTGACAACCCCTTTATCGCGTTGCTTGCAAGGTTCTTATTTGTTTGTGCAGGTACAAGGCGACTTCATTTAAGCTCCTACTGGATTGATACCTTGGTTCTCAAAAACTTAGGGAAATACTTACGCTACTTTATTGCATCACCCTTTCCTCTTCAAGGGAAAACCAACGCATGCTGAAGAGGTAGCAGTGTGCGAGCTAGATATCGAAGAATGTGCTTCACAGCCTTAAGGTGTGATTCCTTCGGTGTAGCTTGAAATCGGGCACACATGCAAACACTAAGCATAATATCTTGCCTAGATGCACATAGGTACAATAAAGAGCCAATCATGGAGCGGTATACCTTTTGATCGAAGTCTTTACCATTTTCATTACTGCATAGCTGGCCATTTGTGGGCATAGGGACTTTGACGCCTTTGCAATCTTGCATGCCAAATTTCCTCAACAAATCCTTGAGGTATTTCTCCTGAGATAGGAATATGCCGTTGTATTGTTGATGAATTTGAAGACCTAAGAAGAATTTCAATTCTCCCATCATAGACATTTGATATTCTTCACTCATGATATAGGCAAATTTGTCATCGTAACGTTGGTTAGTACAACCAAAGATAATATCATCAACATAAATTTTGCACACGAATAATTCATCATCATATGTTTTGGTGAAAAGAGTTGGGTGAAGTGAACCGGGTTTGAAGCCTTTCTTCATGAGGAATTCCTTCAGTGTGTCATACCACGCCCGAGGTGCTTGCTTGAGGCCATAGAGGGCCTTGTTGAGTCTGTAGACGTGATCTAGAAATTTTGGATCCTCAATACCTGGTGGTTGAGCAACATATACTTCTTGCTCAAGCTTACCATTGAGGAATGCAGTTTTCACATCCATTTGATGTAAGATGATATTATGATGGTTAGCATAAGCAAGCAATATGCAAATAGCCTCAAGTCTAGCAACATGTGCAAAAGTTTCATCAAAATCAATTCCTTCAACTTGTGTGTAGCCTTGAGCTACAAGACGAGCCTTATTCCTCACCACAAAGCCATTTTCATCTTGTTTGTTGTGGTAGATCCATTTGGTAGCGATGATGTTGTGTTTGCATGGGTTTGGTCGCTTGACAAGCTCCCACACATTGTTGAGCTCAAATTGATGCAATTCATCTTGCATGGCTTGAATCCACTCAGATTCCATAAATGCGTCATCAACTTTAGTGGGCTCCTGAGATGTCTTGAGCACTCCGGAAGGATAAACTGGCGTGAGGCGAACAAACAGGGGAAACACTTGATCTAAGGAAAAGAATATGATCAGCCCGAAAAACTTGAATTGAGACCACCGGGAAAGAAAGAGATGAAGAATGACCAACGAGACGAGAATTCACCGGTTGAAACAATTGACGAAAGACTGAAGAGGCTCCGCATGAATGAAACTGATGGTCGAGAGAGACTCAGACTCTGGGAATAAAAAGGGGTGGGAGGGCGGTAAAAACAAAGACGACTTGGAAGGTAGAACCGTCGAATAACTTGAATAAAAAAACACCGGTTGAAGGAATGCAAAGGCTTCGCACGAGTAGGATGGATACTCGATTAGGGACTCCGGCTCCAAGAAGAAAAAGGGTGGGCGGGTGGGAAAAAAAACAATTGAGGATTGAACTTGACAAAGATGAAGAGGCTCGAGTCAACTTGACGAGAAATGCACCGGATGAAAAGAACTGAGAACCAACGATCGGAAAACTAACCGCGTGATCCTAAAGGAAAAAATTGAAGGGGAAGAGGAGTAAGTCAAAACATCTACGTCAAGATTCCTCACCAGAGCAACGAAGGGGCTGAGAAGTAAAAAGAATTCCTACTCTTCGATATAACTAGACTCCGAAAAAGTTTTTTTCTAGACTCGACAACGGCCAAAAATAAAGGGGGCTCCTATGGTCGGTCGAGGCTCTGATACCAACTTGTCATGCCCTATATGCGATACTATCCGAAAGAGACTCAAAGGTCCCACCAAGGATAGAACCGCATATTGACACGCTTTTGCAAGGTGGATATCATTACATCAACATTACATAATAGATGGGGATACATACGAAAGGCATACAATGCCACACGAATGCAGCATCATCTTACATAAGATCACCATCCGACTACGGATGAAACAAGGAAGCTATCATGGCAAACCCAGGCATGGCATGCAAAACTAAAGAAAAAGAACAAAACTCTCTTACTGAACTAATTCCAAAGATCAACAGAAAACATGGTAGCATCTATACAAACATGGCAAATGATATGACAGATTCAGACATGGCAAGAACAGCGATAAGTAGGCATGTTGGTGATCTTGTACCACTCACCACAGAGCAATTCATGGCAAGAAAAGGTGACCAACAGTAAGATGGCATAATTATGAAGCTAAGCATGGAAAGATCAAGTTCATAGGGTGCATGGCTCACTAGCAAAGCTCATGGCAAAACTGAACTTAATGTTAACAGGCTGACAGCAACATTATTTAGCAACTTTGGAGCAAGATAACAAGAAGCTACAATAAGCTATAAATACCACCAGGCGCATTAATGAATATATCATGACATGTAGACCAAAACATCCTTAGTGAACATCTCCAGATTATGCATAGGATGACTAGTAGCAGCAGGTTTACATAGCACCATGATATAGCAGATTCAGCCTAGCAAAACAGTAACAGCAAGTACCCTACTTCACGAGCTCAATGCACTCACTACAAGACACACAAAAATACATGGATTGCACCACTTTAAAGATGGCATGATGTAGCCTAAAACTCATGTAGACATCAAGTGCATAGGATGCACACACAAAATGCAATGAAAAAGACAAAACAGCAAGTTCTGTTAACAAACAACAGTTAACATCATATAGCACTCTTGCAACGATGATAAGGGCATCAAGATGAACTCAAACAAGCATGGCACAATGGAATGAAATGAAGAGAATCTCATGATGAACATTTCTATATATCACATGCATGAAACGGAGCTACCGATGATGTGATATGATGCGATGAACATGGCAAACAAATGCACAATACATATGACTTAGAGAAATCAGGGTCAACCCCAGGTCTTCTCAGATCCAGATCCGGGGTGCGGTTCCCAAGGACGGTCGGTGCCTCTCGCCGGAGTAGAGGAAGGAGAGGTCACCGGAGTGGGGGGGAGGCCGGATCCGGGCGGCGCCGGCCCGGATCTAGCCGGAGGAGAGGTCGGCGGCGATGGGAGGAGCGGGCGCGGCTGGCGCGCGCGGTCGGCGCCGGCTGGGAGAAAGGGCAGGGAGGCGGCGCTGGTGGCGGCTGCCGGCGGCGAGGAGCGGGCGGCGTGCAGGAGGCGCGTGGAGGCGGAGCGAGCCTGCCTGGCCTCGGGGGCGGTTCTGGGCTCAGCGGGCGGGCGGCGCGTGGTGGCCGGGTGCCACATGTCGTGCCCTGGTTCGCCGACCGGCGACGGCGCGGGTGTCTGGCCCGGGACGGAGAGGTCCGACGGTGAGGAGGGAGGTTTGCTAGGGTTTCGCCCGAAAATTTAGGGGAGGGTCACATATTTATAGGTAGAGGGAGCTAGGAGACTCCAAATGGAGTGTAGTTTTCGCCCACACGATCGTGATTGAACGACCGAGAGCATGGAGATGTATTAGATGGGTTATTGGCACACTTTGGAGGGGTGTTGGGCTGCACACAAACGAGGCCTTTGCGGTTACCCAGTTTTGGAGCATCAGACGACCTCCAAAAGGAACGAAACTTGACAGGCGGTCTACTCGGCAAAACTCGGTCCATTCTGAGAACATTTTTCTCCCGCTCATGAAGCTAGGTCTGAGAGGGGCGACGGGGCACGCGGAAGAGGTCTGGATTCCGAACGGACAACGAAGAGAACCGGCGGAACCCGAACGGATGCAAGTTTTGAAAAACATGCAGATGAAATGCAGATGATGACATGGCAAAATGAAACACGCAAGCAAATGACATGGCATCAATGGCGAATAACTGGAAGACACCTGGCGCATCGGATCCGGGGCGTCACAGATAATCCTTGTTCACTTGCCTCATCACGAGCAGTGAGTCTCCTCGAATGATTAACTTCTTAATCTCCTACTCCGTCCCGATTCTGAGCCCTACAAAGAGTCCTTCACATTCTGCAGTGTTGTTTGTAGCCTTATCTCGGGGGAAATGCATTTCGACCACATACTTGAGGTTCTCTCTAGTGGGTGTTACGACGGGCACGCCAATACCTTCATCTCGTAGTAAGAAAGCACCATCAAAGTACATGATCCACTCCTGGGGGGACTCGTTGCTGGGGATAACCGTTTCCAGTGTCTCTTCGTCTGGGGTAGGTGTCCACTCCGCAATAAACTCCGCCAGTGCTCTACTCTGAATGGTTGATGTGCTCTCAAACATCAAACAAAAGCTTGGTAACTCCAAAGCATATTCCACTATTCTGCCAGTGGCCTCCAGGTTTGATGTAGGCCGGAACCCTAGGGGCCGATTGAGGGAGTCCTGGACTAGGGGGTGTCCGGACAGCCGGACTATCGATATCCGCCGGACTCCAAGACTACGAAGATAGAAGATTGAAGACTCCGGCTCGTGTCCGGAAGGTACTTTACTTGGCGTGGAAGGCAAGCTTAGCAATACGGATATGTAGATCTCCTACCATTGTAACCGACTCTGTGTAACCCTAGCCTCTCCGGTGTCTATATAAACCGGAGGGCCTTAGTCCGTAGGGCACACATACATCTCAACAATCATACCATAGGCTAGCTTATAGGGTTTAGCCTCCTTGATCTCGTGGTAGATCTACTCTTGTACTACCCATATCATCAATATTAATCAAGTAGGACGTAGGGTTTTACCTCCATCGAGAGGACCCGAACTCGGTAAAAACATTGTGTCCTCGCCTCCTATTACCATCCGCCTAGACGCACAGCTCGGGACCCCCTACCCGAGATCCGCCGGTTTTGACACCGACATTGGTGCTTTCATTGAGAGTTCCTCTGTGTCGTCACCGATATGCTCGATGGCATCTTCAACCAACAACGCTGTCCCGGGTGAGACTTTTCTCCCCGGACAGATCTTTGTATTCGGCGGCTTTGCACTGCGGGCCAATTCTCTTGGCCATCTAGAGCAGATCGAAAGCTACGCCCCTGGCCGTCAGGTCAGATTCGGAAGCTTAAACTTCACGACCGATGACCGCGGGAACTTGATCTTCGACGGACTCGAGCCACAGCCAAGCGCGCCGCACTGTGACGATGGGCATGATCTAGCTCTGCCGCCGGACAGTGCTTTGGTGGCCGCACTCGGATCCGCTTTGGCCATTAGCCCAGAGCCGATCGCCCATATCGAGGGCCGGTGGATAGACACCGCCCTGGGGGCTTCAACATCCACGGCGATGGAGCCGAACACTGATCTTGTCCCTTGCGAAACTCGTGATTCCGAGGCGCCGGACTCCTCGCCGGACTCCGGGCCTCCCGCGCCCCTGCCAATCAATACAGATTGGGCGCCGGTTATGGAATTCACCGCCATGACATCTTCCAAAGACTTCGCCTTTCGGCGATATATGAATTCATCAAGCACCTCTCGCTATCGGAGGAGTCCTCGGACAGACTATGGCGGGATGGTTGGAGTACGACGACGAAGAAATTCAGAGCCCACACACCACCCACTTTGTAGCCACCGCCGAGGATTTAACCGACATGCTAAACTGACTCGGCGACATCGACGCTATGGACGGCGATGCCGAGACGAAACGAGCCAGCGCCATGTGGCACCGGAAGGCCACCTCGCCATATGACGATACATGGTGGATACCCCAAAGGAAGGGATGGCGAAAAGCAGCGGAGGCAGATTCTCCAAGAAGCAGCCCAAACTCCGGCGTCGTGGCGCGCTCTAAAACCCGCCATAGCAAGAATGGAGATTCCGCACGGAGACAATAACACTCAAGAGTGCCAAGACGATCCTCCCCGCAAGACTCGGCGGGCAGAGGACGCAAGCAAGCCCTCACGACAGGCGGCGGGATTTAAGGGGTTGAGGACAATAACTACATGCCTCCCTCCGAAGACGAAGCAAGCCTCAACGATGACGAATTCGTTGTACCTGAGGACCCCGTCGAACAAGAGCACTTCAAGCGCAGGCTCATAGCCACAGCAAACAGCCTAAAGAAAAAGCAGCAACAGCTCCAAGCTGATCAAGATCTGCTGGCCGATCGATGGACCAAGGTCCTCGTGGCCGAAGAGTATAAACTCCAACGTCCCTCCAAAAGTTACCCAAGACGCAAGCTGCTCCCCTGATTAGAGGAGGAAGCATACATACCTTCATCACCAGCGCATGACATGGCTGACCGACCACCTCGTGGTCGCGACAGAGAGGCATCCAGGCCCCCAGCCAAGACTATACCCCGGCATCGCTCCAAAAGTACGAAGCCAAGAGGGAACGCGCTCGACTTGTGAGACATACTGGAGGATAAGGCAAAGCAATCTAGATCCATCTACGGATCACGTGGGCGCCTCGACCCACGCATTTAATACCGCCGTGCGGATACAATAATCCCGGCCGGGCCGAACACGCAGATAGCGCTCTCTTGAGCTGCGTGGCGACATCGCTCAATAAAGGCGCCGCACACCTCTATGCTTCACTGACGAAGTAATGGATCATCAGATCCCCGAAGGGTTTAAACCCGTAAACATCGAATCTTACGATGGCACCACAGACCCCGCGGTGTGGATTGAAGACTACATTCTCCACATCCATATGGCCCGCGGCGATGATCTACACGCCATCAAGTACCTACCACTCAAGCTTAAAGGACCAGCTCGGCATTGGCTTAACAGCTTGCCCGCAGAGTCAATTGGGCGTTGGGAAGACCTGGAGGCCGCGTTCCTTGATAACTTCCAAGGCACATACGTGTGACCACCAGACGCCGATGACCTAAGCCACATTATTCAGCAGCCAGATGAATCGGCCAGACAATTCTGGATTCGGTTCATGACGAAGAAAAATCAAATCGTCGACTGTCCGGATGCAGAGGCCCTTGCAGCCTTCAAACACAACATCCGGGACGAATGGCTAGCCCGGCACCTGGGGCAGGAAAAGCCGAAATCCATGGCAGCCCTCACATCGCTAATGACCCGCTTTTGTGCGGGAGAAGACAGCTGGCTAGCCCGCAGTAACAATCTCCGTAAAAACTCTGGCAGTCCGGATACTAAGGACAACAACGGCAGGTCACGTCGAATCAAAAACAAGCGCCGCATTAACGGCGACGATAAGGAGGATACGGCAGTCAATGCCGGATTCCGAGGCTCTAAACCCGGTCAACGGAAGAAGCCATTCAAAAGAACCACTCCGGTCCGTCCCAATTTGGACCGAATACTCGACCGCCATGCCGATACATGGCATTCCGAAAAGCCAGCTAATCACACCAATAGAGATTGTTGGGTGTTCAAGCAGCCGACAAGTTAATTGCCAAAACAATGACAAGGGGCTAAATAGCGGCGACGAGGAAGAGACCCGCCGCCCGAACAATAGAGGATGAAGGGCTTCCCCCCACAAGTGCGGACGGTGAATATGATATACGCGACCCATATACCCAAGAGGGAGAGGAAGCGCGCACTACGGGATGTCTATGCGATGGAGCCAGTCGCCCCAAAGTTCAATCCATGGTCCTCCTGTCCGATCACTTTCGATCGAAGAGACCATCCGACCATCATACGCCATGGCGGATTCACCGCATTGGTCTTAGACCCAATCGTCGATGGATTTCACCTCACAAGAGTCCTGATGGACGGTGGCAGCAGCCTGAACCTGCTTTATCAGGATAGAGTGCGCAAAATGGGCATAGACCCATCCAGGATTAAACCTACAAAGATAACCTTTAAAGGTGTCATCCTGTGAGTGGAAGCCAATCTGCAGCTCACCACACCGAAGTGGTCTTCGGATCCCTGATAATTTCGAAGCGAAGAGTTACTCTTGATATAGTCCTGCTCCATAGCGGCTATCATGCCTCGCTCGACGAACGCGTTTGCAAAATTCAACGCGTGCCGCATTATGCATACCTAAAGCTCAAGATGCCAGCCCTCGTGGAGTCATCACGGTCAATGGGAATACGGAACGCCCTCCGAACGGAGGAACATACACTCTCGCGGCGAAGTGCAAAGCAGCCTTCTCGTAATTCTCAAGTCCGGCGCTTAAAAAGCCGGATACAACAAAGCGCCCGAGCAATACTAACCGAGACCGCGTGCGATCGAGAGCATCGCAGAGTAATGCGGCCCCAACCTCGCCCACAGATGATCGCAAGAATAACACTCGCGACATCACTATGCTCTGGAGATACCATGGGCACAGGGGAAGGGGCACGATCACAAGGGATCAAGAGTGCGGCTCAACCACACCAGGGGCTCACACGAGCGCCCCCCTTGTTTTTATTTTTTATCTTTTCTTCTTTTATTTATACAGACTCTGCCAACCAGAAGCCCTGTTCAATGGCGAACTTGCCGAACTCATGATGCAAACAGTCGGGGACTAAAGAAGGCCGCGATTTAACACTCGTGTGGTCTCAATTACGAGCATTAAATTCGATTACATACACCAAGTCTGCAGCTCATCCTCGGAGGGGGACATGTTAATTTAGTCCAAATCCCTTGCTTATCGCACTATTTGTATCACCGCTTTATTAGCGTACCTTCCTTCATAAATAACGCATCACTTCTTTTTTGCAAGTACATTACCTTTTCATTGCAATCGCGTTATCTTTTATATATGTTCATTATATGACATCCTGCACCCGTATACTTTGGTACGGCCGAATACGCCAGGGGCTTCTGCTCCCCAGATTATGGTGTGATTAAGTCCGAACACTTTCACAAGTGCGGCACCCCGAACTTATAGCATTATATGAATCAGCTCTGAATCATGTCTTGGGTCAATAGTTGGGTTTGCCCGGCTCCCATGTTTTGGTGCCTTACGCCCGCTCCGTCGGCTAAGGTAGCACTGGAGAACCATCGCGATTGCGCCCGGTTGAGCCGGTTAACGCCTCGAGGAAAAGCTAAAACCGACCGGCATGATAAGGCGAGAGACGGTCGCTGTTCGAGAGGTTCTTTCGGTCCTTAAAGACTCATGCCGCTTGAGCGAAGTTCGGATGATGTCCGACGAAGCGTGGATAGCGCCCGGATTCGGTCTTCCGAATACCGGGGCTTCACGAAATTCAAAATTATAGAATTCTATGGCTAAGTGAGAGTGTTCAAGCATTATAAGTCCGGTTGCCTTGTTCGTCGTGTTGAGCGCCTCCTAGATGGACCCAATAATGGGAACAAGAGTGCTCAAGTTTATCACCGAACACCCCAAAGACTTGTGGCTCGGGGTCAAGCCAACGACTTGCCATCTCTCGATTTTACAAACGGCCGCATAGAAGGTAATATTTTAAATTAAATAAGCGTTGCTCATGGCGCATATAAACGAAGTTTTCAGCGCCAGATAAATACACAATGAAGTTCACTCAAAGATTACATTTCGGAGCATTCATCCGCAATATCGCAGGCTCCTTCAGACAACTTTATAATACCGCCCGCGACGATGCTCCTTGCCGGCGGCGGCGGATCCGTGAGAAGCCCGCATCCAGTTTGCCCCATTGCACCTTTATGCGGGCAAGGGCCCGCCGAGCGCCTTCAATACAAAGCGGAGCGCTTGATCACATCCAGCCTGGGCATGCATCCACCAGCCACCGCACTAGGCCAAAGTAGCTGCTGTGCATGGCCTGTCCAGCCACACCGGACCGCGAGGCCCTTCATGGCCTCCTCGGCTACCTTAGGAGTTCGACCACCGCTTCACCGGTCGCTTGGGGCATCGGATGGCTGGCCTCAAAGATATCGAGACCGAAGACCTTCTCCGCCGAGCTCCCTCCTCGCCACGATAGAATGCGGCGGCATCGACGACTACGCGCAGATCCGCAAACGCCTCGAGAGCTCCGATTCGGGTAAGTATCCGGTAATTTACATTAACACGCCTGCTTTGCATGAAAAATGCCTTACCCACAGCTATCTTCTTCATGTCCTCGACCTCCTGAAGGGCCTTCTGGGCCTCGGCCTTGGCGGACTTGGCACTTTTGAGAGCCGAGGCAAGCTCGAACTCTCAAGTCTTGGAGTCACGCTCCAAACTCTCATGCTTTTCCATGAGAGCCTGGAGCTCTTGCCGAACTTCCGCCACCAAGGCCGCTTGCTTTTCTCACTCAGTCCGCCTGTGGCCGCATTATGCTCGCCATGGACACAAGATTCTTCGGGCTGCCACCTCGTTAGTGGCCCCCGCAATACACACATTATCCTTGTTAATCTTATTTGCAACCAAAACCCTTTTACAGAAGGTACTTATTTCAAGTGGTGTTATTCACCTTCTTTTTCCTCGAGTTGCCTCTTGGCATGGCCGAGCTCTTGCTCCGACCGCCAAGGTCCTTCTTCAGCTCGACCTCCGCCATTAATGCGAAGAGGTCAACAACAAGCAGCCTGCAAACCCATATTGACATATTTTAGAAACCTCACAGATATCTTGTTAGATCCTTAGTCCGGCTTTCCTTTCCGAACACCGAACTAAGCATCGTGGGCTACTTGTCTATGTGGTATTACATTACATAATTTTAAACTTCTTACCTCAAAGCCTCGTTAGAAGGCTGCTGCAGAAGCTTCAGTCAGCCCGCTCTTGGCGAAGCTGGACCTTTCAATCACCGCACTCATGATAGTGCGGTGTTCTTCCTCGATGGAAGCGCCCTTAAGCGCCTCCGGCAGGTTATCCGGCGCCTCCGGTTGGACGGAGGCCGCCGGTGTCACGGTCTTGCCCTTCTTTCGAAGGGGCCGCTTGCCGGATTCTGGAACCACTACGGGTTCCGATGTAGGGTCCGACACAAAGTTCGGGAGGTCGCTCGACGGCGCCTCGAGCCTCCTCCGATGGGTCCCCTCTGGGATCCCACCTCGGCGTCCTCGTCGCCGCGTGGGTAGAGGCGGTCGGGGCGGAATTTACTTCCGACGAGGCCAACGACCCGCCATTGAGTCGGGAAGATCCTCCCGGCCGACTACTACGAATGCGGCGTTAGAAGGATACCTCGTGGCATGAAAGGTACGGCATATAGATGATCCGAATACTTACGATCCGCCGGACGCTCGCCCTCGGAGGTTACCATCCTCGCCAACGCCGATGTTGGCGAACTGTCCGGGGATAGTTCTCCCCTCTTGACCCTTCGCCTCCCGATTGGGGAAGCCTTCCTCTTCTTCTCTCCCTCCTCCGGGAGAGAGTATTCCTCCTCCTCCTCGTCTTCGGGGGAGGAGTCTTCGTCGTCGTCAGACGCCTGATTACGGAACTCTTTCGAGTCCCTGTGGCCACCTTCTTGGCCTTCTTCTCTGGCACCACGTGCGGTGCGGAACCAAAGAGCCCTGCTAAGCGGGCATCCACTGGTTCTTCTGGCATGGGAGCCGGGCTGATGAGCAGCTCGGCCTTCTCCATCCATTCCTGTCAAAGGAAGAGGCAGATTAAAAACCTCATTAGAATTAATCTAATTACCACAAGTGTCCCGTAATGGGGTTGAATCACTTGCCTCGTCGACGGAGATCGCGAGCTGAATCATGGTCTTGATCGCGGATGCGGGGCTTCGCGCCTTGAACAGCACCCTCCAAGCACCTTCGTGTGTTGTATCAAAGAGCCCGCCAATGTCCGGTGCTGTTCAGTTAAACTCCCACAGATTGAATGCCCGTTCTTGGCATGGGAGAATCCGCGGAGGAGCATGACTGACCACGCCGACGAGCCGAGCCTATTGCTCACCATCTTCTTGATGCAGGCTCGAGTCCCGTCACCTCCACCGGATCACCCCACCGCAAGCCCTTCTCTTTCCGGGAGGTGAGCTGCGAGGATTCCAGATCTAAATTCGGGGCCGCCGCCCATGTAGGCTTGCGCGGCTCGGTGATGTAGAACCACCCCGATTGCCACCCCTTGACGGACTCCACAAAGGTCCCTTCTAGCCAAGGGACGTTGGGCAGTTTGCCCAACATGGCGCCTCCGCATTCCACTTGCGTCCCCTTCACAACCTTCGGCTTGACGTTGAAGGTCTTGAGCCACAGACCGAAGTGGGGCCGGATGCAGAGAAAGGCCTCGCACACGATAAACGCCGAGATGTTGAGGATGAAGTTCGGCGTCAGATCGTGGAAATCCAGGCCGTAGTTAAACATGAGCCCCCGGACGAATGGATGGAGCGGAAAGCCCAGTCCGCGGAGGAAGTGGGGAAGGAAGATGACCTCTCATGGGGCCCTGGGTAGGGATGAGCTGCCCGCCGGGCAGCCGGCGCGCGATATCACCGAAAGGTATCCGCGTCACAAGAAGCTTGGTGATGTCCTCCTCCTTAGCGGTGGAGGCCATCCATTTACCTCCCACTCCGGACATATTCGGAGAAGGGTCGAGGTGAGATGCGCTAGCTTGGGCGTTGGAGCTTGAGTTCGCAGGGATGGATGAGCAAAGGAGGAAGAAGGCATAGGTGAGAAGGTAAATCCTTATTCCTTATATATAGGCGGACAAAACTATGCGCCCTCACCGCCCGGTAAAACTCGCTTATCTCCCAAGCGCCACCATCAATGGCGCGTTGGGTTACCCACACACGTATTGATGAGAATCTCGAATAAGGGGAACACGATCTACGCTCGACAAGACGTGTTAAGGAAACCGCTTCGCTAAACGTCTCGAGGTGGAATAGTAAAAACGATTCATACAAGGGCTTGGCTGTGGCGTGATGTCACGCCGCATAATACGCCGCAGATTGAGCTAAGTGTATATTTTATTCTCTACGTTGGAATGTGGAATTTATTTTGCGAGCCGACACTATCCTCGGTGTTCATTATCTTCTCCGGATTATTCAAGGGAGGAACCCGCCTTGCAATGCCGAACATTATGCACGCCGGACTTATCGTCATTGAAGACTGGTTCAGGGGCTACTGAGGGAGTCCTTGACTAGGGGGTGTCCGGACAGCCGGACTATCGATATCCGCCGGACTCCAAGACTACGAAGATAGAAGATTGAAGACTCCGGCTCGTGTCCGGAAGGTACTTTCCTTGGCGTGGAAGGCAAGCTTGGCAATACGGATATGTAGATCTCCTAGCATTGTAACCGACTCTGTGTAACCCTAGCCTCTCCGGTGTCTATATAAACCGGAGGGCCTTAGTCCGTAGGGCACACATACATCTCAACAATAATACCATAGGCTAGCTTCTAGGGTTTAGCCTCCTTGATCTCGTTGTAGATCTACTCTTGTACTACCCATATCATCAATATTAATCAAGCAGGACGTAGGGTTTTACCTCCATCGAGAGGGCCCGAACCTGGGTAAAAACATTGTGTCCCTCGTCTCCTGTTACCATCCGCCTAGACGCACAGTTCGGGACCCCCTACCCAAGATCCGCCGGTTTTGACACCGACACCGATCATTCACGTTTAGAGTGGATCCTACGGGGAAACACGAAGAACGCGCAGAAGAACACGAGGGAAATAACCAGGGGAAAACGAGAGGAACACTCAACCGACACGAATTTGATCACACAAGTGTTAGATCATCGAGGCACAAAGTAACACAAGATCCAAAGTCAACAAGGGCCGATACAAGAGTAACCGTTCTTCTCCGTGTGGAGGTCTTGATTGTCTTCTCCGGATGGAGGTCTTGAATCCAGGTGGATCTTCTCCGAAGAGATGCTGTCCCTCACGAGGAGTAGATCTGGTACGGATGAGCAATGCTCTATCTCAACTGAGCTATCACAATGCTAAGCCTATCTAGGAGGTGGGAGTGGTCTATTTATAGTCTTAGTGCAAAAGAAGGGAGAAGTGAAGGGGTACATGGGCCTCAGCCCGCAGCCAGGGTCCAGTCGTCCGTGGACGCCGGTCGTCCGGAGGCTCGCGGGGTCCCGGACGTCCGGGGTTCCTCGGATGTCCGTAGAATCTATTCTGTGGACGCTGGCACGGTCGTCCGGACGCCTTCGGATTTCTGTAATTTTTTGTTCTGTGGTCGCTGGCACGGTCGTCCGTAAGGGCTCGGTCGTCCGGATCCTAGGAGTGGCCTGTCGTCCGGGCTGGGCCGGTCGTCCGAGGCCTGTAGCTCTGGTCTGCCTCTCTTCTCTCGGCTGTAGCATCCTCCAGGGGTCGGACGTCCGTGCCTGGCCGGTCGTCCGGGTCCTATAGCTCCCAAAGCAGTCCTTCCTCTTGATCTTCACGCTTGGTGCCCTCGCCATCTTGGCCATTGAGTGTAGCTGTCCCGTGGCTCTCCTCCAAGTACCTGATCACATAGAGATTCTCTACATGAGGTAGTAACCATGTTTCATGAGTAGAGAGAGGGAGTTCGGAGAGGAGCGAGTTCACCTTATCTTCAATAGCCTTTGCTCGATCTCTTGTCATGGGTCCAAGTGGTGTTGAGGGAGATGTAAGTACGTCCATGGGGATGAGCGAGGGATGCTCCGCATCATCTCCCCTCCGTTGGGAAAGATCCGACCTCAGATCGAAAGTTTCATCACCATGGTATGGCGCGAGGTCCTTGACATTGAAGATGTCGCTCACGTTGTACTTGTCTCGTGGGAGCTCGATCTTGTAGGCGTTATTTTTGTAGCGTGCTAGCACCTTGATGGGTCCATTGGCTCGAGGTAGCAGTTTGGACTTGCGTTCGTTGGGGAAACGGTCCTTGCGAAGGCGTAGCAACACGAGATCGCCAATGTTGAAGATCATGGGTTGCTTGTTGGCGTTTAGCTTCGTCGCTAGTCGTTATACTTGGCGCTCGATGGTGTGCCTTGTATCCTCATGCATCTTCTTGATGTAGTTTGCGCGTGCACTTGCGTCGAGGTTCGTGCGCTCTTGTAGAGGAAGAGGGAGAATGTCCAATGGGGATAACGGGTTGAAACCGTAGACGACCTCGAAGGGGGACTTTTTGGTAGTTCAATATCTTGCATGGTTGTAGGCGTACTCGGCGATGGGTAGACACTACTGCCACTCCTCGATATTCTTCTTGATCAACATGCAAAGTAGAGTGGAGAGCGTATGGTTCGTCACCTCCGTTTGGCCGTCGGTTTGAGGATGATATGCGGACGAGAACAGGAGCTTGATTCCGAGCTTGGCGCATAGCGTCTTCCAAAAGTAGCTCAAGAACTTGATGTCGCAGTCGGAGACGATTGTCTTTGGTACTCCATGGAGGCGCAAGATTTCCCTACAAAAGAGATTTGCAATGTGTGAAGCATCGTCTATCTTGTTGCAAGGAATGAAATGTGCCATTTTAGAAAATTAGTCCACAACAACAAACACGGAATCCTTTCCATTTTGAGTTCTAGGCAAACCAAGTACAAAATCCATGCTAATGTCTTCCCAAGTTTGATAAGGAATAGGAATACGCATGTAAACACCATGGGATTGAGCTTTAGACTTAGCTTTGCGACATGTAGAGCATCGGTTGGTGAAGCGTGAGACGTCACGGAACATCTTGGCCCAAAAGTAGTTCTTGGAGAGCGTGGTGAATGTCTTGTCGCATCCAAAATGTCCCATGAGTCCGCCTCCATGAGCCTCTTGCAAAAGGAGCAAACGAAGAGAAGACTCGGGAATGCATAGTTTGTTAGCTCTCATAAGATAACCATCCTTGATGTAATATCATTCCCAAGATGTATGCGTCAAACATTTAGCATAAGGACTAGCAAAACATGGATCATTAGCATACAAGTATTTTATGTGCTCAAAGCCAATAACATTCAACTCAAGTGTGCA
The DNA here is from genome assembly GCA_021437245.1 of Aegilops speltoides. Classification (NCBI taxonomy): domain Eukaryota; kingdom Viridiplantae; phylum Streptophyta; class Magnoliopsida; order Poales; family Poaceae; genus Aegilops; species Aegilops speltoides. The sequence continues at coordinate 167,122,260 of CM038144.1, forward strand.
TATGCGTGAAAGTGCATCCGCAACTACATTTTCCTTACCCTTAATGTACTTGATCACATAGGGGAAATATTCAATAAATTCACTCCATTTGGCATGACGCTTGTTCAACTTAGTTTGACCTTTTAAGTACTTAAGCGTTTCATGATCGGTATGGGTGACAAATTCATGAGATCTAAGATAATGTAATAGATGGGATAGTTAAGTTGAGCACCGGAGAGTTTTTCACTAAAATATGCAATGGCTCGTTTTTCTTGCATCTAAACTCCGACAATTCCGGTACCACTTGCATCACAATGAACCTCAAATGTTTTGTCAAAGTTGGGTAAAGCAAGAATCGGAGCATGAGTAAGCAAACACTTGAGCTCAGCAAAAGCGGTGGATTGCAAAGATCCCCAAACAAAAGGAGCATTCTTCTTACTCAAGGCATGCAAAGGAGCGGCAATAGTGCTAAAATCTTTCACAAAGCAACGATAAAAACCTGCAAGACCAAGGAAGCTACGCACTGGTTGCAGATTCGTGGGTTGGGGCCCAGTTTTAATTGCTTCAATTTTAGATTGATCAACATGAACACCCTTGGAAGAAACGACAAAACCCAAGAAAACAAGTTTGTCAACACGAAACGTGCACTTTTTCATGTTGGCATATAGACGTTCCTTGCGAAGCATTTGCAAAACAGCCCTAACATGCTTTAGATGCTCTTTCATGGATTTGCTAAAAACAAGAATGTCATCAAGGTAAACCACAACAAAGACTCCAATATAAGGTCGAAGCTCAAAATGCATAAGATGCATGAAAGTACCGAGAGCTTCCGACAAACCCATAGGCATGACCAACCACTCGTACAAGCCAAATTTGGTTTTGAAAGTAGTTTTCCACTCATCACCTTCTTCTACGCGGATTTTATAATAGCCACTTTTAAGATCAATTTTTGAGAAAAAGGCAGCACCGCTAAGTTCATTGATGGGTCTACAATCGGAACCCATGCGATAACTTCCATCTTGCTTAGGCACAAGTATTGTGGGAACGACACAACGACTTAGGCTTTCACGTACATGACCGTTGTCGATTAGTTGTTGTACTTGCCGTTGTATCTTCTTAGTTTCTTTGGGGTTGACGCGGTATGGAGCTTTGTTTGGAAGGGGCACTCCAGGGATGAGGTCGATTCGATGCTCAATGCCTCGTAGAGGAGGTAGACCCGGAGGTAGCTCATCAGGCAAAACATCTTGGAATTCCTGCAAAAGAGATTGAAACACTAAAGGTAGCTCATGAGAGGTGTTAGTTTTTGGTTCCATCCTTGCACACAAGGACAAAGTGTGTAACAGTCGATGGGTTCACACACACTTCTCGCATCTCACTTTTTATGGCAAATAGGACTAGGTTTTTCTCTCTAGGCGAAGAGGTGCTCAAGTTTGGCTTCTGGCTCCCACTCACTTTTTGGTGGATCACTTTCTCACTCTTCTCTATTTGATGGGTGGCTTGCTTGTCGGCTATCACTTGACTAGGAGACATAGGTCGTAGCACATACTCCTTCCCTTTCATCTTGAAGCTATAGTGATTCATACGCTCATTGTGGATGACACCACGGTCGAATTGCCATGGTCGACCAAGAAGGAGGTCGCAAACGGACATCGGGACGACATCACACTCGAAAGTGTCCTCATATGCACCAATTTTGAAGGAGACTTGGACCGTATGCTCAACTCGTATAGTGCCGGAGTCACTTAGCCATTGGACTTTGTATGGGTGCGGGTGCTTCATCTTGACCAATTGAAGCTTGGAGCATAGTTCTTCACTTGCCAAGTTGTGGCAACTACCTCCATCGATGATGACCTTGACAGACCTTCCATTGATGCCGGCCTTTGTTTTGAAGATGTGGCATCTTTGGTCTTCTTCTTGTTGATGTTGAAGAGTCAAGACCTTGGAGACAATGAGAGCGGGGCTTGAATCCTCATCACAAAAGACATTGGCTCGAATCATGGCTATCTCCATTTCTTTGTAGTAGTCTTCAACACTCTTTGTTACTTGCTTGAGGAGTTATAGCTTCTTGAAGAGATCTCGGTTGTAGTAGGTGGGCACAAAGCGCGCTCGCATGACATCCTTCATTTGAGCCCAAGTGGTGATAGGTGGTTCACCTCTTGCTTCTCGGCGCTCAAGGACTTGTTCCCACCATATGAGCACATAGTCTTGGAACTCAAGTGATGCCATGGCGATCTTCTTCTCTTCCTCATAATTGTGCAAACGAAAGATTTTGTCGACCTTCAATGCCCATGAAAGTTACTCTTCGGGATCATTGCTTCCATTGAACTTGGGCATTGTGAATTTTAGCTTGCCATAGCGTTGCTCTTCATTGTGTTATTGGCGATGGTGATGATGACGCCCTTGACGGTGAGTGTAATCATCCTCATGTTGCTCTTGGTGAGGAGGAAGTCCATGATCTACTTGCTCTTGTTGAACTTGAGGTTGAGGTGGAGCTTGACGAGCTTGTGGGGGAGCTTGAGGAACTTGACGTTGCACTAGCGGTTGGTAGTTCCGCTCTTGGATTTCTTCACGAAGTGCTTCCTCTTGATTGCGCCGATCTCGGTTGCGGTTGGCGATGGCTCGACTTGATTCTCGAAGGGCACGTTGCACCTCAAGAGCTTGTGCTTCATGTTTGTTGTTGTTGAAGATGTTGAGCCTCGGCGTCTTGTTCCTCTTGGTGTAGACGCGCTCGTTCTTCCTCTTGGTGCTGTCGTCATTTTCGTTCTTGAGCTTGTGCAAAAGTGACTTGGTGTGGTTGAAAACGAGGTACTCGCTCATCGACTTGCTCTTGTGAATGCTTGTCATGTAGAGGATTGCGAGATGCATGACGGTCTTGACGCATGGCTCATCGAAGAGTGTTCGATGACGGTGTACTTGAGCCGGAGAAGGAGTCATCGGAGTGTCGACTTGAGCGGCTCCATCTTTAGTATGAAGAGGTTGAAGGAGGACGGTTCACCAACAAGGCGCAGATCTCATGCATTTTAGCATCATTCTCTTGCTTGTGAGCATCGAGCTTGTTGTCGAAGTAGTCCTTGGTACATTGCTCGGAGTGTCGCAAGTCGGTGGTGAGGTTGTCGATGCGTTCGTTCATAGCTTGTTGCTCTTGATGCAACACTCGTTGTGCACCAAAGAGGTGGCTCTTGGTGACATATGATGACATGTCGTCATCTTGCTCGATGCAGAATGGGTTGGTAAAAGTACTCGGCCTATCCATCATTCCAAGAAAAATGTGAGTGGTAGAAAGAGAAGAACTTATACCAATGTACCTTGACCGATGTTGACGATGAATCAAGTTCACTCAAATGCGGACAATGAAATAGAACTATTGGTACCAATTCTTGTCGGTTCTCACACCTACACAAGTAAAAGCTTATGGTGGAGCTTGGTTAGGATGGTGGCACACAATTTGATGCAATTGTAAGTGAGCTTCAATAATGTTGGAAAAGATTCACAAATTTGCAAATGCAACAAGTAGACCAAGCAAGTAGTGGTACACGGAAACACACACGCAAATAGATAAGTGGGATTGTGCAAACCAAAAATGAGCCAAAATGTGGAAACCACAAAAATGCTCCTACTGCACAATACACGAGAGATTGCACAAAAGACGGATACGAAATTTGTGCACAACCTACTAGGAAAAAATGCAACGATCTCTATCCCAAGTATGCTATATGTATGGTATTTCGGTGCTATGATCCAAGATGATCGAGTATGACAATCTTAATGTAGTATGATGCTATGGTTCTTTCTTATAAGCTCTTTTCTTATCTTTCCTTCTTTGCTTAAAAGCTTGGGTGGCTCTTTCACTTTTGAGCTTTTTTCTCATGCAAAAGTTCACGAACCAAGATAGCAATTGTGTATGCTATGACAACTTTGTGACACAATAATGATGCCAAGATATGCACCACTATAGTATGGTAAGTATGCTATGGAGTATGATCACTAATGTGCACAAGTCATGTTGCCAGCAATACTCAATGGCTAGTCTTGATGGGTAAGCTATGCAAATGTAAGGCCATGTGGGTATCAATGCAATTGCAAGGTATGACAAAGATGTCGTCGAGGTTACCATCCTTGGCGATGATGAGACCTTTGCGAAGATGAGCCGCGGTGATGATGATGTCGATCCGTACATATATAGCCGAAACACAATAGGACACGGAGCCACAACTCAAAATTTCAAACACCAAAACGTGTCAAAATCGTCCTAGGAGGTATTGGGGGATGATGGTGGTGTACGTGGGTTTGGAAGATGTGGTGGAAGGTGGGGCTGTGGTGGTGGCCGAACTGAACAAAATTCAGTTTCGTCAGAGTTGCCCGGACGTCCGGGAGGTTACGGTTGTCCGGTCATCGTCGGACGTCCGGCTTTGTCCGATCGTCCGTGTCCTGTGTGAAAATCGGGCACGGGACGAACTGCACGATTTCGGGGTGGAAGGAAGTGTTGAAGTCGAAATCGAGTAGATTTGTGGATGGAAAAGGGTGGGGAGGGTGGGTTAAGCTAGATCCACACGTGGCAACACAAATCCATGGACCAAATCCAACAAAATTTCAACTCACCAACAAATCACAAAAAAAATTGGGGCTATTTTTGGTGGGGATTTTCGGATTTAGGAAGAAAACAACAAAATCAAGCTAGAAAACACGGGGTAGGGGCTCCAAAAACATGATCAACGTGGCTCTGGTACCAAGATGATGTAGGGCGGAACCCTAGGGGCCGATCTTTCACGTTTCGAGTGGATCCTACGGGGAAACACGAAGAACGCGCGGAAGAACACGAGGAAAATCATGAGGGGAAAATGAGGAACAATCAATCGACACAAATTTGATCACACAAGTGCTAGATCATCGAGGCACAAAGTAACACGAGATCCAAAGTCAACAAGGGACGATACAAGAGTAACCGTTCTTCTCCGTGTGGAGGTCTTGATTGTCTTCTCCGGATGGAGGTCTTGAATCCGGGTGGATCTTATCCGAAGAGGTGCGGTCCCTCACGAGGAGTAGATCCAGTACGGATGAGCAATGCTCTATCTCAACTGAGCTATCGCAATGCTAACCCTATCTAGGAGGTGGGTGGTCTATTTATAGTCTTAGTGCAAAAGAGGGGCGAAGTGATGGGGTACATGGGCCTCAGCCCACAGCTTGGTCGCAGCTAGGGTCCGGTCGTCCGTGGGGCGCCGGTCGTCTGGAGGCTCGCGGGGTCCCAGACGTCCGGGGTTCCTCGGATGTCCGCAGAATCTGTTCTGTGGTCGCTGGCCCGGTCGTCCGGACGCCTTTGGATTTACGTAATTTCCGTTCTGTGGTCGCTGGCACGGTCGTCCATAAGGGCTTGGTCATCCGGAGCCTGGGAGTGGCCGGTCGTCCGGGCTGGGTCGGTCGTCCGAGGCCTGTAGCTCTTGTCTGCCTCTCTCCTCTCGGTTGTAGCATCTTCTAGGGGTCGGCCGTCCATGCCTGGCCGGTCGTCCGGGTCCTGTATCTCCCAAAGCAGTCCTTCCTCTTGATCTTCACGCTTGGTGCCCTCGCCATTTTGGCCATTGAGTGTAGCTGTCCCATGGCTCTCCTCCAAGTACCTGATCACACACAGAGTCTCCGCATGAGGTAGTAGCCATGTCTCGTGAGTAGAGAGAGGGAGTTCGGAGAGGAGCGAGTTCGCCTTATCTTCAATAGCCTTTGCTCGAGCTCTTGTCATGGGTCGAAGTGGTGTTGAGGGAGATGTAGGTACGTCCATGGGGATGAGCGAGGGATGCTCCACATCAGGGTTCCTCAGTATGCGTTGCAAAGGGCAACAGGTGACAACTGTCATCTCGCGGCCCTGGAAGTAGTGGCGCAGTTTCCTCGAGGACATGACGAGGCCAAAGATCAAATTTTGCATGCTAGAGTACCTTGATCAAGTCCCCTACAACAGGGAGTTGACAAAGTAAACTGGCCACTGCACCACCTTCTTCCTTGTTGTAATCTTGGGGTTGCCTTCACTTCTCTGCTCTTATTTCTCTTGATCTACATTCAGCCTTGCCATGATTGGTTTGCTTCTTTCTCCAGGGGGCAGTAGCTGCAGCTGATCCTTCCTCCATTTCTCATTGTGCCACCAGTGCTGCACTAACCACTGGATTGGTTGCTGCTAGATATAGCATCATTGGCTCTTGTGGTTTAGGAGCGACCAGGGTGGGAATAGAGGAAAGATAAGTTTTAAAGTCCTGCAGTGCTTCTTCCGCCACCGGGGTCCACTCCATGGGCCCTTCCTTCTTCAATATTTTGAATAAAGGTAGGGTGTGCTCGCCGGACTTGGAAATGAACCTACTCAGTGCGGCAACACATCCGGTCAAGTGCCTCACGTCCTTGAATGATTTGGGTGCTTCAATCTGTTCGATTGCCCTGATCTTATCAGGGTTGGCCTCTATCCCCTGGCGAGACACAAAGAAGCCAAGTAGGCTGGTGGGAATGCCAAATACGCACTTCTCAGGGTTCAGCTTCAAGTTGGTCTTGTGCAGGTTCACAAAGGTCTCTTCCAAGTCCTGAATGAGCATTGATTTGTCCTTGGTCTTGACCACTATGTCATCCAGGTAAGCTTCAATATTCCTGTGCGACTAAGATTCAAACCCCATTTGCACTGCTCTTGCAAAAGTGGACCCAATGAACTTTAACCCAAAGGGCATCCGTACGAAGCAGTACATGCCACATGGGGTTATGAAAGATGTCTTCTACTCGTCTTCCTTGGACATGAATATCTGGTGATATCTAGAGTAGGCATCCAAGGAGGACAACAGACCACACCCGGAGGTGGAATCCACGATCTGGTCAATGCATGGCAAGGGGAATGGGTCCTTCGGGTATACTTTATTTTGATATGTGAAATCTATGCAAAGCCTCCACTTCCCATTCGCTGCGCACTACCAGTAGATTTGACAACCACGTTGGGTGCAATAATCCTATGACAAAACCAGTTGTCTCATGTTTCTTGATCTCCTCAGCAATGAACTACTGCCGCTCCAAGGCTTGCTTTTGGACCTTCTGCTTGACGGGTCGGGCATGAGGACAAACAGCAAGGTGGTGCTTGAGTACCTCCCTGGGAACACCGAGGATGTCAGACGGTTGCTGTCACGCCCAATATGCGACCCTATCCAAAAGGAACTCGAAGGTCCCACCAAGGATAGACCCGCATATTGAGACGCTTTTGCAAGGTGGATATCATTACATCAACATTACATAATAGATGGGGATAAATACATAAGGCATACAATGCCACACGAATAAAACAATACATCATACAAGAGATCAACATCCGACTACGGATGAAACACCAATAGAAGCTCAAACGACATCCACCCTGCTAGCCCAGGCTGCCGACCTAGAACCTATCCCCTGATCGAAGAAGAAGCAGAAGAAGAACTCAACGCAAGCAAGCATCGCTCTCGCGTCATGATCATCGCATAACCTGTACCTGCAACTATTGTTGTAGTAATCTGTGAGCCACGAGGACTCAGCAATCCCATTACCATGGGTATCAAGACTAGCAAAGCTTAAAGGGTAAGGGAAGGGTAAAGTGGTGAGGTTGCAGCAGCGACTAAGCATGTATGGTGGCTAACATACGCAAATGAGAGCGAGAAGAGAAACAAAGGAACGGTCGTGAAGCTAGCAATGATCAAGAGGTGATCCTGAACTCCTACTTACGCCAATCATAACACGTAAACCGTGTTCACTTCCGGACTCCGAGAAGAGACCATCATGGCTACACACTCGTTGATGCGTTTTAATTCGGATCCGTGTCATGTTATCTACAACCGACATTAATAAATTCCCATCTACCACATAACCATGGGCACGGCTCTCGAAAGTTTATACCCTGCAGGGTGTCCCAACTTAGCCCATGACAAGCTCTCGCGATCAACGAAGGAATAGACCTTCTCCGGGAAGACCCGATCAGTCTCGGAATCCCGGTTTACAAGACATTTCGACAATGCTAAAACAAGACCATCAAGACCGCCCGATGCGCCGACATCCCGATAGGAGCTGCACATATCTCGTTCTCAGGGCAACACCGGATAAGCTAAGTGTACAGATACCGACGAATCCAAGTTGCCAAGGAATGGTCCCGCACAGTGCTCTAGTTTGGACCAACACTTAGACAAGCATTGGCCCGAGGGGGCTATAGTAAAGATGACCCTTGGGTTAATTACTCCCAAGGGAAAAGTAGGTGGTGGTGAGGCAAATGTTAAAACCAAGGTTGGGCCTTGCTGGACAAGTTTTATTCAAAGCGAACTGTCAGGGGGTCCCATAAATCACCCGACCGCGTTAGGAACGCAAAATCCGGGAACATAACACCGGTATGACGGAAACTAGGGCGGCAAGAGTGGAACAAAACACCAGGCATAAGGCCGAGCCTTCCACCTTTTACCAAATATATAGATGCATTAATAATATAAGAGATATTGTGATATCCCAACATAACCCTGTCCACCATGGAGCAATCTTCAACTTCACCTGCAACTAGCAACGCTATAAGAGGGGCTGAGCAAAGCGGTAACATAGCCAAGCAACGGTTTGCATAGGAAAGGTGTCAAAGTTTAGAGGTTCATGGCAATATGGGATGGCTTGATAAACAGGTAATAGGTAGCACAGCATAGCGATAGAACGAAGCAACTAGCATAGCAATGATAGTAGTGAGATCCAGGGTAGCGGTCATCTTGCCTGAAATCCCGCAAGGAAGAAGAACGAGTCCATGAAGAAGATGAAGCCACGAAGACGAACCAAGCGTAGACGAACAAATCCTCACGATCGCAACGAAACGGGAACTATTGAGAAGAAACACACAACATGGTAAACACACCACACATGAACAAGACATGATGCACAACAAGCATGATGCATGACAAGGCTACATGAAGCTACTCATGGCAAGAGATGATGCAAACAAGAACAACACATCAAAGCAAGTTTAAATGAGGCCGGAAACAACATATAACAATTCCGGTAAGTCCTCATATGCAAATTTCGAAATTGGTCCAGAACTGAACAAACATTAAGTTCAAGTTATTAAACAGCAAGTTAAGATGCACCAAGATGATCTACACGAAATTCTAGTCAAGTTACATATAAAGTTCATTAGATTCGGAGCTACGGCCTAGAAGATATGAGCAAATTAAGTTAAACATGGCATTGATGCAAAATGCACCCAAACATCAAGCAAACACACCAAAACAAGGATGCAACATGATAATATGAAGCTATATGCAAAAACAAGCAAGTTTCATATAGAGCACACTCAAAACGGAGCAACGGTGCAACACACACACACTATACAAGTCATAACAACAATCTGTCCATAACAGCAACTAGGCATCTTGCAAGCATCAAAACAATAAGCCACAGCACCCCAACATGATAAAAAAAGGCATGGGCATGAAGTACAGGTAAAGCATAACAAAACATGAACACTGAGCTATCTCCAGCAATCAATAGAACATGCTCCAAAACACATGGAGAGATTGCAAATAATAACAGTTTCAGACTTTAGCAGAAATAACATCAGGTTGCAATGTTTAGAGCTATCAAACAACATCTTACAAGAACTTATCATGGCAAACAAAGGCATGGCATGAATCTACTAATTGCATAGATCAAAAGTCCCTTACTGACCATGAGCCAAAAAGGATCAGAAAATATGATGGCACCCACGTAAACATGGCAAGTTATATTACAGATTCAAACATGGCAGGAACAACGATAAGTAGGCATGTTGGTGAGCTTGAACCACTCACCACAGAGCAATACATGGCATGGCAAGGCAACCAACAGTAATAAGACATGTTTATGAAGCTAAGCATGGCAATAGCAAGGTCATAGTGTGCATGGATCACTAGAAAACAATCATGGAAACATTGAACTTAATGTTAACAGGCTGATAGCAACATTATCAAGCAACTTTGGAGCAAGATATGAACAATCTACAGCAAGCTATAAATGCAACCAGGGGCATGGTTGGATAGAGCATGACATGTAGATCAAAACATGTTTATAGAACATCTCCATATTATGCACAGAATGATTAGTAGAAGCATGTTAACATAGTAACAAAATATAACAGAATCTGTCAGGAAAACAACAACAGCAAGTACCCTACTTAACAAGCTCGATTCACTCATCACAAGTCATTGCATGACAAGATAAGCATAGCATCATCAAGAAGGCATGTTTGTGAAATAAACCAAGTCAAGAACAAGTCCATAGCATGCAAGAATCAACTATAGCAAGCTTGGCCATATTGAATAACACGTAAACAATCTGCCAGGAAACATTTTGAAGCAAAAGTAGAGCACCAAAATAACATGCTAGACTACTCCATAATTGCAAACAAGGGCATGAATGGATAGAAAATAACCATATGTTCAAAACATCCTTACTGAATTATCTCAAAATATGCATGGATCTCTCTGTAGCATCAAGTTTACATGGCATCAAAATAACAGCAGAACAGGGACTAAAATCAGCAATATCACGAAGCCTAGTTTGCATGCTTGTGCTAGTCACCACATTGATCACAAAAATACAAGGCATACATCCCTTGAAATATGGCATGTCATAGATCAAAACACAAGAAGACATCAACCTCATAGGATGCACACATCAATCATGGCAAAAATGACAAATGAGCAAGTTATAACAGTTCCAGCAGATTAACATCAACATGCACTTTTCCAACATCATTTCGGGCATCAAGATGAGCTCAAATGAAAATGATGCAATGGGATGAAATGAAGTACTCGTCGAGATGAACAATTTGACATATTATACGCACGAAACGGAGCTACAGATGCAGCGATACAATGCGATGAACATGGCATGTTTATGCAAAAATCCTGAGGACGGTGGAATTTGGACCTCGCGGGAAAGTCAACCCGGCGGTGGATCTCGCCGGAAAAGTCGCCGGCGTTCGGGGAGGAGATGGCCGGAGCTGCGGGAGGTGGCCGGGAAGGTCGGGGACGGCCGGATCTGGCCGGATCCGGCGCGGCGGGGCGGAGTAGGCCGGACGACGGCAATGGCCGAGGCGGCGGCGGCGCGGCGGCGCTTTGGGCGCGGCGTCGGGCGGCGAGGCGGCGCGGTGCTCCGCGGCGGCGAGGCGGTGGTGCCGGGCGGGCGGCCGGAGGCGCTGGCGAGGCGCGCGCGGGCGGCGGCGGCGGCTGGGCGAAGCGCGGCAGCAGCGCTGGCTGGCGGGCGGGCCTCCTGGGCTTGGCGGCGGCGGCGCGGGCGCGGGGGAGGCCACGTGGCGGCGCTCGACCGCTCGAAGGCGTGGGGCGGACGTGTCCGGGCAGGAAACGGACATGTCCGGCGGCGGAGGTAGGTGGAGGCTAGGGTTAGGGGGGATTGGACCGCGAAAATGGAAGGGGAGGGCCTATTTATAGGTAGAGGGAGCTAGGAGAGTCCAAATGAGGAGCGGTTTTCGGCCACGCGATCGTGATCGAACGACCGAGAGCATGGAGGGGAGTTAGATGGGTTTTGGGCCACTTTGGAAGAGGTGTTGGGCTGCAACAAAAGAGGGCTTTACGGTTACCCGATTAACCGTTGGAGTACCAAACGACCTCCAAATGGCACGAAACTTGAGAGGCGGTCTACCGGTGCTATACCAAGGCCGCTTGGCAAACCCCGGGCCATTCCGAGAACGTTTAACACCCGCACAAGAGAAGATGCAAAAGGGGACGCCGGATGACATAGGAGTGCCAGATTGCAAAACGGACTACGGGGAAAATGCTCGGATGCAAGAAACGAACACGTATGCAAAATGAAATGCACATGATGACATGATAAAATGCAAATGATGACATGGAAAAGTGCAACACGCAAGCAAATGACATGGCAACAACGGCGAATAACTGGCGGACACCTGGCGCATCGAATCCGGGGCGTTACAGTTGCCAAGCAAACACATCGACATTCGCCCCCAGGAAGGCAACGAGCGCACTTTCCTATTTGTCATCAAGGGTAGAACTGATAGTGAATGTACCATCAGCGCCAACCAGCCCTGCAGAAACTTTCTTCACCGTAGGTGCAGCAACCCTGGACCTTTTGCTAGTGGAACTCTCCGGCAAGTCATCGACAGGTGTAGCGCACTCCGGAGAGGCGCGCTTCCTGGATTCCTTGCTGGTATCTGAAAGTGCAACTAATCCCCAGGTGGTTTTGGTAATTAATAACAACATATATATCATTGAACTAATCATTTCTTGAGAATATTTCGAAAGTTCAAGGATATGGGAATGGCAATGTCCGATGATGTGGACCCTCAAAATGCTAAGGAAAACATTGGCAAAAGCTCAAGACTCCATTTTTGGTTTAGTGATCCAAGATCACATTGAGTCCATAGGAAAGCCAATACTATTAAAAGGGGTGAGGTTATGATGATGATCTGTTGCTCTAAGGTGCTTAGTGATTTATCTCTCAAACAATCAGCAATCTTTCATTCCAACATAAACCCATAAGTAATCTCGGTCCCACCGATTCCAAACTCACCACACCGAGATGAACCACCTCACCATATAGCCAAACCCTAAGAATCTCGGATTTTCCGATTCCAAACTCGGTCATTCGAAATTGGTGTTGCTGCTTTTGTAACCTTCAGACTCAAATCGGTGTCACCGAGATGAGAAAGTCGGTCCCACCGAGATTGGCAAACCCTAGACTTTGGAAGAATCGGTCTAACCGAGATTGTATTTTCGGTCCCACCGAAAATCCCAACGCTCACAAGATTTGAACTTTCGGTCCGACCGAGTTGTCAACTTCGGTCCGACCGAGATTGCTCAAATGTGTGTAACGGTTGGATTTTGTGTGGAGGCTATAAATACCCTCCACCTCCTCTTCATTCGTGGAGAGAGCCATCGAAAGAACTACCACTCCTACCTTACATTTCTCGAGAAGAAAACTACCTACCCTTGTGTTGAGATCAAGTTGCTCCACTTCCACCATATGACACTTGATTTCTAGTCTTTCCAAGTTGCTTTCCACTCAATCCTTCCTCCACCACAGCCAAATCAGTGAGGAGAGTTGAGTGTTGGGGAGATTATCATTTGAAGCACAAGAGCAAGGAGTTCATCATCACCAACCCCATCTATTACCTTTTGGAGGGTGGTGCCTCCTAGATTGGTTAGGTGTCGCTGGGAGCCTCCGTCATGATGTGGAGTTGAACCAAGGAGTTTGTAAGGGCAAGGAGATCGCCTACTTCGTGAAGATCTACCCCGAGTAAGGCTAGTCCTCCGTGGGCGTAAGCCATGATGGCATAGACAAGGTTGCTTCTTCGTGGACCCTTCGTGGGTGGAGCCTCCGTGGACTCAAGCAGCCGTTACCCTCCGTGGGTTGAAGTCTCCATCAACGTGGATTGACGATAGCACCACCTATCGGAACCACGAGAAAAAATCTCCGTGTCTCCATTGCGTTTGCTCTTCTCCTCCTCTCATTTACTATACATGCAATTTACTTTCCGCTGCCATAACTCTAGAATTGCATGTGTAGGGTGATACTTGACTTGGTTATCATTGTGAACTTGCTAAGAAACTACTCCAATCAAAAGGCAAAAAATTTAAGTTGTCAAGTAGTCTAATCACCCCCCCTCTAGACATACTTCCGATCCTACAGTATCCTTGCTAGCTTTTTTTCCCTTGTTTGTTTTCCTTCGCGGGGACTGCGGATTCTTCGGACTCGGCAACGACCGCATCTCGGTACATCTTGTCCACGCATATAATTGCGTCATTCTTGTCCGACGGGATAGAAATAATGCCCATCGGTCTTGGCATCTTTAGGGTGTTGTAGGCATAGTGGGATGCCGCCATGAACTTTGCCAGGGCAGGTCGTCCAAGTATCCCATTTTATAGAAACAAAAGCTCGACCACATCGAACACAATCTTCTCTGTCTGTTAGTTCAATTCTCCTCCAAGTGTCATAGGCAGCACATTCTTCCCCTTTGGACGACTCCTGCGGGGTTGATTCCTTGAAACGTGCCTGTAACCTTGAGCTCTTTATCTGTTATCTGCAGCTTGCTGATTACTTTGGGGGAAACCAGATTCAACCCAGCCCCTCTGTCAATAAATATCTTTGTGACCTTGAGGTTGTGGATTGTTGGTGGTACCAACAACGGCAAGCTCCCTACCGAAGTGGTGCGGTTAGGGTGATCTTCTTTGTCAAAGATGATGGGCGTGCGAGACCATTTGAGTGGTTTCTGGGAATCTGCCACTGGCTCCACAACATTGGCCTCAAGCGCCCGTTGTTTAGGCTGGCGGTGAGAGGAGTGCAAGGATGCACCCCCATTAATGCACAGGGTGTCAGTGGCTTTATGAAACTCTTGTTCGCTAGTTTCCTATTCATCCCCTTCATTGCTTTCGTCACCACATTCCTTCTTCTTCTGGTTGGCAGCATCATCGTCATCTTTTGAGTCGACGTCGATGGCATCCTCTTCTTCGGGAGACGCCTCCCTCCTCTGTACGGGCACACTTATCAACCAAGGTGTTAAGATCACTAGTAGAGTGCCCGTGCGTTGCCACGGGCTTGCAAGAGTTACATGTTAACTTTTCAAGGGCTCGCCCCACCGTAGATCCAGACCCCCGCCATTGATTCCACCCCGCCTAGGCCGCCGCCTGCCGCCGCGCTGCCCCATCGTGTTCGCCTCCGCTCCGGCAGCCTCCGCCCCGCCCCGACCCCGCCCTCCTCCTCACCGTCCGCCTCCGCCTCCGGTCCATCTTTCGCCCGGCCCCGCTCCGTCCGCCTCCGCCCCGCTCCCCGCTCGGCCGCCGCCCGCTCCCCGATGGCGCCGAAGAAGATGCCGAAGGGCAAGTCCGGTTTCTTCGGCATGAGGGCGAAGCCCTCCGGGAACTTCGGACTGGAGTTCTCCGATGCCAGGCATCCTCGGTGGCTCGGCACGTACCCCACCGCCGATGAGGCCGCGCGTGCCTACGGCGTGGCGGTGTTGCATGCCGAACGGCCGAAGACGGACCTAAACTTCCCGGAGGTCGAGTCCCAGGCGGTGGCGGAGTGGCTCGTGCCGCAGGGCATCCGGATGGAGGAGATGTCGGCTAAGAAGAGACCGGCGGTTGTTGTTGCTCCGGCGAGCGCGGCAGGCGGCGATGGCTTGGTTTATGCTGATTTGTAATTTGTCGCAAAGTCATCTCTAATGAAATGCTATTTGTCGCAAATTTAGAGGTAACACATACCGTAAGTCCAACCACAACCACAACCAGAGATAACATATCGTGGCAAGCGGATATCAAAAGAACATGATCCACAATGAGGCTCGGATAGACCAAATGCAATGACTGCTAACAAATCCAAATTCAGTGTTTACAACAACCACTTATATATATTTGGACGTACATAGAAATTAGATATTTCCTAATTATTTGCATGACAAAAAACATACCGGCTACAAGAGAATGAAAGACTAACTTATTGATGAGCACAACAGTACATACCATCCTATCATGATGTTGCCATCTCTCACACTTGATGATTACATCTTGTTATTTCTAACATGTACACCATCGGGCGATTGCTTTATTAGAAATATATTTACACAATATGATCAGAGCAACATCAAGGAGTCGGATGCTGGTGCACAGATTCTCCTCAAATTCCACACGCAACCATTGTAGAGAAGAACGACAAGGTTATTTTTGATCGAGCTCCTACAGAAAAATTCAAAGAAATCATGAGGAGCATGGAGCCAAGCAAACTAATCAGAGTAAATCATGAGAGGAGAAGCCTCTCAACCTACTACAGGGAATCGAGTCAACATTAATTCGTGTAAGAATTAAACCGTAATGTAGATCAACAACCCAGTAGTTAATAGAATAACCCTGACATTAGGAGTAGAGATACACCCAAATAGCTATATAATTTTCCTGATTTCCATACTATTTAGATTTTGAATGCGAATAAAGGAATTGTTTACAGTACAAAATATATGTGCAGACGTGCTTTATGGAGCAAACAGTCTAGGTGCTCACTAGCTAGAGATTATCCCATGCCAACAATTCATCAGTGTGTGACATGACCGTGCGTTGCCACGGGCCTTCTGTTGTATAAAACTTAGTGAATTTTTGGCCCATTTCAACAACATAGCCTGAACACCCTTGTCGATGAATTATTTTTGAATATCGTAATCCATCTTCATCTCTCTGATACTCTGCAAAAACAAATATATATAGAAACACTCCTTTTGTATTATCATGCACAAGAAATATATAAAGAATAATTATGTGTATGCATCTCTTCTGATTGTTAAAACAAGACAATTTTTCAGTCCGGTCCTTCATAAAGCTTTGTCAATCGCATTTTCAAAGCATCATTGGAAGCCATTAGTTTTCATCTCTGATCTCAAAAGTGGACATGTATAAACAATATTAAAATAAAAATAAGGTCATATTTTTTTGAGGGGATAAATAAGCTCACATATAATATATATTCATTGGTGAGACACTAAATGCGAGCATATTCATATTCCGATGATAATGAGACATACTTCTTCACCCACTATCTCCACCTTTCTAATTCTCGAGTTCCCTTCCACCATCACGTCCACACATAATCATACGCTTTTATATTTTGAAATTTGATTGTCTTAACCTGGCGTAAATTCTAGAAGTCTATCCCCCCACCCCCCTCTATATATAGTTTTTTAAATGTAGAGAAGTTGCCACTTGTCTCTCTCAATGCCTTGCTGAACCCTCTACTTATGGCTGCCATCACAAGAAAAATAAGCAAGATAGTGGTCGTAGGTGGTAATCATCTAAATTAGCCAGCCATAGTGTATGTAAGATGACGTGCACACACTGCGAATTGTCGAGGGCAGGGCAGACAACTATTTTCGATAAACAAAGATACACCAGAAAATAGAGTTAAAGACCAAAATAAAAGAGGGTTGCCCCAGCAACATGCAGGTTCAATCCCAGTGTAATACAAAAAAGGAGACTCTTCCCCTTGCGTTGTAACTCTTTTACAGTTGGTACTGCATTGATCTACACATGTAAACCTGATCGGCTTTATCAAATAAAAGTTGCACTTTGAACAAAATCTAGCACACCCAGTTTTGCAGCTTTTGCTATCTGTGAAAACTGAACTATGTCCACCAGTTGGACAACAAATTCAAGCGAGACAACTAAATAATGAAGAAGTGCCCATGATACATGTCAAATTAACTATTCATGTCATGTCAATCATCTCATCAAGACCTCTTTAACTTTTGTAGTCCTCCACTAATTAGAACCTGATATTTTGCTTACCATCACAATGGCATTTTATTTGTCAACCTCGGCCCTTGCTGTCTGCCTCAACTTGCGTTGCTACGGGCTACAATGCATATACATGAATCAAACAAATGATTAAGATTGTCCCCAAGGTCGGCGCTCTTTTCTCCCTCGTACGCCCGGGCGTGTTCGGACATCAAATAGGCGCTCAGTGGGCTCTTGAAAATTCCAACTGTTTGAACAGTTAGAGCTCCCCCAAATCCAGCACATATATAGGGGAGAAATTTGGTTGTCCAGACTATCCAACATGTTATATCCAACACATGGCCCCAGCGCCATCATGCACCCTTCCTACTTTGTTCTCTCTTTAAAACCGGGTGTTAGATTAACCGGTCATTGATCTGGTTGCAACCTATAAATATGTAAATGTCCTTTCATCAACAATTGTCATCCTTGATAAAATGAAGGGATAGCCACATGTCTATCAGTATTGTAGCATCTCAAAATTCTTTGAAACAATTGGTCTAGTAAAAGAAGAAAACAAAATTCACAACAATACCACACTACTACTGCCATAATCCAGTAAGAGACCATCTACTAATGTGCTAAACAAGGGCAACACCCAATGGAAATCAAATGTGTGCCCTTCATGTTCAACTTCAAGGTTTCAACCAATATGAATCCCCTTGCTGCAAGCAACCAACTTTAGTTCCCAAACCAACAAATCACAGTTCAGCGATAACAAGATCCAGAAAATCATATCTCACCATGAAACTGAATCCCCAAACAATAATCAACCGCAATAGACTTGTGCCTCGGCTTAAGGGTGGATCCGAACAGCCGATGTCTGGCCATTGGCTTAGGCATAGTCTATAGCCGCAATAGGTCAATACATGTCTGTTAATTGTAACCTGAAAAAATAGCTAGTAAGTGTCAGAGTATAGTTGCAATAGGTTAAGTAAAATGCAGATAAGGGGGTGCAAACTGTCATGAGCTTTCCATTGAAATTTTAATCAAAAAAGATCATCAAACTGGGCTGCTAATGATAATTGTTGACCTGTCATTAGTTTTTGGTGGCCATACAAATTTATTTGATTGAAAAGTAAAACAGCCATAGTGATAGCTCCAGCCAACAACCAAAAATGTAGTCTCACAAGACATAAATGAACATGCATAGTCATTATACTCAACAAACTGTTAGATTGCAGGCGACCTAGTAAAACTTTGGAGCTTCTCAAGTTATATGGATTTTCTAGCTAATAAGTGCGCACTACTGATAGTTTTTTGTATCTTGTAAAAACTGATGCGATTTTGTTTACAACACGATGTTTAAGGGGCACCTCCGTGTAGGATTATTGCCTTCATTAATTCCACACATGCAACCTTGCACTATTCTTGTGCCTAGAGCAGAAAGACAACAAGGAAGCAATCTTGCTTCCTCAAAAGAAAATATACAATGTGGAAATTTTACACTGTAATTTCAAGTCAAAATTAGACAGTTCCAAGTCCATCAAATACACAGCTCATCATGACAGAACTGTTCTGTTTACGAGACATCTCTGTAGGGTATAGTATAGTGGTACACCCAAAACCAGCTCTAGAAAGAAAGCGCAATGGTTATCACGTGTCATGCTTTTGGTGGTGAAGGAAATTCTTGCTAATGGTAGCAATCAGTGATTAGCATATAAAAAAAACCTACAGACTCCCTACACCCTGCTACACATGATTTGGTACTATGGCTACTCTGTAAGTTCACATCATTCACGAAATGAGCCAAATTATGTTATCAGTATGCTACACGAACTGAAGGCAACGAATTAATTAAAGCATCAATTAGGCATTTGACAATCCTGAATCCTAGGAAAAGGGATCAATATCCAACCTCAAAATCAAATGCATGAAACAGTCCTGGTACAAAGCCACTAACCATGGTCCTCATGTTCTCGCCACCGACGACTATTGTGTCAACAGAAGATCGTAATGGAACCTATCCCTTCTCTTCCTCCCCCTGCTACCTCCTCCGAGTCACCACAAAAGCTCCTTGCATCGCGGATATGCTCATGTATGAGGTTTTCGCTACATGAAAAGTGCCAAAAGGTCACCACGTTTCCTTGGTCACAAAATATTATAGGAACTATCTTTTGCTGAGCATCTTATATAGCTAGTGAATTAAATGACGACTTGCATTGCTGGGACACCATCACATATGTATTTGCATCAAGGTAAAAGAGAGGAAACAGTACCACACCACTTTACCAGCTTTCAAGATACTTCCGGCTGCAAGGGGAGCATCAATAGGTTCATTCTCCTGGGTAAGCACATCCTCATCGAGTGACTTCGTCATGCAGGAGGTTCGAGTGCTCGTAGATATCCTTGAGCTTGACACCATTAGGGCTAGTGATCTGAAGATGACTTGATGAGCTATATGGATGGTCACTGATAGCCTTGAGCTTTGACATCATGTCGGTTAAAGTGGGGATCATCATTGGGCTAGCTATAGAAACCACTGCTACTAATAATAAAAAGTTAAAACACACGACAAAAAACGCCGTTGAATGAGATGTACTTTAACTGATCCCATCCAAATTAATACACATAGCAATTGCTTTGACAAAATCTGCTTAATAACAACAGCAGTAAAAGCATCCCATCATGCACATAGACCACTATGAGAACTCACCGTAAAGCCTTATCAAACTCCGGAAGTATTCAGGTTCTTTGATTTTCAATAGCTAGAGTCGCACCTGAGGCACGCTCAAGATTTTTTATCCTACTGACGACACACTTGGTAGTGTCCCGGTGATTTATCTGGGCGGCGATTTATCTACTACACACAGGAGCTGCACGTCCTCTCTGAGTTGTTCTTCTGTTACGGCTATAGATCCGGGTGGACATCGCCGCCTCACGTCCTCCCACTGACGTGGCCCCACCATCTCAACGCACCGACGCCCTCGCCCTAGGTTGCAGCCTCCGCGCCCATTGAAGTCCTGCCAGTCCTCACAACATTGGCAGCATGAACTGAAGAGCTGCCAGTCCTCACAAGATCGGCGGTGTGAACTGAAGAGCGGTAGCAGACAAAGCTTCGACTCTTGTGTAGACAATGTTTGAGATCAGAGGAATAAAAATATTTAGAGGACTAACACTCCATTGAGAGAGGAAATCAATGGAGCTGAACATGCCTTGAACTTCGGCTCTCCTTTCTTGGTTTTCTTTTGATTTTAGTAAACTTGACTACATAACAGATACTACTATTGTACAA
The DNA here is from genome assembly GCA_021437245.1 of Aegilops speltoides. Classification (NCBI taxonomy): domain Eukaryota; kingdom Viridiplantae; phylum Streptophyta; class Magnoliopsida; order Poales; family Poaceae; genus Aegilops; species Aegilops speltoides. Next base: position 167,142,753 of record CM038144.1, read on the forward strand.
CATTTTGTTATTTTTATTATTTAACAGTGTAAAAAGAAATTAAGTCAAGATCTTGAAGAATGCTAAAAATATTGATCTAAATGTCCATGCATTGTTCCCAGATGTTGATTCCAACGCTGCAAGTTGTCTGCACAATCCTTCATATATATGTGGTAAGAAAAAATATCATAGAACTTCTAATGTTTGCGCCAATGAATATATATACCAGAATCAACTTTTTTTAGCTATTCAAAGCTACAAAATAGAGATTAATTAGAGGGGGAGGGAGTAGAGGCTGCTCACTTGCTCTGTAACATATAAGCTAGAAAGCCATGATACGGCAGTTTGTGATCAACTATTCTAGGTATGAACATCTTCTACTATTGAGTGTAAATTCAAGAAACAAAGTCCCACATGTCCTCTTATTACTAAGTAGCAGTAAGTGTTGAATTAAGAAGCAATATGTCATATTGTGCAGCTAGAGGAAATGAGCAAATCAGTCATGAAAATTGACTTACAGTAGTCTTCCTGAGGGCATCCAATTCTAGATGCTAGCAAGAATTCCTCATGAATTCTTCGAGCTTTAAGGTAGACTACTATTGTTGGTTCTGTTTCTTTTGCATTTCCATCAGAATCATGATTTCGAATTAACTATATTAGGCTCATAGGAACTGAGAGACCCACAAAATTTACATTACCAGTCACATTAAGGAAACCATACTTGCATGGCATGTATTAAGCTAGAAAATTATACTTTCAGGCTGATCATTTGTCGATCGGCTCTGACAAAAAATAAATCCCTGGAGCAAATATGTGACCATATATGTTCGACCATGAGCCAAGATTCTTGCATAGAGAATCAAGCAACAAATAATGAGGATCGCACATGCAGAGGTAGCAAAGAAGACCATGCCAAAAATAAGTTATTGGAACACCCAACTGTAGTCTTCAGCTAGGAGCCAAAGTAAAACATACTTCTACATTCTTACACCAAGCAAGCAAGTATTGAGATTAAATCTCTACTATTAACTTGGAAGTTGTAATATATAAAACATGTTGCTGAAGTTGTGTTGAGAGAAGGAAGGTACCTGACTAAAGAGTTCAGAACAAAATAATCCAATACGTTGAAATGTATCCAATGATTTACCAGATGATATATCTCATCTAACCAGAACAATGAATCCCATGCCATACCTGCTGATATATTATGACTTCAATTAACCAGCACAATGAATCCCGCCAACAAACATAACTTTCCAAACTTGCATGCTCCTCTACTAATATGCTCCTCTACTAACCTGTTACCCAAACTGTGAGAAATCTGCCAACCATCTGTTTGCTGGCAACCAAACAATACCTGTACACCTGGTAAAAACACAATATTTGTCTTACTGCATGAACTTAACAGAAGCATCATCAAGAAGGTAGGATAGGACTGCTGAGCACAAATAGTTGCAGATAATTTTAAATATATTAACATTTAAAAGAGAAATATTAAGATATTTAAAGAACAAGCATATGAAATTTAATGGTACATGCCAAAAGAAAATACCTAGAAGTATTTGGCTGCTCTTCATCTCCTTCCATTGGTGTTTAAGTACCATAGCCATATGGGAATGGTGAAAAATATGCTCCATTACTTGTATCCTCCTCAATATACTCATCGACTGGTGATCCGATACACTTGAAATTTCTATCAAAATCGCTCGGCCTGACTCCTATGTTAACAAGGTCGCACACACTAAACCTACGGGCCAATATTGGTTGTGAGAACATATCATTTCCTGAAACCCTTAAACTCCGACTAAGGTTTCGGAATGATAGTGGTGGAAAGTGATGAGCTATCATGTCTTCTCAATGATACCTTAAAATCAGCATCTAGTCCCACAACCGGATCAGGGACAGGGAATGGCGTGTGATAGCCAGCATGAATGCTAGACCCAGCGTTCTTGTTTAGTGTCCTCGTAATAAGTGATATCCGAGCACATAGATATCAGCAGGGGGTGAACAATGGAGTCAGTCATCTAAATTAACCCCCTTGATGGGCATTGGCCACCAACATTCCACGTCGACACAAAGAATCTGCACAGATAAGGAAGCAAAATAATGACGTCTCAGAATGCGCCAGCGAAGTAGAATTACGAAAACCACCTAAGGTACTATGATCTGAATAACATGAACAGTAGCGCGGCAGATCCCTATTGCAATGTAGGAGCACAGATAGTGAACAGGTGGTACCTGCAATCTTGGGCTTTTGTCAGGCGTGACACATCAAATTCATTCCCTGAGCTATGAACATGATCGATATTTCGCTTCAACGACTGTTCTGAAGTAGGCCCAAAAGGAACAACATAAACAGAATAACCAACAATCAGATAAGTTGGGCTGCTCCAACAAACAATCGGATAAGTAGATTGTTTATATTTATATTTGGCAAAAGAGGCATAGAATAACCAACAATTTGATTGCACACACGTTCAAACTGGACGGATATGTGCACATTAGCAAACACCACCAAGTTATGTCCAGACCATTTGCAATCAAAAGATGAGATGTGCAGGGAAGGGGGTGGAGCTCACCACACCAGGCCAGGGGGTAGGAGTAGGGAGTAGGCAGCCGCATCAGCCATGAGGGAGGACTCGTCCTCATCCACCTGAAGCAGTAGGAGCAGCAGCTGGTCCAGATCCGAGCAACCTGCACAGAAAACAAAGGAAAGGAAAGGAATCACAAGGAGGGGGCATGAAGAAACCGACAAGACAAGGGAAGGAGGCGCGCGCACCATGGTCGGAGGTCGCCGGAGATGGCCTGCAGCTGGCGCGCGTCCTTTCCTTGGAGGTAGGCGTCGGACCTCCACGGGTAGCTAGGGTTTCGGGCGTCTCAATCCATGGCTGCAGCCGGGTCGGACCTCCATGCACGATCTCAAGGGATGGCGGCCCGCCGGTGCGGCCGCGGATCTGGGTGCTGCCCCCCTTGCCGCCGGATCCCTTCCATTCCCTTCCCTCCATTGGGAAAGGGAGAGAAGGTGATGGGGAGGAGGAGGCCGTCGGTAGTGTCTCCATGGCCGGGCAGGGCTCCTCCCGCCTACCCGCGACAGGAGGTGGTGGGGGCGGCAGCGACGGGCGGTGGCGCACCGCGAGACGGGTTAGCTTTTGAGGGAGGAAGATGGGGGAGGGGATCAGCGGCGGCTGCGAGGGCGAGGGCGAGGGAGGCGACTTGATGTGCGAGGGCAACGGCGAAGGGACCTGGAGGCTTCGCTCGCTCGCTCGCTCGTTCGCACATTGCCACCCAGCATGGTTTTTTTTCGCTGGTTTTTCTTCGGAGGTTTATTTTCGTTCGATTCTGTCGCTTGCGAGAGAATTACGTGCACGTTGTTTTGGTTGGTTTTTTTTGAAACGGGGAGGTGGGAGCGGGCACAAAAAAAAACCATGCTGGATGGGAGGTGGGAGCAAGTACCAAAGAAGTACCAAAAAAGACCGGGTGAGGTGGGACGAAAATAAAACCCGGAACGCGACCTACCAACTGAGAAATTAGGAGTAGAGATTCACAGTCTTAGGCAACCAGACGTTCATCTTGGAACGTATCATGCGGTTGCGTATGTTGGACTAGAACGTGACAATCACAGCCGCTAGGTGGATATCTAGAATGCTTCTGTGCACCCGGCTGAACCTCTGCAAGTTCTTCCGCAAACTCTTCCCTTCCTTTTATGGAAGGATCTACAAATCGCTAGGCTGCCCTGGTTCTTGATGTCCATCCGTGAAGGCACCAACAAACTCGTGACATAGGTCAGCCCAAGTCGAGATGGAGTTCTCCGGCAAGTACATCAGCCACGACCTTACGTTTGGCTTGAGTGCCATAGGGGAGTAGTGGGCGAATACCTTTTCATTTCTTTCTCCGGCGGCTTGAACGACAACGGTGTAGAAGCTCAAGAACTCTGCTGAGTTCAGTCTTCCATCATACTTTTCTAGTATCTCTGGCTTGAACATACGGGCAGATGGCCAACGGACTTGCCGCAGCTCGCAGGTGAAGGCAGGACACCCAACCTCGAAAGGAAGGTATCCGTCTCCACTGGGCGCAGGCTCGTCGACATCGGGGCCATTGTTCCTATCAGATTGGCGGAGGGTTTCGCGGCATCGTTCTATGGTGATGCACGTGTCTTCCCTCCGCTTGTTTTCCAGGACCTACTGCTGAGCTCGACGGGCTTGACGATCAGACGAAGCCATAGACACCTCATCGGGTTCTTGGTCGCGCATCTCTGGCTACGGCCGCTATGCTGGCTGCCGTGGGGGGATTGCACTATAGGATTGACCCCTTCAACTCAGCCAGCGGCTCTGGCCGTTGTTGTCGCCTGAGGATGCTATGGCGGATCTGCCCGCAGTGATCCTGCCGCCTCAGCGAAACCAATCAAACTTTGAATGGTGGCTCTCCATTCATCCATTTGATCGGCTGTTGGAGGGAATCTCAGCAGGAGTTAAGCTCGCGCCATTGGTTCCGAAGTAGTACTTGGCATGGAAGACGACGCAGACTGCGACGTCGCACGACATCTAATGGTATCGGTAGTGGCGGCACCATCTTCTCTTCGCCGCGAGCTAGTCGCCATGGCGGCGTGACGACAAGAAGGGTGCACCTAGGGGTTGACGACCCCTTTCGGCGCGCCATGTTGATTTGATCACCCTGGGGAAGGAGCATGCCCCGTAGCTGCGCCCGTAGTAGGGGCAGCTAGGGGGTTGCAATTCATGCCAGAACTGGCGCCATCGCTGCGGCTGCACCCTTCAGCGAGGTGGAGAGGTGGAGACAAAACATTCTCACCACCCACACCTTGTGGAGCGTGATCTCCAAGGTGTTGCTAATGTTTTCCTCCTCCGGCGGCTCCTAATCCCACCTTAGCCGCAGGGGGAACGGTGATGACGCCGCCTGCGCCGGTCACGTTCGACGCACCATCCGTGTCCCCTGACGCCACGACAGCTCCCACATGATCAGTGGCTGCATGCAAGGGGGCCTTCGAGGTGGAAGGGTGGGCTGCTACGCCGGACTTTTTCTTGGGTGCCATGGATGACGAAGCCATCGATGAAGGAGATGGTGATGAAGATCGACGCGCTGCTTACGATCTCGGGTTCGCACATGCGCTTCCCCCTACTTGGTGCCCCAAAGATGTCGTGGTTCAAGACTATCACCTATGGTGCCATTGGCCCCTTGTGGTTCGGCAAGGGGGAAGGGAATGTTGCACAAAGAGCGGAGGCCATAGAGCAGCACGGCAGCGGTGACTCATGCAGTTTTTACCCAAGTTCGGGCTGCCGTGAGGCATAAAACCCTACTCCTGCATTGGAGGATTGGGTAGAGGACCGTGACGAACGCACGGTGCTCAAGCCCGGCAAGGTTGCATCGGGGAGAGCAGCTACGCACGTATGAGTGTAAAATGGTCTAAATCCTTTCTAAGGTTTCCTCAACCCTACTTTTATAGGTCAAGGGGTTACCACAATGGCAAAACAGTCATGATCTAGTGATTAGATAGCCACAGTGCTATCATACCTAACTCTGCAGACAGGACAAGGTGCATTAAATGCACCACTTAGTGTCACGTCGTGGGTGTAGCCCGGCAAGCCTTGCCGTGCCATTGAACCACCTTCTCGCCTGCCTGCGTGACATGAACCTGGACGGGTGTCATTTTAGGGGTGATCTTCCTCAAAAATGGCTGCCACGTGCCAAATGACAGCCACTTAATCACTTGGGAGATCGACACCGCATCGATAAGTGACTTGTGTTGTTGTGAGGTGGAGCGGTGGAGCCTTGGTCGGGAAGCAGGCCGCCAGCATCCTAGCAACCCTTGCCGAGGAGTGTCGGTGTCAAAACCGGCGGATCTCGGGTAGGGTTCCCAAACTGTGCATCTAAGGTTGATGGTAACATGAGGCGGGGGACACGATTTTTACCTAGGTTCGGGCCCTCTCTATGGAGGTAATACCCTACTTCCTGTTTGATTGATCTTGATGAATATGAGTATGACAAGAGTTGATCTACCATGAGATCGTAATGGCCAAAACCCTAGAAGTCTAGCATATATGATTATGATTGCCTCTACGGACTAAGCCCTCCGATTTATATAGACACCGGAGGGGACTAGGGTTGTACAAAGTCGGTTACAAAGAAAAGGAATCTTCATATCCGGGTGCCAAGCTTCCCTTCCATGCCAAGGAGAGTCCCATCCGGACACGGGAGAGATTCTTTTGTCTTGTATCTTCACGGCCCAACAGTCCGGCCCACGCTACATAGTCCGGCCGTCCAAGGCCCCCTTAATCCAGGACTCCCTCAGTAGCCCCTGAACCAAGCTTCAATGATGAGGTGTCCGGCGCGCAGATTGTCTTCGGCATTGCAAGGCGAGTTCCTCCTCCGAGTACTCCAAAGCTTCCTTCGAACACAGAAAACGTGTATGGCTCGGCAAAACAAGTACCACACACAACCGCAGAGAATATAGTATTTCACGAGCCCAATCCGCTGACAGCTTTTGGTAGTGTGACATCACGTCGCCGCCCGACCATTATTTCGAACCGTTTTTTTAGCCTGCCGCTCCATATTTTAGATGCGATTTCATTGGAACGTCTTGTCAAAGCAGAGATCATGTCCCCTTATTGCGGGATTCTCATCAATACGGGCATGGGTAACCCAACCGTGCCGTCTGCATTGCCCTTGGGGAATAGGCGAGTTTTAAGGCGAGTGGGGAGGCGCTTGATATTCACTGCCTTTATAAAGAGATAAGGATTTACCCCTTTCACCCACGCCTTCTCTCTCTCTGCCTCCCCCATTCTCGAGCTCCAGCGCCCAAGTTCTCCTCTTTTCCGCCCCAAGAAAGCACTCCAATCATGTCCGGATCCGGAGTGTGGGGCAAGTGTATGGCCTCCTCCGTTAAGGAGAAGGACATTATCAAGCTCCGGGAGGTCGGGTATTTGGCCAAGGAAATCGCCCACCAGCTTCTGGTGAAGGGACAGTTCGTCCCCACCCCGGAGCCCCATGAGAGGGTAGTATTCATCCTGCACTTCGTCCGTGGGTTTGGATTTCCTCTCCACCCGTTCGTACGTGGACTCATGTTCTCCTATGGGCTGGATTTCCACGATCTTGCCCCCAACTCCTTCCTCAACATCTCGACATTCATTGTCGTGTGTGAGGCCTTCCTCTGCATCCCACCCCACTTCGGATTATGGTTAAAGATCTTCAATGTGAAGCCAAAGGTCGTGGGCGGTCAACACGCGTAGTGCGGAGGCGCCATGGTGAGCAAGATGCCCAACATCACATGGCCAATAGGTACCTTCATGGAGACCATTAAAGGGTGGCAATAGCAGTGGTTCTACGTCCAGAGCCACGCGGTACCACCTTGGCCGCGGCTCCCAAATTCCAGTCCGGAGCTTCGATGCGGCTCACCTCCTAACCATAGAAGGGCCTGGGCTGGTCTTCGTCGGACGAGCTGACAGCGCTTCAGACGCGCATCAGGAGCATGATAGACAAGAATATCAGGCTTGTCAATGTGATCCAGGTGATGCTTGTTCACCGGACCCTTCCGTGCCAAAGCCGGATGTGCCATCTATGGGAGTACGATCCGGCCAAGCACTAGACCTTGCCGCAGTTCTTCGGCACTACACACGAAGACATCTGGAAGGTGCTTTTCATGTCCAGCGAGACGTGGCCGGACACGACCGAGGACCATGGGCACGACTTGGCCCATCCCGCTAGTTCGGTGTGTTTTTTCATGTTTTCAAGGTGTATCCTTTACTTGCATACTCCAGGAAGACGCCTAAGCCTCCCCACTGATTCTCTCAGGGCTGGACAAAGAAGGCGGAGCGGATTCATCGTCCGGCTCCGCTGCCCGACGACCCAGCAATTCCACTTCTGACGAAGATGCTGGTTCCGGTGCCCTATCAAGCGCCGGAGAAGAAGGCCAAGGAGTCCAAGGGGACCCGAGGTGGCCTCTGTCACAAGGGTGCTTCGGACATGGCGACTGAAGACACTGAGACTCACTCCTCCGCCGCCAAGGATGAAGAGGAGGTGGAAAGCAACTCTCCCCCTGAGGGGGGAGGAAGAAGGGTGCGGCCTCCACAAATCTGGAGGCAGAGGCGTCCAAGAGGGGGTAGGGTTCCCTTGCGGATAACTCTGCGTGGGACGTCGACATCAGCCCAGAGCTGCGCCCTCGAGACAAGCCCCTGGCCAAATCGTGAGTACTCAAAAACCCAGACACATTCATATATCCGGCCTCTCTATTTCATAGCCTTAACATGTTGAATCATGCATTTGAAGTGCGGCTCGGTCTGACCTCGAGCGATCCTCATCTTCGGGGGATTCGCTGGACCCGAAGCCGATGGACAGCGGGTCCCTTCCAGTGGCCTCTTCTCCCAAGGCCATGGATGACACCGAGGTGTTGTCCCGAAGGATCCTAGGCCAAAGAGAGACCCATGAGGCGGTCAGGGCGGCGCTAGAGGGTGAAACCTCAGCCGCCGGACACATGGGGGAGCAAATACCCATGGAGACTGGTGATGGGGGCCATATTCAGTTTGGCCCCCAACCAAATACGGTCCTGGAGACCTATACGACTCCGAAGCCTGGCAAGCAGCCTCCTTCAGAAGGACTGCGCCAATTCCGCCGGTGACCTCTGTCCAACCAGAGGCGCCAGACACTCTAATGGAGGCACTACAAAGTGCTTCCTTTGTCGAGGAACACCGTACCCTTATGGGTACGGTGGTTGCGAGGATTCAGTCCACGAATTGCGGACTGACCGAAGCTTGCTCAAGCCTTCTAACACGCTTTGAGGTAAGCAACGCAATTATGTAAAAGGAATGTCACAGTAGAGACAGTAGCCCCTGAGACACTGTCCGGTGTTCGAAAAGAAAAGGCCGGACAAAGGATCAAACAAGTTTTGCAGGAGACTAACAAGATTAGTCAATGTGAATAAGCAGGCGTCGTTACTGGCTGCGACCTCTCATACTGCTGAGGTTTCCGGACTAAAGCAGAGTCTGGAGCGGGCCGAGGAAGAGCTCAGCCGCGTGAAGAAACAGCTGGAAAGACAATCAAGGTATGTAATAACCTTGTCTATATTCAGGAAGGATGAATGATTTGTGCTGACTAAAGTGCCGTGATATTAATTAGGAGTGGCGACCGAGGTGGAGACCCTCAAGAAGGCGCTGGCCGAGGCCGAGGAGAGAACGGCCAAGGAAAAGGCCGCCCGTGAAAAGCATGAGGCCAAGGTCGGTGAGGTCCAGCAGGAGCTTCAGGACACCGTGATTTGGAGTTCTCCTGGGGTGTTTGCGGATCTGCAGCACAACGTTTCAAGCGCGGCGGAGTTCTTCCGAGCCGAAGAGGGGAGCTCTACGGAGAAGTTGTTTTGGTCGCAATACCTTGCGCCTCTGTTGGAATAGGCAGTGCCTAGGAGGCGCTTAGGAATGCCTAGGCGTTAGGGAATGGCCAAATGCCTCGTCTAGGGCATAAATGGAGGTCTAGGCAGGGTAAGCAAGGAATTTCCTACCCAAGCAAGAAATCATGCCACATACTACACTAGTATGCCAAACGTGATATATTCCAATGGTAGTAGGTGGTAATTAACTTACTTATATGCCCTAAACTAATATCAACACCCATATAATAATCACGAATACACTACGAGTAAAAACTATATTACCGCCTATGCCACGCCTAGGGCGCTTAGGCACCGCCTATGCACTAGGCGAAGGCCAACTGCCTCGCTTACGCCTACCGCTTTTTTCAACCTTGCCTTGCGCCAGAACATCCGCCGAGAAGGCCAAACCGTGTTCACTTCCCGGACTCCGCCGAGAAGGGACCATCACGGCTACACACGCGGTTGATTCGTTTTAATTAAGTCAAGTGTCAAGTTCTCTATAACCGGATATTAACAAATTCCCATCTTCCACATAACCGCGGGCACTGCTCTCGAAAGTTTATACCTGCAGGGTGTCCCAACTTAGCCCATCACAAGCTCTCACGATCGTGAAGGATATTCCTTCTCCGGGAAGGCCCGATCAGTCTCAGAATCCCGGTGACAAGACATTTCGACAATGGTAAAACAAGACTAGCAAGACCGCCCGATGTGCTAACAAATCCAGATAGGAGTCGCACGTATCTCGTTCTCAGGGCACACCGAATGGGCAAGACGTCGGGTTTGCATAGACCTTGGTTGCCCAGGGGGCGCCGGACATCGCCCGGTTCGGACCAACAATTGGAGAAGCACTTGCCTGGGGGTTAAAATAAAGATGACCCTCGGTTTATAACGCCCAAGGAAAGTTAGTAGGTTGTTAGGCAAATGTAAAACCAAGGTTGGGCCTTGCCGGGCGAGGTTTATTCAAAGCGAATTGTCAAGGGGTTCCCATAAACCCGACCGCGTGAGGAATGCAAAATCAAGGAACATAACACCGGTAAGATGGAAACTAAGGTGGCAAGAGTGGAAGAAACACCAGGCATAAGGCCGAGCCTTCCACCCATTACCAAGTATATAGATACATTAATTAAAATAAGAGATATTGTGACATCCCAACATAAACATGTTCCAACATGGAGCAATCTTTAACTTCACCTGCAACTAACAATGCTATAAGAGGGGCTGAGCAAAAGCGGTAACTCAGCCAAACAACAGTTTGCTAGGAAGGTGGGTTAGAGGCTTGACATGGCAATATGGAAGGCAGCAGTAAACAAGTGATAGGTAGCACAACATAGCGATAGAACGAAGCAACTAGCAAGCAAAGATAGAAGTGATATCGAGGGTGATGGTCATCTTGCCTGCAAAGTTCTCAGAGTTGTCGAAAGCTTGCTCCTTCTAAGCGTACTCAACAGGTTCCTCGTTCACGAACTCGTCTCCCGAATCTACCGAAAGCAAGAACACAAGCAAAGGAACAACAATCAATCACGGTGCAATGCGCAAGCAACATGATGCAAGACATGGCATGGAATGCAAGATAAGATGTGCAATGCATATGGTACTCCGGAAGGGGAAGTAGTAGATGGTAATTAACTTACTTATATGCCCTAAACTAATATCAACACCCATATAATAATCACGAATACACTACGAGTAAAAACTATATTAACGCCTATGCCACGCCTAGGGCGCTTAGGCACCGCCTATGCACTAGGCGAAGGCCAACCGCCTCGCTTACGCCTACCGCTTTTTTCAACCTTGCCTTGCGCCAGAACATCCGACGCCCTTTAGGGATCAGCTAAAACAGGTAGTCGAAGTGCATAGGGGGGCCGAACTAGCCATGAAGGATTTAATAATCTGGCTATGGCCAACCAAAGCCGTACCTAGCAGCTACTTCGGGCTCGTGAAGCCGCTGGTCAATGCCTGCCCTTGGCTTGATGCCATCAAGCGGTCGGTCTGCATCGAAGGAGCGCGAATGGCCTTTGCCCGAGTCAAGATACAGTGGGTGAAGATGGACGCCGTGAAGCTTGCGACCGAGGGACCGCCCACTGCAAGGAGCACCGCACGCCCGAGCGGTATTTTGACGATGTCCTCGAGGGATCCCACATTGTGGCGGAGCAATGTGGTAAAGATATTATCTTTGAATGAATACATAAATATTGTCCCTTCCTGTATTATGAAACAGAGCCGTTATGTAATATAATGCCTGTTATGTAAAATTTTACCTCCTGTGCGACCGTTTTGTTAAATCTGAGAGTTGGCCAGTCGTCGGCTTCAGGCCCCACGTAGGTAGTACGGGGGTGTTCGGGATGAATCTAAACACTCTTTATCCCAGAGTTTGGTTGATGAGGACATCTCTACCGCAGTTACACCTGCCGCCACTCCTACATCAGTTATTCCGTCCGGATCTATGACTAGAGCACGAGCGCGTCAAATAAGTGGCTAGGTACTATTGCTCCTTTGTACATATGATCTAACTAACGAGAATATAATATTACACACATGTTTGGATTTACTTGTACTTAGGAATAAAGGAGAGAGTAAAGATGAAGACAATGCACGTTTAGATTAAATGGAGCAACGTTCTTGCATGTATGTCATGTCCCATCCATGCATGCACTCACGTGTACAAGGACCAAGTGCACACGGTCACAGGACTTGGATTAGGCCATCAGATCAGCCACGAGACGCAGGTGGGCCCTAGAATTTTTGGCTACGCCAGAGGCTCATCAACACATTGATTTACACGCCTGCAATGATTCGGCCTCGGCAGTATAGCCCGTGTACGGGCCGACCTCACGGAGTCCGTATGGGAAACAACGATTAGACTCGGCTGTGCGTCGACCATTCATAAATAGCTAGCCTAGATTAGAATTAGACTGAGGTTTTATTGTATTGTCTAGCCATCGCTACAATTCGCATCTACGAGACATGTAGGACTACCATCTTGTCAGATACACAGTGGAACCCCAACTTTTTATCTAGTTCGTGTGCACAGTTTATTATCCGGAATTTCAGTTGCAATTCACCTTTGTTCTTGCCGGTTCTTTGGTTGCTTGTAGGAACTCGAACCTTGTTGTTTGGGTTGATCGTGCCTACGGCAAGGTCAATAACCATCGGAGATTGGTTTAGCGATTGTCAAGGCATATCGTCGGGTACGGTATAGCCGGATCGTCAAGGTCAAAATCCACCAAATCGATAATTATCCCCACTTTCATCGAAAGATCAGGTCGCCGTCACATCAAGTGGTATCAGTTTTCAGGTTCATCGATGAGAGATTTATAGTTTTATTAGATTAGTTTATTTTCTGTCCTATAACCCACAAAAATCCAAAAAAATAGATTAGATCATCCATTACACCTATCTTTTTAGCCTTTAGCAATTTTTGCATCTAGTATTTGCGTAGTTGAATTTTTGGTTGCATCCATCCTGGAAATAGTGCTGGTTTAGATTAGTCCGAGAGAAAATTGTCTACTAGATCTAATCTTGTTTTTGGTCCATCGTGTTTTCCGCCACAACTTCATTCCAAAAAAAATTTGCGTCAGATTGTTTCTAGCTTTGCCTATTCTTACATACAATCCGAGGTCGTATCCATTTAAAAAGTCCTTTGTTATCCGGCGTTTTCTAGGCGTACATGCGTTTTTCTCTAAGACAGCAATCAGGACAAGATCAACCCGCGCCTGCTTACCTGCAGTCTAATCTCGCGCTGTTCTTCCAAAATGCCCGCACCCACGCCCACGCTCCTGCGACGCGCTACTCTGGCGGCCGCAGCCACCGCCACCGCTGCAGCCCCGCTCCAGATCAGCCCGCAGGCCAGCCCCCCGTCGTCCCCGCTCCTCCCGCCGGGCTTTTCGTGGCCTCTCGTGCGTCGAGGCACTCCTGCCGACCCGTGTCCGCCGCTGCTGGCACCGAGCTTATCAGATCTGGGTTCGCCGCCACGGCGACCCGCTTCCTCTGATTCCTCCTACGTCGCTGACTCCCAGCTGGCGACCTCCGATGCGGAGGGAGGCGAGGTTCTGCAGCGCTCGGTTTGCTTTGCCTTGAATGCTGTCGTGCTGGATTCAACTCCTCCCCTCCCCATTCAAGGCGCGCACAGGCCATGCCTCAAGACTGCTCCTGCAGGCGCCTTCAAGACCCGTCGGCGTCCGACGCGGACGTCGCGTCGCTCGAGCCCCGAGCCTGCCGCATCTCCCGGCGTCTACTCCGAGGATGGTTGGCAGCTCGTCAAGGCACCGTACTGGTGGCGTGCGCTGCGCAGCTACCAGCATTCAAAGCAGAGGAGGGTCTCTGCTTCTTATTCCCCTTCAACGGGAAGAAATTTCGTCCACCACCGCTTCCGCACCTGCCATCGATGCCTCGAGGTCGGCCACTGCAAAATCGACTGCCGAAATCCTTTTAGGTGCCGGACGTGCAAGCAGTGTGGCCACCGCGCCCGTGACTGCAACACCTCGCCCGTCCCCTCGCCCTCGCTCTCACCAGCTGCGTCGACCGCATCGCCGAGGTCTCCACCGACCTGTGCCGCTCCGCCTCGGTCGCCAGAGTCTTCACCGACCCAAGCCTCGCCGCCCACCGCGATGCCGCTCGTTGGAGACCCATCGTTGCGCCCTGAGGAGGGGCATGTGGTCATCACCTCCACCCAGGCCATGGAAGACAGCGCCGTCACCCTCTCCACCCTGGGTGCGCTGGTGTGGCTTGGAGGGAGTCGACCACGCATCAACGCCGAGGAGGTCAGGAATGCCATCGCCACCAAGTTCGTCATCAACCGTAACTTCATCAAGGTGGTGCCACACTATCCAGAGGATTTCTTCGTCCTCTTCTCCCACCAGCACCACCGCGACCTAGTCACCGCCTCGCCGAGCCGCTTCAGTCACGGCGGGCTGGACTTCCACACCGCCAAATGGAGGCCGGAGGCACACGCTGATCTGGTGGAGGCGTACTATCATGTTCACCTGTGCATTGAAAATCTGCCGCTCAACGCATGGTGCGACGAGGTGGCAACGCAAGTGCTCGGCCCCGACACATTCCTGCACTACTTCGACATCGCCACAGTCAAGAGAGATGACTCCTCCTCCCTCGACCTCTGGGCATGGTCTGCCAACCCCTCCGCCATCCCGAAGGTTCTCCAGCTGACGGTCACTAACAACCAGCCGGCGGGCTACAGCAACGGCCCAAGCGCTGCTGTTGGCCGGCGTGGGCTCAAGCGGCGCTTCCTGGTTCACCTCAACCTGGTTGAGGATTGTCACACCCTGATTTTCATGGCACAACACTTAAGTCATTAGATCATGCTAAAATGTGGTTTGACAAAAACTTTTGAGTGTTTTGTCTTTGCTTTGATTGAATGTTTGTCTGCTGTTTGCAAGTGCTCTAAAAATCAAATAAATCCTCCAACTCCTATACTTCATCTCCTTGATCCAAAACCTTTTCCCAATGATCATGCCATGTGTATAGAGCAATATAGAATTTTCTTACAAAAATAATTTGGCCAAAAAGTATTTTCTAAATTTAGTTTTCCAAAAACCCCTAAATTGAGGTTTGCACTGCAAGTACTTAATTAAGGGCAGTAAAAATCTTTATAAAAATGTATTTGACTCCTATTAGATATAGGATACCCAGAAACCACAGAAATATAATTTTAAAAGTTATTTTCCTATTTTATTTAAAGGCTTTTTCTTAAGGCCAGAAATGGTCTTTAATAGGTAAAAATTATTTCATTGCTTCAAAAATATTTGACAAAATTCAGGGAAACTCATAGGACATATATAGTCCATATATAAGAGTTTCAACACATGGTTATGTTCAAAATATTGGTCAAACCCCTCAAAAACCCTTTCTGGATATTTCAAGCTTTTGAAATATTTACAAAGGAAATATTCTCCAAAAATTCCAAGAAAATTCTAGCATGTCACATATGACATATCTGATGATCTTGCCAAGTCTCATGACTTGGAGAACAAGATAACTTCATAAAAACCCTTCAAAACCATTTCTGTCCATTCTGAAGTTTGAGCAACTTTACATTGCCAAGTATGTCCAAATGTGCTCAAACTTGGTGAGCATGCTTCATTGGTCTAATGATGCATCTGGACCAAATGGCACAGGTTGGAGAAGAGGAAATCTTGGTCAAAGTGCCTCAAAACCCTCTCTGACCAGAATCAAGTTTGAACTACCTTGCACTACCAACTTTTTCTCCAAGACCCCAACTTTGGTGAGCCTGATCATGTGACCAAATAAGGCTACCACACCAAGTGGTACATCAAGGAGAAATGATCTACTCCACTGGATCTACACAAATTCATTTCTGCCCATTTTTAGGGTTTGCAAGAGTTGCATGGGCAACTTTGTCCAAATAAGCTCTAAATGGGTGGAAGGCCCTAAATATATGTGACATTTCACCCCATGGAGTATCTTGGCCAGTGGAAGTCATTAGCTTATCCAAAACTCCATCAAACACCTTCTGGCAAAAGATTAAAATGCCTATCTTGGCCACTTCCACTATTCTCCATGAGCTCAACTTGTTACCACAGCCCCTACTAGTTCCCTTGCACATCCAGTAGCAATTGCAACTCCACAGCTCAATTATTTGGAGGTGAAACCCTCACTTTCTCTCTCTGGACAGCAGCTTTCCTCCCATTCTCTCACCTCTCTCTCACTCCTGGCAAGCCCCAGGGCATCCAATGCCTTTCCCACATTGTTTACTCCCCGAGCAGCCACTAGACACAAGTGGGCGCGAGAGACGCGAGGAAAAATGCGGGTGCCGGCCATTTCTGCGCTCTAGAGCACGTCGGCGTGCTCCCGACCGCTGACAGGCACTCCCGACCACCTCGAGCCTCCCCTCGCGCCACCGATGCTCCTCGACATCCGCAACACGACACCGAGCTGGCCCCTCCTCTCTTCTTCCTCCTGCTGCCTCCTCTCAAGACGCTTGCCGCCGCCCGAAGGCGCTCAATGGGCGACCTCACGCGCGCCCTCGACCTCGCCCGCTTTCCCTTTCCTTCTCCCCGACTTGGACCACGCCCACTAACGCCAGAGACAACATCACTCCCTCCTCCTGGCCTCTCGAGCCGTTCTGCTGCCACCTGTGCCCAAGGTCCACCATGAGCTACTGGGCGGCTATTTAAGGCCACCCCGAGCCTCCTCTCCACTCCGTTTGCTCCCCCTCTCCCCTAGAGTCCCTCTGGACCAACTCACTCCTCCTCTCGCGCCCTCTATAGCCCTCCATGGCCGGAGAGCCGCCGCCGGCCTCCACCTAAATTCAGCCGAGCCCGAGCTCTTCTCCCTCTCCTCTCTTCACCAGCAGCCCCCCCGAGCAAGGCGGAGCTCCCACGCTCTTTCCCTCGACCGGGGACGCACCGTAGCGCCATGCCCAACTACTTTGACGCCGCCGTCCGCCGGCATCAAGCCGCCGCCGCCGACCGTCCCGGCAGCCGTGGCATACACGAATGGATCGGGCGCCGACGCCGAAACTCATCCATAGCTGAGAAGCCGCCGAGGTGCTCCGTAGCGCCGTAATCGCTGTCGGGGCTCTCTGCTCCCTCGGCAGCGAAGGCGGGAGGAAGAGGCGGCGGACTCGACAAAGGGGCTCGCTCGTCGATGGCTCAACCACGGGCCACGCTGCAAGTGGAGGCGATTCGGTTTCTCCGCGTCCCGCAGCAAGGCGTACTCGGCTGGCGCCTTCGACGTCGCCGACACTGTGCCGAGCATTGGGCGCCCATCGCTATCCTTCGCTGGTGCGCAGGATAAGGGTAATGCCCATATTCCTTTTATTCTTTTCGGTGAGCTTGTAAAATCTCCCAAATATTCAAATTAACTCCAAATCCAATGATTCAAATTCCTAGTGGTTCCAAAAATCATTCCCTATCACACGGTGCTATTTGCACATTTTTCCAGAATCATTTCTTTCACAAATATTTATTTAATCCTATTTTTCCATTTCTGTGATGAACTTTAGAAAATCACAGAGGGCTCATATTTGATCCAAATGCCATGATTCAAATTCCTAGATGCATCTAAGTTCAAAACTTAGTTTTTGAACATTTTACTAATATTTTCTGTATCACCTCAACTAATGGTGTATTTCTTTGTATATAGCCAACTTTGCAAAATCATAGGATATTCATTTGAACTCCAAATCCAAAGAAACCAATTCCTAGATGCTTCTAAAATCATCCTTGTTAAATGGGTATCTTTGCTCATTTTCCAAGAATATATTTCTGTACACTTCTTGCAAATCCATAAACCTCTTGATTCCATCATATCAAAATGTTCGAGATATCCACTTATCGATCCTAATGAAACCACCTTGGTCATCCCTCATATGACCAGAGGTATCCTAGAAAAGTCCAACTCATATTTTTAGAGCACTTTTATTTCCTGCCTTGTTGTGTTGCTTATTGTGTTGTTTCCGACGTTAGTTGATTTAAGTAGACGGAGTACTTGGAGAAGGACCAAGACTTGAAGACTCGAGGAACAGTGCAAGCAGCCCTTGACCATGTCTATGGAACCCTTTTATGCATGTCATTTAGCTCTTTATTATTGTTGCATCGGAATCATGATGAGATGGTGAACCACGTGGGTTGGTTGCCACGGTTACTTCCTCGTTGATACTTGCATTGTGCATGGCCCTACCTTCTTGTGAGGGTTATGCCGGGGGAGTAGATAGGATGCTAAAGTAGATGCTATGCAAAAGGGATGGGAATATGCATGGTGAAGGAGGCAAAGTGATTTCAAAAGCCTTTTCAAAACCACGCCGGGTGCCACTTATGCCCGAGGGAGATGATGAGATGGGTAACCACTTGATGACGAAGTGGTGTACCGAGGCAAGTGTGTGTGTTGTTTTCGAAAACAGATTGGTCGGAGTTGCACCGTTATTCCAACCTTACATGCGCGACCACTCTACCCTTATATGGGAAAGGGCATTGTTGAGTACCTAGACCGATACTAGCTTGGAGCCCGCATTACTAGTGACGGGGAGAGTTGGTGCTCTCTCTTGGGACGGGTCGTGCTGTAGGGCGGCCATGATCTGTTTTCACAGGCACCGGACACACCGCTGGTACCCGTGCTTGTGGTATGTGATGAAAATGGGAGCGAGGCTCCACAACTTTATGATGTGAAATGTTTGGCACGGGATTACTACTAATCGAGTGGA
This sequence comes from Aegilops speltoides, assembly GCA_021437245.1. Taxonomy (NCBI): domain Eukaryota; kingdom Viridiplantae; phylum Streptophyta; class Magnoliopsida; order Poales; family Poaceae; genus Aegilops; species Aegilops speltoides. The sequence continues at coordinate 167,161,280 of CM038144.1, forward strand.
CTCCATGTTAGTGTCGTCTAGGGAAAGGTAGTGATCGGTGCTTACCCGGTACTTGAGGTACCGCTGGTCGTGGATGACACTAAGTTCCCGGATCTAGTGGGTAAAGTGTGCAACCTCTGCAGTGTAAAACTATTCAATAGCCGTGTCCACGGTCAAGGCAGTTAGGTAACCGCTCTTGGGCTATGTCCACTTGTTTTCAAATCCAAAGTGTGTGATGATGGAATGATCGGGGTCAAGTCAAAGGACTTGACACGATCGAGATGGGTTGGTGCCCACTGCTTATGATAAATGGGTTGGTGCCCACTCTATTTATGTTGATATCTCGTGACCGATCTCATGGTTACTTGAATTCTCTTGATGCATGCTTTATAGGATGTTGAACATGTCATTGCACTCAAAACTAGCTTTATGCAAAATTTACCTATGTCATGCATTGTTGTACCTTGAACCAAAACATGGGTTGCTTGCGAGTACATTCAAAGTACTCATTGGCTTGCCACTGGTTATTTCATTGACCACGCATGAAAGAACAGGATGAAGAACACTTCGGTGACGGGCATGCGAGCTAGGACGCTTCCCAGTCAGAATGCCTGTAGGGTTAAGGCAGGTGGCATGGGTCCAAGTTATCGACGAAGATTTCCGCTGCGATGTTATACTCAAGACTCGACCATAATGGTCCTACTTGTGTAAAACGGTATGTATGGATGTAAGACTCTTGTTATTCAGCTTCTGTGTGTTCAGTGAGCATTGATCTCTGGGATCACTGTACACGTGCATCCGGTGATCACGACTTACGAGTCGGGGTCCCCACAAGGATTTCACCCCCGACGCCAATGGCAACATCCCCCGCCGGCCTCGTTCCTCGCATCCGTTCACCTTTCGCTATGGGGTCATCGATGGTGAATCCAGGATGCGGGACAGAATGGAGGTAGCTGGGAGACGCCACGACAGCCACAACCGCGACCACGACAGGGATCGCGACCACGACCGCAACAGAAGGGACAACGACCGTGACCGTGGCCGCCGTGGGCGCGACGAGCGCCCTTCCTCCTGGCGAGAGCGCTTCTTCCGGAGCAGGTTTCGCGCCCCTGAGCGTCGCGATGACGATGGGCGCCAAGACAACAGAGAAGACCGCCGGGAGGACCGTAGCCGGGACGGGCAACGTCGCCGTCACGAGGCCCCCGACGCGCGCTCCATCGACAACAAGCTAGTCCAGCGCCTCTCGGACGGCGCCGTCATCCCAGCCTCTGGTAGGCGCGGACGTCGCCGCCCTGCGGACTGCCCGACACGCCTTGGGCGCTCTGGGGGGCCTGCTAGCCCGGTCAACGAAGACACCCGTGGCCGCCGCCCCTTCCTCGCCACGATCGACCTCTGTGACGTGATTCAGCTCACCTCCGTGCGTGCCAGACTATTGGCTGCGGTGGATCGCTCCTGTTTTTGGTGCCAAGCAACGACAGCAGGCGGTGTGTGCCGCTCTCGCTCCACAGACGCCAAAGACCTCCCGCACCACGACCTTGGACATCATCGAGATCATCCCGTCCTCTCCTGCAGTGCAAGACAGTGGAGCTGCTGCTCCATCTCCTTCCTCCGAAGCTGTGGCTGAGCCGGTCACCCCGATCTTTGTCCCGGCTGTCAGCCCGGTTGCTGGCAATGCGGGGACACCGCCGTGCTCTCCCTGCTTGTCGCCGCCCGACCACCCTTTCATTGCACCAAGCTCGCCCTTCCCAAGGCCAAGACCACCGCCAAGGAGAAGGAAGACGCTGGCTGGGGTCGTAGGCTTCAACCTTGCTCGCTCCAGCCCGCGTCTCCAAGCCAAGGGGAGAAAGATGCCGATTGCGAAGATGGCGGAGAAGCTGCTATGCCAGCGCATGGGCGTCGTGGATGAAGGCCAACAAGTCACAGAGGAAGCCATTGACAAATTTGTGGCCATGTTCCAAGGGCAGCTCCCTGACATCACAGTGGCGGCTCTCCGGGCGCTGTTCAACCTCGACTGTGACTTGGCGCAAGCCGTCGAGGATGCCCTGGTGGCACATGGTGGTGAGGCGGGACCGGAGCTGCAGGCGGGGATGGGGGACGCGTCCGGCTCGGTGGAGTGACTGGAGCGTTTGCAGCCCCTGTAGAAGAAGTGCTCTAGTTTTCATGATAGTGTCAACCCCTCTTCTTATGTGTGTGTACGCCTGTTTGCAATCGTCGACGTCGGCGTCTGCTATCTGCTGCCTTGGCGAGGCTTTTGTGCTGATTAGTTTGTCTCGTTTCAGTATGTGTGAGCTGAATGTTGAGTGCCAGGCTGATGTTTGCTTTGTTGTGGCCAACTGCTACTTCACTTCTGATGTATCCCAAGTTTCCCATGATAAATCAAAATCTTAGTATTCTAAGCTGGAATGTCCGAGGCCTAAATTGTCCTGGCCATCGATCAACAATCCGAGAAACTATCCTCGCTACTCCATGTCATTTGGTCTGTGTGCAGGAGACCAAGATAGAGCTTGTCGACCCTTTCATCGCTTCATACCTGGGAGGTCAAAGATTAAAGAATTTTGCCCAGCGCCCTGCTAATGGTACACGGGGTGGCATCTTGCTTCTTTGGGATAACGATGTTGTGGACGTGAAGGATGTTTCCATCGGAGTCTTCTTCCTCTCCTGCAACGTCACGATCAAAGAATCCAATACAACATTTAAGCTAACAATGGTCTATGGACCAACAAGAAGCAACCTGAATGATGCTTTCTTTCAGGAGTTGGTGGTCGAAAAACCTCCCCATGGCTCAAAGTGGCTTGTCTCTGGTGACTTTAATCAAATATACCGTGCCAGAGACAAGAATAGAGCAAACGTCGACCGGAGCAGACTTGTCCACTTCCGCAATGCACTGAACACTTGTGAGCTCAAAGAGATTCATTTACAAAACAGAAAATACACTTGGAGTAATGAACGGAGCGACCCCACCTTAAGCAAGCTCGACTCTTTCTTCTGTAATGAAGATTGGGACCTTGGTTTTGGCACTCACCTTCTACACGCTCTCGTCTTCATTGTCGATCACCGCCTCCTCCTCGCAAATGACAACGGCCCGAAGAGATCAAAGCCCTTCCGCTTTGAAAACTTTTGGATCAAAATGCCTGGGTTCAAGGAGGTTGTCCAGGAAGCTTCGAATAAGGATAGTAACCACACTGATCCTTACCACATCCTTTTTCACAAGCTAAAAGAAACTAGTCAAAAATTGAGGAGATGGAGCAAGACGATCTTTGCGCATTCTAAGGTGCAAATCCACATGGCTCTGGAAGTCATCCTTCGTCTGGATGTGGCTCAAGAACTCCGGCCCCTTAGCTCTGACGAGCGAGATTTACGGAAATGCCTCAAATGGAAGGTGGTGGCCCTGGCCATTATGGAGCGTGCGCGGAAGCGACAAAGCTCGCGAATTACGAACCTCAAAGATGGAGACGCCAACACCCGTTTTTTCCACCTTCGGGCCAATCATAGAAGAAGGAAGAACTTCATTCACCGCCTCAAGCACAACGGTGGATGGGTTACTGCCCATGACCATAAGAAGTCCATCATTCAAGAGCATTTCGCGAAGGTCACAAAACGCGGTCAGCCGCGTCACACCGATTTCAACTGGGCCAACATCCCGGTCCCTGAGTGCGACCTCGCGGACCTTGGCGCGGCTTTCACGGAGGAGGAGGTGAAAAAGGCAATCTTTGATCTTCCCAGCGACAAAGCGCCTGGACCCGATGGCTTCTCAGGGGCCTTCTTCAAGGAATGTTGGGAAATCATAAAAGGTGATATCATGCTCGTGGTCAACCACTTCTCCAACTTACGCTCTAAAAATTTGCACTGGCTCAACTCTGCGAACATTGCTCTCATTCCAAAGAAGGATGGGGCGGAATCCATCTCTGACTTTCGCCCCATTAGCCTCATCCATGCTATAGCGAAGATAATTGCCAAGATGATGGCTACCCGATGACCCACATATGCACCTTGTCTCAAATGCCCGGCGCTTTCATAAAAAAGAGAAGCATCCACGACAACTTCATGTATGTCAGAAATTTGGCGAGAAAATTGCATCGAAAAAACAGCCCGACTCTCCTATTCAAGCTTGATATCAAGAAGGCATTTGACTCCGTGCGTTGGGACTTTCTCATGGATCTTCTCCAACATCTTCGCTTCCCGGTCAGATTTCGGGATTGGGGGACTGCTTTGCTGTCCACGTCCACCTCGAGAGTGTTGATCAACGGGGTGTTGGGAGACCCTCTGAAGCATGGATGCGGCCCTTGACGGGGTGACCATTGTCTCCCCTTCTATTCGTCCTCGCCATTGATCCACTCCATCATCTCCTTAGCAAGGCCATCGCCCAAGGGCATCTTCATCCGCCGTATGGTACAACCCCAACCGTCGAAGCTTAAGCTTTCTGTTGATGACGCTGCTATCTTTGTCAAACCAATTAAGGAGGACATACAATTCTTGGCTGCCACTCTGGTTTCATTTGGAGAGGTGACCAATCTTGTCACCAATCGTGCTAAAAGTCTTGTTGCCCTATTCGATGTGATGGTGTAAACACGGATGACATTCTTCATGCTTTTCCGCAGCCTATTCGTCATTTCCGATCGTGATCTTGGCCTTCCTCTATCATTAAGCGTCTCAAGAGAATCCATTTCCAGCATCTTGAAGATAAGATCGTGGGCAAGCTCCCTTCTTGGCAAGGGAGACATGTAGCTCTCGCAGTCTAACGGTTCTTGTCAAGGCTGTCCTAACGGCCATCGCAATATATCATCTCACTCTCTTGACATACCGTGGAGGTCCTTGAAAAATTGATAGCATCCGCCGTGCATATCTTTGGGCGGGCACGGACAAGGTTTCTGGAGGGAAATGCAAGGTAAACTGGGACCTCGTTTGCAAACCAAAGAATAAGGGCGGCTTGGGAGTGCTTAATCTGAACAAATTTGCTAGGGCCCTAAGACTTCAGTGGTTATGGTTTGAGTGGAAAGATAAGAGCAAGCCATGGATTGGCACGGGATTGCCGTGCACGGATGACGACCGTCATTTCTTTGCGCCGCCACTCATCATCATTGGAAATGGAAGGACAGGCGAGGTTACGAATTCATCTTGGCTAGGAGGATTGTGCCCCTGTGACATAGCTCCCGGTCTCTACAACCTCTCTCGCAAGAAAAACTCCTCGGTTCAGCAAGCTATGGCCAACAATCAATGGATTGCGAATATTGACAGCTCCAATGGCCTCTCCCTTGAACACATCCAACAGTTTGCTAACCTTTGGGACAAACTAGCAACGGTGGCCCTCGATGACGACGTTGAAGACTCAATTATTTGGAAGTTCACCAAAGATGGGATATATTCGCATCCTCGACACAAGGCTCAATTTGAAGGCCTCACCACCTCGGACCTTGTCCATTCGATTAATGGACGGTGTGGGCGCCCCTCGGTGCAAGTTTTTTGCTTGGCTTGTTCTTCTAGATAGGATTTGGACCTCGGACCGCATGAGCCGCCGTGGTTGGCCTAATTGCGTCTATGCCCTCTTTGCAAGCAAACTCAAGAAACCGCGGCTCATTTGCTTTTCGAAAGGCCGCTACACCATGCGCATTTGGAATGACGTCCTCCCATGGCTCGGCATGCATCACATCACCACGTCTACACAGGTGACAAGGGCTTGATCGAGAATGGTGGAATGCTAACTCAGAGATCCCTCTCGGCTCCTAAGGCGCCGCCTCCCTCATGATGCTCATCTCTTGGGAGGTTTGGTCGGAGCGGAATGCTAGAGTCTTCCGCAACTCAGCTTCCCCTTCCATGACCATCATCAGCAAACTCAAGCAGGAGGTATCGCTTTGGGCTTTGGCTGGAGCGAAACATTTGGGTGTTGTAATGCCGCGAGAGTAGTCCTTTTATTCACCGCTTTGCGGTTTCTGTCTAAAACTTTCTCCCTTAATCAATGAAATGGCAAGTCTTTTGCCTTGTTTCAAAAAAAAAATCTCGCGCTGTCTCCTAGACGCGGTATCTGTCCCTCCACGCCGTGATCCACACACGAGCAAGTCACCAGACAGCTCGCTCTCTTTGTCTGCCTCGACGGCCGACGCGCCTAACTTTCTCCCTGGTTAATCTTCTGCACTAGTAATACCTCATCCCAACACTTGAGCCATCACATCTCGTTGGCCAGCATTGTTTGTGGACAGCATCCGTAGCACTTGGTCAACACAGTTTTCTTCTTCTGGTCCAAAGTGTGTGCGTACTACTGTTTTTGCTGTTAACCGGCTTGAAAAAAAGAGAAAAAGGAAAAAAAAAGGAAAAAAAAGAGTGAAGCAAAAAAATATAGAAAAAAGAGATAAGAAGAAAGGTTGCAACATTCAGGCTGGCTAGCACTCTTGGTGCAATTTCTCTTGACGTTCAGAATTGTTTCTCAGCTATACACGTGATACTTGCTGGATATTTTTTTGTGGCTCTTGGTCGCTATACCCTACGTTTATACTTCACTTATATCTAGCTACTTAGAGAAATCATATTTTCATCGGTTTCCACTCCCTTGATTCAGTATCTAGGCTTAGATTGTTTTATCTCTTACTAGTCGACTGCCAGCACTAGTTAGGAGTTTGAGAAATTATTCGACTTGCATTACTCTTTGCTTAATTGTGCCACATATTGTGAGTGGACGAAACTTTCACCAAGCTCCACTTCCTATACTGTACCTTGTTCGGTCACTTGGTAATCGCTATATCTATCTTTTGATAACTTTTGACATCGCCAACGGCCAACAACTACTGCAACACGGTAAGAACTGGTAAGAGCTTGGTAATTGCTCGAGAGTTGAGAGACATTTTCCACCGCCTCACCATAGTTACTATAGGAGCAATAAACTTGTGATTTTATTCTTGTTTCATCCTAACCATGGCAGGTGACGAAGACAACATGAAAGCCACGGCGGCACGCCTTGAGGAGGATGTGCATGCATACACCGAGTGGTTCACATCATTCGAGGGCGCACTGATAAGCGTCTCAAGTTGATCGAGGATAGCAATGAGACGTTCACTCAAACACTTGCATCTATTATGAAACGTCTTGACGACCAGGATGCCCATCTGGGTGGCGCCTCCACTGCCGCTACGCCTCTTCCAGCCACCAACACAGGTCTACAACGAGCTTGTCGGGTGCCCCTAGGAGACCCGAGGCACCCTCTTTCATACACAGATGTTGTCAACCAGCCCCGTCCTTGCAACGCCAACTCGATAGCAGGCCCACTTGAGGACATGCAAGATGACAACTATGATGGTGATTCTGAGGATCCTGATGCAGTTAACGCTAACAATGATCATGATCATCATCTACTACGCAATAGTCAAGAAGGTATGGGATGGCCCCAGCGTCCTCAGGTACGTCGCCGTGACGAATCTTTGGGTAGAATGAAATTTGTCATGCCTCCTTTTGATGGGAAATATGATCCGGATGTTTATCTTGACTGGGAATTATTAGTTGATCAAAAATTTGCTTGCCATGATTTTCCTGATGATAAAAGAGTTAGGGCTGCAACTAGTGAGTTTAGTGATTTTGCTCCTGTTTGGTGGAGAGAACATTGTCGTAAACATCCTAATAATATTTCTGCCACTTGGGAAGCTTTGAAATTAGTAATGTGTCACCGTTTTGTTCCCGGATATTATGAACGTGACTTGCTAAATAAACTACAACGCTTGAACCAAGGATCTAAATGTGTGGAAGATTATTATCAAGAATTGCAAATGGGCATGTTACGTTGTGGTTTAGTTGAGACAGAAGAAGCCTCTATGGCTAGGTTCTTGGGTGGATTGAATAGAGAAATTTATGACATTCTTGCTTATAAGGATTATCATTCAATGACCCATTTATTCCATCTTGCTATACATGCTGAACATGCATGAAGTGAAGGTTCGTTCGAGAATGCGTTCTAATTTTTTTGCATGTCGTACTTCCATATGAGCGCCACACACCCCTGCTACCCCGCCCACTCGCATCTCTATGACAACACCTGCAACCTCTCGATCGGGGCCTACTTCATCAACTTCAGCCTCACACGCTTCAGCACCAATGAAAAGTACTACACCAGCTCCAACAAAAAGTTCATCATCATCATCTACTTCCTCCAAAAGAACAAAGGATATCCAGTGCCACACTTTTAAGGGATTTGGCCATGTCATGAAGGAGTGTCCTAATAAGCATGTATTGATCATTCGCGAAGACGGTGAGTACGACTCTGCTAGTGATTTTGATGAAGACACATATGCCTTGCTTGCTGCACATGAAGACGATGACACAAGACCGGCGCAAGAGGAAGAACATGTGACCGCCGATGATGCCGATAAGTACATGAGTCTTATATCACATCGTGTCCTTAGTGCTCAGATTGTCAAAGCAAAGAAGGATCAACGTCACAACCTCTTCCACATCAAAGGAGTCGTCAAGGAGCGTTCCGTTCGCATAATCATTGATGGATGGAGTTGCAACAATTTAGCAAGCATTGACATGGTGCAGCAGCTCTCCCTACCTTCCCGATAACATCCACAACCTTACTACATTCAATGGTTTAATGATGGTGGAAAGGTAAAGGTAACACGCATGGTGAGAGTTCCTTTTTCTTTAGGTTCATGCCATGATACTATGGATTGCGATATTGTGCCTATGGAATCTTGTTCTATGTTACTAGGAAGGCCATGGCAGTATGATAAACAATGTTTACATCATGGTAGAACTAATCAATACACTCTCACACATAAAGGAAAGAAAATCATTCTAAACCCTATCTCTCCTGAGCAAATTTTAAAAGAGGATCTTGCTAGGGCTAGTAGAAACACAAATATTGAGCATACTAAATCTGAAAATCAGAAAGTTGTTGATGAGTTAGAACAAATTAATAAGATGCACAAATCTGATCATCGAACCTCTAGAGAAATTAAATTGAAAGGTGCTTCTTTCGTAGCTACACGTTCTGAAATTTTTGAGTTAGATGCTCACACTGATAAATGCTATGCTCTTGTTTGCAAAGAAGTTTTGTTTTCATTTGAGGATATGACTCCATCTTTGCGTCCTGTTTTCGCTAACCTTTTGCAGGAGTATCATGATGTTTTCCCAAAGGAAGTACCACCGGGGCTGCCACCTATGAGAGGAATTGAACATCAAATTGACTTGATACCTGGTGCCTCATTACCCAACCGTGCGCCATACCGGACTAATCCAGAGGAGACCAAGGAGATTCAGTGACAAGTTCAAGAACTACTCGAAAAAGGTTACATTCGTGAATCCCTTAGTCCATGTGTTGTACCAATTTTACTTGTTCCTAAAAAAGGCGATACTTCACGTATGTGTGTTGATTGTAGGCCATCAATAATATTAGAATTCAATATCGTCATCCTATTCCTAGATTAGATGACATGCTTGATGAACTCAGTGGCTCAGTTGTGTTTTCTAAAGTGAACTTGCGTAGTGGCTACCATCAAATTCGTATGAAACTAGGTGATGAATGGAAAACTGCTTTCAAAAACTAAATTTGTTTTATATGAGTGGTTAGTTATGCCTTTTGGATTGCCTAATGCCCCAAGTACTTTCATGAGACTAATGAATGAAGTTTTGCGAGCTTTCCTTGGAGGATTTGTGGTAGTATACTTTGATGATATTCTGATTTATAGTAAGGCACTAGAGGAACACTTAGACCATTTGCGTGTTGTTTTTTCTGCTCTGCGTGATGCACGTTTATGTGGTAATATCGAGAAGTGCACTATTTGCACAGATCGAGTCGCTTTTCTTGGCTATGTTGTGACAACACAGGGAATTGAAGTTGATAAAGCCAAGGTTGAAGCGATCCAGAGTTGGCCGACCCCTAACTCGGTCACACAGGTACGATGTTTTCTCGGACTTGTTGGGTTGTACCGGCGGTTCGTGAAGGATTTTAGTACCATCGCAGCGCTGCTCAACGAGCTTACCAAGAAATATGTGCCATTTATCTGGAGCGACGCACAAGAAGAAGCCTTCACAATTCTTAAAGATAAGCTTACACACGCCGCTTTGCTGCAATTACCTGATTTTTATAAGATGTTTGATTTAGAATGTGATGCTAGCGGCATTGGTTTACGCGGTGTTTTATTGCAAGAAGGCAAACCAGTAGCATACTTTAGTGAAAAACTCTGTGGGCCTAGTCTGAATTATTCAACATATGATAAAGAACTTTATGCACTAGTTCGGACTTTGGAGACATGGAAACATTATTTATGGCCTAAGGAGTTTGTCATACAATCTGATCATGAATCACGCAAAGCATATTAGAAGTCAAAGCAAACTGAACCATAGACATGCAAAATGGGTTAAATTTATTGAATCTTTTCCTTATGTTATTAAGCACAAGAAAGGGAAGGATAATTTTATTTCTGATGCATTTTCTAGACGCTATACCATGTTATCACAACTTGACTTCAAAATTTTTGGAATCGAAACTATAAAAGAGCAATACGCTAATGACATCGATTTTAAAGATATATTGCTCAATTGCAGGAGGGTAGAACTTGGAACAAGTTCGTTGTTAATGACGGATTTGTTTTTCGTGCTGATAAGCTATGCATCCCAGATAGCTCTGTTTGTCTTTTGTTGTTACAGGAGGCGCATGGCGGAGGACTTATGGGACATTTCAGTGTCAAGAAGACAGAAGACATTCTTGCTAGTCATTTTTTTGGCAAAAAATGAGAAGGGATGTGGAGAGATATGTTGCGCGCGGCATGACATGCCAAAAAGCTAAGTCACGCTTGAATCCACATGGTTTATATATGCCTCTTCCTGTTCCTAGCACTCCTTGGGAAGATATATCTATGGACTTTGTATTAGCACTGCCTAGAACATGACAGGGGAGGGATAGTATATTTGTTATTGTCGATAGATTCTCTAAGATGGCACATTTTATACCTTGTCATAAAAGTGACAATGCTACTCACATTGCTGATTTGTTCTTTAGAGAAGTAGTTCGTTTACATGGTGTGCCAAATACAATTGTTTCTGATCGTGACACAAAATTTCTTAGCCACTTTTGGAGGGTGTTATGGACAAAATTGGGGACTAAGCTTTTATTTAGTACTACATGTGATCCTCAAACAGATGGTCAAACTGAAGTGGTTAATCGAACAATGTCTACTATGCTTAGGGCTGTTTTGAAAAAGAACTTAAAAATGTGGGAAGAATGTTTACCTCATGTAGAGTTTGCTTATAATCGTTCAGTTCATTCTACCACAAAGTTATGCCCTTTTGAGATTGTTTATGGATTTATACCTCGTGCGCCTATTGATTTATTACCCATTCCATCTCCGGAGAAGGTAAACCTTGATGCTAAAGAACGTGCTGAGCTAGTATTGAAAATGCATGAGACGACTAAGAAAAATATTGAACGCATGAATGCCAAGTATAAACTTGCTGGTAGTCAGGGTAGGAAAAGTGTTGTGTTTGAACCAGGTGATTTAGTATGGTTAAATTTGCGAAAAGACCGCTTCCCTAATTTACAAAAGTCAAAATTAATGCCTCGTGCAGATGGACCATTTAAGGTGATAGAAAAAATTAATGCCTCATGCCTATTGATTTATTATCCATTCCATCTTCGGAGAAGGTAAACCTTGATGCTAAAGAACATGCTGAGCTAGTATTGAAAATGCATGAGACGACTAAGAAAAATATTGAACGCATGAATGCCAAGTATAAACTTGCTGGTAGTCAGGGTAGGAAAAGTGTTGTGTTTGAACCAGGTGATTTAGAATGGTTACATTTGCGAAAAGACCGCTTCCCTGATTTACGAAAGTCAAAATTAATGCCTCGTGCGGATGGACCTGTTAAGGTGATAGAAAAAATTAATGAGAATGCATATAAGATTGATCTGCCTACAGAATTTCGGGTTAGTCCCACATTTAATGTTGTAGATTAAAAGCCTTATTTGGGTGAGTACGAAGAAATACCATCGAGGACGACTTCGATTCAAGAACGGGGGATGATGAGGACATCTCTGCCGCAGTTACACCTGCCGCCACTCCTACATCAGTTATTCCGTCTGGACCTATGACAAGAGCACGAGTGCGTCAAATAAATGGCCAGGTACTATCGCTCCTTTGTACATATGATCTAACTAACAAGAATATAATATTACACTCATGTTTGGATTTACTTGTACTTAGGAATAAAGGAGAGATTAAAGATGAGCACAATGTGCGTTTAGATCAAATGGAGCAACGTTCTTGCATGCATGTCATGTCCCATCCATGCATGCACTCACATGTACAAGGACCAAGTGCACACGGTCAAAGGACTTGGATTAGGCCATCAGATCAGCCACGAGAAGTAGGTGGGCCGTAGAATTTTTGCTGCGCCAGAGGCTCATCAACACATTGTTTCACACGCCTGCAACGATTCGGCCTCGGCAGTCCAACCTGTGTACGGACCGACCTCAAGGAGTCCGTATGGGAAACAACGATTAGACTCGACCGCGCGTCGACCATTAATAAATAGCTAGCCTAGATTAGAATTAGACTGGGGTTTTATTGTATTGTCTAGCCATCGCTACAATTCGCATCTACGAGACGTGTAGGACTACCACCTTGTCAGATCCATAGTGGAACCCCAACTTTTCATCCAGTGCTCAGTTTATTATCCGCAATTTTCGTTGCAATTCACCTTTGTTCTTGCCGGTTCTTCGGTTGCTTGCAGGAACTCAAACCTTGTTGTTCAGGTTGATCGTGCCTACGGCAAGGTCAATAACCATCGGAGATTGGTTTAGCGACCCGGATCGTCAAGGTCAAAAACCACCAAATCGATAATTATCCCCACTCTCATCGAAAGATCAGGCCGCCGTCACATCATTGGTCCTTAAAAGAGGTGTGTAGCGCAACGAACCAGGTAATCAGACTATGTGGCTTTATCACCCTCACTTAGCTGTAGGAGTTTGACAAATAGAAATGTAGGCGCAGCCCCTAGTATTCGTAAGTCCGAACTTGGGGTGCTGTAAACACCTGATCGCATAAAACCCGATTCGTCGCATAATGTGGAAAAAATTGCAAAAGATTTCTAGCCTCTCAAACAGCTGACCGGCTCATGCCGCATCATGACAGTCAGTTTTCGGCTTTCTCTACTGAGATGCTCATCTGGATAAACCAGGACACAATCGCAGTAGTTCTCCCTTTACTACCCTAGCCGATATAGCGGAACGTAATGTAGTAAGCACAGGAGCCGGGCAACCCAACTATTGACCAAAGACATGATTCGAAGCCGATCCATATAATGCTAAAGTTCGGGGTACCGAACAATACTATGAAAAAGTGGTCGGACTTTGTTGCCGTATTATGGGTCGTGATGAAGCCCCTGGCGAATTAAGGCATACCAGAGTGTACGGGTGCAGTTGATAAGAATATCAAGAAAAAGAATAATGAAGTAATAGGCTAGTGCCGCAGAAATTGGGCCGCAAACTATTTTCCATTATAGTTTGATTAATACGTTGAAGCGTATTTGTACAAGTAGTGTGATAAGCAATGGGGCTATTTAACATGCCACGACCAAGGGAGAGCTACGTGCGGGTCCTAAAAACAGGCATAACGATCGTTTAAAGAGACCACCTGGATATTCCCTTATACGTCAACACTTCTTGCCGTCTTGGTGTATCCGTCCCTTGATTGGTCTGACAATCAGGCCACCAGGAAAGGCCTGGGGAAAGAAAAAAAAGAAACCTGAAAAGAAAAAGAAAAAGTGAAAGTATGTGGGTCCAGGGGAGGTTGAGCCGTATTGTGGACAACGATCTATCTGTTCCTCTGTCTATGACCATGGTATTTTGAGTGCGTAGTTAAGTACGCGCAGTACGAATGCCGCCGTTTGGTCGGGACTGGGATAGAGGCCGAATTTCTAGTAAAGCTTTTGACGAGCTGGACTGTCCTACTGCAGCGTAGTTCAGACTCATTTGACAGTGACCGGGAGCTTGGCTGCCGAATTAAGGTTCTGCCTGAAAAGGCCGCTCTGTGCTTCTGCTGCGAGGGCAGCGGTGTGCTCCTCCGTACGGAGGGAGCGTTCCATGTTTCCATTGATTGTTATGACACCACATGGTTCGGGCATCTTGAGCTTGAGATAAGCATAGTGTGGCACCGCATTGAATCGAGCAAATGCGGTTCGTCCCAGCAGTGCGTGATAGCCACTGCGGAAGGGAACGATATCGAAGATCAACTCTTCGTTTTGGAAGTTGTCTGGGGATCCGAAGACCACCTCTAGTGTGATTGAGACCATACAGCGAGCGCCTCTACACCTGGTATGACCCCTTTAAAGCTAGTTTTTGTGGTTTTGATCCTTGTGGGATCAATACCATTTTGCACACTATATCCTGATAGAGCAGGTTCAGGCTGCTGCCACCGTCCATGAGGACTCGCCTAAGGTGGAATCCATCAATGATTGGGTCAAGGACCATAGCGGCTGAACCGCCATGACAGATACTGGTCTGATGGTCCCTGCAATCAAAGGTGATCGGGCAGTAATACCATGGGTTGAACTTTGGGGCAACTTGCTTCATCGCGTTGGCCTCCCTGAGTGCGTGCTTGCGCTCCCTCTTGGGGATATGGGTAGCGTATATCATGTTCATTGTTTTAACTTGGGGGGGGGGGGGGGGAACTTCTTCTGTCCCCCTGTGTTTGATGGCCGGGGCTCCTTGTCATCGTCCTTGCTTTGCGACCCCTTCTCCTTGTTCTCGGCATGTAACTTGTCGGCCTGTTTAAAAACCCAATAGTCTCTGTTGGTATTATTGGCTGGTTTACCAGGAGTGTCGTGGATTTAACATGGACGACCGAGTATGAGGTACAAGATGGATGAGCTAGGATTGTTTCTTTTATATGGCTTCTTCCGCTGACCGGACTTAGAGCCACTGAATCCGGTGTTGACCGCAGAGTCCTCGGTGTTGTCACCGTTGCTTCGACACTTGTGTCTGTTGAGTCGGGGCTTGCCGTTGCTATTTGTGGCTTCAGAAGTGCCAGGTTCGCTTGTATTGTTATTGGTACCGGCTAGTTAGCTATCCTCACCCGCGCATAAGCGGATCATAAGCGTCATGAGTGCTACCATGGACTTCGGCCTTTCTTGGCCGAGGTGTCGGGAAAGCCAATCATCACGGATGCTATGTTTAACGGCCGCTAGGGCTTCGGCATCCGGACAGTCCACGATCCGGTTCTTTTTAGTTAAGAACCTAGTCCAGAATTTCCTGGCTGACTCTCCGGGCTGATGAACTATGTGACTTAAGTCATCGACATCCGGAGGTCGGACATATGTACCTTGGAAGTTGTCAAGGAAGGCGTCTTCCAAGTCTTCCCAGCTACCAATCGAGTTTTTGGGCAAACTGTTCAACCAGTGCCGAGCAGGTCCCTTGAGTTTTAGCGGGAGGTATTTGATGGCGTGAAGATCATCACCGCGGGCCATATGAATATGGAGGAGAAAATCCTCGATCCATACCGCGGGGTCTGTTGTCCCATCGGATGATTTGATGTTCATGGGTTTAAACCCTTCCGGGAATTCATGTTCCATTACTTCATCAATGAAGAAAAGGGGGGTGTGCAATGCCTCTATATCGGGCCAAGTTGCAATGTAGCTCAGATGGAGTTCGTCTGCGGTTTTTGGCCCGAGCGTGGTTATGTTTGTCACATCCGTCCGGATGGCCATCTTCGCACATCAGGGCACGCCCCCGCGATCCATAGATCGATCTGGTCTGACCTGCTCTGTTTTCCAGGTCATGCCGCAGGACATATGTGTATTGCCGAGCTGTTGTGTCTTTGTTCTTACGATAGGTAGTGAGTGTTCGGCTTGAGTTGCGCTTTGTCCCGGCCACATGGTGGTCGGTCAGCCACATTACGCGTTGGTAGGACGGGCTCCAGTGCCTCGTCGTCGAATTGGGGTAACAATTTGCATTTCGGGTAACTTTTGGTTGGGCTCTCGAGGCCGTATTCCTCGGCTGCCAGGACATTAGTCCATCTGTCATTGAGTAGATCTTGATCAGGTTGAAGCTGATGCTGCTTCTATTTCAGGCTCCTTGCAGTGGCTATTAGCCGGCTCTTAAAGCGCCCTTGATCGACGGGCTCTTCAGGCACGATAAAGTCTTCATCGCCGAGGGTCGCCTCATCTTCGGAGGGTGGAATATAATTACTGTCCTCCGAGTCTTCGTTAATAGCCTATTAATTAGGGCTGACTCGCCCATCCTCACGTTCATCCTGCTCGGAAGTTGGCTCAACAGGGTCTTCATTGTCTTCGGCATTGTCCGGAGTATTATTTACTCTTGTGCCGGTATTGCTGTTTTTCCATGGCGTGGTTTAGAGCGGCGCCGCTGACGTCGGTGCTTTGGCTGTATCTCAGGAGGCTTATCCTCGAGTGGATCGTTTTCATTGTCGCCATTATTCTCTTTGGGTGTATCCACCATGTATACGTCATACGAGGAGGTGGTTGTCCAGCGCCCTGTAAGCGGTGGTTTTTGTTCCTGCTCCTCTCCGACATCATCGTCCATACCGTCGATGTCTTCGGAGTCGTAATCGAGCATGTCGGTTAAGTCTTCGACAGTGGCTATGAAGTGGGTGGTGGGTGGGAAGCGGTATTCTCCGTCATCAGCTTCCAATCCAAACCGGATATAGTTCGGCTGAGAGTCCCCTGATAAGGAGAGGGATTTTAATGAGTTTAGCACATCACCTAAAGGTGAGTGCTGGTAGATGACCGCGGAGCTGAAATCAATGATCGGCGCCTGATCAGGTTCGATGGGCGCGGATGCACGCGGTTCAGAACCTATGGCCGGAGACAAATCCGAGGTTTCGGTGACATAGGCCCCGCATGAGGTTGGATCTGTGTGCGGCTCTAACGCTGCCGAGTCTGCACCTTCCGTGTCTGGGTTGAGCTTCCCGTCCTCGGATGGCGCAATCTGATCCGGATCCAGGGCCTGAGCAGTTACAAGCGCTATCTCCTAGGCACGGTCCAATGACAGATTTAGGTCATGTTCATCATGGTGGCGGGGAGCGGCTGCCATGGGCTCGAATCCGTCGAAGATCAAGTCTCCGTGGATATCGACAACGTAATTCAGGCTTCCAAACCTGACCTGATGGCCAGGGGTGTAGCTGTTGATCTGCTCTAGATGGCCAAGCGAGTTGGCCCGCAGTGCAAAGCCGCCGAATACGAAGATCTGTCCGGGGAGGAAAACCTTCCCTTGGACTGTATTGTTGTAGATGATTGATGGAGCCATCAACCCTTTTGGTGACGATGCAGCGGAACTCTCAGTGAAAGCACCAATGTCCGTGTCAAAACCGGCGGATCTCAGGTAGGGGGTCCCGAACTATGCGTCTAAGGTTGATGGTAACAGGAGGAGGTGGACACGATGTTTACCCAGGTTCGGGCCCTCTCTATGGAGGTAATACCCTACTTCCTGCTTGATTGATGTTGATGAATATGAGTATTACAAGAGTTGATCTACCACGAGATTGTAATGGCTAAAACCCTAGAAGTCTAGCCTGTATGATTATGATTACCTCTTCGGACTAAGCCCTCCAGTTTATATAAACACCGAAGGGGACTAGGGTTGTACAAAGTCGGTTACAGAGAAAGGAATCTTCATATCCGGGCACCAAGCTTGCCTTCCTTGCCAAGGAGAGTCCCATCCAGACACGGGAGAGATTCTTCTATCTTGTATATTCACGGCCCAACAGTCCGGCCCACGCTACATAGTCTGGCCGTCTGAGGACCCCTTATTCCATGACTCCCTCAGGGAGGCCTTGGGACTTGCCTTTGGGGTGGCCTCGACCTGATCAGGCTCACCTACCAAACAAGGTAGGGTTTCCCCTTAGTGATATCTTCTTTCTTTGGATTGTCTTGGTCTTCTTGATCCTCCCTTTTGTTTGTCAAAGAGCCATCTCTTTTGCTTGTCCTTGTCTTGTTGTTGCATACTTGCGCTTGAGCCTGTGTATAGTCCGGTCAACATACACCTGGGTTTGTTGCACCGACACGACCTGACAACCAAATAAAATAAATAAGGCATCTTCTTGACAACTAGACAAATGCTCACTACAACCAACCTAACAACCAAATGCAGTTAAACAAGGCATCTACTCACTATATACAACCAAATATGGTCATTCGTGAAACTGAAGTGGATAATTCATACTTAAACATCACATAGCCCTATGGAACATTACATTTTTGCATAACTGAAATAATTAAACACAGCACAGTTAAAACACGACATGGTAAAAGCTACTACAACAAAGGGTATGGTGGGCTAGCTAGAAAAAGTAAGATTTGTTGAGAGGATATTGCCTCACTAGTGATGAACGGGATCCTTCCTTGGAAGAGCACAGACCCATGGCACGCTCCCTGATGTCGCAGATGGGCTGTTTCACCTTTGAAGACCCTTTGTGGGTGGCCTCCTCATGGTTGTGGTCAATGAGATCTGACTTGGCAATTGAGGATCCCAAGCCGCCGCCATAGAAAATGTCCTTCAGAAATGACAAAACTGGGCTCGATGGCGTACAAGGATCAGAAATCCTTGACCGTGTGGTGGAGGAGATCAGCGGCAGGACCTTCAAAGAGATCGATTGCGCTTGAACCAGAGAGTTTGGGAATGGACCACTTAACCTGTGACATGGCCCACATGAAGCCGTCGCTGTCGACGAGCTTGATGTTGTAGGCAGCTTTCTCGAGATACAGTAATATGCAAGCCTGCTAACGTGAAGCATTTGGCATGTCAACGTAGTCAACGTCCTCACCGGCTTCCAGGGCGAGGTGTTGCTCTGGGATCGATAGGTCGGGACGAATGGCAGCCAACTCGCCAACGTCCTCCGGAGAGGCAGGACAAACCTCTTTTTTGTTGTACCCTCATCGGGCTCCCCGGGATACATGTTCGGGCTTAGGTTGCGACACTCTGTAGTAACGGACGTGGATCTGGCAGGATGGGACACCGTAGGCATCATCTAAAAACTTAGGGGGGGGGCGATGGTATGGAAATTGTTGGGTTGCCTGAACTTTATTATCTGAGCTAGGAGGCACGGGCAGACCATCAGCGGTTTTCGGTTGCAGTGAGCTAGGGTCCGAGCGGGGGGGGGGGGAGTGGTAGGGCTGGACTATGGAGGGGGGGTGTTATTTGAGGATAGGCTGTGGATACTGAAAATTTTAGTAATGGTGGATGGAGATGGTGGTGGACAAGGGAGGGCGATGGTTCAATTGCCTCGGCTACTGGAAATTTACTAGAAGGTCGATGGTGGAGAAGTGGGGGTGACGGTTGAAAAGCCATAGCTACTAAAATATGGGTAAAGGAATTGAAGCGGGGCGGGAGAAACCAAGATTGCACACGGCCCAAAATATGCGCGTATGATAATAAGGAAGAGCGGTGGAACCGTCGATTTTGCATCGCTCAAGGTGGGGAGTTTGTTTTTCTATTTCTAGCTAGATGGTCTATCGCACATGGTTTGTCCTAATTTTAGAGGCGGACGTGGAATTTATCCTTAATAAACTACCCGCCTTGAGCTTGCGCAGTCGTGGTGGTTTAGCAGCGCACTAGCATCGCACACAGTTAAGGCAGTACCTCCACCCTTGCTCGCGCTTGCGTAGAAGTGGTGATTTTACAGCGCACTAGCGTCGACATGGTTAAGCCAGTGCACCTGTGTCCGTTGCGCGTCATCCGAGTCTTCATATATAGCACCATTTGGCAACAAAGTAAATTTGAGAGAGAGTCAGAAGACAACCACACCAGCATGTGGCCCAAGTATATATGAATGAAAAGGGTGGTGTGTGATGTTCAAATTCTCCCAATGCATAACTATTACCACATGGGCCCACGGGCGGGCTCGTCTCGAAAGATCAGTGAGAGGGACCAGAAGTCAACAACTCTCGGCGTTCTGGTTACGGTGGTACAGATTCTGCTTGCTCTGCGGCCATCAATGCTGCTCCATCGACAAACTGCACGGCCCGGCTTGAGATCAACAACTCAAGAACCTCGCGAGGGGCCAAGCCTCGCGAGGCGGATGACACCGAGAGCTCCAAGGGGATTGTCCTCCTCAGGCTGGCTCCCGAGGTGCGGAGATGTCTATGCAAGGTGCACTTCATGAGGCTCAGATGACGTGAGACATGACGATCAAGGCCAGGCGGGCGCCAATGGGTGCAAAGTACCAGTTTCCTCTTTGGTGTCAAGGAGGCAAGTAACAGGCGCGGAGTGCCGAGGAATCAGCCAAAGGTTTCCATTCTGGTCCAATAAGACCAAGACTGCCAGGACGGCATGACAGAGGTCATCATCGAGCCCACCGCAGCGTCACGACAGAGGCTTTTGTTGGCGAAGACCACTTTAGTCAGGATAGGATGTACTTGTTGTCCCCCTTCAAATCTGGCCATTGTGGGATCCCTTCCCGCCAACATTTGGGAAGAGGACCAAGTCCACTAAACAGGACTTAGCCACCACCATAGGAAGGGGGAGACCAATCTGAACAAAGCTAAGCCATTCCTCCTTGACTAGCTCTCTTGAGCTCAAGAACAACTCACCTGCTGAGGCCGTTCATCCATTGTACTAGCTCACCCTCAGCCCCTCGAGGCAATCCACCACAAAGCTGGAGTAGGGTATATTACACATAAGGTGGCTTGACCAGATAAATCTGCTTGTGTCTCTCTGTCCCTTTGAGCTCGACACGCTAGCCTGTGAGGATCACGAGTAGGCAGGTTATGTAGGTTGAGATCTCCTCACGCACCCCAGAGTTCGAACCTCTCAAGGGTTTGCGGAACCCGAAATCTGACATTTGGCGCGCCAGGTAGGGGTGCATCGAATCTTCTCTTTCGTCGATTGATCCACCGCTACTCTGACGCCATGGCCTACGCTCCGAGAGCCCACGTGATCCATAGATAGATCTGGATTGTCTTGCCTTATCCTCCAATATATCCATAAGTCCGTAGCGTTCCTCGTAACCCGTACTTTTCGGCGATGCTTAGAAGTGCGGTCTTGATGGAAGGCACGGATGCCTCTCCGTCGCGACCACGGGGTGGTCGGTCGGCCGTATTGTGCGCTGGTGATGAAGGTATGTATGCTTCTTCTTCTAATCGGGGGAGCAACTTGCGTTTTGGGTAGCTCTTGGAGGCGTTCGAGTTCATACTCTTGACGCGAGGATCTCGATCCATCATGCCGACCGCGAGGTCTTGATCGGCTTGATCTCAGTTGCTGCTTTTCTTGAGGCTATTTGCCGTGGCAATAAGCTGCGTTTAAAAGCTCTTGTTCGACGGGATCCTCGGGCACGACAAATTACGTCGTCGTTGAGGCTTGCCTCATCTTGGAGGGAGGTATGTAATTATCATCCTCGACCTCTTAAATCTGCCGCTCTCGTGAGGGCTTGCTTCGCATCCTCCTGCCTTGAATCTTGCGGAGGGGATTGTCTTCGGCACTCTCTGGGGTTTTGTTATCCCGCGTGCGGAATCTCCATTCTGTGTGGCGGGATTTAGGCGGCGCCACGGCGTCGGCGCTTGGGCTGTTTCTTTAAGGAATCGCCTCCGCTTGCTTCTTCGTTGTCCCCATCCTTTGGGGTATCCACCATGTATATGTCATATGACGAGGTGGTCTTCGATTACCTATGGCGCTAGTTCTTGTTCGTCTCGGCATCGTCGTCCATACCGTCGATGTCTTGAATCGTAGTCTAACATGTCGGTTAGATAAATCGGCAGGTGGCTACAAAGTGGGTGGTGGGTGGGCTTTGAATTTCTTCGTCGTCGCATCCCAACGTCACAGCCATAATTGATCGAGGGTTCTCCGGATAGCGAGAGATGCTTTAGCGAATTTAGGATGTCGCCAAGGGTGAGTCTTTGAAAGATGTCCGCTGCGGTGAACTCCATGATCGGCGCCAACTCGGATTCGATTGGCGGTATGCGAGAGGTTCGAGTCCGGCGGAGTCCGGCACCTCGAGTCCACGAGTTTATAGGGGCGGGGTTAGTGTTCGGCTCTGCTCGCCGCGGATGTTGTAGCTCCGGCGGTGTCCAGCCACTCATCCTCGTCTGCGCGATCGGCTCTGTCGCGGCCGATGGGTGGCGCGCACCTATGGGGCAGGGGCCTTCGTGTGTTCGATGCAGGCGGAGGTTGCGGAGAGAGCGGATCGGCGATGCACGCGGGATTTTACCCAGCCGAGGCGCGATGGTCGCGTAAAACCCTCTTGCTGCATTGTGTTGTATTAGATCTTGCTCAAGAATCTGGCGAAAGCGGTGGAGTGGTGTGTGGCGGCGAATCCGGGCGCTAGAGTTGCCGGGGCTCGAGCCTTCACGCGAGTGGCTAGTCGTGGAACCTCCTCTCGTTGTGCATGGGCCTCCTTTTATAGGGCAAGGGTCACCGACAGTGTCAGCGTGAGGTAGAGGTAAAAAACGTAAAGAGGTGGTAGTTGGAGCAGTCGGGAGCAAGGTCACGACTCGATGCTTTCTACCTACTTTTGACGAGAGGGGACAAGGGCATTAAATGCGCGTCGCCGTCGCCAAAAGCTCCGCCATCGCGTCTTCTTTACGCCCACGGCGGCGAAGCCACCACCGTGGAGTGCCACCGCATTCCTCATGCGTACGGCCACCCGCCACGCGTCTGGAGAAAGTGGAGGCGGCGTGGGCAGATGTAACGCCCGGACACACCGCCGGTGGTCGTTACTCTGGCGGGATCTAGATGGCCCCACAGATCAATACTAGTCTTTTCTGCGCACTTTGTCCTCACTGCGTGCACACGGGAGCAACTTCGGTCGGTCACCATCCACGAAACTACTCCAAGCCGAGCACGCTTAACTTTGGAGTTACGTCGAATGGGCTCCGGGAAAAGAAGAATTCCTTATTGATATGAGTAGTCTATCATCCCTAATAAGCCGAGCTATCACATACACCCCCACTCGAGGAACCGGCGTCCTCGTCGGGCCACAGAACGTTCCCTCTTAGCACAACCGTCTGTGCATCGGTCCGTACATGTGCCATGCCGTGTGCCACGACGGGTCACAAGCGTCATGAACAACATGACCGCGCTTTTGTCGGCAACCATCCGTGTAACCGCGAGGTCGGCTCGATACCAACTTATAGCGCCGGACACACCGCGGTGGTGCGTTACTCTGGCGAGATCTGGACGGCCCCACAGATCAATACTAGTCTTTTACGCGCACTTTGTCCTCACTTTCGCACACCGGGAGCAACTTCGATCGGTCACCCATCTGAAACTACTCCAAGCTGAGCACGCTTAACTTTGGAGTTCTGTCCGAATGGGCTCCGGAAAAGAAGAATTCCTTATTGATATGAGTAGTCTATCATCCCTAATAAGCCGAGGCTATCACAGCGAGATGAGTGGAGTCTTGAGCACGTAGCATAGCTCTCCCGGCAAGCACCTTGCGGGGCCTTGATCTTCTTGGACCCGGGGCTTGTCGGGCTCTGTGACTTGCCGCTCCCGGGTCCTCGCCAAGGCAGCCAGGCGAGGCGTGTCTTCGCCACATGATCTTCTAGTCCTCCCAGCCAGCTCCTCTCATAGGGGATCTGCAGAGTAATGTAGCCTTGAGCACAGAATGGCCTTCCGGCAAGCTCCTCTTGCTTGGGTCTTGAGCTTCTATCTTATATACTTTGTTCTTGAGCGGCTTGGTGCGGAGGCGGAGATGGTCTCCGGCAAGCATTTGATGGATCTAGCTGCGGGGAGGCTGGGGGCTGCCGATGCACAAGTTGAGTCTTGAGGTACCCCTACCTTAAATACACCGACAGAGCCCCGGGCTGGGCCATACAGTGCTTGCTGTTGGGCGAGGCCCAAGGCGATCTCTGATGCCAGCCTTGAAGCCCATGGCCGTCGAATCTGCTACTGCATCATCGTCTCCCCTCCCTTAGCAACGCCAGCGTCGATTCTTGGCGTCGTGGGAGAAGTGGGCGGCGCATGCAGCCTTTAAGGCACCACCCGTGATCGTGGCGCAGAGCGGGTCGCTTCTGTCGCTCGGCTCCGCTTTTTATGCTGCCCCTCATCCATGGGGGTGAAGTGGGCGGCCGAGTGGAGAACCGAGCCATCACGCAGGCGGAGAGGGCGAGTCGGCCCGCTCCTCTGGCCTCCTCGCTTCGATTGGTTGGCGGGCGGTTGAGTCCCCACCGCCCCTTTAAATAGGGCGGAAGGGGTGCCTGCGGCCACACTCATCCCTTCTCCCCTTCGCCTTAAGTCTTGTCCTTCTCGCCGCCATGGAAGGAGAATCGGCTCTTCGGCGATGGCGGCGCGGGTTGCTTCTAGGCAGCGCACCATTCCCGTCCTACTCCCGTGGCGGCGAGCCGCCACGAGAGGGAAGGGAGGCGTGGCCGTGATCGAGGCCGAGGCATGGCCGAGGCGGTCGAGGAGGCGGTCGTGGTGAGGAGCCTCCCGTCTCCTCGGCGTCTCGACCACTGCCGGTCCACACGGAGATGACCCCACAGGAGTTCTTCATCAAGCCGTCGGAGCACCTCGTCGTATGCCGCCGGTTGCGGCCCGTTCGCGGACGCAATGGGGCGGATCCGCCCGGACGTGATGGAGCTACGCATGAGGGGCTGCGGGATCAGCGGCACTCGGGTGAGTGTCGTGTCCCCGGCCCCCAATGATGTTCTTCGGCCGAGGGTGGAAGGCGTTCGCCGGATCCATAGCAGCGGCGAGGTTCACCCTCCATTTTAAGTTCTTGGATGGTGACCTCCTCGCCCGTCAAGGTCTTCAGCGACTATGGAACCGGGTGCTTGCTTTGCTGTGGGACAGCTCCTCGGATAGCGAAGGCTCCTCCTCGGCGAAAGTGGCGAGGAGGAGAGCGACAACGCGGCGGCGAGGGGATGGCGGGCCCGACTAGGCGTCGGACACGCTGCCTCGTCGCCGCCACCGCAACCCCATCTTCAGGGTTGCTTGTCTCCTGAACTCCGGGGCCGTCTCCTTGGGCGGTTGGCGTGAAGCGGCGGAAGAGGAAGAGGGGAGTGGCGGCAATGCCGTTCGTCGCGGCGAGGCGAGTAGCCCTCGAGGCGTGCCCGGCGTCCCACTACCCCGTCTTCAAGCTCTGCCTCCGGCGCCTTCGTCTCCGCCAAGCTCTGGCGGCCCGGGTGTTCTCTTAGGGTCTTCGGCGCCTGGTGGCTCTTCGTGGCCTTGAGGGGACTTGTCGGCGGCTCCGGGCATCGTTCCCATGCCCGTCACCTTGCAGCTGCTCTGCGGCACGGCGGCGTCACCGCCACGCTCTCCTAAGCGCTCCTTCGCCCTTCCCGACAAGCTCCTCTTGCAGGGTCTCCTTTCCCAAGCTTATCTTGCAGGGGCTCTCTGTGACCTACCTCACGAACTCTGAGCGAGAGAAACAGAGAGGGATCACGAGGACCTTATCTTTTCAAATTGTAAGCCCTCGGGCATTTAGCTGCATTTAAGAACTTGTAATCCTCTCTATCATGTTTTTCATCCTCTATGGACTTGTACTAAACTGGATGTTTTTAATGAAAAGAGGGGAAAGCTTGCCGGACTGAGTCTTTTATTTGATTGCGTGCCTTGTGTGTTCTTACGCTATCGGGGAGCTTGCCGGGGCGAACACGCTTAGCGACGTGGCAGGGACAGCCCACCGGTGGTGTCACTTCCACAAGCAACCTTGTCGGGCGATTCGGACGTCTACCTTCTTTGACGAGCTCGGAAGCAAGATAGAGGTGCAGCGGCACACTTGGGTTTGTTGGCGGACTGGAAACAAACCAAGTCATGCAAGCTGAGGTCACGACTCGGTTCCTCCGTGTAACGAGTTTTTACAAGACACGATCGTTCAAAGACACGATCCGCATCTCCGGCCCATGAGAGGATGCATGATGAGGATGAAAACTTATCTGAAATCGCAGCCCCGGCGACACTAGCTCGTCGGAGGCGAATCTCGATGCTCGCAGCCCCAGCGAGGCTGGCTCGCGAAGAAGAACCTTGGCATCCATGACCCGGCGACCACGACTTCGCCCGGGCCCCGGTATGGTCGACCTTTGGTTCCTTCTTGTTGCTGCAATTTTAGCCATGAAAATAGCTGAGGTAGATATGCAATTGCTCAACACACATGTATGTGCATGTATATATAGATCTTGGCTAAGCAATACGATCTTGGGCTTTGTCCTTCCGTATGTTTGTACTCTCGCTCTTGGGGAGCTTGCTTGAAGCGGACAAGCTTAGTGACATGGGACAGCCGTTTGGTGGCGTCGCTTAGGCAAGCAACCTTGTCGGGCCCGATTCTGACGGCTTAACTGGCTGGCGTGGCTCGGAAGCAAGATAAAGTGCTGCAGCACACTTGTGTTTGTTGAGCGGACTCGGAAACAAAACAAATCATAAGCTGGGCCTGACTTGGCTCCTCTTGCGCCCAAGTCTCTCATCTGACTGACGTTCATGGCATGTCTCGCCACGTTATACCCTCTGCCCTACACCCTTTGTGTGCTTTAAGCCTCTCGCTTCTAGGTAACTTGGGTGCTCAACCGCTTCTTTGAGTGCGGGCGTCGGCAGCCGGCAGCGGTGTCGCCTCCGGCAAGCAACCTTGCCGTGTCTGTCGCGACGCACTTAACTGGCGGCGGGCTCGGGCAAGCGAGGCCTTGAAGCTGGTCGCGGCTTACTCTTAACTTCGTTGGCGTGTTGAAGCGAAGTAAGTCGACCATCCTAAAGCGAGCTCCTCGGCGCCACGAGTTTCGCGCACAAAGGGCGAATCTGCGAGGGTATAACATATAAAAGTATGAAAAAAAGCGCTCTGCGAAGGCTCGGCGACTTAGCTTTTCTTTTTCTTTGCGCTCGCTGGTGGAGCTCAATGGTGTGTCCATGGCGGCGGCGGCGCTCGGGCTGCGCTTGCGGGCCGAACACCAAAGCTGTCCTCACAGACTTCTGCGCTCAGGAAATGCGCTTGCCGGATGGAGCACGAGAGCCGTCCTTGCGGACTTAGAGCTTCGGTAGCGCGTCTTTCGGCGACATCGTGGCGCTCGAGGATAGGCGCTTGCGGGGGCGAGGGCGGGAGGCGGCGGTGCGAGGCGGATACACTGGGTCCCTAACAATGTTAGGGGCAGAATCTGCCTCGACCTCTTTGCTTTACTCATGCATGGACAGCGATCCGGGCGTCCGCCGAACCCCTTTGCTCTTGCCTCGGTGGCGGATACCACCTTCTCGTAGTATGGCGCCGCTGGCGCTATATCTTTGGATTGGGCCTTGAGATCTCACGGAGGCGGCGTGGTCCTCCGTCATCCCTGGATCTGGTGGCACCGCGGCGCCCTCGCCGGTGTCCACCCTTCCTCCGGCGTTTCCTCACTTTGCCGTCGGCTCGGTGGCGGCGGAGAGGGCGGAGATGGGTCTGCGACCCTCGAAGCTCGTCTTGAGGCCATGGCCGCGATTGTCGATGAAATCGGCAGCAAACTGGAGAGGATTCTTTGGCGCTGGCGGCGTATGAAACGCGGATCGGATTCGCACAACCTCGGCGCCCCCTACAGCGCGCGAAGATGTCGCTGACGATGGGTGGCGCGGCACCTATGGGGCGGGGCCCCGTTCGTGTGTTGATGCAGGCGGAGGTTGCGGAGGCGGATCGGCGATGCCGCGAGGATTTTACCCAACCGGGCGCGATGGTCGCGTAAACCCTCTTTGCGCATTGTGTTGTATTAGATCTTGCTCAAGAATCTTGGCGAAGCGGTGGAGTGGTGTGTGAAAGCGGCGAATCCGGGCGCTAGAGTTGCCGAGGGCTCGAGCCTTCCGCGAGTGGCTAGTCGTGGAACCTCCTCTACATTGTGCATGGGCCTCCTTTTATAGGGCAAGGGGTCACCGGCAGTGTCAGCGTGGTAGAGGGTAAAAGCGTAAAAAGGGTGGTAGTTGGAGCAGTCTTGGGAGCAGTCAGCTACGGTGCTTTCTACCTACTTTTGTGAGGAGGGACAAGGGCATTAAATGCCCGTCGCCGTCGCCCCAAAGCTCCGCCATCGCGTCTTCTTTCGCCACGGCGTGAAGCCACCACCGTGGAGTGCCGCATTCCTCATGCAGCAGCCACGGCCACCCGCCAGCGTCTCACGGAGAAAGGTGGAGGCGGCGTGGGCGGATGAGCTGGAGTCACGAACGCGTAGCATAGCTCTCCCGGCAAGCACCTTGCGGCCTTGATCTTCTTGGACCGGGGCTTGTCGGGCTCTGTGACTACCGCTCCCGGGTCCTCGCCGAAACCTGTGCAGCGGCGCCGAGGCGTGTCTTCTGCCACATGATCTTCTAGTCCTCCAGCGAGCTCCTCGCGGGGATCTGCCGAAGTAATGTAGCCTTGAGCACAGAATGGCCTTCCCGGCAAGCTCCTCTTGCAGGGGTCTTGAGCTTCTATCTTATATACTTTGTTCTTGAGCGGCTTGTGCGGAGCGGAGATGGTCTCCGGCAAGCATTTGATGGATCTAGCTGCGGGGAGCTGGGGGCTGCCCGTGCACAAGTTGGGGTACTGAGGTACCCCTACCTTAGTACACCGACAGGCTCCGAACTATGGTTCGGAGCGGATTCATGTGCAGCCTCCAAGGCGCTGTCCGGCAGTAGAGTTAGGTCATGCCCATCGTGACAGTGCGGCACGCACGGCTGCGGCTCGGATCCATCGAAGATCAAGTCTCCGTGGATATCCGCCGTGAAGTTTAGGCTTCCAAATCTGACCTGACGGCCAGGGGCGTAGCTTTCGATCTGCTCCAGACGGCCAAGTAAATTGGCCCGCAGTGCGAAGCCGCCGAACACGAAGATCTGTCCGGGGAGAAAAGTCTCACCCTGGACGGCGTTGTTGATTGGAGAAGCCATCAAGCCTATCGGTGACGACACGAGGAACTCTCAATGAAAGCACCAATGTCGGTGTCAAAACCGGTGGATCTCGGGTAGGGGTCCCGAACTATGCGTCTAAGCGGATGGTAACGAGGAGCGAGGACACGATGTTTTACCCAGGTTCGGGCCCTCTTGATGGAGGTAAAACCCTCGTCTTTGATTAATATTGATGATGTGTATTACAAGAGTGGATCTACCACGAGATCAAGGAGGCTGAACCTAGAAGCTAGCCTATGGTATGATTGTTGTAATGGATGTTGTGTCCTCTGGGACTAAAGCCCTCCGGTTTATATAGACACGGAGAGGGCTAGGGTTACACATAGTCGGTTACAATGGTAGGAAATCTACATATCCGTATTGCCAAGCTTGCCATCCACGCCAAGGAAAGTCCCATCCGGACACGGGACGAAGTCTTCAATCTTGTATCTTCGTAGTCTTGGAGTCCGGCGGACGATGATAGTCCGGCTGTCCGGACACCCCCTAGTCCAGGACTCCCTCAGTTCCCATGTCATTGCAGTGGCGCTTGAGCCGTCCCAAGTTCATATTTAGTGACTTAAACCGGCAATTACGCTCCAGCGTTATGATCGCTTGACCAGAGTTAATCCGGTCGGACAAATGCAAAACTTCTGAAACCCGGCACACCCAATGAGTTGTTGACTTGTTCTCCCCTTGAACACAAGCATCCAGATCCACAATGGACATAGGCTGTTTGCACGTGTCTTTGAAATTGGCATAAACCGGGCTTTCAACTGATCCCATGAATCGATGGAGTTAGCTGGTAAATTTTTCAACCAAGTACGGGCTGTCCCTTCCAACATCATCGTGAAGTACTTTGCACAAGTCGCTTCATCCACATCTAGCATCTCCATTGCCATCTCATAACTCTCGACCCACGCCTCAGGTGGCTGATCTGCAGTGTAATTAGGCCTATTACATGGACCCTTGAAATCCTTGGGTAGTCGCACATTACGAAGAGCCGGAATGAGACACGGCACTCCCCAGGAACTAAAGGCAAGCCCGGTGCCTCGGTCTATCGATGCCGCTGGCTGAACCGGGGCGGGTTGATAACGACCCGCATATTGTGCTGCCAAAGCGGTTTCCCTTCGTGCTCTGCCATTATCCACCACATCTTGAGCATTTACCTCACCGCGCGCCGGATTGGATCCATTACGGCGCCATGCAATGCTAGACACTTCTGGTTCATCTATGTGCCTGCTATAGCTCTTGCTCGGACGGGAGGTTGAATGAATTTTATCTCGGCTATAGGAATACGCCTGCTACTACACCACGTCGATTTGAAGAAGATCCCTAGCCCGCCGCGTTTCAATCGCCACCAGTGAATCGCCCTCCATCGGAATGCCTGATAACCCACAAGTATAGGGGATCGCAACAGTTTTCGAGGGTAGATTATTCAACCCAAATTTATTGACTCGACACAAGGGGGGCCAAAGAATATTCTCAAGTATTAGCAGCTGTGTCGGTGTACTAAGGTAGGGGTACCTCAGTACCCCAACGTGTATGAGCGATCGCCCACTTCCGTAGCTGGATCCACCAAATGGTTCTTGGAGACCATTCTGCTCCATACCAAGCCATTCAAGAACAAAGTGTACAAGGCGGAAGATCAAGACCCGGCAAGAGGAGCTTGCGGGAAGGCGATTCCGGAGCTCAAGACTACATCACTCATGCAAGTCCTGGCGAGAGGAGCTCGCCGGGGAGACTAGAAAGATCACATGCAAAATCGCCTCGGCGCTACTCGCGTCCGGCGAGGGTCAGGAGGCGACAAGACTACTGGCCGGCGAGCTCCCGGGCCGGCAAGATCAAGACCCGGCAAGGTACTGCCGGGCGAGCTGCGATCGTGCCGCCTCCGCTCATCGCCTGGCGTCGCCTCTAGCCCTCTCGAGGCAGCGTGGCGGATGGGCTGTGCAGTGAGGGTCGCGGTGGCACTCCGCGGTGGATCCATCGCCGTGGCAAGCGGAGAGCATAAGGCGGGAGCTTTTAGGGCTGACGGACGAACGTAAATCTCTTGTCCCCTCTGTCAAAAGTAGGTAGAATCCTTTGTTCAAGCCTTTGTAGGCTGCCTTTGTTCCCTTTTGTTCCAACTACCACCTCTTTTTACATTTTACCCCTCTACCTCACGTTGACACAGTGGTGACCCTTGCCCTATAAAGGAGGCCCATGCACAGCGTGGGGGTTGGAGGATTAGCTACTCCGCGAGGTCAGACCCTTGGCAACTCTAGCGCTGAGATTCGACTAGTTCCATACACCACCACCATTCGCTCGCATTCGGGAGGCGAGATCAAATCTAACACAAAAGCAGCGA
Source organism: Aegilops speltoides (assembly GCA_021437245.1). Lineage (NCBI taxonomy): Eukaryota > Viridiplantae > Streptophyta > Magnoliopsida > Poales > Poaceae > Aegilops > Aegilops speltoides. The sequence continues at coordinate 167,192,335 of CM038144.1, forward strand.
TAGGGTTTCTGCGACCATCGCGGCCGCGGTGGGTAAAAATCTGCGCCGCGCGCATCGCCTCGATCTGCTCTCCGCGCATCCTCCGCCCTCGTACCGAACACACGAAGGGGCCGTCCCCGGCCCCATAGGTGTCGTCCCCCCATCGCCCACGACATCTCTGGCGCGCCAGGTAGGGGGCGTCGGGGTTGTGCGAACCTGATCTGGCGTTCGCGCGGTCGCGCTCTTCATCAACCTCTCCAGTTTCGCCAGCGGTTTCGCCGACAAGCTGCGTCATAGCCCAAAAAGACGAGGCCTCAAGGGTTGCAGAACCGTCTTACGTCTCACCGCGCCGCCGCGGAGCGCGGCGAAGGCGGAGAAAACGCCGTCGATAAGGTGGACACGGCGAGGGCACTTTCGCGGCGCCACGAATCGAGGGCAGGCGGAGGACCATGCCTCGACCTCCGTAGATCCACGTCCATCTCGGCGCCACGGCGACCAGCAGCGCCATACCACGGAGGTGGTATCCGTCTGCTTTGGAAACGAGGGAGCGGCCGGAGGCTTCAGCGGGATGTTCGAACCCCGTCGAGACAAGCAAAGCGAAGGTGCGGGGCAGGACCCTGCTCTTCTAACACTATTAGAAGCCCGCGCGTCCGCTCCCCGCACGCTTCGCTCCGCTTCCCTCCACTCCTGCGAAGCGCTCACGAGCGCAAATGCTCCTCGACTTCCCGGCGGACAAGGCGAGGCGGAAGGCTACCATCGAGCACTGGTAGCCGCCGCCCAACAACGACCGTCAGCAGCAGCACTGCGGCCTCACGGCGCGACAAATTTGAAAGCGAAGAGCCAGCAACAACCAGGCCGCGGGGTGCAACCACCGTGCACTCCCCGCGGCAGCGAACGCCGCCCGTCGGAACAACGTCGGCAGCGGCTCCACAACATCGTCGGATCCACAGGCTCGTCGGGATCAACGCCAAGTCCTTGCGATCGGCGAGAACGCCTTCGAACCACGATCGGCGCCGCCAGAGACTTCGGCGGCAGTCGGACCAGAGCTGGAAGCCTTGTCGGCCAGCGCCCCGAGACAGGCGACTTGCCCGTCTGTGGCGAGCTGCCCTGCATTCACCCGTGAGCTGCGGCGCGTCCGATGGCTCATGATGAAGAACTTCAAGCTGGCGTGCAGAGAAAGTCTGACGGCAAAGGCACCCTCGGAATTCTCGGTGTCTACACTATCGCGGTCACGAGCGGCCGAAGCGCGGCGAAAGATTTCAGCGAACTACTTCCCGCTCGTGCTTAGGCGAGCGTTCGTTCTTGGCTTATGCACTTGCGGAGAGCTCCATTTCTTCTGGGCGGACCTTTGCCATCGGTTTGTTGGCGCCTTCCTTTGGCGGCCACAAACCCCACGACGGTGAGTGATCTCCACATTTTGGCCCGAAGGAAGGAGAATCCTGCGCAAGTACATCCAACGCTTCAGCCGTGTGCGGCACAACATCACGACGTCCACCCTGCTGCGGTTATCGGTCGTTCCACCGAGCGTGCGTAACCGCCCGCATCGCGTGAAAGATGGCGATGACCAAGATCCGGGATGTCGGCGAGCTTTATGCTCTGGTGATAAATCGCCGCTACGGAAGAGGAGGAGCTCCCGGGAGGATCTTTGGCGGGAGAGCGACTCCGGCAGCGCCGCCCGGCAAAGAAGCCCGTGGCGGAGAACTTTCGAGAAGAAGAACAAGGCAGGTGCTTGCCGTCGAAAAGTCCGGCAAGGAAGCTCCGCCAAGCAAACCGCAGCTGGCAACTCCGGCAAGGAGTTTGCCCGTGGTGACAATGAACAAGCGAGGCGGTTCCGGCAAGCAATACTTGCAAATCCACCGCACCAAGGGCCACGACCTTTACAACTGCAAGCGCGTCGACTATCTCGTCGAGCGACAAAAAGCTAATCTGAGGCGCGACAAGGAAAGGGCCCAAGGTGGCGGAGGAGAACCGAGCAAGCGGCCGTTCAGCGGTCGGGAGGACCCCGGCAAGGCCAGCGGCGACAAGGTGATCGACCTTATCGGAGCGCGACAAGGATGAAGAAGGCGGCGGCGAGGACATGGAGGATGAGGATGGCGGTGAGCAGGGAGTTCGAGAGGCCACGGAGGTCTGTGCGTCGGCGGTGGCGCCTCGTTACACACCTCGCACCGCCAACTAAAGCGGTGGGCACGTGAGGTGAATGCGTGAGCCGCCCATGGAGTCGCCTTGCTCCTCAAATGGTCCAACCGCCCATCATTTTGATCTTGAAGATCACCCGACCGCACCACCGCGGTCGGTGTTCTGCCGATCTTGGTCTCACCCACCATCCGCAACCTCAAGGTCACCAAGATGTTGGTTGGCGGCGGGGCGGGCTGAACTTGATCTCCTCTGCTGTGATCAAGAAACTCCAAATCCCGATGGCGAGCTCGAAGAGACCGGTTCCTTCAAGGAATCAACCCGGGAAGGAGCAGGCCCAAGGAAAGATCACTTTGCGGTGACCTTTGGCGGGGAGCTCAACCCGGGACCGAAGGCGTCACCTTCGGCGTCGCCGATATTCCGTTGCCATACAACGGGATACTCGGCCGTCTGCTCTCGCCAAGTTCATGGCAGCTTCCCATTACGCTTAACGCGTCCTCAAGATGCGGGGCCGATAAGCGTCATCACCGCCTGGCGACAAGAAAGATGCGCTTATCTGTACCGACAAGATCTACCGGGATGCGGCAGTAGCGGCCGACAAGGATGCACTTGCCGCTGAAGCTCCCGGGGGGAAGAAGACGAAGACCAAGTCCGGCAAGCGCTCCGGGACCCACTCCAGCAACAGCACCTCTTCGGAGTGTCGCGCTGCTGTCGAGGACGCCCCGTCGAGCTCCACCGGCATGGGTAAGAAGGGAATGGCCGCTCCACCGGCAACCAAGAAGGTGTCCGCCAAGCAGGACGGCACTGGTGGTACCTTCACCATCGATTGCACGCTGACGACAAATAGGAAGCGCGCCGTTGCTTTCTGCGGGCAAATGTCGATGTGTTTGCATGGCAACCATCCGACATCCCGGTGTTCCTGTGAAGGTAATTGAGCACAAGCTTGCGTTTGCCCTCATCGCGCGACCCGTCAAGCAAAAAGTAAGGAAGCAAGCCGTGGGCGCCAAGAATTCATCAACGAAGAAATCAAGAAGCTAGAGGCGGCAGCCTAGTTAGAGGTGTGATCCATCCGGCGTGGTTAGCAAATCCGATTAAATGTCGTCGCAAGGCCAGCGGAAATGGAGGCTGTGTATAGACTTCACCGATGTGAATAAAGCATGCCCCAAGGATCCATTCCCTTTGCCGCGCATTGACCAGATTGTTGACTCCACTGCGGATGTGAGCTACTCGCTTTCTTGATGCATACTCGTGCTATCACCAGATCTTCATGGCCAAAGAGGATGAAGAGAAGATCTGCGTTTATCACTCCATGTGGCACCTATTGCTTCATCGCATGCCATTTGGACTTGAAGAATCAGGATCAACATTCGCAAGGGTAGTGTATACTTGCTTTTGAGCCGCAGATCCACGAAATGTAGAAGCTTACATGGATGACATCGTGGTGAAGAGCAAGAGCAAGGATACACGATTCAAGATTTGGAAGAGACATTTGAACCTGCGCAAGAATCGGCTAAAGTTGAACCACGAGAAGTGCGTCTTTGGGGTTCCCTCCGCAAGCTTCTCGGGTTCTTTGTGTCGCAGAGAGGATCGAAGCCAACCCGGACAAGATTAAAGCCATTGAGCGATCGAAGCCCCAAAGCGGGTCAAGGATGTCGAAGGCTCGCGGGTTGTGTGGCTGCCCTCGGTGAGGTTCATTTCAAAGTCTGTGAGCGCCCTACCCTTCTTCAAAATCTTGAAGAAGGCGGGGCCCCAAGTGGACTCGAAGCGGAGACAATGACTGCAAGATTTGAAACGTTACTGTCCTCCACTCCAATACTCGTCGCACCTAAACCACAAGAGAAGTTGTTGCTGTACCTAGCGGCAACCAACCAAGTGGTTAGTGCAGCTACTGTAGCGGAGAGGAGTCCGACGAGGAGGCTGCATCTCCGGCAAGTGAGTCCAGCGACAAGCGGTCTTGCTCCGCAAGCTCTGGCCCGACAAGGACAAGTCTGTTGGAGAACAGGATGAGGTGCGGAAAAAGATGGTGCAGCGCCCGGTGTATTTTGTAAGCTCCCTTCTCCGGGGCTAGATCAAGATACTACTGGTGTGCAAAAGCTGCTCTTGACCCTCCTCATGGCCTCGAGAAAGCTAGCGCCATTACTTCGAGCACGAGATAACGGTGGTCACTCGCTTCGGCGAAGAGGATATTGCACAACCCGAAGCAGCAGGCGGGATCGTTGAGTGGGCCTTTGGAGCTGTCGAGCTTCGGACTCAAGTTTGAAAGTACTTCAACCATACAGAGCCGGGCTTTGGCAGAATTTATAGCAGAGTGGACCCCAACACCTGATGAAGAAGTTCAGGAAACAAGCACACCCGTACAAGAAGCGACAAGTGAATGGGTAATGTACTTTGATGGTGCCTTCTCGCTGCAAGGCGCCGGTGCCGGCGTTGTGCTCATCGCGCCCACCGGAGAGCACCTCAAGTATGTCATCCAGATGCACTTCCCAAGAGAGCAAGCGACAAACAACACTGCCGAATATGAAGGTTTGCTTGCCGGCCTCAGGATTGCGGCCGAACTTGGGATCAAGAAGTTGATTGTGCGGGGAGATTCTCAGTTGGTGGTCCGGCAAGTTAACAAGAGCTATCAGAGCCCTTTGATGGAAGCCTATGTAGATGAAGTGAGGAAGCTTGAGGAGCACTTTGAAGGTCTGCAGATGGAGCACATTTCGAGAGCTCAGAATGAAATCGCAGATGGCCTTTCAAAGTATGCTTGATGAAGTTACTGTGGAACCGAGGACCTTCTTGCTCAAGTGACTCAACCCTCCGTCACACCATCAATTGGGCAGTCCAAGAAGAAAGTTGGTCTCCGGCGACTACTTGCCGGCGGATCTCCCTGAGGCCACCGCCAAAGTCCCCAGGATCAACGGCCAGAACGCTGAGGAACAGTTTGCTCCTGCCGATCCTCGGATAAGTGCGATCGAAGCAAGTGTCCCCGACAAGCCTTGCCCCGGCAAGCTTGCCGGGGGACCTTCAGCTCCGGCAGAGCCAGAGATCCTTGCCGTATAAGCTGAGGTTCCCGCAGCGGCCCTCATGCCTTTAGTCCTTGCCGTCGAGCCCCAAGCTCCGGCATGGGCACAGCAGATCGTCCGTTTCCTGCAAAGCGGAGAACTTCCGGCGACCGGAAGAAATAGAAAAGATAACCAGACAGTCAAGTATGTACCGGTTAAGTGGACAACGAGCTGCATGTAAGAAAACTCAATGGTGTCGGTGAAGTGCATCTCGGGGAAGATGGATGAAGCTGTTGGCGAGATACGGAGGCATCTGCGGCCACCACATTGGCGCAAGGGCACTTGCCGGAAAGCTTTCCGGCAAGGGTTCTTTGGCAAGAAGCCCTCAAAGATGCAAGCGCACTAGTAACCAAGTGTGAAGCGTGCGATTCCATGCAAAGCAAATTCATCGGCCACTCAAGCTCTCCAAACAATCCCTTTATCTTGGCCCTTCTCGGTGCAGGGGCTCGATATCCTCGGCCCCTTCCCCGTTTGTCGGGGCTTTGAGTACTTGTGCGTAGCAATCGACAAGTTCACAAAGTGGCGGAAGTGGAGCAGATGAGAAAGGTGACAACCTGATCGGCGATCAAGTTCTTGGTCGATTGTGTGCCGTTTGGGATCCCTAACGGATTATCACCGACAACGGTACACAATTCACTAGCCGCACCTTCATGCGATCGTCCAAGACCTTGGCGCCAAGGTCTGTTTCATTGCTCACCCAAGGAGCAGCGGTCAAGCGAAAGGGCCAATCTTTGAAGTGTTGCGCGGACTCAAGACAAGAACTTTTCGACGAGTGCGCAAGTCACGAAAGAAATTGGATAGAGGAGCTGCCGGTGACTCTTTGGTCGTCGAGCGACACCGTCGAGCCACCGGACAGACACCCTTTGCTCTAGTCTATGGAGCGAAGCGCTTCTCCCACGGAACTTCGTATACGGATCTCCTCGAGTGCTCGCTTACGATGAGCTTGAGCAAGAGCAAGCTGCGACAAGATGGCGCGATTGCTCCTTGAGGAAGGGGCGTCTCGTGTTCTCAGTCTGAGCTGCTCGATACCGGCAAGCCTTGCGCCGCTACCATAGCCGCAAGGTCAAAGCCGAGTCTCGAGGCGACCTTGTTCTTGGCGTGTTCGATCCGCCAAGAATTCCAACAAGTTGGCGCTTGAAGTGGGAAGGCCCTTATCGGGTGAGACAAGTCACGAGGCCTGGCGCTGTCCGTCTCGAGACCGAAGAAGGCTTACCAGTGAGTAACTCCTGGAACATAGAGCATCTTCGCAAGTTTTACCCATGAGGCGCGGTTGCCGTGATCCGCTCCGGCAACCACCTTTTGTACAAAAGCTTTGCCGCCGTTGCATGTAACCCTTTGTACAAAGCCGGGCGCAGACCCCGTGCAGCAATAAAGTTTCCGTGTTTTGCGCTATTGCCTTTTCCCCCATGCTCTTCTTTGCTATTTGCATGAGTTATTTGGCATCTTTAAATGCGACACGCATATCCGGCAAGCAATAGCACGCCGAAAGGCCATATGCTTTTTCCTTCTTCTCTTTCCTTGTCTCTTAAACAAAAGAAACGTTCCTCGTGCACAAGTTTGCCGGGGGGGAAGGAAGTGGAGGATGAACCAAGTGCTGTTCAAGAAAGAGAAGCTTGCCGGAGAAAGGCTCAAAGTTTTAAATTTTTAAGTTGCCTTCCTTGAACAGCCACACTTCGTATGGAAAACTTGTGCTCGGAGGAACCTACCCGTGGATAGCCGCACCCTCACCTTGTTTTCGAGCGTGCTCAACGATTTAAGTGAGCCGCGACAAAGTGTTGCGCCCTTGTTTCGTTTCGAGCCCGCCGGCAAGCTAGGTGCGTTGCGGCAAGCCATAGCAAGGTTGCTTGCGGTAAGTCCTTAGCTAGCAGTGCTGCTTGAGTTTGACACTCGGCACTTTCGCGGCAAGGGCTCCTTGCCGCAAAACTCCTAGAAGCATAAAGTTAAAAGCGTGCGAAGTTGAGGATCAAGGCAAGGAGATGACACTTTGCATCTGCCGATCGTAATAAAGGTAATATCTTACAAGGAATAACTTGTCGCGATGACTAATGAGTTCATAGCGACACTGTGCAAAAACAAAAGGAAATAAAGATAAAGAGGCCTAGTCTACGCGGGCGCCTCCATCTGGGATCTTGTTCACTTTGGCGATGATGTGGGCGACCTGCTCCTCAGAGGCCTCCATGTCGCGTCGGCCGGCAAGCTGCGAAGGGCGTTGGAGAGGTTTATACCGGGGTTGCGGTATACGATCTTCGTCAAGACGCGCTCCATGGTTCCAGCGCCAAGGTACCGACGCCTCCTCGGCGAAGCTCTTGAGGATCTTCTTCCGCAGATTTGCAAGAGCCGGCGCGACCCCAAGAAGAGGCTGAGCTTGGCGTGAGCGAGGTTTGGATCCGGGAATAGATGAGATGCTCCAGCTTTAGCGCCAGTAGATTCTGGTCGATGGCGGACGCTTGAAGACACCAAGTCCTCGGTCCATATCTCGGCGATCGACGGAAATCCTCGGCTGCTTTATTGGCACCGGCCACTAAGGATCGCTCCTCGCGAGCTCCTCCTTCACTTGGTTTCCGGTCCGGGCAGCGTCGAGCGAGTCCTTCAACAGAAATTTTCGCTCAAGATCCTCGACGGAGTCCTTGACGGCCTTGACTTGTCGCCCTTCTCAGAGAGACGCGCTTGGAGCTCCGAGTTGGTGTGGGCGTACTTCTCGCGCTCCGTGGTGAGCGCGGCGATCTTCTCCGAGTCCACCTTCAACAGCTCCTCCAGTCGCGCGACCTTGGCGGCAAGATCTTCCTTGGCGATCTCCGCGGCCGCCGCGGCGTCTTTCGCCTCCTTCAATTCCCCGCCAAGGGCCTGCTCCCGAGCGGCGAGGTCTTCCTCGTGGGCGTCAAGGTCAACCTTCCGCGAATGAGCTCTCCTTCGCCGGACAACTCCACTCCGGCGAGCCGTTCTGCTCTTCGCCTCGGCCTTCGCAGCAACCACTCTTCATCTTGCCCCGCGAGCTGCTCGCGCTTCTCCGCCACCTCGCGGAGAGCAGCCCGATTAGCGGCGCTGAGCTCCGCCAAGCTTCTCCATCTCCTCGGCGGCCTTGGCGGCAAGGGCCTCCCGAAGCGAAGCCGCCGTCTGGCCCGGTAAGGGCCGAGCTGGTGAAGCAGCTTCTCCTCATCGGCCGCCCGCTCCGCCGGCCCTCGACGACCTTCAAACCCGCGAGGCGGGATCTCCCGTCAAAGGCCTCGCCCTCGCGGGAGCTCATGACGAGGAACCCCACGACATCTGGATGAAGACGCGTTGGGGGCTTCAAGTAATGGCTGGGCGCTCTTCTCCGGCGGAGGGTCGGTGACGGCGCAGACACTCGGCGCTCCGCGACCTCCGGGCCAGTGGTGCGGTCTCCGTCCCCCTCTCCGGCCGCTGCGTCTGCAGCCGTAGCGGTCTCCGGCGCATGTGGCTCGGCGGCTTCCGCCGCGTCCTCGGCGACAGGGGCATCATCACCGCCACCCTGCACGTCCTCTTCCTCCTCAATGACGACCTCCGTCTCCATCTGCTCGGGGAGAGGAGGAGGATCTAGAAGAAGAAGGAAAAGCAAAAGAAGTTCAAGCAAATATCCAAAAAGAGACGACGCCAAGAAGGCAAAGTTGCAGAACTTACCTTGGCGGGCATCTTCAGAGGCGGGCTCTCTTGCCGGGGAACTATCCCTTGGCGGAGTGGCCGCCCTCGTCGGGCCGCTCGCTCTTGGCGGGGTGCTCGCCCTTGGCGGAGTACCCGCCCTTGGCGGGACGTTCTCCCTTGCCGGGGAGTCCAACCTTGGCGAGGATGGAGGGACTGCCGGCTCCTCGAGGACGACCTCCAGATGCTCCTGCCGCTGCGGCTCCATCCCTGCACAAGTCAAGACAAACACATCAGGATATTGGAATAAGATGAAGCTTTCAGAAGCGCCCGCAAGCGAGTCACGGGACCCAGACGTCTGTTGGGGGCTCGCTGAGGCTGCTCCTCGGGGCCGGCCTTCGGGTCAAGCAAGCTCGCCTCGGCACATCCCGGCCGCCTCGGCGGGCGGGTCATCCGCGACCTCGACCACGGGCACCTTGGCTTTCTTCGCCGCCCGCTCAGTCAAGGTCCTGAAATCAGCACAAAAAACGAGATTAGCCTCGACAATAATCAAGGCGAAAATCAAGAAGATGAAGATCTCGGTGCCTACCTGTTCCTCCTCGTCGTCTTCGCTCAAGGCGAGAAATCATATTGCACAGGGTTGCGTCGGTCGCGAGGAGCAGAGGCGAAGGCCCTCTCAGCGCTTAGCGGTCCTCGGGGCTGGGGCTGCGAGACCGGCCTATGGCGGCCGGAACCGAGAAGTGGGCGGAGCCGCCCGCTCCGAGAAGACCCCGTCCGCTCGGCGCCGACCGGGCGGCGCCCTGCTTGTAACTCGCTGGGCGAGTCGCTTCCGCCATGTCCGGTGCATCGATCGCCTTGGCGGCTCGACTCCCGAAGCTTCGCTGCCAGCGAGCCGGTAGTTGCCGGGCTTGCGTATTGCTTCCGTCGCCGCTTTGCGGAGGCGCTTAATGAAGCGTTTGGGGCTCGCCGACGCGGGGAGGTTTCCGGCGACGAGGAGAGGTCGTTGTAAAGGTCCGTGGACCCGCGGCATCCTCGGCAGCGCGGCATCCTCCTCCTCCTCCTCGCCCGGCTGGCTCGCGGACTCAGCGCCTGGCTGCGACCCCTTTTCCCGACGCGTCTCCGCTCCCTCCGGCGCCTCGGCTCCCTCGGCAGCACCTCCTCTTGCAGCGGCCTCGCCACGATTCCGGGATCCCGGAGTGCCTCGTGGGACCCGGCAAGCGTGCGGGAGGAAGTTGCAGCAGTCTGCAGATCTCCGCCGCCTCCGCTCGGCAGACTCCTCTGCAGCCTCTGCCTCCTCGGGCGTGCAGCCGAGCAGCTCCTGCCACTGCAGCTGCAGCGCCTCTTCGCCCGAGAAGCTATGTACGCGAGCTCTGGTCCGTGGTGTCCCGTGTCAGCCCGGATCTCGTCCTTGTTCTTCGCCACCTCCTCAAGGGTGTCGAAGAAGTTGAGATGTCGATGGCTCGGGCGGAATCCATGAACGCTCACGCCGTGTGAGTCACACGGGCATCATGGCGAGGCGATCGAGCCGCGCTTGTTGCAGAGGGGCACCACCCGGGAGGCTGAACCACTCGGGATGTTCCGGTCATATCTGAAGAGTTCGGACCATCCCCCTCAACTCCAGCGTCGTGAAGTTGAAGTTCAGCCCGGGGCGCAGCCTCATTATATCCCCTGCGCCGCTGTACTCCCAGGCCGGCCTTTTCCTGTCTTGGAGGGGGGCAATACGGCGGCGGAGGAAGTCAGCGCCTACCTCTGCAACGGACAGCCCCGCTTGTCGAAGACGAAGAATCCGGATAAGGGCAACATCGAGCTTGATGTCGTCCGAATCCAGCTCGCTCCAGTCTCGGCCGTGCGCAATGGGCGTTGTGCGCGGCGTGGTGAAGGGCTGCGGCTCGTCTTCGACGATCTAGCACCAGTCCGCACGCCACTCCTCCCACTTGACGCGGAGCTCCCCCGGCAAGTACGACCCTTTCAAGTTCAGACGGAAAACCCAAGAAATCCCTCCGGAGAGGGGGGAGCCGGGCTCTGCTCTAGGAGTAAAGAAGTGCCTGAACAGAGCTACATTTGGGTGTACCCCTATGAAGTTTTCGCACATATGTGCGAAAACCGCCATCGTGAGGACGGCGTTGGGGGTGAAATCAAGAAGGTGGAAGCCATATGTGTTCATGATATCGCAGAAAAATTCAGAGAAAGGAGGACAAAGGCCGCAGTGGAAGAAGGCTGCGAAGAAATAGTACCCGCCGGGATAGTTGTCCATGGTGGCGGCCGGATGAGCTCTGGTCCGAGGATGCGCCGTAGTCCTCTTGGCCTAGAACAAGAAATACTTGCCCCAGAGTTCTTCCACGTCGAGCCGCGGCGGGAAGACGACGTTCTCCCTCCGCATCTGGGCGAGCTTTTCCGCTTGCTCGGATTTCTCCCTCTTGGTCTTCTCCGCTTTCCCCTTCCCCTTCCTGGTTTTCGGGGCCATGGCGGAGACGGCGAGGGAAGGAGGGCGAAGAATCCGGCGGCGCCGCAAACGCAAGAAGCGGCGGAGGAGATGTGGAAGCGGGGCGCGAAGAGGTTTTCTGGAGGAGGAAGAAGGAGCAATGAAAGCGATGGAGGGGAATCGCGCCTGCTCCCTCTGTTTTTATGGGGAAGTGGGGGGGCGTTCCGCTCTCCTCATTGAAGGACGTGGGCACGTCCTATCCCACGATGCCGCAATCGACGCGTGCTGTTGCACGGGAAGGCGGCAGAGGCGGAAGTGGATTCGACGCGCCATGGGCTTCGTGTCCGTGCAGACTCGCTTTTGGGCCTCGCCCAACAGCGCTTCGGCACCGTGTATGGCCCAGGCCCGGGGCTCTGTCGGTGTACTAAGGTAGGGGTACCTCGGTACCCCAACTTGTGCACGGGCGTCGCGAGCTTCCGTGGCTGGATCCACCAAATGGTTGCGGAGACCATTCTGCTCCATACCAAGCCATTCAAGAACAAAGTGTACAAGACAGAAGATCAAGACCCGGCAAGAGGAGCTTGCCGGAAGGCCGTTCGTGCTCAAGACTACATCACTCATGCAAGTCCTCGGCGAGAGGAGCTCGCCGGGAGACTAGAAGATCACATCGCAAAGATCGCCTCGGCGCTATACGCGTCCTGGCGAGGGCCCGGGGAGCGACAAGACTACAAGCCCGACGAGCTCCCGGGCCCGGCAAGATCGAGACCCCGGCAAGGTACTCGCCGGGCGAGCTGCGATGCGTGCCCGCACTCCAGCTCATCTGCCCACGCGTCGCCTCTAGCCCTCTCCAGAGACGCGTGGCGGATGGTCAGTCAAATGAGGGGTGCGGTGGCACTCCACGGCGGTGGATCCATCGCCGTGGCAAACGGAGACGCAAGGCGGGGAGCTTTTGGGCGACGGCGATGGGCATTAAATGCTCTTGTCCCCTCTGTCAAAAGTAGGTAGAATCCACTGTTCAAGCATCAGTGTCAAGCCTGCTCCCGCACTGCTCCAACTACCACCTCTTTTACATTTTACCCCTCTACCTCACGTTGACACTCAGCCGGTGACCCTTGCCCTATAAAAGGAGGCCCATGCACAACGTGGGGGTTGGAGGATTAGCTACTCCCAGGGTCGAACCCTTGGCAACTCTAGCGCTGGATTCGACTAGTTCCATACACCACACTACCATTCGCTCGCATTCGGCGAGATCAAATCTAACACAAAGCAGCGGTAGGGTTTCGCGACCATCGCGCCCGGTGGTAAAATCAGCGCCCCAGCGCATCGCCTCGATCTGCTCTCCGCGCATCCTCCGCCCTCGTACCGAACACACGAAGGGGCCGTCCCCGGCCCCATAGGTGTCGTCCCCCCATCGCCCACGACAAGCTGAGATGTCAATTCAACCACACCTGGAAACTTAGTATCTGCAGCAAAGTGTTTAGTAACAAAGTAATATGATAGTAGTGGTAACGGTAACAAAAGTAAAGACAGCAAAAGTAATGTTTTTGGTATTTTTTAGTGATTGTAACAGCAGCAACGGAAAAGTAAATAAGCGAGAACCAGTATATGGAAAACTCGTAGGCACCGGATTAGCGATGGATAATTATGCCGGATGCGGTTCGTCATGTAACAGTCATAACAAAGGGTGACACAGAACTAGCTCCAGTTCATCAATGTAATGTAGGCATGTATTCCGTATATAGTCATACGTGCTTATGGAAAAGAACTTGCATGCCATCTTTTGTCCTACCCTCCTGTGGCAGCGGGGTCCTATTGGAAACTAAGGGATATTAAGGCCTCCTTTTAATAGAGAACCGGAACAAAGCATTAACACATAGTGAATACATGAACTCCTCAAACTATGGTCATCACCGGGAGTGGTCCCGATTATTGTCACTACGGGGTTGCCGGATCATAACACATAGTAGGTGACTATAGACTTGCAAGATAGGATCAAGAACACACATATATATTCATGAAAACATAATAGGTTCAGATCTGAAATCATGGCACTCAGGCCCTAGTGACAAGCATTAAGCATAGCAAAGTCGTAGCAACATCAATCTCAGAACATAATGGATACTAGGGATCAAACCCTAACAAAACTAACTCGATTACATGATAAATCTCATCCAACCCATCACCGTTCAGCAAGCCTACGATGCAATTACTCACGCACGGCGGTGAGCATCATGAAATTGGTGATGGAGGATGGTTGATGATGACGACGGCGACGAATCCCCTCTCCGGGCCCGAGCAGGACTCGAGATCAGCCCTCCCGAGAGAGATTAGGGCTTGGCGGCTCCGTGTCGTCAAATGCGATGATTTCTTCTCTCTGATTTTTTTCTCCCCGAACGCCAATATATGGAGTTGGAGTTGGCGTTGGAGGGCCACCAGGGGGCCCACGACATAGGGGGGCGTGCCCAGGGGGGCGCGCCCCCACCCTTGTGGACAGGGTGTGGGCCCCCTGGTCTTAATCTTTGGCGAGGATTTTTTATTGTTTTTTCTAAGGTGTTTCATGGAGTTTAAGGACATTCCGAGAACTTTTATTTTCTGCACATAAAACAACACCATGGCAATTCTGCTAAAAACAGCGTCAGTCCGGGTTAGTTCCATTCAAATCATACATGTTAGAGTCCAAAACAAGGGCAAAAGTGTTTGGAAAAGTAGATACGACGGAGACGTATCAACTCCCCCAAGCTTAAACCCTTGCTTGTCCTCAAGCAATTCAGTTGACAAACTGAAAGAGAAAAAGAAAAACTTTTACAAACTCTGTTTGCTCTTGTTGTTGTAAACATGAAAAGCCAGCATTCAAGTTTCAGCAAATATTATGAACTAACCATACTCACAATAACATGTAGGTCTCACGATTACTCATATCAATAGCATAATCAACTAGCAAGCCATAATAATAAAACTCTGATGACAACACTTCTCAAAATAATCATAACATGATATAACAAAATGGTATCTCGCTAGCCCTTTCTGGGACCGCAAAACATAAATGCAGAGCACCTTTAAAGATCAAGGACTGACTAAACATTGTAATTCAGGGTAAAAGAGATCCAGTCAAGTCATACCCAATATATACCAATTATAATGAATGCAAACGACAGTGTGCTCTCCAGCGTGTGCCTTTTAATAAGAAGGGTGATGACTCAACATAAAAGTAAATAGATAGGCCCTTCGCAGAGGGAAGCAATGATTTGTAGAGGTGCCAGAGCTCGGTTTTGAAATAGAGATAAATTATAGTTTGAGCGGCATACTCTCATTGTCAACATAACAACTAAAAGACGACAATATCTTCCATGCTAAACAGATTATAAGCGGTTCCCAAACAGAATGGTAAAGTTTATACTCCCCCTCCTCCACAAGCATCAATCCATGGCTTGCTCTAAACAACGAGTGCCTCCAACATTCAACGGGTCCTGGGGGAGTTTTGTTTGCGATTATTTTGATTTAGTTTGCATAAAGCATGGGGTGGCATCCGGATACCAGCCATTTTCTCGTGAATGAGGAGCAGAGTCCACTCCTCTGAGAATAACCCGCCTAGCACAGAAGATAAGGGCAGCTCTAGTTGACATATGAGCTATTCGAGCATGCAAAACAGAATGTTTATTTGAAGGTTTAGAGTTTGGCACATACAAATTTACTTGGAACGGCAGGTAATTACTGCATATAGGAAGGTATAGCAGACTCATATGGAACAACTTTGGGGTTTAAGGAGTTTGGATGCACAAGTAGTATTCCCGCTTAGTACAGGTGAAGGCTAGGAAAAGATTGGGAAGCGACCAACTGAGAGAGCGACAATAGTCGTAAACATGCATCAAAATTAATTTACACCGAATACAAGCATGAGTAGGATATAATCCACCATGAACATAAATACCATGAAGGCTATGTTGATTTTATTCAACTACATGCGTGAACATGTGCCAAGTCGAGTCATTCAATTCATTTAAAGGGGGATACCATCCCATCATACCACATCACAATCATTCTAATAGCATGTTGGCACGCAAGGTAAACCATTATAACTCATAGCTAATCAAGCATGGCACAAGAAACTATAATCTCTAAATGTCATTGCAAATATGTTTACTTAATAATAGCTGACTCAGGAATGATGAATCATCATATTTACAAAAACAAGAGAGATCGAGTTCATACCAGCTTTTCTCATCCCAATAAGTCCATCATATATCATCATTATTGCCCTTCACTTGCACGACCGAACGGTGTGTATAATAATAAGAGTGCACGTGCATTGGACTAAGCTGGAATCTGCAAGCATTCAACTCAAGAGAGAAGACAAGTAATATGGGCTCTAAGTTAAATAAACAATCATGCATATAAGAGCCACTAAGCATTTTCAATATAGTCTTCTCGACCCCCCAAAAAAAGAAAAGAAAATAAAAACTATTTACATGGGAAAGCTCCCAACAAGTAAAAGAATAACAAGAAATATTTTGGGGTTTTCATTTTAAATTACTACAGCAAAGAAATAAACTACTACTGATTTTTTTCTTTTTTTCTTTAAGGTTTATTAAACACACAAGAAGAAAGCAGGAAAAGGAAAATAAACTAGCATGGATATTACAGTGAAAGAGTATGAGCACCGACATCTAGCAATGAGTGTGTGTGAACATAAATGTAATGTCAGTGGGAAATACGTACTCCCCCAAGCTTAGGCTTTTGGCCTAAGTTGGTCTATTGCCAGGGATAGCCTGGCGGATTCCCATAGGTGAAGCTGGGATCATATTGTGACGAATAAGGCTCCGGCTGCCACTGGCTGGCAACCTCCTCTGGGTCCCGAGAATAAACAGATAGTCGTGGAGGCTCATCTTGTGGCTCCGGTTCCGGGGCTGGTGCAGGATTCCGATAGGCTTGAACAGCCGACCATGGAACGATGTGAGGTTCTGCAGACAAGTTAAACAAAGAAGGAGCAGGCAAAGGAATAGTTTCAGGGTGATGTTTATCAAAGTATAATTTGTATTTGAGCTCCCGTTCGCGACTCTTAACAAGAAAATCATGCGCTATCATGCTCTTATAATCTAAATAAGCACGGGGCAGCGCTGTTTCTTCTTTCTCCTCATGCCTAATAGGTATTTCAAAATGTTCAGCTAGGCGTGAAGCATAAATGCCTCCAACGATGGGGCCCTTAGTGCGGTTCAGACTTAACCGTCTAGCGACAATTCCACCCATACTAACAGAGTTATTGTGGTATAAACCATGGAGCAAAATAATAATATCAGGAATACTGAGGTTCCCACAGTTCCCGCGTCCAATCAAGCAACGACTAGCAAATAAGGCAAACTAGTGTAAAACAGGAAAATATATGCTAGTGATCCTTGCATCAGAAACCTTCCTGGTTTCTCCCACAGTGATGGTGTTAATAAAAGCTTCTACTTCGTTACGGTGGGGTTCATCTAAGGTGCCCTCAAAGGGTATTCTGCAAACCTCGCAGAATTTAGCTAATGTCATCTCTTTAACAACGTCATATAAATGAAACTCTACTGTTGGAGGTGATTTCTTAGGGAAAAAGTAGAAGTTTTGCACAAAAGTAAGAGATACTGATGACATTGGTCGTGGAGGAAGTTGGTGAGGCCAGCATTCTCAATCAATAAATACAAATCTTCATAAATCCCGGCTCTCCTCAAAAAGTCATCGGAAGGCCATTCACACGGCCGGACCTCCGCGATGCGAGGCAAATTAAATTTGGGCTTCTGCTCTTCTTCCTTTTATTTCCCCTTAGAGCTTCGGCTCGACGAGCCCCTCAAAAATTTCTTCATTATTTTCTGAAACAATCTGAAATTTTTAGTAACTTCAAATAAAAATGAACCAACTTCAATAAAACTGATAGCAACAACTCCCATAAGTGCCTAGAGCCTATATAAAGCATTGGAACTACTTGGAACCATATAAATTTGACATTCAAGCTCAAGAACATGTCACCTATGCAGCACAAATTTGCAATGAATAAAGCACTAGAAAAAATACTAATTGGACCAATGGAGGAGTCACATACCAAGGAACAATCTCCCCAAGCAGTTTTGTGAGAGGTGCTTTGAGCAAGGAGATCGAAAATCACAGCAACGGGGGCTGGAACTCGTGCTTGAGTTGGTTTTTCGTGTTTGTGTGAGGCAGAGGAAGAAGATGGGTGCAGGGATAAATGGAGGAGGGCCACCATGGGCCCACAAGGCAGGGGGTGCGCCCAGGGGGGTAGGGCGCGCCCTCCAGCCTCGTGGCCAGGTGGCAGCTCCCCCCGCGGTAATTTTTGCACAGTAAATCCTCAAATATTCTCGGAAAAATCATATTAAATTGGCATGGCATTCTGAGGACATTTATTTTCGGGGTATTTTTATATTGCATGGATAAGTCAGGAGACAGACAGAAAAAATACTATTTTACTTTATTTCTACTAAATAACAGAAAATATAAACAGGGTATAGAAGGTTGTGCTTCTAGTTTCATCCATCTCGTGATCATCAAAATGAACCCACTAACAAGGTTGATCAAGTCTTGTTAACAAACTCATTCCGAATAATCACGGAACCGGAGAAATTTCGAATAACACTAAGTTACCTGCTCGGGGATATGAAAATCCCCAACAATAAGAATATCATACTTTTTCTTGACAGTAGGGAGAGGAAATTCAGAATCTCCAAATATAATCGATCGAATTTTTCCAATAGAGTTGATACAATAAACTTGAGGTTGTTTTCTCGGAAAGTGTACCGTGTGCTCATTGCCATTAACATGAAAAGTGACATTGCCTTTGTTGCAATCAATAAACAGACCCTGCAGTATTAAGGAAAGGTCTTCCAAGAATAATAGACATACTATCATTCTCGAGAATATCAAGAATAACAAAGTGCGTTAAAATAGTCACGTTTGCAACCACAACAGGCACATCCTCACAAATACAGACAGGTATAGCAGTTGATTTATCAGCCATTTGCAAAGATATTTCAGTAGGTGTCAACTTATTCAAGTCAAGTCTACGATATAAAGAGAGAGGCATTACACTGACACCGGCTCCAAGATCACATAAAGCAGTTTTAACATAATTTCTCTTAATGGAGCATGGTATAGTAGGTACTCCTGGATCTGCAAGTTTCTTTGGTATTCCACCCTTAAAAGTATATTTAGCAAGCATGGTGGAAATTTCATCTTCAGGTATCTTTCTTTTATAGTAATGATATCCTTCATATACTTAGCATAAGGATTTGTTTTGAGCACATCAGTTAATCGCATATGCAAAAAGATGGGTCTAATCATTTCAGCAAAGCGCTCAAAATCCTCATCATCCTTTTTCTTGGATGGTTTTGGAGGAAAAGGCATGGGATTCTGAACCCATGGTTCCCTTTCTTTACCATGTTTCCTAGCAACTAAGTCTCTTTTATCATAACGTTGATTCCTTGATTGTGGGTTATCAAGATCAACAGTAGGTTCAACTTCTACATCATTATCATTACTAGGTTGAGCATCAACATGAACATTATCATTAACATTATCACTAGGTTCATGTTCATCACCTGATTATGTTTCAGCATCAGACATAGAGATATCATTTGGATTCTCTGGTGGTTCAGCAATAGGTTCACTAGAAGTTTGCAAAGTCCTATCATTTTTATTTTTCTCCCTTTTAGAAGAACTAGGTACATCAATATTATTTCTCTGAGAATCTTGCTCGATTCTCTTAGTGTGGCCTTCAGGATACAAAGGTTCCTGAGTCGTTCTACCAGTTCTAGTAGCCACTCTAATAGCATAATCATTTTTCTTACTATTCATTTCAGCAAGCACTTCTTTCTGAGCTTTAAGTACTTGTTCTACTTGAGTGGTAACCATAGAAGCATGTTTGCTAACAAGTTTAAGTTCACCTCTAATATCAGCCATATAATCACCCAAGCGTTTAATCATAAAGGTATTCTATTTTAATTGTCTACCAAAATAAGCATTAAAGTCATCTTGCTTAAACATAAAGTCATCAAACTCATCCAAGCACTGACTAGCAACTTTAGTAGGAGGGACTTCAACTTTATCATATCTATAGAGAGAATTTACCTTTACTTCCTGTGTCGGGATATTGGGAGGTTCTTCAGTAAATAAGTAATTGAGATCATATACTTCTTCAACGGGTGGTAAATTAAGACCATGTATTTCTTCAATAGGAGGTAAATTCTTAACATCTTCAGCTTTAATACCTTTTTCTTTCATAGATTTCTTTGCCTCTTGCATATCTTCGGGACTGAGAAATAGAACACCTCTCTTCTTCGGAGTTGGTTTAGGAATAGGCTCTGTAATTGGCTCTAGGACTGGCTCAGGAGGTGGCTCAGGAGGTGCCCAATTATTTTCATTTGCCACCATGTTGTTTAATAGAATTTCAGCTTCATCCGGTGTTCTTTCCCTGAAAAGAGAACCAGCACAACTATCCAGGTAATCTCTGGAAGCATCAGTTAGTCCATTATAAAAGATATCAAATATTTCAGGTTTCTTAAGAGGATGATCAGGCAAAGCATTAAGTAACTTGAGAAGCCTCCCCCAAACTTGTGGGAGACTCTCTTCTTCAATTTGCACAAAGTTGTATATTTCCCTCAAAGCACCTTGTTTCTTATGAGCAGGGAAATATTTAGCAGAGAAGTAATAAATCATATCCTGGGGACTTTGCACACAACATGGATCAAGAGAATTAAACCATATCTTAGCATCACCCTTTAATGAGAAAGGAAATATTTTGATTAGTAAACAGGGCAGCTATATCATTTAACTTAGTAAGATGTGCCACAATAGTTTCAGATTCATAGCCATAAAAAGAATCCGATTCAACCAAGGTAATTATATCTGGATCAATAGAAAAATCATAATAATCCTTATCAAGAACACAGATAGGTGAAGTAGCAAAAGCAGGGTCGGGTCTCATTCTATCTCTAAAAGATTCTTTACTCCATTTAACTAGCAACCTCTTAAGTTCATATCTATCCTAGCAAGCAAGAATAGCTGCAGAAGATTCCGCATCAAAAAGATAACCCTCAGGAATACCAGGCATATTTTCATCATCGTATTTAGGCTCAATAGTTTCTCTTTCTCTAGACCTAGCAATTTGCTCATCAAGAAATTCACCAAGGGGCACAGTAGTATCAAGCATAGAAGTAGTTTCATCATAAGTATCATGCATAGCAGAAGTGGCATCATCAATAACATGCGACATATCAGAATTCATAGCAGTAGTAGGTTTAGGTGTCGCTAGCTTACATATAACAGAAGGAGAATCTAGTGCAAGGCTAGATGGCAGTTCCTTACCTCCCCTCGTAGTTGAGGGTAAAATAGTAGGTCGATCATCTTTCAAGTTCTTCATAGTGTCCAGCAGCTATAAATCCCAAGTGACTCAAAGAATAGAGCTATGCTCCCCGGCAACGGCACCAGAAAAAGGTCTTGATGACCCACAAGTATAGGGGATCGCAACAGTTTTCGAGGGTAGAGTATTCAACCCAAATTTATTGATTCAACACAAGGGGAGCCAAATAATATTCTCAAGTATTAGCAGCTGAGTTGTCAATTCAACCACACACGGAAACTTAGTATCTGCAGCAAAGTGTTTAGTAGCAAAGTAATATGATAGTAGCGTAACGGTAACAAAAGTAAAGACAACAAAAGTAATGTTTTTGGTATTTTTAGTGATTATAACAATAGCAACGAAAAAGTAAATAAGCGAGAACCAAGATATGGAAAACTTCGTAGGCACCGGATTAGCGATGGATAATTATGCGCATGCGGTTCGTCATGTAACATCATAACATAGGGTGACACAGAACTAGCTCGAGTTCATCAATGTAATGTAGGCATGTATTACGTATATAGTCATACGTGCTTATGGAAAAGAACTTGCATGACATCTTTTGTCCTACCCTCCGTGGCGAGAGGGTCCTATTGGAAACTAAGGGATATTAAGGCCTCCTTTTAATAGAGAACCGGAGCAAAGCATTAGCACATAGTGAATACATGAACTCCTCAAACTATGGTCATCACCGGGAGTGGTCACGATTATTGTCACTTCTGGGTTGCCGGATCATAACACATAGTAGGTGACTATAGTCTTGCAAGATAGGATCAAGAACACACATATATTCATGAAAACATAATAGGTTCAGATCTGAAATCATGGCACTCGGGCCCTAGTGACAAGCATTAAGCATAGCAAAGTCGTAGCAACATCAATCTCAGAACATAATGGATACTAGGGATCAAACCCTAACAAAACTAACTCGATTACATGATAAATCTCATCCAACCCATCACCGTCCAGCAAGCCTACAATGCAATTACTCACGAACGGCGGTGAGCATCATGAAATTGGTGATGGAGGATGGTTGATGATGACGACGGCGATGAATCACCCTCTCCGGAGCCCCGAACGGACTACAGATCAGCCCTCCCGAGAGAGATTAGGGCTTGGCGGCGGCTCCGTATCGTAAAACGCGATGATTTCTTCTCTCTGATTATTTTCTCCCCGAAATCCAATATATGGAGTTGGAGTTGGCGTCGAAGGGCCACCAGGGGGCCAACGAGGTAGTGGGCGCGCCCAGGGGTCCGCCCCCACCCTCGTGGACAGGGTGTGGGCCCCCTGGTCTTCATCTTTGGCGAGGATTTTTTTATTGTTTTTTCTAAGGTGTTCCGTGGAGTTTCAGGTCATTCCGAGAACTTCTATTTTCTGCACATAAAATAACACCATGGCAATTCTACTGAAAACAGCGTCAGTCCAGGTTAGTTCCATTCAAATCATACAAGTTAGAGTCCAAAACAAGGGCAAAAGTGTTTGGAGAAGTAGATACGATGGAGACGTATCAATGGCCGCCAAGCGAGATGCTGCGGCAATCATGTTATCCAAAGGGCTCGAGAAGTGACCCGGCAGTGTGGACACATATTGTGGCGAGTTATCCGTTGGTCGAGGTGGTTCCGTCATCCGTCTGGCGCTGCCCTAGGCGCATCGGTCTGGTTTGCAGCTGCCGGATTGCTCGGCCCAGCGCCTGGTGTATGAAAGAGGTTCAGTCCTTCATAGAACGGCGATAGACGAGACCAGTACTTCCTTCGCATTACGTCATTTGATGCGGTCTGATCCAGCTTGAGCCGGTAATTCTGCGCCTGTATCTGCTATGACTGGGCGTCCAAAGCGGCCCGTTCTTCAGCCATCCTAGCATCCTCAATGTCCAGGTCCTCCTTAGCCTGCATTATTTGGTCCTTCAGCTTGGCAATGTCCGCATTGTGCTAATCCTGCGTCTCCGGGGTAACTGCCGCGGTTAACAAGGTTGCCCAAGCATCCATCAAACTGGAGAGGACTTGAGCCGGTCGGCGCGCCGGGGCTCCTACCGCGGCCGCTGATCCGGTATTCATTGCCGCTATAGATGAAGACTGCAAAGTGGGCTGTGTTCTGGCCATGTACACAGTAACCCGACTTGGCGGTTCAAGGAGGTCTGGAATATTGTTGCCATCGGAATATCCTTTGAACACACCGTCATGAATTTGGTATAGGAACTCGGTTTTGCCAGTGGATGACTCGCCCTCGGAATAAACAGCCATCTCGCCTTCAGACACCGGTTCAAATCTGATCCCATGGACACATCCCACGAACAAACGCTTCATGGCGGGCTTAACCCGGGCTGGACTTGCACGCTGAGCCGTCTCGACGAGGTCGGTGCAGATGTCCGGCTCAGGGCCCAGTTCGCCGATCTTGCCAATGAAGACATGAATTCCGCCAAAGGGGACCCGGTATCCATAGTCGATTGAGCCGGCCTCGGGGCCCCATCCTTCGTCATCGATGTAGAGCTTGCCGCGACGACTCTTGGTCATCCGGCCAACCACGTACCCCTTGAGTCCTTCAGAGCTGCCCTTCAAGAACTCGAAACCATCATGCAATAGCCCCACGGTGGGCGCCAACTGTCGTGGAATTAACATGTTAGATGTCCTCATGAAAGGACTTAGTCGTGGAACCATCGCGACGGGTTAGCTTGAAGGGGTTAAACCGGACAAGGGATATGGTAGTTTTATACTAGTTCGGCCCCTTCGATGAAGGTAAAAGCCTACGTCTAGTTGTGATGGGATTGATTGGGTTTCGATGACCAGGGAGCAAATACGCTTTGCATGGGTCTCGAGTTGTTGTTTCTTGTTCCTGAACCGCCGCCGGGTCATCCCCTTATATACATAGGTTGACGCCCGGCCGGTCTACGAAGTCCCTAGGCCGACTCATACAAATGTCCGGCTCGGTCTCTCCTTTCCTAACTTACAATACAAGTTACATAACCATGGCGGTTTACCACTATGGGCCCTAATCCGCCTTTGGGCTCTGGGCCTCTAAGCTTCAGTAGTAAAACACCATCTTCTGGATCTTCATGGGCTTCAACATAGTTGAGGGTGAACCGGGCCCTCCTGGCCGGTTTACACTCAGTAGTTATATCCCCAACACCACTGGACAAATTCCTTCACCATCATTGGCGCTGTCTCCCTGGATTCTGCAGCCTTGCCGGCCTCTTTTAGACGCGGGTAAGCCGACGGTCGACAAGCATTGCATGCCCCTGCCAGAGCTGGGCTCCGCAGGCACCAGAGGGTCAGAAGGAGGGGACTACGCGTACCAGCGTCTACAAACAGCCACTGCTGCCAGAACCTATTTGCATATGGCGATAGCTCGAAGTCGATCCCCGAGCCAGAAGTCGCCGCAATAGCTTTGAAGGTCACAAAACCGAGCGTTGGCGGGCGTCGACCAGATGAAGCAAGAAGAAATGGTGAAACAGGGCCACGAAAGGAGCAATGCTAACCATGGCTTCGCAAAGGAGGGCGAAGACAGCAAGGAGGATGATGGAGCGAGGATCTAGGTGCACCAGGTGCATGTGCTAGTGCGAGATTATGGCATTGAAGAAAGGAGAGAAAGGAGGAATCATGCCCGCGGAGAGGGTATGAAGATGGATAGGAATCTCAGTGGCGCTCATATCATCCACAAGCCAAGACGCGGGCCGAGCGGCCATCGCCTTACACTCGTTGGAATCGGCTGCGAGAGCGGGGCGGACCTTGTTCAGCCCCTCCCGATTGATCATCGTCGACCGCTCGAGAGCTGTATCCAAGGCCGGCGGGGGTCCATCCGGGGCGCGCGACCTCCCCTTCTTCTTCCTCTGCTGCGGGGCCATGGCGAAAGCTAGGAAGGGGGAGCGGCACTGGCACCAGATCTACGCGAAGGATTGCAAGCCTGGGAAGAGAAGGAGCGAGGGCCAAGCGTGGCAATCTACAGGGGTGGACTGCTCTAGCAACGGGCGGCCGCCATGCTTGGTGGATTTCGATGCAGCATGGGGAAGTGGAGACGCCCACATCCCATCAATCGCCACGCGTCGTTCAAGGCCGCAGGCGGTTAAGGCCCCTGGCCCTCCGCACTTGCCCTTTGGCTTTGCCTAGAAGCCAAGTCCAAGTGCGCCTTGGGCCCGGGGGCTACTATTGGCATTCTGGATACGGGGGTACCCACACTTGCCTGCCTGCGGCCCACTACACGGGTCCATTGACGGCCTGGTATGGCCCAGCTTCAGCATCAACAACTCAAGTGATGTAGGGTAGAACCCTAGAGGGCGATCTTTCACGTTTGGAGCGGATCCTTACGAGGAACACGAAGAACACGAGGAGGGGAACGAGAGAAAAACACAAGAGAACACTCAACCAACAAGAACAAAGTCACACATGTGCTAGATCATCGAAACACAAGGAGAGGTACAAGATCCAAATCCAACAAGAGACTATACGAAGGGTATCCGGTTCTTCTCCGTGAGGAGGTCTTGATGATGGTCTTCTCCGGATGGAGGTCTTGAATCCAGGTGGATCTTCTCCGAAGAGGTGTCGGTCCCTCACGAGGGTAGATCTGGATGGATGAGCAAGGCTCTATCTCACAAATGAGCTAAATCAACACTAACCCTAGAAAGAGGACGGAGGAGGAGTATATATAGTCTAGGGGGCGAAGGGGTACACGGGCCACGGCTCTTACACTGTTCACAGACAGGGGAGGCCAGATGTCCGGGTGTTGGGCCAAATGTCTAGGCGTTCGTGAGGGGCGGGATGTCCGGGCTGTCTGGCTGGATGTCCGGGCTGGCCTGCCGCCGTCTTGGATCTCCTCGGGCAGAGCTGGTCCGGATGTCCGGGCGCTGGCCGGATGTCCGGGGCGACGCGAAGGGTCGGATGTCTGGGGTCGCGGACGGATGTCCGTGATGTCGGGGAAGGCTTCTGTACTCCCTGGACAGCTTGTCCGGATGTCTGGGCTATAGGCCGGATTTCTGGGGCGACGGGCCGGATGTCCGGGTTGGACGCCGGATGTCTGGGCCATGTAGCTTTGGCTGCAGATCCTGGGCTGTGGGAGAGATCTCCAGGGGGCAGATGTCCGGGGCCATGGCCGGATATCCGGGGCTTGGAAGCTGCCTTCATCTTCTTCTATTGGTTCTCTTCGTCCGTGGTCATGGGAGCTTGCCCATCTTCATGTGCATCCTCGGGGGGGGGGGGGTCCTCATGGTACCTAATCATGCACAACATTCCGGACTTAGGTAGTAGCCATGTTCCAAGAGGATCATATGAGAAATCACTAAGGAGAGAAGTCACCTCGGTCTCGAGAGCTCTGGCTCGTGCTCTTGTCATGGGTACTCTTGGTGCTTGGTGAGACGACG
Organism: Aegilops speltoides; assembly: GCA_021437245.1. Lineage (NCBI taxonomy): Eukaryota > Viridiplantae > Streptophyta > Magnoliopsida > Poales > Poaceae > Aegilops > Aegilops speltoides. The sequence goes on from CM038144.1 coordinate 167,218,233, forward strand.
GTAGGTCCATGCGGATAACCGTAGGATGCTCCGCATCATCTCCCCTCCCTTGGGAAAGATCTGACATCGGATCAAAATCCTCATCACCAAGGTACGGGGAGAGATCGTTGTCATTGAAGATGTCACTCATGTTGTACTTGTTGCATGGGAGATCGATCTTGTAAGCATTGTTGTTGTAGTGTGCTAGCACCTTGAAGGGTCCATCGGCTTGAGGTAGAAGTTTGGACTTGCGTTCTTTGTGGAAGCGGTCCTTGCAAAGGTGTAGCCATAGGAGATCTCCAATGTTGAATATCATGGGATGCTTGTTGATGTTGATCTTCGTCGCTAGTCGTTGTACTTGGTGCTCGATGGTTGTCATTGTATCTTTATGCATCTTCTTGAGGTAGCTTGGACGTGCGCTCTGCTGGAAATATGCCCGAGAGGCAATAATAAAAGTATTATTATATTTCCTTGTTCATGATAATTGTCTTTTATTCATGCTATAACTGTATTATCCGGAAATCGTAATACACGTGTGAATACAAAGACCACAATATGTCCCTAGTGAGCCTCTAGTTGACTAGCTCGTTGTGATCAACAAATAGTCATGGTTTCCTGGCTATGGACATTAGATGTCGTTGATAACGGGATCACATCATTAAGACTTAAAAGCTCAACCACGGCAGAATAGAGAGAAAGGACGAATGTCGTCCCCTATGCTTCAGACGTAGGCTCTGTAGTATGCTATGCTGTGTACCGCACCGGAAGTGTGCCTTGCCATGAGTCGATCAGGGGTACAAGAATGATCCAGAATGGATCATTGGACAGCGATCAAAATTGTCCTTGGAGTAAATAAGGACATGTTTCTCGATTATGGAGGTGATAAAGAGTTCGGCGTAAAGGGTTACGTCGATGCAAGCTTTAACAACTATCCGAGTGACTCTGAGTAGCAAGCGGGATCGTATAGTGGAGCAACCATTTGGAATAGCTCCAAGTGGAGCGTGAAAGCAGGATTTACAATATGACCTAGAAATTTGCAAAGCACACACGAACACGAAAGGTTCGGACCGTTGACTAAAACCTCTCTCACAAGCAAAACTTGATCAAACCCCGAACTCATTTGATGATGTTGGTCACATGGCGATGTGACTGTCAATGTTAAATCACATGGCGATGTGAACTAGATTATTGACTCTAGTGCAAGTGGGAGACTGTTGGAAATATGCCCTAGAGGCAATAATAAAAGTATTATTATATTTCCTTGTTCATGATAATTGTCTTTTATTCATGCTATAAGCTGTATTATCCGGAAATCGTAATACACGTGTGAATACAAAGACCACAATATGTCCCTAGTGAGCCTCTAGTTGACTAGCTCGTTGTGATCAGCAGATAGTCATGGTTTCTTAGCTATGGACATTAGATGTAGATTGATAACGGGATCACATCATTAGGAGAATGATGTGATGGACAAGACAATCCTAAGCATAGCACAAAGATCGTGTAGTTCGTTTGCTAGAGCTTTTCCAATGTCAAGTATCTCTTCCTTAGACCATGAGATCGTGTAACTCCGGATACCGTAGGAGTGCTTTGGGTGTATCAAACGCGTCAACGTAATCGGGTGACTATAAAGGTGCATTACGGGTATCTCGAAAGTGTCTTTTGGGTTGACACGGATCGAGGCGGGATTTGTCACTCCGTGCAAGCGGAGAGGTATCTCTGGGCCCACTCGGTAGGACATCATCATAATGTGCACAATGTGATTAAGGGGTTGATCACGGGATGATGTGTTCTGGAACGAGTAAAGAGACTTGCCGTGCGAGATTGAACAAGGTATCGGTATACCGACGATCGAATCTCGGGCAAGTAAAATACCGCTAGACAAAGGGAATTGTATACGGGATCGGCGAGTCCTTGACATCGTGGTTCATCCGATGAGATCATCGTGGAACATGTAGGAGCCAACATGGGTATCCAGATCCCGTGGGTTATTGACCGGAGAACGCGTCTCGGTCATGTCTACATGTCTCCCAAACCCGTAGGGTCTACACACTTAAGGTTCGATGGCGCTAGGGTTATAAAGGAAGCTTGTATGTGGTTACGAATGTTGTTGAGTCCGGATGAGATCCCGGACGTCACGAGGAGTTCGGAATGGTCCGGAGGTAAAGATTTATATATGGGAAGTCTGTTTTGGTCACCGGAAAAGTTTTGGGTTTTATCGGTAGCGTCATCGGACCACCAGGAGGTCGAGGGTCCACCAAGTGGGGCCACCTACTCGAGAGGGCTGCGTGGGCCATGTGTGGGAGGAACCAGCCCGGGTGGGCTGGTGCGCCCCACAAGGGGCCCAAGCGCGGGAGGTGGGAGGGGCAAACCCTAGGCGAGATGGGCCCTAAGGCCCATGCTCCTGCGCCTCCTCTCCTCCCCTCCAGCCGCCACCCCAGATGCCATCTGAGATCGCCGCACCCCTTGGGGTGGGAAACCCTAAAGGCGCAGCCCCTCTCCCCTATAAATAGTGAGGCATAGGGCTGCCCGGAGGATACACACAGAATACGTGATTCGATCTACGCCTTTGGTTGCAGCCCTCTCCTCTCTCCCAAGTACTCCTCCTCTCCCGTGGTGCTTAGCGAAGCCTGCTGGATTGCCACACTCATCCACCACCACCACGCCGTTGTCTTTCTGCTGGATGGAGTCTTCCTCAACCTCTCCCTCTCTCCTTGCTGGATCAAGGTGTGGAGACATCGTCGGGCTGTCACGTGTGTTGAGCGCGGAGGTGCCGTGCGTTCGGCACTTGATCATCGGTGATTTGAATCACGGCGAGTGCGACTCCATCAACCCCGTTCACTTGAGCGCTTCCGCTTAGCGATCTACAAGGGTATGTAGATGCACTCTCTTTCTACTCTTTGCTGGTTTCTCCATAGATAGATCTTGGTGACACGTGGGAAAATTTTGAATTTACGCTCGTTCCCCAACAATCAGTATCGAGCTAGGTCTATTGCGTAGATTCTTTGCACGAGTAGAACACAAAGTAGTTGTGGGCGTTGATGTTGTTCAATATGCTTACCGTTACTAGTCCAATCTTGTTTGACGGTATTGTGGGATGAAGCGGCCGGACCGACCTTACGTACTCTTCGTGAGGCAGTTCCACCGATTGAGATGCACCGTGCATAAGGTGGCTAGCGGGTGCCAGTCTCTCCCACTTTCACTACAAGAAATATGTCAACTTATGACCTTCTGTCAGTGACCCTCGAAGAATTGGTCATAAATCTATGACCATTTTAGACCAATTGGTCAAAAGCTGTTCAGGGGCTCCAAACCTCGAACCATTGCGACCATTTTGGTCGAAAAGGTCGTAATTTCCTTACGAAATGGTCACAAAGCAAATAGTGCTAGTCCGCTGCCTTATTTCTAGTTGTTAACGACCAATATAGATGGTCATAGCCTTGTAAATTATGGTGGGTTGCTATGACTAGGCGCCACCTCATCGAGTTTGCCTATGTGTCATGTCCATGTGGCAGTTTTTGCCCTAGGTTGTGAAGCAACCTATATTTCTCATTCCCAAAATTCCCAAAAAATCTCATAAATTCTTTGGGTCATATCTTCGTCAAATATGTAAAACCTTCCTTGCCTAGTTCAAAAATAATTCAAAAATATTCATTTTCCTATTTTGTTCAGAGTAACAGTTTGTGAAGGAAGTACCACTTTGGCATGTCCAAATAGTATCCATTTTCTCTGATGCTTTCCTATGCCCAAATAACCATCCTCCACCAAATGCCAGCTCAATCCATTCATTATTTTGAGCCGAGCTTCAACATTCAGATTTATGTCCAAAGGTGGTGGTTTGCAAAGCAAGTACCACCTAGGCTCCTCCTTTTGAGCTGAAAATTTGTGAAAACGGTCTTCCTAATAACTGATCATCCTCAGCCAAAACTCACGCCCATTATCCATGTACATTTCCGTACCACTAATCAAACACTTGGTCGCTAATTCATGTTTGAGCATCGATTGGTCTCCTCATGAGAATCTTATGTTGTAATTTTCTTCCTAGCACCCACCTGGGAGTGCCCAACCCACTAGACATGCCTAGGCCGCCCAGAACACATGGCAACGCCAGTCACGCATGTGACCACGCCAGGCATGCATCTTGAGTTCTGGCGCTCTAGAGTTGGGGCCCTCGGCCACCGCCCAAACCTTGACGTATCGCCACCAAACCATGTATTTATGATTAAATAGGTCCTTATGTACCTAGAAATGATTTTTGGAAAAAATAAAGAGCAAACTATGAGGCAGCTACAGTTCAAATTTGACCCGTTTCCAGCTGAATCGACGATAATTTGTCTTTTTCATCAGAGGTGGATCAAAACTTTTTTCACCCAACCATTTTGTCAATTGTGCATTATATATGGCCTAGTATTTTAGAAAAATGATTTGGTCCAATTTTGCAACAATTATTTGGTAGTTCCTTCACAAAAAAACCTCATTTCGCACTTTCGAGAAAATGGAAAATGGTTTTTTCGTCCAGCGAAAATGAAAACTTCCTTAGGCAACATTGTTTGCCATTCCAATATGCACCCTTGTGCACAATATGAGATCATTTGAACAAACTATGCCATGAATGTGGCCATAAGATTGATCATTTGGCTTGAAAGCCATGAATCTTCACACTTGATAGCTCATTTAGAGAACACTTTTTAAAATAATTACCGTATTACAAGTTTATTATTTTTCCTGCAAACTTGGTCACATATAATGACACAATGTGAAGGTTTTCCAATTTTTTGATTTTTTGAATTTTTTATGCCCGTTTCAAAATGCGGTCAAAACGGCGGGCTTGACCGTTCCTAGCTAGTGGTTGAATCTTGGAATTTTTTTGGTGTTTCTATGATTAAATAGATACTTATGTACCTAGAAATGATTTTTGGAAAAAATAAAGAGCAAACTATGAGGCAGCTACAGTTCAAATTTGACCCGTTTCCAGCTGAATCGACGATAATTTGTCTTTTTCATCAGAGGTGGATCAAAACTTTTTTCACCCAACCATTTTGTCAATTGTGCATTAGATATGTCCTAGTATTTTATAAAAATGATTTGGTCCAATTTTGCAACAATTATTTGGTAGTTCCTTCACAAAAACACCTCCTTTCGGGCACTCGAAAAATGGAAAATGGTTTTTAGTCCAACTAAATGAAAACTTCCTTAGGCAACATTGTTTGCCATTCCAATATGCACCCTTGTGCACAATATGAGATCATTTGAACAAACTATGCCACGAATGTGGCCATAAGATTGATCATTTGGCTTGAAAGCCATGAATCTTGAGATGATAGCTCATTTAGAGAATACTTTTTAAAATAATTGCCGTATTACAAGTTTGTTATTTTTCACGGGAACTTGTCCACATATAATGACACAATGTGAAGGTTTCCCAATTTTTGATTTTTTGAATTTTTATGCCTGTTTCAAAATGCGGTCAAAACGACGGAATGACCGTTCCTAGCTAGTGGTTGAATCTTGGAATTTTTTGGTATTTCTCTGATTAAATAGATACTTATGTACCTAGAAATGATTTTTGGAAAAATAAATAACAAACTATGAGGCAACTGCAGTTCAAATTTGACCCGCTTCGGTGAATCGATTTGAAATTTGTCTTTTTCATGAGAGGTGGATCAAAACTTTTACACCCAACCATTTGGTAAATTGTGCATTAAATATGGCCTAGTATTTTATAAAAATGATTTGCTCCAATTTTGCAACAATTATTTGGTAGGCCCTTCACAAAATACCTCCTTTTGGGCACTCAAAAAATGATTAAAAATAGCTAGAAAGATCACAAATGCATAGAAATTGGTCCTTATCCATAAAATGTGGTCTAAATCTAGTGAAAATTTGTGTGGTGCCATTTTGAAAAATATTTTTGATTGCTATTTCACAAAATCCCTATATTTTTAGTACTTAGACACTTTTTTAAATCACTGGTTTTTCGAACCAATCAGGAGTCTTCCCACGGATCAATGACATGGCGCCCATCCATCCATCGATCCATCGATCCATCCCACATCCATCCATCCATCTATCTACAAAAAAAAGAAAATAAAAGAAAAGAAAAGGAGATACCCCCACCCGCAGCCCAAACCCTAGCTCAGATCGACCCCTCCCCCCGTCGCCCCCTTCCTCCCTCGTCCCCATCTCCTCGCCACCCCTCCCGATCTCGATCTGCCGCCGCCCCCCCGATCTCGATCTGCCGCCCCCCCCGCCACCATCGATGACCCGCTGCCCCCACCGCTCCCACCGCCCTCTACTCCACAGCCGGCGCCCCTACCCTCTCCTTCACCCCTCTCCCTACATCCCAGATCCATTCGACCGTGGGTGGATCTCGTCGATCCGCACCTCTCACCCACCACATCGCCGGATCCGCGACATGGGAAGGTGTCCACGAGCTCCGCAGCTCCCCTCTGCATCAACTACGGCCACCAGTTCAAGCTGGCGCCCCACATCGCGGATCCGAAGGCGTCTTCCCGTCGGCCGCCTTTCTTCCCCGTCGATCCGTGTCGCCCTTGCTGCTCGAGCGTCTCCGGCCTCCCGAGCTCGTCATCCGCACCATGATGAGCCCTCACCGATCCCCTGTTTGGCGCCCTCGATCCGTTGCCATATGTTGCTGCGCTCACCGAGGCGCATCACCCATCCATCCACCATCATCTCGCGCCACCGTGCCACCCAATCAGCACCACACCATCCAGCCACCACTCCGTCTTCGCCGCCATCACCTTGCGCCTACCGGGAATGTTAGCGGTGACACTTGATCCGGTGTTTTAAATTTGTGCACCTAGATGTCGATAGATAGTTGGTTGCGAACTCTGCTTTACCTAGGGCGATTTGCACGATATATTGAATCACCGTCCAAATTAGAAATATTTACATGGATTGGTTGGTGGATTCCATTAGGTATTGCAGTCCAAGAACACATTATGTTTTCCATATTTTCGAGGCGGGAGGCTGCTGCTTGTTTTGTTAACAAACATGAATTGTTAAGTCATCTATTCTGGCTGTTGCTTTTGTTCAATATATATGTGTGCTTTCTTTTTTTGCAATGTCCACAAACTATTCTGCTTTTGTTAATTATATGTTCGATGAGCAACCAGAGCTTATAGTGCTGATTCGATGATTATGTATGTTCGTAGGGATATGAAAGAGAGGTTGCAAAGGCTGCAACCGAGGAACATAAGAAGAAGCCAGTGATCTGCACCCAGCCCTCTACTCCTGCTTGGAATCTCTGCGGCGTGTGATCTGACTGGGTTGGGTTGGTGTCAGTTGCGGGACAAGGTGGTGAACTTCATTGTTCGAGAAGAGGCGAAGCAGTTCGGCACCGGCGCACGCTACCGCCAAGAAGGACCTCCACCGGTTCGTCAAGTGGCCCAAGCTTGGCGCATCCAGCGCCAACAGCATCCTCAACTTCGATAAAGTTCGGAGATGATATTGGTCTTAGATTGCTGATTTATTCAGAGTGAAGCTTACTAAGATTGGGTTGCGATGGGTGGAGGTGGACACGTACATGCAGGAGCATGAGAGGATGTAGAGGGTGACACGGAGAATCTTGACTCCGGCCGCCCGACGACGCCTCGCCGCCAACCTCCACTCCTCCATGAGGTATGCATGCATTGCATTCCTTGTAGTCACACTTGAATCTGTTACTTTATTTGTTACAAGTGTTGAATTCTAAGGTAGTTGAACTAGCTAAGATAAGAGGGTGGCAATTATGTCACCAATTCTGAACACCACTGTGTGTGTTATGAACTTGTGGTGCTTCTTGTTGTCGGGAAGAACATGTAATACTAGCGATAAGAGCAGAATTAAATGTAATTTTGCAGAATCCACTTGATTCTCGTGCGAATTCAATGTTGTCCAATCGTTTGGGATTATTTCCTGCTGTGATTATCGTCGATAAGAGCAACCCGGTGGTTTGCTTGCCATGTCAGTTCTTATTTTGGTAGTAGTTTACTTTGCTTATCGATAGTATGAGTCAATTGGCCACTGGAGTAGCTTGGTGTTTTACATTATGGTGTTAGCTGTGAAAATGCCAAGTGTGAGAAAATTAGACCAACTGTCCATTTCTTGCTGAATGCATTCTTTAAGCGAGATAATGTGCTAGAGACATGCTACTATATTGCCTTGCTATAAACAAGATGGTGTTTCTTGTATTGTCTTTCATGCACATTTGGTGTATTATCTTCGACCTTCAAGAACTATCTTCACTTGTCTCTCCTCGTTGCATTATCTCACTCGTTCTCCTTCTATTTACTCTGGCGGGCATGATGTACATCCGTGGTCGTCAAGTCAAGAACCTTCTCTTCTTCTTTGTGATAGTCCTCCTCCCGCCGCTTCTGCTTTCTGCTCAACAGCTAGCGTGCATGGCTAAAACAAAGGTAAGACTCGGCGGTCGGTGTGTTGAGCCATGGTGGTCTATTTGTGGGGGTCATCAACATTGGTATAGGTTAGCATGTGCCCTTCAATCGGTGCAGTGATGAAACGCTTCATTTGATGATGACGATGGTTCGGATCTGCACCTCTTGTTTGTTAATTTGGCTCATGTATGTTGTCGTTCTGCGAAAGATGCAACTTTGAGTGCTTTTCTTGTTGTTAAGTTTAATAAGCGAGGAACAACATTCAGATCATGCTCCATGGCGTGCATCATTTGTTGTGTTTGTAATGTTTGAGTCTGCTCCATCATCGATCTGTAGGCCTACTTGACAGTCATAAAGTTGCATGATTTAGCCATTTGGTAGGGTAGGATATGCCCAAATGTGGTCGATATAGGAACCAGGGTCCCTAATTGCTAGCAAAACTTGTGTAATGAGCTCTTGTTACCTTCTCTGATTTTTAGTCTTGTTTTTTAGTACTACATATTGGTATTCAGAAATAAAATTCATATGTTTACGTATATGTTCTTTTATATAAGTATGTCAATACATAACTAGTAATGTAAATGGTGTGACACAGTTCTTAATAAAATGAAAATAACTTGTGAATGTCAATCGATGTATCGAGGTCCCGTTCTTGTAAACCTTATGTAAAGCTAAAATTCTTGTGTGCGGGGTGACTAGTGATGCGGCACAACAAGCGATGCTGAACACGTGAAGCGGCGGGGAGGGGTCTCTCGAGCGTCGCTCATCAGCGATTGATGATGGATGATCTCTCTCCTCTCTTGCAAGCGTCTACAAATCTGGTAGAAATAGAAATGGCAGCTCTAGTCCCATGTTGTTGTAGACCCATGTAGTTCCTTTTCTCGAGGCGCCCTTTGTTGCTTCATTTCTATGTTAATTCAGTCTCTGTCGAATGTATCTACTATCTATTATCGTGGTTGTGTAATGAATCCTTTTGTGTTGAAAGAAATAAAATGGTTTGGATACATTTGTACATCTTTGAGATGTCAAGCTTCTAAATATATGTTGTGGAGGCCCAAAATAGATTGGATTGTAAAAGGGCGAGGCCCAAAAAAATGAATTATAGAAGGCAACGTCCTAGAAAAAAAATGGGCGAGCCCATGTAGCTAGTGAAAATTAACAGAAATAAATATATATTGAAAAGGCGAAATGTTGGGCTTGGCCCATGTAGAAAACCGAATCGGACCGGGCTGAATCTTGTGCCACGTCGACACCCACGCTGGATGCCTCGTGGCACAGGGAGGTTGCTAGTGACCAAAAATTTGGTCAAAGAACCAACGACCTTTACATATCACGAGAAAGGTCGCTATAGTCAGTTAATGACCCTCAGCTTTTGACCTTCTGTTTTTGGTCACAAAAAGGTCGCAAATGAAAAACTATGACCTTTCAGCGACCAATAGTGAGGGTCACAAGTTGACATATTTCTTGTAGTGTTTAGTCGGAACGGATTCGATGAAAAGGGTCCTTATGAAGGGTAAATAGCAAATTGGCATATCACGTTGTGGTTTTGCGTAGGTAAGAAACGTTCTTGCTAGAAACCCATAGCAGCCACGTAAAACATGCAAACAACAATTAGAGGACGTCTAACTTGTTTTTGCAGGGTATGCTATGTGATGTGATATGGCCAAAAGAATGTGATGAATGATATGTGATGTATGAGATTGATCATGTTCTTGTAATAGGAATCACGACTTGCATGTCGATGAGTATGACAACGGCGAGAACCATAGGAGTTGTCTTAATTTATTGTATGACCTGCGTGTCATTGAACAACGCCATGTAATTACTTTACTTTATTGCTAACGGTAGCCATAGTAGTAGAAGTAATAGTTGGCGAGACAACTTCATGGAACACGGTGATGGAGATCATGATGATGGAGATCATGGTGTCATGCGGTGGCGATGATGATCATGGAGCCCGAAGATGGAGATCAAAGGAGCAAAATGATATTGGCCATATCATGTCACTATTTGATTGCATGTGATGTTTATCATGTTTATGCATCTTGTTTACTTAGGACGACGGTAGTAAATAAGATGATCCTTACAAAATTTAAAGAAGTGTTCTCCCGATGTGCACCGTTGCTACGGTTAAATAAGCTTCTAAGCACCACGTGATGATCGGGTGTGATGGATTCTTACGTTCACATACAGCGGGTGTAAGACAGTTTACACAATGAAAACACTTAGGGTTAACTTGCGAGCCTAGCATGTACGGACATGGCCTCGGAACACGGAGACCGAAAGATCGAGCATGAGTCGTATGGAGGATCGATCAACATGAAGATGTTCACCGATGATGACTAGTCCGTCTCACGTGATGATCGGACACGGCCTAGTTGACATGGATCATGTAATCACTTAGATGACCGGAGGGATGTCTATCGAGTGGGAGTTCATAAGATGAACTTAATTATCTGAACATAGTCAAAAGATCTTTGCAAATTATGTCGTATGCTCGCGCTTTAGTTCCACTTGTTTAGATATGTTCCTAGAGAAAATATAGTTGAAAGTTGACATGGCGATTATGCGGACGAGAAAGCTTATGTCCTTAATGCACCACTCGATGTCTTTGAACCCCAAGCGTCGTTTGTGGATGTTGCGAACATCGGACATACACGTTTGATAACTACGTGATAGTTCGGATAAGCGGTTTAGAATTAAGGCACGAAGATGTTTTGAAACGTCGCGGAACATATGAGATGTTTTGAGGGCTGAAATTGAGATTTCAGGCTCGTGCTCACGTCAAGAGGTATGAGACCTCCGACGATTTTCTTAGCCTGCAAACTAAGGAGAAAAGCTCAATTGTTGAGCTTGTGCTCGATTGTCTGAGTGCAACAATCACTTGAATCGAGTGGGAGTTGATCTTCCGGATGAGATAGTGATGTTTCTCCAAAGTCATTGCCACCAAGCTGCTAGAGCTTCGTGATGAACTATAACATATCGAGGGATAGATATGATGATCCTTGAGGTATTCGCGATGTTTGACACATGAAAGTAGAAATCAACAAGGAGCATCAATTGTTGATGGTTGGTGAAACCACTAGTTTCAAGAAGGGCAAGGGCAAGAAGGATACTTCATGAAGCGGCAAATCAGCTGCTGCTCTAGTGAAGAAACCCAAGGTTGAACCCAAACCGAGACTAAGTGCTACGTAATAAGAGGAACAGACATGAAACGGAACCACCCTAGATACTTGGTAGATGAGAAGGTTGGCAAGGTCGATAGAAGTATATTGGATATACATTATGTTAATGTGTACTTTACTAGTACTCCTAGTAGCACCAGGGTATTAGATACGGTTCGGTTGCTAAGTGCTAGTAACTCGAAATAAAAGCTACGGAATAAGCGGAGACTAGCTAAAGGTGAGTGATGATATGTGTTGGAAGTGTTTCCAAGGTTGATGTGATCAAGCATCGCGCTCCCTCTACCATCGAGATTTGGTGTTTGCATTGAGCATAGACATGATTGGATTATGTCCATCGCAATCTGATTTATTCATTTAAGGAGAATAATGGTTACTCTATTTATTTGAATAATACCTTCAACGGTCTTGCACCTAAAGGAATGGTTTATTGAATCTCGATCGTAGTGATACACATTTTCATGCCAAAAGATATAAGATAGTAATGATATTACCACTTACTTGTGGCAATGCCATGTAAGTCATATTGGTGTAAAAGCATGAAGAAGCTCCATGTTGATGGATCTTTGGACTCACTCGTTTTGAAAAGTTTGAGACATGCGAACCATGTCTATTGGTGTATCGCATGAAGAAACTCCATGCAGATGGATCGTTTGGACTCACTTGATTTTGAATCACTTGAGATATGCAAATCATACCACATGGGCAAGATGACCTAAAAGCCTCGTTTTCAAAAAATGGAACAAGATAGCAACTTGTTGGAAGTAACACATTTTGATGTGTGCAGTCCAATGAGTCTTTGAGGCATCTGATGAATATCGTTATGTTCTTACTTCACGAGATGATTCGAGTAGATGTAGAGTATATTTACTTGATGAAGCACAAGTCTGAATTATTGAATGGTTCAAGTAATTTCAGAGTGAAGTTGAAGATCATCGTGACAAGAGGATGAAATGTCTATGATATGATCATAGAGATGAGTATCGGAGTTATGAGCTTTGGCACGCAATTAAGACATTGTGGAAATTGTTTCACAATTAATACCGCCTGGAACACCATAGTTTGATGGTGTGTCCGAACATCATAGTTGCACCCTATTGGATATGGTGCGTACCATGATGACTCTTATCGAATTACCACTATCGTTTATGGGTTAGGCATTAGAGACAACCACATTCACTTTAAATAGGGCACCACGTAATTCCATCGAGATGACACCGTATGAACTATGGTTTAGAGAAACCTAAGCTGTCATTTCTTAAAGGTTTGGGGTTGCGATGCTTATGTGAAAAAGTTTCAGGTTGATAAGCTCGAACCCAAAGCGGATAAAATGCATCTTCATAGGACACCCAAAACAGTTGGGTATACCTCCTAATTCAGATCCGAAAGCAATAGGGATTGTTTCTTGAATCGGGTCCTTTCTCGAGGAAAAGTTTGTCTCGAAAAGTTGAGTCGGAGGATGGTGGAGACTTGATATGGTTATTGAACCATCACTACAACTAGTGTGTAGCAGGGAACAGGAAGTTGTTCCTGTGGCACCTACACCAATTGAAGTAGAAGCTTATGATAGTGATCATGAAACTTCGGATCAAGTCACTACCGTACCTCGTAGGGTGACAAGGATGCGTACTGCTTCAGAGTAGTACAGTAATCTTGTCTTGAAGGTCATGTTGCTAGACAACAATGAACCTATGAGCTATGGAGAAGCAATGGTGGGCCCAAATTCCGACAAATGGTTAGAAGCCATGAAATCTGAGATAGGATCCATGTATCAGAACAAAGCATGGACTTTGGTGGTCTTGCCCGATTATCGGCAAGCCATTGAGACAAATGGATCTTTAAGAAGAATACGGACGAGGACGGTGATGTCACCGTCTATGAAGCTCGACTTGTGGCGAAGAGTTTTTTCACAAGTTCAAGGAGTTGACTACAATGAGATTTTCTCATCTGTAGCGATGCTTAAGTCCGTCGGAATCATGTTAGCATTAGCTGCATTTATGAAATCTGGCAGATGGATGTCAAAACGAGTTTCCTTACTAGTCTTTGTAAGGAAAGGTTGTATGTGATACAATCCGAAAGTTTTTGTCGATCCTAAGGATGCTAAAAGGTATGCTGGCTCCAGCGATCCTTCTAAGGACTGGAGTAAGCATCTCGGAGTTGGAATGTACTTTGATAAGATGATCAAAGATTTTGGGTTTATACAAATTTATGAGAAACTTGTATTTCCAAAGAAGTGAGTGGGAGCACTATAGAATTTCTGATGAGTATATGTTGTTGACATATTGTTGATCAGAAATGATGTAGAATTTCTGGAAAGCATATAGGGTTATTTGAAAGGTGTTTTTCAATGGAAAACCTGAATTAGGCTACTTGAATAATAAGCATCAAGATCTATAAGATAGATCAAAATGCTTAATAGTACTTTCAAATGAGCACGTACCTTGACATGATCTTGAAGGAGTTCAAGATGGATCAGTCAAAGAAGAAGTTCTTGCCTGAGATGTAAGGTATGAAGTTAAGACTTAAAAGCTCAACCACGGCAGAATAGAGAGAAAGGCGAATGTCGTCCCTATGCTTCGAGACGTAGGTTACGTAGTATGCTATCTTTGTGTACCGCACCGGAAGTGTGCCTTGCCATGAGTCGATCAAGGGGTACAAGAATGATCCAGAATGGATCATTGGACAGCGGTCAAAATTGTCCTTGGAGTAAATAAGGACATGTTTCTCGATTATGGAGGTGATAAAGAGTTCGGCGTAAAGGGTTACGTCGATGCAGGCTTTAACACCTATCCGAGTGACTCTGAGTAGCAAACGGGATACGTATAGTGGAGCAACCATTTGGAATAGCTCCAAGTGGAGCGTGAAAGCAGGATTTACAATATGACCTAGAAATTTGCAAAGCACACACGAACCTGAAAGGTTCAGACCCGTTGACTAAAACCTCTCTCACAAGCAAAACTTGATCAAACCCCAGAACTCATTTGATGATGTTGGTCACATGGCGATGTGACCTGTCAATGTTAAATCACATGGCGATGTGAACTAGATTATTGACTCTAGTGCAAGTGGGAGACTGTTGGAAATATGCCCTAGAGGCAATAATAAAAGTATTATTATATTTCCTTGTTCATGATAATTGTCTTTTATTCATGCTATAACTGTATTATCCGGAAATCGTAATACACGTGTGAATACAAAGACCACAATATGTCCCTAGTGAGCCTCTAGTTGACTAGCTCGTTGTGATCAGCAGATAGTCATGGTTTCTGACTATGGACATTAGATGTAGATTGATAACGGGATCACATCATTAGGAGAATGATGTGATGGACAAGACAATCCTAAGCATAGCACAAAGATCGTGTAGTTCGTTTGCTAGAGCTTTTCCAATGTCAAGTATCTCTTCCTTAGACCATGAGATCGTGTAACTCCGGATACCGTAGGAGTGCTTTGGGTGTATCAAACGTCTGGCAACGGCGGGTGACTATAAAGGTGCATTACGGTATCTCCGAAAGTGTCTTTTGGGTTGACACGGATCGAGGCTGGATTTGTCACTCCGTGCAAGCGGAGAGGTATCTCTGGGCCCACTCGGTAGGACATCATCATAATGTGCACAATGTGATTAAGGGGTTGATCACGGGATGATGTGTTCGGAACGAGTAAAGAGACTTGCGTAACGAGATTGAACAAGGTATCGGTATACCGACGATCGAATCTCGGGCAAGTAAAATACCGCTAGACAAAGGGAATTGTATACGGGATCGATTGAGTCCTTGACATCGTGGTTCATCCGATGAGATCATCGTGGAACATGTAGGAGCCAACATGGGTATCCAGATCCGCTGTTGGTTATTGACCGAGAACGTCTCGGTCATGTCTACATGTCTCCCAAACCCGTAGGGTCTACACACTAAGGTTCGATGGCGCTAGGGTTATAAAGGAAGCTTGTATGTGGTTACGAATGTTGTTGAGTCCGGATGAGATCCCGGACGTCACGAGGAGTTCGGAATGGTCCGGAGGTAAAGATTTATATATGGGAAGTCTGTTTTGGTCACCGGAAAAGTTTGGGTTTTATCGGTAACGCATGCAGGACCACCGGGAGGGTCGCGAGGGTCCAACAAGTGGGGCCACCTACCCCGAGAGGGCTCGTGGGCCATGTGTGGGAGGAACCAGCCCGGTGGGCTGGTGCGCCCCACAAGGGGCCCAAGCGCGGGGAGGTGGGAGGGCAAACCCTAGGCGAGATGGGCCCTAAGGCCCATGCTCCCTGCGCCTCCCTCTCCTCCCCCTCCTGGCCGCCACCCCAGATGCCATCTGGAGGCTGGCCGCACCACTTGGGGTGGGAAACCCTAAAGGGGGCGCAGCCCCCCTCTCCCCCTATAAATAGTGAGGCATAGGGCTGCCCAGAGGATACACAGAATACACGTGATTCGATCTCTGCCTTTGGTTGCAGCCCTCTCCTCTCTCCCAAGTACTCCTCCTCTCCCGTGGTGCTTAGCGAAGCCCTGCTGGATTGCCACACTCATCCACCACCACCACGCCGTTGTGCTGCTGCTGGATGGAGACTTCCTCAACCTCTCCCTCTCTCCTTGCTGGATCAAGGCGTGGGAGACATCGTCGGGCTGTCGTGTGTTGAGCGCGGAGGTGCCGTGCGTTCGGCACTTGATCATCGGTGATTTGAATCACGACGAGTACGACTCCATCAACCCCGTTCACTTGAACGCTTCCGCTTAGCGATCTACAAGGGTATGTAGATGCACTCTCTTTCTACTCGTTGCTGGTTTCTCCATAGATAGATCTTGGTGACACGTAGGAAAATTTTGAATTTCTGCTACGTTCCCCAACACGCTCGTGTCGAGGTTGGTGCGCTCTTGTAGAGGAAGAGGTAGAATGTTCAATTGGCACAACGGGTTGAAGCCGTAGACAACCTCGAAAGGGGACTTGCCGGTAGTCGAATGTCTTGCTCGGTTGTAGGCGTACTCGGTGATGGGTAGACACTCCTCCCACTCCTAGATGTTCCTCTTGATCAACACACAAAGTAGAGTGGAGAGTGTACGATTCGTCACCTCCGTTTGGCCGTCGGTTTGAGCATAGTATGCCAACGAGAACAAGAGCTTGATTCCGAGCTTGGCGCATAGCGTCTTCCAAATGTAACTCAAGAGCTTGACGTCGCGGTCTGATACGATTGTCTTTGGTACTCCATAAAGTCGCAATATTTGCCTACAAAAGAGATTGGCAACATGTGAAGCATCTTCTATCTTCTTGTATGGTATAAAATGTGCCATATTAGAAAATCGGTCCACAAAAATAAACACGCAATCCTTTCCATTTTGAGTTCTAGGCAAACTAAGTACAAAATCCATGCTAATGTCTTCCCAAGGTTGATAAGGAATAGGAAGAGGCATGTAAAGACCATGGTATTGAGCTTTAGACTTAGCTTTGCGACATGTAGAGCATCGGTTGGTGAAGTGTGAGACGTCGCGGAACATCTTGGGCCAAAAGTAGTTCTTGGAGAGCGTGGCAAATGTCTTGTCTTCTCCAAAATGTCCCATGAGTCCGCCTCCATGAGCCTCTTGCAAAAGTAGCAAACGAAGAGAAGACTCCGGGATGCAAAGTTTGTTAGCTCTCATAAGATAATCATCCTTGATGTAATAATGTTCCCAAGAAGTATGCGTCAAACACTTAGCATAAGGGGTAGCAAAGGTAGGGTCATTCGCATACAAGCCTTTTATGTGCTCAAAGCCAACAACATTCAACTTAAGTTTAGTGACAAGTGTGCATATGCGGGAAAGGGCATCCGCAACAACATTTTCCTTACCCTTAATGTACTTGATCACATAGGGAAAAGATTCAATAAATTCACTCCATTTGGCATGACGCTTGTTTAACTTAGTTTGACCTTTCAAGTACTTAAGCATTTCATGATCGGTATGGATGACAAATTCATGAGGTCTAAGATCATGTTCCCAAACATGTAGCACACGCACTAAAGCATACAATTCTTTGTCATAGATGGGATAGTTAAGTTGAGCATCGGAGAGTTTTTTACTAAAATATGCAATGGCTTGTTTTTCTTGCATCCAAACTGCGCCAATTCCGGTACCACTTGCATCACAATGAATCTCATAAGTTTTGTCAAAGTTTGGTAAAGCAAGAATCGGAGCATGAGTAAGCAAAGATTTGAGCTCATCAAAAGCGGTAGATTGCAAGGGTCCCCAAACGAAAGGAGCATTTTTCTTACTCAAAGCATGCAAAGGTGCGGCGATGGTGCTAAAGTCTTTCAGAAAGCGACGATAAAAACCAGCAAGGCCAAGAAAGCTAAGCACTTGTTACAAATTGGTGGTTTTGTGCCAAGTATTAATGGCTTCAATTTTAGATTCATCAACATTGTCACCTTGGAAGAAACAACTAACCCCAAGAATACAAGCTTGTCAACACCAAATGTGCACTTTTTCATGTTGGCAGAAAGACGTTCCTTGCGAAGGGTTTGCAAAACAGCCCTAACATGATTTAAATGCTCTTTCATGGATTTGCTAAAAACAAGAATGTCATCAAAGTAAACCACAACAAACACTCCAATGTAAGGACGAAGCACAAAATGCATAAGACGCATGAAAGTACCGAGAGCTTCCGATAAACCCATATGCATAACCAACCACTCATACAAGCCGTATTTGGTTTTGAAAGCGGTTTTCCATTCATCAACTTCTTGTATGCGGATTTGATAATAGCCACTTTTCAGATCAATTTTTGAGAAAATGGTTGCACCGCTTAGATCATCAAGCATATCATCTAAGCTAGGAATGGGATGCCTATAACAAACGGTAATATTGACGGGTCTACAATCCGAGCACATGCGAAAACTACCATCTTGCTTGGGAACAAGTATAACCGGAACGGCACAAGGGCTTAAGCTTTCACGTACATGTCCGTTGTCGATTAGTTGTTGTACTTGCCGTTGGATCTCCTTAGTTTCTTCGGGGTTAACGTGGTATGGAGATTTGTTTGGTAGAGGTGCTCCGGGGATGAGGTCGATTCGGTGCTCGATGCCTCATAGTGGAGGTAGTCCCGGAGGCAGCTCATCTGGGAAAACATCTTGGAATTCCTGCAAAAGAGAAGAGAACACTAAAGATAGATCATGAGAGGACTTAGTTTTTGGTTCCCCATCCTTGCACACAAGGACAAAGTGCATAACACTTGATGGGTTCTCACACACTTCTCTCATCTCACTTTTGGTGGTAAATAGGATGAAGTTTTTCTTGTCGCTCATCGTGGAGGCACTCGGTTTTGGCTTGTGGCTCTCACTCTCTTTTGGGTGGATCACTTTCTCACTCTTCTCTCCATGATGGGTGGGTTGCTTGTCGGCTATCACTTGACTAGGAGACATAAGTCGTAGCACTTACTCCTTCCCTTTCATCTTGAAGCTATAGTGATTTGTACGCCCGTTATGGATGACGTCGCGGTCAAATTGCCATGGTCGACCAAGAAAGACGTGGCAAACGGACATCGGGACGACATCACACTCCAAAGTGTCCTCATATGCGCCAATTTTGAAGGAGACTTGGACCGTATGCTCAACTCGCATAGTGCCGGAGTCGCTTAGCCATTGGACTTTGTAGGGGGGCAGGTGCTTAATCTTGACCAATTGTAGCTTGGAGCAAAGTTCTTAACTTGCCAAGTTGTGACAACTACCTCCATCGATGATGACCTTGACGGACCTTCCATTGATGCCAGCCTTTGTATGGAAGATGTGGCATCTTTGGTCTTCGTCTTGTTGATATTGAAGAGTCAAGACTTTGGAGACAACAAGAGCGGGGCTCGAATCCTCATCACAAAAGACTTGTTTGTCTTCATCTTCGTTCACGTGCCGGTGCATGGCAACTTGCTCAAGGGCTTCCATTTCCTCTTCACTCACGGAGTCATAGGTTCCATCATCGTTGAGGATCATGGTGCGCTTGTTTGTGCATTGGAAGGACTTGTAGCCTCGGCCGCCGCAAGTGAAACACTTGAAGGAGTTTGTCTTGACGGTCTCATCGGTTGGAGTAGATGATGAACCGCGCGGCTTTAAGTTGTTTGTATTAGGAGGAGGACAACTTGAGGTTGTCGAAGCCTTCTTGTAACTTTACTTGTCGTCGGTGCTTGTAGATGGCTTGGTTGAGGTAGAAGTTGGAGGAGTCGTTGAAGCTTGGGTGTTGGAGAAGCCATAGGTCTCGTATGAGTACTTGGCGTACTTGAAGTAATCTTGCACTTGGCATTCCATTTTTTAGCTTGATGCACGAGCTCAGTGAGGTTCGAGTAGGGTTGGAAGTCGGCAATCTTCTTGATGGGATGATTGAGGCAATTCAAGAAGCGTGCCATAGTTTCCTCATCATCTTCCGTGACATTGGCTCGTATCATGGCTATCTCCATTTCCTTGTAGTATTCTTCAAAACTCTTTGTTACTTGCTTGAGTAGTTGGAGCTTCCTAAAGAGATAGCGGTTGTAGTAGGTGGGCAATAAACTTGCTCGCATGACATCTTTCATTTGAGTCCAAGTGGTGATTGGAGGTTCACCTCTTGCTTCTCGGCGCTCAAGGACTTGTTCCCACCATATGAGCACATAGTCTTGGAACTCAAGTGATGCCATAGAGATCTTCTTGTCTTCCTCATAGTTGTGCAAACGAAAGATTTCGTCGACCTTCAATGCCCATGATAGGTACTCTTCGGGATCATTGCTTCTGTTGGATTTTGGCATGGTGAATTTTAGCTTGCATAGCATTGCTCTTCATTGTGTTGTGGTCCAGGATGAGGACGATGCCCTTGACGTGGAGGGTAATCAACCTCATGTTTCTCTTGGCGTGGAGGAAGTCCATGATCAACTTGCTCTTGTTGAACTTGAGGTTGTGGAGGAGCTTGTCGAGCTTGAGGAGGAGGTTGGGCAACTTGACGTTGCTCTTGGTTGGTAGTTTCGCTCTTGTATTTCTTCTCGAAGCGCTTCCTCTTGATTGCACCTATCGCGGTTGCACTTGGCAATGGCTCGACTTGATTCTTGAAGGTCACGTTGCGCCTCAAGAGCTTGCTTCATGTTGTAGTTGTTGAAATCCTTGAGCCTCGGCGTCTTTTTCCTTTTGATGTAGACGCGCTCGTTCTTCCTCTTGGCGACATTGACGTTGTCATTCTTGATCTTTTGCAAAAGGATCTTGGTGAGGTTGATGACGAAGGACTTGCTAGTCGAGTTGCTCTTGCGGATGATTGATATGTAGAGGATAGCGGGATGCATGACGGTCTTTACTCACGGCTCGTCGAAGAGTGTTTGATGTCGTTGTACTTGAGCCGGAGAAGGTGTCATCGGAGTGTCGACTTGAGCGGCTCTGTCTTGAGTATGAAGAAGTTGATGGAGGGCGGTTCACCAACAAGGCATGGATCTCGTCCATTCTTGCATCGTTCTCTTGCTTGTGAGCGTCGAGCTTGTTGTCGAAGTAGTCCCTTGTACGTTGCTCGGAGAGTCGCAAGTCGGTGGCGAGGTTGTCGATGCGGTCAGTCATCGCTTGTTGCTCTTGATGCAACGCTCGTTGTGCACCAAAGTGGTGGCTCTTGGTGATGAATGATGACATGTCGTCGTCTTGCTCGATGAAGAGTGGGTTGGTAGAAGAACTTGGCCTATCCATCATTCCAAGCAAAATGTGAGTGGGAGAAGGAGAAGAACTTATACCCAATGTACCTTGACCGATGTTGAAGGTGGATCAAGATCACTCAAATGCGGACAATGAAATAGCACAATTGGTACCAATTCTTGTCGGTTCTCACACCTACACAAGTAAAATCTTATGGTGGAGCTTGGTTAGGATGGTGGCACAAATTTGATGCAATTGTTAGTGAGCTTCAATAATGTTGGAAAAGATTCACAAATTTGCAAATGCAACAAGTAGACCAAGCAAGTAGTGGTACACAGAAACACACACACAAATAGATAAGTGGGATTGTGCAAACCAAAAATGAGCCAAAATGTGGAATACACGAAAATGCTCTTGTTGCACAATACTAGAGAGACGGTAGCACGATTGCACAATAGGTGGATATGAACTTGAGCACAACCTACTAGGCAAAAATGCAACGACCTCTATCCCAAGTATGCTATATGTATGGTATCTCGGTGATATGATCCAAGATGATCGGATATGACAATCTTAATGTAGTATGATGCTATGGTTCATGCTTATAAGCTCTTTGCTTATCTTTCCCTCTTTGCTTAAAAGCTTGTTTGGCTCTTTCACTTTTGAGCTCTTTTCTCATGCAAAACTTCACGAACCAAGATAGCAATTGTGTATGCGATGACAACTTTGTGACACAAAAGAATGATGCCAAGATATGTACCACTATGATATGGTATGTATGCTATGGAGTATGATCACTAATGTGCACAAGTCACGTTGCCGACAATACACAAGGGCCAGTCTCGATGGGTAAGCAATAGAAAAGTAAGGCTATGAGGTTATCAATGCAATGGAATGGGATGACAAAGATGTCGTCGAGGTTACCGTCCTTGGCGATGATGAGTCCTTTGCGAAGATGAGCGGTGGAGATGATGTTAAACCGTACCTATATAGCTGAAACACAATAGGACACGTGAACCCCAACCCAAAATCTCAGAGACCAAAACGTGTCAAAATCGTCATAGGTGGTAGCGGTGAGCGGTGCTGTTGCTTGCGGAAAGCGGTGGTTGTATGCAGAAGTATGTGTGGGCACCGGGAAAAATTGGGCGAAAAGTAGGCGGAAAACGGGGTGGTGGATGGAGTTGCTGCGATCGGGGCGGATGTCGGGCGAGGGCGGATATCAGGGGACACGGCGAATGTCGGGCGCTGGATCTGGCGAGCGAGATGAACTCCACGGGAAAAAGGGCAACTCTGAGGCAAAATTTGGAGGATTTAGTGGATGAAAATTGCGGAGAAGATGGGGGAAAGCTAGATCCACATATGGCAAAGCAGATCCGTGGATCAAATCCAACAAAACTTCATCACACCAACACATCACAAAAAAAAATTGGGGCTATTTTTGGTGGGGATATTAGGATTTAGGACAAAAACAACAAAATCAAGCTAGAAAACACGGGGTAAGGGCTCCAAAAACGTGATCAACGTGGCTCATAATACGAAGATGATGTAGGGTAGAACCCTAGAGGCCGATCTATCACGTTTGGAGCGGATCCCTACGAGGAACACGAAGAACACGAGGAGGGGAATGAGAGCAAAACATGAGAGAACACTCAACCAACAAGAAAAAAGTCACACATGTGCAAGATCATCGAAACACAAGGAGAGGTACAAGACCCAAATCCAACAAGAGACGATACAAAGGGTATCCAGTTCTTCTCCATGAGGAGGTCCTGATGATGGTCTTCTCTGGAAGGAGGTCTTGAATCCTGGTGGATCTTCTCCGAAGAGGTGTCGGTTCCTCACGAGGAGTAGATCCGGATGGATGGGCGAGGCTCTATCTCACAAATGAGCTAAATCAACGCTAACCCTAGAAAGAGGACGGAGGAGGAGTATATATAGTCTAGGGGGCGAAGGGGTACACGGGCCATGGCCCTTACACTATTCACAGACAGGGGAGGCCGGATGTCCTGGCGTCGGGCCTGATGTCCTGGCGTTCGCGAGGGGCCGGATGTCCGGGCTGTCTCGCCGGATGTCCAGGTTGGCCTGACGCCGTCTTCGATCTCCTCGGGCAGAGCTGGTCCAGATGTCCGGGCGCTGGCCGGATGTCCGGGGCGACGCGAAGGGCCGGACGTCCGGGGTCGCGGCCGGATGTCCGGGATGTCGGGGCAGGCTTCTGTACTCCCTGGACAGCTTGTCCGGATGTCCAGGTTGTAGGGCGGATTTTTGGGGCGATGTACCGGATGTCCGGGATGGATGCCGGATGTCCGGGCCCTATAGCTTTGGCTGCAGATCCTCGGCTGTGGGAGAGATCTCCAGGGGCCGGATGTCTGAGGCCATGGCCAGATATCCGGGGCCTAGAAGCTGCCTTTGTCTTCTTCTGTTGGTTCTCTTTGTCCGTGGTCTTGGGAGCTTGCCCATCTTCATGTGCATCCTTGGGGGGGGGGTCCTCTTGGTACCTAATCATGCACAACATTCCGTACTTAGGTAGTAGCCATGTCTCGAGAGGATCATATGAGAAATCACTAAGGAGATAAGTCACCTCGGTCTCGAGAGCTCGTGCTCGTGCTCTTGTCATGGGTCCTCTTGGTGCTTGGTGAGACGATGGTTTGTCCATGGGGATGACCGTAGGATGCTCTGCATCATCAAGCCCCTCGCGAGGGACCAAGCCTCGCGAGGCGGATGACACCAAGAACTCCAAGGGGATCGGCCTCCTCAGGCTAGCTGCCAAGGAGCAGAGATGTCTATGCAAGGTGCACCTCATGAGGCTCAACTGATGTGAGCCATGACGATCAAGGCCAGGCGGGCACCGGGCGGGCGCCAGCATGCGCAGAGTACCAGTTTCCTCTTTGGTGTCAAGGAGGCAAGCAACAAGCGCGGAGTCCTGAGGAATCAGCCAGAGGTTTCCATTCTGGTGCAACAAGACCGAGACCATGAGGACGGCAGGACGGAGGTCATCACCGAGCCCACCGCAGCATCACGACCAGAGGCTTTTGCAGGTGAAGACCACTTTAGTCAGGATAGGATGTACTTGTTGTCCCCCTTCAAATCTGGCCATTGTTGGATCCCTTCCCGCCAACATTTGGGAAGAGGAACAAGGCCACTATAAATAGGACTTAGCCACCACCATAGGAAGGGGGAGACCTATCCGAACGGAGCGAAGCCATTCCTCCTTGACTAGCTCTCTTGAGCTCAAGCACACCTCACCTCTTGAGGTTGTTCATCCACTATACTAGTTCATCCTCAGCCTGTCGAGGCAATACACCACAAAGCTGGAGTAGGGTATTACACCGCAAGGTGGCCTGAACCAGGATAAACTATTGTGTCTCTCTGTCCCTTTGAGCTCGACGCGCTAGGCTGTGAGGATCGCGAGTAGGCAGGCTGGGTAGGTTGTGATCTCCGCACGCACCCTAGAGTTCGAACCTCTCAAGGGTTTGCCGAACCCGAAATCCGATAACAACCACTTGGACCTGGCCTAATATATGTAGGAATATAGGGTGTGATGTTTTAATACACAATGCACAACTTTGGTGGCACCTGCCTCGCAAACCTAAAAGTAGTAAGACTCTAAGGTCATAGTTAGCTAGGGTGCTTGCCGCCCCCCACACACTTCATGTCGGATGGACCCATGCACATACTCATACTTTGGTCATACATGCATGTCGCCATGACCTACCATAAGACACACCAGTGAATCTATCGCTTGGTCAAACGACCATTGTTGTTGTTGATCAAATATGGATAGAGTGAGCTGGCGGCCTTCCGACGATGGTCTTCTCGGACTCCATGATCTGCATAGCACCCTTGCGGCCGTTCATTCCGAGTGTCTTGACCAGCGGCCATGGTACCCGTCTTCGCCTATGGAGCTGCTGGCGCTAGGAGGCTCTTTGGGCTGCTGGGCCTCTTCAGGTAGAGGTTGAGAGCATGCAATCGCATGCATGACAAGCTCGCGGATCTACTCCATTTCCATGTCTCGGCCCTGGTAGCAAATTCTGTCCATCACCTACATCCTCAAGATATCCTGTTGGTGATGTTCTACTTTGTCGGGGACGTCAACTCCTCCAAGGATGTGCTCGAGCCAAGCCTCCACATTTTTAGGATCGAGGTTGACACGGCTGCCTTCGGCAATGATGAAGCCACAGGTTGGCTGTCTCGTAACTGAATCACAGAGGTCCCCTAGCCATTCCTGGTGGGGCCTCGATGAGCACTAGTCACGGCGGCTCCTCGAGTGGGTCATTCATCATGCTTCCTAGTAGCTCTGGATCTTTACCACAGTGGATGGTAAACTGCTCATCACATTTCCTTTACAATATGTCCATTGTGCACCCAAGGAACGGCACAACGATATCGCTGCCGATGGGCCATGGAGCCGGCACCGGCCGATGAAGCTCTTGGTCCCTTGCCAAAGTGATGGGGAACGAAGCATGAAAATCAAAAAATTCCTATGAACACCAAAGATCGATCTAGGAGAAGCATAGGAATGATAGGGAGAGTGTGTCTACATACCCTCATAGACCAAAAGCGGAAGCGTATATAATGCAGTTAATGTAGTTGTACTCTTTGCAATCTGATCACAATCCAACAAATCTAATGTCGAACGTATGGCACCTCCGAGTTTAGCAAACATGTGGCTTGATGATGTCTCCTCCTCCTTGATCCAGGAAGAGAAGGCGGAGAAGTAGATATGATCACAACCAGCACGACGACATGGTGGTGATGGTGGTGGTGGAGCTAGTTGAGCAGGGCTTCGCCAAGCGCTACTAGAACGAGGATAGGGCAACTACGGAGTAACAGGGAGAGAGGGGCCCTAAGGGATTGGTGTCCTCTTGTGATGCCCCTCCCCTCGATATATGGGTGCAGGGACGTGGGAAAAAGCCCCTCTGAGCCCTAGGGCGCTTCCAATGTGAGGAGGACTTGGACTCCATGTCCAATCCTATTCCTACTACGACTGACCCCATTTTTCCTTCCCTAACCACATGGGATTTTGATGACTTGATTTCCTTAGCCCAAAAAGGCCAGGGCGCATCCCCTCAGCCCATGCTAGCCTTGTGTCATGGTGGACCCACTTGTGCACTTCAGACCCTTCCAGAATCCTCCGGAACATTCTAGAAGATTCAAGGTACAATACTAGAAAACTGCATCTTTTTCCGGAACCCAAAATATGACTTCCCATATATAAATCTTTCCCTCTCGACCATTCCGAGACTCTTCATGACGTCCGAGATCTCATCTGGGAGTCTGAACAAATTCGTTTACCAATCATCAATTATCCGAATACTACTCTAGCATCAACAAAAGTTAAGCGTGTGACACTACAGGTTTGGGAATCATGTTGTCATGACCGAGATACCTCTCCAGTCAATGACCAATAGCGGGACATGGATGCCCATATTGATTCCGACATATCCACGAAGATATTTTATCAGTTGAACCACGATGTCAAGGATTTGGTTAATACTGTATGCAATTCCCTTTGTCCGGCGATATGTTACTTGCCCGAGATTCAATCGCTGGTATCTCCATACCTAGTTCAATCTTGTTACCGACAAGTCTCTTTACTCGTGCCATAATACAAGATCCCTTCACTAAGTCATTAGTCACATTGCTTGCAAGCTCTTTAAGATGTTGTATTAGTGAGAGGCCCCAGAGATATCTCTCTGTCATATGGAGTAACAAATCCCAGTCTTGATCCATCCAAGCCCACAAACACCTTCAGATATACCTATAGGGCACCTTTATGATCACCCAGTTATGAAGTGACGTCTGGATACACACTAAGTATTCCCCCGGTGTCAAGGAATTGCACGATCTAATGGTATAAGGAACATATACATGACCTGATGAAAGTTGTGGCAAATAACTAAATGATCTGATGCTAAGCTTATGGTTGGGTCTTGTCCATCACATCATTCTCCTAATGACGTGATCCCATTACAAAAGACAAATCATGTCTATGGTTAGGAAACCTTAACCATATTTGATCAACGAGCTAGTCTAGTAGAGGCATACAAGGGACACAGTGCAGTTTATGTATTCACACATGTATTTAAGTTTCCAGTCAATAAAATTCTAGCATGAATAATAAATATTTATCATGAAAGGAAAATATGATAACAAATATTTTATTATTGTCCCTAGGGAATATTTCCAACAGTCTCCCACTTGCACTAGAGTCAATAGTCTAGTTCACATCTCCATGTGATTAACACCCAATTAGTTTTGGGTTTTGATCGTGTTCTGCTTGTGAGAGAGGTTTTAGTAAACGGGTCTGCAACATTCAGATCCGTGTGTACTTTGTAGATCTCTATGTCATACTATAGATGCTGCTACAACGCTCCACATGGAGCTATTCCAAATGACTGCTCCACTATACATGTTTGGTTCGCGACTCAGAGACACTCAGATCGGTATCAAAGCCTGCATCGACGTAACCCTTTGCGATGAACTCTTTATCAACTACATAAATGAGAAACATTTCCTTAGTCCCCTAGGGATAATTTTGACCGCTATCTAGTGATCCACTCTTGGATCACTCCTGCACCCCTTTGCCAGACTCATGGCAAGGCACACATCAGGTATGGTACACAGCATGGCATACATTATAGGGCCTATGGCTGAGGCATAGGGAATGACCTTCATCCTTTCTCTTTCTTCTGCTATGGTCGAGCTTTGATTCCTACTCAACATCACACCTTACAATACAGGAAAGAAATCCTTCTTTGACTAATCCATTTTGAATTCCTTCAAAATCTTGTCAAGTATGTGCTCTGTGAAGTCTTATTGGGCGTCTTGATCTATCTCTATAGATTTGATGCCCAATATGTAAGCAGTTTTACCCAGTTCTTCCTTTGAAAAACTCATTTCAAACAACCCGTTATGCTTTCCAGAAATTCTGCATTATTTCCAATCAACAATATGTTATCCACATATACTATCAGAAATGCAATAGAGCTCCCACTCACTTTCTTGTAAATACAAGTTTCTTCACAAACTTTGTATAAACCCAAAAGCTTTGATCACCTCATCAAAGTCTATATTCCAACTCCGAGATGCTTGCACCAATCCATAGATGGAATGCTGGAGCTTGCATACTTTGTTACCATCCTTATGATCGACAAAACCTTCTGGTTGCATCATATACAACTCTTCCTTAAGAAACCCGTTAAGGAATGTCGTTTTGACGTCCATTTGCCAAATCTCATAATCATACAATGCGGTAATAGCTAACATTATTCTAATAGATTTAAGCATCTCTACAGGTAAGAAAGTCTCATCGTAGTCAACCCCTTGAACTTGTCGGAATCCTTGTGCGACAATTTGACATTTATAGACGGTGACATTACCATCAGCGTCTATCTTCTTCTTAAAGATCCATTTATTCACAATGGCTTGCCAATTATCGGGCAAGTCCACCAAAGTCCATACTTTGTTCTCATTGACGAATCCAATCTCGGATTTCATGGCCTCAAGCCATTTGATGGAATCCGGGTCATCATAGCTTCTTCATAGTTCGTAGGTTCGCCATTGTCTAACAACATGACTTCCATGACTGGATTACCATACCACTCTGGTGCGAAACATACCCTGGTCAACCTACGAAGTTTAGTAGTAACTTGATCTATAGTTTCATGATTATCATCATTAGCTTCCTCTTCGGTTATTGTAGGCATCACGGGAACTGCTTTTTGTGATGTGCTATTTTCTCATCAAGTTCTACATTCCTCCCGCTCACTTATTTCGAGAGAAACTCCTCCTCCAATTGTCTATTTAGTGTATCCTATGAAGATTCACTTCTCCGCTTTGGGTTCAAGCTTATCAGGCTGAAGCCTCTTGACATAAGACTTTAACAAACAACAGCTTAGGTATCCTGCCAAACCACAACTCATATGGTGACGTCTCAACGGATTTAGATGGTGCCCTATTTAAAGTGAATGCGGATGTCTCTGACACATCATAGAATGCACCATCTCCAATAGAGTATGACTATGATGTTCGGACACACCACGCTGTGGTGTCCTAGGTGGCATGAGCTATGAAACAATTGAACATTGTCTTAAGTGCATACCAAACTCGTAACTCAAATATTCAGCTCCACGATCAGATCGTAGAGACTTTATTTTCTTGTTATGATGATTTTCCACACTCTGAAATTCCTTGAACTTTTCAAATGTGTCAGACTTATGTTTCATTAAGTAAATATACTCATATCTGCTCAAATCATATGTGAAGGAAAGAAAGTTATGATATCCACCGTGTGCTTCAACACCCAGCGGACTGCATACATCAATGTGTATTATTTCCAACAAGTCACTAGCTCGCTCCATTGTTCCGGAGAACGGAGGTCTAGTCATCTTGCCCATGAGGCATGGTTCACATGTATCAAATGATTCATAATTAATAAATTGCAAAAGTCCATTAGCATGGAGTTTCTTCATGGGCTTCACACCAATATGATCTAAGCGGCAGTGCCACAAATATGTGGTACGATCATTATTAACTTTGCATCTTTTGGCATCAACATTATGAATATGTGTATCACCACGACCGAGATTCAACAAGAATAAACCATTCACAAGGGGTGCATGACCATAAAACATATTACTTATATGAATAGAGAAACCATTATTATCTAACTTAAATTAATAACCATCTCGCAGTGAATAAGATCCAAATATAATGTTCATCCTCAACACAGGCACCAAATAATGATTACTTAGGTTTAAAGCTAATCATGAAGGTATATGTAGAGGTAGTGTGTCGATGTCAATCACATCAACCTTGGAACCATTCCGACGCGCATCGTCACCTTGTCCTTGGTTAGTCTTCGTTTATTCTGCAGCTCTTGTTTTGAGTTACAAATATGAGCAACGTAACCAGTATCAAATACCCAGGTGCTACTACGAGCACTATTAAGGTGCACATCAATAACATGTATATCAAATATACCTTTGTTGACATTGCCAGCCTTCTTATCTGCCAAGTACATCGGGCATTTCAGCTTCCAGTGACGATTCCCCTTTCGGTAGAAGCAATCAGTCTCAGGTTTGGGTCCAGCCTTGGGTTTCTTCATGGGGGCGGCAACTACTTTACTGTTCCTCTTGAAGTTCCCTTTATTTCCCTTGCCTTTCTTGAAACTAGTGGTCTTTTTAACCACCAACACTTAAATCGCGAAAAGCTCGGGAAGCATTTCTCCATCCCTTGCATATTATAGTTCTTCACAAAGCCCTTATAGCTTGGTCGCGGTGATTGGAGAATTCTGTCAATAACCGAGTCATCTGGAAGATTAACTCCCAACTGAGTCAAGCGGTTGTGGAACGCAGACATCCTTAGTATATGCTTACTAACAAAACTGTTCTCCTCCATTTTACAACTAAAGAACTTGTCAGAGATGTCATACCTCTCGACCCGGGCATGATCTTGAAAAACCAATTTTGGCTCCTAGAAAATCTCATATGCTCTGTGGTGCTCAAAACGTTTGGAGCCCCGGTTCAAAGCCGAAAAGCATGGCACACTTAACTATCGAGTATTCATTAGAACGTGCCTGCCAGATGTTCACAACACCCAAATACGACACTGGAGGAGGTGCGCCAGCTAGCGGTGCATCAAGGACATAAGCCTCCTGTGCAACAATGAGTATAATCCTCAAGTTATGGACCCATTCCGCGTAGTTGCTTCCATCATCTTTCAACTTAGCTTTCTCTGGGAAGGCATTAAAATTCAAGGGAACTACAACGTGGGCCATTGATCTAAAACACAAATTTCGCAAAGACAATTAAGACTACATTCATGATAATCAGTTTAGTTAATCAAATTACTAATGAAGTCCCACTTAGATCAACATCCCTCAAGTTGCCTAAGTGATACATGATCGAAATCAACTAACCCATGTCCGATCATCACGTGAGGTGGGGTAGTCCTCAATGGTTCATGTCGTGGTGGAACATGAACACCTATGGGGCCATCAGCCCCTTGTGGTTTGGCAAGGAGAAGGGCACGTTGCACAAAGAGAAAAAACTGTGGAGCAGCACGACAGTGGTGAGGCTGGTGATTTTTACCTAGGTTCGGGCCACTGAGAAGCCTAAAAACCTACTCCTTCTTTGGTGGATTGAGGGGCAGACCATGGTGAGCATGTAGCACTCAAGCCCGGCAGGGTTGTCTCGGGGACAGCAGCTACGCGCGTATGAGTGTACAAGGGTCCGAATCCATACTTAGGTTGCCATGGCCCTCCTTTTATAGGCTAAAGGGTTACCACAGTGGCAAAAAAGTCATTATCTACTGATTAGATAGCTAACAGTGCTATCATACCTAACTCTAGCAGTTAGGACAAAGCACATTATGCACTGCTAGGTGTCACGCTGAGGAAGCAGTTCGGCAAGCCTACCACGCCAATTAATCATCTTCTTCCTATCTTCATAACACGCCTCTGGACGGGTGTCATATAGGGGGAATCTTCCTTCCAAATGGCTGCCACATGCCAAGTGGCAGCCACTTAATCACTTGGGGGCTCGACACCACACCGATATGTGATTTGCATCGTAGTGCGTTGGAGCGGTGGAGACTTGGCAGGGACAATCGCCCTTGGCAACCTCGACAAGCCTGCCCGGGGGGGGGGGGGTCTTGGGACTTATCCTTCACGAGGCCTCGGTCTGATCAAGCGTGCCTGCCCGGTAACGGAGCCCTCTTCTTAGTGATATCTTGCTTGCATTGCTTGTCTTGGTATTCTTGATCCGCCCTTTGATTTCTCAAAGAGTTGTTTCTCTAGCTTGTACTTGACTTGGATGCTTGGGGCTGTTGGAGCTGCGGGGTCAGAGGCCTACTGTCCGTGTAGAAGTTAGGGGGAACATACACCCCTATTTGTGTACCCCAATAGAAGCCCCCAGGCCTGAGCCATATATGTCGCCGGGCATGTTGGGTTAGGCCCAAAACAGTGCACAAACACGTGGCAAGAAAGCACTGCGCATGCAGCGGTTTGTTATGATGACCAGTCAACTGAACGTCCACCCCCGTAATTAACGATGGTCGTGGGGTCATGGGACTGTAGAAGTTAATGTAAAAACAGTAACTTCCAGAGAGAAAGCAGCAAAGAGCCACCCCACCCACATTCGTTCCTCATAAAAGAGGAAAACGCGAAAGGGTGCTGCTCATGCGCATCCGTTTCTCCCACCATTATTTTGATCCTCAAGCCAAGCGACCGCTCCTGCGCCCACATTCGGCTTCAATGCCACCCCCCTCCAGTCTTCCACCCTTCCTGCAATCTTGAAGGATGGGAAAGAAAGTCACCGCAAGGGGGAAGCGAGCAACCACCGCAAAGGAAGCAGCAGCGGAGGGGAAGAAGAAGAGAGCGGCAGAGCTGGACACGAAGCGGCCAGAACAAGTGATCTTCTTCCTATCGAGCCTAGATAGCAATGCCCTGGTAATAAGGTATGCGTATATGTGGGGGAGGGGAGTCCCAAAGGGGCACGTCGCGCGTGCGTTCTTGCCGGAGGGAAAAGGGGACCCGCCAAATTCATACCGCTTTTTTTATGTGTATTTCTTTTGCGGCGCCAGCCCCCCTTTCTCAAACTTCTTTGAGGCAATGTGGTGGTGTATGCATTCCACCTGTTTGATTTCACGCCAAATTCAATGGCGTGCATGGCGATTTTTGCTCATTTGTGTGAGAACTTTGTCGGAGTTGTGTCGAATGTGGATCTGTTCAGGCACATCTTCGTCCCGCAGGTCAAAAACATATTTTCAGATCTGTCAGAAAGCAGCAAGAAAAGAAAACAGGAGGTTTCTCCGCGATATGGAGGTCAACAGGTTTGGGAGGTATATAAAGATTTTTTTTTATCTTGGAGAACAAGCACAACAGATGAAAAACAGAGTCCAGAAAGTACCCGAGGTGGGCACAACCCACTGGGGCGCGCCTGGCAAGGCGCACCCTGGTGTATCATGCCCACCAGGGTCACCTTCCTGGAAGTTTCTTATTTTCCTAATTTTTAAATATTCCAAAACTGACAAAAATTATTTTTGTGGATTTTTCGGAGTCCGTTTACTTACCGTACCACATAAATTCCTTTTTGATGATTCTGGGGTGTTTCAGAAGGTTTCTTTTATATATTCTTCCAGTGTCAAAGTTTGGATGATATTGCTTTCAACATTAATGGGCGTACCTGAGATATAGGGTTTTATTCGTTGCCCATTGACAACCTTCGGGTTAGTACCTTCGGCATTATTTATTTTGATACCTCCGGATCGATAGACCTCCTCGATGACATAGGGTCCTTCCCATTTGGAGAGGATTTTTCCTGCAAATAATGTGAAACGAGAGTTGTACAAAAGAACATATTCTCCAACTTTGAACTCACGCTTTGGATTCTTTTGTCATGCCATCTTTGAACTTTTTCTTTAAATAACTTTGCATTTTCATATGCCCGGTTTCTCCATTCATCTAATGAGCTAATATCAAATAGCCTCTTTTCACCAGCAAGTTTGAATCATAATTGAGTTCTTTAATTGCCCAATATGCTTTGTGTTCTAACTTAAGAGGCAAATGACAAGCTTTTCCTAAACCATTTTATATGGAGTCATACCCATGGGATTTTTTATAAGTAGTTCTATAAGCCCAAAGGGCATCATCTAATTTCTTAGACCAATTCTTCCGGTACCTATTGACAGTCTTTTGTAAGATTAGTTTTATTTCCCTAGTGCTAAGTTCAACTTGACCACTAGACTGAGGATGATAAGGTGATGTAATTCTATGGTTAACATCATACTTAGCAAGCATTTTACGGAAAGCACCATGAATAAAGTGTGAACCGCCATCAGTCATTAAATATCTAGGGACTCCAAACCTTGGGAAAATAACTTCCTTAAGCATTTTAATAGTGGTGTTGTGATCATCACTACTGATTGGAACAACTTCTAGCCACTTAGTAACATAATAAATAGCAACCAAAATACGTGTATACACATTAGAGGAAGGAAAAGTTCCCATGAAATCAAATCCCCAAACATCAAATGGTTCAACAGCAAGTGAATAATTCATAGGCATTTCTTGACGCTTACCGATATTAGCTATTCTTTGGCATTCATCACAAGACGAGACAAACTTACGGGCATCCTTGAAGAGAGTAGGCCAATAAAATCCAGAATGCAATACCTTATGAGCGGTTCTGTCTCCCGCGTGATGTCCTCCATAAGCTTCAGAGTGACATTTTCGTAGGGTTTCTTCATGTTCGTGCTCAGGTACACAACATCTAATAATACCATGTACTTTTCTTTATAAAGATGTGGGTCATCCCAAAAGTAATGTCTTAAATCATAGAAGGATTTTTCTTTTGTTGGTATGTGAATTTAGGTGGTATGTACTTAGCAACAATATAATTAGCATAGTCAGCATACTAAGGTGTATTATTAGAAACATTTATTGCAGCTAGTTGTTCATCAGGAAAGCTATCATCAATAGGTTGTAGGTCATCAAGAATATTTTCGAGCCTAGACAGGTTATCATCTACGGGGTTCTCTGCTCCTTTCTAATCAGTTATATGCAAATAAAATTCTTTTAGCAGCAGAACCCATCTAATGAGTCTAGGTTTAGCACCATTCTTTTCTTTATAGCTGCATGATCGGTGTGAACAATTAATTTAGAATCAAAAATGTATGATCTGAAATTATCACAAGCAAACACCACTGGTAAGAATTCTTTTTTAGTAGTCGCATAATTTCCTTGAGCACTGTCTAGAGTTTTACTAGCATAATGAATAACATACAGTTCTTTTATCAACTCTTTGTCCTAGAACACCACCAACAGCATAATCACTAGCATCACACATAATCTCAAAAGGCAAGTTCCAATCAGGTGGTTGAACAACAGGTGCAGTAATTAAGGCTTTCTTTAGTGTTTCAAAGGCTTCTAAGCAATCATCATTGAACACAAAGGGAATATCCTTTTGCAAAAGATTCGCAAGAGGCCTGGAAATTTTAGAAAAGTCTTTGATAAACCTCATATAGAAACCAGCATGACCAAGAAAACTACGAACACCTTTGATATCTTTAAGACATGGCATTTTCTCAATTGCACCAACCTTGGCCTGGTCCACTTCAATGCCTCTTTCGGAAATTTTATGGCCCAAAACAATACCTTCGTTAACCATAAAGTGGCACTTCTCCCAATTCAAGACAAGATTTGCTTGCTCACATCTCTACAAAGCTCGATCAAGATTGCTTAAACAATCGTCAAAAGACTTCCCATAAACGGAAAAGTCATCCATGAAAACGTCAACAATCTTTTCACAAAAATTAGAGAATATAGTAGTCATACATCTTTGAAAGGTAGCAAGTGCATTACATAAACCAAAAGGCATACGTCTATAAGCATAAGTTCCAAAAGGACAAGTAAACATGGTCTTTTATTGATCAAGTTGTGAAACAGGTATTTGTGAAAAACTAAAATATCCATCAAGAAAGAAAAAATGTGTGTGCTTATATGATCTTTCTAACATTTGATCAATAAAAGGCAGAGGGTCATTCTAGTTGCTTTATGTAATTTTCTATAATCAATTACCATCCTATAGCCTGTGACAATTCTTTGTGGAATAAGCTCATTCTTATCATTAGGAACAACAGTAATACCTCCCTTCTTAGGGACACAATGATCAGGACTTACCCATCTACTAACAGCTATAGGATAGATTATACCTGCTTCCAGAAGTTTCAATATTTCTGTTCTTACCACTTCTTTCATCTTCGGATTTAACCGGCGTTGGTGATCAACAACGGGTTTAGCATCAGGTTCCATATTAATCATGTGCTGACATAGAGTGGGACTAATGCCCTTAAGATCATCAAGAGTATATCCAATAGCAGCTATGTGCTTCCTTAGAACTTTCAATAATCTTTCTTCTTCATGTTCTGAAAGGTTAGCACTAATAATAACAGCATATATCTTTTTTTCATCAAGATAAGCATCTTTCAAAGTGTCCTGCATTTATTTTAATTCAAACACAGGATCACCTTTAGGTGGAGGAGGAACTCCTAGAGTTTTAATAGGCAAATTGTGTTTAAAAAGAGGTTGTTGTTAGAAAAAGAGTCTATCTATTTCATTTCGTTCACGCATATGCAAATCATTTTCACGCTCTAGAAAATAATGTTCCACAGGATCAGTAGGAGGTACAACAATAGAAGCAAGACCAATAATTTCATCTTTACTAGGAAAATCTTTCTTATGAGGTTGTCTACTAAACTTGGAAAAATTAAATTCATGTGATTCACACTAAAGCTAACACCGATAGTTTGTTTCTTACAATCTATTTTGCCAGTGATGGTGTTCAAGAAAGGTCTACCAAAGATAATGGGACAAAAGTCATCTTGTGGGGAGCCAAGAACAAGAAAATCAGTAGGGTATTTTATTTTCCCACACAAGACTTCAACATCTTTAAGAATCCCAATTGGTGATATAGTATCTCTATAGGCAAGTTTAATAGTGACATCTATGTCTTCTATTTCAGCAGGTGCTATTTCATTCTTAATTTCTTATAAGGTAAAAGGAATATCACTCAAACTAGCACCTAGGTCACATAACCCATGATAATAGTGATCTCCTATCTTAACTGAGACAACAGGCATGCCAACAACTGGTCTATGTTTATCCTTTTTATCAGGTTTGGCAATTCTAGAATCTTCATCATAGAAGTAAATAACATGGCCATCAATATTATCGACTAAGAGATCTTTTATCATAGAAACACTAGGTTCAACTCCAATTTGTTCAGCTGGTTTGGGTGTTCTAACATTACTTTTGTTAACCACAGTTGAAGCTTTAGCATGTTCCTTCATCCTAATAGGGAAAGGTGGTTTTTCAATACAAGCAGAGATCAACATTGTAAATGATAGTTTCTTCTTTAGATTTTACCAGTTCTTTAACTTCTTCTCTAATAGGTGGATGATATTTAAACCACTGCTCCTTAGGGAGATCAACATGAGTAGCAAAATATTCACAAAAGGAAGATACTATCTCTGAGTCAAGTCCATATTTAGTGCTAAACTTTTGAAAAGCATCGGTATTCATAAAGGATTTAACACAATCAAACTTAGGTTCAATACCTGACTCTTTACCTTCGTCGAGTTACCAATCTTCAGAGTTGCATTTAATTCTTTCTAAAAGATCCCACCGTAATTCAATAGTCTTGTTCATAAAAGAACCAGTACAAGAAGTATCGAGCATGGATTGATCATTACGAGAAAGCCGAGCTTAAATATTATGAATAATAATTTCTCTTGAGAGCTCATGATTGGGGCATGAATATGACATGGAATTAAGCCCCTCCCCCAAGCTAGAGTGATACTTTCTCCTTCACGAGGCCAAAAATTATATATATAATTCTGATCATGATGAACTAGATGCATAGGATATTTTGTTTGATGAAATTCCAATTTCAACTGATTCCAGTTCCAAGATCCAATATCATCGCATAGCCTATACCATGTCAATGCTTTTCCCTTGAAAGATAAAGGGAAAACCTTCTTCTTAGCTTCATCTCCGACTAAACCTTAAAGCTTAAACAATCCACAAATTTCATCCACATATATCAAGTGCATATCAGGATTTTCGGTTCCATCTCCTACATAGGGATCAGCTAGCAGCTGTACTACCATACCCGAAGGAATTTCATATTCAATATTTTCAGTAGGTGCATTAGGTTGAGGGGAAACTAATTGTGGTTCCGGTCGAGGTGAATATACCCCGAACAAACCCCTCAAAGGATTGTTTTCCATAGTAGCAAGTGACAATAAATTTCAGCACGTAGTAATAATGTTTCCTTACCAATTTCCACTTACCAAGAGCGCTTCACTCCCCGGCAACGGCGCCAGAAAATAGCCTGGATGACCAACAAGTATATGGGGTCAATTGCAGCCTTTTCGATAACTAAGAGTGTCGAACCCAACGAGAAGCTGATGGAAATGACAAGTGGTTTTCAGCAAGGTAATGTCTGCAAGTGCCAAAATTGTAAGTAGCGAAGTAGTTTGATAGCAAGATAATTTGTAAAGAGCAAGTAACGATAGTAGTAACAAAAGTTCAGCATGGTAGCCCAATCCTTTTGAGGCAAAGGACAGGCCAAAACTGTCTCTTATGATAAGCAAAGTGTTCTTGATGGTCCACAGGAATTTCATCTAGTCACTTTCATCATGATGGCTTAATTCGTGTTCGCTACTTTGATAATTTGATATGTGGGTGGACTGGTGCTTAGGTGCTGTTCTTACTTGAACAAACCTCCTACTTATGATTAACCCTCTCACAAGCATCCGCAACTATGAGAAAACTATTAAGAATAAATTCTAACCATAGCATTTAACTTTTGGATCCAATCGGTCCCTTACGGAATAGCACATAAATTGGGGTTTAAGCTTCTGTCACTCTCGCACCCCATCATCTAATAACTACTCCATAATGGATTCCCTTAGGCCCAAAATATGGTGAAGTTTCATGTAGTCGACGTTCACATGACACCACTAAGAGAATGACAACATACATATCATCAAAATATCGAACAAATATCAAGTTCACAAGATTACTTGCAACATGATTTCTCCCTTGACCTCAAGAACGAATGTAACTACTCACAAATTATAATCATGATCAATATCAGAGGGGTATTAAATAGCATAATGGATCTAAACATATAATCTTCCACCAAATAAACCATATAGTAATCAACTACAAGATGTAGTCAACACTACTAGTCACCCACAAGCACCAATCTATAGTTCCAGTACAAAGATTGAACACAAGAGATGAACTAGGGTTTGACAGGAGTTGGTGTTGTTGAAGATGTTGATGAAGAAAGCCCTCCCCAAGATGGGAGAGTTGTTGGTGATGATGATGATGATGATTTCCCCCTCCGGGAGGGAAGTTCCCAGGTGGAATCACTCTGCCGGAGGGCAAAAGCGCACCTACCCAAGTTCCGCCTCAGGACTGCAGCGCTTCGTCCCGAAAGTCCTCCCCTCAATTATTTTAGGTCAAAATGACTTATATACCCTAATTTGGGCATCGGAGGTGGGCCGAGGAGGGCAGCACCCAACAGGACGCGCCTGGGCCTCCTGGCGCGCCCAGGTGTGTTGTGCCCACCTTGTGGCCCCCTCTGGTACTTATTTGCTCCAATATTTATTAAATATTCCACAAAAAATCCTCATGGAGTTTCAACTCATTTGGAGTTGTGTAGAATAGGTAGCTTGACGTAGCTTTTTCAGGTCCAGATTTCAAGCCGCCAGAATTCTCCCCCGTTGTGTATACCTTGCATATTATGAGAGAAAAGGCATTAGAATTACTCAAAAAAGCATTATTATACAATAGAACAACATAAATAACAATAGAAAAACATGATGCAAAATGGACGTATCAGCTTCATGGGAGGAGCTGCGCGAGTTGTTAACCGCACAGTTCGCGGTCCCGACGCACCACGCCATCGCGACCATCCTCGGCGGTCGCAGGCGCCAGCTTCAAACCGCCACACCAAGTAGTTCTTCCGGCAGATGGGAGCTTCTCCTTCCTTATGAGGGGCCCCTCCGGGCTGGGCGGCTCCCCAGGCCGACCACACCTTTGACTCCAGAGATCACCCCAAGACCACGGCCAGTGCCGGCGCACTGCCCATGCTCTGCACCCCCACCATCTTCAATGTAGAGGTTACCATGACCCTCATTGATGGCGGCGCCGGCCTCAACGTCCTCTCCATGGAGGCGTTCGGCCTACTTCACATGCCTCACGACCGACTCCTCCCCACCAAGCCATTTTCCGGAGTGATCGGCGGCTCCACCTGCCCCGTGGGGCGGATTCGCCTCCCCGTCACCTTTAGAACATGCGATAACTACCGCACTAAGCTCATCAACTTCAACGTCGTGCGCATCTGGCTCCCATACAACGCCATCCTTGGGTACCCGACCCTCGCCCGGTACAACATCATGAAGATGCCAGGAAGCAGTGACGTCCTCACCATGGCGGGAGACACTGGGGACATGCTGACGGCCCTCACGCTGACCTTCAAGGCCACGGTGGCCGCACGGCCAGGTGCGGGGAGCGCTCCGGAGGGCCCGGGGGCTGCCCCGACGAAAAAGAAGCCATTGTTCTCCCAAGACCGGGCCAAGACAAAGCAAGTGCTGGTCGACAAGGGCGTGGAGTCACGAGCTACCTTCACTATAGGCGCTGGCCTCCCCCGAAACCAAGTGGAGGCACTGGTCAGCTTCCTCCATGCGAATAAGGATGTATTTGCATAGCAAGCAACGAACCTGGTAGGCGTCCCACAGGGGGTGATCGAACACCACCTCATGGTGTGCCCCCGCACGCGCCCCGTGAAACAAAAGGCACGGCGGCAAGCCCTAGAGAAGTAGTCATTAATCGTCCAGGAGACCCACAAGCTACAGGAGGCCGGCGCTGTCCGGGAAGTTCGGCACCCGGAGTGGTTGGCAAACCCAGTCATCCTCCCCAAGAAGGGCTGGAAAGAGCGCATGTGCGTTGACTTCATCATCCTGAACAAAACTTGCCCTCAGGATCAATTCCCTCTTCCTTAGATCGACCAGATCATCGACTCCACTGCCTAGTGTGATCTACTTTGCTTCCTGGACGCCTTCTCAGGCTATCATCAAATCAAGATGGTGGTGGAAGATGTAGAGAAGACGGCCTTCTTGACCCCGTGCGGGGTGTATTGCTACACCTGCATGCCGTTTGAGTTGCGCAATGCCGGAGCAACCTTCCAACGGTTGATACACATCGCTTTGGGCAAA
Source organism: Aegilops speltoides (assembly GCA_021437245.1). Taxonomy (NCBI): domain Eukaryota; kingdom Viridiplantae; phylum Streptophyta; class Magnoliopsida; order Poales; family Poaceae; genus Aegilops; species Aegilops speltoides. The sequence continues at coordinate 167,259,167 of CM038144.1, forward strand.
CAGCTCAGGAGAAATGCGGAGGCTTACGTCAATGATATAGTGGTCAAGTCCCGGGAAGCGAGAACCCTTGTTGGAGATCTGCAGGAAACATTCGCCAACCTGCGCGAGGTAAAGTTGCGGGTTCATCCTGAGAAGTGCGTATTCAGTGTCCCGTCTGGAAAGCTGTTGGGGTTCCTGGTGTTGCATAGAGGAATTGAGGCCAACCCGGAGAAGGTCAAGGCAATAGAAAGGATGATCCCGCCTCAAACCCTCAAGGAAATGCAGAAGCTGGCAGGCTGGGTGACCTCGCTTGGGCGCTTCATCTCCAAGCTAGGCGAGCGCGCCCTCCCATTCTTCAAGCTGACGAAGAGGAAGGACCCATTCGAATGGACTCCAGAGGCTGATGCAGCTTTCCATGACCTCAAGAAGTACCTCAGTAGCCCACCGGTGATGGTGGCGTCTCGCCTGCTCGAGCCTCTGGTGCTCTACCTGGCCGCCACTCCACACTTAGCCAACGCAGCGCTGGTGGCGGTCCTTGAGGAACATGTAGCCAAGGGTGTGCAACACGGAGCGGCGCACCCGTCTAAGGCGCCCCGACCTAAGGGTAGCTGTCGGGACGGGACGGAGGAGACCCGCCCGCCGCGAGCACCTATGGGGCCGGGGCCCCTTCGTGAGTCTTGATGGCGGAGGAGGCCTGAGAGAGCAGATCGAGGCGATGCAGGCGGATTTTACCCGGCCGGGCGCGATGGGCCGCGTAAACCCTCTGCTGCTTTGTGTTGTATTGTGCTCGGGAGCTTGAAGAGCTACGATGGTAGCTACACCGGCGTGGGAGTTGCCAAGATTGAACCTCCTCTCGTTGTGCATGGGCCTCCTTTTATAGTGCAAGGGTCACCGGCAGTGTCAGCGTGGGAGAGAGGGTAAAAATGTAAAAGAGGTGGTAGTTGGAGCAGTCGCGGGAGCGAGTGGAGCTACGATTAGCGAGCGATGGTTTCTACCTACTTTGTGATGGGGGACAAGGGCATTTAATGCCGTCGCCGTCGACCCAAAAGCTCCGCCCTTGCGTCTCCGTCTGCCTTGCAGCGATGGATTCACCACCGTGGAGTGCCACCGCACCCCCATCTTTGCCTGACCATCCGCCCGCGTCTCTGGAGAGGGCTCAAGGCGGCGTGGGCGATGATGAGCTGGAGTCGCGAACACCTGAGCAGCTCTCCGGCAAGTACCTTGCGGGGTCTTGATCTTGCGGACCGGGAGCTTGTCGGGCCGTAACTGCCGCTCCCGGGCCCTCGCCGACGCAGGTAGCGCCGGGCGTGTCTTCTCTGATGTAATCTTCTAGTCTCCCGGCGAGCTCCTCTCGCCCGGGGCCTTGCGTGAGTGATGTAACCTTGAGCACAGGGGCGGCCTTCCGGCAAGCTCCTCTTGCCGGGGTCTCGATCTTCTGTCTTGTACACTTTGTTCTTGAATGGCTTGATATGGGCGGGGATGGTCTCCGGCAAGCATGTGGTAGATCTAGCAGCGGAGCTGCTGCTGCCCGTGCACAAGTTAAGTCTTGAGGTACCCCTACCTTAGCTACACCGACAGGAGCCCGAACTGGGCCACACACGGTGCCGGCGCTGTTGGGCCAGGCCAAGATAGTCTGCAGGCACTGCGGCCTGGCGCGTCGAATCTCTTCTACATCCGCCGCCTCCCGTAATGGCAGCGTCGATTGCGGCGTCGTGGGAGGCGTGGGCGGCGCATGCGATCTTTAAGACATCCACCCCAATGCCATCCTCACAATGGCGGTCTTCTCGGGGCGGAGCGCGGCTCCGCCCGCTTCTGGTCCCGGCTGCCACAGGGGCTGGGTCTTGCAGCCCCAGCCCGAGGACCGCCAAGCGCCGAAGAGGCCTTCGCCTCTGCTCCTCGCGCCCGCGACCGGTGGAGTATGATTTCTCCGCCTTGGCGAAGACGACGAGGAGGAACGAAAGTAAGTGCCGAGATCTTCATCTTCTTAAATTTCGCCTTGATTATTGTTGAGGCTAATCTTGTTTCTTGTGTTGATTTCAGGACCTTGACCAAGCGGGCGTGAAAAGCCAAGGTGCCCGTGGTCGAGTCGCGGACGACTTCGCCCGAAGCGAGGCGAGGGACGCCGAGCCAAGCTTCTGGACCCGAGCGCCGTCGAGAGCAGCAGCCTCAGCCCAGCGTAAAGTCTGGGCCCCGCTGCTCGCTTGCGGTAGCGTCTGGAAATTCGTCTTGTTCCAATATCTTGGCGTGTTTGTCTTGGCTTGTGCGGAGATGGAGCCGCAATGGCGAGAGCATCGGAGGTCGCCCTCGAGGCGGCGATCCTTCCATCCCGCCAAGGTTGGACTCCCGGCAAGGGAGGCGTCCGCCAGGCGGATACTCCGCCAAGGCGAGTACCCGCCAAGCGAGCAGCCCGGCGGGTGGCCACTCCGCCAAGGATAGTTCCCGGCAAGGAGCCGCCCGTGACGGCGTCCGCCAAGGTAAGATTCGCAACTTTGTCTTCTTGGCGTTGTCTCCTTTTGAATATTTGCTTGAACTTCTTTTGCTTTTCTTCTTCTTCTAGATCCTCCTCCTCCCCGAGCGAGATGGAGGCGGAAGTCGTCATTGAGGAGGAGGAGGGCGTCTTGAGGTGGCGGCGGCGGCCTGTCGTCGAGGACGGCCAGAGCCGTCGGGCCCTATATGCGAGACCGCTCGGCCGCAGCCTTGGCGGCGAAGAGGATGGCGACCGCACCACCGGCCGGAGGCGGGGGAGCATCAAGTCTTCGCGCCGGTCACCGACCCTCCGCCCGGAGAGGAGCGGTCCGGCTACTACAGAAGCCCCCAGCGGTGTCTACATCCAGTGCCGTGGGGTTCCTCGTCGCGAGCTCCCGCGGGGCGAGGCCTTCGATGGGGAGATCCTCGCCTCCGCGGGTTTGAAGGTCGTCGAGGCCGGTGGGAGGCGGCGGGCCCGATGAGGAGAAGCTTCACCAGCTCCTGGCCCTTCCCGGGCAGACAGTAGCTTCGCTTCCGGGAGGCCCTCGCCGCCAAGGCCGCCGAGGAGATGGAGAAGCTTGGCGGAGCTCAGCGCCATAATCGAGCTGCTCTCCGATGAGTGGCGGAGAAGCGCGGCGACTTCGCGGAGAGTATGAAGAATGGTTCTTGGAGAAGGCCGAGGCGAAGAGCAGCAACGGCTCGCCGAGGTGGAGCTGTCGGCGAAAGGAGAACTCATCCAGCGGAAGGTCAACCTCGGCGTTCACGAGAAGACCTTGCCGCTCGAGAACGAGCCCTTGGCGGGGAACGAAGGAGGCGAAAGGCGCCATGGTGTCGCGAAACCGCCAAGGAGGAGCTTGCCGCCAAAGTCGTGCGGCAGCTGGAGGAGTTCTTGAAGGCGGCGAGAGAGAAGGTCGCCGCTCATCCGCGGGCCGAGAAGGATGCCCACACCAACTCGTAACTCCAGGAGTGCCTTTCCAAGAAGGGCGGCAGATTGAAGGCCGCCAAGGACTCCATCGAAGGTCTTGAGCTACAAGTCTCTGCGCTGAAGGACTCGCTTGACGCTGCCGGGACGGAAACCAAGCTGAAGGAGGAACTCCGAGGAAGCGAACCTGGTGGTCGGCGCCAACAAAGCAGCGAGGACTTCCGCCCGTGTCGTCGAGATATGGACCGAGGACTTGGTATCTTCTGCGTCCGCCATCGACCGGAGCTCTGGCGGCGAAGCTGGAGCATCTCATCTACTCCCGGATCAAACCTTGCTCCTGCGCCAAGCTCAGCCTCTTCTTGAGGGGATCGCGCCCGGCTCTTGCAAATCTGCGGGAGAAGATCCGCGCCTTCGCCGAGGAGGCGCGCCGGTGTGCGTGGGAACCATGGAGCGCGTGCTGACGAAGATCGTATACCGCAACCCCGGCATAAATCTCACCAACGTTCTTCGCAGCTTGCGGACGGCGAACATGGAGGCTTTGAAGGAGCAGGTCGCCCACATCATCGCCAAGGTGAACAAGATCTCGGGATGGAGGCGACCCGGCGTAGACTAGGCCTCCTTTATCTTTATCTCTTTTAGTTGCTGCATAGGGTGCTATGAACTCATTAGTCATCGCGACAAGTTATTCCTTGTAAGATATTATCTTTATTTTGATCAATAGATGCAGTGTTATCTCCCTTGTTTTGATCCTCAGCTTTGCATGCTTCAACCTTGCGCTCCTAGGAGGTTTGCCGGCAAGGGGCCCTTGCCTCGAGCGCTGAGTGCCGAACTCGAAGCAGCTTGCTGGCCAAGGTCTCACCGGCAAGCAACCTTGCATGACTTGTCATGCGCACTTAACTTGCCGGCGGACTCGAAAACGAAACAAGGGCGCAACACTTTGTCGCAGCTCACTTAAATCGTTGATCGTGCTCAAAACAAGGTAAGGGTGCGGCTATCCACGGGTAGAGTTCCTCCGAGCACAAGTTTTCCATACAAAGTGTAGTTGTTCAGGAAGGCAACTTAAAATTTAAAATTTTGAGCTGCTCAAATCCGATAACTTAGCTTTAAGTGATCTATGCACTCTCCGGCAAGCTTCTCTTTCTTGAACAGCACTTGGTTCATCGTCCATTTCCTTCCCCGGCAAACTTGTGCGCGAGGAGCGTTTGTTTTGCTTAGAGACAAGGAAAGAAGAAGGAAAAAAGCATATGGCCTTCCGGCGTGCTATTGCTTGCGGATATGCGTGTCGCACAAGAGGTGCCAAATAACACATGCAAATGGCAAAGAAAAGCATGGAAAAAGGCAACCAGCATAAAACACGAAACTTTATTGCTGCAGGGTCTGCGCCGGCTTTGTACAAAGGGTTATATGCAGCGGCGGCAAAGCTTTGTAAAAAGGTGGTTGCGGGCGGATCACGACAACCGCGCCTTATGGGTAAAACTTGCGAAGATGCTCTATGTTCGAGGAGTTGCTCACTTTGGTAAGCCTTCTTCGGTCTCAAAGGCGGACAGCGCGGGCCTCGTGACTTGTCTCACCCGATAAGGGCCTTCCCACTTCGGCGTCAACTTGTTGGAATTCTTGGCGGACTGAACACGCCGAAGAACAAGGTCGCCTTCCTCGAGACTCCTGGCTTTGACCTTGCGGCTATGATAGCGGCGCAAGGCTTGCTGGTATCGAGCAGCTCGTCTGACAGCACTGGAGGCGTCCTTCCTCAAGGAGCAATCGTCATCTTGCATAATTGCTCTTGCTCGAGCTCATCATAGCGAGCACTCGAGGAGATCCGTATCTGAGTTCCGTGGGGAGAACCGCCGCTCCATAGACTAGAGCAAAGGGTGTCTGTCCGGTGGCTCGATTTGGTGTCGTTCGATTGACCAAAGAGCGCGGCAGCTCCTCTATCAATTTCTTCCGCTTTCGCGCAGCTGTCAAAAGTTCTTGTCTTGAGTCCGTGCAGCACTTCAGCATTGGCCCTTTACCTTGACCGTTGCTCCTTGGGTGAGCAATGAGGCGAAAACAGAGCCTTGGCGCCAAGGTCTTGGGCGTCTTGCATGAAGGTGCGGCTAGTGAATTGTGTACCGTTATCGGTGATAATCTGTTAGGGATCGAAGCGGCACACAATCGACTGAAGAACTTGACCACTGTTGTCTTGTCACCTTTCTCCTGGCTCCACTTCCGCCACTTTGTGAGCTTGTCGATTACTACGTTACAAGTACTCAAAGCCCCGATAGCACGGGAAGGGGCGAGATATCGAGCCCCAGACCGAAAGGGCGAGGATAAAGGGATTGTTTGGAGAGCTTGGCTGGTGATGAATCTGCTTTGCATGGGCCTCGCGCTTCACACTTGGTTACTAGTGCGATTGCATCTTGGAGGCTTCTTGCCAAAGAACCCTTCTTAGGAAGCTTTCGGCAAGTGCCCTTGCGCCAATGTGGTGGCGCGAGATGCCTCCGTGTATCTCGCCAGCAGCTTACATCCATCTTCCACGGAGATGCACTTGATCGACACCATTGAGCCTTCTTACATGCAGCTCGTTGTCCACGAACTGGTACATACTTATTGTCTGGTTACCCTTTCTATTTCTTACGGGTGCGTCGGAAGTTCTCCGGTTTGCAAGCAGACGATCTGCTGCGCCCATGCGAGCTTCGGGGCTCAGCGGCAAGGACTAAAACATGAGGGCAGCTGCGGGAACCTCGGCTTCTCGGCAAGGATCTCACAGCTCTGCCGGAGCTGAAGGTCCCCGGCAAGCTTGCGGGGCAAGGCTTGTCGGGAACACTTGCTTCAACCGCCAGATCCGAGGATCTGCGAGGAGCAAACTGTTCCTCGGCGTTACGGCCGTTGATCTTGGGGACTTTGGCGGCAGCCTCGGGGAGAATCCGCCCGGCAAGTAGTCGCCGGAGACCAACTTTCTCTTCTTGGACTGCCCAATTGATGGTGTGGCGGAGGGTTGAGTCAGCTTGAGCAAGAAGGTCCACTGTTCCACAGTAACTTCATCAAGCACACTTTGAAAGGCCATCTGCAATTTCATTACGAGCTCTCGGGACATGCTCCATCTGCAAACCTTCAAAGCGCTCCTCAAGCTTCCTCACTTCATCTACATAAGCTTCCATCAAAGGGCTCTGATAGCTCTTGTTAACTTGCCGGACCACCAACTGAGAATCCCCCCGCACAATCAACTTCTTGATCCCAAGTTCGGCCGCAATCCTGAGGCCGGCGAGCAAACCTTCATATTCAGCAGTGTTGTTTGTCGCTTGCTCTCTTGGGAAGTGCATCTGGATGACATACTTGAGGTGCTCTCCGGTGGGCGCGATGAGTACCACGCCGGCACCGGCGCCTTGCAGCGAGAAGGCACCATCAAAGTACATTACCCATTCACTCGTCACTTCTTGTACGGGTGTACTGGTTTCTTGGACTTCTTCATCAGGTGTTGGGGTCCATTCTGCTATGAATTCTGCCAAAGCCCGGCTCTGTATGGTTGAAGTACTTTCAAACTTGAGTCCAAAGCTCGGCAGCTCGGTGCCCACTCAAGCGATCCTGCTGTTGCTACGGGTTGTGCAATATCCTCTTGATTGGGGCGGTGACCCTTGTTATCTCGTGTGCACAGAAGTAATGGCGCAGCTTTCTCGAGGCCATGAGGAGGCCGAAAAGCAGCTTTGCACACGTAGAGTATCTTGATCTAGCCCCACGGAGAAGGGAGCTTACAAAATACCTTTGGTATTGCACCATCTTTTCGCACCTCATCCATTCTGCTGTGAGTTGTCCTTGTCGGGGCGGAGCTTGTCGGAGCAGCCCCCCTTGTCGCTTGGACTCGCTTGCGGTGGTGCAGCCTCCTCGTCGGACTCCCTCTCGCTACTAGCGCAGCACTAACCACTTGGTTGGTGGCCGCTAGGTCAGCAACAACTTCTCCTCGTGGTCTAGGTGCGACAAGTATTGGGGTGGTGGATAGGTACCGTTTCAAATCTTGCAGCGCTGCCTCCGCTTCCGGAGTCCATTTCATGGGGCCTGCCTTCTTCAAGATTTTGAAGAAAGGTAGGGCGCGCTCTGCAGACTTTGAAATGAACCTACTGAGGGCAGCCACACAACCTGCGAGCCTTCTGACATCCTTGACTCGCTTCGGGGCCTCGATCTGCTCGATGGCTTTAATCTTGTCGGGGTTGGCTTCAATCCCTCTTTGTGACACAAAGAACCGAGAACCTTGCGGAGGAACTCCAAAGATGCACTTCTCGGGGTTCAACTTTAGTTGTATCTTCGCAGGTTCTGAAATGTCTCTTCCAAATCTTGAATCAGCGTATCCTTGCTCTTGCTCTTCACCACAATATCATCCATGTAAGCTTCTACATTTACGTGGATCGTGGCTCAAAAGCGATATACACTACCCTTGCAAGCGTTGATCCTGCATTCTTGATCCAAATGGCATGCGTATGAAGAAATAGGTGCCACATGGAGTGATAAGCGCATCTTCTCTTCATCCTCTTTGGCCATAAAGATCGGTGATAGCACTGAGTATGCATCAAGAAAGCGAGTAGCTCACATCCGTGATGGAGTCAACAATTTGGTCGATCTTGGCGGCAAGGGAATGGATCCTTGGGACATGCTTTATTTACATCGGTGAAGTCTATACACAGCCTCCATTTCCCGTTGGCCTTGCGCCTGACAATGGGTTTGCTAACCACGTCGGATGGATCACACCTCTAACTAGGCTGCTGCCTCTAGCTTCTTGATTTCTTCGATGAATTCTTGGCGCTCACGGCTTGCTTCCTCACTTTTTGCTTGGCGGGCGCGCATGAGGGCAAGCGGCAAGCTTGTGCTCAATTACCTTCACAGGAACACCGGGGATGTCGGATGGTTGCCATGCAAACACGCCGACATTACGCCCGTAGGAAAGCAACGGCGCTTTCCTATTCTTTGTCAGCGTGGCATCGATGGTGAAGGTTCCACGGTGCCGTCCTCATGGCGGACACCTTCTTGGTTGCGGCGGAGCGGCCATTCCCTTTTACTCTTGCGGTGGAGCTCGGCGGGGCGTCCTCGTCGTCAGCGCAGCACTCCGAAGAGGTGCGGTTGCGGAGTGGGCCCGGAGCACTTGCGGACTTGGCGCCGTCTTCTTCCCGGGAGCTTCAGTGGCAAGTGTATTCTTGTCGGCTGCTTTGCAGCGCATCCCATAGATCTTGTCGGTGCAGATAAGCGCATCTTTCTTGTCGCCGTGGACGGTGATGGCGCTTATCGGCCCGGCATCTTGAGTACATTATAAGCATAATGGGAAGCTGCCATGAACTTGGCGAGGCGGGACGGCCGAGTATTCCGTTGTATGGCAGCGGAATATCGGCGACGTCGAAAGTGATGCGCTTCGATCTGAAATTGAGCTCCCGCCAAAGGTCACCGGCGAGTGATCTTTCCTTGGGCTTGCTCCTTCCGGGTTGATTCCTTGGAAAGAACCGGTCTCTTGAGCTTCGCCATCTGGGATTTGGGTTTCTTGATCACAGCGAGAGGAGATCAAGTTCAGCCCGCCCGCCGTCAACCAGATATTTTGGTGACCTTGAGGTTGCGGATGGTGGGCGAGACCAGCATCGGCAAGCACCCGACCGCGGTGGTGCGGTCGGGGTGATCCTCAAGATCAAAAATGATGGGCGTCTTGGACCATTTGAGAACTGCTTGGCGACTCCATGGGCGGCTTCTGCTGCATTCACCTCGCGTACCTTTGCTTTAGCTGGCGGTGGGAGGTATGTAGTGGCGCCACCGTCGACTTATAGGACCTCCGTGGCCTTACGGAACTCCTGCTCGCTGTCATCCTCATCCTCCATATCCTCGTCGTCGTCTTCATCCTTGTCGCGGCTCGGGAGAGTCGATCTCCTTGTCGCCGCTTGGCCTTGCGGCGTCCTCCACGCCATTGAGCGGCGCTTCTTGCTCGGTTCTCCTCCGCCACCTTGGGCCCTCTCCTTGTCGCGCCTCTCGTACTCAGCTTTTTGCTGCTCGGCAGAGATAGTCGGCAGCGCTTGCGATTATAGAGATCGTGGCCCTTAGTGCGGTGGATTTCTGATATTGCTTGCGGGGCGGCTGCTTGTCATTTGCCGCTACTGAGGCGAGCTCCTTGCGGTCGCCCGCCTGTGTTTGCTTGGCGGGAGCCTCCTTGCCGGACTTCTCGGCGGCAAGCACCTCTTCCTTGGTCTTTTTGATTGTTCCGCCGCCGCGCTTCTTTCCGGGCGGCGTCGTCGAGTCGCTTCCTCTGCGCCAGCGTCCTCCCGAGAGCCTCCTCCCTTCTTCCGCGTGCGCATTTATCGGCCGAGCATAGAGCTCGCTGACATCCCGAATCTTGGTCGCCGCCATCTCTTCACGCATCTGGCGGATTCGCCGCGTTCGGTGGCAATGCCGATAACCAGCGGCGAAGTGGTTTTATCGAGATGTTGTGCTGCCTGCGGTGAAGCGTTGGATATACTTGCATAGGGATTCTCCTTCATACGGGCCAAAATGTGGAATCGCTCTCTGGCCGTGGGGTTTGTGGCGCCCGGTGAAGGCGCCAACAAGCGATGGCAAAGTCGCCCAGAAGAAATGGAGCCTTCCGGCAAGTGCATAAGCCAAGCGAGCGTTCGGCCTAAGCCTGCGGGGAAGTTCGCCGAGAATCTTCTCGTCGCGCCCCGAGCCTTTGCACGCGATGGTGTGACAACGAGGAATTCGAGGGTGCGTCTTGCCGTCGTACTTCTCCGACACGTCGGGCTTGAAATTCTTCATCTTTGGAGCCCTTTGGGCGCGCCGCAGCTCACGGGTGAGCGCAGGGCAGCCTGCCGCGTCTGACAAGTCGCTGGCTCACGAACGCAGCAGCAGCGTCGGCAGTGCTTCAGCTCTCTGGTCTGATTGTCGCCCGAGTCTCTGGCGGCGCTCGATCGTGGTCGGCGTCTTCGCCGCCCGATCGTCAGGACACAGCGTTGATCCCGGCGAGCCAGCGGATCCGGCGATGCCGTGGAGCCGTTATCGGCGTTATTCGGCGGCGGCGTCTTCGCTTCATGGCGGGGAGTGCAGTGGTTGCACCCCGCGGTCTTATTCCGTCGACCTTCGTCTTCTCGGCTTGCGCGGCCGTGAAATACCACCGGCGTGGAAGATTGTTGTTGGCGGCGACCGAGCTCAGATGGTAGCCCTCGATCTTGGCCTTATGCTGCTGCTTTGGAGAAGTGGAAAAGCATTGCGCTCTTGTGGCGCTTCTGCGAGTGGCGGGAAGCGGGAAGCGAGTGGTGCGAGGCGGGGCGCGCTCGGACTCCTGCAGTGTTAGAAGGCGAGGTCCTGCCCGGCGCCTTCGCTTTACTGTATGCGGGCGGTGGTCGGAACATCCCGCGAGCCTCGATGCGTCCTGCTCGATGGCGGATACCACCTCCCGTGGTATGGCGCTCTTTGAGTCGTCGTCTTGTTGAGATGGGCCAGCGGATCCACGGAGACGAGGCGCGGTCATCCGTCATCCTGATGCGGTGGCGCGCGAAGTACCCTCGCCGGTGTCCACCCTTCATTAGCGTCTCCTCCGCCCACCTGGCTCGGCGGCGGCGGTGAAACATGAGACAGTCTGCAACCCTTGAAGCCCTCGTCTTTGGGGCCATAAGCGCGATTGTCGATGAAGTCGAGAGGTTGATGAAGAAACGCGCGCGCCTGAAGCGAGATCAGTCCGCTGCCTCGGCGCCCCTACAGCGCGCCAAAGATGTCGGGGCGGGGCGGAGAACCCGCCCGCGCGAAAGCACCTATGGGGCGGGGCCCTCGTGAAGTCTTGATGCGAGGCGGAGGAGGCCTGAAGAAGCGGTCGGCGATGCCGCAGGCGGATTTTACCCGGCCGGGCGCGATGGGCGCGTAAACCCTCTGCTGCTTTGTGTTGTATTGTGCTCGGGAGCTTGAAGAGCTCTGATGTAGCTACACCGGCGTGGGAGTTGCCAAGATTCGAACCTCCTCTCGTTGTGCATGGGCCTCCTTTTATAGTGCAAGGGGTCACCGGCGGTGTCAGCGTAGGAGAGAGGGTAAAAATGTAAAAGAGGTGGTAGTTGGAGCAGTCTTGGGAGCGGTGGAGCTACGATTAGCGAGCAGATGGTTTCTACCTACTTTGTGATGGGGGACAAGGGCATTTAATGCCCGTCGCCGTCGACCCAAAAGCTCCGCCCTTGCGTCTCAAATGCGCCACGCGGCGATGGATTCACCACCGTGGAGTGCCACGCACCCCCATGCTGCCTGACCATCCGCCCAGCGTCTCTGGAAGGGCTCAAAGGCGGCGTGGGCGATGAGCTGGAGTCGCGAACACCGGCGCAGCTCTCCGGCAAATACCTTGCGGGGTCTTGATCTTGCGGACCGGGAGCTTGTCGAGCCGTAACTTGCCGCTCCCGGGCCCTCGCCCGAGAAGTGGTAGCGCCAGGCGTGTCTTCTGGTGTAATCTTCTAGTCTCCCGGCGAGCTCCTCTCGCCCGAGGGCCTTGCGTGAGTGATGTAACCTTGAGCACAGGGGCGGCCTTCCGGCAAGCTCCTCTTGCCGGGTCTCGATCTTCTGTCTTGTACACTTTGTTCTTGAATGGCTTGATATGGAGCGGGGATGGTCTCCGGCAAGCATGTGGTAGATCTAGCCGCGGGGAGCTGCAACTGCCCGTGCACAAGTTGGGGTACTGAGGTACCCCTACCTTAGTACACCGACAGTAGCACGCCTCAGGCCATCGACCCACCCTCAGGAGATGGGGCTCCTGAGGTCGGGCCCCCCAAAGCAACAGAAGATGGGGCTTCTGAGACTCCGCCCCCTCAAGAGGATTGTTACTTGGCGGACACTTCCTCCCTCATCGAGCATCCCGTTTACTTCGTCAACACCATACAGCATGACGCGTGGGCACGTTACCCCATGTCACAGAAGCTCCTCCTTGCACTCCTTGTCGCTTCCAGGAAGCTGCGCCACTACTTCCAAGGCCACCGTATCAAGGTCGTCTAAGCCTACCCCCTGGAGAGGGTGCTCCGAAGCCCCAACGCCGTAGGAAGGGTTGCTGAATGGAACATCGAGTTGCAGGCATTTCAGTTGGAATTCAACACCACCCGAATCATCCAGGGTGCAACCCTCGCTGACTTTGTGGCTGAATGGACTGATGCACCAGGCCGAGAAGTGGGCGAGGTCCTCTCTCTCGCCCTAGGAGAGTAAGCGCCTGGTGGCTGGGTCATGTACTTTGATGGCGCATTCGTGCATCAGGGCGCGGGGGTTTGAGCCGTGCTGATCTCGCCTACCCAAGACAACCTCTATTATGTCGTCCAGCTCTGCTTCCAGCACGGTGAGAAGGTCTCTAACAAGATCGCGAATTCGAGGGCCTGATCGCTGGGCTCAGGACCGTGGTTGCCCTAGGGGTCAGGAGCCTCACCATTAGGGGCGACTCCCAGCTCCTCATCAACTTCTCCAACAAGGAGTACATGCCAAAGGACAAGCACATGGAGGAATACCTCGAGGAGGTACGCAAAATTGAGAAGCAATTCTTAGGTTTGGAACTGCAGCACGTGCCCCGTGGCACGAACAAGGAGGGGGATGACATTGCCAAGAGGTCATCTCGGCGCCTCCCCCAGGAGCCTAGCATCTTCGAGGCGCGGCTCTTCAGGCCTTCGGCAGTTCCCCCCGTTGCCGAGCCGACGCTCCCTCGGGAGGAGCTGCCCGCGGCACCAACTACGGGCGCCCCTGTCTATGGCCCGGCCTCAGGGGCCCACCTGCTCCTCACGCTCAACCCTCAGGAGGGGTGCTGGACCGAGGAATATAAGGTGTGCCTGCTTCAGTGCACCCTGCCAGAGAAGGCAGAGGATGTAGAGTGGGTGGCCCGCCAGGCCACCGCATACTGCATCGAGGACGGCGAACCCTACCGAAGGCACCCGAACGATGTCTCCCTGCGGTGCATCTCCAAGGAGCAGTGGTGCGAGCTGCTGGCCAGCATTCACGGTGGCGATTGTGGGCATCACTCTTCATCATGCAACCTTGTTGGCAAGGCGTTCCACAACGGGTTCTACTGGCCCATAGCGCTCAACGATGCCACTGAATTGGTAAGATCTTGTGAAGCCCGTCAATTCCATGCTAAGCAGATCCACCAGCCCACTCAGGGTCTCCAGACCATCCCGCTCTCGGGGCCATTCGCGGTTTGGGGGTTGGACATCTTGGGCTCGTTTCTTCGAGCGCCCAGGGGCTACCGCTACCTCTACGTCGCCATCGACAAGTTCACCAAGTGGGGGAGGTGGAAGTTGTCCGCACCATCCTGGCTGGCTCTACAGTCAGGTTCATCAAGGTCCTCGTAAGCCACTTCGGGGTGCCCAACTGCATCATCACTGTCAATGGCTCCCAGTTCACGAGCAACCTCTTTAAAACATATTATGCTAACCTTGGAACGTAGATATGCTATGCTTCCATGGCGCACCCGCGGAGCAATGGCCAGACCAAGTGTGCCAATGACAAGAAAAACCTCAAGGCCTGCGGTAGAGGCTGGCTCCACAAGCTTTCGTCCGTGCTGTGGTCCATCCACACCACCGTGACCAAGCTTACAGGCCAGACCCCATTCTTCCTCGTCTACGGAGCCGAGGCGGTCCTCCCTCATGAGGTCAGGCATCGCTCCCCGTGGGTCTTGGCATTCGACGAGGCGCATCGAGACACCACACAGGATATGGACCTCGTGCTGGGGGAGGAACGCCATTGCCAAGCCTCACTCCAAGCTGTGAGGTACTAGCAGGCGTTGCGATGGTACCACTGCCGCAACATCCATTCCTGGACCCTCGAGGTGGGTGACCTCGTCCTGAGGCGGGTGCTTGAGGGAGTCCAGGATTAGGGGGTCCTCGGACAGCTGGACTATATACTTTGGCCGGACTGTTGGACTATGAAGATACAAGATTGAAGACTTCGTCCCGTGTCCGGGTGGGACTCTCCTTTGCGTGGAAGGCAAACTTGGCAATTCGGATATGTAGATCTCCTTCTCTGTAACCGACTTTGTGTAACCCTAGCCCCTCCGGTGCCTATATAGACCAAAGGGTTTAGTCCGTAGGACAAGAACAATAATAATCATAGGCTAGCTTTTAGGGTGTAGCCTCTACGATCTTGTGGTAGATCAACACTTGTAATACTCATATCATCAAGATCAATCAAGCGAGAAGTAGGGTATTACCTCCATCAAGAGGGCTCGAACCTGGGTAAACATCGTGTCCCCCGCCTCTTGTTACCATTAGCCTTAGATGCACAGTTCGGGACCCCTACCCAAGATCCGCCGGTTTTGGAACCGACATTGGTGCTTTCATTGAGAGTTCCACTGTGCCGTCACGATTAGCTTGATGGCTTCTTCAATCGTCTTAAACGATGCGATCCGGGGTGAGGTTTTCCTTCCCGGACAAGTCTTCGTATTTGGCGGCTTCGTACTGCAGGCCAACCTGCTTGGCCATTTGGAGCAGATCGATAGCTACGCCCCTGGCCATTAGGTTAGGTTTGGAAGCTTGAACTATACTGCCGACATCCGCGGAGACTTGATCTTCGACGGATTTGAGCCCATGTCAGGTGCGCCGAACAGTCACGAAGAGCATGACTTCGATCTGCCATTGGACAGTGTTCGGGAGATCACGCCTGCGGCTGCCCCGACCATCAATCCGGAGCAGATCGTGACATCCGAGTACGGGTGGATGGACCCTGCCACGGAGGCCTCACACTCATCGGTGCTAGAGCCGAACACAGACTTCACATCCAAAGAAATCTGTGTCATTGGACCCTCAGACTCGTCTCCAGCCACAGGCTCCGAACCGCGTACGTCCATGCCTACCAAATCTGATTGGGCACCAATCATGGAGTTTACCTCCGCGGATATCTTTCAACACTCGCCCTTGGGTGACATGCTAAATTCATTGAGGTCCCTCTCTTTGTCACGAGACTCTTGGCCGAACTATGTCCGGCTGGAGTGGGAAGCGGACGACGAAGAAATTCGTTCCCCAACCACCACCCACTTGATAGCCACTGTTGATGACTTAACCGACGTGCTTGACTTCAACTCCGAAGACATCAACGGTATGGACGACAATGTAGGAGAAGAACAGGAACCACCGCCCACAAGGCGCTGGGCGATCACCTCATAATATGATATATATATATATATATATATATATATATATATATATATATATATATATATATCTATATATATATATATATGATGGACACCCCCAAAGAAAGCAATGGCAATGAGGCAACGGAGGATAATCCCTCGGAGAAGCAATCTAAGCATCGGCGTCATTGGCGCCCCTCCAAGCCCCGCCAAAGCAAAAATAGTGATACCGGCACAAGAGACGATAACAATCCGGATGGTGCCGAAGACGAAAACAATCCCGCCCAGCTAGGCTTCGAGCAGACCAAGTGGGACGATGGGCAAGCTAGCCCCAAGGAACAGCTAACAGATGGAGAATCAGAGGATGACAATTATATGCCCCTCTCCGAAGACGAAGTGAGCCTTGGCGACAAAGAATTCATCGTGCCTGAGGATCCCGTCGAGCAGGAGCGCTTCAAGCACCGGCTTATAGCCACTGGAAAAAGCCTGAGGAATAAGCAGCAGTAGCTTCAAGCTTATCAAGATCTGCTAACTGATGTATGGACTGAGGTCCTGGCAGCCGAGGAATACGGACTTGAGCGCCCAACCAAAACTTACCCAAAGCGCAGGTTGCTACCTCAACTCGAGGAGGAGGCATTAAAGCCCACACTACCAGCGCACGATGCGGCTGACTGGCCACCTCGTGGTCGAGACAAAGCGGCGTATCAGCCCGAACACCAGCCCGCACCCCGCCACCAACCTAACAAAAACACTAAGGCCTGGGGCTACACGCAGGACCTATGAGACGTATTGGAAAACAATGCAGAACAGTCAAGATTGATCTACGGATCACGGGGGCGCGCCCCAACGCGTGACAATGACCGTCAAGCCGGACCCCGCGGTATGGATTGAAGATTTCCTTCTCCACATTCACATGGCCCGCGGTGATGATCTAGATGCCATCAAGTACCTCCCACTTAAGCTCAAAGGACCAGCTCGGCATTGGCTGAACAGCTTGCCGGCAAACTCCATTGGCAGTTGGGAGAACCTGGAAGACGCATTCCTTGACAACTTTCAGGGCACTAATGTGTGACCACCGGATGCTGATGACTTAAGTCACATAACCCAACAGCACGGAGAGCCAGCCAGGAAATTCTGGACTCGGTTCCTAACTAAAAAGAACCAAATCATCGACTGTCCGGACGCTGAAGCCCTAGCGGCCTTTAACCAAAACATCCACGACGAGTGGCTCGCCAAACACCTTGGACAAGAAAAGCCGAAGTCCATGGCAGCCCTCACGACACTCATGACCCGCTTTTGTGCGGGCGAGGACAGCTAGTTAGCTCGTAGCAACAACACATCAAGAAATCCTGGCACTTCAGATGCCAGAGATAGCAACGGCAAGCCATGACGCAACAGACACAAGCATCACAACAATGGCGACCATACCGAAGACACGACAGTCAAAGCCGGATTCAGTGGCTCTAAATCCGGTCAGCAGAAAAATCCATTTAAAAGAAACAATCCGGGTCTGTCCAGTCTAGACCGCATACTCGATCAATCGTGTCAAATTCACGGCACCCCCGATAAACCAGCCAAACACACCAACAGAGCATGCTGGGTGTTCAAACAGGCCGGCAAGTTGAATGCCGAAAACAAGGAAAAGGGGCTGCATAGTGATGACGACGAGGAGCCCCGGCCACCGAACACAGGAGGATAGAAGAAATTTCCTCCCAGGTGAAAATGGTGAATATGATGTACGCAACCCATATTCCCAAATGGGAACGGAAGCATGCACTAAGGGATGTGTATGCGATGGAGCCAGTCGCCCCAAAGTTCAAGCCATGGTCTTCTTGTCCGATCACTTTCGATCGCAGGGACCATCCTACCAGTATCTGTCCCGGCGGTTCGGCCGCATTGGTCCTCGACCCCATCATTGACGGATTCCATCTTACACGAGTCCTTATGGACGGTGGCGTGACGAGAACCTGCTCTATCGAGGATCTGATCGCAAAAATGGGCATCGACCCCTTAAGGATCAAGCCCACAAAAACCACCTTTAAAGGTGTCATACCAGGTGTAGAGGCCTGTTGCACGGGCTCAATCACACTGGAAGTAGTCTTCGGATCTTCGGACAACTTCCGAAGCAAGGAGTTAATCTTCGATATCGTCCCGTTTCGCAGTGGCTATCATGCACTGCTCGGACGAACCGCATTTGCCAGATTGAATGCGGCCGCATTATGCATACCTCAAGCTCAAAATGCCGGGACCTCGCAGGGTTATAACAGTAAATGGAAACAGAGCACTCGCTCTGTATGGAGGAACACACTGCGGCCCTCGCGGCAGAAGTACAAAGCAGCCTTCTTAGGCAGACCGCCAATTCCGCGATAAAGAACCCGGACACCGACAAGCAAGTCCGGAGTACCCTGCAATAGGATCGTCTGGCACGTCCAGAGCTTGCCTAGCAATTCGGCCTCTGTCCTAGTTCCAGTCAAGCGGCGAAATTTGTGCCGCGTGTACATAATTACGCACTCACAATACCATGGGCATAGGCGGAGGCACGGCTATGACACGGTCCAAAATGCGGCTCAACCGCCCCAGGATCCGTATATCTTCACACCTTTTCTTTTCAGGTCCCTATTTTCGGGAGGCCCTCTTGATAGTCCGACTATCGGACACATAACGGGATGGAAACACCAAGGAGGCAAGAAGCTTTGGCGTACAACGGAATCCCCAGGTGGTCTTTGATAACGATCGTTATACCTGTTTTACATAACCACATGAAGCTTACCCTTGGCCAGGACATGCCAGATAGTCCTATTTTGCTTATCGCGCTACTTGTATACATAAGCTTTGACGTATTATTTAAATAACAATGGAAAATAATGTATAGCGTCAGCTTACATTCCTTTTTCCTTTTGCTTTACTGCTTATTTATTACAAATTGCACCCGTACATTTTGGTACGTCCGGCTCGCCAGGGGCTTCAGTGTACCCCAAAACACGGCGAGAAAAGTCTGAACACTTTCGACAGTGCGGCACACCGAACTTATAGAATTATATGCATCAGCTCCGAATCATGTCTTGGGTCAATAGTTGGGTTTGCCCGGCTCCCATGTTTTGGTACCTTACGTTCCGCTATATCGGCTAAGGTAGCACAGGGAGAACTACTACGATTGTGTCCCGGTTCTTCCAGACAAGGACCTCAATAGAAAGCCGAAAACTGACTGTCATCTTGAGGCGAGAGTTGGTCGTTGTTTGAGAGGTCTCAAATCCTTAAAGATTTTTTCCGCTTTGGGCGAGGAATCGGCCTTGTCTGATTTAGGCATGCATAGCACCACAAGTTCGGTCTTCCGAATACTAGGGGCTTCGCCAAAATTTAATATTGTAGACTTCTATGGCTAAGTGAGAGTGATAAAGCTGTATAGTCCGATTGCCTTGTTCGCTGTGCTAAACACCACCTTAAGGGACCAATTTTTTGGATAAAGATTGTTTAGATTTATCCCGAACACCCCAGTACTACTTACATGGGGGCAGAAGCCGACGACTGGCCAACTCTCAGACTTTATAAACGGACGCAGAAAAGGTAATATTTTAAATCAACAGGCGTTATATAGTGCACATGAACTCGTTTCCATATTACAGGATGACATGAGTACATTCATTCAAATATTACATCCTTAGCACATTCCTTCGCCACAAGGCGGGCACCCTTCAGGACATTGTCATAATACTGTTTGGAGTGGCGATGCTCCTTGCCCTTCGGCGGACCCTCCGTCACCAGCTTCTCGGCGTCCATCTTCGCCCAGTGCACTTTCGCACGGGCCAAGGCCCTGCGCACACCTTCAATACAGACTGACCGCTTTATGACTTCAAGCCGCGGGCAGGCATTCACAAGCCGCTTCACCAGGCCGAAGTAGCTGCTGGGTAGGGGCTCGCCAGGCCACACCCGGACTATGAGATCCTTCATGGCCAGTTCGGCCGCCTTGTGAAGTTCGACCAGTTGCTTCAACTGGTCGCTCAAGGGCATCGGGTGTTCGGCCCCAATATATTGGGACCAGAACAACTTCTCCGTCAATCTCCCTTCCTCAGCTCGGTAGAACTCTGCGGCATTAGAGATGCTGCGCGGCAGATATGCGAATGCTCCTGGAGAGCTCCAAATTCGAGTAAGTAAAAAGAAATTCTCCTTCACATGCTTGCTTTGCATATTGAATGTCTTACCCGCCGCAATCTTATTGGCCCTTGAACCTCTTGGAGGGCCTTTTGGGCTTCAGCTTTTGCATCCTATGCACTCTGGCGGGCCTTCGCAAGCTCGGACTCTTGCGTCTTAGAGTCACGCTCCAAGGACTCATATTTTTTGAGGAAGTCCTGGAGCTCTTGCTGGACCTCGCCAACCCGAGCCTCTTGTTTCTTGTGCTCGGTGCGCTCCTTGGCCGCTTTGTCCTTCGCCTCGGGCAGCGCCTTCTTAAGGACCGCCAGTTCAGTCATGGCCCCTATTGACATTCATGACACTTCTATTAGCATCAATAACTTTTCCTTTATATGGCATACAAACAGGGCATTGTGTACCTTTGTTTTCTTTGAGCTGCCTCTTCACGAGACCGATCTCTTCCTCATTCCGCTCCAGGTCCCGCTTCCGGAGACCTCCGCAGTACGAACGGCAGCAGCCAGCAGCGACGCCTGCTTATTCACGTAGACATATTCTGGTTAGACTCCTATGGGTGTTATTTGATCCTCTATTCGGCCTTTCTTTCCGAACACCAAACAGAGTATCAGGGGCTACTATCTATGCTGTGATATTCTCTCAAAATTTGGTTGCTTACCTCAAAGCCTGTTAGGAGGCTGGCACAGGCTTCGGTCAATCCGCTTTTGGCGGACTGAACCTTCTCAATCGCCGTACTCATAAGAGTACGGTGTTCTTCATCAATGGAAGTGCCCTGAAGCGCTTCCAACATGTTATTCGATGTCGGACGCAGTATCTGGCTGGGGGCCAAACTTGCTGCAGCCTCCGTCATCAGAATCCAAGGGGGTCTTCCCCCACCCCATGTGCCCGGCGTCTGGGATTTCGCCTTGGGGCATCTCCAGAACTATCTCCCCCTGGTCCATTATCCTCTGAGACAACACCTCGGTGTCGTCCACGGGCCAAGGGTGGTGGCTGTTGGGAGCGAATCGTTGTTCATCACCGACGTGCTCAAAGACCCATCCGATGAGGATAGGTCAATGCGGGCTTTGGATGGACTACACGATCATATTTAACATGATAAGAAGCAATAAAGCAAAACATACCGAAAGTATTATAGCGTCCGGATACTTATGACTTGACCAGGGGCTTGTCCCTAGGCAGCCACTCCTCGTCGCTGTAGGCGACTATTGTGGAGTGGTCCGGAGGGATGGTCTTTCCCTTCTTGGACCGTTCGGCCTCTCCACATGGGGCGGCCTTCCTTTTCTCCCGCCCCCCCCCCCGATTGGGGGAGGGAGGTTTTCCTCTTCCTCCTCCTCGTTTTCGTTGGAGGAGTGCACCTCGGTGTCTTTGGACGATGAGTCCGACACAACCTTGTGCTGGAGACCTTTCCTAGTCCTCGTAGCCTCCTTCTTGGCCTTCTTCTCTGGCACCTCGTAGGGCGCCGGAAACAGCATCTCCGTTAACAGAGCTGTTGTTGGATATTCAGGTAGTGGAGCTGGATGGTCGATCCGCTCCGCTGTCACTACCCAGTCCTGTTAAATCGACGTGGAGGCTTAGATTCCTCCCACGAACATATTGGGAAAGGCACATCTTGTGAAATATAGATACTTACCGGATTGGCGCGGCGCTTTGCGCTGAGTCTGTGATCCTCGGTAATGGGAGGAGGCACCTCGGCGGCCTTGAACAGCACCTTCCAGACGTCTTTCTGTGTCGTATCGAAGAGCTCTCGCAGCGTCTAGTGTTCGGCCGGGTCGAACTCCCACATATTGAATGCCCGTCTTTGACACGGCAGGATCTGGCAGCAGAGCATGACCTGGACCATGTTGACAAGCTTGATTTTCTTGCTTATCATATTTTTGACACAGTTCTGGACTCCGGTCAACTCCGCTGGCTCACCCCAGGCTAAACCCTTCCTTTTCCAGGAGGTAAGCCACATGGGGATGCCAGATCGAAATTCGGGGGCCGCCACCCAGTTGGAGTCACATGGCTCGGTGATATAGAACCACCTCGATTGCCACCCCTTCACGGTCTCCACATAGGAGCCTTCGAGCCAGGTGACGTTGGGTATCTTGCCCACCATGGTGCCTCCGCACTCCGCTTGCTGGCCGACCACTATCTTCGGCTTCACATTGAAGATCTTCAGCCACATGCCTAAGTGGGGATTTGCAGAGGAAGGCCTCGCACACGATGATAAACGCCGAGATGTTGAGGATGAAATTGGGGGCCAGATCATGGAAATCTAGCCCATAGTAAAACATGAGCCCGCGGACAAATGGGTGGAGAGGAAATCCCAGTCCGCGGACGAAGTGGGCAAGAAACACAACCCTCTCGTGGGATTTTGGAGTAGGGACGATCTGCCCTGCATCCGGAAGCCAGTGCGCGAAGTCTGTGGCCAAGTATCCGGCCTCCCGGAGCTTCGTGATGTCCTCCTCCGTAACGAAGGAGGCCATCCACTTGCCTCGCGCTCTAGACATGTTTGGAATGGCTTTACGGAGAAGGTGAGAACTTGGGCGCTGGAGCTCGAGCGTGCGAGAATGGATGAGCGAAGGAATAAGAAGGCGTGGGTGAAAAAGGAGAATCCCTATCTCTTTATAAAGGTAGTAGAAACTCTGCGCCTCCCCACTTGCCCGGTAAAATTGCTTATTCCCCAAGCGCCACGATTGATGGCGCGGTTGGGTTACCCACACCTGTATTGATGAGAATCCCGTGATAAGGGGACACGATCTCTGCTCCGACAAGACGTGCCACTAAAACCGCCTCGCGATATGTGTAGTGGAAGGTTGAGAAAAACGGTTCGCATAATGACCAGGTCATGCTATGAAAAGTTGTCAGCAGATTAGATTGGTAAAATATTGTGCTCTCTACGGTGGTATGTGGAAATTATTTTGCAGAGCCGGACACGATCCTTGTGTTCAAAATCTTCTATGGAGTATTCAGAGAAGGAACCCGCCTTGCAATGTCGAAGACAATTTGCGCACCAGACTCATCGTCATTGAAGCCTGGTTCAGGGGCTACTGAGGTAGTCCAGGATTAGGGGGTCGTCGGACAGCCGGACTATATACTTTGGACGGACTGTTGGACTATGAAGATACAAGATTGAAGACTTCGTCCCGTGTCCGAGTGGGACTCCCGTTTGCGTTGAAGGCAAGCTTGGCAATTCGGATATGTAGATCTCGTTCTCTGTAACCGACTCTGTGTAACCCTAGCCCCCTTCGATGTCTATATAAACCAGAGAGTTTAGTCCGTAGGACAAGAACAATCATTATCATAGGCTAGCTTTTAGGGTTTAGCCTCTACGATCTCGTGGTAAATCAACTCTTGTAATACTCATATCATCAAGATCAATCAAGCAGGAAGTAGTGTATTACCTCCATCGAGAGGGCCCGAACCTGGGTAAACATCGTGTCCCCTGCCTCCTGTTACCATTAGCCTTAGACACACAGTTCGGGACCCCCTACCCGAGATTCGCCGGTTTTGACACCGATAGTGCTCTCTAGGGAAAGGCTTCACAAGCTCCCCCCCATGTGGGAGGGCCCGTTAAGGATCGCCCGTGTCTCCAGTCCTGGCGCAGCATGCCTGGAGACGCAGGACAGGGTCCCCATCCAAAATGCCTGGAACATCCAGCACCTTCAGAAGTTCTACCGATAAAGAAGGTTTCGCGCCTGTGAAGGTCTCCACTTGTGACATTCTCATGTAATAATGAGTTGGGGCAGCACACGTCCCGGAGTCTCCTGAGCGTTGCCCTGGGCTCATGGGGGCTCCCTCCCTCATCCAAGTGGCAGCAGTTAGCTCCGCGCTGGTGAGAAGACTAGTATAGGTGCTGGACACGGCTGTTGTTTTGCTTGCTTTTTGTATCTGATTTGCGACTTCTTGAATGGAATTTGGATTTTCAGCGTCTCTTCTTGAGTGTTGGGAATTTTTTATCTTGCCTCGTTCGATTCTCTCAAGCGTTGCCTCAGGAGGAGTGTCAGTTTCCCGTCGCTCCTCCTCGCGCGTCCTGCATGTGGGGGTTGGGCAGGTGTGCGTGCTTCGGGCTTGCCCGCGAGCACACCTCGCCAAAGCCTCAGTGCCTGGCCCTATGGCATATCTGTCCTCGCGTGACGCTCTCGAACGAGCTCACAGACACTGCGCCTCCGGGGCCTTCTTCTTCAACAGCTATGGAAGCCCCCCTCCTAAAGCCTGGTGACCATGAGGTCACCCCTCGATGAGGAGCGCTCCTGCGGCGCGGAAGTCCATCACAGGAACTCTAAGATAAGTGATCCCAACCACAATCAATGGCAAGACTAGTATCAGGAGGAGGCATAGAAATAATAACTTCACAACACAAGCGTCGTAGTCCATTACACGCCCTAGTAGGGCTTCCTACTTCCTCTTTTTGCACCAAAAAAAACAACAAACAAAAGCAGCTGCTCATCGACGGCAGCTCCTCAGGACCGGCTCCGGCAGCGCCCAGGCTCACTCAGAGCCCTCCTCTCGCTTCACTGGGGTGTGTTGGAGACACCTCTTGTCTTCCCTCCTAGTCCGGGCTCGACGACACAGTGGCTCGTCGAAGTCGTTGTCACTAGAGCTTTCCGTGGAGGAGAAGCCACCGCCTCGACCATCGCCTAGGGCGAGGTCATCACAAGTGATGGCGCCGCCCCTCCGTCTGCCGTCATCATCACAATCGTTGTTGCTGTCGCTCTTCGGGCAGCACCCTACGCGCGGGCCATCCTCCCCGAAGACCCTCACGTTGACGGTCACGACATCGTCATACCTGAAGTGGAGGGTGCACCTCCCGCGCAGGTCCTGTGCAAGGGTAAACGACTGCCACCCGCTGTTCAGGAACACGTTGCCGGCAACCGTGACCTCGGCCTCCACGCATGAGGCCTTGCGGCAGCAGCTATCGGCCTGAAGCCTGAAGGAACTAGCCCCCCCCCCCCGGCCGGTAGCGTGCTCACGAAGGAACACGTGAGCCGGAGCCAGGCACCTGCAGGCTTCTCCGCCCACACCACAAACTCCGGCGGAGAGTCGGCTGAGTGGGATCGTGGCCGTGGCAGCTGGATGGCCACCGCGTGCCTCACCTCCTCATAGCGGCTCCTGATACGTCTCCAACGTATCTATAATTTTTGATTGTTCCATGCTATTATATTACACCTTTTGGATGTTTATGGGCTTTATTTTACACATTTATATCATTTTTGGGACTAACCTACTAACCGGAGGCCCAGTCCGTATTGCTGTTTTTTTGCCTATTTCAGTATTTCGAAGAAAAGGAATATCAAACGGAGTCCAAATGGAATGAAGCCTTCGGGCGCGTGATTTTTGGAATGAACGTGTTCCGGAGGACTTGGAGTGCAAGTCAAGAAGCAACTGAGGCCTCCACGAGATAGGAGCCCCCCCCTATAGGGAGCGCCCCTTGTCTCGTGGGCCCCTCGGGCGACCACCGACGTACTTCTTCCTCCTATATAAGCCTACGTACCCCGAAAACATCCAGGGAGCCAACGAAACACAATTTCCACACTGTAACCTTACTCAGATCCGCGAGATCCCATCTTGGAGCCTTCACAAGACTCATGGGAGGAATCGACCATGGAGGGCTTCTACATCAACACCATGGCCCCTCCGATGAGTTGTGAGTAGTTTACCATAGACCTTGGGTCCATAGTTATTAGCTAGATGGCTTCCTCTCTCTTTTGGATCTCAATACAATGTTCTCCCCTCTCTTGTGGAGATCTATTCGATGTAAACTCTTTTTGCGGTGTGTTTGTCGAGATCCGATGAATTGTGGGTTTATGATCAAGTTTATCTATGAGAAATATTTGAATCTCCTCTGAATTCTTTTATGTATAATTGAGTTATCTTTGCAAGTCTCTTCGAATTATCAGTTTGGTTTGGCCTACTAGATTGATCTTTCTTGCCATGGGAAAAGTGCTTAGCTTTGGGTTCAATCTTGTCGTGTCCTTACCCAGTGACAGAAAGGGTTGCAAGGCACGTATTGTATTGTTTCCATCCAGGATAACAAGATGGGGTTTATATCATATTGCATGAGTTTATCCCTCTACATCATGTCATCTTGCTTAAGGCATTACTCTGTTCATATGAACTTAATGCTCTAGATGCAGGCAGAAGTCGGTCGATGGGTGGAGTAATAGTAGTAGATGCAGGCATGAGTCGGTCTACTTGTTGCGGACGTGATGCCTATATACATGATCATGCCTAGATAATCTCATAATTATTCGCTTTTCTATCAATTGCTTGACAGTAATTTGTTCACCCACCGTAATACTTATGCTATCTTGAGAGAAGCCACTAGCGAAACCTATGGCCCCTGGGTCTATCTCTTATCATATTTGCTTCCAATCTACTTTTATTTGCATCTTTACTTTTTGCATCTATAATATAAAATACCGAAATATATTTATCTTATCATACTATCTCTATTAGATCTCACTTTTCGCAAGTGGCCGTGAAGGGATTGACAACCCCTTTATTGTGTTGGTTGCGAGTTCTTTGTTTGTTTGTGTAGGTGCGTGGGACTTTTGAGGAGCCTCCTACTGGATTGATACCTTGGTTCTCAAAAACTGATGGAAATACCTACGCTACTATTGCTGCATCACCCTTTTCTCTTAAAGGAAAACCAACGCAAGCTCAAGACGTAGCAAGAAGGATTTCTGGCGCCGTTGCCGGGGAGGTGTTCGCTCAAGTCAAGACATACCAAGTACCCATCACAAACTCATCTCCCTCGCATTTACATTATTTGCCATTTGCCTCTCGTTTTCCTCTCCCCCACTTCACCCTTGCCGTTTTATTCGCCCTCTCTTTCCCAATCTTCTCCTCTTCTCTTTCGCTTGCCCTTTTCCATTTGCTCGTGTGTTAGATCGGTTACCTTGTCGTTATGGCTAGTCCTCCTATCCTTGTTATCACTCCCGAACATGAAATTCTTAATTTTAAGCAAAGGGAGGGAGAAAATTTAAAAGATGCTTGGCATAGAATTTGCAATGCTCAAAATAAATCTACTAGGAAGCTTTCTACTTCCGTTCTTCTTCGCTATTTTTATGTAGGCATTACTCCTTGGAATAGATGTGTTCTTGACACTGTTGCCGGAGGGGATTTCTTGAGTAGCCATACGTTTGATGCTTATAATGCTATGTTAGATTTGTTTGGCCTACCACCTCTTTTGGTTAATGGAACGGTTTTAACTTTAGAACATGTGATGCAACGGCTTGATATTATTGATAATAAAATGGCCACTATTAAGTTGATTGAAAATTTGGATAAAAAGTTCCATAATCACATTACCCAATATGGATCTAGGTTTGGAGTTACTTTGAAAAATCTTAAAGAGAAAGATCCTTTAGTTAATGAAAAAATAGATCTAGATTATGAAAGAATCGGTAAACTTGAGGATATCATTACCAACTTAGGTTCCGCATTTTCTTCCATGAAAAACACTCCAAAACCCCCTACCAAAACTGCCAAGTTTATTTATGTTCCTAAAAATAAGGGGGAATCTTCTAGTAAAGGGGACGCGGATCTCAAATCCATAATTGTTCATCCAAATTGTCTCTCTATCGTTAAGGAATCTTTTGCTACAAACGAATTTCTTGAATTTTTGCCTAAAAGTTTAATCATTGCTAAAAAGGGAGAGACCCCTAAAGATTATAAGTGCTCTATTGAGAAATTGAGTGCCAAAGATGGCACTACTTAGATCTATCTTCGCTTTTATGCCTAGCTAGGGGCTTCAAACGATAGCGCTAGTTGGGAGGCAACCCAATTTTATTTGTGTTTTTTGTTATTTCCCTGTTTAGTAATAAATCTTGCATCTACCTTCTGTTTAGATGTGTTTTTATCTTTTAATTAGTGTTTGTGCCAAGTAGAACCTATAGGATAACCTATGATGATAGTTGATTTGATTCTGCTGAAAAACAGAAACTTTGCGCGCACTAATTTAGTGTTTTTTAAATAACAGAAATGTGATTTTGCGTTGATTATTTTTGCTGCTGATCAATAGAAAATTTTTACAGGATTTCCTATTTTAGTAGGATTTTTAGAGTTCCAGAAGTTTGCGTTAGTTACAGATTGCTACAGACTGTTCTGTTTTTGACAGATTCTGTTTTTCGTGTGTTGTTTGCTTATTTTGATGCATCTATGGCTAGTAAAATAGTTTATAAACCATAGAGAAGTTGGAATACAGTAGGTTTAACACCAACATAAATAAATAATGAGTTCATTACAGTACCTTATGTAGTGATTTTGTTTTCTTTCACTAATAGAGCTTATAAGATTTCCTGTTCAGTTTTGTGTTGTGAAGTTTTCAAGTTTTGGGTAAATCTTTTATGGACTATGGAATAAGGAGTATCAAGAGCCTAAGCTTGGGGATGCCCATGTCACCCCAAGATATTCAAGGAGAGCCAAAAGCCTAAGCTTGGGGATGCCCCGGGAAGGCATCCCGTCTTTCGTCTTCGTTCATTGGTAACTTTACTTGGAGCTATATTTTTATTCGCCACATGATATGTGTTTTGCTTGGAGCGTCGTGTATTATATTAGTCTTTGCTTTTTAGTTTACCACAATCATCCTTGCTGTACACACCTTTTGGGAGAAGCCTACTTGAATATGATTTTCTAGAATACTCTATGTGCCTCACTTATATCTTTTTGAGAGTCTTTTAGAACAACATGGTATTTGCTATGGTTACAAACTTGGTCCTAGAATGATGAGCATCCAAGTTGGGTATAATAAAAACTATCATAGAAAAAGAATTGGATGCTATGATCAATATGATGCTTGATAATTGTTTTGAGATATGGAGGTAGTGATATTAGAGTCATGCTAGTTGAGGTGATTATGAAAAATACTTGTGTTGAGGGTTGTGATTCCTGTAGCATGCACGTATGGTGAACCGCTTTGTGATGAAGTTGGAACACAATTTTATTTATTGAGTGTCTTCCTTATGAGTAGCGGTCGGGGACGAGCGATGGTCTTTTCCTACCAATCTATCCCCCTAGGAGCATGCGTGTAGTGCTTTGGTTTTTGATGACTTCTAGATTTTTGCAACAAGTATATGAGTTCTTTTGACTAATGTTGAGTCCATGGATTATACGCACCTCACCCTTCCATCATTGCTAGCCTCTCTTGTGCCGCGCAACTTTCGCCGGTACCATACACCCACCGTATACCTTCCTCAAATCAGCCACCATACCTACCTATTATGGCATTTCCATAGCCATTCCGAGATGTATTGCCATGCAACTTTCCACCGTTCCGTTCATATGACACGCATTACTTTTGTCATATTGCTTTTTGCATGATCATGTAGTTGACATCGTATTTGTGGCAAGACCACCTTCATAATTTCATACATGTCGCTTGTCGGTGTTCTAGGAACGGGGGTCCCCAGACTTGCCTGCCTGCGGCCTGCGGCGTGGCTCAAAGGAGGCCTAGCACATCCCATCTTCATCAACACAATCTCAAGACCCTCGCGAGGGGCCAAGCCTCGCGGGGCGGACAATAAGGAGCTTCTTCAGGCACGGCCTCGTCAGGCTGGCTCATGAGGAGGTGGAGAGTTCAAGGAAGGGTACCTCGCGAGGTGCCCATGACGCAAGCCATGATTTACCAAGGGCGCCCGGTCGGCGCCAGCCCGCAGATGTCCTCCTTTCCTCTTTGGTGCAAAGGGGCAAGCGCAGCCGAGAGCATCAAGCAAAGGCGTCCATTCTGGTGCAACAAGACCAAGACCAGACCAACGGCCGGAAGGAAGTCATTGTGGAGCCCAAGCCGGCGTCACCACCAGAGCCTTTGACTGGCAAGGACCAACTTTAGTCAGGATGAGTGTACCCGCTGTTCCCCTTCAAAATGGCCAATTGTTGGTGCCCTTCCCGCTCAATATTTGGGAAGAGGTCCAAGGCCTTTGCCTATAAATAGGACTAGCCACCCCCAAGGTAGAGGCATCTCAATCTTGACCGAGAAACCAGTAGATAGGGCGACCGAACTCCTCCTAGCTGTTCGTCGCACCAGCCAAGAACAGACCCTCGCGAGGCTGTTCTGCCTTGTATTGTTCATCATCAAGCCCAACAGGCAATCCACCACACCACACACTGGAGTAGGGTATTACACCACAATGGTGGCCTGAACTAGTATAAATCTTGTGTCTCTTGTGTTGTTCAGTTTGGTAGTTTAGGTCCTAGCGATTCAGCGAGGAGCGAGCCGATAAACGGTTGAATCTCCGTGCACACCCCAGTGTTCGAACCTCAAGGGTCTGCCGGAACCCGAAATCCGACATTTGGCGCACTGTAGGGGTGCTGCGGATTCTCTCTGCCGCCAGCGCCCATCGCATCGCGGCACCATGTCCCGCGACGGTAGGGCACCTGATCCTGGTGGCTTGGCCCGCCCACAGAGCTGCTTTCGCCCGGCGACCCCACGCCCAGCAGCTCATGGTCCGCAGGGCGCAAGCCGTGGGGCGACACGGACAGGCCTCGATGGCTCTAACACGCTGGCGGATGCGGTCGGCACCAAGGCCTCCAACCACGCCAGCAAGCTACGACACCGTACACCACCGGGAGCAGCGAACTCAAGGGCGCTCCACGGTGGCGAGAGTTGCTGCAGTCAGTGATGGAAGGCTGCCGCGACGTGCTTCTTTGAGCGGGTGGCGGAGCTCTGAGCCGCGCCGCCTCGAGGGCTCACCCTTCGCACCCGCTCCGCCTCAAGCCCAGGCGGCCAGCTGGGGGCCCGCCAGCAACCGCTGGCTCCAAAGCTACTCAACACCAGCGGCCGTCGGCCTGAGGCGGGCGGCAAGACCGACTCCGCTCCCGTCAATGAAGAAGGACTCGTCGCGACCCACGGCCCCCGTGGGCCGCCACGCTACCATCACCAGGCCGGCACGTCAAGCAGAGCTGCATGGCACGCGGAGCCCTACGGCGCAGCCTTCGGGTGACGGCCACGAAGATCGTGCCCCACATGATGGATCAAGGTTACCCGCGAGGATCGAACAAGGCTCGCTCCTCAGCCCAAGCCGGGGACGAGGCGCCGTGGCTGAGCTCTTCCAGAACCGGGGCGGCCCCGCCGCCATGCTTTGAGCGACGATTATCGGGTACCACTAATCCCACAGAGCAGGCATACACTAATCATGGGTCGCAGGAAGTGCAGGTCGCCACAGCGAGCAGCTGCCCTGCTCCAGCAGTCTCTTACCCCTCAGGAGGAGGGCGTCGGGGGCTACAGGAGAGGGGCTGAGATCCGACATCACCACCGCGGCGCTGAACAAGGCGTTCCTGTGGAGGTAGGCCCTCCGCCGGGAGGTGCCTCGGGCCTGCCTCGGCAGCGAGAGGACCCGTGGTCGTCGGGGGAACCTCTGGCGACCGCTCTACCCCATCGGCGGCGTCTTGGTTTCCGGTCGTAGTTGATGGCACTAGAGTGTGGTGCAAGGCGGGGCCCTCGTCTGGCAATATGAAGCAAGGCCGGTACCTGTGAAGAAGGCCTAGTGTCTGTGAAGCTCGCCGCCCCGTGACACTCTCACGTAATAATGAGTGGGGCTGTACACGCCCGAGTCTCGGGTGCCGGCCTCAGGCCCTGGGGCTCCCTCCCACGCCCAGTGGTAGCACTTAGCTCCGCGCTGGTGAGAAGACGTCCAAGACTAGACTAGGTGCCGGACGTGGCCTTTTGTTTGCTTTCATTGCTTTTCCCTTGGTTGTTGCTTTCCCCCGCTTGATTTAAGTTGAACTCGAATTTGAGATTTGCGTGTGTTGGGGAAGGGGTGCTTAGTCTCGTTCGAGCAATCTCTCGCGTTTCGGTTACAACCTCGCCTCAGCTGCCTCCCCTCGTGAGCCCCTCATGAGCCGGGTCTGCCCTAGCTTGTGTGCAGCCCAGACTGCCATCGTCATGCCCCCTCGGGAGGTTTTTTCACTGCAGATCCTACGGATTCAATTAGGAGGCGTTCGAGGCACCACAACCTCCCACAAATTATCTCAGGACCCGCGCAGGACGAAGGTAAACTAACCAGCCGGCTCGTCACCTAGCCAACCACTTGGCATGGGACTATGAGCAATGTAGCATTGACTAGTGTGCTTAAACATTGGCTTTACATGAGGGGCACCCCCTCCCAAAATGCTCTCACAACCATCGGGACAAAAGCCCGAGTTCTATTCATGCAGGATAAGGAAACAGGAACGGCGTGCTATCAGTGAGATAAATCCCCCAATGCATCCTCAGGAGCGCCGCCCGAGCTGTCGCTGGCGTTGCTGGCCTCGCCATCGCCCTCCGCGTTGCCGCCAGCGGCGTCAGGGCCGTTCACCACGCGGCCCTCGTCGGCGGCCACAATCACACCGTCGTTGTCTGAAGCGAAGGCCCTAACAAGGGCGTCCACGTTGTCTTCCACCCAATACGCCAGGTCATCTCGGACGGCCTGGGGGACTGGGGCGATGGCAGCGTCGAAGTCAAAATGAGGATCCATATTCCGGAGATGGCTGAAGACGCGGGAAAAGGCGCGCCTGAGCAGGGCTCGGCTCCTTTCCTCCACCAACCTGTTGGCACGAACCGACCATGCCTCCAGCTGCGTCACGATGTCGGTGAAGAACTGAAGGTTGCCGGCGTAGTTAATGGCACGCGGCTCGCCAACGGCCGCCTCGGAGATGTTACCTAAGGCCGTGTTGGCCCTCTCCCGAAGCGTGGTGAGCATGGGAGCGTGCTCGTGTTCCAAGAGCCGCCGCTGACGCATCTCGTGCGCATTCTGCCGGGCGACATCCTCAGCCTCAACCACCTGTTGGGGAAGAAGAAGCACCTCTGCGCGGGAAGTAGTTGACTCCCCCTGCGACGCCTCGAGTGCGGCCTGTAAGGCATCAACCCGCCGCTTCGCTTCCTCCAGCCTGGTCCTCAGGACGGTGGTCCTACCTTCGGCCTCGGTCCGGACCAACTCCAGCCTCTCCTTGAACTCGCGCTCGAGGTTGAGGCGCACCGTCGCCACCCGACGTCCGACCTCCTTCGAGACACAGGCTTCCCGCGCAGCGACGTCGTCCTCCGCCCGTGTCACCCAGCGCTCCCTCGTCTCCAGGCGCTCGCGCTCGCGCGCGCGTTCGGCAGCTTCCAGCGTCAACGCCTCCTCACGCTTCTGGAGCTCCGCTAGGTCGCCGGAGGCCACCTTCATCGACGCAAGGGCCGCCTCACGCAGCTCCACCTGCTCCTCCAGTGAGCGGCACCGGGCCAAGAGTTCCTGTGCTCGCCCCTCCGTGGCCTCTCGCCGCCGGTCAGCTTCTCGGGCTTCTTCGACGGCCTGGGAACGGGCCTCCCGAGAGGCCGCCAGCGACGCCTTGGCCTCCTCATCATCAAGATCGCGCCGACGGTGCGCAAGGGCAGCGGCCGCCTACAGCTCGCGCCTCTCCGCAACCAGCCGAAGGCCCTCAGCCTCAAGGCGCGCGTCCTCATCAGCAAGTTCCTCACCAAGCAGACTCACCGCGTCAGCCGCCCTCCGGAGGAACCCTTGGCGAAGAGCGCGATGCTCCTGGGCGTGCTCAAGTACGTCCTCCACACCATCATGCGCCCCAAGCGAGCACCGTGGGGCTCGGATCAGCACTCCCCTCTCGGGCAGGGGGCTGGGGGCTGGCACCCTCGAGATGACTGGGCGCGCCCTGCCGAAGGCCCGACCTAAAGCCAACCCTTCTCCAAGTGAAGAGTGCCGGGACTACCCCAGCCAATCACGGTCCACGGCCAGAGGAGAAGCCCACGGCAGGCTGGCTATGCCACGAGAAGGCCCGCGAAGGAAGACTGCGGGGAGCGCAGGGCCACGTTGCGCTTCGGGATGACTCATCTCGCCAACCGGCCTCACCACAAGGGCCCGGCTGCTCGGGATGATCGAAGACGACGGAAGAGGTGGAGGCGAGGGGGATGGCTCCTCATCCACCCCCGTGAGCTCGGAAGGAAGGGCCCTGCAGGGCAAGGATCAGAACAAGCAACGAAAGAGTCAGGAGCAGGGAAGGGAGAAGGCTTACTCATCGATGGCATAGTACTTCCTACGCTTCAGCAGGCGACAAGGGTAGTCGTCGCCCAGGGCCTCCCTCCTCTTCCGTAGGGCCTCAAAGTCCACGTGGAAGCGACCCAAGAGTTGAGCGCAGGGGTCAGCTTGCGACGAGGAGGAAGCATCAAGGCGACTCGCGTCGGCGGCGCCCGCCTAATGCGCGCTGCCGGTCGCCTCACCAAGAAGAGCGGTTGGGGCCTCGGGAGCCTCAGCCGCAGGCACTGCGAGCGGACACTCGCCACCCTCAACTGCAGCAGCACGGGCCTCGGGAGCCGCTCCCTCATGAGAGGCGCCCAGAGCTGTCGCCTCGGCGAGGGCACCCTCAGCCTCCGGAGGCTCATGCCTCCCTGCACCACCACCTGAGTAAGAGTCGCCCCGGGCGGCTGTGAGGGCGACCACCACTGCTGGGTTCTCGCGAGGCCCCTGGAGGCCAGCAGGGCGCGGCCCCCATTCGTCGAAGATGGGCATCTGGCTCACAAAGTCGCCTCTGTTCGAGCAGAGGTACAGCAAGGCCCCACCTTGACGAATGTCGCCGGGGGAAGGATCCCTAGTCAATACCAAGAGCACCTTCCTCAGAGCTTCAGGCGTCAGGTCCTCTTCCTGGAGCCGCATACGGTCCCCACGACCGCTGTAGGCCCACATTCGATGAGAGTGGCGCTGGAGAGGGGCGATGCGGGGTAGCAAGAACTCCTTCACCACCTTGGGCGCCATCACACCAAGCTTCCTCAGGAACTTGAAGCGGTGCCAGACGAAGGCGAGCCGGGGCTCATGAAGGCCACCGCCCCACTGAGTTAGGGGCAGCGAAGATGGCTCCGTCGGCGAGGGCTGGGCACCCCACGTCCACATACAGCCACCGCCATAAACCCAGTCTTGGCGGAGGAAGACTGAAGTCAATCCCAGAAGCCGCTGTCTCAGGCGCAGCAATGAAGCTCACAAACCCCGAGCATTGGGTGGGGTCGACAAGGCGCAGAGAGAAGAAATGGCGCAGCAAGGCAACCGAAGGAAGGATGCCCGTCATTGCCTCGCAAATGAAGGCAAATACCGCGAGAAGGGTGATGGAATCAGGACCCAGGTGCATCATATGGATCTGATAATGGGAAAGCACGGCGTTGAAGAAATCAGAGAAGGGGGGAACCAGTCCATACCAGGCGTGCGGGCGAAATACCGGACCTCTGTGGGAATCCTGTCAACGGAGAAGCGAGACGCGGGCCAGGCCGTCGTCCTCCCGCACTTGTTGAAAATGGTGGCCTAGGCTGAGCGGACCTTGCCCAGGCCTTCTTGATTGATTATGACAGGCCAATCGACGGCGGGGGCCGCCGTCGACGACGAGCAAGGCGGCGGCACGGGCTTCTTCCCTTTTCCCTTCCTCGGTGGAGCCATGACGACAGGAAAGGGATGGGGGAAGGTTCGAGATTGGATTGGATGTGGAAGCTGGAGTTCGAGAGGAGAAAGGGCGGGGGCGCCAAGCGGCGAAAAGGGAGCGGCGTGTGCGGCAAAGAAGTCCGCCTAGCAAGGCACAAAATAAGGAGGCGTGGGGGAACAGTGCCGCCCACGTCCAATCAACCGCCACGCAGCGCCCAAGGCTGCAGGCTGTGAGGGCCCGCGATGCTTCGCACTTGCCCTTTTGCCTCTCTGCTCGGCCAAGTTCGGGCGCGCCGTGGGCCGGGGGGCTACTGTCGGCGTTCTGGGAACGGGGGTCCCCAGACTTGCCTGCCTGCGGCCTGCGGCGTGGCTCAAAGGAGGCCCAGCACAGCCCATCTTCATCAACACAAGCTCAAGACCATCGCGAGGGGCCAAGCCTCGCGGGGAGGACGATAAGGAGCTTCTTCAGGCACGGCCTCATCAGGCTGGCTCATGAGGAGGCGGAGAGTTCAAGGAAGGGTACCTCGCGAGGTGCCCATGACACAAGCCATGACGACCAACGGTGCCAGTCGGGTGCCAGCCCGCGCAGTGTCCTCCTTTCCTCTTTGGTGCAAAGGGGGCAAGCGCAAGCGAGAGCATCAAGCAAAGGCATCCATTCCGGTGCAACAAGACCAAGAGAGAAGGGACAATGCTACTATCTTTTTTTCCACACTTGTGCTTCAAAGTAGCACCATGATCCTCATGATAGAGAGTCTCATATGTTGTCACATTCATATACTATTGGGAATTTTTCATTATAGAACTTGGCTTGTATATTCCAATGATGGGCTTCCTCAAAATGACCTAGGTCTTCGTGAGCAAGCAAGTTGGATGCACACCCACTTAGTTTCTTTTGTTGAGCTTTCATATATTTATAGCTCTAGTGCATCTGTTGCATGGCAATCCCTACTCACTCACAGTGATATCTATTAATGGGCATCTCCATAGCCCGTTGATACGCCTAGTGGATGTGAAACTATCTTCTCCTTTTTTCTCTTCTCCACAACCACCATTCTACTCCACATATTGTGCTATGTCCATGGCTCACACTCATTTATTGCGTGAAAGTTGAAAGAGTTTGAGATTATTAAAGTATAAAACAATTGCTTGGCTTGTCATCGGGGTTGTGCATGATTAAATACTTTGTGTGATGAAGATAGAGCAACAAATGACTATATGATTTTGTAGGGATAACTTTTTTTGGCCATGTTATTTTGAGAAGACATGATTACTTTGATTAGTATGCTTGAAGTATCACTATTTTCATGTTAATATGAACTTTTATTTTGTATCATTTGGATCTGAACATTCATGCCACAATAAAGAAAATTACATTGAGAATTATGCTAGGTAGCATTCCACATCAAAAATTTCTTTTTAATCATTTACCTACTCGAGGACGAGAAGGAATTAAGCTTGGGGATGCTTGATACGTCTCCAACGTATCTATAATTTTTGATTGTTCCATGCTATTATATTACCCCTTTTGGATGTTTATGGGCTTTATTTTACAGATTTATATCATTTTTGGGACTAACCTACTAACCGGAGGCCCAGCCCGTATTGCTATTTTTTTTTGCCTATTTCAGTATTTCAAAGAAAAGGAATATCAACGGAGTCCAAACGGAATGAAACCTTCGGGAGCATGATTTTTGGAACGAACGTGATCCAGAGGACTTGGAGTACAAGTCAAGAAGCAGCCAAGGTGTCAGGACCCCGACTGAATGCCACATCGATCTAGCATGTAACACCTCATATCACTTTGCGGCCTCACGCACGGTATTCCCACGGGTGTCGCCTTACCTTTGCCGGGACCGTTTAAGCCTTTTGGCACACGTATATGATAGTGTCGCTAGCATCCATATGATAAGGAGCCCGGCCGACATGGCTAGTCGTAAACCCAAAGTGGCACAGACTTACGAGACAGGCATCCATGACCCAACATCGAGCGTGTCGGTCATCGACAAGTGAATCAGGCTGTAGCACTGGCTAGCGAGACTCGGTGAACCGGGCAGAAGGGCTAACAGGACTCTGGTATTCATCGCGTGACATTTCCTGAAGGGACGGATACCACGAAGCGAAGAAGGACACATGCCGGCCAGCCTAAGTGTTCGGAGCGGTAGCAAGCTACCATGGCTCGATGGAAACACTAGGAGACATTTCCGATAAGAGAGGCTACTAAAGATAAACAACTAGATAGTCGGATCCCACACATACCAAGCATTTCAATAACATACACACAATATGCTCGATATGTGCAAATACAACATGGCATCACAAGATGACTCTCGACTCAAGTATTTATTCATTAGGCTCCGAGGAGCGAGATATTACAAACATGGGTCTCACGACCCAACATTGAGAGCATACAAGTCAAAGCACAAGCGAAGCTAACATGTCCGAGAACGACATCTACAAATGAAAAGGCTTAGAAGCGACTATCTACCGAGATCTGCCGAGGGCACAAGATCGTGGCTGAGGTAACAAGCTAAGCGTCGAAGTCCACGTGGAACTACTAGCGAGACTGAAGTCTCTCTGCAAAAACATAAAATAGGCAAGCGTGAGTACAAATGTACCCAAAGAAGACTTACATCGTAACTAACTACATATGCATCATTATCAACAAAGGGATGGTGGAGTTTAACAGCACAAGCCAGCTTTGACTCGGTGGCTATCCTAAACTACATTGCAAGTAACTCTTTTGAGGTGGCGCACACGAGTCCACATATTCACCATATCAATACACCTTTATGGATCCGCTCCGTCTCCCTACGAGAACGCCATCCATAGCACTCACACTTATCTTGCGTATTTTAGAGTATCCACTATCACTTGTCTATGAACTGTTATAGGCAACCCGAAGTCCTTTACGCGGACACGGCTATTCAATAGATGATGTTAACCTGCAGGGTGTACTTCTTCATACATGTTTCCACCACTTAGCGTCAAGACACGACATGTGCTCGGCAGACTTCAGCGAAGCCGACGTGGGTGTAGACCACGACCTACCTAGACACTCAAGTCCCTAGTCCAGTTTATCGCCTATTCGGGTTCCATCCATGAGGAGATCCGGCGAGTTTCGCTCACAGCCCCAAACAATGTGAGCAGGGTTCCCGAGACACCAAGCGGGCGCCGGTACACCATGCCACGTGCCTACCGCATCACAGCCCACCCCTACGGTCAGTGCAAGCGCGGCCTCCAAAGATACTACAAACACGAAACTACTTGCAACTCCCCGGACAGAGGACAAGGGTGAATAAGAAGTCGAGCGGGGTCATATTTCAGGGCCCAATGCATGGTAGTAGCTGAATCATGGATCACAAACACAGAACTCAGTTCCTAAGGACGGCTTCAATGAGACAACCCACCATGTACTCCTACATGGCCTCTCACCGATACCTTTACCAAATCGTGTTCACACTCTTTGCTCACACACAGTAGGACATGTTCACACACCTCTGATTCATCCTCGATGAATCAGACCTGACTCAACTCTAAGCAATATCAGGCATGACAAACAAACATGAATGAGTAGGCACAACAGGGCTCAAACAACTCCTACTCATGCTAGTGGGTTTCATCTATTTACTGTGGCAGTGACAGGATAAAGGGGTTCAACTACCACAGCAAGTAACAGTTGAATCGATGTTGTCCTAATGCAGTAAAAGAGAGCAGGAGCGCGAGAGTGGGATTGTATCGGAATGAACAAGGGGGTTTTGCTTGCCTGGCACTTCTGAAGATAGCATTGAGTCTTCATCAGTGTCAACGTTCACAACGTCGAAACCACGTCTATCGAGAGGGGACAAAAACCGGCAATAGAGAAGGGAACACAATCAATGCAATGCACAATATGATGCATGATCATGACATGGCAAAATGAGTGTGTCGGGCTAATGCAACTAGAACCAGATGGGTTTGGTTTAGTTTGAACCCAAGGTTCAAGTTCAAATTGAAAATTATGAATTAATAAAGTACATTAGCTTGTTTCACATAAACAGCAAGGTTAAAGTGTTCTGACATGCATGAAACTAGTACAGATGGAAAGATTGGATTTTTCTGATCATTTTTCATATATAACTTGTTTGATTTGGAGTTACGGTTGAATTTCTATGAATTTTAGAAGTTTTGGTTATTTTCTGGAATTTCCTGAATTATTTTAAATCCAGAAAACAATTACTGCGTCAGCATTGCGTCACGCTGACCTCAGCAGGTCAACAGACCGGGTCCAGGTCAAACCTGACGTGTGGGGTCCACATGTCAGTGACTAACTAACTAACCTAATTAATTAATGTTAAATTACTACTAAACTAAAATGTCAGTTGAGTTAATTAGACTTAATTAAAAAGACTAATCTAGGATTAGTTGGGCCAGGGCCCTCTTGTCAGCGACCCAGGGGAGGTCAAACCCCTGGTCAACTGGGGCTAACACGCCGGCGGCTCGACGCCGGCGATGACAGGTGCGGCGGATGGGCTCGGGTTCACTCCTCCGGCGCCCAAATCGACGACGGAGAGCATCTATGAGCTGCTGGTGATCCCGCACATCCAACGGTGCAAACGGGGTGAGCTGGGGTGGCTGGAAAAGTGGCCGACAACGAGGTTTAGCGGCGGCAGCAGCTCGGCATTCTCGGGGTGGCGCTACAGAGCTCGGAAGGAGGCGCTGCGGGTGGCTACGGGCTCATGAGAACATGCTGAGCATCGTGGTGTGCTCGGATACAAAGTGCGGTGGCCATGGCCACGGCGGCGACTTGGCCGGCGGAACCGAGCTCACGGCCCCGGTGGGATCGGTGGCTACATGGTGCAAATAACGCGGGGAAGAGAGGGGTTCGTGGCAGCAGCTCACAGAGGTTTGAACGGGGCGGTCGACGAACTCGGGGAGGCGTCAAGGAGGGCACACGGTCGCCGGCGATCTCGGCGGCCGAAGCTTGAAGAAGAGGTCGGGGAAGCCGCGTCGGGGCGTCCGGCGTCGCGTGAGTCTTCGAGGAGGCATGGACGACGGAGGCGGAGCTCATGGGCACGTCAGAGGGGCGAGGGGGTGGCTCAGGGCGAGGCAGCGGCGAGCGGCGGCAACGGTTGCGGTCGGGTGTGCGAGAGGGAGAGTGAGCAGAGGAGGGGAGAGGGTGCAGCGAGTGAGGGAGAGGAGCGAGGGGACACGGGGCATCGTCGTGGCGTCGTTAGGAGGGGCCGGGGAAGAGCCAGGCAGGCAGGGAGGGAGGAGGTGGCCGGCGCGGGGCAGCCATGCGCCTCCGTCCTTCTGGCGAGGGAGGAAGACGACAGGGAGGAGGCGGTGGTGGGCTGGGCATTGCTCATGTTGCATGCAGTGTTGGGCTCTTGGGTGGGCTGCTGTGTAAGCTGAGGTAAGTTCTCTCTCTGCTTTTATTTATTGTTTTCTATTTTGTTCTGTTTTGTTTTGGTTTAGTAAAAATACTAAACCATTTTATAAAATCCTGAAAATAATTATGTGGCTAGAACTAAAGTATACCAACCCACATAAAATGTTCCAGAATTATTGGACATATATTAATTAGATATAAAATATATATCCAATGCAAATAGTTATTGAATTAATTCAAATGGCCAAAACAAATATTTCTGTGACTCCAAAATATTGGTTTGAATTTTACCTCTTACCAATATTTCTATAGAATAACAGGAACATTTTCTTGGATTCATTTGAGAAGATTTAAATGTTGGTTATTTTTAGAGGTTTTCTGAGGCTTTTGAAAATTCCTCAATTCAAGTTTCATTTGAATTTAAACATGATGCTCACATGGAAACTAGCATAGGTCAGTCCAGAACTAGGGATGTGACAGCTCACCCCCACTAAACAAGAATCTCGTCCCGAGATTCAAGCATAGGGTAAGATGAAAAGGAAGCGCAAAACTAATATAATCTTCACGATCCAGGTTGCACTTCAAATGAATGTTGATTCGTTCACCATCATTGTCTCGATGTCTTGCCCTGAGAACTACATCCCACATGACAACAAGTAGAAAGGGAGTATTTTAGAAGAATTGATTTTCCTGAGATTCGGGCAACTAAGGACCATATTAATGATCACAAGATCAATTCACGGAATGAAACATAGAAACATCTCTGAAGCTGAGAGGCAAAACATACATCAGGAGGGACGGAGGAAACAATTTGACGAGGGTTTCAAGTAGCGAGGATAAACTGCCATGATTCCACAACGGGGCACCTTAGGGAGGGTGGCTCGTAGATTATCCCTCAAGTGGCAAAAAGAATTACCTTTGATTCGGAGATCATCGGAACTCTTTATACCAGCCTATGGCAATTCTCGAGCGATCGTTTGGAGGGGTTTGGTAGAATGGCATACCCGTATTAGAATGGATGATGTGGATTACCTTGTTGAAAACAACACAAGGGATGATTTTGCTTGCGCGTGCTCTCAAGAACTTGAGCATTTCCATATTTATCAAGGTTTTATCAACAACCGTGTCAAGGGTGCTGACAACACAACATACTACCATGATGAATAGCGATGGACGATGCAGATGCAAAGGAAGATAACCTTCTCAGATTTCACCTTAGCGGGGCCAAGGGAACAAAATCTGGATGATCGACTGAGAGACATTTAACACTCGGCTTCTAATGTTCTCCTTGATGTACTAGCATATCCCATTCACAGATATGGTTTGGTATCTAGAACATCAAGTAAAGGTCGGACTTTGGGAGCACAAAAATCCATAAAGGACAACTAGGGAGTAAATCCTACGAAATCCTTATGGGGAGGTGGCCAAGTTCCTCCATCAAGATACTACAATAATAGGTCTTCCGGCTGGGTGTGTTGGCCATGGCATCCACTTTACCGGTTATCGAGAGAGCAATATTATAGTTCTTGGGAAATGTCCCAACCATCATCTCTGCCTGAGATTCAGATCTGGTTGGTGTCAGAATAATCCAGACTCATCAAGTCTAGAAAGAAGAATGAAAGTTTGCAACACAAATCGATGAGACGACGTTGCGAGATTCTCGGGAAATGGACTACGGTAGTAAGCTCCAAATCATGAGCTGGTTCTACTACAACATGTGAACACGTTGTCCGAGACAAGCATGACCACACAGTAGTCTTATAATAAAACACTACCGAGTTCAAGAGGGAAACCATCATCGAGGATATCGAGGTCCTTGCATAAGTCTCGAGCCTACGAAGGAACTTCTTCTCCTTGAACAAATCAGTCAGTGGCTTGGTGTGCTAGGAATTCATATGGAACGAAGATGATCAGTCTAACAGACCATAGAACACTTCGCACGTGCATGACCGACTCGGGATGATTCCATAGGAAGTAAAAACATGCTTTCTCGAATTCACGGCGGCATCTTGCATCCAATGCACATGAACTAGAGGAAGTCACTTCTTTCATCCAGGCATATGCTTCATGAACGAAACACGATGATAATGCTTACAAAGTTTTCCAACACTAGGTTGATGTTCAACATGAATCATGGGGGAGAAAAAATGCTGCTGATGGGTTCAACAACAACTCATCGAAATTCCATATCACTGGACTTCTACCATCATGTGAACACGGTGTTAGCATTGGTCAGACCAAAAGATGTAATGGTGTATGCTCGAGGAATCAACCACGAGTAAGACAACATTATGAACATCGTTGGTTCTGATTTGACTTGACGATAGCCCATACTCGAGTCAAAATTTTGACAAGGCAATAGATCCAACAACTGATCACAGGGACCAATTGGTGAAGATATCATCTTTCTTCAACAACCACACAAACACAAGGATATCCCTTTGAAAATGATCTAAGTCGGACAAACTTTCATCTTCCAACTCTCCAAGTTGTTGTTCAGTTTACCAACTAGCTCAGAGTATCCAACACAGATTCTTGGAGAAGGAGTGATTTATAAGAAAACCAACTTGATCACGAACTCAACATAGCGGTCAGGTGACAACCTGGTAATACTTCCGAGAGGATAATCGGAAAATCACGAACCACCGATATGCTACTAAGCTCGAGAACAATCTTGCTTTTCAGGGCAAGATGATGTGATCAAAAGAGCGAGGGTTTGACAAGATCCTAACTCATTGATCGGAGAGTGCACCGGAAATAAGGACTAGGTAGCACAATCATACTTAGGGTGATGATTCAAAAATCAACATGCTAAGAGTGAGGTTATTGTCCTTTAACTACTAAGCAGCGGAGTTGCTAGGAGTATAGATTTCACACATCACAATTCACTTGTCAGTACTCCGGTTGCGACAACACGGAACCGAGGAATGAGTAATTATGGCGAGGAGTATCACTACGTCAAGAATTCATAAGAGGTAGTGCAATTCTCATGACAGTCCTGACATAAAGATGGTAACACTCCAAGGTAGAACAGAACAAAAGCTGGATTGGCATTTTGATCTGTGGAATACAACTGCTTTGACCCAATCCTAGAAATGGATGAGGTACTGGAGTTCGTTTCTCCTAGTCATTCTGGAATAGAATGGCTTGACGGACCACAAGAATAATAGGCATCTATGAACGAATGCACGAATACTCTTGACTATCAATTGATAGACGAGGATCAGAATGCAACTAAAGAGAACAACTCAAAG
This sequence comes from Aegilops speltoides, assembly GCA_021437245.1. Taxonomy (NCBI): domain Eukaryota; kingdom Viridiplantae; phylum Streptophyta; class Magnoliopsida; order Poales; family Poaceae; genus Aegilops; species Aegilops speltoides. The sequence goes on from CM038144.1 coordinate 167,302,722, forward strand.
GAACATATAATTTTCTGAGTTGTGGATGCATAGATTAGTATGTCGAGCGAAGCTCAACTTTTCTTCCGGATAACCCATGCAGAAAGGTAGAACTGGCAGATTCACAATTATAAATGGAGAACTCCTCAAGAGTACTCTGATTGTGATCCTTCGGTTCAGCGAGGAACTTCTGCCATAAGTGGTTCATACTATTTGGAAGAAGGAAATACCACGGACTTCGAGGACCAACGCAAAGGTTACTAATATCCTAAAGGAACGAGCAAACACTATCAACAAGAGGTAAGAAGGGTGAATCTCGGGTTCAAAACCCACGAGTAGAATACCTACTAACTAAATTGCATCACGGGATGCTTTCGGGAATAAAGGCCAGAATCATCACACTGGGATACAAATCATGGCTAGATTACTAGATGATCCCCTAGGACACCTAGGGTCATAATAATAATTCCAACATATATGTTGAGGCAATAGAATACCTCAACTCACCGATTAGTGTGGTTAATCTGGCCCAAAGGGACATCGGAATGGAAGGAAGGAATCTTGCAAATGCTTCAGACTATTTAGAAACCTGGGATGGCTCGGACAGCATAACGGCTGTAAATGCTCAAAATGTTTGGGGACATGCTACAAAATGGTGGCATAGCCACTCCGAAGCACAATATCAAGGTTTCTGAGACCAGCTATGAACATACGGAAGTAGTAAAAATTGAACTGAGATTTGAAACTATCAATTCTATAAGTCTATGGATTAGTAACACGTCATCTTGATAGATAGATGAGAAGGCCTAGTTCTTAATCCCCGTAGAAGAGAAGAGGTTGACTCAGATCAGAAGGCCATAAGGTATAAGGAGTAAAAAGAGCCTTACGTTCCATCCCACAATCAATTCCCTACATATAACTAAAGCATTTCTAGACACAACCGACCGGTTTGGCTTGGTAATCCTCTGAGCGATCAAGCTCGATACCAAAGCTGTCGGGACCCGATCGAATGCCACATCGATCTAGCATGTAACACCTCATATCACTTTGCGGCCTCACGCACGGTATTCCCACAGTGTCGCCTTACCTTTGCCCGGACCGTTTAAGCCTTTTGGCACACGATATGATAGTGTCGCTAGCATCCATATGATAAGGAGCCGGGCTGACATGGCTAGTCGTAAACCCAAAGTGGCACAGACTTACGAGGACAGCATCCATGACCCAACATCGAGCGTGTCGGTCATCGAGTGAATCCAGTCTGTAGCAGGGCTAGCAACACTCCGTGAACCGGCTGTAGCGGGCTAACGGGACTCTGGTATTCATCGCGTGACATTTCGAAGGACGTAACAGAACGAAGAAGGACACATGCCGGCCAGCCTAAGTGTTCGGAGCAAGTAGCAAGCTACCATGGCTCGGTGGAAACACTAGGAGACATTTCCGTAAGAGAGGCTACTAAAGATAAACAACTAGATAGTCGATCCCACACATACCAAGCATTTCAATAACATACACACAATATGCTCGATATGTGCAAATACAACATGGCATCACAACATGACTCTCGACTCAAGTATTTATTCATTAGGCTCCGAGGAGCGAGATATTACAAACATGGGTCTCACAACCCAACATTGAGCATACAAGTCAAAGCACAAGCGGAAGCTAACATGTCCGAAAGTGCGACATATACAAATGAAAAGGCTTAGAAGCCCGACTATCTACGAGATCTGCCGAGGGCACAAGATCGTAGCTGGGGTAACAAGCTAAGCGTCAAGTCCACGTGGAACTACTAGCGAGACTGAAGTCTCTGCAAAAAACATAAAATAGGCAAACGTGAGTACAAATGTACCCAGCAAGACTTACATCGAACTAACTACATATGCATCATTATCAACAAAGGGATGGTGGAGTTTAACAAAGACAAAGCCAGCTTTGACTCGGTGGCTATCCTAAACTACGACTACAAGTAACTCTTTTGAGGTGGCGCACACGAGTCCACATATTCACCATATCAATACACCACTATGGATCCGCCAGCGTCTCCCTACGAGAACGCCATCCATAGCACTCACACTTATCTTGCGTATTTTAGAGTATCCACTTTCACTTGTCTATGAACTGTTATAGGCAACCCAAGTCCTTTACATGCATACCACGGCTATTGAATAGATGATGTTAACCTGCGGGGTGTACTTCTTCATACATGTTTCCACCAATTAGCGTCTGCACACGACATGTGCTCGGCAGACTTCAAGCGAAAGCCAACGTGGGTGTAGACCACGACCTACCTAGACACTCAAGTCCCTAGTCCAGGTTTATCGCCTATTCGGGTTCCATCCATGAGGAGATCCGGCCGAAGTTTCGCTCACAGCCCCAAACGATGTGAGCAGGGTTCCCGAGACACCAAACAGGCGCCCGGTACACCGTGCCACGTGCCTACCGCATCACAGCCCACCCCTACGGTCAGCGCTGCGCACGGCCTCCAGCATACTACAAACACCACGATGCATCTTGTGAGATTGGCGTCAAAGGACGACCAATACTGATAAGCTCACTATTCGTTTGAACAGGCGATGATACCGTTGGGCGTTCGATCCGAGGAAGAACTGCATCATCTTGAACAATATCTTCAGTCGCGATGGGGTCGAAGATGGGGACTTCTTGAGCTTCAAGAGCCTCTGTGGAAGTAGGCTCATGAACAATCATTCGACGCTCTTGGTTTACAGACGGAGGGGGAACGAAGGCAAGGTGTTCAACAACAAGGGGATCTGTAGGAGCAGCCCGATCTCTCTTCTTGATTTTTCTCTTCTTAGGGGGTGGTGCTTCATCAGTGGTGCGCTGAGTTTTCCGCTTCCTGGCTTCGGCTTCAGCTGCCTTGGTTTTCTTCTTTTCAGAAGCCACTGAATGAGCCTTGGGCTTGAGCCGCGCATGCTGGCAGGGAAGACAATGTGTATTTCTTCCTGCCGTGGTGCTTCAGTGTTGGCTTCAGATGACTTCTTTTTCTTGGCAGCCATTGAGGGGTCAATGCCAGGGCGGCCAAGTGCCTTGCGCTTTTCACCTTCATTGTAGGCTTGAACGCATTTGTCTGCGAGTGCTTTCATGCGCTCTCTTGAGCCTTTGGCTTCCTCGCGTTTCTTCCAAAACGACTCCTTGAGGTCATTAAGCATCACCTTGAACTTTTGCACATCAGCCACATTTAGCCTGGCTACATGCTTCTTGAACAGATCCTTCTTGAAGTCTATCTTTCGCTTCAATTCAACTATGCACTGAGCCAGAGCAAGCTCAGGAGCAATGGCACCTTGGAAAGCAACGCTAACGCCAATGGGAAGCTGAAGGTCATCAAAGGTGAGATCTTGATTATCAAACCATTCATCAATGAAGTTCTTCAGAATGTTTACATCAAAGAGGGGTAGATCGTTGAAGATCTCCGCCTCTTGCTTGGTCTTGATCAGCTGCTCCAGAGCATCTTCACCAAATTTTTCATCTGAAGACCAGTCAATGGGTTCAGATTCATTCCTCAGAATGGCTGCAGGCGTCAGTGCATGACTCAGTTGTTGAGCTGGTGTCTTCTTTGGCTTCTCACGCCTCATGGAGATGCGAGAGAGATCTTCAGAGTTATTATTGGGAGCAGAAGGGGCAGTTGCCAATGGCTTCACTCTTGAAGCTTTTGGGGGAGGATATGACTTTGAAGCTTTAGTCTTCTTTGCTTCTGCGGCTTTGGGTTAGGAGCTGGAGCTTCGTCGGTGTCAGCATCATCATCAGAATGATTCACTTTCGCACCTTGAACAGAAATGTGAGTGATGAGACCAGCAAGGTTGTAGAAGGGGCCAATCATGTTTTCATTGGCTTCACGGGTGCCATTGTCCCGAGGTGAGGAGGGACCAGGGTTGAAGTCAAGCCCCAGATCCTTCTTGTTCTTCGCAGCCTAGTCTTTGGCGAACTGGTAGTTGCGCTTGAACAGCCTGTCTTCACGACACCAGAGTAGTGAAGACGGGTCAGCATTCTCAGGCTGTGGTCCATGCACCATGCAAGGATAGAAGCCTTACTCAATAGCTTCAGCCTGAGTCCTCGGTGGAAGATTTTTGTACAAAATATCACCCCAGGGTTCCTTGATGACATTCTTCTCTGCATATTCTTTAGTGATGAAGCGATATCTGAACCATTCTTCTGCCCAATATCTTCGAATCCATTGGATTCCATTCTTGCGTTCAGTATAGGTTTCTTCTCGATCAGTTTTGTACATCTCGTGCAAATCTGGAGGTAAGTCCTTGGAGGTGTCACCACGACGTTGTCTGCCTCCCTTTCTTGCTGACTTTTCAGTTGCCATGAAGTGTAAACTGAAAGGCTTCAGTACTTGCAATGGCTTCAAACGGCTGGACTGACAGGAACTCCCTCCAGGTGAGTTGATGTGACTCTGCAAGAATTCTGCAAACAAATAAAGAACTATGAGAACCAAGGGATTCTCCCACGGACATGTACCTGTGACAACATTAGAGGTGCGAGGGAAGGGGAAGAGGCCATATGCATTCTCAGAAGATTTTGAAGATAAATCAGTTTGAAGACATTGACCTCATAACGCGAAGACATTCACTTATATGATGATAGTTGGTTCCAGAGTTGTACAAATCCAAGAATAAGTCCAAGTGAGGAATCTAAACTGTGAAGAAGCATAAGTGAATATACTAGGCAGAATATGAGATGCAGAAAGAGATGAATATGAGATGCAGAAAGAGATGGATTCGAGGACATTCGAGGTTTCCAACATATTTAGCTCACACCGCAACTTGCAAAACCTTTTCTCATCCAAGGGCTTAGTGAAGATATCAGCCAACTGCTCTTCTATCTTGACGTGAATGATATCAATATCTTCTTTCATAACATGATCTCTGAGGAAGTGATGACGAATTTCAATGTGCTTTGTCTTCGAGTGCTGAACTAGGTTATTGGCAATCTTGATAGCACTTTCATTATCACAGTAGAGTGACACATGCTTCAGATGGATGCCATAGTCCTTAAGAGTTTGCTTCATCCATAGAAGCTGAGCGCAAAGAAGATCCAAAGAAGAATGTATTCAGATTCAGCAGTTGAGAGTGATACACATTTCTGCTTCTTTGAAGACCAACAGACAAGAGATCGACCCAGAAAGTGACATGTGCCTGATGTAGACTTGCGATCCTCCTTGTCACCAGCATAATCAGCATCCGAAAATCCAACCAGATCAAACTCTGAGCCCTTTGGATACCATAATCCTTGTGTTGGGGTGTAAGCCAAATATCGAGGAATTCGCTTCACAGCTAAGTGATGCGACTCCTTTGGTGACGCTTGGAATCGGGCACACATGAAAACACTAAGCATGATATCTGGCCTAGATGCACATAAGTAAAGTAAAGAGCCAATCATGGAGCGGTATACCTGTTGATAGAAATCTTTACCATTGGCGTCGGGGCTTAGATGGCTTTTGGTTGGCATTGGCGCCGTGTATCCTTTACAGACTTGCATTCCAAACTTCTTCAGGCAATCTTTGAGATATTATTCTTGTGATATGAAGATGCCGTTGCGTTGCTGATGGATTTGAAGACCGAGAAAGAACTTCAGCTCTCCCATCATGGACATTTGATATTGTTCTTGCATCATGTGAGCAAATTCGTCACTGTATTTCTTGTTGGTGCAACCGAATGTAATGTCATCCACATATATTTGGCACACAAATAGTTCACCGTCATATGTCTTCGTGAAGAGAGTGGGATCTAGAGAACCAGGTTTGAAGCCTTTGCTCTTCAGGAAGTCTTTGAGTGTGTCATACCAAGCACGAGGGGCTTGTTTGAGGCCATAAAGTGCCTTGTTGAGCTGGTATACCATATCAGGATGTTTTGGGTCTTCAAAGCCAGGCGGTTGTGCAACAGACACTTCTTCTTCAATCTTTCCATTGAGAAAGGCACTCTTCACATCCATTTGATACAGAAGAATGTTATGATGATTTGCGTAAGCTAGCAGTATGTGAATGGCTTCAAGCCTAGCCACAGGAGCAAATGTTTCATCAAAGTCAATTCGTTCAACTTTTGTGTATCGTTGAGCAACGAGCCGTGCTTTGTTTCTGACTACTTGACCATGCTTGTCTTGTTTGTTGTGATATATCCATTTTGTGCCTATTATGTTGTGCTTGCGAGGATCGGGACACTTGACTAATTCCCACACATTGTTCAGCTCAAACTGTTGAAGCTCTTCTTGCATAGCTTGAATCCATTCAGGTTCCATGAAGGCTTTAACAACTTTCTTGGGTTCAGAGATTAAGACAAATGCAAAGTGCCCACAGAAATTTGCTAGCTGTGTTGCTCTTGAACGAGTGAGTGGACCAGGTGCATTGATGCTATCGATTATTTTCTCAATTTGTACTTCATTTGCAACACGAGGATGAACTGGACAAAGATTTTGCTCCTACTGATCATTGTCATCATTTTGAGGATTGTCTTCTGGTTGAGCAATGTCTTCAGGTTGATCAGGTGCAGAAATAATAAGTTCCTCTTCAGTCTGGGCCTCTGATGGCATGATCTCTCCTGTTTCCATTAGCTTGATTGATTCACTGGCAGGTACTTCATCTAGCACATTTGGCAGGTGCTCTCTTTGTGAGCCGTTAGTTTCATCGAACCGCACATCCATAGTTTCAACCACTTTATAGTGAAAGAGGTTGAAGACTCTGTAGGAGTGTGAGTTCTTTCCATAACCAAGCATAAAACCCTCATGTTCTTTCGGTGCAAATTTTGAAGTGTGATGTGGATCCTTGATCCAGCACCTAGCACCAAATACTCTGAAGTAGCTTACGTTTGGCTTCTTACCAGTTAGAAGCTCATAGGATGTTTTCTTCAGAAGCTTCTAAAGGTAAACACGGTTGATGACATGGCATGCAGTATCAATGGCTTCAGGCCAGAATTTTCTTGGAGTCTTGTATTCGTCAAGCATCGTCCGAGCCATCTCAATAAGGGTTCTGTTCTTGCGCTCCATGATGCCATTCTGCTGAGGTGTGTAAGGAGCAGAAAACTCATGAGTGATGCCTAAGGTGTCAAGATAGAGGTCGAGGCCTGTGTTCTTGAATTCTGTGCCGTTGTCACTCCTAATGTGCTCGATCTTGACGCCATAGTTGTTCATGGCACGGTTGGCGAAGCGTCTGAAGACATCCTGCACTTCATTCTTGAAGAGAATTATGTGCACCCAAGTGTATCTTGAATAATCATCAACAATAACGAAACCATAGAGACAAGCAATTGTAGTGAGAGTAGAGTAGTGAGTGGGACCAAACAAGTCCATGTGGAGCAACTCAAAAGGTCGAGATGTAGTCATGATTGTCTTCGAGGGATGCTTGGTCCTTGTCATCTTCCCAGCTTCACAAGCACCACATAGATGGTCTTTCTTGAACTTGACGCCTTGATGCCTATGACATGCTTCTTCTTGGAGAGAGTGTAGGTTCCTCATGCCAAGATGCCCTAGCCTCCGATGCGAACCAAGCACTCAAGACTTGGCTAGAAGACATACGGCCATCTGTGGTCCTGCTGAGAAGTCTACCATGTACAGATCATCTTTCCTGTACCCTTCGAAGACTAGAGACTTGTCAGATTCCATTACTACAAGGCAACGATATTTTCCAAATAGCACAATCATGTTTAAGTCACAAAGCATTGAGACAGACATTAAGTTGAAACCAAGGGATTCAACAAGCATCACTTTGTCCATGTGCTGATCCCTTGAGATTGCAACTCTACCTAGGCCCAGTACCTTGCTTTTACTAGTGTCAGCGAATTTGATGTGACTTTTATCACATGGACATAACGTTGAGTCCATGAGAAGACTTCAATCACCAGTCATGTGGTTAGTGCATCCGCTATCCATAATCCATTCTGAAGCACGAGGTGTCGTACCCTATAGTGCAGTTAGGAGGATAGGCTTCACAAAGAGTATTGTGAAGCATAAACATTTGATGCAAAAGAGGATTATCAAAGCTTAGATCAAGGTTAGGACTGATAGTATGACAAGCAAGTGATTCAGATACGAAATACATAGTAAGACCATTTGGGTGTTATATCTTGCGTCCCATAATGTGTTTTAGGTCCCCAGCAACAGCATCGGACGCCTTTGATTTCCGGCTGGAGACCTTTCCCTGCAGAAGAAGGTTAATTCTTCTTAACCACACACATCTTTAGGGGAGGCTTAGAAGCAATAAGTCTAAGTGCAGCATCTGAGAATTTCGGCTTTGGAGCCCTAGCAAATAGCCTTGCAGGAAAAGAATGATACTCATATGAATAAGCAGAAAAGTTCTTAGTTCTATGAACATAGCGGTTTGAAGACACACGCTCATATTCATAAGTCTGAGTAAGGTTTCCCTGCAAAACATTGGCGTTAGGGTGACTCAGGTGAGTCCCTATATCAGTATGAAGCCTTTGGGTCATATGAAGCCATAGGTCTGGGGTTTGTCTTCTTCCTTGGTGGTGTCATGATGACATTCACAGGAAGATTCTCAATACGCTGTTTAGCTACCCAGATCTTCTTCATAGGTGGTCCATTCCTGCAGTTAGTACCAATATACCTGGCAGACACTTCACCATTCTGATTCTTAAATAGTTTATAGTTTGCATCAAAGGATTCATCAATAACAATTGGATTACCACAAGTAAATCCAGATAAGGTGGATGGATCTACTGAAGGTTCCTTTGCAGCAACCCATGTGGTTTTGGGGTACTGCTCAGGCTTCCAGTATGAACCATCAACATTCATTTTCCTCTCGAACCCAACACCCTCTGTGACGCCCCCGATTCAATCGTACACTAATCATGCACGCAAATGTGTATGATCAAGATCAGGGACTCACGGGAAGATATACAACACAACACTAAAACATAAATATGTCATACAAGCATCATAATACAAGCTAGGGGCCTCGAGGGCTCGAATACAAGTGCTCGATCATAGACGAGTCAGCGGAAGCAACAATATCTGAGTATAGACATAAGTTAAACAAGTTTGCCTTAAGAAGACTATCACAAACTGGGATACAGATGGAAAGAGGCGCAGGCCTCCTGCCTGGGATCCTCCTAAACTACTCCTGGTCGTCGTCAGCGGGCTGCACATAGTAGTAGGCACCTCTAGTGTAGTAGGGGTCATCGTCGATGGTGGCGTCTGGCTCCTGGACTCCAGCATCTGGTTGCGACAACCAGAAAGAAAGGAAAGGGGGGGAAAAGGGGGAGAAAGCAACCGTGAGTACTCATCCAAAGTACTAGCAAGCAAGGAACTACACTACATATGCATGGGTATCGTGTAAGGAGGCCATATCGATGGACCGAATGCAGAATGCCGAATAAGAGGGGATAGCTAGTCCTATTGAAGTCTCACGCTTACGCAGCCTCTGCCTTGCAACATGTAGAAGAGAGTAGAATGAAGTCCTCCAAGTAGCATCTCCAAGTAGCATCTCCAAGTAGCATCGCATAGCATAATCCTACCCGGCGATCCTCCCGTAAATCGCCTGCGGAAAAGCGATCACCGGTTATGCATGGAACTTGGAAGGGTGTGTTTTATTAAGTATCCGTTTCTAGTTGTCATAAGGTCAAGGTACAACTCGGGTCATCCTTTTACCGAGGGACACGGCTATTCAATAGATTAACTTCCTGCGGGGTGCACCACATAACCCAACACGCCGATCCCATTTGGCCAGACACACTTTCCTGGGTCATGCCCGGCCTCGGAAGATCAACACGTCGCAGCCCCACCTAGGCACAACAGAGAGGTCAGTACGCCGGTCTAACTCCTATGGCAAAGGGGTCTGGGCCCATCGCCCTTTGCACACCTTCACGTTGCGTACGTGGCCGGAAGCAGACCTAGCCTAGTGGCGTTCCAGTCCAATCCGGTGCGCGCCACTCAGTCGCTGACATCACGAAGGCTTCGGCTGATACCACGACGCCGGGATACCCATAACCACTCCCGCGTAGATGGTTAGTGCGTATAGACCAAATGGCCAGACTCAGATCAAATACCCAGATCTCGTTAAGCGTGTTAAGTATCCGCGAGCGCCGAGCAGGCCAGCCCACTGTCTCCTAGGTGGTCTCAACCGTCCTGTCGCTCCGCCACAAAGTAACAGTCGGGGGCCGTAGGGAACCCAGGCCCACCTCTACCGGGATGGAGCCACCTGTCCTTTCAGCCCCCTTATCCGAATCACTTGCGGGTACTCAACGAGCTGACCCGACTTTAGTCACCATCTGTATAATATGTATGTATGTATAGGATATACCCGTGATCACCTCCCGAGTGATCACGGCCCAATAGTATAGCAAGGCGGTCGACAAGAATGTAGGGCCAATGATGATAAACTAGCATCCTATACTAAGCATTTAGGATTGCGGTAGGGTATCAATGATTGTAGTAACAATGACGGGCTATACAATGAATAGGAGTAACGAGCAAGTAACATGTTACACTACTCTAATGCAAGCGGTATAGAGAAGAATAGGCGATATCTGGTGATCAAAGGGGGCTTGCACAGGTTGCTCGAGACAAGGAGAATCGCTCGGTGGCGTAGTCGACCACAGGGCATCGACATCGGTCTCGAGTCTCACCGGAAAGGAGTAGCGGAGGAACACAATAAATATGAGCAATCAAATGTAACACAAAGCAAGGTGCGGCAATACGTTGTGCTAGGGGTGACCTAACGTAGGGATAGGCGATACCGGTGAAGGGGGAAACATCAGGGAAAGTATTCTCGGTGTTCCGCATTTTCGGACAGAGGAACCAGAGGGGGAAAGTTGTGTGTTCGGTATGCTAGGGGTGTGTGGCGGACGAACGAGCTGCGTATCCGGATTCGTCTCGTCGTTCTGAGTAAATTTCATGTACAAAGTTTTTTCATCTGTGCTACGGTTTATTTTATATTAATTTTAAAAGATTTAAATCATTTTTAAGATTTGCTTAATTATTTTAAAACAACATTATCCAGAACAGAGTTTGTGATGTCATCATGACGTCGGCCATCAGCAGAGGTGTTGGTGGTCAACTGACGTGTGGGTCCCGTATGTCATTGACTGCTAATTAACCTAACAGATTAATTAACTAAACTAGGTGATTAGGTTAATCTAATCAGGATTAATTAAGTTAATTAATTCTTTAATTAATTAACTAATTAATATTTTATTTATTATATATATATATATTTTTATTAAATCCTCTTTTTTTTGTTCTCAGGGGTGTGGGCCCCGTTTGTCATTGGCCCAGAGGCCATAGCGAACCTGCGCTACCCAGCACTGAACCGAGCGCTTAGCTCTAGCGCGCACCGACCGAGCAACAAGGGCAGGTGGTGGTATGGCGCAAAGACGCTGGCGTTGAGCTCGGCGCGGCTGCGGCCGGGCGGAGCATGGGGAGGGCGGCTGCCGACATGCAGCAGGCGGCGCGAGGCGGGCGACGTGGAGCGCGAGGCGCGACGAGGAGGCGGAGGCTCCTCGGTGCGACCTGAAGCGCGGAGGAGCAACGCGTCTTGGTGCGCGAACTGGTGTGGGGCTCACATCCGACGCCATGAGGCGAGGGTGAGCATGCACTGGGGCCTCGGTGGTCGCGGCCGGGGCGGCCGGGGGCGTGCGGCCACGCGCAGACGGGTGCGCGGGAGCAACAAGCTGTCGAGGCGGTCGTCAGCGCGGACGGACGAGGCGAGCAACAGGTCAAGGCGACGGGCGCGACTGAAGCGACAGCGAAGCCTGACTGGGCGGCAGGGACAGTGGGCTCGGGAAGCTTAGGGAGGACGAGCGGGACGAAGCGGCGGAGGGAGCAGATCCGTGAGGAGGGCCCGACGAAGGGGAGGTCGGCGGAGGTGCTCTGGCGTGGGGGCGGCGAGCTCGGGCGGCGTCGTGTGGCGGAGTGGCGTCGGCGTCGAGCCCGATCCGATCTGGATCGGGGAGGCGCGCGTGGGGGGAGTGGGTGGTGGCCGGTTAGGGTTTGGGGGAGGGAGTGGATAAGGAGGGGGTAGTGGATAAGGAGGGGGGTAGTGGGCCGGCCGGCTGGGCCAAGTGGGCGAATGGGCCGGCCCGCTGGGTCTGCTGGCCCGGGGGGGTCTTTCTCTCTCCTTTTCTTCTAGTTTTAGGTTTTAGTTTTTCTGTTTTGTTTTTAATTATTTTCTTTTCTGTTTTAAATCACTTTAAATTATTTAGACATTTTATAAAAATGTGTTTGCTGCACCATAATTACCCTTGTAATATTTGGCAACCACCGAACATTTTTGTTTCAATTTCTGAAAACTTTTATTATCAACAATAATTTTAAATTCGAATTTGACGCGGTTGAACTAACGGACATTTAGCAAAAGTAATCGGGATGACATGGCATCACTAGCAGAGGATCACTGTAGCTTAATTACCCGGGCGTCATAATTCTCCTCCACTACAAGAAATCTCGTCCCGAGATTTAAGAGGGTCTAAGGGGGAAACGTTTGTTTACGAAATTCTAACGAATCTTCTCGGTCTTGGTTGCTCCTCTCAAAGTGGTCGATCCATTATATTGATGTCTTCATTTTTCTGCTTCAGGTCATCAAGATGAAGTCGACATCCTTTCCTTGGGGGTTCCATCGTACTTACGAAAGAATAAGGGGGTTATTCCGGGAGAACGAACCTCTACAAGGTTGACTATCTGGTCGATAACATCGGGGAAGGTGGCGGAAAGTAACTCTTGAATTGAAACTTAAGTAAATATCGAGTGAAAGTAATGAGGTTTCATGGGAAGTTTCGAGCGAGCGAAAACAGTTATTTGCTGAGCAGGGCTTGAAAAAGGCTCAAAGCAATCGGGACTATGTATTGCGTCCGGTAACAGATTTGATGATCTCTCGGAAGGTGGCTCGTGAATTACATACGAGGCCACACGTGAGGAAGAACCTTGGGAACAGGGGGTGCAGGAGAGTCAAGTTTCGATCCTGGGAACTGTGGGTTATGGGCTCACCATGTGGGTTAAAGGTAGGAAGGGGGGCTGACATCTTGCATGGTCACAATAGCAAGGCATGCCAGAGGGTAGCCTGTTAGTTATGTCGGCAACAACATCGATACCAAGGGCGAGGGACGAAGAGAACCATTTTCCTGCTCGCTGAACGAGGCGGACCAATAGGGAAAGTTCCCGTCCATCGATGGTTACCAAAATGTCATCAACAATAGTAACAGGTCTGATGATAAGGTGGTACGCCGAGGTGTTTTAAATGGCGGAAAATATTACTGCTTAGATCTTATAGATCACCAGAAAGGTTAAACCAAACAATGGAAAGGATTATATCATTATCAGATTAGACAGAACAATGGAAAGGAAAACGTGTTAGAACCCATATCCCCTGGGTATATCCTTCCCACGGACAAGTAAGGCATGATATGCAAGACAGGATACAAAGTAGAAAACCCTTTAGGTAAGGGAGAGAAACTTCATGACATTACCCATACAAGCGATTATGCGGATAATTGAGTAAGAAACATTTAGCATTAGGCTCCGATGGAATCATCGGAAAATTCATCGAGATTTAACAAAAGATGGATTTCCACAATTATGTGAACAAGGAGAGAACATTTGTCAGATTAAATGGTATAATGATGTATGCTCGAGGAAAACATACACAATTAAACATTGGATGAAAGGTGCACCCGAATATGGGCTGGGTTGCACGATCAATGTCGGAATGGTGATTCAACAATCAATAGGCTAAGGATGAACGGTCAACCATTAACTTCAAAGCAAGAGGGTTGCTAGAAGGGCAGAATCGAAACAACACCGTTCACTTGTGGGTACCCCGGTTGGAATCAACACGAGGACCAAGAAAGAATGGTGAGGGTGAGAAGTTATCACAATACCAAGAACTCTCAAGAAGTGGTGAAATTCTCACGACATTCTTGACATAAAAGAAGGTAATACTCCAAGGTAAAGAAGAACAAATGCTGGGGAGCAAGGATCTCAAGGTATACACAAAACACGAAAAAGTTTGTGTTGAACGGAAGGCAATAAAGTGGTCGATGATAACACAAATCATCGAGGGAAGGATGGTATTTCCCATCATGAATTCGATTGCTATCCTGGAAGGAGTTAAAATGTTGATCATGATCACGACACATTTGTCGAGAGATTTCATGAAGATGTAATCGATTGGCGATAACATCAAGTCAAAGGATTTATGAAGCAAAAGGTTATTGGAACCATGCGTACGACACAAACTCAAAATCAAGCTTGTTGTCCAAAGTGAAATGATATGATGAGGAAGATCGACGTAAGCTTAGCTCATTGTCAAAAATTATGCTCTGGGAAGAGGACCAGGTAGCACAGTTAAAATCGGCACGACAAGGATATAGGCAAATAGGCTAGGAATGACGTGATTGAGTTCAAACTCTTAAGTAATGAAGGTTACCAAGAGTTGCTTAATCGGGATGCAGACTCGAGTCCGTTATCGGTGTCTTTGAGTGTTAAATAACTCAGAGCCCGTGAAAAATTGGAATCAATGAGAATGTAGCACTTGATGAAGAACTCATAAGAAGTTATGCAGTTCCGTGATAATCTTGAGATACCAGGGGGTAATACTCGACGACAAATCAAAGTAAAGGTTGGACTGGGGTATTACTCTGTAGAAGACAAGTGCTTAAACTTGCACGAGAAATGGTATTTAAAGGAGAACATGGTCGGAACCACGATTGCATAAGACCAGATCCCAGATATAAGATGAACTTATACCAAAGGAATAATTAATTTAAGAGAAGCTTCAATGATACGATCTACATCGTGTCCATGGGCATAAACACAAAGTTCAAGGTCGACTCCCACTTCTCCAATGCATAACCTTTCATTCCCTTCTCACTTTCAAAGAAGTTGTAGTGTTGGAATTTTATCTGGCAAAATACCAGAAGAGTATGACTCGTGAAAACTTCCGAGTTCACACATATTAAGGAAGGCATAGGTTCAACCCATCGGGTTATCTTATAAACATATGCCACCAGCTACAAGAGTAAATGTCACCAGCTCCAAGCAGAGCATGGTTGGCCAAATCAGAGAATAGGATTTATCAATGGCATTAGGTATCAGGGAAAGAACTTCTCGAGGTTTTCGTATACAAAGGACTCTGTCGGATGATAATTCAACAAATGACCTGATGGTCCATAACGGAGCTGATGTGAGTATCGCCACACAACCGGCGAAAGAAACAATACAAAGGCATTGGATTATAGAAGCAACTGACTATTTCAAAGCACAATTGCAAAGGAATTATGATTTCTAATTCAAGGGATCAGAAGCAACTCTCTGATTAGGGATGGATAACTTGAATAGCCTTAGGGGTACAATCAACGATAATTTGATTGGTCGAGAACCAGCTCATGTTCAAAAATGACGTCTGAGCCGGAAGGACGAACTCTAATTGCGACTGACGATTGCGAACATCTGCATCATACTGAATCAATGGTCTCAAAATGATAGTGCAAAGGATGTCAATGAATAATGCTAGGCATTTGGATTTAACCATAATGCAAAAGTGGATAAGAATTTCTAGAGCCATAGGCTGCAAAGGATTCTCGAAAAATCGGATAATATTTCGAAGAATTTTGTGAAACACCTGAACAACTGGGGGAATGAGCGGATACTCGATAAGGGCGAGAAATTATCCGTTGGGGTATTCATATGGCAAAGAACTGCAAGGCAGTAGGCACAAAATATTCTAGGAACAATAGAGAGGATTTCAGGGTATCTTGTAATAATAAGATCAACTAGGAATAGAAGTAAGAATGGCAAGTGTATGCAGTTTTCATAGGGGTTGACGGTGGAAGGAAATCGCAAATGCGATGGCACAAAGACTTGAGAGAACATTGTAGAGTAACTTCGACATCTTCTAGTGCAGCAGGCAATCTGAATTGAGGGGCTCTCCGGGAGAAAGTATTTTCGAGAACCTAAAGTTAGTTTTGTTTTTGGCAAAATCATTTAACCCGAATAGAAGAGAGATCAGAGTCCCAGAGTATAGGTCGAGGAATGAAAGATCCTAATACGACCCAATGGCGACATGGGCCCATGGGCCGCACAGCCATGTTAGTAAAACAGTTTTCATCGACTAGACTCAACTTCGGCCAAGGAGTTGGAAAGGGGATTCCTACAGGCAGTCGGCTCTGATACCAACTTGTGACGCCCCCGATTCAATCGTACACTAATCATGCACGCAAATGTGTACGATCAAGATCAGGGACTCACGGGAAGATATCACAACACAACTCTAAAACATAAATAAGTCATACATGCATCATAATACAAGCCAGGGGCCTCGAGGGCTCGAATACAAGTGCTCGATCATAGGCGAGTCAGTGGAAGCAACAATATCTGAGTCTGAGACATAATTTAAATAAGTTTTCCTTAAGAAGGCTAGCACAAACCGGGATCTGACGAAGAGGCGCAGCCTCCTGCAGGATCCTCCTAAACTACTCCCGGTCGTCGTCGGGAGGGCTGCACGTAGTAGTAGGCACCTCTAGTGTAGTAGGGGTTAAATAAATCGACGGTGGCGTCTGCTCTGGACTCCAAAGATCTGGTTGCGACAACCAGAAAGAAAGGAAAGGGGGAAAAGGGGGGGGAGGAAGCAACCGTGAGTACTCATCCAAAGTACTCGCAAGCAAGGAACTACACTACATATGCATGGGTATACGTGTAAGGAGGCCATATCAGTGGACTGAACTGCAGAATGCCAGAATAAGAGGGGGATAGCTAGTCCTATAGAAGTCTATGCTTCTGGCAGCCTCCGTCTTGCAGCATGTAGAAGAGAGTAGAATGAAGTCCTCCAAGTAGCATCTCCAAGTAGCATCGCATAGCATAATCCTACCCGGCGATCCTCCCCTCGTCGCCCTGTGGTAAAGCGATAACCGGGTTGTCTGTGGAACTTGGAAGGGTGTGTTTTATTAAGTATCCGGTTCTAGTTGTCATAAGGTCAAGGTACAACTCCGGGTCGTCCTTTTACCGAGGGACACGGCTATTCGAATAGATTAACTTCCCTGCAGGGGTGCACCACATAACCCAACACGCTCGATCCCATTTGGCCGGACACACTATCCTGGGTCATGCCCGGCCTCGGAAGATCAACAAGTCACAGCCCCACCTAGGCACAACAGAGAGGTCAGCACGCCGGTCTAACTCCTATGGCGCAGGGTGCAGGCCCATCGCCTGCACACACCAAGTTGCGTCTGTGGCGCGCCGAAGCGCACCTAGCCTAGTGGCGTTCGGTCCAATCCGGCAGCGCCACTCGATCGGCCGACGTCATGAAGGCTTCGCTGATACCACGACACCGGGATACCCATAACTACCCCCGCGTAGATGGTTAATGCGTATAGACCAAATGGCCAGACTCAGATCAAATACCCAGATCTCATTAAGCGTGTTAAGTATCCGCGAGCGCCGAACAGGCCGAGCCCACTGTCTCCTAGGTGGTCTCAACTCTGTCTGTCGCTCCCGCCACAAAGTAACAGTCGGGGGCCGTAGGGAACCCAGGCCCACCTCTACCGGGATGGAGCCACCTGTCCTTTCAGCCCCCTTATCCGAATCACTTGCGGGTACTCAACGAGCTGACCCGACTTTAGTCACCATCTGTATAATATGTATGTGTGTATAGGATATACCCGTGATCACCTCCCGAGTGATCACGGCCCAATAGTATAGCAAGGCAGACTGACAAGAATGTAGGGCCAATGATGATAAACTAGCATCCTATACTAAGCATTTAGGATTGCGGGTAGGGTATCAATGACTGTAGCAACAATGTCAGGCTATGCAACAGAATAGGAGTAACCGAACAGTAACATGCTACACTACTCTAATGCAAGCAGTATAGCGAAGAATAGGCGATATCTGGTGATCAAGGGGGAGGGCTTGCCTGGTTGCTCAGACAAAGAGGGGACGTCGGTGACGTAGTCGACCACAGGGGCATCAGCATCGGTCTCGGAGTCTACCGGAAAGGAGTAACGGAGGGGGAACACAATAAATAACAGAGCAATCAAATGTAACACAAAGCAAGACACGGCAATACGTTGTGCTAGGGGTGACCTAACGTAGGGATAGGCGATACCGGTGAAGGGGGAAACCTCCTGGAAAGTATTCTCGGTGTTCCGCATTTTCGGACAGAGGAACCAGAGGGGGAAAGTTGCGTGTTCGGTATGCTAGGTGTGTGTGGCGGACGAACGGGCTGTGTATCCGGATTCGTCTCGTCGTTCTGAGCAACTTTCATGTACAAAGTTTTTTCATCTGAGCTACGGTTTATTTTATATTAATTTTAAAAGATTTAAATCATTTTTAAGATTTGCTTAATTATTTTAAAACAACATTATCCAGAACAGTGTTTGTGATGTCATCATGACGTCAGCAGTCAACAGAGGTGTTGACTGGTCAACTGACGTGTGGGTCCCGTATGTCATTGACTGCTAATTAACCTAATAGATTAATTAACTAAACTAGGTGATTAGGTTAATCTAATCAGGATTAATTAAGTTAATTAATTCTTTAATTAATTAACTAATTAATATTTTATTTATTATATATATATATATATATTTATTAAATCCTCTTTTTTTTGTTCTCAGGGGCGTGGGCCCCGTTTGTCATTGGCCCAGAGGCCATAGCAGCACGAAGGCCTTCTCGGCACAGCCGAGCAGGCGCTAGCCAGCGTGGTCGCACCGACCCGAGCAACAAGGGGCGGTGGTGGCGCGGGCGCCAAAGACGCCGACATTGAGCTCCGGCGGCTGCGGCCAAGGCGGAGATGGGAGGCCGCGGCTGCCAACATGCAGCAGGCGGCGAGGCGGACGACGTGATCGCGAGGCGCGACAAGAGGCGGAGGCTCCTCGGTGCGACCTGAGGCGGCGGGGAGGAGCAACGCGTCGCGGCGCGGCGAATGGTGCGGGGCTCACACCCGACGCCATGAGAGGCGAGGGTGGCGCGCTGGGGCCTCGGTGGTCGCGAGCGGAGGCGGCCGGGGCGTGCAGCCACACGCGACGAAGTCTTGTGCGGAAGCAACGGCGTCGAGGAGGTGCGTGTGGTGAGTGCGGACGGGCGAGGAGCAACGGTCGGCGCGGCGACGGGCGCGACTGAAGGCCGAGCAGCCTTGGCAGGGAGGGGGGGGGGCGCGACGATGGAGCGAGCATAGGGAGCATAGGGGAGTGTAGAGGGGCGAGGCCTCACAGGGGGTTCGTGGGGTCCGCACAATGGGCTCGAGGAAGCTTGGGAGGACGACGGGACGAAGGCGGCGGAGAGGCGATCTGGCGAGGAGGGCCCGCGAAGGGAGGTCGAGGCGAGGTGCTCTGGCGTGGGGCGGCGAGCTCGGGCGGCGTCGTGTGGCGGAGTGGCGTCGGCGGCGTCGAGCCCGATCCGATCTGGATGGGGGAAGGGCGCGTCGTGGGGGGAGTGGGTGGTGGCCGGTTAGGGTTTGGGGAGGAGTGGATAAGGAGGGGTAGTGGATAAGGAGGGTGTAGTGGGCGGCCGGCCGGGCCAAGTGGCGAATGGGCGGCCCAGCTGGGTCTCTGCCCGCAGGGGGTCTTTCTCTCTCCTTTTCTTCTAGTTTTAGGTTTTAGTTTTTCTGTTTTGTTTTAATTATTTTCTTTTCTGTTTTAAATCACTTTAAATTATTTAGACATTTTATAAAAATGTGTTTGCTGCACCATAATTACCCTTGTAATATTTGGCAACCAATTTAACATTTTGTTTCAATTTCAAAACTTTTATTATCAACAATAATTTTAAATTGAATTTGACGGTTGAACTAACGGACATTTAGCAAAAGTAATCGGGATGACATGGCATCACTAGCAGAGGATCACTGTAGCTTAATTACCCGGGCGTCACACCCTCTTTCCTAGGGTTTCGGTTCAAGTTCCGCTTTTTGAGGACATCACATAGTGTCTGATGCCCCTTGAGGCTTTTGTACATTCCTGTTTCAAGCAATGTTTTCAATCTGGCATTCTCATCAGCAATAGTAGTGGTATCCTCAAAAGAGGGGTTAGTTACCACACCAGCAGTTGAAGATATTGCAACAGGAGCAATAGAACATCCAGCAACAGAAGCAGCGCTATCACGCTCAATACATTTTAAACACGGTGGTTCAAATCCTCCCTGAGCGGGACTGATCTGTTGAGCGCGTAGTGACTCGTTCTCCTTTTGAAGATCTTCATGATCCGATCTCAATTTCTCAAGTTCCTGCTTCCTTTGAAGATAATCGTAGGAAAGCTTTTCATGAGATGTTGAGAGGGTTTCATGATGACCTTCAAGTTCCTCGTACTTAACATGAAGATTTTTTATGTCTTCAATTAAGGACTGGGTCTTAGACATTTCCGCGTCCAACAGGTCATCGCTTTTGTCTAACAGTTTTTGAATATGTTCCATAGCTTTTTGTTGTTCAGTTGCAATTTTAGCAACTTTTTTGTAGCTAGGTTTGGATTCACAATCAGAGTCATCTTCACTTGATGTTTGAAAGTAAGCATCGAGTGAGTTTACCTTGGCACCGCGTGCCATGAAGCAGTAAGTGGGAGCGGAGTCGTCCTTGTCACTGGCATCAGCGTTGGTGGTGGATACATTGTCTTCAGTGTTGAGGATGGACTTGGCAACGTAGGCTGAAGCAAGAGCTAGACTTGCAACACCAGAGTCAAATTCCTCCTCAGACTCCACCACTTCTGCCTCCTCAGAAGCAAACTCCTCCTCTGAATCCATTTCCTTGCCAACAAAAGCACGAGCCTTGCCAGATGAACTTTTCTTGTGTGATGAAGACTTGGAAGAGGACTTGGAAGAACATTTTGAGTATTTCTTCTTCTTCTTCTTGTCATCAGAATCATATTCCTTGCTCTTCTTCTTTTTCTTCTCATTGTCCCACTGTGGACACTCAGAGATGTAGTGACCAGGTTTCTTGCACTTGTGACAGGTTCTCTTCTTGTGGTCATGGGAAGAAGCTTCATCATTTCTTGAGCTGGATCGTGAAGACTTTCTGAAGCCTTTCTTCTTAGTGAACTTCTGGAACTTCTTCACAAGCATAGCAAGCTTCTTTCCAAGGTCTTCAGCTTCACCAGAACTGCAGTCAGATTCTTCTTCAGATGAGGAAACAGCCTTTGCCTTCAAAGCGCGAGTTCGTCCATAGTTGGGACCATAGATATCTCTTTCTTCATATAGCTGGAACTCATGTGTGTTGAGCCTCTCAAGTATGTCAGATGGATCGAGTGTCTTGAAGTCACGGCGTTCTTGAATCATAAGAGCTAGAGTGTCAAATGAGCTGTCAAGAGATCTCAAAAGCGTCTTGACGATATCATGCTTGGTGATCTCAGTGGCGCCGAGAGCCTGAAGCTCGTTTGTGATGTTAGTGAGACGATCAAACGTGAGCTGGACATTTTCATTGTCATTTCTCTTGAAGCGGTTGAAGAGGTTGCGTAGGACACTGATTCTTTGATCTCTCTGAGTTGAAACGCCTTCATTGACCTTGGAGAGCCAGTCCCAAACTAGCTTCGACGTTTCCAAAGCACTCACACGGCCATACTGCCCTTTGGTCAGATGACCACAGATGATGTTCTTCGCAGTAGAATCGAGTTGAATGAACTTCTTGACATCAGTAGGAGTGACACCTTCACCAGTCTTGGGAACACCGTTCTTGACGACATACCACAGATCGACATCAATGGCTTCAAGATGCATACGCATCTTATTCTTCCAGTAGGGATATTCAGTGCCATCGAAGATAGGGCACGCAACGGAGACTTTGATTATCCCTGCAGTCGACATAGCTGAAACCCCAGGTGGTTAAACCGAATCACACAGAACAATGGAGTACCTTGCTCTGATACCAATTGAAAGTCCTAGTTTTCGACTAGAGGGGGGTGAATAGGCGATTTTTATGAAAGTCTTCAAAACATGAAAGTTTCGAAGACAAACACGAAAACTGGACCTGTAAACATGCAGCAGAAGATGAACTACACTAGACAAGCCATAGTCAAACAAGTATGAAGCTAAAGCATGATGACTGGTAGCAGCTAGGTAGTAGGATCAGGATGGGAGATAGTATGAAGCCAATCAGAACAAGTAGTCACACAAAGAAGTCAAACAGCAGAAAGCAATCGAGCAATGACTTCACAAAGACAAACTTTAAGTAAGGAGAGTAAGAGATAGAACCAGTGTGTTGTGAAGACAAGGATTTGTTCGACCAGTTACAGTTGCTGTGACCACTACTAGAAAAAGGCCTACTAATGGCGCACCAGTTTTGCCTACTAATGGCGCACTACTGGTGCGCCATTAGTAGCATGCCACTAGTAGCGCACCATGCGGTGCGCCATTAGTATAGCCCACGGTGCGCCATTAGTATCTGGTGCACGTCAATATGGCTTAATCTCGGGTCAATATGCTTAATGTCAGGTCAAATCGCACTCAGTGGTCAAACTTCCCGAAAGGTCACCCATCCTCCACTACTCCAGCCCAAGCACGCTTAACTTCGGAGTTCTATCCAACCCAGCAACAGCTCACTTCACAGGCACTTGTTGATATATCTAGCATATCAATCCTATTATACCTTGTTGATGTCTAGGACTTCGTTCATGTTCATGACTATGATGAAATTTTGAAAAATACTTCAAACTTCCCGGTCATATTACGTATCATTAGTTTGACCACAATTTGACCATAGTTCGACCAGATTTGACCAAAATTCAAAAAACTAAAATAATTATTTTGTAACACTAATATTCTTGAATAATTAGTTCGACCATAGTTTGACCAGATTTAACAAAAATTAAAAAAAAAATTCTTGAATTTTTTTGCCTCCAGATCTTAAAAGCCCCGTAACTTTTTTCTGTTAGGTTTTTTGAGGATGTTAAAAATGTTTAACGGGGTTCCCCCGGTTAAATTTGGATGTAACTTTTCGAGTAGATGATTTTTCATATAAAAAACTTTTTAATCCGAGTTCGTATGCAAATATTATGGCCATTTTACAAATTTCCAGAGAGATTTTGGAAATAAAGTCGAAATTCATATTTGTAAATTTTCCCAACTACTAGACCACATTTCACATGGGAAACTTATTTTCTTTTTTTTGACATTTTTATCATTTTCTTTTATTTTTTTTTTAAACTGAAAAGGCGGTCCAAAGGGTGCGCCATTACTAACAGTTTTTTTTTCAAAACTACTAGTGATGCACGGTGGGTGTGGTGCGCCATTACTATGTCAAGTTAGTAATGGCGCACCACTCCCACGGTGCGCCATTAGTAGTTTTGAAAAAATTTAAAAAAATTTACTAATGGCGCACCATGGGATGTGGTGCGCCATTAGTATTTGCACACTAATGGCGCACCAACACATGGTGCGCCATTAGTATTTAGTAATGGTGCACCACATGTACAGTGCGCCATTAGTGTCCATCCCATCTATAGCCCTTTTTCTAGTAGTGGACAACTGTACGTCTGGCTAGGGAGGCTGAGATTGAACTCAGAAGACTGTGTCTTCACCTTATTCCCCTTGAGCTAAGGACACACAGTCCTCGCCCAATCACTCTGGTAAGTCTTCAAGGTAGACTTCCAAACCTTCATAGACTTCGTTCACCGGCAATCCACAATTACTCTTGGATGCTCAGAATGCGACGCCTAACCAGCTGGAGGATTCATAGACCTCAAGTGTAACAAGTTGTCAGATCACGCGGACTGAAAGACTTCAGTGATGCCAAAGACTCTTTGGGCTCTGGGTGTTTTGGGCTTTGTCTTCACAAGGATTTATCTCCCAAACACTTTGGAGGTGGGTTGCTCTCAACGATAAAAGCCGTGTACTAACTCTGAGTAGCCACCAATTTATGGTGTAGGGGGTGGGCTATTTATAGCCACTAGGCAACCCGACCTGATTTGTCCGAAATGACCCTGGGTCACGAAGGAACCGACACGTGTCTGGCGGTCGATTTCAAACACCGCGACAGCTTGACTTGGTCTCTGTGTAAAGCTTACTTATCCGACTCTGGATAAGATTTGCTCTCATTGTCTTCGCCGAAGACATAGGATTTAGTTGAGCATCACTTGATCCTCGACTTTGTTCACTTGGACCCCACTTAACAGTGCGGTGGTTCCTATGATTCAACAAAGAAGAAAAGAAACAACAAAACTACTAAGTCTTCACGCTCCATAGTCTTCATTCAATGTATTCTTCTGTCATAGTCTTCAATGTGATTATCTTCGTGTACCACCATTATCTTCAATGTCTTCATACATTTTTAGGGGTCATCTCTGGTAGGTAAACCGAATCAAGGAGGGACTACTACCTGTGTTATCCTGCAATTCTCGAAAACACATTAGTCCCTCAACCACGTTTGTCATCAATACTCCAAAACCAAACTAGGGGTGGCACTAGATGCACTTACCAAAATCTTAGCAGGGAAACAGGAGAAGATTGGCCTAGGGAGACATGTCGTCAGCATCGTCACCACAACCGTCGGCGTCATCGACCCCATGCCCCTCGATCGCTAGCGGGCCGTCATCGTTGGCAGGGGCGAGCTCCACCATCAAGTCCTCCACATGGTACTCCACCCAGTCCGCCAGGGTGCCTTCGATCACCTCAGGCTCCGGGGTCATCACGGCCCTGAAGTCGAAGTCAGGATTGGAGCGGAGGAGATGGTTGAAGATGCGTGAGACGGCACGTGCAAGAAGGTGCGGGTCTTCTCCTTAACGAGTTGATGCGCCCTTGCAGATCCACCTTTGAGGCTCTCCACAATCCTGGTGAAGAAGCCAAGATAGCCGGCGTTGTCGGCATCGAAGGGGCTGGCGGCACTCTTGTCACAAAGGTTGCTTAGGGCCCAACTGGCCCTATGCTCGAGGTCCTGGAACATCTTGGATTGTGTGTGCTACAGTCCTCGGGCTCGCTCTGCTTTATCTGAGGCCTTCGCCACAAGAGAAGTGACACCCTCTACCTGCTTGTGAAGGAAGGACAGATCAGCCACATCCATGGCTTGGGCTTCCATCGCCGCTCGCTCACGATATTCCGCCGCGGCAAGCTTCCGCTCGAGGCTATCGGCCTCGCCCTTCAGCTCTTCGCACCACTCACAGAAGAGAGCCTCCTGGCGCCCCAGCTTCTTGCAGTACTCGTTAGCGAGGGCCATGGGGCCTCCAGCCACCCTCTCGTCGGCCACCTCCGGACCGTCACCTCCCGAGTCATAAGGGCATCCTCCAAAGCGGTCACCCGACGCTCCATCACATCCAACCGTTCGCGCTCCAGGCTGTCATCCAATGCCTCCAGCGCTAGCGTCTCCTCGAGCGCCCGGATCACCGTCTCGCCCGTGGGAGGCCCATCTGCTGGTGCCACGAGCGCGGCTTTGCGCATTTGAACTTGCTGCTCAAGGGTGGCGCTTGAAGCTTTAATCTCCTTCTTGCGCTCCCCAGCCGCCTCGCGTCAGTGATCCATGGCTCGAGCCTCCTCCAGGGCGCGTTCATGAGCTTCCCCGTGATGCGGCAAGGGATTCTTCCATCTCCGCGCGGGTGGGCTCGTGCTGCAAATGGACAAGGTTGATGGAGACTCTCAGCTGGTGCCATTCGCTCGCCAGGCGTAGACATTCCGCCTCAAGACGTGTGTCGACGTTGACAAGCTCCGCCCCAAGGCGCCCCAGCACGCTCGATGCCTCCTGAAGAAGGCCGCGCCCGATGGTATTGCGCCCGCATGCGAGCTCCAACACTCGTCCTGGGATTTCCTTTGTGCCCCAGTCAGTCGAAGAGCCACGCGAGGCCTCACCCGCTTGCGGCAGGGCCCCGGGGGCTGGGGCTCCCTCGCACGCTCCTGTGGCCCGAGATGGGGCCCGACGCGGGCTTGCCCCGCAGCTTGGGGATGGCGCTGCTCCACAACGCGCCCAGTTACCAGAAAAGGATCAGCGAGGGAGCCCTTGGCATCGCCCCCATGCCCCAGAGGTCGCTCCGAAAGAAGGACGCGAGGAGTGCAGTCCTGCGGACCCCTAGGGGCGGCCTTGGCTCACATACAAATGCCACCTCGTGCACGGATGCTCGGCTCTTAAGGCCCAGGGTTATGACGGGACCAGTGCCCTTCGGAGGCCATGCTTAGGATGTGCTCGCTCCCGCAACAGGATGAACCCTGAATGGCAAAAGTCAGACGGAGACGGATTAGGTAAGAGTCAAGAGAAGGGAAAGGTACTTACTCATCCACAACTATCCACTTCCTCCTTTTCAGGGTCCTTGCGATGAGGTTCTGGTGGCTCCCGGGCTCTTTCCTCTTGCGGGATGCCCCGGGATCCATAGGATACGTGCTGGGGGATGGCGTGTAGCCCTCCATGTCGGGGACAGCAGCTGCATCTACGGCCAGGGCTCCTCCCTCGCCGCCAGCGGGGCTGGAGGCGGTTGCCTCAGGAGCGCATGATGGCACCTGCTCCCCTGCTCTCACCTCAGGAGCCCGCACCTCGGGGCCCATGTGCATGGCAGTCACCAAGAGGGGGTTGTCGCGAGGCCCCTCGTGGCCCTCAGGGAGCAGCCCCTGTTAGAGTTATATCGATGATGGCCTATGGCCTTTCATATTCTAGCATGTTGGCATTCTCTTGTACATGTATATATGATGCCTTTGGCCTCCTAGTAATATCAAGTTGCTATTCCTTGTTGGGGAACGTAGTAATTTCAAAAAATTCCTACACACACGCAAGATCATGGTGATGGCATAGCAACGAGAGGGGAGAGTGTTGTCTACGTACCCTCGTAGACCGTCAAGCGGAAGCGTTATGACAACTCGGTTGATGTAGTCGTACGTCTTCACGACTCAACCGATCCAAGCACCGAACGTATGGCACCTCCGTGTTCAGCACCCGTCCATCTCGATGACGTCCCCCAGGCTCCAATCCAGCGAAGCGTCAGGGATGAGTTCCGTCAGCACGATGGCGTGGTGACGATGATGATGTTCTACCGGCGCAGGGCTTCGCCTAAACTCCGCGACGATATGACCGAGGTGGATTATGGTGGAGGGGGGCACCGCACACGGCTAAGGAACGATCCGTAGATCAACTTGTGTGTCTATGGGGTGCCCCCTTCCCCATATATAAAGGGGGAGAGGAGGAGGGGGCCGGCCAAGGGGAGGTGCGCCCTAGGAGGGGCAAACCTACTCCAAGTAGGTTTGCCCCTCCTTCCTATTCAAGAAGGAGGGGAAGGAAGGAGTGGGAGAGGGAAAGGCAAGGGGGCACCGCACCCCCTTCCTTGTCCTATTCGGACTCAAGGGAGGCGCGCCTCTTGCCTGGCCGCCCCTCTCTCTCTCTCGCCACGACCCAATAAGGCCCATTAGTTCCCGGGGTTCCGGTAACCCTCCGGCACTTGATTTTCTCCGAAAACATCCGAACACTTCCAAAGTCGAATATAGTCATCCAATATATCAATCTTTATGTCTCGACCATTTTGAGACTCCGCGTCATGTCCGTGATCACATCCGGGACTCAGAACAACCTTCGGTACATCAAAACTTATAAACTCATAATAAAACTGTCATCGTAACGTTAAGCGTGCGGACCCTACGGGTTCGAGAAATATGTAGACATGACCTAGAACTATTCTCGGTCAATAACCAATAGCGGAACCTGGATGTTCATATTGGTTCCTACATATTCTATGAAGATCTTTATCGGTCAAACCGCATAACAACATACGTTATTCCCTTTGTCATCGGTACGTTACTTGCCCGAGATTCGATCGTCGGTATCCAATACCTAGTTCAATCTCGTTACCGGCAAGTCTCTTTACTCGTTCCTTAATACATCATTTCATAACTAACTCATTAGTTACAATGCTTGCAAGGCTTAGGTGATGAGTATTACCGAGAGGGCCCAGAGATACCTCCCCGACAATCGGAGTGCCAAAACCTAATCTCGAATTATGCCAACTCAACATGCACCTTTGGAGACACCTGTAGAGCAGCTTTATAATCACCCAGTTACGTTGTGACCTTTGGTAGCACACAAAGTGTTCCTCCGGTAAACGGGAGTTGCACAATCTCATAGTTGCAGGAACTTTGTATAAGTCATGAAGAAATCAATAGCAACATACTACACGATCAAGTGCTAAGCTAACGGAATGGGTCAAGTCAATCACATCATTCTCCTAATGATGTGATCCCATTAATCAAATGACAACACATGCCTGTGGTTAGGAAACATAACCATCTTTGATCAATGAGCTAGTTCAAGTAGAGGCATACTAGTGACACTATGTTTGTCTATGTATTCACACATGTATCATGTTTCCGGTTAATACAATTCTAGCATGAATAATAAACATTTATCATGATATGAGGAAATAAATAATAACTTTATTATTGCCTCTAGGGCATATTTCCTTCAGTCTCCCACTTGCAGTAGGGTCAATAATCTAGATTACTTAGTAATGGTTCTAACACCCATGGAGTCTTGGTGTTGATCATGTTTTGCTCGTGAGAGAGGCTTAGTCAATGGGTCTGCAACATTCAGATCCGTATGTATCTTGCAAATCTCCATGTCTCCCACTTGGACTTGGTCCCGAATGGAATTGAAGTGTCTCTTGATGTGCTTGGTCCTCTTGTGAAATCTGGATTCCTTTGCCAAGGCAATTGCACCAGTATTGTCATAGAAGATCTTCATTGGTCCCGATGCACTAGGTACAACACCTAGATCGGAAATGAACTCCTTCATCCAGACTCCTTCATTTGCTGCTTCCGAAGCAGCTATGTACTCCGCTTCACACGTAGATCCTGCCACGACGCTTTGTTTAGAACTGCACCAACTTCCAGCTCCACCGTTTAATAAAAATACGTATCCGGTTTGCGATTTAGAATCGTCTGAATCAGTGTCAAAGCTTGCATCGACGTAACCATTTACGACTAGCTCTTTGTCACCTCCATATCTGAAAACATATCCTTAGTCCTTTTCGGTATTTCAGGATGTTCTTGACCGCTGTCCATGACCCACTCTGGATTACTTTGGTACCTCCCCGCCAAACTAATAGCAAGGCACACATCAGTGCAGGTACACAGCATTGCATACATGATAGAGCCTATGGCTGAAGCATAGGAACTCCTTTCATTTTCTCTCTATCTTCTGCGCAGTGGTGGGGCATTGAGTCCGACTCAACTTTATACCTTATAATGAGCAAGAACCCTTTCTTCGCCCGTTCCATATTGAACCTTTTCAATACTTTATCAAGGTACGTGCTTTGCGAAAGTCCAATCAAGCGTCTTGATCTATCTCTATAGATCTTAATGCCCAATATGTAAGCAGCTTCACCGAGGTCTTTCATTGAAAAACTTTTATTCAAGTATCCTTTTATGCTATCCAGAAATTCTATATCATTTCCAATCAACAATATGTCATCCACATATAATATTAGAAATGCTTCAGAGCTCCCACTCACATAAAACCATATGCTTTGATCACACTATCAAAGTGTTTATTCCAAATCCGAGAGGCTTGCACTAGACCATAGATTGATCGTTGTAGCTTGCACACTTTTGTTAGCTCCCTCAGGATCGACAAAACCCTCCGGTTGCATCATATACAACTCTTCTTCCAGAAATCCATTCAGGAATGTAGTTTTTACATCCATCTGCCAAATTTCATAATCATAAAATGCGGCAATCGCTAACAAGATTCGAACAGACTTAAGCATCGCTACGGGTGAGAAAGTCTCATCATAGTCAACCCCTTGAACTTGTCGAAAACCTTTCGCAACAAGTCGAGCTTTATAGACAGCTACATTACCGTCAGCGTCAGTCTTCTTCTTAAAGATCCATTTATTCTCAATGGCTTGCCGATCATCGGGCAAGTCAACCAAAGTCCATACTTTGTTCTCATACATGGATCCCATCTCGATTTCATGGCCTCTAGCCATTTTGCGGAATCTAGGCTCATCATTGCTTCCTCATAGTTCGTAGGTTCATCATGGTCAAGTAACATGACTTCGAACAGGATTACCGTACCACTCAGTGCGGATCTTACTCTGTAGACCTCGAGGTTCATGAGACACTTGATCTGAAGTTTCATGATCAATATCATTAGCTTCCTCACCGATTGGTGTATTTGTCACGGGAACTGATTTACGTGATGAACTACTTTTCAATAAGGGAGCAGTACCGCTACCTCATCAAGTTCTACTTTCCTCCCACTCACTTCTTTCGAGAGAAACTCCTTCTCTAGAAAGGATCCATTCTTAACAACGAATGTCTTGCCTTCGGATCTGTGATAGAAGGTGTACCCATGATCTCTTTTGGGTATCCTATGAAGACACATTTCTCCGATTTGGGTTCGAGCTTATCTGGTTGAAGTTTCTTCACATAAGCATCGCAGCCCCAAACTTTAAGAAACGACAACTTTGGTTTCTTGCCAAACCACAGTTCATAAGGCGTCGTCTCAACGGATTTAGGTGGTGCCCTATTTAATGTGAATCCAGCCGTCTCTAAAGCATAACCCCAAAACGATAGTGGTAAATCAGGCAGAGACATCATAGATCGCACCATATCTAGTAAAGTACGATTACGACGTTCGGACACACCATTTCTTTGTGGTGTTCCAGGTGGCGTGAGTTGCGAAACTATTCCGCATTGTTTCAAATGTAAACCAAACTCGTAACTCAAATATTCTCCTCCATGATCAGATCGTAGAAACTTTTCAAATGTTTCAGACTTGTGATTTATTAAGTAGATATACCCATATCTGCTCAAATCATCTGTGAAGGTGAGAAAATAACAATATCCGCCACGAGCTTCAACATTCATCGGACCACATACATCTGTATGTATGGTTTCCAACAAATCTGTTGCTCTCTCCATAGTACCGGAGAACGGTGTTTTAGTCATCTTGCCCATGAGGCATGGTTCGCAAGTACCAAGTGATTCATAATCAAGTGATTCCAAAAGTCCATCAGTATGGAGTTTCTTCATGCACTTTACACCGATATGACCTAAACGGCAGTGCCATAAATAAGTTGCACTATCATTATCAACTCTGCATCTTTTGGCTTCAACATTATGAATATGTGTATCACTACTATTGAGATTCAATAAAAATAGACCACTCTTCAAGGGTGCATGACCATAAAAGATATAACTCATATAAATAGAACAACCATTATTCTCTGATTTAAATGAATAACCGTCTCGCATCAAACAAGATCCAGATATAATGTTCATGCTCAACGCTGGCACCAAATAGCAATTATTCAGGTCTAAAACTAATCCCGAAGGTAGATGTAGAGGTAGCGTGCCGACCGCGATCACATCGACTTTGGAACCGTTTCCCACGCACATCGTCACCTCGTCCTTGGCCAGTGCTCGCTTATTCCGTAGTCCCTGTTTCTAGTTGCAAAGATTAGCAACAGAACCAGTATCAAATACCCAGGTGCTACTATGAGCTCTAGTTAGGCACACATCAATAACATGTATATCACATATACCTTTGTTCACTTTGCCATCCTTCTTATCCGCCAAATACTTGGGGCAGTTCCGCTTCGAGGACCGATCGCTTGCAAGAGAAGCACTCGATTTCGTGCTTAGGTCCAGACTTGGGTTTCTTCTATTGAGCAACAACTTGCTTGCTGTTCTTCTTGAAGTTCCCGTTCTTCTTCCCTTTGCCCTTTTTCTTGAAACTAGTGGTCTTGTTGACCATCAACACTTGATGATCCTTCTTGATTTCTACCTCCGCAACCTTTAGCATTGCAAAGAGCTCGGGAATTGTCTTGTTCGTCCCTTGCATATTATAGTTCATCACAAAGCTCTTGTAGCTTGGTGGCAGTGATTGGAGAATTCTGTCAATGACGCTATCATCCAGAAGATTAACTCCTAGTTGAATCAAATGATTATTATACCCAGACATTTTGAGTATATGCTCACTAACAGAACTATTCTCCTCCATCTTGCAGCTGTAGAACTTATTGGAGGCTTCATATCTCCCAATCCGGGCATTTGCTTGAAATATTAACTTCAACTCCTGGAACATCTCATATGCTCCATGACGTTCAAAACGTCGTTGAAGACCCGGTTCTAAGCCGTAAAGCATGGCACACTGAACTATAGAGTAGTCATCAGCTTTGCTCTGCCAGACGTTCACAACATCTCGTGTTGCTCCTGCAGCAGGCCTGGCACCCAGCGGTGCTTCCAGGACGTAATTCTTCTGTGCAGCAATGAGGATAATCCTCAAGTTACAGACCCACTCCGTGTAATTGCTACCATCATCTTTCAACTTTGCTTTCTCAAGGAGCACATTAATATTCAACGGAACAACAGCACGAGCCATCTATCTACAACAAACATAGACAAGCAAAATACTATCAGGTACTAAGTTCATGATAAATTTAAGTTCAATTAATCATATTATTTAAGAACTCCCACTTAGACAGACATCTCTCTAGTCATCTAAGTGATCACGTGATCCAAATCAACTAAACCATAACCGATCATCACATGAGATGGAGTAGTTTTCAATGGTGAACATCTCTATGTTGGTCATATCTACTATATGATTCACGCTCGACCTTTCGGTCTCCGTGTTCCGAGGCCATATCTGCATATGCTAGGCTCGTCAAGTTTAACCTGAGTATTCTGCGTGTGCAAAACTGGCTTGCACCCATTGTAGATGGACGTAGAGCTTATCACACCCGATCATCACGTGGTGTCTGGGAACGACGAACTTTGGCAACGGTGCATACTCAGGGAGAACACTTCTTGATAATTTTTAGTGAGAGATCATCTTAAAATCCTACCGTCAATCAAATCAAGATAAGATGCATAAAGGATAAACATCACATGCAATCAATATAAGTGTTATGATATGGCCATCATCATCTTGTGCTTGTGATCTCCATCTCTGAAGCACCATCATGATCACCATCGTCACCGGCGCGACACCTTGATCTCCATCGTAGCATCATTGTCATTTATGCCATCTATTGCTTCTACGACTATCGCTACCGCTTAGTGATAAAGTAAAGCAATTATGATGCGTTGCATTTCATACAATAAAGCGACAACCATATGGCTCTCGCCAATTGCCGATAACCGGTTACAAAACATGATCATCTCATACAATAAAATATAGCATCACGTCTTGGCCATATCACATCACAACATGCCCTGCAAAAACAAGTTAGACGTCCTCTACTTTGTTGTTTGCAAGTTTTACGTTGCTGCTACGGGCTGAGGAAGAACCGTTCTTACCTACGCATCAAAACCACAACGATATTTTGTCAAGTGGGTGCTGTATTAACCTTCGCAAGGACCGGGCGTAGCCACACTCGGTTCAACTAAAGTTGGAGAAACTGACACCCGCTAGTCACCTGTGTGCAAAGCACGGCGGTAAAACCAGTCTCGCGTAAGCGTCTGGCGTAATGTCGGTCCGGCCGCTTCATCCAACAATACCGCCGAACCAAAGTATGACATGCTGGTAAGCAGTATGACTTGTATCACCCACAACTCACTTGTGTTCTACTCATGCATATAACATCAACGCATAAAACCTAGGCTCGGATGCCACTGTTGGGGAATGTAGTAATTTCAAAAAAATTCCTATGCATACGCAAGATCATGGTGATGGCATAGCAACGAGAGGGGAGAGTGTTGTCTACGTACTGTCACAGCCCCAGTTCAGGCCTTGCTTGTCTTTGCATTAGTATCCATGCATCATGTTTAAATTTTATGAAACCTGAAATAGGGAATGCTTAAACCCTAGCACCAAATGAATTCAACTAGGGTCAAAATAAAATCTTTTTCATTGAAGTCAAAATGCCCCCTAAAAATGTTCAACATTTCTGGTTTGAGGTGAAAGCATCTACCAAAAATGGTTTATATTTTTGCAGGACATATTGGGCTCTGAATTAAATCATACCTTATTTGCATTTGGGCATTTAAATTTAATATATTATATTAAATGTCCAAATATCCATGAACTACAATTCTAGTTATTGGAAATAATCCAAGTAGTAGCCACAAGCAGTCTCGTGATTTTTGGAAGTGCATAGGTATTTTTAATAAAGCCCTTAAAATTAACAGAATAATAGAAAACTGAAATAAATTGAAAAAGGAGAGAGAGAAAGGATCCAGCCACTTACCTGGTGCAGCCCACCTGGCAGCCTCTTGCCGCCCAAAGATCTTTGTTGGGGGACCCGACTCATAAGTCGTGATCGCGAATGCGTGTCTGATGATCCCGAGATCAATGCTCACCGAACACACGAAGCTGAATAACAAGAGTCTTACATCCATACATACCGTATTACACAAGTAGGACCATTACGGTCAAGTCTGGAGTATAACGTCATGCGGAATCTCCATCGATAACTTGGACCCATGCCATCCGCCTTAACCCTCTGGGCATTACACCGAGGAGCGTCCTAGCTCGCATGCTCGTCACGAAGTGTCCTTCATCATATCCGGTTCTTTCATGCACGGTCAATGAAATAACCAAGGGCAAGCCAATGAGTACTTTGAATGTACTACTTAAGCAACCCATGATTTGGTTCAAGGTACAGCAATGCATGACATAGGTAAAGTTTGCATAAAGCTAGTTTTGAGTGCAAGGACATGTTCAACAACCTATAAAGCATGCATCAAAAGAATTCAAGTAACCATGAGATCTGGTCACGAGATATCAACATAAATAGAGTGGGCACCAACCCGTTATCATAAACAAAATGGGCACCAACCCATTATCATGAACAGTGGGCACCAACCCATCTTAATCGTGTCAAGTCCGTTGACTTGACCCAAGTCATTCCATCATCTCACTCACACGGTTGAAAACCACGGACATAGTTTAAGCAAAGACCGCCTAACCGTCCTTGACCGTGGACACGGCTATTCAATAGTTTTACACTCTGCAGAGGTTGCACACTTTACCCACTAGATCCGGGAACTTCCGTGTCATCCACGACCAGCGGTACCTCAAGTACCGGGGTAAGCACCGATCACTACCTTTCCTAGGCGACACTAACATGGAGTCCACTCGATTAGTAGTAACCCCGTGCCAACCATTTCACATCATAAAGTTGTGGAGCCTCGCTCCCATATTCATCACATACCACAAGCACGGGTACCAGCGGTGTGTCCGGTGCCTGTGAAAACAGTCATGGCCGCCCTACATGGCACGACCCGTCCCAAGAGAGAGCACCAACTCTCCCCCGTCACTAGTAATGCGGGCTCCAAGCTAGTATCGGTCTAGGTACTCAACAATGCCCTTTCCCATATAAGGGTAGAGTGGTCGCGCATGTAGTGTTGGGACAGTCATCAAATCTTAAATCTAATCCGTTTTCGAAAACAACACACACTTGCCTCGGTACACCACTTCGTCATCAAGTGGTTACCTTTCTCATCATCTCCCTCGGGCATAAGTGGCACCCGACGGGGTTTTCGAAAAGACTTTTGAAATCACTTTGTCTCCTTCACCATGCATATTCCCATCCCTTTTTGCATAGCATCTACTTTAGCATCCTATCTACTCCCACCGGCATAACCCTCATAAGAAGGTAGGGCCATGCACAATGCAAGTATCAACGAGGAAGTAACTGAGGCAACCAACCCACGTGGTTCACCAACTCATCATGATTCGATGCAACAATAATGAAGAGCTATAAATGACATGCATATAAAGGGGTTTCATAGTCATGGTCAAAGGGCTGCTTGCCTGTTCCTCAGAGTCTTCAAGTCTTCTGGTCCTTCTCCAAGTACTCCATCTACTTCGTCAACTAACGTCGGAAACAACACAATAAGCAACACAACAAGGCAAGAATAAATGTGCTCTAAAAATGTGGAGTTGACTTTTATTGGATGCCTCTGGTCATATGAGGAATGACCAAAGTGATTTCATTGGAAGTGGATCAATGGACATCTCCGAACATTTCAATATGACGGAATCAAGAGGTTTATGGATTTGCTAGAAGTGTATAGAAATATACTTTTGAAAAATGAGCAAAGGCACCCATTTGACAAAGCATGATTTTAGAAGCATCTAGGAATTGGTTTCACTGGATTTGGAGTTGAGATGATTTTCCTATGAATTTGCAAAGTTGGCTATATACAAATAAATAGACCATTAGTTGAGGTGACACAGAAGGTATTAGTAGAAATGTTCAAAAACTAAGTTTTGAACTTAGATGCATCTAGGAATTTGAATCATAGCATTTGGAGCAATATTGTGCTCCCTGTGATTTTCTAAAGTTTATCACAGAAATAGGAAAAATAGGATGTGATAATTATTTGTGAGGAAAAAGTATCTGGAAAAATGTGCATGTTGCACCAACAGGTAGAGCATGATTTATGGAGTCCCTAGAAATTTGAATCATCAAATTTGGAGTTAAAATGAATTGATTATGGATTTTACAAATTGTGCAGAAAAGAAAAGGAGAAGCTTTTACCCAAATGGGCTGGATCTGGCGGCGATGCGCAAGACCGGCGAGGTTTAGCAGCGGCGCCATCGGCCGGCCAGCTGGCTCGGCCGCTTCGCGTCTGAGGGGCCACGTCGGGGCGGCCTCCCGAAATCGCCTTGCTGCGGGGGCGGGGGGGAATCGCCTCCACTTGCCGGCGTGGCCAGCATGGCTGAGCCAGCGACGAGCGGGCCCGCCCGTCGATTCGTCCTCCACCTCCAGCAGGTGCGACATGAGACAACGGAGGTGCTCGGCGTCGGTCGCCCGGCGCTCTGAGGCATCCCGCGATGCTCTTCCCACCGGCGCTTTCGAGGCGATGCGCGCCCATCCATGGGTGGCACGACCGCCGAGGAGCTCGAGGTCGAGCACGGGTTGGCCCGCGGAGGAGGTCGTCGGCGGTGGTGGTTCTGGCCTTCTGCCACAGGGAGGAGGGGAGAAGCTCGGGAGGGCTTGCGGTGATGGTGGCGATGCTCTAGTGCGGTCGAGAGGAAGGAAGAGGAGAGATGGGCGCGGATTTACATGGAGACCGGCGGCAAGGCTCCGGCCATTGCGGTGGATGGAGGAGAAGGGGGCACGGGAGGAGATGTGGATAGGACTAGGGGTTCACGGGAGGGAGAGAGTGGCAAAGGAGGCGGAGGGGCTCGGGGAGGCCTTTAAATAAGCGAACGGCGGGTGCCGTGGACTCGTCTTGGCGAGCTCCTAGCCGTTCTTTGGAGGTCAGGGGCACGCAGCGTGGGCGTGTCTGGGGTGTTCATGGGGTTGGTCTAGGGTGAGAGGAGGGAGAGAAGGGCGGGGAAAGTGTCGGGCGTCAGTGTGAGCTCGCCGATTGGAGCTCTCAGGCGGCGGCGGCGTGCGTCTTGAAGGGAGGCGGCAGGAGGGAGAAGGAGGAGGGGGCCAGCTTGGTGTCGTGTTGCGGACGTCGAGGAGCATCTACTGGCGCGAGGGGGAGGCTCGAGGTGGACGGGAGTGCGGCGGCAGGGCTCGGCCGCCATGAGCGCAGCTCAGGCAGGCTTTGGCCGGCATGAGTGCGCTGCGTGCTCTGCCGTGTCCACTTGTGTCTTGGAGCTGCGGGGGATAAACAAAGGTGAAAGAGGCTTTGGATGCTCTGCAACATGCCAGGAGTGAGAGAGAGATGACAAAGGGAGGGAAAAGTGGATGTCGGAGAAGAAAATGGAGCCCTCCCCTTAATCATTGCCTCTCGGGCGGGAAGCACACCAGAGGTAGAGGGAACTAGGAGGGTCTGTGGTAGAAAGGAGAAGTCATGGAGATTAGTGGAAGGGGTCAAAATAGTGTTTTTGCAAAATGCGGAAGGTGTTTGATGTTGGTTTGGGCAAGAATATGATTCCCATTTGTCATGAGGTTCCACAGGGTGAAATGACACATATAATTAGGGCCTTCCACCAATTTGGAGCTCAATGGAAGAAAGTTGACAATGCAACTTTGGTAAACCCTAGAATTTAGCAGAAATGAACTTGTGTAGATTTAGTTGAGCAAATCACTTCTCCTTGATGCACCACTTGGTGTGGTGGCCTCATTTGGTCATGTGATCATGCTCACAAAAGTTGGTGTCAAGGAGAGAAAGTTGGTAATGCAAGGTTGTTCAAATATGGTTACGGACAGGGAAGGGTTTTGGGGCACTTTGATCAAGTTAAATTGTTCTCCAACTTGTGCCATTTGGTCTAGATGAATAATTAGACCATTTGATCATGTTCACAAGGTTTGAGAACATTTGGACATGTTTGGCAATGTAAAGTTGCTCAAACTTCTAAATGGACAGAAATGGTTTTGAGGGGGTTTGATGATGTTATCATGTTCTCCAAGACATGGGACTTGGCAAGATCACCAAATATGCCATTTGTGACATGATAGAATTTTCTTGGAATATTTGGAGAAGATCTCCTTTGTAAATATTTCAAAAGCTTGAAACATCCAGAAAGGGTTTTTGAGGGATTTGACCAATATTTTGAACATGGCCATGTGTTGAAACTCTTATATATGGACAATATATGTCCTATGAGTTTCCCTAAATTTTGTCAAATATTTTTGAAGCAATAAAATAATTTTTCCCTATTAAAGACCATTTCTGGCCTTGATAAAAAGCTTTTAAATAAAATAGGAAAACAACTTTTAAACTTATATTTTTGTGGTTTCTGGGTATCCTATATCTAATAGGAGTCATATACATTTTTAGAAAGATTTTTACTGCCCTTAATTAAGTACTTGCAGTGGAAACCTCAATTCAGGGGTTTTTGAAAAACTAATTTTTGAAAATACTATTTGGCCAAATTATTTTTGTAAGAAAATATTTTTATGTCCTATACACATGGCATGATCATTGGCTCAAGGGTTTGGAGCAAGGAGATGAAGTATAGGAGTTGGAGGATTTATTTTATTTTTAGAGCACTTGCAATCAGCAGACAAGAACCAAATCAAGCAAAGTCCAAAACACTCAAAAGTTTTTGTCAAACCACATTTTAGCATGATTAAGAGCTTAAGTCTTGTGCCATGAAAATCGAGGTGTGACAGACCTACCCCTTTACAAGAATCTAGTCCCGAGATTCCTAGACTAAGCGGAAGGGATCTGAAACTTCGTGTCTGGGGTAGTTTTCAAGTCTTCATGTTATACTTCCGTGTAGTGCTCCTTGAGATTGAAGTACTTGATGGTGTGGCTTGTGTATGGCGCCTCGGTTGATCCAGTTCTTTGAGGGTCTCTTGCGTTAGGTCGGGTTGGACTAGGGTCGGTGGCTCGGTGGTCAACGTCCTTATAGAGATCGGGCAGGTTAGGGAGTTGGAAACACTTCCGGGTTGGGATGCATGGGCGTTGTGCACAATAGGTGGCTCGGTGGTAACTCTAGCTGGTAGTCATCTACTCTTAAATCTGTAGGGATCTCGGAGGGGGTTGTTAAATCTTGGAGTGATCTCGAAGAAGGCCGATGGATCTTGGGCGAGCTTTCCTTTGACATGGAAGCGCTGGGTTCCTTTGAGAGGGTGACCGGAGATAAACATGGCCTCCACCTCGAAGGTCATGTCTCGACGGCGTGGGTCAGCGTAGTTCTTTCTCTTGACTTGGCAGTCCTCCAACGCTCTCCGACAAGCTGGACTTGCTCTTGGTTTCACGGAGGATATCGGGCCCAAAGACAAGTCCTTCTCCGTTTCGACCAATTGAGGGTATCGGCACTTCCGTCCGTAATCACTTCAAATGGTGCCACTGAAGGCTTGACTTCAAGGTTAGTTAAGAATCTGGTGCAACCAGTTCCAACCCAAGCTTTCAAGTTCTTCATACAGTATGGCAGCTGTTCTTAAGCATAGCATTCAAGGAACAAGCCTTCACGCTAACGCATCTGCTACCGCATTAGCCTTCCTGGGTGGTATTGAACACTGAGGTCTTAGTCTTTGATCAACTCTAGCCATCTTCTTTGCCTCGTGTTCAATTCCTTTGGTGAAAATATACTTGAGACCTTTGTGACCCGTGTATATCTCACATCCCTTAGTAAGAGGTAATGTCACCATGTCTTGTGGCATGAACCACCACCGCTAGCTCAAGGTCATGAGTAGCATAATTTTCTTCATGAGGCCGTGGTTGCCTTTGAGAGGAGCGGCTTGCGATATGCACGATCTTCAACGCGAAGCTCACTCCTTGAGGGCGGTGGTTGGTATAGTGCTTCCTCCTTAACTGGCGGTCTTGGATGTTCCCTATCCAGTGATCAACTCTTCTACCGTCTTCGTGCGGACATTCATGTCCTCAAGTAAGGATGATGATCAGCTTGCCCAAGTACTTTATGAAGTATTTGGGGCACGTAGAGTGGGCTGAGGCATTGGTGAGGGTCCCGTTGAGCATTGGTCAAGATCTTATTGATCTAGAGCCAAGGCCCAAGGTCATGATCCAACCGTGTCGTGGCTTGGTAGGGCATAAGGGTTTCAAGGATTCTAGTGTGCAAATGAACATTTATCGTCCTATCTTTAAGCACGGTTTCTGAGATGCCAATAGTCTATCTATTCCTCCAAACAGATCACCTCATACTATTGAAAGCATCATTCGTATAGGTCAACTCCAATCATCACTCGTGCTAATCATATCCACATGACTCCCAAGAGGAGATCTAACAAAATCATATATGTCTACAATCCCCAAACTCATGTGTGTGCGGCCACCCCTACAAATCCATGGGTAGAGCATACAAGCTTCCAAGCTGGAATAAAACAGGACAATCCAAGTGCTCAGCTGGTCTCCCAAGGTCTATGATAAAGCATCTCCACCCTAAGGAAACACGTCGTAAGCCACTCCAAGATCTTGTTCCTTCCTATGAATCAACTCCAACAGCCCTTAACTTCCATCAATCAACTGCATAACCCATTAACTCTACAACTCCTATCTTTGGTGCTCGCATGATCTTCTAAAATCTTTATAATCCCCAATACTTGAAAGGGCTGCCTTTCTATAGTCAGTCCACCAATTCCCGTTATCAAGGTCAAGTAATACTCCAAGGTCAAGCTTATATAGATGCCTAAATAAACTCCGACAATTAGCCCAATCTCCTAGTTTATCGTCCACCGAGAATTATGGTATCATGATCGAGATCATCAGTCTAAATCCAATTTACTCCGAACCATGTAGACATACTCAGCATCTATATTCAACTAGGATCACCTATTTAAACCCAAATCTTGTGTCTAATGAGAAATCCTACACTTCCAGGAGTTTCAGCTTGCGAACACAACTATCCTGCTAAATCCAACTTTACTCAGGGGTATTGAAAAGCTATGCTAATCTATACTTATGATCCCACCAAGTTCATCTACCAGCATCAAGGCCTCATAATCCACCAAATAGTCTCATATAATTCCTCAAGGTCACTGATATAAACTCACCAAGTCATCTGTCCTCAGATCCTACATCCTCAAACTGGTCTTCCTATGGCATCGTCAGTTTTAGTGCTATCTTAGGATGATAATGTGCTCACTCACTATGTCCACTAGTTCCATAATGAACCCAGTGATAAGCAAGGTTATGAAGGCTTAACAGGTTCTCTTGCAATTTCGTAGGTTAAGCTTAGGGTTAAGGTGTCGAGCTGGGGTATCTCGTGAAGTCTCGATGAGTCTAGGAATGGGTTTCTAATCTTGAGGTTAAACATAATTCTCTGGTTGCACTTGGTCGAGGAGGCTGTAGTAAAAGTCATCAACGCTTGTTGGTCGCCGAGGTGAAATCCTTGGTGCATATTGTCTTGCTTGTCTTGGTTGAGGAGAGAGATGAGAGGGGAAGTAGCATAGAGGAGGGAGCGCCTAAAGGGGTTCTATAGTGCAAGTGTGAACAAGCAAGTGCCAAAAAGGGTCAAACACAAACAACAAAATAAGGCAGGTGATATAGTCGCGTACTTGTTGCCTAGGGCAAAAGTACGACTTATATCAAAACATAAACAAATAAAAATAAGCAACACACAATCATGGTTCTACTCGAACCATCATACGGACTTCATTGCGCATGGGGGTACCACGACTCATCCTACCCTAGGGGTTCTTGGACTCCATAGTCATGCCTTGTGCCTCGTCGCCTCCGGGTTTTCCTCGGTGTTGCTATGTCTCTTGTAGTTGTTTGATGGGATGATCCGGTTGAGCTTGAAGAGTCTTCAACAACTTCTTGCTGTTGGAGTGATGGGGTGAAGGTGGCTTCTCACAGCGAGCATTGACTCGGTCTTCTGTTGTCTTCTTAATCATGATGAT
Source organism: Aegilops speltoides (assembly GCA_021437245.1). NCBI lineage: Eukaryota > Viridiplantae > Streptophyta > Magnoliopsida > Poales > Poaceae > Aegilops > Aegilops speltoides. Next base: position 167,344,763 of record CM038144.1, read on the forward strand.
CCCTTCTTGTCTTCTAAGCCATCGATGGTACCAGGTAGGCAGTCCTTTATGCAATGACATTATCAAGGCATAATAGAGGTCCATCATGTCGGTTACGTTGATGACAACATCGACACCAAGAGCGGGGGATGAGGAGAACCGTTTTCCTGCTCACTATGGTGAGGCGGACCAAATGGCTAGGTTCTCATCCATCGGTGGTTGACGATACAACAACGGTAGTGACATGGTTACTCTATTAGCGATGTATATCATGATCTTGCATATTCTATGCCCTGATCATCGCGGCTAAGGTTGCATCATCTTGGGGCGATGTCAAGGGTGTCACCATTTCACAGGTGTTCGGTCCTCATTCCTCGAGGATGCATCTTCCGTTGGTATCGTCTTGTTGTGATGTCGCCTATCTTGTGTTCAGGAGATGTGGGTGAATGTCTGGCAAGGCATCATCCTTCCATATTATCCACGAGGATTACAAGGAATCTCGTGGTCGAGGGCATAAGGGTTCTAGCGACGAGAGGTTTTGAAGGGAAGAGACCGATGAGGAAAGTATACCTTAGTTTTCAAAATCGAGAAGGGAAGAGAATGTAGATAATTTTGAAAACTAGTAGTAGTTTTGAAAATAGTTTTATCTAACTAACGACCATGCTAACTAAGGCTTCCTACGGTCGGGATGGCTCGATACCAGCTCTGTGGGGACCCGACTCATAAGTCGTGATCGCGAATGCTGCGTGTCTGATGATCCCGAGATCAATGCTCACTTGAACACACGAAGCTGAATAACAAGAGTCTTACATCCATACATACCGTATTACACAAGTAGGACCATTACGGTCAAGTCCGGAGTATAACGTCGCGGCGGGGAATCTCCATCGATAACTTGGACCCATGCCATCCGCCTTAACCCTCGGGCATTACATTGAAGCGTCCTAGCTCGCATGCTCATCACCGAAGTGTCCTTCATCATATCCGGTTCTTTCATGCCCGGTCAATGAAATAACCAAAGGCAAGCCAATGAGTACTTTGAATGTACTACAAGCAACCCATGATTTGGTTCAAGGTACAGCAATGCATGACATAGGTAAAGTTTGCATAAAGCTAGTTTTGAGTGCAAGGACATGTTCAACAACCTATAAAGCATGCATCAAAAGAATTCAAGTAACCATGAGATCTGGTCACGAGATATCAACATAAATAGAGTGGGCACCAACCCGTTATCATAAACAAAATTGGCACCAACCCATTATCATGAGCAGTGGGCACCAACCCATCTTAATCGTGTCAAGTCCGTTGACTTGACCCAAGTCATTCCATCATCTCACTCACACGGTTGAAAACCACGGACATAGTTTAAGCAGCACCGTAACCGTCCTTGACCGTGGACACGGCTATTCAATAGTTTTACACTCTGCGGAGGTTGCACACTTTACCCACTAGATCCGGGAACTTCCGTGTCATCCACGACCAGCGGTACCTCAAGTACCGGGGTAAGCACCGATCACTACCTTTCCTAGACGACACTAACATGGAGTCCACTCGATTAGTAGTAACCCCGTGCCAACCATTTCACATCATAAAGTTGTGGAGCCTCGCTCCCATATTCATCACATACCACAAGCACGGGTACCAGCGGTGTGTCCGGCCACTGTGAAAACAGTCATGGCCGCCCTACATGGCACGACCCGTCCCAAGAGAGAGCACCAACTCTCCCCCGTCACTAGTAATGCGGGCTCCAAGCTAGTATCGGTCTAGGTACTCAACAATGCCCTTTCCCATATAAGGGTAGAGTGGTCGCGCATGTAGTGTTGGGACAGTCATCAAATCTTAAATCTAATCCGTTTTCGAAAACAACACACACTTGCCTCGGTACACCACTTCGTCATCAAGTGGTTACCTTTCTCATCATCTCCCTCGGGCATAAGTGGCACCCGACGGGTTTTCAAAAGACTTTTGAAATCACTTTGTCTCCTTCACCATGCATATTCCCATCCCTTTTGCATAGCATCTACTTTAGCATCCTATCTACTCCCACCGCATAACCCTCATAAGAAGGTAGGGCCATGCACAATGCAAGTATCAACGAGGAAATGGCGAGGCAACCAACCCACGTGGTTCACCAACTCATCATGATTCCGATGCAACAATAATGAAGAGCTATAAATGACATGCATATAAAGGGGTTTCATAGTCATGGTCAAAGGGCTGCTTGCCTGTTCCTCAGAGTCTTCAAGTCTTCTGGTCCTTCTCCAAGTACTCCATCTACTTCGTCAACTAACGTCGGAAACAACACAATAAGCAACACAACAAGGCAAGAATAAATGTGCTCTAAAAATGTGGAGTTGACTTTTATTGGATGCCTCTGGTCATATGAGGAATGACCAAAGTGATTTCATTGGAAGTGGATCAATGGACATCTCCGAACATTTCAATATGACGGAATCAAGAGGTTTATGGATTTGCTAGAAGTGTACAGAAATATACTTTTGAAAAATGAGCAAAGGCACCCATTTGACAAAGCATGATTTTAGAAGCATCTAGGAATTGGTTTCCTTTGGATTTGGAGTTGAGATGATTTTCCTATGAATTTGCAAAGTTGGCTATATACAAATAAATAGACCATTAGTTGAGGTGACACAGAAGGTATTAGTAGAAATGTTCAAAAACTAAGTTTTGAACTTAGATGCATCTAGGAATTTGAATCATAGCATTTGGAGCAATATTGTGCTCCTGTGATTTTCTAAAGTTTATCACGAAATAGGAAAAATAGGATGTGATAATTATTTGTGAGGAAAAAGTCTCTGGAAAAATGTGCATGTTGCACCAACAGGTAGAGCATGATTTATGGAGTCTCTAGAAATTTGAATCATCAAATTTGGAGTTAAAATGAATTGATTATGGGTTTTACAAATTGTGCAGAAAGAAAAAGGAGAAGCTTTTTACCCAAACGGGCTGGATCTGGGCGGCGGCGGCGCGAAGACCGGCGAGGTTTAGCAGCGGGCGCCACTGGCCGCCCAGCCAGCTCGGCCGCTTCGCGTCAGGGGCCACGTCGGGCGGCCTCCCGAAATCGCCTTCGCCGCTGCGGGGGCGGGGAGAATCGCCTCCACTTGCAGGCGTGGCCATGGCTGAGCCAGCGACGAGCGGGCCCGCCCGTCGGTCGTCCTCCACCTCCAGCGGGTGCGACATGAGACAACGGAGGTGCTCGGCGTCGGTCGCCCGGCGCTTCTGAGGCATCCCAGCGATGCTCTTCCCACCGGCGCCTCGGGAGGCGATGCGCGCCCATCCATGGGTGGCACGACCGCCGAGGAGCTCGAGGTCGAGCACGGGTTGGCCCGGCGAGGAGGTCGTCGGCGGTGGTGGTTCTGGCCTTCTGACCCAGGGAGGAGGGGAGAAGCTCGGGAGGGCTTGCGGTGATGGTGGCGATGCTCTAGTGCGGTCGAGAGGAAGGAAGAGGAGAGATGGGCGCGGTTTACATGGAGACCGACGGCAAGGCTCCGGCCATTGCGGTGGATGGAGGAGAAGGGGGGCACGGGAGGAGATGTGGATAGGACTAGGGGGTTCACAGGAGGGAGAGAGTGGCAAAGGAGGCGAGAGGGGGCTCGGGGAGGCCTTTAAATAGGCGAACGGCGGGGTGCCGTGGACTCGTGCGCCGGCGAGCTCCTAGCCGTTGCTGGAGGTCACGGGGGCACGCGTGGGCGTGTCTGGGGTGTTCATGGGGTTGGTCTAGGGTGAGAGGAGGGGAGAGAAGGAGCGGGAAAGTGTCAGGGCGTCACGCGTGTGAGCTCGCCGATTGGAGCTCTCGGGCGGCCGGCGTGCGTGCGAAGGGAGGCGGCAGGAGGGAGAAGGAGGAGGGGGCCAGCTTGGTGTCGTGTTGCGGACGTCGAGGAGCATCTACTGGCGCGAGGGGGAGGCTCGAGGTGGGCGGGAGTCGGCGGGGCTCGGCCGCCATCATGGCAGCTCAGGCAGGCTTTGGCGGCATGAGTGCGCTGCGTGCTCTGCCGTGTCCACTTGTGTCTTGGAGCTGCAGGGGGATAAACAAAGGTGAAAGAGGCTTTGGATGCTCTGCAACATGCCAGAGTGAGAGAGAGATGACAAAGGGAGGGAAAAGTGGATGTCGAGAGAAGAAAATGGAGCCCTCCCCTTAATCATTGCCTCTCGGGCGGGGAAGCACACAGTGGTAGAGGGAACTAGGAGGGTCTGTGGTAGAAAGGAGAAGTCATGGAGATTAGTGGAAGGGGTCAAAATAGTGATTTTTGCAAAATGCGGAAGGTGTTTGATGTTGGTTTGGGCAGGAATATGATTCCCATTTGTCATGAGGTTCCACAGGTGAAATGACACATATAATTAGGGCCTTCCACCAATTTGGAGCTCAATGGAAGAAAGTTGACAATGCAACTTTGGTAAACCCTAGAATTTAGCGAAATGAACTTGTGTAGATTTAGTTGAGCAAATCACTTCTCCTTGATGCACCACTTGGTGTGGTGGCCTCATTTGGTCATGTGATCATGCTCACAAAAGTTGGTGTCAAGGAGAGAAAGTTGGTAATGCAAGGTTGTTCAAATATGGTTACGGGCAGGGAAGGGTTTTGGGGCACTTTGATCAAGTTAAATTGTTCTCCAACTTGTGCCATTTGGTCTAGATGAATAATTAGACCATTTGATCATGTTCACAAGGTTTGAGAACATTTGGACATGTTTGGCAATGTAAAGTTGCTCAAACTTCTAAATGGACAGAAATGGTTTTGAGGGGGTTTGATGATGTTATCATGTTCTCCAAGACATGGGACTTGGCAAGATCACCAAATATGCCATTTGTGACATGATAGAATTTTCTTGGAATATTTGGAGAAGATCTCCTTTGTAAATATTTCAAAAGCTTGAAACATCCAGAAAGGGTTTTTGAGGGATTTGACCAATATTTTGAACATGGCCATGTGTTGAAACTCTTATATATGGACAATATATGTCCTATGAGTTTCCCTAAATTTTGTCAAATATTTTTGAAGCAATAAAATAATTTTTCCCTATTAAAGACCATTTCTGGCCTTGATAAAAAGCTTTTAAATAAAATAGGAAAACAACTTTTAAAATTATATTTTTGTGGTTTCTGGGTATCCTATATCTAATAGGAGTCAAATACATTTTTAGAAAGATTTTTACTGCCCTTAATTAAGTACTTGCGATTGCAAACCTCAATTCGGGGTTTTGAAAAACTAATTTTTGAAAATACTATTTGGCCAAATTATTTTTGTAAGAAAATATTTTTATGTCCTATACACATGGCATGATCATTGGCTCAAGGGTTTGGAGCAAGGAGATGAAGTATAGGAGTTGGAGGATTTATTTTATTTTTAGAGCACTTGCAATCAGCAGACAAGAATCAAATCAAGCAAAGTCCAAAACACTCAAAAGTTTTTGTCAAACCACATTTTAGCATGATTAAGAGCTTAAGTGCTGTGCCATGAAAATCAGGGTGTGACAACTGTGCTGGCCCGTGCCAGTCATCGCCTACCTCTGCCAATAGGCAGAGGAGGGACACGGCGCACGCGCCCGAGCTCGCCACGCCACCACCCTGCTCGTCTGCATCACCTGGTCACCGCTTCGACGCCGCGAACTCCTCCCCGGTGTCGCCCCGGTCCATCCGACACCTCACTCTCCCCCCGTGCTCTCTCCCTCGCCATTCCCCATCTCACCGAACGCGTCCGCCGCCACCGATGAGCACCGTCGCGGCCATCGCCTCTCCCTCGCCCCCTCGAGCAGTCCAGAAGCTCCGCCGCATCTTCCTCGTCCTCTCCACCGAGCCGTGCGACACCGGAAGCCCTAGAACGCTGCCAACACCGTCTTCTTCAACCTCGGTCCGCCAAGATCGTCGGTGACCGCACGCCGTCATCAACCCTTCCCCGAGCCCACCGAGCGTCTCTACGTGACCGCTGTGAGCCACTGACCTCCCCCATCCTCTTCTTTTCTTTCCTCGTGCATCATAGCGACTGCACCGCGCTCACCTGCACACGCCGCCGCCCGCGCTCATCGCCGGTGGTGCTCCGGTGACCATATGGTCCCGGGCTTGAGCCCATTGCACTCCCCGCATCGCGTAGGAGCCGTAGGTGCTAGCGCCGCCCCACCTAGGCCACTGCAGCAACGAGCCCGAGCTCGACCGAGCTTCGTCTGCCGCCAAGCTCATCGCCGGCGCTTCTCCGGCCACTCCCCGGCCGCGCCACCACCATGGTTGGATGCGGACCAGCGTCCGCATCCCGTAGCTGTGCTCCGCGCGCCAAACGGCACCCTATAGGCGAATCCCGTGCCGCTCCGCCGTGTCTGGACTCGCCGGCGGCTAGACGCCGGCAAGTTTGACCACTGACCGTTGACTCGGTGGGCCCAGGTTGACCCTCTGGGTCACTGACGTGTGGGCCCCAGCCACTAACTAAACCAGGATTAGCAATAGTTTAACGCTAACTAAATTTAGTTAGTTAACTAACCACTGAACAGTTGGTCCCACCGGTCAGGGATGACCTGGACCGCGCCCGTTGACTGCTGACATCATAGTGACGCAGTGCTGACGCAGTAAATCCTTTTCTGGATTTATTCTTATATAGGAAATTCCAGAAAATGTTGCAGACTTCAATAATTCATAGTAAATCAACCGTAACTCCAAATGAGATAAATTATATATGAAAAATGATCAGAAAAATCCAATCTATCCATATGTACCATTTTCGTGCATGATAGAACAACTTAGTGCTGCTGTTTAGGCCAAATCTTATAATGGCATTTAAACCTTCACATATGGAGTTTGAATTTGAACCTAGGGTTCAAACCAACTTCATTTAACTTGCTGCTAGTTGCATTAGCTCAAACCACATCATATTGCCATGTCATGATCATGCATCATATTGTGCATTGCATTGATTGAGCTTCTTTTTGTTTGTTGGTGTTTGTCCCCTCTCGGTAGACGTGGTTCCGACGACGAGTTCGATGACACCGCTGAAGAACTATATTATCTTCAGATGTGCCAGGCAAGCAAAACCCCCTTGTTCATTCCGATACAATCCCACTCTCTCGCCCTGCTCTCTTTTACTGCATTAGGACAACAACGATTCATCAGTTACTTGCTGCGGTAGTTGAACCCTTTATCATCTGCATGACTGTCATTGCCACGATAAATAGATGAAACCCACTAGCATGAGTAGGAGTTATGCGAGCCCGATGTGCCTACTCATTCTTGTTAGTTTGTCATGCCTGCTCTCGCTTAGAGTTGAGTCAGTCCGATTCATCGAGGACGAATCGAGGTGTGTGAACATGTCCTACTGTGTGTGAGCTAAGTGTGTGAACACGATTTGGTAAAGGTATCGGTGAGAGGCCATGTAGGAGTACATGGTGGGTTGTCTCATTGAAGCCGTCCTTAGGAACTGAGTTCTATGTTTGTGATCCATGATTCAGCTAGTACCATGCATTGGGCCCTGAAATATGACCCCACTCGACTTCTTATTCACCCTTGTCCTCTATCCAGTAGTTGCAAGTAGTTTCTGGTGTTTGTAGTATCTTTGGAGGCCGTCTTGTGATCTTGTTGGAGGGCTGGGCTGTGATGTGGTAGGCACGTGGCGGATAAACCGGCGCCTGTTTGGTGTCACGGAACCTGTTCACATCGTTTGGGGCTGTGAGCGAAACTCCCGCGGATCTCCTCATGGATGGAACCGAATAGGCGATAAACCTGGACTAGAGACTTGAGTGTTTAGGTAGGTCGTGGTCTACACCCACGTCGGCTTTAAGCTTGAAGTCTGCCGAGCACATGTCGTGTCTGCGGCGCTAAGTGGTGGAAACATGTATGAAGAAGTACACCCTGCAGGGGTTAACATCATCTATTGAATAGCCATGTCCGTGGAAAAGGACTTCTGGGTTGCCTATAACAGTTCATAGACAAGTGAAAGTGGATACTCTAAAATACGCAAGATAAGTGTGAGTGCTATGGATGGCGTTCTCGTAGGGAGACTGGAGCGGATCCATAGTGGTGTATTGGTTGGTGAATATGTGGACTCGTGTGCGCCACCTCAAAAGAGTTACTTGCAGTCATAGTTTAGGATAGCCACCGAGTCAAAGCTGGCTTGCTGCAATTAAACCCCACCATCCCCTTTGTTGATAATGATGCATATGTAGTTAGTTCAGATGTAAGTCTTGCTGGGTACATTTGTACTCACGTTTGCCTATTTTATGTTTTTGCAGAGAGACTTCGGTCTCGTTAGTAGTTCCGCGTGGACTTTGACGTTTAGCTTGATACCTCAGCTACGATCTTGTGCCCTCGGCAGGATCTGGTAGATAGTCAGGCTTTCAAGCCTTTTTCATTTGTAGATGTCTGTACTCAGACATGTTAAGATTCCGCTTGTGCTTTGATTTGTATGCTCTGAATGTTGGGTCATGCGACCCCTGTTTGTAATATCTCGCTCCTCGGAGCCTAATGAATAAATACTTGAGTCATAGTGTCATGTTGTGATGCCATGTTGTATTTGCACATATCGAGCATATTGTGTGTATGTTATTGAAATGCTTGGTATGTGTGGGATCTGACTATCTAGTTGTTTATCTTTAATAGCCTCTCTTACCGGGAAATGTCTCCTAGTGTTTCCATTTGAGCCATGGTAGCTTGCTACTTTGCTCGGAGCAACTTAGGCTGGCGGCATGTGTCCTTCTTCGTTCTGTGTCTGTCCCTTTGGGGAAATGTCACGATGAATCTGAGTCTGTTAGCCCGCTTCTGCCCAGTTCACGGAGTCTGCTAGCCCAGTGCTACAGCTGGATTCACTCACGATGACCGACACGTTCGATCTTTGGGTCATGGATGCTGTCCTGTAAGTTTGTGCCACTTTGGGTTTATGACTAGCCATGTTAGCCCGGCTCCTTATCATATGGATGCTAGCGACACTATCATATACGTGTGCCAAAAGGCGCAAACGGTCCCGGGCAAAGGTAAGGCGACACCCGTGAGGATACCGTGCGTGAGGCCGCAAAGTGATATGAGGTGTTACATGCTAGATTTATGTGGCATTGAGTCGGGGTCCTGACAGCTTTGGTATCGAGCTTTGTTGATCAGAGGATTACCAAGCCAAACTGGTCGAAGTTGTGTCTAGAAATGCTTTAGATATGTAAGGGAATTGATTGTGGGATGGAACGTAAGGCTCTTTTTACTCCTTATACCTCATGACCTTCTGATCTAAGTCATCCTATCTTTCCTACGGGGTTAAGGAACTAGGCTATCTCCTCTTTCTATCAGGATCACGTGTTACTAATCTGTAGACTTGTAAGATGGTTGGACTTAAGCCTCGTTTTAGTTCCTATTACTTCCGTATGTTAACTGTTGATCTCGAAACCTTGATACTGTGCTTCTGAGTGACTATGCCACCATTTCTGTAGTATGTCTCCAAACTTTTGAGCATTTACAGCCGTTATGCTGTCCGAGTCATCCCAGGTTTCTAAATAGTCTGATGCATTTGCAAATCCTTTCTTTCCGTTCCCGATGTCCTTTATGGTCAGAATAAGCACACTAACTGGTGCGTTGAGGTAATTTATTGCCTTAACATATATGTTGGAGCTATTATTATGACCCTAGGTGTTTTTGGGAGTCACCTAGTAATCTAGCAATGTTTAGTGTTCTCAGTGTGAAGATTCTGGCCATTATTCTCGAAAGCATCCCGTGATGCCATTTAGTTAGTAGGTATTCTACTTCTGGGTTTTGAACCCGAGATTCACCCCACTTACCTCATGTTGATAGTGTTTGCTAGTTCCTTTAGGAAATTAGTAACCTTTGCATTAGTTCTCTAGGTCCATGGTATTTCCTTCTTCCGAATACCATGAACCATTAAGGCAGAAGTTATTTAAACCAAAAGATCACAATCAGAGTACTCTTGAGGAGTTCTCCATTCTATATTGCGACTATGCCAGTTCTACTTTTCTGCATGGGTTATCCAGAAGAAACCTGTTGAACTTGATTCGACATACTAATCCATGCATCCACAACTCAGCAAATCATATGTTCCTTTGAGTTGTCCCCCTTTAGTTGTATACTGACCTTCGTCTATCGATTGATAGTCAAGAGTAGTCATGCACTCGTGTTCATCGATGCCTTTTACTTCTGTGGTCCGTCAAGCCATTCTATTCCATAATGACTAGGAGAAACAAACTCCAGTACCTTGTCCATTTCTAGGATTGGGTCAAAGCAGTTGTACCCCGCAGATCAAATTGCTAATCTAGCTTTTGCTCTGTTCTACCTTGGAGTATTACCATCTTTATATCAAGAATGTCATGGGAATTGCACACCATCCTATGAACTCTTGATACAGTGATACTTCTTGCCATCATTGTTCATTCCTAGGTTTCCATGTTATTGTAACCGGAATGCCGACAAGTGAATCATAGTGTGTGAAATCAATACTGCTAGCAACTCCGTTGCTTGGTAGTTAACTGGACGATAACCCCACTCTTAGCATGTTGATTATTGAATGATCACCCTAAGTATGATTGTGCTACCTAGTCCTTATTTCCGGTACACTCTCCGATCAATGAGTTAGGATAGTGCCAATCCTTGCTTATTTGATCATATCGTCTTGCCCTGAAAAGCAAGATTGTTCTCGAGCTTAGTGACATACCGGTGGTTCGTGATTTTTTGAATGTCTTCTCGGAAGTATCACCAGGTCGTCACCTGACCGCTATGTTGAGTTCGTGATCAAGTTGGTTTATTCCTGTAAACCACCCTTTCTCCAAGAATCCATGTTGGATACCCCTGAGCTAGTTGGTTAAGCCAAACAGCAACTTGGAGAGTTGGAAGATAAAAGATTGCCTGGCATAGTTCATTTTAAGGGATATCTTTTTGTGTGTGTTGAAGAAAGATGATATCCTCATCAATTTATCCTCGAGACCAGTTGCTGTAGCTATTGTCTTGCCAAAAACTTTGATTTGAGTGTGGGCTATTCTCAAATCAAATCAGAACCAACGATGTTCGTAATGTTGTCTTACTCGTGGATTTTCCTCGAGCATACACCATTATGTCTTTTGGGTCTGACCAATACTATTACCTTGTTCACCTAGTTATGGAATTGGATCTCCATGGGAATCTGGATGAATTGTTGTTGAGCCCATTGACAACATCCTTGTCTTCTCCATAGTTCCGTTGAACATTAAGCTAGTGTTGGAAACTTTTAAAAGCATTTGTTCATGCTAGCTCATGAAGCATATGTTCGGATGATGTAAGAAGTGACTTCCTCTAGTTCATGTGCATTTGATGCAAGTTGCCGCCGTGGATTTGAGAAAGTCAATGTTGCTTCCTTTGGATTCTTCCCAAATCAGTCATGCATACGTGCGAAGTATTCTGTGGTTCGAAGACTTGCAACCTTCATTCTATATGTATTCGTAGCACACCAAGCCAATGATTGATTTGTTCGAGGTTAATAATTTCTAAGTGCTAGTCCCGAAGGTACCAGACGAATTTGTACAAGATTTCGTTATCCTCGATGATGGTTCCCACCTGAACTTGGTAGTGTTTTATTATAAGACTACCACGTGATCATGCTTGTCTGGGACAACGTGTTCACATGTTTGTAGCAGAACTAGCTCATGTTTTGGAGCTTGCTATCGTAGTCCATTCCCCGAGAATCTTGCAACGTTGTCTCGTCAATTTGTGTTGCAAACTTTCATTCTTCTTTCTAGACTCGATGTGTCTGAATTATTCTAACACCAACCAGATCTGAATCTCAGGCAGATATGATGGTTGGAACATTTCCCAAGAACTATAATATTGGTCTCTCGATAACCGGTAAAGTGGATGTCGTGGCCAACACACCCAGCCGAAAGACCTATTATTGTAGAATCTTGATTGAGGAAGTTGGCCACCTCCCCATAAGGATTACGTAGGATTTACTCCAGAAGTTGTTCTTATGGATCCTTTGTATTCTGAAGTCCGACCACTACTTGATGGCTATGTTGATGCTTTAAGCATGACCGTAGTAACCAGTACATCAAGGAGAACATTAGAAGCGGAGTGCTAAATGTCTCTCGGTCGATCATCCAGATTTTGTTTCCTTGGCCTCGCTAAGATGAAATCTGAGAACGTGTTATCTTCCGTTGCATCTGCATCGTCCATAGCTATTCATCATGGTAGTATGTTGTGTTGTCAGCACCCTTGACATGGATGTTGGTAAAACCTTGATGATTATGGAAATGCTCAAGTTCTTGAGAGCACTCACAAATGCTAGGTGTTATGATCGGCACTAACTGGGATTGCTCTCAATTTCCTCGGTTATGTTATAACTTTTCAAACAGTGGACTCACTCTCTACTGTTGAGCTTCTCCCTAGTTACTAAAATCATCCCTTGTGTTGTTTTCAACAAGGTAATCCACATCATCCATTCTAATCCGGGTATGCAATTCTACCGACCCCCTCCAAACGGTCGCTCGAGAATTGCCCTAGGCTGGTATAAAGAGTTTCAATGATCTCTGAATCAAAAGTAATTCTTTTTGCCACTTAAGGGGATATTTTACGAGTCACCTTCCCTGAAGTGTCTCGATATGGTATCATGGCAACTCAAATCTTCGCTACGTTGACAACCGTCCACCACCCTCTTAGGTATGGAATTGTTGTCTACCTAGTGAACTCTCTTCATCTGTTTCACCCCATCCCTTTGGATGTGTGTTTCATGTCCCAGCTCGAGAGATGTGCTATGTCTTACTCCGTGAGATGATCCTGAGTTGCTTGATCTCCGAGAAGATCGATTCTTTTAGAGTTTCCCTTTCCTCTCATTGTCATGATAGTTGGAGTTCTCAGAGCAAGACGACGAGACAATGACGGTGATCGAATCAATGTTCATTTGAAGTGCACCCTGGATCGTGAAGATTGTGTTCGTTTGCGTTCCCCCTTCGCCTTACCCTACTCTTGAATCTCGGGGCGAGATTCTTGTTTAGTGGGGGTGAGTTGTCACAGCCCCAGTTCAGGCCTTGCTTGTCTTTGCATTAGTATCCATGCATCATGTTTAAATTTTATGAAACCTGAAATAGGGAATGCTTAAACCCTAGCACCAAATGAATTCAACTAGGGTCAAAATAAAATCTTTTTCATTGAACTCAAAATGCCCCCCTAAAAATGTTCAACATTTCTGGTTTGAGGTGAAAGCATCTACCAAAAATGGTTTATATTTTTGTAGGACATATTGGGCTCTGAATTAAATCATACCTTATTTGCATTTGGGCATTTAAATTTAATATATTATATTAAATGTCCAAATATTCATGAACTGCAATTCTGGTTATTGGAAATAATCCAAATAGTGGCCACAAGCAGTCTCGTGATTTTTGGAAGTGCATAGGTATTTTTAATAAAGCCCTTAAAATTTACAGAATAATAGAAAACTGAAATAAATAGAAAAAGGAGAGAGAGAAAGGATCCAGCCACTTACCTGGTGCAGCCCACCTGGCAGCCTACTGGCTGGCCCAGCACTATGCTGGCCCGTGCCAGTCATCGCCTACCTCTGGCAATAGGTAGAGGAGGGACACGGCGCACGCGCCCGAGCTCGCCACGCCACCACCCTGCTCGTCTGCATCACCTGGTCACCGCTTCGACGCCGCGAACGCCTCCCCGGTGTCGCCCCGGTCCATCCAACACCTCACTCTCCCCCCCTGCTCTCTCCCTCGCCATTCCCCATCTCACCGAACACGTCTGCCGCCACCGACGAGCACCGTCGCGGCCATCGCCTCTCCCTCGCCCCCTCGAGCAGTCCAGAAGCTCCGCCGCATCTTCCTCGTCTTCTCCACCGAGCTGTGCGACACCGGATGCCCTAGAATGCTGCCAACGCCGTCTTCTTCAACCTCGGTCCGCCGAGATCGCCGGTGACCGCACGCCGTCACCAACCCCTCCCCGAGCCCACCGAGCGTCTCTACGTGACCGCTGTGAGCCACTGACCTCCCCCATCCTCTTCTTTTCTTTCTCCGTGCATCATAGCGACTGCACCGCGCTCACCCGCACACGCCGCCGCCCGCGCTCGTCGCCGGTGGTGCTCCGTTGACCATATGGTCCCGGGCTTGAGCCCATTGCACTCCCCGCATCGCGTAGGAGCCGTAGGTGCTAGCGCCGCCCCACCTAGGCCACTGCAGCAACGAGCCCGAGCTCGACCGAGCTTCGGCCGCCGCCGAGCTCATCGTCGGCGCTTCTCCGGCCACTCCCCGACCGCGCCACCACCATGGTTGGATGCGGACGAGCGTCCGCATCCCGTAGCTGTGCTCCGCGCGCCAAATGGCGCTCTGTAGGAGAATCCCGCGCCGCTCCGCCACGTCTGGACTCACCGGCGGCTAGACGCCGGCAAGTTTGACCACTGACCGTTGACTCGGTGGGCCCAGGTTGACCCTCTGGGTCACTGACGTGTGGGCCCCAGGCCACTAACTAAACCAGGATTAGCAATAGTTCAACGCTAACTAAATTTAGTTAGTTAACTAACCACTGACTAGTGGGTCCCACTGGTCAGGGATGACCTGGACTGCGCCCGTTGACTGCTGACGTCATAGTGACGCAGTGCTGACGCAGTAAATCCTTTTCTGGATTTATTCTTATATAGGAAATTCCAAAAAGTGTTGTAAACTTCAATAATTCATAGTAAATCAACCGTAACTCCAAATGAGATAAATTATATATGAAAAATGATCAGAAAAATCCAATCTATCCATCTGTACCATTTTCGTGCATGATAGAACAACTTAGGGCTGCTGTTTAGGCCAAATCTTATAATGGCATTTAAACCTTCACATATGGAGTTTGAATTTGAACCTATGGTTCAAACCAACTTCATTTAACTTGCTGCTAGTTGCATTAGCTCAAACCACATCATATTGCCATGTCATGATCATGCATCATATTGTGCATTGCATTGATTGAGGTTCTTTTTGTTTGTCGGTGTTTGTCCCCTCTCGATAGACGTGGTTCCGACGACGAGTTCGATGACACCGATGAAAAACTATATTATCTTCAGAAGTGTCAGGCAAACAAAACCCCCTTGTTCATTCTGATACAATCTCTCTCGCCCTGCTCTCTTTTACTGCATTAGGACAACAATGATTCATCTGTTACTTGCTGCGGTAGCTGAACCCCTTTATCCTTTGCATGACCTGTCATTGCCACAGTAAATAGATGAAACCCACTAGCATGAGTAGGAGTTGTTTGAGCCCTGATGTGCCTACTCATTCTTGTTAGTTTGTCATGCACTGCTCTTGCTTAGAGTTGAGTCGGGTTTGATTCATCGAGGGCCGAATCGAGGTGTGTGAACATGTCCTCTTGTGTGTGAGCTAAGTGTGTGAACACGATTTGGTAAAGGTATCGGTGAGAGGCCATGTAGGAGTACATGGTGGGTTGTCTCATTGAAGCCGTCCTTAGGAACTGAGTTCTATGTTTGTGATCCATGATTCAGCTACTACCATGCATTGGGCCCTGAAATATGACCCCTTCGACTTCTTATTCACCCTTGTCCTCTGTCCGGGAGTTGCAAGTAGTTTACGTGTTTATAGTATGCTAGAGGCCGTCTTGTGTTGGCCGGAGGGTGGGCTGTGATCACGGTAGGCACGTGGCAGATAAACCGGCGCCCGTTTGGTGTCACGGAACCTGTTCACATCGTTAAGGGCTGTGAGCAAAACTCATTTGGATCTCCTCATGGATGGAACCGAATAGGTGATAAACACGGACTAGAGACTTGAGTGTTTAGGTAGGTCGTGGTCTACACCCGTCGGCTTTAAGCTTGAAGTCTGCCGAGCACATGTCGTGTCTGAGGCGCTAAGTGGTGGAAACATGTATGAAGAAGTACACCCTGCATGGTTAACATCATCTATTGAATATCCGTGTCATGGAAAAGGACTTCGGGTTGCCTATAACAGTTCATAGACAAGTGAAAGTGGATACTCTAAAATACGCAAGATAAGTGTGAGTGCTATGGATGGCGTTCTCGTAGGGAGACGGGAGCGGATCCATAGTGATGTATTGGTTGGTGAATATGTGGACTCGTGTGCGCCACCTCAAAAGAGTTACTTGCAGTCATAGTTTAGGATAGCCACCGAGTCAAAGCTGGCTTGTTGCAGTTAAACCCCACCATCCCCTTTGTTGATAATGATGCATATGTAGTTAGTTCAGATGTAAGTCTTGCTGGGTACATTTGTACTCACGTTTGCCTATTTTATGTTTTTGCAGTGAGACTTCGGTCTCGTTAGTAGTTCCACGTGGACTTCGACGTTTAGCTTGATACCTCAGCTACGATCTTGTGCCCTCGACAGGATCTGGTAGATAGTCAGGCTTTCAAGCCTTTTTCATTTGTAGATGTCTGTACTCAGACATGTTAAGCTTCCGCTTGTGCTTTGATTTGTATGCTCTGAATGTTGGGTCATGAGACCCCTGTTTGTAATATCTCGCTCCTCAGAGCCTAATGAATAAATACTTGAGTCGTAGAGTCATATCTCGCTCCATGTTGTATGCATGATATGAAGATGTGCTATGCATGAATGTTGATCAGCATGATGTTAACTGGCTGGTAGTTCCATTTTCGACCATGAATGAAACTTCCAACATGATGTTAACCCTGTTTGAAAAGGCCGTGTTAATATAAATGCTCTGCCTCTGAAAGTTGCGGTTTCTTATCTGGCCCGAACTTGCGAGTTTCTTATCTGGCCCGAAACTTGCGCTTTCTTCTAAATGCACTTTTATACTCCTATGAAACTACATTTTTTTAAGTGCTAAAAATAGATCTCTAGAATTCATAAAATTCTTCATATGCTCAATACTGCAAATCTGAAATCCAAAAGACATTCATATCTGAAAGTACTCTCAAAATACACAACACAAAACACAATTCACAACCTGCAAATACTGACAACCCTAAGCTCCTCCTGACAATTCACAACCTGCCCGACTATTGGGTTGGGGGGCAGTCCCCTCCTATTCCTCGGCGGCACACAGCCGCCCCGTGAGACGATGTGAACAGAGAGGGAGACGATGGCGGGGAAGCATCGTGGGGCCAACTGCTTTTCTCCTCTTGCAGTTGGGTTCAGTCGACGAAGACTCCACCGGCTCGCTCTGGCAGGACACCCTCACAAACGGCACCCTGTAGATGCTCAATCCTTCAATCTCTCGTGGATGCTCCATCTGGGATCGATACTCCCACCACCGCTCCCTCACGATCGGATTCGGTGAATCTGTTTGCTCCATGGCCCAGAGGATTAGATCTATATACTCTGGCGCGACTCCCTCCGGGAGTATCGCTGCCTTTTCGCTCTGTTGCAGATATTTGGCCATGGATGTCGCCGTCGCCGCTAGTTGGTCCTTGTTGTCAAACCAAGACTGTATCTCCAACATCCTAGCTAGCTTCACAGGGTCGCCATCTGCGATCCTCATGTATCGGTTGTACTCCTCCATCGATCTACTTCTCCACAGCACCTTCACTCGCCGGCGGTGGTTTTTTAATGGAAGAGGAGAGGAGCGGCGCTGGTTTTGGATTAGAACGGGAGAGGAGCGATGCCGGTTTTGGACTGGGACAGGAGAGGAGGGGCGGTGGTTTTGAAATGGAACAGGAGAGGAGCGGCGCTGGATTTAGATTGGAACAGGAGAGGAGCGGCGGTGGATTTAGATTGGAACAGGTGAAGAGCGGAAGAGCGGCGCTGGTCTTGGAAGTATTTTTTTGTTGTTTTGCGTATTTTGGGTCAAAGATTGACCACGTACTGTATGTGACAAGAAAAATGTGAATGCATGTCACCAAAAATTGTATCGTTTGGTTCGTATCTGAATGTACTTTCAATTTATATTATTTTTGCAACGTATAACATATATTTTATGTGCGAAAATCATGGTCAATTATGACCCAGAATAAAAGGGAGACTAGTTAATGTGGGGTCGCTTTCTTAATTGAAGGGTAAATTGATTTTGATTTTGATCCAGTCACAGCACTCCGGCCCTCTCGCCCAATCCTAAATCGCTGCCGCACGCTCCTCTCCCTCTTCTCCATTGCAAAACCACCCCCTCTCCTCTCCATCATCTCCATTCCAAAACCACCGTCTCGCCTCTCCCTCTTCTGATCTTCTCCATTGCAAAACCACCTCCTCTCCTCTCCATCATCCCCATTCCAAAACCACCATCTCGCCTCTCCCTCTTCTGATCTTCTCCATTGCAAAACCACCTCCTCTCCTCTCCATCATCTCCATTCCAAAACCACCTCCTCTCCTCTCCATCATCTTCATTCCAAAACCACTGTCTCGCCTCACCCTCTTCTGATCTTCTCTCCATTGCAAGACCACCTCCTCTCCTCTCCATCATGTCCATTCCAAAACCACCTCCTCTCCTCTCCCTCTTCTCTATTGCAAGACCACCGCCTCTCCTCCCATCTTCCAAAGCTAGCACCGGACCACTCAGAACGACATCTATGGAGAGGATGCAGCAGTGAATCAGGCAGATCGTCGGCGTCGACTAGGCAAAGTTAGCCAGGTTGAAGGAGATCCTTAGTTGGTTTGACAATGAGTGGGATATTTTGAGAACGGTGCGGGCCATGTGGCAATGTATGCGAAAGAGCGAGACGGCGGTGATGTACATGTACTCCTCGGCGGCAGTCACGCCGCAGTCCTCGGAGTTCATCGAGTATCTCCTATGGGCGATGGAGCAGACTAATTCGCCCGAGGCGAAAGTCAGGCGGAGGTGGTGGGCGTACAGGTCGAAGGTCGAGCACCCAGAGGATAACGGATCGATCTAGTATGGTGTGCCGTTCGTGAGTGTGTAGAGCCAGCCAAAGCCACAGGAGTATTTGTTCTCCCACCGCAAGAGGAGGCCGGATGGCGCGACGTCGCTTCCCCGACGTTCTCCACGGTTCCCTCGACGCTCGCCTCGTTTCAACGGCAGCGGTAGGGTTTAAGGTAAGCTTCGCACTAACCTAATATTCCAGCTGCTCCTGCTTACAATCAGTGTGACAGCTAAAGAAAATCATGCTTACAATCAGTCTCCGAGTACTACACCAATCACCCTAAAATAACTCTAGACCTTTGGGTCAAAGTTGTGACATAGTGTACAAATAAAGAAAAATAGATTGGTGCTTCTTTCAGAAAAGAGTACTCCCTAGAAAACTGCCAATATAAGCTACTAGTATTTGGTTAGAGGATTTGCTGCCTGAGAAAGATCCGTCCATAGAGAGCACCACACATCCCACTGGTTGTGGCGGATGCCAATGCGTGCATGCAGCATGGTTGGTGTCGGTAATTTTTACTTGGCACACCTCGCACTCTGCATATATGCCGGTTCCATACGTACATTTGTGCAGTTCCACCAAAATGCAGCTGAATAACCCTGTTTGCACAGATAATGAAAAAGCGTGCTTACATTATAGTGGCACTAGTTGATGAAACACACAAAATAAATAGAAGAAAATATTGTGATAGTATCATAGTATGCCATGCTGCGAGGGCGAGATGGGCCCTGTGACGCCTCATACGGTATGCCTCATACTGGAGATCGTCCCAAGTCTCCCAGATACACTTTACGCGATGATGAACATCGATTGTACAGCGATAGTACAAGGAGGCGCCTTGAGACATTCAAATCTCTATTTTTATGCGTATCAACTAAAATTAAGCACCCGGTTTGCGAAACGCTTAAACATTAACAATGGGACTAGTTGATGAAACATACTTTAACAAAGCGAAGCACTTTCTTTATCTACATTGGAAATGAAATGATAGAGATGACACTCGCTCTATTTGAACTGTATTATTACTTCATTTTATCGGTGACACTAGGGTTGAGCGGTGGCAAATAAGGTGTACCGTAAGTCGTCAAGGATGGAGGCCGGGGTGCCTAGGCGGGATCTTGAAGCTGGCTCTTTCGATCACCAACATGGATGATTCAATTCATGGGACCTTTTGGTGCGATTCACCTAAAATGAAGCAATGTCCGTGAGCTAGCAGCTTCTTCTTCAATTTTTTTTAAGAAAAGGGCTCGACCTCGGTTCCATTTCTATCGAAAATGAAACCCACGAGCTTCTTCTTCATTAGTTGCAATAAAATTGAGCAACATCAAGGTTGGTTGTGAAGCTCTGGAATGGTCAACTATAATTTGGATATCATTTGTGCAGTTCAACTAAGATCGGCGTGAAATGTATATCTCTGCTTGCATAAAAAAGGTGGAAAGGAGGGTGACTAACAAGTAACAAGTGATGAAACATGCATCAAATGAAAAGAAGCATGTTCCTTATCTGAATAGCAATCCTACAAGGGCGGTAGCAATTTCTAAAGCGGTGGCATTGCTAGATATTAGTGTGGGCATCGGGATTAACTATGACAACCGTTAAATCGACATTACTTTGGGCACGAGAGAGTAGGCGGACCAGGACGGTTGCATTTCTAACAAAAGAACCAACTTATCTTAATGGGAAATTTTAGCAGGAGATGTAAAGAAGTGCCATTGATTCATATTACTGGAGGCATTACATTGAAAACAACATTGGTTTAACGTGTCCTTACTTTTAACAGTGCGACTGCTACATTTTACCAGTGGCATTACATAAGAGTGGCTCGGGGCAACAAACATCAAAACAGGATATCTGGGTTGGTCCCATTTTTGTTCGGTATAGCCACCTTATACTGTGTGAGGCTAGCAAGTCTAGTGTTGGACTTACTCTGTTGACTTGTCCCCTAGTCCCCACTTTCTTTCCTATTTCAACCAATAGATTGGGTTTATATTGAGTTTGTACTGTGTTTCCCTTTATTTCCCTATTAGACCTAGAGACCAGTTGGATAGCCAGTCTCTGCTACTTTTTGCCCCCATTATTTCCTCTTTCAACAAAGTCCTAGATTCAGGTAACAAATCCTCCCCAACCCCCACCCCTTTCTTCCTTGTTTGAACCAAGTAGTACTAGATTGAGTGCATGAACTAGTTTTACCTCTTAAGCGTAAAAAATTAGGTGGTTTTCGAACAGCGGCGATCCTATCTACGAGGGGCACGAGAAATAGTAAAAGTTACAAATGCAGCGACGTCGGAGCTCGGGAAATAAACAAGGCGGTTTGGATGAAGTTATACGATGGTCGCTGGGATGTCGCTAGGTGGGCGGCGGAGGCGGATCTACCCACGCTTCTGGCAGCGAGGAAGAAGGGTCGGAGGCCCTCCCTCGCCAGCGGTGCTTGGGAGAGAACGGCAAAGCGGGCTGATCGGGGCCGCCCAGCGAGTGGGTAAGCCGTCGCCGAGGGCGACAGCGTGAGCGTTGCACCTTCTCACCTTCCCGGGAGAGGATCCAAGGATCTGTGACCAGCGGGATCTGTGAGAGAGAGAGAGAGAGAGAGAGAGAGAGAGAGAGAGAGAGAGAGAGAGAGAGAGAGAGAGAGAGAGAGAGAGTGGCCACCGCTGTCGTGTTTAGATCTGGAGAGGCCGAGACGGTGTGAAGAGAGCAACACTAGCAAGCAAGCGCGGAGGCTCCTGCCTATATAGTGGAGTAGTACTTAGTTTTCTTTTGTCTACCGGAGCCGGCTTGACCTCGTCAATGACTGTTGAGAAGTCTTCATGCACGTGGCCCGGAGGCGCAATTGTCGTCACTTTGATCTGAAGCGCCAGATTATAACATATAACACGAAAAAAATGCCACATGACAAGAAATCATAACCTCACTGCCCAAAGGAGACAACATGAATCCCGACGGACAAACTAGACGAGAAACAAAGCTCAAATTAAAGATAAACTCGTAGAAAGGGGTCCGTCGATAGATGTCCTAATTAACATAGCCGGCTTGACCTAGATGGCAGCCGAGTAGTCACTGTTCGTGCATGTGCCCCCAATGACTAGCCCAACTCAGTTGGGCTGTTTAACCCTCGTAGTGATCTGAAGCACATGACACATAATTTTGCGA
This sequence comes from Aegilops speltoides, assembly GCA_021437245.1. Lineage (NCBI taxonomy): Eukaryota > Viridiplantae > Streptophyta > Magnoliopsida > Poales > Poaceae > Aegilops > Aegilops speltoides. Next base: position 167,366,628 of record CM038144.1, read on the forward strand.
GATGACAAGAAACCTTTTTTTAGATTTCTCACCAAAACTACAGCCAAGTACAACACAGCCTGCACGATATGTAGATGATAGCCAATCCAGGCGTGTCTGCTGGAGACTGGTCACGTGCATGGACGAACTGATCTTCCATGTCTTGCAGGGATCGTCCAGGCACCAACGTAGTACAACACTTCTCTAGTACTATCGCTCGTCTCCCTCTTCTATTAGGTCACCCGACTTGCGGGGCCGGGGAGTGTGCCTATGGTCAGTTCTCAATTGCCGTCCCACATGTGTGTGCGAACGCAATATGACGCGCGTTCCATTTGGAGAGCAGCGTGCTAGACCGACCGACCGTCTGGCATGCGATTCGAACGCGACGTGCATGTTGTATACTCCATACATGTGTACCGCCATTTTCTAGACGCTTTGCTCCATGGCGCGAGCGCAATCCATGGATACAAAATTAGTATACTGTATACTACTATTTAAAAGTCGAGGGCGGGGCTTTTCCTGCGCGGTAGGCGCCGGGACAGTTCCGCCTAGTCGGTTCGACAGAGACGTGAGAAGATGATGGAGTAGGCTGCTGCAAGCGTGGGCTGTGTGATTTGACAATGAGTTCTTCTTTGGACAGGTGGGGCCCGTGATTTGACTTGCCAAGATCATTTTAAGCTGCGGCCTTCGACCGGCGTGAGTCTCCCGATTCTGACCATCTCCATCAGGTGCCTCTCCCAATGCTCCACCATGTAGTAGTAGAGGCTGGCTCTTGCATGAGAGCCCACTTCTCCACTTTTTCCTTGCTTCTCTTTCCTCCACATATGCAAAAATGCCATGTAAAGCGCACTATTGTACTTACTTGCTCCTACAGGTGCTTAAGCTTGCCACATAGGCATAAAGTCTGATGTGGCAAGTTAATCAAGAAGAGAGAGACTAGTTTGGTGACCCAAGGAAGAAACGGTGCTAAGCGCGTGTACCTAGGTGAAAAGAAAATTTTTAGTCTGTAGCTAATTAAATGAAGCAAACTTGGCAACACCACTTCATTGGAAGAGGTCACTCCTTGGCAAATGCAATAAATACTAGTACTCCCTGTGTCCCATTATATAAGAACGTTTTTGACACTACACTAGCTAGTGTCAAAAACGTTCTCATATTATCTGACGGAGAGTCTGAAAAAGAGATAGAGAGGAGTAAAAAAATACACTTATAGCCTACCTTGTTGTAGTATGAGTGACTAAGTGATGACTATGTATGACATGCCAACATCAGATAGCCTAATGCATCGTGTTAAATCTCCAAGGGCGCGACCACGTGAGCGACGCGACGGTCGTGGTAGGCGCGACCATGATACGGGCTGCTGGCAGCCCTTGGATCTGAGATCAAAAGGTCGCATGCTAAGTTGCTGAAAATTTTAAGAATAACCCTCCAGGATAGGACATTCACCCATAGGTCTAGAATCACGCCCATGCAACCGTTCGATCTCAGATCCAAGGGCTCTCGGAAGCCCGTACCATGGGAGAATGGAAAGCCACTACCCTGCCGTTCGCACCCTGGCAGTTCGCTCCTACTCTTTCCCTCACGTCCTTTAATACTACGGCGGTTCGCTCCTAGTCGTCCCGTCCATTCACATTACGACAGTTCCACTAATCCTAACCCTCCTCCCAAATCCATGGCATCCCAAATCTCCCCGATCGGCGGTGAGTACAAGGTTAGAACCATCACCGGTGATGAGTTCGACGTCATCTACACCCGTACTTCCGCAACGGTGAAAGGATGCCTTTCTCGCTTCAGACGCATGTTCGAAAATTCACATGATGAGTGGGTCGCTAGGCTAGATGTTGAGTACACCACAGTCCTGGGACGAGAGAAGGATCTAAGGGACGAAGAGAGGTAGAAGCCCACCGTGATCCAGGTTTGCGTACATAACGTTTTGCTTGGTCTACCACATATGCCATGCCGACGTTGAGTGCCGGGATTTTAAGAACTTCCTCGAGGACAAAACAGTCAAATTCGTTACTTTAGACTTTAAGAATGACAAAGAAGTCCTGCGTCGGATAGGCCTTGTTGTAGGCAACCCCTTCGACCTCCAGAAGAATTGGCTGGTGCCCTCTCGTCGACTCTCAATCTTGACCTGGCGAAACCATGGTTCATCCTTCGTATCATAAGCCGGAGAAACCTCATTACCGTTTCATCGTCATGCATGGTAGCGGAATGTGCTAGATATAGACCACATCCAGTACGCTGCAACGGATGGCTACCTTTGTTTCAATATCTACAAGGGTTGGATGAAGAGCAACAGCCAAGTTGGCGGTTCAAGCAAAGAAGTATCGGCCAAGAGGAAGAGGGACAAGGACGAAGTCGAGGACGTGGACGAGGACTGCGAGTAAGGTGGCAGTGTCGTTGCTCATGGCGGTTTTAAACTTCTAATGCGGTGTCTATCGGATTAGTTGCATAGTTTAATTTCAGGTGTGCTTAGTTTAATTTGAGGGGTGTGTTGTGCTGAGCCCCCAGCAGAACTATGTTATGTTTCTTCTCGTTACTTTAACTCTTTAGTATGTAGATACTAGTACTAGTATCTCTTTAATAGAATTTAGCACCCCAATTAAGCACGTACTAGCTTTTTTAATAGTACTATATGCATAATTTGGCGACGAGCGCTCTCTATATGTACCACCTTTTTTTAAAATTTCAATTTTTGCTCCATGGCACAATCCATCGATAGTGGAGTACTACTATTCAAAAGTATACATTTTTTAAAAGGCTAGCGTACTGTTCATCACATATATTCCTATATATATAGCCAGTTGAATTCTAAACCAAGAATGACATGCATGCCATGTAGTAAACCGATCCGGAGGAAGTATAGTAAAAATGAGGTGATTTTACCCAGCGATCGGCGGGGGAGCATGGCCTGTCATGTGGTCCCACGTGTCATGATGTACCAAAGCGTCTGCGTGTCCCTCTTGAGGCGAAGCAATACTAGTACGTGGTTTGAGATGATGTCGATTGAAGTGTGAAATAATGGTTGCTTTGTCCGTGCAGGAAGGTGCGGCATTGTGATTTGGCGTCTCATTGCTCATTACTAACCTTTGGGCGATGCGAGTGGGGTGCGTCCCCTGCTATTCTGCACTATTATTTCGTGCTTGACACGTCGACCGTTGCACATGAGATGACCCCACATCCTTTGTCAAAATAAACAACACCCGATCAATGCATTTCACTCTTCCGTACAGCAGACGGGCACCTACTTGCTCCTACGGTGCTTAAGCTTGCCACATAGGCATAAAGTCGATGTGGCAAGTTAATCAGAAGAGAGAGACTAGTTTGGTGACCCAAGGAAGAAACAGTGCTAAGGGCGTGTACCTAGGTGAAAAGACAATTTTGAGTCTATAGCTAATTAAATGAAGCAAACTTACCAACACCATTTCATTGGAAGAGGTCACTCCTTGGCAAGTGCAATAAATAATAGTACTCCATGTGTCCCATAATATAAGAACGTTTTTGGCACTACACTAGTGTCAAAAACGTTCTTATATTATGGGACAGAGGGAGTACGAAGAAAGAGGTAGAGAGGAGTAAAAAAAAATAAACTTATAGCCAACCTTGTTGTAGTATGAGTGACTAAGTGATGACTATGTATGACATGCCCAAATCAGATAGCCTAACGCACCGTGTTAAATCTCCAAGGGCGCGACCGCGCGAGCGACGCGATGGTCGTGGTAGGCGCGACCATGATACGGGCTGCTGGCAGCCCTTGGATCTGAGATCAAATGGTCGCATGCTAAGTTGCTGAAAATTTGCAGAATAACCCTCCAGGATGGGATATTCACCCATTGGTCTAGAATCACGCCATCCAACCGTTCGATCTCAGATCGAAGGGCTCTCGAAAGCCCGTATCATGGGAGAATGGAAAGCCACTACCCTGCCATTCGCACACTGGCAGTTCGCTCCTACTCGTCCCCGCACGTCCTTTAATACTACGGCGGTTCGCTCCTAGTCATCCCGTCCATTCACATTACGGCAGTTCCACTAATCCTAACCCTCCTCCCAAATCCATGGCGTCCCAAATCTCCCCAATCGGCGGTGAGTACAAGGTTAGAACCATCACCAGCGATGAGTTCGATGTCATCTACACCCGTACTTCCGCGACGGTGAAAGGATGCCTTTCTCGCTTCAAACGCATGTTCGAAGACTCACATGATGAGTGGGTCGCCGGGCTAGATGTTGAGTACACCACAGTCATGGGACGAGAGAAGGATCTAAAGGACAAAGAGAGGAAGAAGCCGGCTGTGATCCAGGTTTGCGTGCATGACTTATGCTTGGTCTACCACATATGCCATGCCGACGTTGAGTGCCAGGATTTTAAGGACTTCCTTGAGAGCAACCTAGTCAAATTCGTTATTGTAGACTTTGGTAACGAGAAAGAAGTCCTGCGTCGGATTGGCCTCGTTGTAGGCAACACCTTCGACCTCCAAAAGAATCGGCTGGTGCCCTCTCGTCAGCCTTCAATGCTGACCCTAGCAGGAGCCATGGTTCATCCTTCGTACGATAAACTGGAGAAACCTCCATACATGTTTCATCGTCATGCATGGCAGCAAAATGTACTAGATATAGACCACATCCAGTACGCTGCAATGGATGGCTACCTTTGTTTCAATATCTACAAGGGTTGGATGAAGAGCAACAGCCAAGTTGGCGGTTCAAGCAAACAAGTATCGGCAAAGAGGAAGAGGGACAAGGACGAAGTCGAGGACGTGGATGAGGACTCCGAGTAAGGTGGCAGTGTTGTTGCTCATGGTGGTTCTAATGTAGTGTCTACCGGAATAGTTGCAAAGTTTAATTTTAGGTGTGCTTAATTTTATTTGAGGGTGTGTTGTCTTTGAGCCCCAGAGAACTATGTTATGTTTCTTCTTGTTACTTTAACTCTTGATGAAGTACATACTAGTATTTCTTACATTTCATCTTTTAGTTGGTATAGTACTACCACTCGTTTATTCACATTATATCGTACAATATATATGGCCAACATCATATAGCCATCAGTTTAGTTATCAAAGAATTTCAGGGTCCTTAGTTTTGTCAAAGAATTCCGGGTGCTTAGTTTTATTTGAGGGTGGGTTGTCTTTGGACACCATTATTGTGACTAGCCTTTTAATAGTACTATATGCATAATTTGGCGTGGCGCTCTCTATATGTACCACCTTTTTTAATTTCAAGTTTTGCTCCATGGCGCAATCCATCGATACTATTGTTGTACAAAAGTATACATTTTTAAAAGGCTAGAGGCAGGGCGGTCTAGCTTGGTGATTTCACGAGAGGCGAGGGCCTTTGTGATTTGACGGCTAATTACTGCTGGAAGGCGGGGCCTTGTGATTTGACTGCTCGTATAAATGCGCCGACGAACCGTGCGGTATACTCAAGTTTTCCAATGGAGTAGTACTGCGAGGGAGGAGCACGAAACATGGCAGCCCAGTGCCATATGGCGATAAAAAATGATCTAATTTGCTAGTCATCTCATTGTTAGCATTGTTCTATTCATTTCCTCAAAAAACAAAAACCATTGTTCTATTCATTGAAGGAAATATGCCCTAGAGGCAATAATAAAGTTATTATTTATTTCCTCATATCCTGATAAATGTTTATTATTCATGCTAGAATTGTATTAACCGGAAACATGATACATGTGTGAATACATAGACAAACTAAGTGTCACTAGTATGCCTCTACTTGACTAGCTCATTAATAAAAGATGGTTATGTTTCCTAACCATAGACATGTGTTGTCATTTGACTAACGGGATCACATCATTAGGAGAATGATGTGATTGACTTGACCCATTCAGTTAGCCTAGCACTTGATCGTTCAGTATGTTGCTATTGCTTTCTTCATGACTTATACAAAGTTGCTACAACTATGAGATTATGCAACTCCCGTTTACCGGAGGAACACTTTGTGTGTTACCAAACGTCTAGCGTATCGGGTGATTATAAAGGTGCTCTGGTGTCTCCGAAGGTACATGTTGGGTTGGCGTATTTCGAGATTAGGTTTTGTCACTCCGATTGTCAGAGAGGTATCTCCGGGCCCTCTCGATAATACACATCACTTAAGCCTTGCAAGCATTGTAACTAATGAGTTAGTTACAGGATGATGTATTACAGGAACGAGTAAAGAGACTTGCCGGTAACGAGATTGAACTAGGTATTGGATACCGACGATCGAATCTCGGGCAAGTAAAATACCAATGACAAAGGGAACAACGTATGTTCTTATGCGGTTTGACCTATAAAGATTTTCGTAGAATATGTAGGAGCCAATATGAACATCCAGGTTCCACTATTGGTTATTGACCGGAAACAGCTCTCGGTCATGTCTACATAGTTCTCGAACCCGTAGGGTCCGCACGCTTAACGTTACGTTGACAGTTTTATTATGAGTTTATAAGTTTTGATGTAACGAAGGTTGTTCGGAGTCACAGATGTGATCACGAACATGACAAGAAGTCTCGAAATGGTTGAGACATAAAGATCGATATATTGGACGACTATATTCGGACACCGGAAATGTTCCGGGTGATTTCGGAGAAAACAGTCTTGGGAGGGGTCTGGAACCCCGGGAAGTATTGGGCCTTAGTGGGCTGAGGGATAGAGAGGCAGCAGCCCAGGAGGTGGCGCCCCCCCCCATGGGGAATCCGAATTGGACTAGGGAGGGGGGCGCGGCCCGCTCTTTCCCTCTCCCTCTCCCTCTCTTTCCTCCCCCCTCCTCTTCCTAGTTGGACTAGGAAAGGGGAGTCCTACTCCCACTAGGAGGAGGACTCCCCCCTCTTTGGCGCGACCCCTAGGGCCGGCCGGCCTCCCCCTTGCTCCTTTATATACGGGGGCAGGGTGCTCCCTAGGACACACAAGTTGATCTTCGTGATCGTTCCTTAGCCATGTGCGGTGCCCCCTCCACCATATTCCACCTCGGTCATATCGTTGCGGTGCTTAGGCGAAGCCTGCGTCGATAGAACATCATCATCGTCACCACGCCGTCGTCTTGTGGAACTCATCCCGACACCTGCTGGATGGGAGTCCGTGGATCATCATCGAGCTGAGCGTGTGCTGAACTTCGTAGGTGCCGTGCGTTCGGTACTTGGATCGGTCGGATCGTGAAGGCGTCGACTACATCAACAGCGTTGTCATAGCGCTTCGCTTCACGGTCTATGAGGGTACATGGACAACACTCTCCCCTCGGTTGCTATGCATCACCATGATCTTGCGTGTGCGTAGGAATTTTTTGAAATTACTCGTTTCCCAACATGGCATCGAGCCTAGGTTTTATGCGTTGATGTTATATGCGATTAGAACACAAGTGAGTTGTGGGCGATACAAGTCATCTTGCTTACCAGCATGTCATACTTTGGTTGGCGGTATTGTTGGATGAAGCGGCCGGACCGACATTACGCGTGACGCTTACGCGAGATCGGTTCTACCGATGTGCTTTGCACACAATTGGCTGGCGGGTCTCGGTTTCTCAACTTTAGTTGAACCGAGTGTGGCTACGCCGGTCCTTGCGAAGGTTAAAACACCACTAACTTGAAAACTATTGTTGTGGTTTTGATGCGTGGGTAAACGGTTCTTGCTCAGCCCGTAGCAGCCACGTAAAACTTGCAACAACAAAGTAGAGGGCGTCTAACTTGTTTTTGCAGGGCATGTTGTGATGTGATATGGTCAAGGCGGGATGCTATATTTTATTCTATGAGATGATCATGTTTTGTAACGAGTTATCGACAATGGCGAGAGCCATATGGTTGCCGCTTTATTGTATGAAATGCAAGCATACAGTAATTGCTTTACTTTATCACTAAGCGATGGCGATAGTCGTAGAAGCAATAGTTGGCGAGACAACAACGATGCTACGATGGAGATCAAGGTGTCGCGCCAGTGATGATGGTGATCATGACGGTGCTTCGGAGATGGAGAACACAAGCACAAGACGATGATGTCCATATCATATCACTTATATTGATTGCATGTGATGTTTATCCTTGATGCATCTTATCTTGCTTTGGTTAACGGTAGCATTTTAAGATGATCTCTCACTAAAATTATCAAGAAGTGTTCTCCCGAGTATGCATCGTTGCCAAAGTTCGTCGTGCCCAGACACCACGTGATGATCGGGTGTGATAAGCTCAACGTCCATCTACAACGGGTGCAAGCCAGTTTTGCACACGCGGAATACTCATGTTAAACTTGACGAGCTTAGCATATGCAGATATGGCCTCGGAACACGGAGACCGAAAGGTCGAGCGTGAATCATATAGTGGATATGATCAACATAGTGATGTTCACCATTGAAAACTACTCCATCTCACGTGATGATCGGTTATGGTTTAGTTGAATTGGATCACATGATCACTTAGATGACTAGAGAGATGTCTGTCTAAGTGGGAGTTCTTAAGTAATATGATTAATTGAACTTCAATTTATCATGAACTTAGTACCTGATAGTATTTTGCTTGTCTATGTTTGTTGTAGATAGATGGCTCGTCTTTGTTGTTCCTTGAATTTTAATGCGTTCGTGAGAAAGCAAAGTTGAAAGATGATGGTAGAAATTACACGGATTGGGTCCGTAACCGAGATTATCCTCATTGCTGCACGTAAGAATTACGTCTGGAAGCACCGCTAGGTGCTAGGCTCTTCTTCAGAACAACGCCGGATGTTATGAGCGTCTGGCGAGCAAAGCGATGACTATTCAATAGTTCAGATGTGCCATGCTTTAAGGCTTAGAACCGGGTCTTCAACGGCGTTTTGAGCGTCATGGAGCATATGAGATGTTCGAGAGTTGAAGTTAATATTTCAAGCAAATGCCCGGATTGAGAGATATGAAGTCTCCAATAAGTTCTATAGCTGCAAGATGGAGGAGAATAGTTACATCGGTGAGCATATACTCAAAATGTCTGGGTATAATAATCACTTGATTCAACTGGGAGTTAATCTTCCGGATGATAGCGTCATTGACAGAATTCTCCAATCACTGCCACCAAGCTACAAGAGCTTCGTGGTGAACTATAATATGCAAGGGATGAACAAGACAATTCCCGAGCTCTTCACAATGCTAAAAGCTGCGGAGGTAGAAATCAAGAAGGAGCATCAAGTGTTGATGGTCAACCAGACCATTAGTATCAATAAAAAGGGCAAAGGGAAGAAGAAGTGTAACTTCAAGAAGAGCAGCAAGCAAGTTGCTGCTCAAGAGAAGAAACCCAAGTGTGGACCTAAGCACTGGCCGAAAGTGCTTCTCTGCAAGCAAACTGGTCCTTTGGAAGCGGAACTGCCCCAAGTATTTGGCGGATAAGAAGGATGGCAAGGTGAACAAAGGTATATGTGATATACATGTTATTGATGTGTACCTTACTAGAGCTCATGATGCAGAGCACCGGGTATTTGATCTGAGTTCTATTGCTAATATTTGCAACTTCGAAGCAGGGACTACGGAATAGCGAACAGCGCCAGGGCGAGGTGGCGATGTGCGTGGGAAATGGTTCCAAAGTCGATGTGATCGCGGTCGACACGCTACCTCTACATCTACCTTGGGATTAGTTTTAGACCTGAATAATTATTATTTGGTGCCAGCGTTGAGCATGAACATTATATTTGGATCTTGTTTGATCGAGGCGGTTATTCATTTAAATCGAGAGAATAATGGTTGTTCTATTTATATGAGTAATATCTTCTATGGTCATGCACCCATAAAGAGTGGTCTATTTTGATGAATCTCGATAGTAGTGATACACATATTCATAATGTTGAGGCCAAAAGATGCAGAGTTGATAATGATAGTGCAACTTATTTGTGGCCTTGCCGTTTAGGTCATATCGATGTAAAAGCATGAAGAAACTCCATCTTGATGGACTTTTGGAACCACTTGATTATGAATCACTTGGTACTTGCGAACCGTGCCTCATGGGCAAGATGACTAAAACGCCGTTCTCCGGTACTATGGAGAGAGCAACAGATTTGTTGGAAATCATACATACAGATGTATGTGGTCCAATGAATGTTGAAGCTCGTGGCGGATATCGTTATTTTCTCACCTTCACAGATGATTTAAGCATATATGTGTATATCTACTTAATGAAACATAAATCTGAAACATTTGAAAAGTTCAAAGAATTTCAGAGTGAAGTTGAAAATCATCGTAACAAGAAAATAAAGTTTCTACAATCTGATCGTGGAGGAGAATATTTGAGTTACGAGTTTGGTCTACATTTGAACAATTGTGGAATAGTTTACAACTCCGCCACGGAACACCACAACGTAATGGTGTGTCGAGCGTCGTGTCGTACTTTACTAGATATGGTGCAATCTATGATGTCTCTTACCGATTTACCGCTATCGTTTTGGGGTTATGCTTTAGAGACGGCCGCATTCACGTTAAATAGGGCACCATAAAAATCCGTTGAGACGACTCCTTATGAACTATGGTTTGGCAAGAAACCAAAGTTGTTGTTTCTGAAAGTTTGGGGCTGCGATGCTTATGTGAAAAAGCTTCAACCTGATAAGCTCGAACCCAAATCGGAAAAATGTGTCTTCATAGGACATCCAAAGGAGACAGTTGGGTACACCTTCTATCACAGATCCGAAGCCAAGACATTCATTGCTAAGAATGGATCCTTTCAAGAGAAGGAGTTTCTCTCGAAAGAAGTGAGTGGGAGGAAAGTAGAAGTTGATGAGGTAACAGTACCAGCTCCCTTATTGGAAAGTAGTTCATCACAGAAATCGGTTCTTGTGACAGCTACACCAATTAGTGAGGAAGTTAATGATGATGATCAAGAAACTTCAGATCAAGTTGTTACTGAACCTCGTAGATCAACCAGAGTAAGATCCGCACCAGAATGGTACAGTAATCCTATTCTGGAAGTCATGCTACTAGATCATGGTGAACCTACGAACTATGAAGAAGCGATGGTGAGCCCAGATTCATAAAATGGCTTGAAGCCATGAAATCTGAGATGGGATCCATGTATGAGAACAAAGTGTGGACTTTGGTTGACTTGCCCAATGATCGGCAAGCAATAGAGAATAAATGGATTTTCGAAGAAGAAGGCGGACGATAGATAATGTTATTTGTTTACAAAGCTCGACTTGTTGCAAAAGGTTTTTGACAAGTTCAAGGAGTTGACTATGATGAGACCTTCTCACCCGTAGCGATGCTTAAGTCTGTCCAAATCATGTTTGCAATTGCCGCATTTTATGATTATGAAATATGGCAGATGGACGTCAAAACTGCATTCCTGAATGGATTTCTGGAAGAAGAGTTGTATATGATGCAACCGGAAGGTTTTGTCGATCCTAAAGGAGCTAACAAAGTGTGCAAGCTCCAGCGAACAATTTATGGTCTGGTGCAAGCTTCTCGGAGTTGGAATAAACGCTTTGATAGTGTGATCAAAGCATATGGTTTTATACAGACTTTGGAGAAGCCTGTATTTACAAGAAAGTGAGTGGGAGCTCTGTAGCATTTCTGATATTATATGTGGACGACATATTGTTGATTGGAAATGATATAGAATTTCTGGATAGCATAAAAGGATACTTGAATAAAAGTTTTTCAATGAAAGACCTCGGTGAAGCTGCTTACATATTGGGCATCAAGATCTATAGAGATAGATCAAGACGCTTGATTGGACTTTCACAATGCACATACCTTGATAAAGTTTTGAAAAAGTTCAATATGGATCAGGCAAAGAAAGGGTTCTTGCCTGTATTACAAGGTGTGATGTTGAGTCAGACTCAATGCCCGACCACTGCAGAAGATAGAGAGAAAATGAAAGGAGTTCCCTATGCTTCAGCCATAGGCTTTATCATGTATGCAATGTTGTGTACCAGACCTAATGTGTGCCTTGCTATTAGTTTAGTAGGGAGGTACCAAAGTAATCCAGGAGTGGATCACTGGACAGCGGTCAAGAACATCCTGAAATACCTGAGAAGGACTAAGGATATGTTTCTCGTTTATGGAGGTGACAAAGAGCTTGTCATAAAGGGTTACGTCTATGCAAGCTTTGACATTGATCTGGACGATTCTAAATCACAAACCGGATACGTATTTATATTAAACGGTGGAGTTGTCAGTTGGTGTAGTTCTAAACAAAGCGTTGTAGCAGGATCTACATGCGAACCAGAGTACATAGCTGCTTCGGAAGCAGCAAATGAAGGAGTCTGGATGAAGGAGTTCATTTCCGATCTAGGTGTCATACCTAGTGCATCGGGACCAATGAAGATCTTTTGTGACAATACTGGTGCAATTGCCTTAGCAAAGGAATCCAGATTTCATAAGAGGACCAAGCACATCAAGAGGCGCTTCAATTCCATTCGGGACCAAGTCCAGGTGGGAGACATAGAGATTTGCAAGATACATACGGATCTGAATGTTGCAGACCCGTTGACTAAGCCTCTTCCACGAGCAAAACATGATCAGCACCAAGACTCCATGGGTGTTAGAATCATTACTGTGTAATCTAGATTATTGACTCTCGTGCAAGTGGGAGGCTGAAGGAAATATGCCCTAGAGGAAATAATAAAGTTATTATTTATTTCCTCATATCATGATAAATGTTTATTATTCATGCTAGAATTGTATTAACCGGAAACATGATACATGTGTGAATACATAGACAAACTAAGTGTCACTAGTATACCTCTACTTGACTAGCTCATTATTCAAAGATGGTTATGTTTCCTAACCATGGACATGTGTTGTCATTTGATTAACGGAATCACATCATTAGGAGAATGATGTGATTGACTTGACCCATTCAGTTAGCCTAGCACTTGACCGTTTAGTATGTTGCTATTGCTCTCTTCTTGACTTATACAAAGTTCCTACAACTATGAGATTCTGCAACTCCCGTTGTCACATCCCTAGTTCTGGTATGACCTAGACTAGCTAGTCATTGTGCATCATGTTTAAATTCCATTTAAAGTTGAAATGAGGATTTGAGAAACCCTCAGAATCATTTTTGAAATGACCCAAATAAAAATTGCTCCAAAAAGGTCCAAGAAAATGTTCATGTCTTTCTCTGAAAATATTGGATGAGATAAAAATCAACCAATATTTTTAGGAGCTCATAAATATTTATTTTGGGCATTTGGAATTAATGCAATAGTTATTTACTTTGGATATATATTATTATATATATATAATGTTGTCCAAAAATTATGCCACTTATTTGAGGAGCTCTGGAATAATATAGTTAGCTCTTGCAAAAATTGGCATAAGTAAATAAAATGATTTAGTATTTTAACTAAATCAAAACAAATGTCAGAAATAGAAAACAGAAAACAAAAGAAAGGAAAAAGCTTACAGGCCTCCTCCTGTCTTGGCCCAGCACCGTCTTGATCTGGCGGCCCAGCCCACCCCTCCTCTGTCGTCTTCGTCTTCGACAGGGAGAGGGGCGCGTGCCCGACGCGCGCTCCGCCGCGCCGCGCCACGCCACCTCTCTGCTTGCCTGCCTGCCTCTCCCCTCCTCGTCTGGACGCCCCGGACGACGCCACGCGCCGCCCCGTTCCCTCTCCCACTCTCTCTCGCTCTCCCTCCTCCCCTGGACTTCTTCCTCTCCCGCGCCCGACGCGCTGCCGTCGCCACCACTCGCCGTCACCGCGGCCTTAGCCGTCCCCTCGCCCCTCCGTCGTGCCCAGAGGCTCCGCCACGACCCCCTCGTCCTCTCCGTCAAGCCGCAAGACGCCGGACGCCCCGTGGAGCCGTCGCCGCCGCCTTCTTCAACCCGCGGCCGTGAAGATCTCCGGCGACCTTACGCCGCCGTCAGCGCGTCCCCGAGCCCGCTTCGACGGCCGCTGCAACCGCTGTGAGCTGCTGCTCCTCCTCCCTCTCTCCTTTCCCCCGTTCTCGCGCCGTAGCTCCCGTTCCCCATCACGGCCGTAGCTCTTCGCCGCCGGCCATGTCGCCACCGCAGCCACACCACCGGGCACACGCAACCGAGCACGCCACCGCGGTCATCACGTCTCCAGGAGGCGAACGAGACCAACCCCGGCCCCTGCCGTGCACCGCAGCCGCATCCCCATTCGAGCCCGAGCTCCGGCCGCCGCCGCGAGCTCTGTTCCGGCGAGCTCCGGCACCCCCACGGTCTCCCGCGTGTCCCACTGGATGCGCGCGAGCCTGGGCTTTGCGTAGGTGGTCTCCGCCGCCCAAATGGTCGCCGGAGCGACGATCCCGCAGCCCGCCGCCGCGTCTGGCCTCGCCGGCGTCGAGCCGCCGGCTGGTTTAGCCCCGCTGACCGGGGGTTTGACCCCCCCAGGGTCACTGACGCGTGGGCCAGGCCCCTGCTAATTTTAGTTTAGGATTAGTTTAGTAACTAATTAATCCTGTTAACTAACTGTGTCACTGACGTGTGGCCCCACACGTCAGGTTTGACAAGTTGACCGCTGACGCGATCTTGACGTCATCTTGGCGCAATATATATTTCTGAAATTAAAATAAATCAGGAAATTCCAGAAAATGATTTAAACTTCAAAAACTCATAGAAATTCAACCGTAGCTCAGATTGAAATAATTTATATATGAAAAATTATCAGAAAAATGCAATCTTTCCATCTGTACTAGTTTCATGCATGACAAACCAACTTATACATGCTGAATTTGAGGAAACACATTATGGCATAATAAGAGACTTAATTTAGAATTGCATTTGAGCTTAGGGTTCAAATGGACTTCAAACCAAATGACTACTAGTTGCATTAGCTCAAACAACATCACATCTTCATGCCATGTTCATGCATCATATTGTTGCATATGCTTGTGTATTGATTGTTGGCACCGTTCCTTCTCGATAGGTCTTGCTCCGGAGACCGTTCGAGTACTGTCTATGAAGCGGTGCCTCCTTGTTGATCTACCGGGCAAGCAAACCCCTTGTTCATTCGATAAAACCCTACTCTCTCGCTCCTGCTCTCAATTAATGCATTAGGACAACAACGATTCATCTGCTACTTTGTCTTTGCGGTAGTTGAACCCATTCCTCTGCATGACTGTCATTGCCACGATAAATAGTTAAAACCCACTAGCATGTGTAGGAGTTGATTGAGCCCATGTTGTGTCCCTACCATGCTATGCCTGCTATTGCTTAGAGTTGTGTCGGTCTGGTTCATTGGGAATGAATTGGAGTGTTACGATATGTTACGATCTTTGAGTGAGCGTGTGAACACGATTTGGTAAAGGTAGCGGTGAGAGGCCATGTAGGAGTACATGGTGGGTTGTCTCCTTTGAACCGTCCTTAAGCCTTGAGTTCTATGTATGTTGTCCAATGACTCGATACTACCACACATTGGGCTCGGGTGCTCCAAGCCCTCTCGACTTATTAACCGACTTGATCTCTGTCCGAGAGTCGCAACTAGTTTCGGTGTTTGTAGGTAGTGCTATTTTTCTACCAAGTGGCACCCGGCGAGGTGGGCTTAGGACAGACTAAACACTGATGTACGGTGTACCAAGTGGCACCGGATGGTGGGCTTGGGAACCCTGCTCACATCGTTTGGGGCCGTGGCGACACCCGGCGGATCTCCTTGCGGATAGAACCGAATAGGCGATAAACACAGGGCTAGAGTCTTGTGTGGTTAGTCGGTCGTGGCCGACTCCTCGCCGAGCTTCGCTTGAAGGTTGCGAGATACATGATGTGTACATGGCGGTAAGTGGCGAGGCGTGTGTGAAGAAGTACACCCTGCGGGGTTAACATGATCTATTGAATAGCGGGTCATGGATATGGACTTCTTGGATGCTTACATGGTACATAGACAACTTGAAGTGGATACTCTAAAATGCTCAAGAAAGTGTGAGTACTATGGATGGCCTTCTCGTGGGGAGGCGGGATGAATCCATAGTAGTGTATTGTGTGGTGATTAGTGGACTCGTGTGCATATATCACCTCAAAGAAGTTCTGGTAGTCGTAGAACAGGATAGCCACGAGTCAAAGCTGGCTTGCTGCAACTAAACCCCACATTACCCTCTTGATACAAATGCATGTATGATAGGATCGATGTAAGTCTTCTGAGTACCTTTGTACTCATGGTGCTTTATTTATGTTTTTGCAGCGGAGACTTGGTCTTACTAGTGTTCTCGTGGACTTGACGAGTAGCTTGTACCTCAGCTACGATCTTGATCGGATGTTGTAGATAGTCGAGGCTCTTGACCTTTTTCATTTGTAGATGTACGTACCCGGACATGTAATGCTTCCGCTTGTTGCTTGTATGCTCTGTATGATGGGTCTTGTGACCCTGTTTGCAATAAATGCTATGATGGCTCTTGAGCCTTTATCTATATGAGTTGTTGAGTTATCTTTGTGATGCCATGTTGTACAGCACATACTTGCATGTTATGCGTCGTGTAATGTGTATTGCTATGTGTGGGATCGACTATCTAGTTGTTTATCTTTAGTAGCCTTTCTTACGGAAATGTCTCCTAGTGTTTCCACTGAGCCACGGTAGCTTGCTCTTGCTCCGGAACACTTAGGCTGGCGGCATGTGTCCTTCTTCGTTCTGTATACATCCCTTTGAGGAAATGTCCGCGATGAATACTGGAGTCTGTTAGCCCTTCTGCCCGGTTCACGAGTCTGTTAGCCAGTGCTACAGCACTGGATTCACTCGTGATGACCGACACGTTCGATCTTTGGGTCATGGATGCTGTCCTGTAAGTTTGTGCCACTTTGGGTTTCGACTAGCCATGTCAGCCGGGCTCCTTATCATATGGATGCTAGCGACACTATCATATCGTGTGCCAAAAGGCATAAGCGGTCCCGAGCAAAGGTAAGCGACACCGTGGGAATACCGTGCGTGAGGCCGCAAAGTGATATGAAGTGTTACATGCTAGATCGATGTGGCATTGAGTCGGGTCTGACAGCTTTGGTATCGAGCTTTGTTGCTGTGGGATTACCAAGCCAAACTGGTGAAGTTGAGTCTAGAAATTCTTTAGCTATGTAAGGGAATTGATTGTGGGAAGGAGCGTAAGGCTCTTTTTACTCCTTATACCTCATGGCCTTCGATCGAGTCATCCTATCTCTCCTGCGGGTTAAGGAACTAGGCTATCTCTTCCGTATATTAGGATCACGTGTTACTACTCCGTAGTTCCATAGGATTGGTTGGTCGAGTCATATTCGAGTTTTAGTACCTCGGTGTAGCTTTGTTTAGTACTATCCCGAACCTTAAGTGGTGATGTTGAGTATGTTACTACCCCATTTTAGCGGGATGTCTCATTACGAGCATTTTACTACCGTTATCTTGCGGAATTGCCCTAGGAGTTAGGAGATACTAATTTCCTTGTCCTACATTCATGGCCTATAGTTGATCTTGATTCCGTCCTTAACCGTTTCTTCGGGATGTCATCAGCTAAGCGAAGTTTTGTTGCTCGTAGTCGATATCACGGAGATGGTAGGGATGAGGATCCTCCGACCAACCTTCATTGACGAGTTCATGTTAGAGATGGAAGAAACAAGCGTGAGTCTAACCGCTTGTTGGCGCGTATTGAGAGAACACCGCACATCGGTTCAAAGGGTGCGCAACCATTCATGACTTCATCCGCTTGCACCCACCTACCTTTCATCACTCCATCGAGCCGCTCGATGCGGATGGTAGCTCCGTAGTATCACACACAAGCTCCGTTCTGCGACGTGGTGAAGATGACAAGGTCATCTATGCTGCATACCACACGGAAGGTCTGCTAGTCTTTGGTGGCGAAACTATGAGGCTATGCTTCCAGCTGGCGATTCCTACTTGGAGGATTTCACCGAGGCTTTTCGCGAGCATCACATTCCTCGAGCCCTCATCGATCGCAAAGAGAAGAGTTACGTAGTTTCACCCGAGTAAGATGGTTGTTGATGCTTATACGAGAGTTTGAGAACCTCGCCCGTTATGCCACGAAGAAGTGTCCACGGACGCCAAGAAGCGAGCTAGGTTCGGAAGGGTCTCAACCCCAAGTTGCGTCGTGATCTCCACCTACATCATTGTGATACATTCCAAGCTCTTGTGAACAAGGCAATTAATGCGAGACAGCTCAGCTCACTTACGAGGAGTCTCGTAAGCACACCGTGATTTGGGATCTTCTTCGGCTCCGTTCTCGAAGCGCGGTTTGGGTTCGAACTCCGCTCTTCCTCCGGATATTCACCAAGGCCATCTCATGTGGTGCCTCCCCAGCTCGATCGTATGTTCCACCGGGCCTCTTGGTAGACCGCTTGTCGGTCTTGGTCCACATCCAACCGAGGACTTGCTTTACATGCGGAAGCCGGACACTATGCGCGTGTTGCCCTCGGACTAGTTATGCTCCACCCCAGCCGAGAAGCTGTTGGCTGTGGTAAGCCATCACGCAAGATGATCGATGTCAAGTCAGCTCCCATCGAGCGTGGGCGTGTGCATCACGTCTCGGCTAATGCGCTCATGATGATCCGGATGTCGTTCTTGGTACACTCCTTGTCAATTGTCATCCAAAGATCGGTTACATTAAATCTTGGAGCATCTCACTCCTTCATTTAAAAGCTATGCTAACTTGCACAACATGTCATTTTGTGATATGCCCTCTCCACTAGTCATTCAAACCCCACGGATCCAAATGGCAAACTTCTAGTGTAAGCCATGGTAGCGAAATCCTTGTTGACAGACTTGTATTCCTTGCATCACTTATAGCCCTCAAGTCTCTGAGATATTAACATCATCTTGGGTATGGGTGGATGACAGCTCATTATGCCAAGATTGATTGTTACACCAGTCTGTTCAGCTTACACACCCATCGGCAAGATAGTCCTTTGTTTCCACTAGAGTTGCAAGGCGTCGGCTCTATTCTCTTAATGCCAGCCCTCTTCCGGACCTTGAAGATATCCGGTAGTCCGTGACTTTCCGGATGTCTTTCGGAGGAACTGCCGGTGTTCCACAGCGAGAGATGTAGAGTTAATCATAGACCTTATCCGAGGAACTGCTCCAATCTCTAGGAGACCTTACAAGATGGCACCCTTAGAACTAGCCGAGCTTAGAAACAACTTGATGAGTCCTTGCAAAAGGGTTTCATCCGTCCTAGTTCTTCTCCTTGGGCTTGCCCGTTCTCTTCGTCAAGAAGAAGGATGGTGCGGACGGATGGTTGTAGATTATCGTCCGTTAATTTGGTCACGATAAAGAACAAATATCCGCTCCCGGGATCAACGACACATATGATCAGCTCATTGGATCCTCGATCTTCTCAAGATGGATTTGAGGTTAGGCTACCACCAAATCAAGATCGAAGCGGGGACATTCCTAAGACAGCCTTTGTCACTCGTTATGGCGATCTGAGTACACCGTCATGTCCTTTGGCCTAACCAACGCTCCAGCTACATTCTCCGCTTGATGAACTCGATCTTCATGGAGTACTTAGATAAGTTAAATGCGTGGTTTACCTCGATGATATTCTTATTTACTCGAAGAGCGAAGAAGAGCATGCCGAACATCTTAGACTTGTATTAGAAAAACTCGAGAGAGCACCGCCTTTATGCCAAGTTCTCCAAGTGTGAATTTTGGTTGCGGTGAGTGACCTACCTAGGCCACGTAATCTCTGGTAAGGGCATTGCTGTCAATCCAGAGAGTTAAGGCCGTTCTTGATTGGACTCCACGAAACCGTTAAACAAGTTAGGAGTTTCCTTGGTCTAGCCAGCTATTGCCGTCGCTTTGTTGAAAACTTCTCCAAAGTAGCCAAACCCCTCACGGAACTTCTCAAGAAAGATAAAAAGTTTGAGTGGTCCCCACGGTGTGAGTACAGTTTTGAGGCGAAAAGGCGCTGACTTCTGCTCCCATACTTGTGCCACGGTTTCACTAAAGACTTTGTTATCTCTGCGGCGCCTCACGACGAGGACTAGGTTGCATTCTTATGCGGGATCGTCATGTGATTGCCTATGCATCTCGGCAGTTGCATCCACATGAGGAGAATTATCCCACACATGATCTAGAGCTTGCGGCCGTAGTCTATGCACTCAAGACTGGCGACATTACCTCCTTGGTAGCGTTGCGAGATCTACACCGATCACGAGTCTCAAGTATATCTTCACCCAACCAGATCTGAACCTTAGGCAAAGGCGTTGGTTGGAATTGATCTCAGATTACGACTTAGGGATTACTTACACTCGAGCAAAGCTAATGTCATGGCTGATGCTCTAAGCCGTAAATCCTATTGCAACAATCTCATGTTGCGGCGGGGCCAACCACTTCTCCATGAGGAATTCGTAAGCTTAACCTTCACATTGCTCCTCACAGTTCCTTTCTACCTTGGTGGCGAAACCTGACCTTGAGGATCGGATTATCGCTGCTCAAAAGCGGGACACGGTATTTCCGGATCAAGAGAAACATTAAGAAGGAAGTTGGTGGATGTTTCTCTATGGATGATCGTGGTGTTGTTTTCTTGAGAATCGCTTGGTGGTTCCCAAGAATCAACATCTTCGACAACTGATTCTTAAGGAGGCGCATGAATCCCTCTCACGATTCATCCGGTAGTACTAAGATGTATCGGGACCTCGCCGGAGGTTACGGTGGACTAGGATGAAGAGAAATCGCTGACTTCGTTGCTAATTGTGGCGTTTGTCGTCGCGTTAAGCGAGCATCAAAGACCTCTTGGCACCCTTGACCTTTAGCTATTCTGAATGGAAATGGGATAAAGTTGGTATGGACTTCATCACCGGCTTTCCCGGGACCAAGAGAGGAATAATGCTATCTTCGTAGTCATTGATCGTCTTTCCAAAGTGGCTCACTTCCTACCTGTTCGAGAGAGTATCACCGCTAGTCAGCTCGCTGACTTATATATTTCTCGAATAGTATCACTTCACGGTGTTCCACTAGAGATCAATTCAGACCGTGGCGATCTTTTCACTTCTCATTTAGGGAGAGTTTCCAAACTGCCATGGGAACCCATCTTTCCTTCAGTACCGCTTTCCACCCTCAGTCAAGTGGTCAGGTGGAAAGGGTCAACCAAATTCTCGAAGACATGCTTAGAGCTTGCGTTATCTCATTCGGTATGGATTGGGAGAAATGTCTTCCTTTTGCGAGTTTGCTTATAACAATAGCTATCAATCCGGTCTCAAAAAGCTCCTTTTGAGATTCTCTATGGGCGAAGATGTCGAACACCTTTGAACTGGTGAAACGGTGAAAGACAATTCTTTGGACGGACATGATCCGGAGGCGGAAGAGCAAGTTCGCATCATTAGTGAGAATTTGAAAACAGCCCGATCTCGTCAAAAGAGCGATATGATCGTCATCATAAGGATATGACTTATGAAGTTGGCGACAAAGCTTACCTTGGGTTACTCCTTTGAAGGGTACCCATCGTTTGATATCAAGGGCAAGTTGGCTCCTCGTTACATTGGTCCTTTTCGCATTCTCGCTAAGCGAGGAGAGGTTGCCTACCAGTTGGAACTACCCCACATCTTTCTCGAGTTCATGATGTCTTCCACGTCTCTCAACTCGGCGTTGCTTCTCGGATCCTATCCGCGAGTGGACCACGAAGCGCTTGATCTCCAAGATAACCTCACATACCGAGAGTACCGGTTCGCATTCTCGATCAAGCGAGCGTGTCACTCGGCGTCATAACATCAAGTTTCTCAAGGTTCGATGGTCTCATCATTCCGAGAGAAAGCTACTTGGGGCGAGAAGATCGTCTTCATTGGAGTACCCGCTTTCTTTCCGTCGACCCACGAATCTCGGGGCGAGATTTTTTCAAGTGAGGCGAGTTGTCACATCCTAGTTACGGTATGACCTAGACTAGCTAGTCATTGTGCATCATGTTTAAATTCCATTTAAATTTGAAATGAGGATTTGAGAAACCCTCGAATCATTTTGAAATGACCCAAATAAAAATTGCTCCAAAAGGTCCAAGAAAATGTTCATGTCTTTCTCTGAAAATATTGGACAGAGATAAAAATCAACCAATATTTTTAGGAGCTCATAAATATTTATTTTGGGCATTTGGAATTAATGCAATAGTTATTTACTTTGGATATATATTATTATATATATATAATGTTGTCCAAAAATTATGCCACTTATTGAGGAGCTCGGAATAATATAGTTAGCTCTTGCAAAAATTGGCATAAGTAAATAAAATGATTTAGTATTTTAACTAAATCAAAACAAATGTCGAAAAAGAAAACAGAAAACAAAAGAAAGGAAAAAGCTTACAGGCCTCCTCCTGTCTTTGGCCAAAGACCGTCTTGATCTGGCCGCCCAGCCCACCCTCCTCTGTCGTCTTCGTCTTCGACAGGGAGAGGCGCGTGCCCGACAGCCTCAGCTCACGCCCGCGCCACGCCACCTCTCTCCCTGCTGCTGCCTCTCCCTCCTCGTCTGGGCGCCCGACGACGCCACGCGCGCCCGTTCCCTCTCCCACTCTCTCTCGCTCTCCCTCCTCCCCTGGACTTCTTCCTCTCCCGCGCCCGACTCGCTGCCGTCGCCACCACTCGCCGTCACCGCGGCCTTAGCCGTCCCCTCGCCCCTCCGTCGTGCCCAGAGGCTCCGCCACGACCCCCTCGTCCTCTCCGTCAAGCCGCAAGACGCCGGACGCCCCGTGGAGCCGTCGCCGCCGCCTTCTTCAACCCGCGGCCGTGAAGATCTCCGGCGACCTTACGCCGCCGTCAGCGCGTCCCCGAGCCCGCTTCGACGGCCGCCCGCAACCCTGTGAGCTGCTGCTCCTCCTCCCTCTCTCCTTTCCCCCGTTCTCGCGCCGTAGCTCCCGTTCCCCATCACGGCCGTAGCTCTTCGCCGCCGGCCATGTCGCCACCGCAGCCACACCACCGGGCACACGCAACCGAGCACGCCACCGCGGTCATCACGTCTCCGGGGGCGAGCGAGACCAACCCGGCCCTGCCGTGCACCGCAGCCGCATCCCCATTCGAGCCCGAGCTCGGCCGCCGCCACGGCTTCTGCTCCGGCGACTCCGGCACCCACGGTCTCCGCGTGTCCCAGCTGGATGCGCGAGAGCCAGGCTTTCGCGTGAAGTGGTCTCCGCCGCCCAAATGGTCGCCGGGCGACGATCCGCAGCCCGCCGCCGCGTCGGCCTCGCCCGGCGTCGAGCCGCCCGGCTGGTTTAGCCCCCATTGACGGGGTTTGACCCCCAGGTCAGCGGCGCGTGGGCGGGCCCTGCTAATTTTAGTTTAGGATTAGTTTAGTAACTAATTAATCCTGTTAACTAAGCATGTCAGCGGCGTGTGGCCCCACACGTCGGGTTTGACAGGTTGACCACTGACGCATCTTGACGTCATGCTGACGCAATATATATTTCTGAAATTAAAATAAATCAGGAAATTCCAGAAAATGATTTAAACTTCAAAAATTCATAGAAATTCAACCGTAGCTCAGATTGAAATAATTTATATATGAAAAATTATCAGAAAAATGCAATCTTTCCATCTGTACTAGTTTCATGCATGACAAACCAACTTATACATGCTGAATTTGAGGAAACACATTATGGCATAATAAGAGACTTAATTTAGAATTGCATTTGAGCTTAGGGTTCAAATGGACTTCAAACCAAATGACTACTAGTTGCATTAGCTCAAACAACATCACATCTTCATGCCATGTTCATGCATCATATTGTTGCATATGCTTGTGTATTGATTGTTGGCACCGTTCCTTCTCGATAGGTCTTGCTCCGGAGACCGTTCGAGTACTGTCTATGAAGCGATGCCTCCTTGTTGATCTACCGAGCAAGCAAACCCCTTGTTCATTCGATAAAACCCTACTCTCTCGCTCCTGCTCTCAATTAATGCATTAGGACAACAACGATTCATCTGCTACTTTGTCTTTGCGGTAGTTGAACCCATTCCTCTGCATGACTGTCATTGCCACGATAAATAGTTAAAACCCACTAGCATGTGTAGGAGTTGATTGAGCCCATGTTGTGTTCCTACCATGCTATGCCTGCTATTGCTTAGAGTTGTGTCAGTCTGGTTCATTGGGAATGAATTGGAGTGTTACGATATGTTACGATCTTTGAGAGTGAGCGTGTGAACACGATTTGGTAAAGGTAGCGGTGAGAGGCCATGTAGGAGTACATGGTGGGTTGTCTCACCGAACCGTCCTTAAGCCTTGAGTTCTATGTATGTTGTCCAATGACTCGATACTACCACACATTGGGCTCCGGTGCTCCAAGCCCTCTCGACTTATTAACCGACTTGATCTCTGTCCGTGAGTCGCAACTAGTTTCGGTGTTTGTAGGTAGTGCTATTTTTCTACCAAGTGGCACCCGGCGAGGTGGGCTTAGGACAGACTAAACACAGTGTACGGTGTACCAAGTGGCACCGGATGGTGGGCTTGGGAACCCTGCTCACATCGTTTGGGGCCGTGGCGACACCCGGCGGATCTCCTTGCGGATAGAACCGAATAGGCGATAAACACTGGCTAGAGTCTTGTGTGGTTAGTCGGTCGTGGCCGACTCCTCGCCAAAGCTTCCGCTTGAAGGTTGCCGAGATACATGATGTGTACATGGCGGTAAGTGGCGAGGCGTGTGTGAAGAAGTACACCCTGCGGGGTTAACATGATCTATTGAATAGCGGGTCATGGATATGGACTTCTTGGATGCTTACATGGTACATAGACAACTTGAAGTGGATACTCTAAAATGCTCAAGAAAGTGTGAGTACTATGGATGGCCTTCTCGTGGGGAGGCGGGGATGAATCCATAGTAGTGTATTGTGTGGTGATTAGTGGACTCGTGTGCCTCATATCACCTCAAAGAAGTTCAGTAGTCGTAGAACAGGATAGCCACAGAGTCAAAGCTGGCTTGTTGCAACTAAACCCCACATTACCCTCTTGATACAAATGCATGTATGATAGGATCGATGTAAGTCTTCTGAGTACCTTTGTACTCATGGTGCTTTATTTATGTTTTTGCAGCGGAGACTTGGTCTTACTAGTGTTCTCGTGGACTTGACGAGTAGCTTGTACCTCAGCTACGATCTTGATCGGATGTTGTAGATAGTCGGGCTCTTGACCTTTTTCATTTGTAGATGTCGTACCCGGACATGTAATGCTTCCGCTTGTTGCTTGTATGCTCTGTATGATGGGTCTTGTGACCCTGTTTGCAATAAATGCTATGATGGCTCTTGAGCCTTTATCTATATGAGTTGTTGAGTTATCTTTGTGATGCCATGTTGTACAGCACATACTTGCATGTTATGCGTCGTGTAATGTGTATTGCTATGTGTGGGATCGACTATCTAGTTGTTTATCTTTAGTAGCCTTTCTTACGGAAATGTCTCCTAGTGTTTCCACCGAGCCTGGTAGCTTGCTCTTTCTCCGGAACACTTAGGCTGGCGGCATGTGTCCTTCTTCGTTCTGTATGTCATCCCTTTGAGGAAATGTCACGCGATGAATACTAGAGTCTGTTAGCCGCTCAGCCAGGTTCACGAGTCTGTTAGCCAGTGCTACAGACTGGATTCACTCGTGATGACCGACACGTTCGATCTTTGGGTCATGGATGCTGTCCTGTAAGTTTGTGCCACTTTGGTTTTCGACTAGCCATGTCAGCCGGGCTCCTTATCATATGGATGCTAGCGACACTATCATATCGTGTGCCAAAAGGCATAAGCGGTCCCGGCAAAGGTAAGGCGACACCGTGGGAATACCGTGCGTGAGGCCGCAAAGTGATATGAAGTGTTACATGCTAGATCGATGTGGCATTGAGTCGGGTCTGACACCCGTTCTGGGAGGAACACTTTGTGTGCTACCAAACGTCTGGCAATCGGGTGATTATAAAGGTGCTCTCTGAGCGTCTCCAAAGGTACATGATGGGTTGGCGTATTTCGAGATTAGGTTTTGTCACTCCGATTGTCGGAGAGGTATCTCTGGGCCCTCTCGGTAATACACATCACTTAAGCCTTGCAAGCATTGTAACTAATGAGTTAGTTACAGGATGATGTATTACAGGAATGAGTAGAGAGACTTACCGGTAACGAGATTGAACTAGGTATTGGATACCGACGATCGAATCTTGGGCAAGTAACATACCGATGACAAAGGGAACAACGCATGTTGTTATGCGGTTTGACCGATAAAGATCTTCGTAGAATATGTAGGCCCCAATATGAACATCCAGGTTCCACTATTGGTTATTGACCGGAAACAGCTCTCGGTCATGTCTACATAGTTCTCGAACCCGTAGGGTCCGCACGCTTAACGTTACGATGACAGTTTTATTATGAGTTTATAAGTTTTGATGTACCAAATGTTGTTCAAAGTCCCGGATGTGATCACGAACATGACGAGGAGTCTTGAAATGGTCGAGACATAAAGATCGATATATTGGACGACTATATTCGGACACCGGAAATGTTCCGGGTGATTTCGGAGAAAACGGAGTCTTGGGAGGGGTTACCGAACCCCGGGGATGTATTGGGCCTTAGTGGGCTGAGGGGAGAGAGGGCAGCAGCCCAGGAGGTGGCACCCCCCCCATGGGGAGTCCGAATTGGACTAGGGAGGGGGGCGCGGCCCCTCTTTCCCTCTCCCTCTCCCTCTCTTTCCTTCCCCCTCTCTCTTCCTAGTTGCATTAGGAAAGGGGAGTCCTACTCCCACTAGGAGGAGGACTCCCCCCTCCTGGCGCGCCCCTAGGGCGGCCGGCCTCCCCTGCTCCTTTATATCACGGGCAGGGGGCACCCTAGGACACACAAGTTGATCTTCGTGATCGTTCCTTAGCCGTGTCTTGGTGCGCCCTCCACCATATTCCACCTTGGTCATATCGTTGCGGTGCTTAGGAGAAGCCTGCGTCGGTAGAACATCATCATCGTCACCACGCGGTTGTCTTGTGAAACTCATCCCCGACACCTGTTGGATCGGTCCGGGATCGTCATCAAGCTGAGCGTGTGCTGAACTTCGGAGGTGCCGTCGTTCGGTACTTGGATCGGTTGGATCGTGAAGACATCGACTACATCAACCGCGTTGTCATAATGCTTCCGCTTACGGTCTACGAGGGTACATGGACAACACTCTCCCCTCTCGTTGCTATGCATCACCATGATCTTGCGTGTGCGTAGGAAATTTTTTGAAATTACTACGTTTCCCAACATTCATGCCTCGCAGAGAACGTGACACGTGCGCCGAAACACCCAAAGCAAAAGATGAAACACAGCAGCAAAAGAAGAAGGAAGATTATCACCCCAAATGATCTAATTCACCGTGGAGTCGTAACTGCTTCTTCATCGCCTCCACAACCTCCATCTCCTTGCGCGTGTCCTCCGCCATCTTCTTCATTCTGTCTATGACGTGGGATTTCTTGACGCGAGCCTTCATCATCTGTATCACGGCCGCATTACGTACCTTGATAGCAGCCGGGTGCTCGATGCGGAGCTTCGCCAACTCCTCCTTCTGTTCCATGACAAGGGGCATCTTCATCGAGGAACTACTATTCTCATGCAGCTTCTTCCAGCCGGCATTCTTCTCCTTGACGAGTCGATCTCGTGGCGAGCTTCGCCTTGTCCTCTGAAGTCGCGGATTTCGCCGGTCTCCTTGTTCTCCGAGTCAATGCTCTTCTTGACAGCATCACCAAGCCGGTGGTCAACTCCCCTGCTGATTGAGCTCGGCGGGCATGTCCTCGAGGCTCTCCTTGACAACTCCGTCAAGCCTTGGATGAACTCATACGCTTATTGAGGTGCTTATTGAGCTGATCGGGCATGCCGTCGAGGATAACGACTCCAGCTCCGCCGGCTCGGCATGTTCGCCTCCGCAGCTAGGGCGCTCCTGGGAGCCATCGCCTGCCCGTGAGAGATCTTTCGAGGTCTCTACATGGCGGCGAGCCCTCTCTTTTTTTTCCACAGCCTTGGTTGCCGCTGCCTTGTTACGAGTAGTTCTCGACCTAGAGCTCTGCTCACCGGCCATGGCAACGACGGACGAAGAAGAAGCACTTATAGGAGGAAAGGTAGAGTAATTTCGGTTAGGTAGTTCCCCTTTTTATAACCTAAGTACTAGCACTAGTAGTACTAATACCTGCATAGTGGGAACACGTTCAGGTTTGATGCGTAGTACTAGTAGGTGTGAGCAGCTTTGAATGTGATGGGAACAAGGTAAAGATTAATTGATGGTTTTGGTTTGAGGCCGAAACGACTCCCGATGAGTTTAGTGGAACATAAATTTCAAGTAGACTACCTTTGCTCAAATCGTATATTCTTGTCAAAAATTGGCACAAAATACAAAGGAGACCAATGGAAGTACTACTAGCAACCCACGATTTAACTACTGCATGCGTGCGATGGAGTAATAATGTCTTTCTTCCACCCTCCGTCCACTCAATTTGCATCGCTGTATTAATTGACCATCAATGAAGTGAACGACTTTACCGCGTCAAATTATCACATGGGGTGGATCTTGGTACAAAATTGCATCCGCCCGTGTACCCGCGTGTGCGTGCGAGGGAATGAGTGCGTGTGTGGCATGCGTGCACATCTTCGCTTCGTGCATGTACCGCCAGTATGGCTCGGGGAGGTGAGTACATTTTTCTGGAACCAGCAGGACGTCACGGTGATAAATCCACGCAAGTAGGTCGCGACAACGCCTCCACATGTGCCACGTGGCTTCATGAACTGTAAGAGAGATACTGTGTAGCGTGCCATTGGTATTCTAATTTACGTGTTTTGCACATACTCGGAGTACTAGTAATTTACGTGCATTGCGCATCAGATTTACAGCAAAATATGAATAAATACCACACTATAGCATGTAAGATCTTAGTCATATATGCGTGATGTAGCCCTTCGTTTAATTCTTATAGTTCATCTCATTCAAAATCAAATTAGTTTTTATAAAAAAGCTAAGAACGCATGAATAGTAAAAACATGGGATTATAGTGGAATGTCGTATTGAATCCTACAGGATTGTACGAGTGTTTGATTGTGCATAGAAAAAACACAGAATTCTTTCAAAGAGGTTTGAGTGGATGGGATGTTTCCTATGAAATCTAGTGCAAATGAATCATATGGAAAAATTCCTATGGTTTACAATCCTACGAATCAAACAACCAAGATAGGAAAAATTCCTAATGATTAGAATCCTCCAAAATTCCTTTGAGAATCCTTTGAATCAAAGAAGCTCTTAATCTATTTTATGATTCATGGAATTGTGCGTTGTAAAGCATAAAGTAAAAACAAATAATGGCAATTCAACTAGAAAAAAAGTTTGGGCAGTTATGACATAGAAGATTCTAGAACAAAAGAGAACCACTGTTGTTTTGAGGTTTGTGCATTATGCTTAAGTTCAACCATGGAGTCTGCTAGATTGTACATGTGGCAAAATCCGGTGGGGGGCTTGTCGTGGATTTGTCACGGCAGATGTCCTAGCGTAAGTACTTAGTCGTGGAGCCATCGCTACGGGTTTACTTGCAGGGGTTAAAGCGGACACAAAGACAAGGATTTTATACTAGTTCGGCCCCTTCGATGAAGGTAAAAGCCTACGTCTAGTTGTGATGGAATTGATGTAGTCTCGATGGCTAGGGAGCAAACAAGCTTTGCCTAGGCTCGAGTTGTGGTTGTCTCTCCTTGAACCGCCGCCGGGTCGTCCCCTTATATACACGAGTGACGCCCGTCGGTTCGTAGAGTCCCAACCGGTTCATACTCGTATCCCGGTTGGTATCTCTCTATTCCTAACTTACAATACAAGTCATACATCAGGCCGGTTTACGGCTACAAGCTCTAAACCGACTATAGGCCTTGGGCCTTTCTCTGATTACACCACTTACGGAGCTAACCCGGCCCAAGCTGTCCGGTTTACACCTAGTGGTAATATCTAACATTAGGCCCAGTTGATTTGAACTGGTTCATGTCAATCCTTCACAAAGCCTGTATCTTGGACATCTTCTTTTGTTTGGAAAACCGCCACGTCGTCGTTGCTTTTGATCACTGTAAACTGGCATGACGTCGTTGCTTCTGGTCACTGTAAACTGGCATGACGTCATCTTGAAATTTTATCCTTTATAACGCCTTCTTTAATAGCAGTCCCTGAATCCACGCGCTTGACCTAGCTTTACTGCCTTATAAATAGGACCGAAGGGTCATTCTTTTCCTCCCTTCGCTTCCTCTTCTTCGTCTTCCTCGCACCGCTGCCCTTTGGAGCTCCGCCATCGTCATCGACTTCTGCTTCATCCTAGGCCGCTGCATCGACCTGAACGTACCAGAACACTGCGGCCTCTTTCCGCATCTTCTCCATTCCCGGTAAGCTTCTTCCCCTTCTTGAATCTGTTTCTGTACTTAGATCTGTTTTTAGGGTTCGAGCTTCATACCATGTTCTTCGTGCGTTTTTATCCTTTTAGCTTTGAACCATGCTATGAATCTTGTTCTGTACCAATGATGACTCCTGCGTATCCGCTGTACTTTCCCATTTTAATCCCATGGATCTTACGTATATCTGAGATGCCTTATGGTCCACTACATTTCTTCTTTACTTCATAAAATATTTCCTGTTTTCTGAAAACTCGCGTTTGATCCGTAGTAATCATGAGATCTTGTGAAACTTGTTTCTGTAAACTGTCCATGACTTCAATTATCTCCAAGGCCTAGATTAGGCGGTTTAACTCACCATAATAAAAGCTGCTAAACCGGCATAGGTACACCATTAGTCCCCTTGTTGAACCGCCAGAACGCATCTGACATCATATCACAATGAACTGATTTATAGAAACCGCCTCCGGTTTATCATAACTTGGATCAATCACTCTGTAATAAGCACGCTCTTAAACCGGATCCTTTTCTTTGTAGATTTTATCATGGCCAAACAGGTGTATGAATGCAAGCTGGGTTCCTTCCGCGTCTCAGAGACACGTTGAATGAACTGGTATCGATTGGCGCTTTAGATGACAAAAATACAGTCCATTGGAGGGTTCACGGAGAGAATGTCCTCCACACCTCGGGAAGGGAAGTTGTAGTTTTCGCGGATCACTGGCCGGGGTTTCAAACCGCCGGGTCAAAATTTTACTGGGGCGTGATGGCCAATTTTCAACTCCGTCCCCAAGACATTCGCCCCAACTCCGTCACCAACTTTGTGCCACTTTCAAGTGCTATCCAAGCATATCTGCAAGAGGAACCTTCATTGAACTGTTGAGAGATCTCTTCCATCTAAACCGTCGTCTTGAATTCACCGGCGGCCCCAATCTGAAATTAGGCGGTATGGCTATCCGAAAAGGAAGGAGATCACCTATCCCCACGTCAAACTCCATACTCACCCCAAAGAGTGGAATGCGACTTGGTTCTCTGCAAAGACACTTCTCCTGAAGGTGAAAATCCTTTACGGCTTTCGTCGGGCGGCTAAGCAATACTCATCCCTTTCCTCAAAGATTGATTGCCAAAGAAAAAAGCAAATATGCCCCACAATTGTCCAAGCTCCGAGCCTTTATGGCCAGCGGGTTGGTGGAATTGATCTTGCACTGCTGGTTATCTTGGGGCATCTGCCCTTGAGCGGCGTTCGGTTTAATGTGCGATATACTGCAGCGTCGATGACCCACTCCGACACACCAAACTTGAACTTTCTGAGGATGAAGTTACGGATTCAGTAAGAAGAATGCTGAATGAACCGGAGCATCTCTGTGCTCAAACCGGCTTGGCTCCTTACTGCACCACCAACTCACCACCTGCGGTAAGTCTCTGACTGTGTCATCATTAAAACCTGTTATTACTTTCATATATCCGACTTTTAATTATTTCCGATCCAGGGTGATAACCCGTTTTGGAGCAAGAAACTTTCCCAAGACAAAGTGGACAAAGCTGGGCGGCCAAAACGGCCCAAAAGAAAAGTTGTCAAGAAATCAGCCCACAAGAGAAAGACCACTGCTTCATCTGACCCAGCCATTGACGATGATGTGGGTAATCGGGAACTTGACTCTCTTGGCTTGCTTTTTACACGCCTTATTGATGATGATGCTTGTCAGGATGACGCTGAAGCCAGCAACGCAGGATTTGCTGAGGTAACCATTCTTTCTTTCGGTTCAACAAATTTGCCTTTACCAAAATTTCGCCAGGCAAACCGGAAAGTTAACTTTTCTCACCCTCTAGCTTACTTGGATCCCAAATTTCCTATGAAGACACAGCAACATGAAGCTCGTCGCACAACCCGGCATAGTGGCCAGGTAGTTACCTCTGCCGGTTTACCAAACAGCCCGGCTCGAAAGCGCCGCACCGAGGTTTCCGACCTTTTTATTGTTTTAAATTCCAAAGCGGGTTTGTTCCGTCAACCTCTTAATCCGTCCGACTCCGATTATCAGGTTACTTCCCATTCATCCTCTGGCGAATCCTCAGCCACTCAGCTACCACCGTTGAAGATAGCCGCCGGGTAAGTCAAAGCGGCCATATGATTTTGATATCTTACGTAATATATATGCCTTGTTCGACTCTTTGTCTCCTCGAACCCAAGCGAAACCCAGCAAGAAGGCCGCTTGGACAAAATAGTTGAAGAGGCTGCCGCTTGGATCATGGCGGCGCGGATCTCAGCGTTGCCTCACGAAGATATTCCCAAGGACCCTCCGGTTCAAGAAGAGTTATTCCTAAAGAGGGCTGTGAATACTTCAATATCTGTTGATCCACCTGCCAAAGCCTTGTCCGGTTTGAGAAACCTCGCGATCCTACTAAAACAGCCGTGCCCACACAATCCGTCGAGTCGAAAGATGATGGCGTTGTGATTCTTGGAATGGGCGCTCTGGCAGGGAATCTGCAACTTTAACCCGGCATCTTGTGAAGAGGACTCTTCCACTTTTAATAAAGGAAAATGGGATGTGGAGCTGGAAACATATGCGCTTTGGCGCCCAAGACCTTCATTACGGATATTTGAACCGGCTTTACAATGGCCGTGACTATGAAGCTGGCTTGGTGAAATTAATGAGGACAAGTTTGAGGTAACACTCCTTTCCTTATTACGATATATTAGTCCTTGTAGCCCCCAAGGGCGGTTTGTAATTTTGATCAAATCGGGACTTGATTGTTTCTTTGATCCATTTTGCAATCTTCCCGCATAACCACCAGGGCCGGTTTAACTCTGCATACTTAAACCGGTACTTCAATAAAAACTTCCTTACAAAACATTGGTAGAATCAAATAGTCATTAGCCCCCAAGTGCCAAGTTGAATACTCGTATTGATCTTGGGACTTTGCCATGTGTTAGCAGTAGAAAAATTGAAGGTACATTAGCCCCCAAGTGTCAAGCATATAACTGTGTTGTGTGGTTGAGACTTTAACTAATTGCTGGCTGAGCGTACTATCAATGCGCAGTGAGGTGAAAATCAAGGATGATCGGATTGCCGATTTACAAGCGGCTTTGAAAACCCAGCAGGCGAAGCAGAAAAGCCAAGAAAGAATTAACGGTGCCTTGACCGCTGCTGAGCAGGTGAAAGAAGGCTGAAGAAAAGCGCAGCGATGCGGGCCTTTGAAAAGGCCAATTTGATAAAGCGGGCGAAAATCTGAAGCTGCCCTTAAACGGTGGTGGATGATCGGCAGTAAGTAAGCGGCAAGTACATTCTATGACTGCAGCAATCTTTGGTAAGCTCCTTGTGAATAATTGTGATATGTTGCACGGCTGCATCATTAATCCGGTTTAGAACTAATCATTTACCGTTTGTAGGCACGCGTTGGGCACTTGGGAAGCGATGTGCGGAAGAAGCGAAGGCTGTCTACACTTTAGTTGAGCGAGTTATATACCGGAGCCCAGCGCATCATCACCACAATGTCACATAACAATCCAGCGCCTTCCCTAATTCATGATACCCTGAACCGGCTATCCATGCTTCCTGCCCGGGTTGAAGAGGTGAAGAAATCTGCTGCACGAACCGCAGCCATCAATGCCTTGATCCGAGCCAAGGCATGGGTACGAACTTTGATCCGTGGAAGCGGATCAAGGCTATCCCAGCGTGAAAGAAGATGGCTCGATTTCGGTGAAGAGGACTTCTGGCGATAAACCGTGCGATGCGCTGCTGGCTTGTCAATTGGCGAAGAAGCCGACTTGGAGCATTACCAAGCACAATATAATGATCAAAACAAGCGAGTATACGCCCCAACCTGTGAACGGAAAACCTGATCCTCAATCCGTAAGCATACTTACGTACCCGACGATGAACCGTCTTCTTTGATTCACGAAGAGGCTGTTTTCCAAGCGCTAATGGGAATCGATTGGACCACTTGTGGATTTCGGCCAATGGGTAGGGATGAAGATCTTTGAAGCGGCGGAAGATGAAGAACAGTCTTGAACCGGTAGTCGGGTTAAACATTTGTCATGGGCGGTTTGCCCAAGAACAATGATCTCATTTGGGCCTTTGTGTTGCCTTATAATAGCCTATAGTTAAAACTTTACGCTGGATATGCCTTCGTGCATAGGTGAAACTTTTGTTTGATTCATACTCCCTGCAACCAGAAAAGTTGAACCTTGGTGGCGGCGACACCGCCGGCCGGTTTATGGTATTCAATATATATAGATATCGAAAATCAATAAGTATGTGATACAAATACCTGCCGTATCTGGTCATGAAGCTGGCGTAGCCAACCTTGAAGCGGAGGCCTTAAAAACCATGACCGTCTGGGGAGATAATAACTCCCATATAGCCGTGCTGAATCAGCACAAGCCCCCGTGTTATTCCATGAGGATGAACCGGAAAAAGGTAAACCGGGCAGATAAAACCTCCGGTGTAATACCAAACCGTGTCCTGTCAGTTTGTGACTGACAGCTAAACCGGATAAAAATGTTCGTCGGGTTAAAAAACGCAACAAAAAATCGAATACCAATTATGTAAAAATATGGCAACAAAGGCAATAACTCTTTGCAAAAGTAAAGCTTCGTGGAGCTGGTCAGATGGCATTACCATGGTCAGACGCAACCAAGCCCCGAAGGCGTGTGCGATGGTGCTTGTCGGCCAGTCCCCAAAGACTCTTGGCGATCGCCGGTCAAGTGGCATGACATTGGTTGGGTTCGACCAAGCCCCAAATGACGCTGGCCTATTGGCCGACCAAGAAGCGTGACCGTTCGAGGCGTGACCGTGTCCCCAAATGATCTGGTGGCTTTAAGCCTATCAAGAGGTGTTGCATTGGTTCGGACACGACCAAGCCCCAAGTGATAAATATAATCATCAAGGGTAAACCGGAGGCCGCTTTAAAAATGAAACACTCCATGTAACCACACATGAGAAGAAAGCAGAGACCCGCTTTAGGCGAGGCTCCGATTTTTATTATATCGAAGATAATATATATTGTCATGCTATGTACATAAACTGAGCCGATGACTCAAGTGTAGTAAGGTCGAAGATGAGCTATATTCCACGGCCTATTGGTCTCCTCCTCTGATGTACGTGAGTCCTTACGCTCTCGAATATCAATCAGATAGTAGGAACCGTTGTGTAGATTCTTGTTGACCACAAAAGGTCCTTCCCAAGGCGGGGATAACTTGTGCATATCTGTGCGGTCTTGGATGAGGCGAAGCACCAAATCTCCTTCTGAAAGGCTCGGTCTTAACCGGCGGCTGTGATAACGACGAAGATCTTGCCGGTAAATCGCCGAGCGGCGGCTGCCATATCACGCTCCTCATCAATAGGTCCAGCGTCCCGTCGCGCCATCTCGTTGTCCGCTTCAACATAAGCCGCTACAGGGCGAATCGTGCTGATATCACTTTGAGAAGCGCCTGCGCTCCGTAAACCATGAAGAAAGTGTATATCCGATGAGCCGGTTTGGCGTAGTATTGATACTCCATAACACCGATGGGAGCTCTTCAACCCAAATCTGGTGTTCTCTCATGCGGAACGAAGTCGGGGTTTGATGCCTCGTAAGATTTCTTGATTAGCGCGTTACGCCTGCCCGTTGGGTGGGGATGCGCCATCGGCGACACGTCAAGCGGATATGCTCACGTTCACGAGAACTCTTTCATAGCCCCTTGGACAGATTAGTGCCATTGTCGATAATGATCTTGTGTGGAAAGCCAAACGGAAAATCACCTTTTGATGAATCGCACATTGTTGCGCATCACACTTGGCGGCGTGTTCGCTTCAACCCACTTGGTGAACTTGTCCCTTCGCCACCAACAGGTGGGTCTTCTTATCTTTGGATCGTTTAAAGGGTCCAACCATATCCAGCCCAGTGTAAGCGGCCATGTTATTGGGATCATCCTCAATTCTTGAGCGGTACATGAAACACGCCTTGAAAATTTCGACATCCATCACACCGCTTAACCAAGTCCTCCGCATCGGCATGGGCGATCAACGGTAAAATCCGTGGCGGGCATATACCGCCACGGGGACTTTGAACCGGCGTGATGTCCGCAATCCTTCATGGATTTCCTTAAAATTTCACCGCCTTCCTCGGGAAACACAGCGTTAAACGCCGAC
This sequence comes from Aegilops speltoides, assembly GCA_021437245.1. NCBI lineage: Eukaryota > Viridiplantae > Streptophyta > Magnoliopsida > Poales > Poaceae > Aegilops > Aegilops speltoides. The sequence continues at coordinate 167,402,916 of CM038144.1, forward strand.
GACACCTTTGCAATGATGTAACTCACCATTAAGAATCGTCATAGATTTGGGCGCGGATTATCATGCGGCGAACCTCATCTTCGCAACTCCCTCGAGTCATATCGCAAGGTAAGGATCGTCCAATCCGAATAGCATACAATGCTGCCACCAAGCGGGCTTCCGGATCGGGAATAGCCAGATCCGCTTCACCGGGAGCCGGACCGACGGGTTGTGCAAGGCGTCGAGAAAGACATTAAGCGGGACGGTTTACGCCGAGAACCCAAGCGGCTTAAAGCGTTTGCCGCTTCGTTCTTCCGGATCCACATGATCCACTTGATAGCCCTTGAAGCAACCTGCGATATTATCCACTTCTCGACGGTATCACGGCCATGGCGGGTCCTTAGAATCCCAAGTGCGGATACTTGCGAGCCACTGTGTCGAGTCACCAAGCACTTAACCCGCTTAAATTCATCTCCTTAGCCATCAGGAGACCATGGAGCAAGGCTTCGTACTCAGCTGCATTATTAGTACAAGGGAACATTAAGCGGAGAGCGTAACAAAACTTATCACCTCGTGGGGAAGTTAAAACGACTCCAGCCCGAGCCTTCAAGCTATGCGGATCCGTCGAAATGAATAGTCCAAGACGTATGATCCGGCTTCTCCTCTGGCGCTTGTAACTCCGTCCGGTCATTAATGAAATCAACAAGTGCTTGTGACTTCACTGCTGTGCGTGGTATATACTTTAGTCCATGCGGCCCAAGCTCGATGGCCCATTTTGCAATCCAGCCCGTCACCTCCCGATTGTGTATGATATCACCCAAAGGAGCTGAACTAACCACTGTGATAGGGTGCCCTTGGAAATATTGCTTGACTTCCGTAGCCATAAAAACACCATAGACGAGCTTCTGCCAATGCGGATACCTTTGTTTGGACTCAATAAGCACCTCACTGATATAATAAACCGGCTGTTGAACCGGATACTCCTTGCCTGCCTCCTTGCGCTCTACCACAATGGCCACGCTTACTGCTCGAGCATTGGCTGCCACATATAACAACAACGGTTCCTTGTCAACCGGAGCCGCAAGAACAGGCGGGTTGGCCAATTGCCGCTTTAGATCCTCAAATGCTTCGTCAGCAGCTGGACTCCAGACAAAATTATCCGTCTTCCTCAGCATCTGGTATAAGGGAATAGCCTTCTCTCCGAGGCGGCTGATAAACCGGCTCAACGCAGCAATCCTGCCCGCCAGACGCTGAACATCGTTGATACACTTCGGTTTGGCCAAGGAAGTGATAGCTTTAATTTTCTCCGGATTAGCCTCAATTCCTCTGTTAGACACCAGGAACCCCAATAACTTGCCAGCCGGAACACCAAAAACACACTTGGCCGGATTAAGCATCATCTTATAAATGCGCAAGTTGTCGAAGGTTTCCTTCAAATCTTCCACCAGTGTCTCCTTTTGTCTTGATTTCACCACAATATCATCTACATAAGCATGCACATTGCGGCCAATCTGCGTATGCAAGCAATTCTGTACACACCGCTGATAAGTAGCCTGGGCACTCTTGAGCCCAAAAGGCATAGATACATAGCAGAAGGCTCCAAAGGGAGTTATAAATGTTGTCTTCTCCTGGTCCTTAACCACCATTTTGATCTGATGATATCCAGAGTATGCGTCCAAAAAACTTAAACGCTCACATCCTGCCGTGGCATCAATAATCTGATCAATGCGGGGGAGGGCAAAAGGATCTGCTGGACAAGCCTTGTTAAGATCTGTGTAATCCACACACATACGCCAGGTGCCATTTTTCTTAAGGACTAGCACGGATTAGCAAGCCACTCGGATGAAACACTTCAATGATAAAGCCAGCCGCGAAGCTTGGCTACTTCTTCTCAATAGCCTTGCGCCTCTCTTCATTAAACCGGCGGAGGAACTGTTTCACGGTTTATACTTAGGATCCACATTAAGTGTGTGCTCAGCGAGTTCCTCGGTACACCGGCATGTCGGATGGCTTCCATGCAAAGATATCCGGTTCTCACGGATGAACTTCGATGAGCGCTTTCCTATTTGGGATCGAGTTGGCAGCCGATGAACTGCTTGGGCTTGATAAATGCAGCACGAAGTCGACAAGCTTGGTCTCATTGCCGATTTAAACTTCAGATCCGATTCATGCTCTGTAGTGGGTTTCTTCAAAGGGGTCATATCTGCCGGATCAACATTGTCCTTATAGAACTTCAACTCCTCCGTGGCACAGGCCGCCTCTGCATAAGCTGCATCTCCTTCCTCACATTCCAAAGCGACTCGGCGGCTTCCATGCACCGTTATCGTTCCTTTGTAGCCCGGCATTTTGAGCTGCAAGTAAATATAACAAGGTCGTGCCATGAACTTAGCATAAGCTGGCCGTCCAAACAAGGCATGATATGGACTCCGGATTTTCACCACTTCAAAAGTTAGCTTTTCAGACCGGAATCATGCTCATCTCCAAAAGCCACATCGGGGCTATCTTACCAACAGGATAAGCAGATTTGCACGGTACTACACCATGGAACACCGTATTGGATGATCGAGATCTTTATCTGTGAGACCCATGCGACGAAAAGTTTCATAGTATAATATATTGATCTGCTTCCTCCATCCATAAGCACCTTAGTAAACTTGTAGCCCCCTACGAGGGTCGACCACCAATGCTAGTTGACCGGATTATCAACCGGGGGATGGTCCTCTCTGCTCCACGATAGGCTGTTACGACCAGCGTAAATATCGCGGCAAGGCAGGTTCAACAGAATTTCTTGCTCGTTTGTGAAGCTTCGATCCGCTTGTCCAAACTGGTTGTGAAAACATGATACTACCCACTATTCAACTGCTTTGGTTGGCTCTGATAACCTGACTGTTGATGCTGCTGCTGGCCGCCCTGATTACTCTGATTATTGTGATTGCCCTAGTTAGGCCACGAACGGAAGCTCCGTCCTGACCCGGCCCATGGAAACCGGATCCTGAACCACCACCTGACCCCTGGTCATATCGGAAAGCATTGGAGTTTTTGAACTCCTGCATAATATAACAGTCTTTCCAAAGATGGTTCGATGGGGACTCCTTCGTCCGTGCTTGGGACAAGGCTGATTCAACGAGTAATTCAAGCGGCTTGTATTAGGATTTGGACCCGATTAGCCTTGCCTCTGCGCGGGAACCTCATCTGCGCATTAGTGTTGGCTACGAAATCCGGGTTGCCGTCAGCTTTGCGCTTGCTACCGTTTCCATGACCCGCCGGTTTGCACTGCTGCCCCTTGGAGTTGCCGTTCTTCTTTCCCTTCCCTGCTTCATCATCGTTAGCTTCAGGATCCTTGGTACTGTCTGAATCGGCATACTTTACCAAAGCGGCCATGAGGGTTCCCTTATCATTGCAGAACCGCTTCATACGTCCCAACTTTAATTTCAAAGGCTCAAACCGGCAGTTGCCTTCTAATGTTATGATCGCCGAGTCAGCATTGATCCGGTCAGAAGAGTGCAAAATCTCAGACACACGGCGTACCCAACGGGTTGTTGACTCCCCTTCTTCCTGGACGCAAGCCGCCAGGTCTACTATGGACTTGGGTTGCTTACATGTATCCTTGAAGTTCTAGATAAACCGGGCCCGTAACTGACCCCATGAACTGATAGAATTGGGCGGTAAGCTTTTCAACCAAATGCACGGCTGTGCCCTCGAGCATCATGGTGAAGTACTTTGCACATGCGGTTTCATCAACATCTAGCATCTCCATGGCCATCTCATAACTTTCAACCCACGCCTCAGGGGACAGATCTGCAGTGTAATTCGGCACCTTGCGCGGGCCCTTAAAATCCTTAAGCGAGCGCACATTGCGTAAAGCGGGGATTAAGCAGGTACCCTAAAGCGGATCGACTCTGGTCGGTGAAAGTGGTAGGCGAACGGTGTGTGTTGATCCGCATCATCTGTGCTGCTAACTTCGGCATCCTGCGTGCGGGCCCGATCCACTACATCCCGAGCATCACGAATACCACCCATCTGGTGATTGCCTTGGGCTGCTTCACGGTCACGCGCGTTGCTTGATATGGCCGGTTCATCCATGCGCCTGCTGTAACTCCGGCTTGGGCGGGCGTAGAGTGAATCCGATCACGATGTATGAATATGCCTCCCGCTTGTATCGGCCAATCGAGAAGCCTTAACCGGCGTGTCTCAACCGCTTGTAGGGAATCTCCTTGGTTGGGATCGCCTCCAATCGTCTGGCGGCTGCAACAAGGTTGTCCATGGGATTAGAATAATGACACAGGGGTGTTCATGCATGCGGCGGAGGAACCACCATGTTCTGCTGCGGAGGCTCCATCGAGCAGCGGTTGGACCGTCGCTCCTGCTCACGTGCCTCAATCCGGTTTACCTCCTGTCTTTGAGGCGGTTTCTTTGGGTCCGGCTCCCGGGGTCTGAAAGAGATTTCTAGGATCAAATCCTGATGGCAGGCGCGATCTATACTTCCGCTTCAACACCTCCTGCGATGCACTCTGGTCAAGCATGAGTTTATAAGCTTGTGCATCTAAAGCGGCCCGCTCTGCGGCCATACGCTCCTTCTCTGCCGCTAGATCCGCTTTAGCTTGCGTGATCTGCTCTTTTACCTTTGCAATTTCTGCATTATGAGCTTCCTGATCTGCTGGGTTGTCCTCCGCCATGAGCGCTGCTAGTGCATCAAACAGATCTGACAGAACTTGAACCGGCGGGCGCACCGGGCCTCCTGCCCCTGCTGCCGCTGCTGAACCGGAGAGCATCGCTGCTGCGGTTGAAGAGTGGTTTGCTGCCTGCGTACCGGCCATGAATACTCCGACCCGGTTTAACTGGCTTGGGGGGTCCGGAATACTGTCACCGTCGGAACAGCCCTTGATCATATCATCCTGCAGCGGGTACAATGATTCGGTCTCTCCTGTTGAAGATTCATCGCCCGAATAAACAGCGGTCTCACTACGTGTTACGAACCGGCGTCGTACTCCCTCCATGGGTGACTCCAACGAAGACATGCTTCACGGCGGTTTAACTTTGGGCAGGTCGCGCCGTTGAGCCGTCTCGATGAGGTCGGCGCAGATGTCGGCTTCAGCCCGAGCTCCCGATCTTGCCAATGAAAACGTGTATGCGCCCGAAGGGACCCGGTATCCATACTCGATTGAATCGGCCTCGGGACCCCATCCGGTGTTGTCGATGTAGATCCGGCGCGGCGACTCTTGGTCATCCGGCCACGACGTAGCCTTCGAGTCCTTTGAGCTTGCCCTCCAAGATCGTCAAACCATCGTCTGCGATAGCCCCACGGTGGCGCCAAGCGTAAATGGTTTGTCACGGCGGATGTCCTAGCGTAAGGACTTAGTCGTGGAGCCATCGCTACTGAGTTTACTTGCGGGGGTTAAGCGGACACAAAGACAAGGATTTTATACTAGTTCGGCCCCTTCGATGAAGGTAAAAGCCTACGTCTAGTTGTGATGGAATTGATGTAGTCTCGATGTCTAGGGAGCAAACAAGCTTCGCCTAGGCTCGAGTTGTGGTTTTCTCTCCTTGAACCTCCGCCGGGTCGTCCCCTTATATACACGAGTGACGCCCGTCGGTTCGTAGAGTCCCAACCGGTTCATACTCGTATCCCGGTTGGTATCTCTCTATTCCTAACTTACAATACAAGTCATACATCAGGCCGGTTTACGGCTACAAGCTCTAAACCGACTATAGGCCTTGGGCCTTTCTCTGATTACACCACTTACGGAGCTAACCCGGCCCAAGCTGTCCGGTTTACACCTAGTGGTAATATCCCCAACAGGGCTAGAAGATGGTGCGAGGGGCCGAGTGGAGGGAGACTATGAAGGAATGCACAAGTGCGAGATCGATATTTAGATAGAGGCGAACCGTCTTGCTGTTACCTGTGATGGCGGAGCCATGAAAAATAAATGAGCTAGGGGGCCAAGCATTGCTAATCCTTTACGAGGTGGGTCAATTCATGAAATTCAACCTTTTTTAGCACCAATTGTCTAATGATCACATTCATATTAGCCTCGATATATAGTGATGTTAGGGGGGGGCAGGGCCCTTACTGCCCCCTGTCTTCGCCATTGTGCATGCATATGAGAGATGAAGCGCAAGGCATGGATGATGAGAGGGGGACGTTGGATATATATTTAAAGTGGGTGTATTAGCTATTTATGTTAATCCTATATAGAGAGGTATAGATTGATCGATGTGGACGTGGGAGAGGTATAGATTGGTCGATGTGAACATGGAAAAGAGGGTGAGACCTCACTGGATATATCGATTGATCGGTTTGTGTGGAAAACTATGAAAGACCTAGCTATATACACACATACATAGAGGAACATCAATCGTTGCGCATGCACACGTGAGACATAAAGAATGCCCCGTATGAGGGAGAGGGGGATGTGTGTGGGTGTGTGCTTTCATGGGAGACCGACCTGAAGAAAAAGATTGCATGCATGCGATAGATAATGCCGACACGTAGTGTGTGTGCATGCATGCACGAGAGAAAGTTAGTGGTACAATTATAAAGAGAAGACTACTGTGTGGGTGTAAAAGAATAAGTGAGGTCATAATCAATGTAAAGTTGAATTCAAATATTTGAATAGGAGATCCTGATGTTTGAAACCCATGCATGCATGAATATAACAGAGATCTGCGCGGTGTGCTTTGGAAACGAGCATGATGTAATGTATTCACATTGAACAAGGTCAGACTGATTTGAATTTGAGATACCGATGGCAGACATCATTTGCCCATGTTCGTGCATGTAATTGGAGATGATGGGCGGCTTTCGCAACACATATCTATATCTATACCCCTATATATATTATATCATATATATTTTTTATTGTGAGCGGGTAACTTTAACTTTGAAAGATGGTCGTTGGATGAGGCGAATTCGAAGGTCCAAAGATGGCCAATTTGAGCACTATTGGCCGTTGTATATCATCTAGATTCCACCAGATTTTGCCACATGTATAATCTAGAAGACTCCATGGTTGAACTTAAGCATAATGCACAAACATCAAAACACAAGCACTTCTTATTTGTTCTAGCATCTTTCGTATCAGAATTGCCCAAATGTTTTTCTACATGATTTGCCATTGTTTGTTTTTTACTTTATGTCTTACAACGCACAATTCCATGAATCTTAAAATAGATTAGCTTTCTTATAAAAACTAGATGATTTTGAATGAAATGAACTATAAGAATTAAACGAACATCTGCATCATGCATATATGACTCAAAGCTTGCATGCTATAATGTGGTATTTATTCATAATTTGGTTGCCAAATCTCATGCGTGCAATGCACGTGTACCTTACTCTAGTCTAAATGGTGTTTGTGTGTGTGTAAATTGGGTACACGTTAAGCTTGTTCTTCCAAAATTTCAAGCCACGCCTTGTTATGCCGAAAATTGAAGCTAGTGTCTCTTTCTATCGTGCTGCGAAACTCCCGCCTCTTCAACCCACGCCTTGTTAGCTCGAAATATTTAAGATATATCTTTGTCTCGTTGTGCTCCGACAACTCCCTCCATCTCAACCCGCGCCATGCTATTCCGAAATTACAACGCGCGCGAAAACTCCCACCTCCTGTGAAATCCCGACACGTGAAATGCCCGTGATACCCCTGAACCGAGAGAACCGCCTCAAATCGGTGGGGGGGGGGGTACTTTCGTAACTTACCCCACATTTCGGACAAGCGCGTCTCTAAGCCATGGTTCCCCACTGCCATCCCATCCGCCCACCCATTCGTACACCGAGGCCACGAAAATCTGCGACGAAACCCCACACCCTGGTCCATCCGCCACCCAGCTGGAGCTTCTTCCCCGACGATGTCGTCCACAGCAACACCTCGACATCCCTCATCCACCGTACTGGATGAGGATCCGTCGTCGATTTCATCGTCCCGCCGGTTTAGCCACCCCGTCCTCCACCTCCAAGGAGCTGCCCCGACGTTCCCCTCGTCTTTCGCGCCACCTTCATTCCCACACCGCCATCTTCACCTGCACCACCGGAAGAGCATCATCATCACCGTTTCCTCGGATGAAGCTCTGGCCTAATCGGTGCCACCAAAGAGGTTGTACACTAATCGCCGCATTTTCTTCTTGATTCGATCTCACAGTGCTGCCGACGCTCGGTCCCGAGCCGACACGAAGCGGCTCCATCCACGGCGGTGTTGCCGGCCACTTCCTCCACGGCATCGCTCCCTCGGCGGCGACGTCCACATCAGTAGGAGTTGCTGCTGCTTTAGCTCTCGCTCGCGCTGCTGCTGTGCTCTTGCTCTCGGTCCCCTGCCTGGTCTGCTCTTGCTATTGCTCTTGCTCGTGCTGCTGGTCTCGCTCTTGCTCTTGCTTGCGATGCTACTCCGATTTGGCTACACTTCAGTCGACTGAATCAACTTTTGGGTCAATCGATTTCCAAGGGGTGGGCTCGGCAGGGTGAAGGAAGAACTAGCCGCAGCAGGGAGGGGGGCTCGCTGGAAAGGTACCCCACTATCTACTTAGGGTTTAGGATGGGGGCAGTGGTCGCCGGCGGTGGCGGGGCGTTGGCGAGGCGGTGGCGTGGGGATCGCTGGAGAAAAAGCTCGGCGAGGGGGCTAGAGGATGGCTGGGCGGCGGCGGACCGGCGGTGGTGAGTGTTTTCAGGCCGGGCGGGCGGCGCACGGCCGGCGGCGGGCGGCAGCGAGGCTGCTGCTTGGCGGTGGTGGTGGCGGCTCGGGGTGGAGGTTGAAGATGAACCGCAGCCCTTGATTTCGTATCCAACGGCTGCAAAATCGATCGACATGTAGCCTCATCTTGCTAGTGCGTTCGGTTTGACAACAAAATTCAGTTTGACAAAGAAAAATTCAGTTTAACGAGTTAGGTTCAGTTTTGACATTAAGTTCGATTTGACGCTTAAGTTTAGAGATGGCGGCTGATGTATTTTACATCTAGCACTTTGTGGTTATGTATTTTCGTCATGTATTGGAGATGCTATTAGAATTCCACTCAGTTAACGTTGTTCGTTGTCTCTCTTGTCCTGCTTTAGCCTCGGTGTCGAACAACTCACGGAGCTGCTCAACGATGAAACCCTCCATCACGGCGGAGCGAGACCTCGGGCTCCATCTCCGGACACCTAAGATCTTCTTCCCTCCTCCGACAAAAAAGTCAGCGGAGCATCCTCACCGCCAACCCAATCACGCTGAGATCGACATGGCTTCGCCAAAGAGGTTGTACATTTGTTGCATCTCTTTTTACTCTACATGTTATATATATTGTCCATTTGAGCACTCGTAGTAACGGAAATCGATTATTTTATCCTACTATATGACAAGCGGTGAGGTACCGGCAACTTAGCTATCCGTGATGGACTCTCTTGAGCGCCATCATTATTTATGTCTGTAGCGTTTGAGCTGTGCATTTGTCGATGGGCACGAGAGTTGAGCTTGTATGGCGTGGCTTTGGGTCCAAAGTAATAGAAGTAGCACAAAAACATTTTTTTAGTGTAGGATTTTCCTTGCTCAAGCCTGCCTACTAGAATCGCCAGTGCTTGAAAGGAAAAGTGAATGAAAAACATAGGAATTGGAAAGTTTCCTATGGTACTACTTTTCATGAATTTGGTGCAAAGGAATGTAGCAAAGGAAAACTGTAGGATTTGTTCCTTTAGTGTCTCATTGAAAGAAAAACCGTAGGAATTCTAATTTCCACTTCTCCTCCTTTTCATATTCCTATTCATCAAGCACAAGAATAAGAGATAGTAGCATAAGAACGATGGTGGTGTATGTGGGCAGCTGTGGTGGAATAAGCGTTTGGAAGATGTGGTGGAAAGAGGGGAAATGGTGGTGGCCGAACTGGAAAAATTCAGTTTCGTCGGGTTTTTACGGACGTCCAGTGGGGCACGGTCGTCCGGTCGCGAGATCTCCGGTGGAGCCCGGTCATCCGGTGCCTGGGTGGATTTGGGCACGGGAAGAACTGCTCGATTTCGGGGTGGCGGAAGGTGGGGATGTCGAATTCGGACGATTTTGCGGATGGGAAAGGGTGGGGAGGGTGGGGAAAGCTAGATCGACACGTGGCAACAGAAATCCATGGATCAAATCCAACAAAACTTCAACAAACCAACAAATAACAAAAAAAATTGGGGCTATTTTTGGTGGGCATTTTTGGATTTAGGACGAAAACAACAAAATCAAGCTAGAAAACTAAGGGTAGGGGCTCCAAAAATGTGATCAACGTGGCTCATGATACCAAGATGATGTAGGGCAGAACCCTAGAGGCCGGTCTTTCACGTTCGGAGCGGATCCCTACGAGGAACACGAAGAACACGAGGAGGGGGACGAGGGAAAACACGAGAGAACACTCAACCAACAAGAATAAAGTCACACATGTGCTAGATCATCGAAACACAAGGAGAGATACAAGATCCAAATCCAACACGGGACGATACAAAGGCTAACTGGTTCTTCTTCGTGAGGAGGTCTTGATGATGGTCTTCTCCGGATGGAGGTCTTGAATCCAGGTGGATCTTCTCCGAAGAGGTGTCGGTCCCTCACGAGGAGTAGATCCGGATAGATGGGCAAGGCTCTATCTCACAAATGAGCTAAATCAATGCTAACCCTAGCTAGGAGGTGGGAGAGATCTATTTATAATCATAGTGCAAATGGGGGTCGAAGTGGCGGGGTACAAGGGCATCAGCCTGAAGCTGCGGTCACACAGGCAGCGGACGTCCGGTCTCTACCGGTCGTCCGGTTGCTCGCGGAGGTCCGGACGTCCGGTAGGATTGGACATCTGCTGTTTTGGCTCGGGTGCTGGTGTGACGGTCGTCAAGTGGCTCCAGTCTTCCATTAATATCCTCTCGGGTGTCCAGTCGCCGGACGTCCGGTGCGGCTGGTCGTCCGCTTGCTGGGAGTTGCTGGACGTCCGGGCTGGGCCGGTCGTTCGGAGCCTATAGCTTTTGCTGTCCAGTCTTCCTTTGGCTGTTGCGACCTCCAGGGTTCGGACGTCCAGTCTGGGCCGGTCGTCCAGTGCCTGTAGCTTCCGTGGCAGCTTTTCTTCTTGTCCTTCCCTCTTAGTGTTCTCGCGGTCTTAGCCATTGAGTGTAGCTGTTCCGTGGCTCTCCTCCAAGCACCTGATCACAGATAGAGTCTCCGCATGAGGTAGTAGCCATGTCTTGTAAGTAGAGAGAGGGAGTTTGAAGAGGTGCGAGTTCACCTTATCTTCAATAGCCTTTGCTCGAGCTCTTGTCATAGGTCCAAGTGGTGTCGTGGGAGATGTAGACACGTCCATGGGGATGATCGTGGGATGCTCCGCATCAAAGACCAAGACAACCAGCACGGCAGGATGGATGTCATCGCCGAGCCCACCACAAGCTTTGCAGGCGAAGAACACCTTTTGTCAGGATAAGATGTACTGCTTGTCCCCTTTCTAATTAGCCACTTTGAGATTCCTTCCCGCCTACATTTTGGGGGAAGAGGACCAAGTCCACTATAAGTATAGGCTAGCCACCACCATAGCAGGGATCGACTCGTTCCCTCACCCCCCGAACCTCGTGAAGTTGTTCATCCCTTGTACTAGTTCATCCTCAGCCCCTCGTGAGGCCAATCCACCACAAAGCAGCAGTAGGGTCTTACACTGCAAGATGACCCAAACCTGTAAACTATTGTGTTCATCTTCTTCCTCACCTTCACGCGAGTCCGGATATGCTAGGCTGTGGGGCGACGCATAGGAAAGCTTGAGAGGTTGAGTTCTCCATACATGCCCTTGAGTTCGAACCTTCTTGGGTCGACGGATCCTGAATCCGATAGTTCCTATAATGAACACAGTATTTAAGCAAAGGTTGCAAAAGCTCAACTGGTTCTCTTGCAAGCCTGGGGGTCAAGAACATGGTCAGGGGTTGTAGCTGGTTGATGTACTTGATCAGGTGACACTATGGTAAAAATTTGAGATCTTTTGGAGAAAGTTGTCAATGTAACTTTCTCAAACCCTCGAAATCAACATAAATGGTTTTTCCTAGATCTAGCTATGCAATTCTATTCTCCTTGATAGACCACCTTGTGTAGAGTCATTATTTGGGGATTACAGTATGTCCACGAAATTTAAGATCAGGAGGACATAGTTGGCATTGTAGAGTTGCTCAAATTTGGTTCTGGACAGAGAGGGTTTTGGGGCACTTTTGTGTACAAAACCTATTTGGATGAGAATGAAACTTGGCAAGTTCATCACATTAGGCATTTGTGACTTTCTAGAATTTTCCTAGACATAATGGAGAAAATTTCCTTTGTAAACATTTCAAAAGCTTTAAAATATCAAGAAAGGGTATTTGATGGATATGACCAATATTTTGAACATGACCATGTTTTTAATCTCCTATATATGGACAATATACGTCGAATGAGCTTCTATAAATTTTATCAAATATTTGTGAACCATTAAAATAATTTTAACCTATTAAAGACCATTTGTGGCCTTAAGAAAAGTCCTTTAAATAAAATTGAAAATTAACTTTTAAAATAATATTTTTGTGGTTTCTCGGAGTCCTATAGCTAATAGGAGTCAAATATAATTTTTGAAAGATTTTTCATACCATAAATTAACTACTTGTAGTTCAAGTCTCAATTCAGTGGTTTTTGGAAAATCTAATTTAGAAAATACTTTTTGGCCAAATTATTTTTGTAATAAAATACTATTCTCTCCTATACACATGGCATGATCATTGGGCAAAGCTTTGGATCAAGGAGAATAAGTATAAGAGTTGGAGGATTTATTCGATTTTCTAGAGCACTTGAAAACAACAAAAATAGAAATCCAAATCGAAGGCAAATCAACAGAAAAGTTTTTGTTGGATCAAATTCTTATGCTTGATTAACTTTAAGTGTAGTGTCATGAAAATCACGGTGTGACAGACCTACCCCCCTTACAAGAATCTCATCCCCGAGATTCCTAAACTAGGCTCTAAAGAGGTACTGGAACTCGGATATGAGGAAGTGATGTAGGGTGGAACCCTAGATGACGATCTTTCACGATTTGGAGAGGATCCTACCAAGAACACGAAGAACACGAGGGGAAAACTAGGAGATAAATCACTCAAACCAACAAGATCGATTACACATGTTCTAGATTCTCGAAACACAAAGAGATACATGATCCACGATCAACAAGGGAAGATACTAAGGGGTCTTCTCCGAGAGGAGGTCTTGAAGGTCTTCCCATGAAGGGGTCTTGAATCCGCTTGGGGGATCTTCTCCGAAGAGGTCGTGAGCTCCGAGGAGAAGTAACCAAGTGGATGAGCAAAGCTCTATCTCAAATATGAGCTATCACAATACTAACCCTAATACGAAGCTAGGAGACAAGTATATATAGTCCAAGGGGTAAGTGGGGGATACACGGGGGGTGAAACCTCTTTCACTGCGTGCGGGCATGCCGGTAGTACCGGTCATGTGGCCGTTAGTATCGCTAGGAGCTCATGCAGGGTGGTACTACCGGTCAGGTGGGGTGGTAGTACGGCTAGGAGTCTGTGCGCTGGTTCTGGAGGTGTACGCCGAAGGGGCAGTGGCTGTTTCGGTCGTCGGGGCGGTTGTTCTAGTCTTTTGGAAGAAACCGGTACAACCGGTGCAGCATCGGCCTTGCACCGCTCGATCACAGAAGGTGGGCAGGTTGTTGGGCGGTAGTTGGCCGGTAGTTTTGCTCGGGCGGTAGTTGGGCGGTTGTTCCAGTCCTTCTGGGCTGGGCAGATTGTCTACCTGCTCTTGGCGTTCATCTCGCACCGTAACTTCTCCTTGGTTGCTTCCTTGGTACCTAAACACACAAAGCATCTCCATTTGAGGTAGTAGGCATGTCTCAATTGGGTGAAAGGGAAGTTCAACATGGAGAGAGCTAACCTCAGATTAAATAGAACGTGCTCGAGCTCTTGTCATTGGTCCAAGTGGTGTCGTGGGAGACGAAGGTAGGTCCATGGGGATGACCGTAAGATGCTCCGCATCATGAAGTCTTCACGTTCCCATGTTGCTTCTTCTTCGATGTGGTTGCTCCACTCGATATTGAAGTGCCTGATGATCCGAACTTGAGTGCATCGTTTTGGCTTCGTCCAACATGGGAACGTGGTCCTAGCAATTGTTAGTCCTGATAAGGGTCGCAGGCTTAATGAACGGGGTTCGGGTAAGGGGTCGGGCTTGGTTGTGTGTTCCATAATCAGAATATGTGGCAAGGTAGTGGGTCTGTGTGCTTGCCCTGGTGTCGGTGTCAAAACCGGCGGATCTCGGGTAGGGGGTCCCGAACTGTGTGTCTAGGCGGATGGTAACAGGAGACGAGGGACACGATGTTTTACCCAGGTTCGGGCCCTCTTGATGGAGGTAAAACCCTACGTCCTGCTTGATTAATATTGATGATGTGTATTACAAGAGTGGATCTACCACGAGATCAAGGAGGCTAAACCCTAGAAGCTAGATTATGGTATGATTGTTGTAATGGATGTTGTGTCCTACGGACTAAAGCCCTCCGGTTTATATAGACACCGGAGAGGGCTAGGGCTACACAGAGTCGGTTACAATGGTAGGAGATCTACATTTCAGATCTCCAAGCTTGCCTTCCACGCCAAGGAAAGTCCCATCCGGACACGGACGGAGTCTTCAATCTCAGATTCGTAGTCTTGGAGTCCGGCGGACGATGATAGTCCGCTGTCCGACACCCCTAGTCCAGACTCCTCAAGAGCTCCCTAACCAGGCTTCAATGACGATAAGTCCAGCGTGTATAATCTTTCGGCGCAGTAAGGCGGTTCTCCTCCAAATTCGTGTGTTTGCGTAACAGGTCCGCCATCTTCCACGCTGCCGCATGAATGCGAAAAGCCGTGGTATCTTTTATGTTTTACCCCCTAGCTGTGCAAATAATCTGCCTATAAGAGAGGCAAGAATCCAGATCCAAATCACACCATCTTCTTTCCACGAGTACTCATCGGAGCGCCTCTGACCAAAAGATCCATTCCATCATGGACCGCCGACGCGTGCTCCTCCTCCCTGCCCCCAGCCCACCGCCAGAGATCAAGGAGATGTTCTCATCCCCACACAACGAGCTGGTGGCGCCCAAGCAAAGGGATATCTCCTCCGCCTTCATGGTCCCTGCTCGAGCTGTTGGCCACCTACCAAGGTGGGAAGCAAGTAGAGGCTACCCCAAGTCCCAACAAAGGGAGCGGGTATGCTTTGTCCCCTATCCGATAAGGGGACTCGGTTTCCTATACATCCGCTCTCCGCGAGCTCCTCGAGTTCTATGGACTCCAGCCCATCACCTTACGCCCTCTATCCCCGCATATCGCGGGTTACGAGAGCTCTTTATGTGCTATTTCGGGCGCCGAGCCCCATTTTGCACTATGGAAGAGGTTGTTCATTGCACTCTCGCTCTCACGAGGGGTCCATATATCAAGTGGGCGGCGCTGAAATATGGCGATTGCCGGACCGGATATCCATCCGAACCCCTAAGAAGGCGCCCAAGACCGGCTCTTCGAATGGTTTACATAGAGGACGCCCGCTTCCGACCTGCTCGGATCGGCCTCCCGGTTCAAGATCGCTCCTTTGAAGAACGCCTCGGGGCGCTCCAAGGAGCTCTAACCGAGGAAGACAAGAGCGCCCATTATTTAATAGGCTGATAAGGATATCGCCCATTCCGGGATGACCATGATTGGAGTCATGGCAACATGCGTTACGCGGGGGGTGCAGCCACTACAATACAGGGGCCACCCCATGTGGGATTTCAACGGGGAAGATGATGCCACCCGTCACGGCCGCAAAGGACCGTATTCGGCCGAGGATCTGGTGAAGATCCTGTCCGGCCTGTACAAGGGGGAGAAGGAGGACTTTCTCCAGACGAACCCGTTGAATGGGTTCTCCATGAATAACCCTCGGCATTGGGTAAGCGAACACTTTAAGGGTCTGACCCATGACTTTAAAGTTTAAATTTCTTATATGATGTTTTCGACGCAGGAACTGCGTCGGATTGTGGAGGACATGATAAGTCGAGCTCTGCAACCCGAGGATCCTGAGAGATCCCAGGATCCGGCCTCCGAAGAGGATCCGGACATAAAGGTGGAGCTAATCGACGGGGTGTTCCACCAGCTCAGCATGGATAATGCTCTAGTCGCCATTATGGCTGACTACCTCGGACAATATTCGGCTTCCCAGGTGATTGTGACCGAAGTCCTGACACCGTTATCTCTTCCTTGCTCATTTCTGACCTTCGCATACGATGGTGTTTTGCAGGAAGCGCCTTGTATGGGAAGCCGAGCTCGCGCGGCCGACCAACAAAGGCCACCCGACCAAGAGGGCGGAAGAGGAGCGCGGCGCTGACTAAAACGTCAGCCAAGAAGGTATGGCTCGAAGTTAATTACTTGAAGCAATGTTCACGGAAGCGTTTGAGTGCTCATGCCTTTTGTAGGAGAAAAAGCGCCCGCCGGATCATGCGGCGAGAGGTTCTCTAATCCAACCTCTACCAGCCAGTGCTCCAAGACCTAGTCCGAGGGGGGAGGCGAGCGCAAGGCGCGAGCCGGATACCCCTCCAACGGAGGATGCCGACAGACTGTCCGCCACCAAGTCTGAGGTGGAGAGCGCCATGAACCATAGGCGCCGCCGGACGACATTTTGTGACGCGTGCTTCTCCCCTGAGGCGTTGAATGCCTTTGACGCGGGGGATGCGCACCTCCGTGCTACTCAAGATGGTTTTACCAGAGCCACGGAGCAGTATGTAAAAGACATACGGGTAAGAGAATTTAATAGTTATATATGCCAGTAGCCCCCGAGACTTAAATTAGTTATATTAACTGATTTAAGGATCATTTGAAACGCAGGATCTAACCGAGAAGAATACCCAACTATCTCAGGAGCTGCAAGAGTGAAAGGCCCAACTTGAGGCCGCACTTGCTGCCGCAGGAGGAAACACAGAGACCCCTCCTGGTAACACATTATTTTTTAAAAAATATAATCGCTATAAGGGCGGCCGCAAGTCTAATAATGACTTTTAGTAGGCCGCCGACAAGATCCGGACAGTAAGAACATTGCGCCACCTGAAGGCCGGCGAGAGGGTGCCAATAGAGTGCAGCAAGAAAGGAACAGCTCCAAGATGCCCACGCCCAGCTTGGAGAAGAGCTGAAGGCGCTCGCCGAGCTGTCCGCTCAAGTTAAGGAGAATAGGCGGCTTGCTGCTGCATTTATAGTAGTGCTTGAGCGAACCTTTGAAAAGAAGAGTTCGGGCGAGGAAGTCAATTGACAAGATATGTCAGTAGGTATACTCACTGTGTCGCCTTCGGAGGAGATGCCCGAACGGGTGATCAACTTCCCGAAGTTGTTGCAAGCTGCTCGAACGAAGTTCGGCAGCAATGAGCGGCGCCTTGTGCTTTATGGCCAGCCCTCTCCCCGTCCGAGGGCCTTGGGAGCTATGGAGAAGCTTCAGGAGTGCGGCAGCTCTGCTTATGGAAGATTTTGGCTCGCCGCCAAGGTGCCAGGGAGGCTTGGGCCATGGTGAAGACGCTGCACAAGAAGGCGGATCCCAACCACATGGCCGAGGTCGGACCTGTGGGGCCCGGCGGGAAGGAGAAACCTGTGAGTTTAGTATATGGCCAAGTAGAGTTGGCCGCTAAATTTTCCCAATAGGATCAGAATTAGACAGCCTCGTTAGATGTGATTGAGGAGGAATACAACAAGAGATTCGACAATGTATTTTAAAATGACATGTGAAATGCCTTCTAGCCGGATTGTAGATCGCTTGTCTTTGCCGACCTTTTCGCTTCAACCTCGGACCCTAGAGTCCGGAGTGTCTCAATACCTTCTCGGTTAAGAAACAACCGGGTATGCATGGAGACTGTGTAGGGGTCATTAGTGCTTTATCGCATAAGTGCCCAACTAATTATGTTATATTACATGGTTAGTAAGAAACATCTTCCGTGGAGAATAGTTCCGCTATGGTTCTTTTCTCGGGAGGCATGCCCTAAAGTGCATGTCCGGACTGCAAAAAGAGTAGGAAACATCCGGGGCAAGTAAATAAATAGGTAAAAAATCATCTTTCAAGTCACCGACCTAATATTCCCTTAAGAACGCTTAGCTGCTTCACCCACCGAGGTACACATCCGCTGACCCGGTAGTAACAATCGCAGAGGTGCTCCCTTTACCTCCTAGTCGAACAATCGGGAACGAAGGGGTAAGCACAAGAGCCAGGCAACCCAGCTTGGCCAAAACTTAAGTCATATCGATGCATATAATGGTGAATAAAAGGTACATGTGGAAGCTTGACATGTGCCGGGCATGAAGCCCTTATAATTAAGCTTCTGGTAAAGAAGCCCCTGTATAATGAGTGCGGATGGCACATCAAGTGTATGCGAACAATGCGCAAGTAGGCCCTTAAGGGCTTTTTATTAAAAGGGTTAAGAGAAGAAAGAGAAACAAAAGACAACTGCAATGTAAAAGTTTGGACGGGGAAAGGGACGAACTTTAGTCCGGTGCTAGGCATAGAATCTTCGAGGCGGGCTATGCTCCATGGGTTCGCTCGAGCCGGGTCATCCGACGATTTTGTAGACGGTATGTTCACGGTCGACTTGGTCGATGATGAAAGCGCTCCCATTTGGGCTTGAGTTTTTCCTTTTTCTTGTCCCAAGCGAGAACTAGTTCGCCCACATTGTAAGTCTTGGCCCGTATTCTCGCTTTGATATCTTCGAGCTCGCTGCTGATAGAACGCGAACGAGCCTTTGGCGCCGCGCTTTTTCCTCCAATGCGCCCAGCTGTCCCGCCGATCCAGATCGCTTCTCTTTCTTCGTATATGCGCACTCGAGGTGAGTCATGAATGATGTCACAGGCGTAACCTGCGCCGCCGTGATACCATAAAAATGGTGTGAACCGTAGTACGGTTGCGTTGTCCGCAGCCCTCGAGACGGAGTCGAGCCTCTACCCAAGCAGTGTGTCGATTTTGTAAGTGACCGCACTAGTCTGGGCTTGATGCCGCCATTATTAGACCATTTGCTCGCTCCACTTGACCGTTGGTTTGAGGGTGATAGATCAAGCGTAATCGAGCTTAATGCCCATGTTTTGCACCATGTTTTAACCTCGTCGCAGTGAAATTGCGCCATTATCGGTGGTGATGTTGTGGGGACACCAAAACGTGTACTACCCCGAGATAAAGTCTATCTTCGGTCCGACTCGCCGCTTGACCGGCTTGGCTTTCTATCCATTTGGTGAATTTATCCACCATGACCAATAGGGACCTTTTGCTTGTGGGTTCCCTTTAAGGGGTCCGACCATGTCAAGCCACCGCACTCGTGAACGCCTGTAATGGGTATAGTTTTGAGGGCTGTGGGTGGCATATGGCTCGATTAGCGAAGAGCTGATAACCGACGATCTTCGACTAAGTCCTAAGATTCGCCCAGCCGCCGGCCAATAAAATCTCAGACGGAATGACTTTCCTACAAGGGCCCGAGCTGTTGCGTGGTGTCCGCCTAGTCCGGGCGTGAATTTCAGCCGAAGGTTTCGCCCTTCTTCTTCGGAGATACACCTTGAAGGACTCCAACAGGTTTTTTATAGAGTTCTCCTCATGGACCTTGTAGGCTTTAGCTCACGGACTATGCAGCGACCTCATTTGGTCTTCGGAAGTTCTCGCCTGCAAGTAGGCTAGGAATGGCTCTGTCCATGGGGCGATTATCGCCATTATGTCGGGCTGAAGGTGTTATTTCGTCGGCTGAATCGCCGTTATGTCGATTGCTTTTGTGTGGGTTGGTGCGGCATTTCGGGTTTGTTGTTTCCACTCCTTCCCATAGTACGGATGGCTTAAATAGCCGCTCCTCGAAGATGTTTGAGGGACAACACGCTTTTGCGCCGATGCATGCCAATACGCCGGCGCTTGGTTATTATCCCTCGCCACGTGGTGGAATTCAAGTCCTTCAAACCGAGCCGACACTTTTAGGACAGGTTATGATATGTTGCCATTTTCGGATCCTTGGCATCAAAGTTCCATTTATTTGGGATATTGCAAGGTTTGTGTCGGTAGACTAAAGTAGGGGTACCTTAGTACCCGAACTTGTGCACGGGCAATGCGAAGACCTCGCCGGCAAGGCTTGCTGGCGCCCGCCAAGGCCCTCCACCGCTCCTTATTACTGCCATTCAAGAACAAAGTACTAACTAAGAACACGAAGGCCCCGCCAAGAGGAGCTTGTTGGGAAGGCCAGCCAGGCATCATCAGAAGACTTGCCGCGGCGCCCAAGACGCCCGCAAGAAGCCCGACGGCCGCAAGCTTGCCGCACAACAAGAGAAGGGTCATGCAAGGCTGCCACCCAAACTCCAGCGCACCCAGCAACGTGTCATCACAAGGCCATCCCAAGGGCACGGGCGAGGCACTACACAGCCATGCGGAGCAAGGTGGCAAACGGAGTCGACAGAGGCGCCATCGTGGCAACCGTGGCTCGCCTAACGGTCGCTTTTTTACACTGCTAGCATGCATCAGACGGGCATTTAATGCCCTTGTCCCCGTCCGCGAGTTAGGCAGGGCATCAAGCAGCACTGTTGTACCAACCCGCGCTTTTACATTTCTACCCCCCTCTTCCCACGCCGCCACCGTGGGTGCCCCTTCAGACTATAAAGGGAGGCCCATGCGCACGAGAAGGGCTTTGGTCCATTCGACACCCACAGCACCACCATACGCCGCATGCTCGAGCAAGATCAATACAATCACCAAAGCAGCAGAGGGGTTTTATCTCTCCGAGAGCCTCAAGCCGGGCAAAAATTGCCCGCCTCCCAAGGCCGACCTCGATCCGCTCACGACGCCTCCGCCTCCCTTGCCGGACTAGAAGGGCCCCAGGTCTCCATAGGTGCTCGAGGCCACAGAGAAGTGACCCGACATCTTTGGAGCGCCTAGGGGCGAAGGAGGTCGGAGCATCTGATCCGCCCCACGCCGCTACTTCAAGATCATCGCCAACATGCCACCGAAGAAGAAGCCTTTGGTGGCCGCCCATCTACGCCGATTCCGCCACCACCGCTGAGCAAACGGGCGGTGGAGGACGCCGGGCGGAGGAGCGGCGCCGCCGGTGGGTCTCGCGCCGTCACCAGATCCAAAAACAAGGCCCCGCAAGCGCCGGGCGATCGGCAGACACCGCACCTTCCCAGAGGTGCAAGGTCAATAACGCCGGTGCTCCTAGCACCGTGCTCGCGGAACAAGGCTGCTGGTGGGTCGCGACGCCGAGGTTAGCATGCACGCCCGCATGCTGGGCGCGAGCGAGGTACGGTCGCCTGGACGGGTGTTGCACTTCCAATCCAGCTTGGGAGTCCGAGCACATCCCGCCTCGCGCCGCTCACCACCACCACCTAAGATAGCAGAGGAAGCGCTGCCCGAGCCAGCTAAGCCTTAGACTACCTCCGCGCCGCACAAGATCGACGACCGGAGGATGACCATATATAGCCTCATCGGCTTCGCTTAACGATCGACAAACCCCGCGATCGCAGGACGAGGTTCTCGCAGGCGCCCAGCGCAAGCCGACGCCGACAAGACCGGGCTGGGGTGCCACTCCGGCACTCCCAGCCCCGGGTTAAGATCGCTGCTCGCCGACCAACCCCGACGCCGACTCCACCGGCTGTCGCCGGACCCGCGAACTCGCCGGATCAATGCCACGCCCTCCAAGAACGGCAACACGAAGACGCCAGACTCAGATCGAAGCGCCGAGAGAAGCGCTGACGTCAATCTAACCAGCGCTGGGCCCGCAGCCGACGCGACGCACCCGGAGAACCAGCGATTTGCCGACGCGGCAGGTTGCCCTGCGTTCACCGGCGAGCCGCGGCAAGTCCAAAGGCCCAAAACCTAGAACTTCGCCGACGTGCTCGAGAAGTATGATGGCAGATACACCTGTCGGAGTTCCTCAAGATCTACACCATCGCGGTGCAAAGCGCCGAGGGCGCGACGAGAAAATCTCGCCAACTACTTCCTGCCGGTACTCAAGCCCAACGCCGATCTTGGCTCATGCACTTGCCGGACGGCTCCATCTCTTCATAGGCGGACCTGTGTCACCAGTTTGTCGGCGCTTTCACGGGTGGCCACAAGCCTCATGGCTAGGAGAGTGACCTCCACTTGCTCGTCCAGAAGAGGGGAGCCTCGCAAGTACATACAAAGATTCAGCCAGTGCAGCGCAACATCCTGTGACGCTCCACCCGCGCGCGTTATCAGCGCGCTTTCATCGAACGCGAATCGCAGGATGAGGGAGGAGATGGTGATGTGCAAGATCGAGATGTCGCCGAAGCTCTACGCCCGCCGACAAGTGTGCACGGGCTGAGGAGGGGAGGAAAATCCCCGGAGAAGTTGTCGGAGCGGAAGGATCTGACAGTGAGGATGCCGTCCCGGCAAGAAAGAACCGGAGGCGGAACAATAGGAAGAGAAAGGCTAAGGATGTACTAGCTGTTGAGCATTCCGGCAACGGAGGCGGCTCCGACAAGGCCAAGACCGACGACTCCGGCGAGGCTGTAGTAGCCGCCGACAAGCAGGATGGCTCCGGCAAGCGTTATTGCAAGATCCACCGCACCAAGGGCCATGACCTCCAAACCTGCAAAAAAGTAGAGCAGATGGCGGAGCTACAGAAAGCCGAATACGAGCGCCGCGATATGGAGAGAGCCCAGGGAGGTGGCGGAGGATCCGGCAAGAAGCTTCCCGCCCGGGGAGGGCACCGCGGCAAGGCCAAACTGCGGCAAGGAGATAGGCCTCCCCGCGGCCGCGACAAGGACGAAGATGAGGATGAGGATGATGAGATGGAGGAAGATGAGAACGATGACCAAGAGTTTCAGAAGGCGGCAGAAGTGTTGTGCATTGACGGCGGCGCCTCTCTGCACACCTCGCACCGCCAACTCAAGTAGTGGGTGCGGGAAGTGAACGCAGCAGAGCCGTCCGACGAGACACGCAGGCCTCTAAAGTGGTCCAGCACGCCCATCGTCTTCGACGTTGAGGACCACCCTGATCGCATCACTGCGGTCGGGTGCTTGCCGATGTTGGTCTCACCAACAATCCGCAACCTCAAGGTCACGAAGATGCTGGTTGACGGCGGGGCCGGCCTGAACCTGATTTCCTCCGCAGTGCTCAAGAAGCTCCAGATCCCCGACAGCGAGCTCGAAGAGACCGGCACCTTTCAAGGGATAAATCCGGGAAGGAGCAAGCCCAAGGGGAAGATCACATTGCCAGTGACATTCGGCAGCGAACTGAAATTCAGGACTGAGAGGGTCACGTTCGATGTGGCTGATATCCCGTTACCCTACAACGGGATACTCGGCCGACCCGCACTCGCCAAGTTCATGGCGGCCTCTCACTACGCATACAATGTGCTCAAGATGCCCGTCCGATGAGTGTCATCTCCGTCCAAGGCGACAAGAGGGATGCACTCATCTGCTACGACAAGATCTACCGGGAAGCAGCGGCCGCAGCAGAAAGCGAGCCACTTGCCGCCAAGCTCGCCAGGAAGAAGAAAGCCAAGTCCGGCAAGGATAGCTCTGATGCCCACTCCGGCAAGCGCACCTCCCCGGAGTGTTGCCCTGCCGTCGAGGACGCACCATCGAGTTCCACCGACAAGTGCGAGAAGGCAAAGGCAGACCAACTAAAGACTAAGCCCAGCAAGAACGGCTCTGGTGTTTGCTACGGCAAGCCCACCTCTCCGGAGTGCCGCGCTGCTGTCGATGACGCGCCATCGAGCTTTGCCAGCCAGTAAGGCAAAGAAAGTCGCCAAGCTTTGAACTTTTGAGTTGTGCTCTCCGAAAGTCCATACCTTGTATGAAGAACCTGCGCAGAGGGGTCGAATCGTGGTTAGGTTGCGCCATTGATCCGTTTCGAGTCCGCTCGACGATACAAGTGTACCGCAACCGGCCCGACGAATTCCCCCCACCGGACGCAACACCGCCAGCGGGCTGCTGATGTCCTGCACTCAGCGAGTGTGTTTGCGCCGGGGGGGGGGGTTCTCCGAAAGCGTGAGGATGAAAACATACAAGGGGGCGGGGATCGGGGAAGAAGCACAGCCTCGGCGGATTGCTGAAGACGGAAAAGCTAAGTCACCCGAGCTTTTGTACAGAGCACTCCTTAGTCCTATGCTTTTTTATGTTATGTTCCTCATGCGTTCATCCTTTGTACGAAAAACCTGTGCGCGGAGGAACCAACTTGTGGTTAAGTTGCGTCTTTGCTTTGTTTCCGAGTCCGCTCAACAATACAAGTGCACTGCAACTGGCCCGAGAAGGTTTCTTGCCGGAAACAACACCGCCAGCGGGCTGCTGATGTCCCGTACTCAGCAAGTGTGTTAGCGCCGACAAGTTCCCTAGAAGCGTAGGGTAAAAACGTACAAAGGATATAACGAAGTAGAAGGCGTAGCGTAGCAAGCCACGCCGTGGGGCATCCTTCGTATGAGAAACTTGTGCGCGGAGGAACTAACTCGCGGTTGAGTTGCGTCCTTGATTTGTTTCCGAGTCCGCTCAACAATTCAAGTGCCCTGCAACTGACCCGAGAAGGTTTCTTGCCGGAAACAACACCGCCAGTGGGCTGCTGATGTTCCGCACTCAGCAAGTGTGTTAGCACCGGCAAGTTCCCTAAAAAGCGTAGAGTGTAAACATACGAAGGGCAAAGCACGGCATCGCGTTGCAGAGTCGCACCAAAAAAAATATAATAAACTTGTTACAGCGCTGTCTCAGTTATTTTCGTGGCTACAATCACAGTGACAAGGAGAAGCGAGGGAGGCTGGGCGCTGGCCTCGACAAGCCAGCTTCATTGGGGCTGCAAGTGCCAAAGTTCGCTTCATGACGGGCCAGGCCCCGGAGGTCAGCAAGGCCGGCGCATAAGGGCAAAAGAAGGCGACGGGCACTGGTCTTGGCGGAGCCAGAGTTGCCGGGGACTGTGAAGGCCAAGGTTCCTCCCCGACAAGCTGAGGTCGCCGGGGGGCTGCGGAGTCAGATAAGTTTTTCATCCCTCGTCATGCATCCTCTTGTGGACCGGGGAAGGCGGGCGCGTCCTTGAACGAAAGGCGTGTCTTGTAAAACCTGTCGGCGCTGAGGAGCGAAGTCGCGGCCAAGTTGCGCCCTTGGTTTGTTTCGAGTCCGCTCAACAATACAAGCGCCAAGAATCGCCCGACAAGGTTGCTTGCCGGAAGCAACACCGCCAGCGGCTGCTGATGTCCCGACTCAGCAAGTGTGTTCGCCCGCAAGTCCCCTAGAAGCGAGGGGTGGGAACGCATAAGGCACAAAATCAAGTAAAGGACTTAGTCCGGCAAGCGTTCCCCTCTTTTCATTAAAAACATCCCGGCTTAGTACAAGTCCATAGAGGATGAAAAACATGATAGAGAGGATTACAGATTTTAAATACAGCTAAGGCCCGAAGGCTTACAAAATTGAAAGATAAGATGCCCGAATCCTTCTCTGTTTCTCTGTTCAGAGGTAGGTCAGGAGGACCCGCAAGAGAAGCTTGCCGGGAGGCCAAAAGGCGCCTAGGAGAGCTACGGGCGCGAAGACACCAAGAGAACTTCCCGGGGGCCGGCCAGGAGCTTGGTGGAGACGGAGGCGCCGGAGGCAGAGCTTGAAGACGGGGCGGCGGGACATCAGCACGCTGTCGAGGGCTCCTCGCCCTCGTACTCCGACTTGACGGCCTTACCGCCACCCCTCTTCCTCTTCCGCAGCCTCCCTACGCCAGCCGCCCAAGGAGACGGCCCCGGGGAGTTCGGAAGGCGGCGACCTGGATGATGGGGTTGCGGTGGCGCGAGGCAGCGCCCGACGCCTAGTCGGACCCGCCATCCTCGTCGTCGTTGCCGCTCCCCCCTCGCCTCTCGCTCAAGGAGGGGCCTTCGCATCGGAGGAGCTGTCCACACAGACATCTCGCCCGGGTGCGGAGTCCCGAAGACCTTGGCGGCGAGAAGGTCGCCCTCCATTAACTTAAAATGGAGGGTAAACCCCGCCGCTGCTGTGGATGCGAAGCGAACGTCTTCCACCCTCGGTCGAAGTACATCACGCCGGGGGCTGGGGATACGACACTCACTCGAGTGCCGCTGATCCCACAGCCCCTCATGCGCAACTCCAACATCTCGGGCGGGTCCGGTTCCATCGCGCTCGCGAACGGGGCCGGTAGCCGGAGGCGGCGACGAGGTGCTCGGCGCAGCTTGATGAAGAACTCCCAGGGGTCGTCCCCGGTGTGGACCGCCTCGAGGAGAGGAGCTGTCGGCGGAGACGGGGGTGGCCCATTGCCTCGGCCGCCTCTCCCCCGAGCGCTCCGACCACGTCCATGACCTCGTCCGCGGCCTCGCCCCCTCCCTCTTCCCCTCACGGCCGGCTCCGCCGCCGCCGGCGCAGGATAGGGAGAGGCGCGCTGCCTAGTGGCGACCCTCGCCGCCACCGAAGAAGGACCAGGATTCACTCCCTCCATGGCAGATGGGAGGAAGAGTAACGGAAGATGAAGGAAGAGGAAGGGGATGGAGCGCGGGATTTTTTGCGCTCCCCTTCTGCCCTTCTTAAAGGGGCGAGGTGGGGGCTCGGCTGCCCCGCTCAGCCAATTAGGGCACGAGGAGGGCAGAGAAGCGGGGCCGACCCACCGTCTCCGCCCGTGACGGCCCGGTCTCCCACCTTCGCTGCCCACGACCCCCACGCGCATGGGAGCCGCGTGGCGAAAAAGCGGAGACGGGGCGACGGATGAAGTGACCTCGCCCTGCCCCGTGATCACGGGGGTGGGCGCCTTGAAGATCGCACCCGCCACCCACGTCTCCCACGACGCCGCAATCGACGCTGCGCTTGGGGGGGCGCGTGGGCACGGAGCCCAATTTTGTGCGGACCCAGGCCACGCTGCGTTCGCAGACCGCTTTTGGGCCTGGCCCAACAACGCTCGGCACTGTATGGCCCAGCCCGGGGGCTCTATCGGTGTACTAAAGTAGGGGTACCTTAGTACCCGAACTTGTGCACGGGCAACGCAGACACCCAGCGGCAAGGCTTGCGGGCGCCCGCCAAGGCCCTCCACCGCCCTTATTACTGCCATTCAAGAACAAAGTACTAACCAAGAACACAAAGGCCCGGCAAGAGGAGCTTGCCGGGAAGGCCAGCCAGGCATCACCGAAGACTTGCGCGCCCAGCCCAGCGCCCAGGCAGCCGACGGCCGCAAGCTTGCCGGCACAACAAGAGAAGGGTCATGGCAAGGCACTTGCCGCGGCAAGGCTGCCACCCAAACTCCAGCGCACCCAGCAATGTGTCATCACAAGGCCATCCCAAGGGCACGTGGCGAGGCACTACACAGCCATGCAGAGCAAGGTGGCAAACGGAGCTGACAGAGGCGCCATCGTGGCAACCGGTGGCTCGCCTAACGGTCGTTTCTTTACACTGTTGGGGCGACCAGACGGGCATTTAATGCCCTTGTCCCCTGCCGTCAGAGTTAGGTAGGGGCACTGTTGTGCACTATTGTACCAACCTGCGTTTTTACATTTCTACCACCCTCTTCCTACGCTGCCACCTGTGGGTGCCCCCTTCAGACTATAAAAGGGAGGCCCATGCGCACGTAGAAGGGGTTCGGTCCATTTGACACCCACAGCACCACCATACGCTCGCATGCTCGAGCAAGATCAATACAATCACCAAAGCAGTAGTAGGGGCTTTATCTCTCCGGAGAGCCCCGAAGCTAGGTAAAAAATTGCCCGTCTCCCCCGCGCGCTCGACCTCGATCTGCTCTGCGCACGCCCTCCGCTCCCTTGCCGGACTAGAAGGGGCCCCCAGTGCCCCATAGGTGCTCGAGGCCACAGAGAAGCGACCCCGACAGTTTGAATCCCCGCGCACCTCTAGGCGTTGAATGCCCATGGAGATTGCCATCCGGAGGCTGTGTAAAAGGGCCTCGTATTCGGCTGCGTTGTTGGTGTCCGTGTACATTATCTGAAGTACGTATTGGACTGTATCCCCGGTTGGGGACGTTAATACGACGCCAGCCCCCAATCCGGCCAACATTTTAGAGCCATCGAAGTGCATAATCCAATGGGAGTATGCGCCGTACTCTTTAGGGAGTTCGGCTTCGGTCCATTCAGCGAAGAAGTCAGCCAAAACTTGTGACTTTATAGCTCGCCGAGGTTTGTAAGTTATATCGAATGGTAAGAGCTTAATGGCCCATTTTGCAATCCTGCCTGTCGCGTCGCGGTTGTTTATAATGTCGTTAAGGGGTACTTCGGAGGCCATTGTTATCGAACACTCTTGAAAGTAGTGTCGGAGCTTCCGGGATGCCATGAACACCGCATACGCTATCTTTTGATAGTGCGGGTAATGGGACTTGCAGGGGGTTAACGCAGTGGATATGTAGTACACTAGTTTTTGAAGAGGGAATTTATGCCCTTTTGTCTCTCGTTCGACGACGAGTACCGCGCTTACAACTTGATGTATTGCCACAATGTATAACAACATTGGTTCGCCCAGGTTGGGCGCAGCCAGGACCGGATTTGTTGCCAATATGGCTTTTATTTCTTCGAGTCTGGCAGTGGCAGCATCCGTCCACTCAAAGTGTTCGGTGCGCCTAAGGAGGCGATAGAGGGGCAATGCCTTTTCTCCTAGACGGGAGATAAAGCGGCTTAGAGCCGCCATGCATCCAGTCAGTTTTTGTATTTGTTTGAGGTCTTCTGGAATAGATAGCTGAGACAGAGCTCGGATCTTGGTTGGATTTGCTTCAATTCCTCTACCGGATACAATGAAGCCCAGGAGCTTTCCGGCTGGTACGTCGAAAATGCATTTTTCCCGATTCAGCTTGATGTCGTATGCTCTGAGGTTGTCGAATGTGAGCCTCAAGTCATCTAATAGAGTTTCGACGTGTTTGGTTTTGACGACTACGTCGTCTACGTATGCCTCTACTGTTTTGCCGATCTGGGTGGCCAGACATGTTTGAATCATGCGCTGATATGTTGCGCCGGCGTTTTTAAGTCCGAAGGGCATCGTGTTGAAGTAGAATGGTCCATATGGGGTGATGAATGCCATTGCGGCTTGGTCTGCTTCCGCCATCTTGATTTGATGGTAGCCGGAGTATGCGTCGAGGAAGCACTGATGAATCATGTCCTGCGGTGGCATCGATTATTTGGTCGATCTTGGGGAGGAAGGGATCCTTTAGGCAGGCCTTGTTGAGGTCTTTAAAATCGACACATAGGCGCCAGGATTTGTCCTTCTTTGGTACCATTACCAGGTTTGCTAGCCAATCCGGATGTTTGATATCTCTGATGAATCCGGCTTCCAATAGTTTGGCTAGCTCTTCTCCCATTGCCTGTCTTTTGGGTTCGGAAAATCGTCGAAGAGCCTGTTTGACTGGCTTGAATCCTTTTAGGATGTTTAGGCTATGTTCTGCCAATCTGCGTGGGATTCCGGGCATATCCGAGGGGTGCCAGGCGAAAATGTCCCAATTTTCCCGAAGGAATTCTCGCAGTGCGGCGTCTACATTGGGGTTAAATTGTGCCCCGATGGAGGCCGTCTTTGTTGGGTCCGTTGGATGGACCTGGAATTTTACTATTTCGTCCGCTGTTTTAAAGGACGTGACTTCTTCGGATTTGTAATTGTCCGGCGAGCCGAACACCACATCGAGTGTGATTTTTCTGGTGCAGCGCGCTTCCCGGCTAGGGATTATTCCTCTGAAGGTTGTGCTGCTTCGCTCAATGCGGCTCCAGTCTATTTCAATTTTTTGAAGAGTTTCCTCGTAGATGAGGTTTAATCCGCTGCCGCCATCCATGAGGACCTTTGTAAGTCGAAAGCCGTCCACTATTGGACTAAGTACCAGTGCGGCTGGTGCTCGGGCTGTTCGGAATTTAGGTTCGTTGCTAGCATTGAAGGTAATGGCCGTGTCACTCCATGGATTTGTTGTTGCTACTTGGTAGACTTCGGCAAGGCTGCGGATTGTTTTTTCCGCATATTATTTGATGTGAAAGTCTCGAAGACTGTTGATACCGTACCGGTATTGTTGGAGTGGTTTTCCGGGGCTAGAAGCTCCTCGCCACTTTTGGCCACCTGCCGTAATATCCAACATGCTCGAAGGCTATGTGTTGTGATGGCGCCCTCATCTTGTGAATTTTACAGGTCCGCTAAGTCATCCCTCGATCTGGTTCCGTGCCCTCTATGGGGTTTTGTTTTTGGTTTTTGTGTCCGGTGCACCGAGTGTAATGCACCCTTTTGTTGCGGACTAGGGTTGTATTCAAATAATTTTCCCAAAACTTATTTTCGGTTTTCCGAAACTCTTCATCGCCAAGATACTTTAGACTATGGGCCTTGGTCGGCAAAGCGTGTAATCTCACGACGGCTGACGGCGTTCAAGATTCCCTCGTCCGTGCAATTATTGCAAAAAATTGAGATTGCGTTTTCCTCACGGCAGTCCTTTATCCTGTCCATAACCAGGAGGAATCTGGCCCAATAGTGGTGTACTGTTTCAGCGGGCTCTTGCCGGATTAGAGATAGATCGCAT
Organism: Aegilops speltoides; assembly: GCA_021437245.1. Lineage (NCBI taxonomy): Eukaryota > Viridiplantae > Streptophyta > Magnoliopsida > Poales > Poaceae > Aegilops > Aegilops speltoides. The sequence continues at coordinate 167,433,293 of CM038144.1, forward strand.
ATGTTTGGGCGGGTGGGTGGAATTAAGTCCGGAACCCTACCCATCTCAAGGCTCGAAGGCCGGGAAGTTTCCAAATTTGGAAGCTTGGATTGCTGGACGTTGTCCAACGAGTCCGGAATGATGCCTGACTTTAAGTTCAGTGCTCGATCGAAGTCCGTCCCTCCGCGGGAATCCGGCTTGGAGGGTTCGGGAGCCCGGACACAACTAGTTTTCAATATAGGAGAAGAGTCGCCGCATTGTTCCTCTATCACTGCAACGTGATGGGTGACCTGGGGAGAGTTAATCTCTCTCAGATCGGTTTTAAGCCCAATCCGATTGTAGTTTGTAGCGACTCCCAGGGCGGCGATGCGATCCAAGAGCTCGTTGACAGACAAGAGCTCTATTGGACCCAGCCGCTTGGCAAATTCCGAGCTGACGTGAAGATTGCTTTTGACAACTTGAGAAGTCATTGTCGGAGCGGTGGCCGGATAGGCGGTCATAAGAAAACCACCTAGCCGTATAGTTTCGCCGGCAGCCAAGGCTCCTTTGGCGAAAATACCATCCTTGAAGACGGGAGGAGGCATCCTTCCTATCGGTGACGGCACAGAGGAACTCTCAATGAAAGCGCCAATGTCGGTGTCAAAACCGGCAGATCTCGTGCACGGGTCCTGAATCGCGTCGTCTAGGCGGATGGTAACAGGAGGCGAGGGACACGATGTTTTACCTGAGTTGGGCCCTCTTGATGGAGGTAAAACCCTCGTCCTACTTGATTAATATTGATGATGTGTATTACAAGAGTGGATCTACCACGAGATCAAGGAGGCTAAACCCTAGAAGCTAGCCTATTGTATGATTGTTGTAATGGATGTTGTGTCCTACGGACTAAAGCCCTCCGGTTTATATAGACACCGGAGAGGGCTAGGGCTACACAGAGTTGGTTACAATGGTAGGAGATCTACATATCCGTATCGCCAAGCTTGCCTTCCACGCCAAGGAAAGTCCCATCCGGACACGGGACGGAGTCTTCAATCTCGTATCTTCATAGTCTTGGAGTCCGGCGGACGATGATAGTCCGGCTGTCCGGACACCCCCTAGTCCAGGACTCCGTCACCTGGGGTTTACCCATGTTGGTTAGTGGTATCATAATGTCTCGTCTTAGTCTAGAAAGGTTAGAGTCTTGGTGTAGCCTTCCGCTGACGGGGAAGTCATTGACTTCCTTAAGGCAGGTGATCTCTAGTTGCATGTGGCCTTCATCTTTAAGAGTGTTGAAGCATGTCAACGTAGGCTTCTCATCGAGCTCTTCCACTTAACTAAGGTGGTCGGGTACATCCTGTAGGGGAATGTTGCATGGGAAACAAAAAATTCCCATGCTCACCAAGATCAATCTAGGAGATGCACATCAATGAGAGGAGAGATTGGATCTACATACCCTTGTATATTGGTAAGCGGAAGAGTTAAGAAACGTCGTTGATGTAGCCAAACGTCTTTGCTATCCAATAATGATCTGTTGATGAATTCCCGATCAAGTGCCGAATGGACAGAACCTTCGAGTTTAGCTCACCTGCTGCTCAACGCCGTCCTCTCCTTCTTGATCCAGCAAGCGAGAGAGGAGGATTGAAAGCACAAGTGCTCCCTGGGTTCTTTCGGTAATTAATTTCAACATATCTCCTGCTGGACTAATAGTTTTATCTAGTGTATTTCAGAGAAGTTCAACAATGGTGTGGAAAGGACAAGAGGATGTGGAACCCCTTCAAGAAGACAAGGACATATATTGGCAAAAGATCAAGACTCTTCATCTTTATTTTAGTGATAAAAGATCACATTGAGTCCATAGGAAAGCCAATACTATTAAAAGGGATGAGGTGTTGCATAATTGCTTGCTTGCTCAAATGCTTAGTGATATTGCTCCAAAACCCTCAGCCACTTTCTCTATCCAAATATGTCAACATCCTAAACTCCAACTCGGCCCCATCGATTCTTTCTAACTAGCACCACCGAGTTCATATGAATAGCCACAGCTAGAAACCCTAACAGTACGGTCTCACTGATATGGATCTCGGTCTCACCAAAATGTCCTTGCCAACTCCCTGATATCAGTTGCAATTATTTTGGTCTCACCGAAATATCTATCAGTCTCACCGCGATGGCTTGACCAACTCTCTATTGCCTTATTGCTTCACTTCGGTCTCACCAAGCAGATGCAATCGGCGCCACCGAGATGCGATTTTCCCTAACCCCTTCCACATCGGTCTCATCGAACATTTCAAGTCGGTCCCACCGAGATTCCTAACGTCCATATTTTGAACTAATCGGTGCCGCTGAGTTAATTCATTCCATCTCACCAAGATGGGTCAAATGTGTGTAACGGTTGGATTTCGTGTGGAGACTATATATACCTCTCCACCCCCTTCTCAAATAGTGAGAGAGCCATTAGAATATGCCTACACTTCCACCATACATTTTCTAAGAGAGAACCACCTACTAATGTGTTCAGATCAAGATATTCCAATACTACCACAAGAATCATGATTTCTAGCCTTCCCCAGGTTGCTTTCCACTCAAATCATCTTTCCACCATAGCCAAATCTATGAGAGAGAGAGTCGAGTGTTGGGGAGACTATCATTTGAAGCACAAGAGCAAGGAGTTCCACATCAACACACCGTCTATTACCTTTTGGAGAGTGATGTCTCCAAGATTGGTTAGGTCTCGCTTGGGAGCCTCCGTCAAGATGTGGAGTTGAACCAGGAAGTTTGTAAGGGCAAGGAGATCGCCTACTTTGTGAAGATCTACCCAAGTGAGGCAAGTCCTTCATGGGCGATTGCCATGGTGGGATAGACAAGGTTGCTTGATCGTGGATCTTCATGGGTGAAGCCCTCTATGGACTCGCACAGTCGTTATCCTTTATGGGTTGAAGTCTCCATCAACGTGGACGCACCATTGCACCTCCTATCAGAACCACGCCAAAAATCTGTGTCTCCATTGCACTTGCAAAACTCCAATCCCACTCCTTTAGTTTCTTGCATTTTGCATGCTTTACTCTCTTCGCTGCATATACACTTGCTCTGCTTGCTTGAAATGTATTATGAGTGCTTTGGCTTGTGCTAAAACTCAACCTTAACTTGAAGAACTTAAAAACTGCTACTTTTCCCCCCTCTAGACCCTCTTCTCGATCCTCTCAATTAGTATCAGAGCTTTGGTCTCCATTGCTTTGGTTTAATCGCCATTGAGGAAGATGGATGAGTCTACGGCCGAGAGTATTAGATATAGAGTTTCTACGCTTCACGGGGAGTTGTACAATTCTTGGAAGAATGGGATGCTTCAAATTTTCAATGAAGATGATTTGAACAAGTATATTACTAGCCCTTATGTGCTTCCTATTGATCCTTTGCATCCTACCCCCGATGAGTATCTTGACATGGTTTGCAATCTTAGAACTATTGATCTTATCATTAGAGGCTTGCCAAGAAATTTGCTTGTGTGCTTGCCTACTTCTGAATGTGCTTATACTATATGGAAATAACTTGAGGAATGCTTTCTAAATTATTTCTTCGAAAATCAAGATGTGATTCTTTAAAGATCTATTGCTTTTCATAAATGAAGCCCAGTGATCCCAAGTTTGATGAATGTCTATTTGAGCTTTGTTATCTTCTGCATGCTAAAGGAAATGTGGTGTCATTAGTAGCATCATTTCACAAACTATTAGAATTCGTAAACTTGCACATTGTCATGGTCATAGATATAATGGATCACTTGCTCTAGGTGATGATCACTTACATGATGATATTGAGCATGACTATTATGATGAAGATGAAGATAGTGACATTGTGTCATGGTACACAAACAAGGGTGTTTGTTTCTCCTGAGTTGCGCACGGATAGAAGGTATCCGCCGCAATGGACAGGGCCTGCCAGGGGAGTGGCTACCTCAATGCATTCGAGCCTGACAACGCACTTTCAACATCAATGTACAACACCAGGCCAAGCCATAAAAGCTGCTCTTCGTGAGATCAAGGAGCGCATCAAGAAGGCCAAGCAAGCATACAAGCCAAGGACTCCAAGAGAAGTGTCCCTTGCTGGCTAGGCGAGGTCTGCAAGGTTGATGCGGCAAGCAGCGGCGGAGCCAAACCACGCCAGCCGCGCCTCCGGGGCGACCGAAGGCCGAAGCGCACCCCCCTCCAAGAAGACCCGGCAAGCCCTACCCCCGGCAGGCGCATGCGAGATTGCCATCCCTCCACCACATCACAATGCCAATCACTTGTTGATGCGGTGTCGAGCCCCCAGACAGCTAAGTTGCTCCCACTAAGCATGTGGCATTATAATAAAAGACAGATCATGCTCATTTGACACCCGTCCAAGGGCATGTCAAAATGATAGGCATGAGGTGATTAAGCGGTGGCATAAGCTTGCCGGGGATGCACACCCGCACGCCACCTAGAAGTGCGTTTAATGCACTTTGTCCTACCTGCCAGAGTTAGGTATGATAGCACTGTTAGCTATCTAATCATAAGATAATGTCTGTTTTGCCACTATGGTTACCCCTTAAGCTATAAAAGGAGGCCCACGACAACCTAGAGAGGATTCAGGCCGCCTCACACTTGTACGCGCGTAGCAGCTCCCCCGAGGCCATCTTGCTAGGCATGAGCATTGCGTGATGTTGTGATTCCTCCATCCAATCCACCAAAAGTAGGAGTGGGATTTTACCCTTAACAGCGGCCCGAACCTGGGTTAAAACCAGCAGTGTCATTGTCGTCGTGCTGCCCCATGGCTTCTGCTCTTTGTGCAACGTGATCTCCCCCTTGCCTAACCACAAGGGGCTCATGGCCCATAGGTTATCGTGTCCATCCAAAACTTCTTTGGTGCGCCAGGTAGGGGGATATTGCTTGTGCGAACCCGGAGTTGTGAACAGCGCGTCGATCTTGATCAATATCTTCTTCATCAACATCTTCTTTCTCCATGGCTTCAAAGAAGAGGAGTGATGCTTCTTTCTAGCCTCGTCCTATCCAGATTTTGTCACTCGCCCCCGCTGGAGTGGCGGCGACAGCGGGGCGAGGGACAATGGCGCTGCGGTAGGCATGGCTGGCACGGATAACGTGGCCGTCATGCCACCCATGGCCGGAAGATGAGGCGGGCCTTACAGTGTTGCCAACCCTTCTTGCGGCCAAGCATGTTCGATCACAAGAAACGTCACTTATCCAGACAAACAAGAAAACGAAACGTGCTCGGCCCCTCTCCTCCTTCTCGCTCGCCAATGATTGGGTCGCATGATGGCGATGCCATCAGCTTCGATGAGCCCACGTGGATCTCGCTCCTGCATTTATCCTGCTAAGGGTAAATCCTGAGTTGAACACTAGTGCGAATCCGTTGGTTGGCACCCCCGGAAACCGAACCCCGGCAAGGCCTTATACGCCCGCATTTCCTTTGCACAGGTTGCGAAGGGATCATTGGAAGCGAAGGAAGTGGAGAGAGGAGGCTGGTTCATTCCTTTCTCCACTATGTATCATTAGTTGCCAGTGTTTATGCTGACTCCTTTAGGCTCGTGCCGGGGCTGGAAGCGTGACTAATGGTCTATATAGTCCTTCCCTTTTGTTTCTTCTTGGTTTCTCTCTTTTCAGGGTAAAAATGGGAATACATGCACGTTCTCCTAGGAAACGCGTGGGGGGGAGGTACTACCACACATAGAGGAAGAGATGCTATGTGTAACAAAATATGCACCCCGGCAGAAGGGGAGTGTAGACCAAAGCTAAGTTCGCATGCTTGTTAACTTTTCTTCAGGGTTTGCACTTGCACATTCCTCGGACAACCAAGGGTTCGTATGGCAAGTCCTTCATACAATGGAACCTTACTATATTTGTCTGTGCCCCTGCTTTGTTTCGTGCCTTCTCAACAAATTGGGTGGCAGCGTCAAACACTGTTAAGGAAAAACTATCTGGCAGCGTGTTCTTGCGAGTAGAATGCTACTGACCTATTCCTCAAAGCGATCACGGCAGCATGTTGCTAGCGGGCAACCAAAGTAAGAGAGGAAACTAACCATACAAAAACCAATGGATAAACATGAGGGGGATGGCGTGCGCCCTCATATAAACGGGATACATGTTGTATCTTATTACAGGGTACCACAACAACAAGAATGGCTCAAGGTTGGACCTGACGACCTCCAGCAACTCCTGGAACTGAGAGGACCTTGTCAGCAAGGGGGCCAGACTTCTCTGCAGCGGCGGAAGTGTCAACACCTAGCGACAGTTTCTTGAAGCCATCGGCGAGGTTGAGGTCTGGGTGGAAGAAGGTGAGGTTGCTGAAGACCGGGAAGAGAGCATCGCGAGCAAGCTTCCTTGATTCATTAGCAAAGAAGGAGGCCCTATTGTCTTCGTACATCTTCAGCCCCTCGAGCAAGGCTTGAAAGAAAAGCATCAGCTTGACACTTCAAACTTCATGCTTGCCGACGAAGAAGGCCCAGCCCTTCATGTCCATTTTTGTGATCTGAGCAGTGAGGCATTCAGCGATATCAGTAGTGCTTTTGATCCAGAGGTCACGCTGCTGAATCTAGATCTGAAGCTTCTCCTCAGAATCTTTTTGGAGGGTTCTGGCATCAGTTAGGTCTGTCCTCGGCAGTTTCTCATGGCAAACGGCAGATTCAATTTCCTTCTCCAGAGAGTCGAGCCACGCTTTCATGTCAGAGAATGTGCCGTTGGCGGTTTCAAGGTCCTGGCTCTTGGAGGAAAGCTGCGATTGCACCTCCTTCAGGGTGGTCTCTGCTTTCCGCGCTTCCTCTTTGAGAACCACGATCTCCTTGTTGCTCCCGGCAAGGTCCTCCGTTGGCTTGCCCACTTGATGTTCAAGATCAGTCTTGGCGGTAGATGCGACAGCTAGCTCATCGGTAACCTTCTTTAATTGGCTGAGGATTAAAGAGCAAGCGTGTTGAGAGTGGCTTTGTGGCAGTCCTCCAGGTCCTTGGTACACTATTGTACAAGGGCCTCCAGCTCCTCATCCTTGCCGCGGAGGGTGTCTTCGAGGTTCCCTTCCTGGGTGGAGATATCCTGCTCCTTAGTGTTGAGAAGCGCTTCATGCTCTGCCAAGTGGACCTCCCGGGCGAAGATATCTTCCTTGGCCATGGTCATCTCCTCCCCCTGCCGCATGATGGAGTGGGAATCCTTCTTGTACCACTTGCACAACTCATTAACTTTATCCACCAGCTTCTTGTCCATAAGGTCAGTGAAATCACGCTGCTCCTTGACTGCCTACCATCTGACACTGTACCTATGATGCACATCTTTGAACCCGGCCGCCATGGATTCCAGGAAAGATAATCCTTGGCACTGTCAACAGAACCAGTCGCTTCCTCAACCCTCTAGGACAACGGTGCCAGTATGCTGATTTCTTTGTCAAAGTCTGTGCCTGCTGAGACAGATGAGCTAGGATGTGCGAGTCCAGGTTGAGCAAGGATCAGCGCCAACTTGCCTGGAGAGGATAGCGGAGCTGTGGCTAGAGTGTACTTCAGAGCCAAAGGCCCCATCGATTGGAGAGGGGTTTCTCCTCAATGACTACGCCCGTGATAGATATACTGCCGGGGTTTTTCTCCGTCTCTTCGCGGGATCCCTAGATATCCCCGTCATTCTGTTCCTGGCCGCGACAGCGATCCTGGCCGCTTTCTCGGTGGCATCCTTTCCAATACTGGCCACCTCCTCCAGCAGCTCAGTGTCATCAGCTGGTGGGGTTGCAATCAAAATCAACAAATGGAATGATAAGATACCAGATACTACTAAATCAAAAGCCAAGAAGCAAAGTCATCAAGAAAGTGTAAGCAAAGATAGGTGGATTACCTGATGGTGGCTGCCGTGGAAGGGCCTCCTGTTCCCCGGCAACCTCGGTTCCTGGCGCATGAATCACAACCACCCCCTCAGTGACTGTGACCTCGGCTCGGGCGGACCCTCGGTGGATGCCCTTGCTGGTGATTCCATTGTCTGAGTTTGGTCCAAGGTGGACCCCTCTTAGCGTGCCCCACTCGACTGGCTCTCTCTTGCTTGTTTGGCAGGGGACGAGGGGCGCTCCTCCACATCTCCACGAGATGGCGAGGATTACCCCATGTCTTCACGCCGGGGGCTGGACTGGGGGCTAGGCACGAGATCCCATGTCATCTCCCCCGCCAGCCCCGCACTTGCCGAGCGGCGCGACACCGCCACATGCTTGGCTTGCTTGGCCCACTGAGCAAGGGGCTCCTCATCCCTGCCAAGTCATCAAAATCAAGATTAAAAATAGTGGCCAGAAGGCTTTAACAAGAAGTTGGTAATTATGCTTACTCCGGATCTCCCAGCCTAGAGCTCAGCTCATATGCCGCGGGTGGCGGGGTTGCCCTACCCCTCTTTAGAGTCAAAGGAGCGGAGCTTCCTGACGGTGATGAGCCTGTTGGTGGGGCAGAGACCACTGGCGGGATTTGTTTTGGCAGAGGAGTTTGGCTAGGCAAGGGGCTAGGATCAACCCCTGTGACCGTCCGATGCTTGGCGGGTGGAATCTTGGCCTGGGACAAGCGGATGGATTGGCGGCATGCTAGATCTTGCTTGTCGCCCTTGGTGGTGGTCTTCTTCACCTTCTTGCCGCCCCATGGAGGAGCAGGAACCAATGGGTCTTTGCCGATTCACTTGCGAACATGCTGGCCTGGCTCCGGGGCTTGAGGACCCATTTTGAGCCTTTCCTCCTCCTCCTCGGGCACCTTGGCCTCCCCAACCTTGGCCCCTTCTTGGGCCCCTATTGTCGTGTCTTTGGTGGATCAAGCCGAGCAACTTCTTCCACAGGGCGCTCCTCACTTCCTTCATTGGAGGAGCTAGCACCTTCTGCTCCTTCCTCCTCCTCCTCTCCAAGCCCTACTCCTCCGGCGGCCCTAGACTCCTTGTCCTCCGCAATCCGTTTTGAAAATATCGCTTGCTCTTCTCTGGAAGTTGGCTTGATGAGATCATTTTCTACTAGGGAAGCTCATCATTCCATGTGAGAGACCCAGTCCATCTTAGCATCTAGGTCAGGCAGGGCCCAGTCGGCCTTGACCCCGAAAGCATTGCTATCGGGCATCCATTATAGGATCCGACTCAGAGCAGAGTTGAGGTGCAGAGGGATAACCCTTGGTGGCAGATGAAATGGCCCAAGGTTTCCAAATAGTTGTTTGCACAGCCACCCCTTGCCATAAACTGACAGGTTGCCGGAGGGGCCTCGGTATAGACGCATCCTGTCTATGGAGTTCTTGTACTCCCAAGCAAACATGTCCCTCTTCTGCAATGGTGAATGTGGCACCAGAGGAAATTGGCCCCCACTTACTCGATGGTCAGCCTAGTAGCTTTTAGGCGATCAATCATGTTCAGTGTTGGGCGGAGCCTGTCATTGGTAAGGCCCAGCTTGCCCCAATCACTTCCACGCGTGACGCATCAGTATGCATCGCGCAGAACTCAGGGGCATCCGTGTCCTAGATCAAGCACCAGTCTGCTCTCTCCATTCTTCCCACTTCCCACGCTGCTGGCCAGGAAGATAATCCATGCCGTCCTTCTTGCTTCGGGGAATCTAGCTTATGTTCCCGAACGGTGAGATTTGTCCTCTATCCGTGGGGTAAAGAAGTGCCTAAACAAATCGATATTGAGGGCGACTCCAACAAAGTTCTCACATAGATGAGCAAAGATCGTCATGCACGCCATAGCATTCAGCGTGAAATCGAGAAGATGGAACCCGTACACCATCATCATGGCACAGAAAAAGTCAGACTAGGGGGGAGAAAGGTCGCAGAAGAAGGGGTATGAATCTGATGGAACCTCGGGCCCCTCTGGCAGAAGTATGGTCTCTCTGTGCCCGTTTCTGGTCACCCTCCCCCACATATAGGTATACTTTGTGATCAAAGTATTGCCATCCTAGTGGGACGGGGAGAAAACCACCTCTTCCAGCCACCACTTCTTTAGCTCTTCTGCTCTTCTCCTCCTCTCCTCGACCGCGGGATCCGTGGCGACAGCCGCCTGCTTCCCCTTCATGGCGCTCGACTTCCGCCCCATCTCTTGAGCTCGCAGAGGAACCGAAGAACCTGGCGAAGTACTCGGAGACAGTTAATGGAGGCGAGAGCGGTTTCTTGGCTTGGGAAAGAAGATGTAGGGAGGGGAAACAGACGCGAATGAGCATCACCCCTCCTCGTTCCCCTTTTAATTGGGAACACGCTCGGGATTGGCTCTTCGCTATCTTTTTTCTGAGAAGATGTCGTTTTTTACAGGCGCATTACCTTCTAACGGCTACTTCCATGACCCCATAACCTGCAGTAATTATGTGGAGTGGACGTGGGACATGTCATGATGACCAAAACTTCATAAGCAACATTCCTTCAACACGTGTCCATGCACTGTTTGGGGCCTAACCCAACGATGCCCAGTGACACGTTTGGCTCAGTCCCGGGGGCTTCTGTCGGGGTACACAAACAAGGGTGTTTATTTCCCCTGAACTGTGCATGGACAGGAGGCCTTTGCCTTGATGGTCAAGGCCTGCTGGCGGAGTGGTTGTCTCAATGCAGTCGAGCCTGACAAGGCACTTTTAGCACCAAAGTACAACACAAGGCCAAGCTAGAAAAGCCGCTCTTCGTGAGATCGAGGAGCACATCAAGAAGACCAAGCAAGCATACAAGCCAAGGACTCCATGAGAAGTGTCCCTTGCTGGCTGGGCGAGGCCAGCAAGGTTGATGCAGCAAGCAATCGTGGAGCCAAACCGTGCCAGCCGCGCCTCCGGGGCGACTAGAGGTTGAAGCGCACCCCCCCTCCAAGAAGACCCGGAAATCCCTACCCCGGCAGGCGCATGCCAGATTGCCACCGCTCCACCACGTCGCAACGCCAATCACTTGTCGATGCGGTGTTGAGCCCCTAGATAGATAAGTGGCTCCCACTAAGAACGTGGGATTATAATTGGAAGACGGATCATGCTCATTTGACACCCATCCAAGGGCGTGTCAAAATGATAAGAAGAAAGTGATTAAGCGGTGGTATAAGCTTGCCAGGGATGCACCCCGCACGCCACCTAGCAGTGCATTTAATGCACTTTGTCCTAACTGCCAGAGTTAGGTATGATAGCATTGTTAGCTATCTAATCATAAGATAATATTTGTTTTTCCATTGTGGTTACCCTTTAAGCTATAAAAGGAGGCCCACGACAACCTAGAGAGGGATTCGGACCCCCTTACACTTGTACGCGCATAGCTACTCCCCCGAAGCCATCTTGCCTGGCTTGAGCATTGCGCATTGTTGTGATTCCTCCATCCAATCCACCAAAAGTAGGAGTAGGGTTTCATTCTTCACAGCGGCTCGAACCTGGGTAAAAACCACCAGTGTCATCATCGTCATGCTGCCTTTCATGGTTACATGGCTGGAGGGAAAGAATGTATTCTCGATAGTGAATGTACTAATCATATGGCCGGACATAAGGACATGTTCGGTGAGCTTGCTAAAAATGATGGCCCACGAGAGTATGTAACTTTTGGAGATAACTCCAAGTGTAAGTTACTTGGCCTTGGTAAAGTTGTCATTTCCAATGATAGCTCTATCCAAAATGTTATGCTCACTGAATTTCTTGGTTACAATCTCCTTTCAGTATCTAGACTAGCCGACTTTGGTTTCAATGTTCTATTTACTAAAGTAGATTGCCAAGTGTTTCGTAGACATAATCATAACATGATCTTTACCAGTATTCGTAGAGGTGATCTATACATTGTTGATTTCACTAAGAGGGCCCGACCTAGTACTTGCTAAATTGTTAAATCTTCTAAAGGATGGTTATGGCATAGAATGTTTGGTCATGTGGGCATGCGAAATCTTGATAAGCTTATTAAAGGTGAACACATCCTTAGTGTTAAAGCTGTTATATTTGATAAGGATAGACTTTGCAGTTCTTGTCAAGCAGGAAAACATGTTGGAGGGAGTCATCCCGTGAAGAACATCACGACCATGAGAAGACCGCTCGAGCTACTTCATATGGATCTTTTCGGTCGCAATGCCTACAAGAGTCTCGGTGGTAACACGTTCGGTTTGGTCATTGTTGATGACTATTCTTGATGACAAATCGCAGGTCCAAAAGATCTTCAAGAACTTTGCCAAGAAGGCCCAAAACCAATTTGAAAGTGAACATCAAGAAGGTTCGAAGCGACAATGTAAAAGAGTTCATGAACGCCAATGTGGATACCTTTCTTGACGAAGAGGTGATTTCACATGAGCTCTCAGCTACGTACACGCCTCAACAAAATGGAGTTGTTGAGAGGAAGAACCAGACACTTATCAAGATGGCGTTACGAAGTAGGAAACCTTCATGAGATTTAGGAGCAAATTTTGAGTGACGATGCTTGTCAAGAATGTAGCATTTTGAGCCAAATACTCGAAAGTATCCAACTTGGGGTCTGCTACTGGTGAGAAGCTCATATGCCATTTCGCCGAGAAGCTTGTGAACTTCGATGAATCTAACGGCTCACAAGTAGAGCAACCGCCAATTGATTTAGGAGACAAAGATCCATTGGAAGCAATCCAAGATTCATCCATTTGCAAGATTAGCCCAACGAGGTGAAGGAGAGTACCTCGTCCATTCAAGTGGAAGCCTCAACCTCACATCAAGGTGAACCACAAGTTGACTTGGTGGTATCCACAAGTGGAACATGTCAAGATGGAGGACATGAGGAAGTGCAACAAGATGAACCACCTCGACCTCCTTCTCCACCTATACAAGAGAGCGGCAACACCACCAAGAATGAAGAAGAAGGATAAGATGATGAGGATGTTCCACCCCAACCCAAGCAAAAGCTCCCACAAATTAGAGCAAGAGTCTCAAGAGATCATTCCGTTGACAAATCTTTGATGACATTCAAATCAGGAGAATCACTCGCTCTAAAACTCGTTTGTCTAACTTTCGTGAACACTACTCATTCATTTCTAGTGTCGAACCTACGAAGGTAGAAGAAGCTCTTGAGGACTCTGATTGGATAAATGCTATGCACGAAGAGATACACAACTTCGAGAAGAATGAAGTGTGGACATTGGTTGAAAAGCCCAATGATGATCACAATATCATTGTAACCAAATGGGTGTTTCGGAATATGCAAGATGAAGATGGACAAGTTGTATGCAACCAGGCCCATCTCGTTGCTCAAGGCTATACTCAAGCCGAAGGTATGGACTACGGTGAGACATATGCCCCCGTTGCTAGACTTGAGTCCATTCACATCTTACTTGCTTATGCCAATCACCATGATATCACTTTATATCAAATGGATATTAAAAGTACCTTTCTAAATGGAGAAATTGAGGAGGAAGTTTATTTTAAACAACCTCCCGGCTTTGTTAAGGTCAACAAACCTAATCATGTCTACAAACTTCATAAATCTCTTTATGGTCTTAAACAAGCCCCTAGAGCTTTGTATAAATGCTTGACCTAGTTTCTTATTGAAAAAGGCTTTAAAATTGGAAAATTGATTCTACATTTTTTACTAAAAGGGTCAATGGTGAATTATTTGTCTGCCAAATTTATGTGCATGATATCATATTTGGTTGTACTAACACCATTTTAGTGAAAAGTTTGGAAGGCTAATGTCGGAGAAGTTTGAGATATCTATGATGAGTGAACTGAAATTCTCCTTGGATTGAAAATCAAGAAAACTAAGGAAGGTACCTTTGTCTCATAAACAAAGTATATGAAGGATCTTTTCAATAAGTTCAACATGCAAGAAAGCAAAGGTATGAAATCACCCATGACTACTAGTGGACATCTTGACTTGATTAAGGATGGCAATCCTATTGGCCGAAAGGTTCACCGTTCTATGATTGGTTCATTGTTTTATCTATGTCCCTCCCATCCTGATATTATGCTAAGTGTGTGCATGTGTGCATGATATTAAGCAGCTCCTAAAGAATGTGATCTTAAGGCCATGAAAAGGATAGTGAGATACTTAATTCATACAACAAGTTTTGGCGTTTGGTATCCTCAGAGGTCATCTTTTGATGTTGTTGGCTACTCCAATTCGGACTATACCGGTGACAAGGTTGATCGGAAGTCCACTTTGGGTACTTTTCAATTTCTTGGTAGATCCCTTGTTTCTTCACCATCCAAGAAACAAAACTCGGTATCCTTATCCATTGTCGAAGAGGAATACATTGGCGCCGGATCATGTTTTGCTCAATTACTTTGGATGACCCAAATTCTTAAGGGTTGTGACAATGAATGTGCTGTTAAGATTACTCACAATCCCGTGCAACATTCTTGAACTAAGCATATTTAAGTTCGTCATCATTTCATTCGAGATCATGTTGCTAAAGGAGACATCAATCTTAAGCATGTTCGTACCGATAAGCAATTGGCGGATATATTCACCAAACCACTTGTGAAAAGATATTTTGCCATTTGAAAGGTGAATTAAATATCATTGATGCCTCAAATTTGGAAGAGGAATTCCATTCGGATACATGCAAGGCATGAGCCCCTTTATGACTAATCCTTGATATCTCTATTATGATGATAATCAATTATCTTGGATGAGCCTCAGTTTAGGAAATTTCAAGACACTCACATCCCAAGCAATTTCTACATTACCATGTTCCTATAGTTTGGTTGTTGATCCCAAGGAAGGATGAACTCACTCAACATATCCTTTGACTATTTCGATATGTCAAATTTCATGATTGTCAATTTGGATACATGAGTGCTATTCCTTGCAAGACTAACCCATGTAGGAAGCTGAACTGAAACTCCTAGAGGTGCTCCCAACTCTTGATGTACAACATCATCCTTGAGCATCCAACACAAGTTCAACTACATGATCAAGATAAACACCACAACCCAAGGTATGCCATTCCATCTTAGAGAAGCTTTACTCCATGTCATGAGTTAAAGAAACTCAACAAGATGTGAATACACCAAAATTCTTAAACGATAAATGGCAACCCCATTTTGAACTTAAACGATGAGTATGACCTACGATCAAGTGATTTCACTTGACTCCTCACTCAATATACTCAAACATAGGTGACACTGTCAACGACCATTTCTAGATGAAGTTCTCTAGTGTTCTTTTGGCATAGTTGATTTTCCATTTGCATGTTTTGTTGCCATTATGTCTCTTTTCCAAAAAAACAAAAACTTCATCTAGATCTCTGTTAAATTTTTGTTATTCATTTGTGTTTCTATAGTTAATTCATTGGAAATCTTTGTGACAATTCCATGCAAATCCTTGTGAGATTTCATTTGCCAAGTGAGCTGAGTTGACAAAATTTGCTCTATGATGAACTCGGTATCACCGATCCAAGCCCATCAGCTAGACTGAAATACAAGGTTCACTTGTACATAGTCCATCAGTACAACCGACAGGGACTAGCTCGATCTCACCGATGAGCACCTCCTGTGGCTCTGCAATCTCGGTGTCACCGATGGAAACAGATCGGCGCCATTGATTTCAACACTAAGAAAACATTCTGTCATTTGATATTGCCTATTTTCTTCAGCTCCACTCAGTGATTCGTTTCCTCTGTTAGAATCCTAAGCTACCTACTGCTTTGTAGTGACTCTCAAGGACCACACCTACTTGGCTCATGTTCCAGAAGTTCCCTTCTTGGAAATTGATGTCAAAGGGGGAGAGAGAGTACATCAAAGCTTATCAAATGAGCACATCTAAGCTATTCTATAGATGCTTGTTAACAAAGAGGAGAGAATTCACATGTCTTTATGAGGGGAAGACATGTTAGTATGATTGATTCTAGTTTTGCTCTGTTTATCTTTGCTCTGATTTTATCTCACCCTACCTTGTCCCATTATCCAATATCAGATTCAGGGGGAGAAAGAGTCTATGCCTAAGGGGAGGAAAATCTTTGGAACTTATTGCACATCTTTAAATCTTTAGGGACATGTCTATATCTAAATGAAGTACTCACTTAATAGTACTCACCCATTACATGTCATCCTAGTATTGGTATACTTGTGGATCCTTAAAATTGCTTTATTTAGAGTGTTCATGTGTTATCTAACTCTGTTTTCTCAAGTCTAATGCCTCAAAAGTCATCTCAATACCACAAGGTAAGTATATGGATCACACTCATGTGCATGATGATCTCTTGCTATTGCACATATTGTTTGCAAGAAGGAATCATAAACATGAAGGTACATTTCTCAACTACATTGTTGGCTCTGATGCATATAGGCAAGATATATGTAGTTCTCTGCTTACTCTATCATGTTATGCATTCACATTTTCCTATATTCTATCTTCACATGTTTGCATACATGTAGGGGGAGCTTATGCATATTACATGTTCCTACAACGCTTTACTGTATGTTATCATTTACTTAAAGCTTTGATGTATGTTATCATCAATTACCAAAAAGGGGGAGATTGAAAGCACAAGTGCTCCTTGGGTGATTTTCGTAATTAATGTCAACATATCTCTTGTTGGACTAATAGTTTTACTTAGTGTATTTCGGACAAGTTCAACAATGGCATGGAAAGGACAAGAGGATGTGGAACCCGTTCAAGATGCTAAGGACTTATATTGGCAAAAGCTCAAGACTCTTCATCTTTATTTTAGTGATCCAAGATCTCATTGAGTCCATAGGAAAGCCCATACTATTAGAAGTGGATGAGGTGTTGCTTAATGGCTTGATTGCTCAAATGCTGATGTTGCTCCAAAACCCTCAACCACTTTCTCCATCCAAATATGTCAAAATCCTAAACTCCAACTCGGCCCCACCGATTCTTTCTATCCGGCGCCACCAAGTTCATATGACATAGCTATAGCCAGAAACCCTAACAGTTCGATCTTATCGATACAAATCTCGGTCTCACCGAGATGGCCTTGCCAACTCCCTGATATCGGTTGCAATTATTTCAACCGAAATAGCTATTGGTCTCACCGAGATGGCTTGACCAACTCTCTGTTGCCTTATTGGGTCACTTTGGTCTCACCAAGTTGATGCAATTGGTGCCACCAAGATTCGGTTTGCCCTAAGCCCTAGCACATCGGTCTCACCAAGTTGTTCCTGTCGGTGCCACCAAGATTCCTAACGTCCACATTTTGAACTAATCGGTGCCGCTGAGTTAATTCATTCCACCAACATGGGTCAAATGTGTGTAACGGTTGGATTTCGTGTGGAGACTATATATACCTCTCCACCCCCTTCTCAAATAGTGAGAGAGCCATTAGAATATGCCTACACTTCCACCATACATTTTCTAAGAGAGAACCACCTACTAATGTGTTGAGATCAAGATATTCCAATCCTAACACAAGAATCTTGATTTCTAGCCTTCCCCAAGTTGTTTTCCACTCAAATCATCATTACACCATAGCCAAATCTATGTGAGAGAGTTGAGTGTTGGGGAGACGATCATTTGAAGCACAAGAGCAATGAGTTCATCATCAACACACCGTCTATTACGACCTTTTGGAGAGTGGTGTCTCATAGATTGGATAGGTGTCACTTGGGAGGCTCCGTCAAGATGTGGAGTTGAAACAAGAAGTTTGGAAGGGTAAGGAGATCGCCTAATTCGTGAAGATCTACCCGAGTGAGGCAAGTCCTTCATGGGCGATGGCCATGGTGGGATAGACAAGGTTGCTTCTTCATGGACCATTCATAGGTGAAGCCCTCCATGGACTCACGCAGCCGTTATCCATCGTGGGTTGAAGTCTCCATCAACATGGACGTACGATAGCACCACCTATTGGAAGCACGCTAAAAATCTCCGTTTCTCCATTGCACTTGCAAACTACAATCCCACTCCTTTACTTTCTTGCAATTTGCATGCTTTACTCTTTCCGCTGCATATACTCTTGCGATGCTTGCTTGAAATGTATTGTGAATGCTTTAACTTGTGCTAAAAATCAACCTTAACTCGACGAACTTAAAAACTGCCACTTTTAGCTTATTAAGGGTCTAATCACCCCCCTTCTAGACCTCTGTTCTTGATCCTCTCAATTAGTATCAGAGCTTTGGTCTCCATTGCTTTGGTTTAATCGCCATTGGAGGAAGATTTATGAGTCTACGATCGGCAGTATTGCACATTAAGAAACACGGTTGATGTAGTCGAACGTCTCCGCGATCCAATCATGATCCGTACACGAACTCCTGATCAAGTGTCGAACGGACGACGCCTCTGAATTTACCACACGTGTGGCTCGGCGGCATCCTCTTCCTGTTGATCCAGAAAGCGAGAGAGAGAAGGTAGATGAGATCGGGACCAACACGATGGTATGGTGGTGGCGGCAGCGGAATTCTGGCAGGGCTTCGCCAAGCGCGTACTGGTGAAAAGTGGGAGGAGTTGGGAGAGTAACGGCCAAGGGTCGAAGAGTGGCTGCCCCCAACGCCTCCCCGCATTTATATAGGCATGGATGGGTCTGGTGGCTTGCCCTCCAAGGCCCTAGGGTCGTTGGCCAAAGGGGGAGGAAGGAAATCCCACCTTTCCTTCCCCACCGATCGCTGTCCCCCTTTTTCGGGATCCTGATCTTATCCCCTTGGGATATGATTCAATTCCTTTTAAGGGAGGATCTTGGTGCGCCAAGACCAGGGTTGTGGGGACTTTCCCCACTACCCACGTTCATGTGGGTCCTCCATGCAGGTGGGCCCCACTCCGGAAACTTCTAGAACCTTCCCGGTACAATACCGAAAAACTCAAACTTTTTCCTAAACCCCGATAACAACTTTCCATATATGAATCTTTACCTCCAGACTATTCTGGAGCTCCACGTGATATCCTGGATGCCATCGGGACTCCGAACAACCTTCAGACTTACCACTATTAATATCTAAATACTAGCCTAGCGCTACCGAACGTTAAGCATGCGACCCTATGGGTTCGAGAATCATGTAGACAGGACCGAGACTCCTCTCCGGTCAATAACCAATAGAAGGACCTGATTCCCATATGGATTCCTACATATTCCACAAAGATCATTATCGATTTAATCATGATGTTAAGGATTTAGTTAATCCCGTATACAATTCGCTTTGTTCGGCGATAGTATCTCCATACCTAGTTTAATCTCGTTACTGGCAAGTCTCTTTAGTCGGTCCGTAATACAAGATCACGTGACTAACTCCTTAGTTAGATTGCTTGCAATCTCATTATGGTGCTGTATTACCGAGTGGGCCCTGAGGGAGTCCTTGATTAGGGGGTATCCGGACAGCCGGACTGTGTACAATGTCCGGACTGTTGAAGCGTGAAGATACAAGACTCAAGACTTCGGCCCGTGTCCGGATGGGACTTTCCTTGGCGTGGAAGGCAAGCTGGGCGATCCGGATATTATATTTCCTTCCTTGTAACCGAGTCCATGTAAACCCTAGCCCTCTCCGGTGTCTATATAAACCAGAGAGGTTGGTCCTTAGAAGGCCGATCACAATTACATTCATACCATCATAGGCTAGCTCCTAGGGTTTGGCCTCTACGATCTCGTGGTAGATCTACTCTTGTATTACCCATATCATCAATATTAATCAAGCAGGAAGTAGGGTTTTACCTCCATTGAGAGGGCCCGCACCTGGGTAGACACATGCGTCCCTTACTTCTTGTCACCATCAGCCTTGACGCACAGATCGGGACCCCTACCCGAGATCCGCCGGTTTTGACACCGACATTGGTGCTTTCATTGAGAGTTCCTCTGTGGCGTCGCCGTCAGGCTCGATGGCTCCTTCAATCATCATTAACGATGCTGTCCAGGGTGAGACTCTCCTCCCCGGACAGATCTTCGTGTTCGGCGGCTTCGCGCTGCGGGCCAATTCGCTTGGCCACTTGGAGAAGATCGATAACTACGCCCCCGGCCATCAAATAAGGTTCGGAAACCTGAACTACACAGCGGATATCTGCGAAGACTTGATCTTCGATGGATTCGGGCCAGCGCCAGAAGCGTCAAACAGTCGCGACGAGCACGGCTTAGACCTGCTGTCAGACGTCGCTCGGGATTTCGTCTTGGCAGAAGCCTCGAATATAAATCCGGGACGGGTTGCTTCGCCTAAGGACGGAGGGCTGGACCCCGCCCCGCAGGCCGTACCTTCATAGGCTATGAAGTCGAACACAGGTTTCACCTCTGAGGGAACCTGTGACTCCGGACCCCAGGACTCATATCCAGACGCAGGTTCCAGTCCGCGCGCCCCCGAGCCCGCCGATCCTGGTTGGGCTCCGGTGATGGAGTTCACCGCGGTGGACGTTTTTCAGCACTCGCCCTTTGGCGATATGCTGGACTTACTGAAGTCTCTCTCCTTGTCAGGAGACTCCGGGCCGAACTATGTCTGGCTCGAGTGGGAAACGGACAACGACGGAATTCGTTGCCCACCCACCACCCACTTCATTGCAATGATCGGTGATCTAACCGACGTGCTTGACTTCGACTATGAAGACATCAACGGTATGGACGACGATGTAGGAGAATCACAGGAGCCACCGCTCACCGGGCGGTGGACGACCACCTTCTCATATGATATATAAATATATATGGTGGACACTCCAAAGGAAACTAATGGCGACGAGGTAACAGAGGACAACCCCTTGGGATGAAAATAAAAGAATGGGCGTCGTCAGCGCTGCTCCAAGCCCCGCCATAGCAACACCGGCCCCGGAGGCGAAAATAATCCGGATGGCGCCGAAGAAGAATATGACCCTGATCAGCCCGCCTTTGAGCAGGCCGAATAGGAAGACGAGCAGGTCATCCTAGAAGAACAGGCGACAGACGCATACCAGGAGGAGGACAACTACATGCCCCCCTCCGAAGACGAGATCAGCCTCGGCGACGACGAGTTCGGCGTACCTGAGGACCCAGTGGAGCAGGAGCGCTTCAAGCGTAGGCTTATATCCACCGCAAGGAGCCTGAAGAAGAAGCAACAGCAACTACAAGCTGATCGAGACCTGCTCACAGATAGATGGACTGAAGTCCTGGCAGCCGAGGAATATGGACTCGAACGCCAAACGGCTGACCGGGCACCCCATGGCTGGGACAAAACGGGATACCAGCCTACACCCCCACGCCGATACACTACGGCTCAGGGTAACAGGCATGACCTGCAAGATATTCTGGACAATAAAGCAGGACAACCAAGATCGATCTACGGATCGAGGGGGCGCGCACCAGCGCGCGACGACGACCATCACGCCAGATACACCATCAATAAATCTAGCCGGGCCGAATATATCAACCCAGATCAATCCGACCTGCGTAGCCACATCGCCCGGCACAGAGGCGCCGTACACCCCCTCTGCTTCACAGACAAAGTAATGGATCATGAATTCCCAGAAGGGTTCAAACTCGTAAACATCGAATCATACGATGGCACAACATACCCCGCAGTATGGATTGAAGATTTCCTTCTCCACATTCACATGGCCCGCGGAGATGATCTACACGCCACCAAGTATCTCCCCCTTAAGCTCAAAGGACTAGCCCATCACTGGTTAAACAGCCTGCCAGCAAATTCCATTGGCAGTTGGGAAAAACTAGAAGATGCATTCCTTGAAAACTTCCAGGGCACATATATAAAGGCCACGAACGCCGATGACCTGAGCCACATTACTCAACAGCCCGGAGAGTCAGCCCAGAAATTCTGGACTCGGTTCCTCACTAAAAAGAACCAAATAGTCGACTGTCCGGACGCCGAAGCCATGGCGGCTTTTAAGCATAATATCCGTGACGAGTGGCTCGCTCGACACCTCGGCCAGGGAAAACCCAAGTCTATGGCAGCTCTCACAACCCTAATGACCCATTTTTATGCGGGTGAGGATAGCTGGTTGGCTCGTAGTGGCACCACGCCACATTCCGGCACTTCGGACGGCCGCGATGCTAACGGCAAGCCGCGGCGCAACAGACATAAGAGACGAAACAACAGCGACAGCACGGAAGACACGGCAGTCAACACCAGATTCAGCGGACCTAAATCCGGACAGCGGAAAAGCCGTTCAAAAGAAATAATCAGGGACCGTCCAGTCTGGACCGCATACTAGAGCGCTTGTGCCAAATTCATGGCACACCGGACAAACCAGCCAACCACACCAATAGAGACTGCTGGGTGTTCAAACAGGCCGGCAAGATAAACGCAAAAAACAAGGACAAGGGGCTGCACATCGACGATGACGATGAGCCCCGGCGTCCGAATCTGTGGGGGAGGGCAGAAGAAATCCCCCCCCAGGTGAAAACGGTCAATATGATCTACGCCACCCACATCCCCAAGCGGGAACGGAAGCGGGTACTACGGGACGTCTATGCGATGGAGCCAGTCCCCAAGTTCAACCCATGGTCAGCTTGTCCGATCACCTTTGACCGTAGGGATCACCCTACCAGCGTCCATCACGGCGGCTCAGCCGCATTGGTCTTAGACCCAATCATCGACTGATTCCACCTCACGTGTGTCCTTATGGACGGCGGCAGCAGCCTAAACCTGCTTTATCAGGACACAGTGCACAAGATGGGCATTGATCCTTCAAGGATCAAGCCCACCAAAACCACCTTTAAAGGTGTTATTCCTGGAGTAGAGGCCCGCTGCACGGGTTCTATAACATTGGAAGTGGACTTCGGATCCCCAGACAACTTCAGGAGCGAAGAGCTGATCTTCGACATCATCCCTTTCCCCAGTGGCTACCACGCACTGCTCGGGCGAACCGCATTCGCAAGATTCAATGCGGTGCCGCACTACGCATATCTCAAGCTCAAGATGCCGAGACCGCGCGGGGTCATCATTGTCAATGGAAATATGGACCGCTCCCTTCGAACAGAAGAGCATACGGCAGCCCTTGCGGTAGAAGTACAATGCGGCCTCCTCAGACAAACCAATCCGGCGACAACTTCGACCACTGTCAAACGAGTCCGGAGCACCCTACAACAAGATCAACATGAATGTCAAGATCATGATTAGCAGTCTGGCCTCCGCTCAAGCCCCTCCAAAGCAGCATCCGTGCCACGCGTACACAATTACGCACTCAAGATACCTTGGGCACAGGCGGAGGCGCATCAACGACTCAGCTGATAATGCGGGTAACCGCTAAATACCTTCATACTCTTTCCCTTTTTACCTTTCAGGACACCGCGTTAGTGCAGCATCCTCAGAAGAGCTGAATTGCCGGACTCATATGGAAGAGACAGCCAAGGAGGCAATAGACGTTGTGCGCAGAAGGAAATACCCAGGTGGAATCTATTTACGATCATTATATCTGCTTCATCTATCTGCACACGGCTTGCCCCTAGATAGGACTTGTCAAATAGTCCTATTTTTATCTCTGCCTAAATGCATCCATTGCAAACATACGCTTAAATGTATTTTTTGTTAAATGGAGATTATATATAGCGTCAGCTTGTTATCCTTATTTGAGTATTTTTCTCTTATAAATGTTTATTTGGTATTGCATCCGTATACCTAGGTACGGCCAGTTTGCCAGGGGCTTCTTCCGACGCCCCGTAATATGGCACGAAAAGTCCGAACACTTTAAACAATGCGGCACCCCAAACTTATAGCATTATATGCATCAGCTCCGAATCATGTCTCGGGTCTACAGTTGGGATAGCCCAGCTCCCTTGTTTTGGTGCCTTACGTTCTGTTATATCGGCTAAGGTAGCGCAGGGAGAACAACTACGATTGTGTCCCGGTTCTTCCGGACGAGCACCCTAGTAGAGAAAGCCGAAAACTGACCGGCATGATGTGGCGAGAGCTGGTCGCTGTTAGAGAGGTAATAAAATCCTTAAAGATTTTCCACTTTAGGCGATAAATCGGCTTTGTCCGATCAAGGCATATATAGCGCCCCAATTAGGCCTTCCGGATTCTAGGGGCTTCGCCGAAATTTAAAATTGTAGACTTGTATGGCTAAGTGAAAGTTATAAAGCCGCATAGTCCGATTGCCTCATTCGCTGCGCTGGACACCTCCTTAAGGGACCAAACATTTGGATAAAGAGTGTCCAGGATTTCCACGAGCACCCCAGTGCTAGTCGCTTGGGGGCGGAAGCCGACGACTGGCCTACTTTCAGGATTTTATAAACAGCCGCACAGAAGGTAATATTTTAAATAACAAAAGCGCTACATAGCGCAAGTAACTTCGTCCTTAAAATATAACCATGACAGAAGCGAATTCATTCAAAAATGGTGTCCTTGGTACATTCGTCAGCCACGAGGTGTGCACCCTTCATAACGCCATCATAGTACAGCTCGGGATGGCGATGCGCCTTGCCCTCCGGCGGCCCGTCCTTGACCAGCTTCTCCGCATCCATCTTGCCCCAATGCACTTTGACGCGGGCAAGGGCCCAGGTGCACCCTCGATGCACACGGATCGCTTGATCACCTCCAGCCGCGGGCAGGCATCCATCATCCGCTTGATCAGGCCGAAGTAGCTACTGGGCATAAGCTCACCAGGCCACATCCGGACTATGAACCCCTTCATAGCCAGTTCGGCCGCCCTGTGGAGTTCGACCAACCGCTTGATTGGTCACTCGATCAACATCGGTGTTCGCCCCAAAGATATCTTTGGGGCGAGAACAGCTTCTCCGTTGAGTTCCCCTCCTGGGCATGGTAGAACTCCGCAGTGTCTGGTATGCTGCGTGGCAGATCTGTGAATGCCCCTGGAGAGCTCCGAATTCGAGTAAGTAAAAGAAACGCCTCCTCCACATGTTTGCTTTGCATAAAGAACTTCTTACCCGCTGCTATCTTCTTGGCCTCGTGGATCTCCTTATGTGCTTTCTCGGCTTCGGCCTTGGCGTCTTTTAAGCTCATAAGGGCCTTTGCAAGCTCGGCCTCTTTCGCCTTCAGATCATGCTCCACGGACTCGCATTTCTTGCCGAGGTCCTGGAGCTCCTGCTGTACCTCACCTACCCTAGCACTTTGCTTTTCGCGCTCCTTACACTCCGAGGCCGCCTTGTCTTCGGCCTTGGACAGGGCCTTCTTCAGGGCCGCCGCTTCGGCGGGGGCCCCTGTTAGACGGTCACGACACTTAGTTGTTAGACCCACCAATTCTGCATATCCTTAAATATATAAGAACGTGAATTACTTACCCTTGTTTTCTTCGAGCTGCCTCTTTGTGAGGTCGAGCTCTCCGTGCGCCTGCTCCAGGTCCCGTTTCAGATCGGCAACCTCGGCGGTACGGGCAGCAGTAGCAAGCAGCACAGCCTGCTTATTCACAATAATACTTATGTTTAGACTCCTGCGGATTTTAATTGACCCTCTGCTCGGCTTTTCTTTCCGAACGCCAAACAGAGTATCAGGGCTACTACCTATCGGGTGGTAATTTTGCACATATTCATTACTTACATTGAATCCTGTTAGGAGGCTGGTGCAAGCTTCGGTTAGTCCGCTCTTGGCGGACGAAACCTTCCGAATCACCGTAGTCATAAGAGTACGGTGCCCTTCGTCCAGGGAAGCGCCGCAAAGCGCTTCTAGCAGACCGTCCGGCGCCTCATGTGCAACGGAAGTCTGCGACACAGATGGCTCGCCCTCCTTAGCGAGGGGTTGCCTGCTTGAGTCCGGAACCATCGAAGGTTCCGGAATTGTGTTCGGCTGAGAGCCCTGCTGGCTGTGGCTCTCGTCGACACGATCCACGGGGATCTTGAACCCCGCGTGTCGGACGACTGGGACCCCACCTCGGGGCGACTCCAGAGTCACCTCCCCCTGCTCTGGGAGCCTTTGTGACAACACCTCTGTGTCGTCCGCGGGTTGAGGAGTGGTGGCCATCGTAAGCGAATTCATCTCCGAATTGCTTAGGGACCCGGAGGAGGATACCTCGGGGTGATCCCTGGCTGGACTGCACATATGTTCGGCATTATAAATACAAAACTGTGAAGTGAAGTCATGATAGAGTGCGAACACTTACGATCGCGCTAGGGGCTTCCCCCTGGGCAGCCACCCCTCCTCGCTGAGAGCGGCCGTGGTGGAGTAGTCCGGAATGGGTCCCTTCCCCTTCTTGGACGCCCCAGCCTCCCCTCTTGGGGCGGCTTTTCTCTTCTTCTCCCCCCGGTGGGGGAAGGTAGGATCTCTTCCTGATTCCCCCCGCCTCCGCGGAAGGAATCCGACTCGTTGTTATCAGACGACAGGGGAATGACGGCCCTGCGCCGAGGACCTTTTCCGCCCTCGGGTCTGCCTCCCCAGACCCCTCATCCTTTCTGGATGGGGCCTCTTCTTCTTCTTCCTCCTCCCCTTCGTGGGAGGAGTCCGCCTCGTCATCTTCGGACGAGGCTTCCGGCACAACCTTACACTGGAGACCCTTTCGGATCCCCGGTGCCTTCCTCTCGGCCTTCTTCTCCGGCACCTTGTACGGCGCCGGGACCAGCATCTCCGTTAGGAGAACATCTGCTGGGTGTTCTAGCAGTGGAGCCGGGCAGTAAACCTGCTCCGCTGTCTCCATGTAATCCTGAAATACATATACATAACTACTTAAGGCACTCCCGTGAATATATCGGGAAGAACTGTGTCCGGTGTCGGTCTAAAAACTCACCGTCCTAGGAGCCCGCGTGGCGTGAAGTCCGCGGTCCTCGGATGTCGTAGGAGGCACTTAATCAAAAAATGGCAACCCCATTTTGAGCTTAAATGATGAGTATGACCTATGATCAAATGTCCTCATTCGACTCCTAAGTCAATATACTCAAACATAGGTGACCTTGTCGCCGACCTTTATCTAGATGAAGTACATATGTTTTGGAGTCTTTCTATTTTCTCTTATGTTCTCTCATTGAGTTTTCATTAAAAAAACTTCATCTAGGAATCTTTTTCATTTCTATTCTTCTGTCTTTGTGAATATCCTTCTGGCTCTCATCAATTCCTCGAAAATCATTCACAAATTCATTGCAAATCCTTTGAAACATTCCTCGCA
Source organism: Aegilops speltoides (assembly GCA_021437245.1). Taxonomy (NCBI): domain Eukaryota; kingdom Viridiplantae; phylum Streptophyta; class Magnoliopsida; order Poales; family Poaceae; genus Aegilops; species Aegilops speltoides. Next base: position 167,460,063 of record CM038144.1, read on the forward strand.
AAGTGAGCTGAATTATTTCTGTATTTCCTTGGAATTAAACTCGGCGTCACCGATTTAAATATTTCGGTCTAACCGAAAAGGATCTACCCTAAGTCCCTGACTTTCAGACCCACCGATCCATCTTAATTCGGTGTCACCGATTTATTTCTTCCAGGATATCATCTTCTGCAGCTCCACTCAATGATTCTCTATGCATGTTCCTTTTTGCCCTGTTGTGATTCTTAAGGATCCCACTTCTTTCTTTCCATCTTCCCAGACCTTCCTAGTTTGCTGTCCTTTTCGGCACTTGATGTCAAAGGGGGAGAAGACTTAGGGGGAGAAGAGAAGATTTAGGGGGAGAAGAAGAGCAATCTTACCTTAAGGGGGAGAGAATCACATCAAAGCTTTGCCGTGTTTTTCCTTATAAGAGAATTTCTTGCCGTGTTTCACATTGGACATTACAATTGGCGTCATTCTCATTTGGCATCATTCTTTTTATTTTGCTCTTTCCATCAAACCCCTTGATCTGAGAGAACTCAAAGGAGAGGAATCTTCACAATTGATATCTTATGGAAAGCAAAATCTCTCGAGTTCATTGAAAATCTTTTAGTTTCGGAGACAGTTTGTCGATTCAAGCTTGTGCTCAATATGAGACACTCCTTATACATGTCATCCCTGGCTTGGAACTCTTGATGTTCTTGTAGTTGGTTGAAGAAATACTCTTGTGTTATCTAACCTTGTTTTCCCAAGTTTATCTCTTCAGGTACAATGCCAAGGAACCTCAAGGTAAGTATATGCACTATGCAGAATGTGCATGATGGTGACTTGCTTGTGAATATTTGTTTGCAAGAAATCACCATGCACATATGCATTATCACTCACTTCTTTTCATCTGCTCTGATGCATATAGCCAAGCTGCATGTAGCACATCTTGCTTATCTCTCTTGTGTGCTTGTGGTAGTCCAAAACCATAATTTATGAAAATCTTGCACACTTGTAGGGGGAGCCTGTGTACTACATGTTTGTCAAAGCTTTCGTGATAATTCTGTCTTTCTTTCAATAAGCTTTGATGTCTTGTTTAGTGTGTTGCCATCAATTACCAAAAAGGGGGAGATTGAAAGCACATTTGCTCCCCGGGTGGTTTTGGTAATTAATGACAACATACTTTGTGGTTGGACTAATGCTTTTATCAAGTATGTTTCAGGAAATTCAATCACATTGGCATGGCAAAAGGACTAAAGAAGTGGACCCCTCAAAATGCTAAGGCAAGCATTGGCAAAAGCTCAAGACTCCATTTTTGGTTTAGTGATCCAAGATCACATTGAGTCCATAGGAAAAGCCAATACTATTAAAAGGGATGAGGTTATGATGATGATCTGGTTGCTCAAGTGCTTAGTGATACATCTCCTAAACTATCAGCAACTTTCACCGCCATATACACTCATAAGTAGTCTCGGTCCCACCGATATTCCAAACTCACCACACCGAGATGAACCACCTCACCATAAGCCATACCCTAGTAAACTCGGATTTTCCGATTCGAACTCGGTCTCACGAAACATGAGTTGCCAAGTTTACGAAACCTTCATCATCAAATCGGTGTCACCGAGATGATGAAGTCGGTCCCACCAAACTTGCATGCTCTTGTCATTGCACGAATCGGACTAACCGAGATTGTATATTCGGTCCCACGAAAATCCCAACGTTCACATTATTTGAACTATCGGTCTCACCGAGTTGTCCACTTCGGTCCCACCGAGATTGCTCAAATGTGTGTAACAGTTGGATTTTGTGTGGAGGCTATTTATACCCTCCACCCCTCTTCATTCGTGGAGAGAGCCATCGAAAGAACTACCACTCCTACCTTACATTTACGAGAAGAGAACTACCTACCCTTGTTTTGAGATCAAGTTGCTCCACTCCCACCATATGAAGCTTGATCTCTAGCCTTCCCAAGTTGCTTTCCACTCAATCCTTTCTTCCACCACAGCCAAATCAGTGAGGAGAGTTGAGTGTTGGGGAGATTATCATTTGAAGCACAAGAGCAAGGAGTTCATCATCATCTACAACATCTATTACCTTTTGGAGGGTGGTGCCTCCTAGATTGGTTAGGTGTCGCTTGGGAGCCTCCGTCGTCGAGATGTGGAGTTGAACCAAGAAGTTTGTAAGGGCAAGGAGATCGCCTACTTCGTGAAGATCTACCCCGAGTAAGGCTAGCCCTCCGTGGGCGTAGGCCATGATGGAATAGACAAGGTTGCTACTTCGTGGACCCTTCGTGGGTGGAGCCCTCCGTGGACTCTCGTAGCCGTTACCATCCGTGGGTTGAAGTCTCCATCAACGTGGATGTACGATAGCGCCACCTATCGGAACCACGGGAAAAATCATTGCGTCTCCAAATTGCGTTTGATCTTCTCCACTTCTCTTTACTACTTGTGCAATTTACTTTCCGCTGCCCATACTCTAGAATTGCATGTGTAGTGTGCTACTTGACTTGTGTGTTATGCAAAATCTGCCAAAATCTGTCCTTGATAAAAGACATAATTTTTATCTTGTCGAGTAGTCTAATCACCCCCCTCTAGACACTCTCACCTTCTTGATCCCTCAATTGGTATCGAGCTTTGGTCTCCATTGCTTTGGTTTACACACCATTGGAGGAAGATGGGCGTGTCACGTTTGGGAGTGTTAGCCATAGAGTGCCTATTCTTAATGGAGTGTCCTATAACTCGTGGAGGATTGAAATGCTTATTATCTTTAAGACGTACAATTTATGCAAATATGTTGAGACCCCTATGTGCCTCCATTTGACCCCTTGCACCCTACCATGGATGAAGAGCTTGATTTGCTTCAGAACCTTAGGACTGTAAATCTTATCATTAGAGGGTTACCCGATAACTTGCTTGAGCTCGTTACAAACTTTGAGTGCGCCTATGCTATGTGGAAGTTCTTGGAAGAACTTTATCCGGACTACTCTTTGAGAGGTCTTGATGAAATTCTATACAAGACTATTGAATTTGATATGATGCTTTAATGATCCCAACTTTGATAAATGCTTCTTTGAGCTTCGTGATCTTATGAAAAGAAGGGTGATCCCGGTCTTATCAATGTTCTAATTAGAAATGCTCTTGTATTGCATTCCGATGATTATTGTCACATTGACAAAACTAATGCAAGTAGTTATCAAATTGACCTACGTGTTGATGATGAACAATCTATGGGTCAATATGATGATGAGCATGAGCATGATGATGATTACTCGATTCGGACACCGAGCTAGACAAGATCATGAAGAGTCTCAATCTTATGGCAAATCGAGAGACTACATGTCCGGTGGAAAAGAGTGGATTCTTGATAGTGGATGCACCGACCACATGACCGGAGACAAAGACATGTTTGAGAGCTTGCAAAGAACGATGGTCCACGCAAGTATGTGACTTTTGGAGACAACTCCAAGGGTAAGGTACTTGGCCTTGGTAAGGTGGCCATATCTCATGATAGCTCTATTCAAAATGTCATGCTTGTAGAATCTCTTGGATACAATTTACTTTCCATGTCTAGATTAGCTGACTTTGGATTCAATGTGCTATTCATCAAGTAGATTGCCAAGTCTTTCGTCGTGACAATCATAACATGGCGTTTACGGTATCCGTAGAGGTGATCTATATATTGTTGATTTCACTAAGAAAGCCCAACCTAGAGCTTGCTTCATTGCTAAATCCTCTAAAGGTTGGTTATGGCATAGAAGGCTTGGACATGTTGGTATCGTAATCTAGACAAGCTGATCAAAGGTGATCATATTCTTGGCGTTAAAGATGTTTTCTTTGACAAAGATAGACTTTGTAGTGCTTGTCAAGCAGGAAAACAAGTAGGTGGAAGTCATCCGTGAAGAACATCATGACCACAAGGAGACCGCTTGAGCTTCTTCATATGGATCTCTTGGTCCCAATGCTTACAAAAGCCTTGGTGGTAACTCCTTTGGTCTAGTTATAGTTGATGATTATTCCAGATTTACGTGGGTATTTTTCCTTGATGACAAATCGCAGGTTCGAGAGAATCTTCAAAACCTTTGCCAAAAGGCCCAAAATCAATTTGAGGTGAAGATCAAGAAAGTTCGGAGGACAATGGAGCGGAGTTCAAGAACGCCAATGTAGACTCTTTTCTCGATGAGGAAGGGATTCTACATGAGTTCTCGACTACGTACACTCCTCAACAAAATGGAGTTGTTGAGAGGAAGAACCGAACAGCTCATAGAGATGGCGAGAACGATGCTTGATGAATACAAGACACGAAGCATTTTTGGGGGAAGCGGTCGAGACAGGTTGTCATGCTATCAACAGGCTTTATCTTCATAAGCTCCTCGGCAAGACATCATCTGAGCTCCTCACCGTAACAAACCCCAAGTGGGATACTTTCGTGTCTTTGGTTGAAATGCTATATCCTTGATAAGCATCGTCGGTCTAAATTTGCTCCTAAAACTCATGAAGGCTTTTTCTTGGTTATGGATCAAACTCCCACACCTACCGTGTCTACAATAATTTCACCGAAAGGTTGAAGAGACGGTAGACGTGAAGTTTGATGAATCTAATGGCTCGCAAGTAGAGCAAATGCCTATTGATGTAGGAGACAAGGACCCATCGGAAGCTATCCAAGATTTATCTATTGGAAAGATCCGTCCCATGGAAGTGAAGGAGAGTACCTCATCTACATATGTGGAGCCCCTACCTCACAAATGAGATGAACCTCAAGGCAACATGGAGGCCTCCACAAGTGGAACTCACCAAGATGAGGAAGTGCAACAAGAAGATCCACCACAACCTCCTTCTCCACCGCCTCAAGACAACACCAACAACAATGAAGAAGAAGAAGAGGAAGATGAAGATGATGAGGAAGCTCAGCCACAACCTCAACAAAAGCTATCCCGAGTCCGAGCAAGAGTCAAGAAAAATCATCCGTGGAACAAATGATGAACGACATCAACTCCGGGAGAATTACTCGCTCTAAAACTCGCTTAGCTAACTTTTGTGAGCATTACTCATTTATCTCTAGTATTGAACCTATGAAGGTAGAAGAAGCACTTGAAGACCCGGATTGGGTGAACGCTATGCACGAAGAACTACACAACCGAGAGGAACAAGGTATGGACTTTGGTAGAGAAGCCCAAGGATGATCAAAACGTCATTGGAACCAAATGGGTGTTTCGAACAAGCAAGATGAAGATGGACAAGTCATCCGCAACAAGGCTCGTCTCGTAGCTCAAGGTTACACACAAGTCGAAGGTATGGACTATGGTGAGACCTATGCCCCCGTTGCTAGACTTGAGTCCATTCGCATTCTTCTTGCTTATGCCAATCACCATGATATTACTCTCTATCAAATGGATATCAAAAGTGCTTTCCTAAATGGTGAAATTGAGGAGGAAGTATTTGTGAAACAACCTCCCGGATTTGTGAATCCCAAAAAGCCTAATCATGTTTACAAGTTGCACAAAGCTCTTTATGGTCTTAAACAAGCTCCTAGAGCATGGTACAAATGCTTGACTAGCTTTCTTCTTGAAAAAGGCTTTGAGATTGGAAAGATAGACTCAACGCTGTTCACGAAAAGGGTTAATGGTGAACTATTTGTGTGCCAAATATATGTTGATGATATTATCTTTGGTTCAACTAAACCTCATTTTAGCAAGAAGTTTGGAAAGCTCATGTCGGAGAAGTATGAGATGTCCATGATGAGTGAACTCAAATTCTTCCTTGGGTTGCAAATCAAGCAATCTAAGGAGGGTACCTTTGTCTCACAAACAAAGTACACCAAGGATCTCTTCAAGAAGTTCAACATGCAAGAAAGCAAAGGTATGAGAACCCCCATGCCTACAAGTGGACATAATGACTTGACAAAGGATGGAGAACCCTTTGATCAAAGGGTTTACCGATCTATGATTGGTTCTCTACTATATCTTTGTGCTTCTCGTCCTGACATAATGTTGAGTGTATGCATGTGTGCTCGATATCAAGCAGCCCCTAAAGAATGTCATCTTAAAGCTGTTAAAAGGATTGTGAGATATTTGATACACACACCAAACTTTGGCATTTGGTATCCTAAGAGGGCCTCTTTCGACCTTGTTGGCTATTCCGACTCGGACTATGCGGTGACAGGGTTGATAGAAAGTCAACTTCGTGCGTGTCAATTCCTTGGTCGATCCCTTGTATCTTGGTCCTCCAAGAAACAAAATTCGATATCATTATCCACCGCCAAGCGGAATATATTGCTGCTGGTTCGTGTTGTGCTCAATTGCTATGGATGACACAAACGCTTAAGGATTATGGGATACATGTGAGACATGTTCCCTTGCTTTGTGACAATGAGAGTGCGATTAAAATTGGACACAATCCCGTGCAACACTCTCGAACGAAACATATTAAAGTTCGTCACCATTTCATTCGTGATCACATTGCCAAGGGTGACATCAATCTTAAGCATGTTCATACTGACAAACAACTCGCTGATATCTTTACAAAACCTCTTGATGAGAAGGTGTTTTGTCGCTTAATAAGTGAGTTGAACATCATTGATGCTTCAAACTTGGAGTGAGAACTCCATTGATGCATGCAAGGCATGAGCCCACTTGACTAATCCTTGATATTTCTCTTATGATGGTGATCATATGTCTTGGACACATTTGCCTCCTTGTATTGCATCTAACTCCTTGCAGGTACTTGGATGATCTACATTCCACAAGATTACCACACACTCAAATCATGAGTAATCTTGTCATTGACCAAGTATCTAGCCCTTTGGGATGTTGAGTTCAAGGAACAAAATTCCACATATCCTTTTGACATCTTATACATCTAGTATTTCACTCTTGTCATCTTGGATATCCTTGAGTATTTCCTTGCTTGCCTAACCCATGTAGGAAGATGAACTACACAAGTGGAAATGGCGCTCCAACTTCACATTCAATGAGCACCTACATCAAGTTTACCTACATGAGCAAAGCAACAACAAGCCCAAGGTATGTTCTTCACATCTTTAAGGAGCTTTGCTCAAAGTCATGAGTACAAGCAGCTTCATAAGATGTGATCACATCGAATGCTTAATCGAAAAATGGCAACCCCATTTTGAGCTTAAATGATGAGTATGACCTATGATCAAATGTCCTCATTCGACTCCTAAGTCAATATACTCAAACATAGGTGACCTTGTGCCGACCTTTATCTAGATGAAGTACATATGTTTTGGAGTCTTTCTATTTTCTCTTATGTTCTCTCATTGAGTTTTCATTAAAAAAAACTTCATCTAGGAATCTTTTTCATTCCTATTCTTCTGTCTTTGTGAATATCCTTCTGGCTCGATCAATTCCTCGAAAATCATTCACAAATTCATTGCAAATCCTTTGAAACATTCCTCGCAAAGTGAGCTGAATTATTTCTGTATTTCCTTGGAATTAAACTCGGCGTCACCGATTTAAATATTTCGGTCTAACCGAAAAGGATCTACCCTAAGTCCTTGACTTTCGGACCCACCGATCCATCTTAATTTGGTGTCACCGATTTATTTCTTCCAGGATATCATCTTCTGCAGCTCCACTCAATGATTCTCTATGCATGTTCCTTTTTGCCCTGTTGTGATTCTTAAGGATCCCACTTCTTTCTTTCCATCTTCCCTGACCTTCCTAGTTTGCTGTCCTTTTCGGCACTTGATGTCAAAGGGGGAGAAGACTTAGGGGGAGAAGAGAAGATTTAGGGGAGAAGAAGAGCAATCTTACCTTAAGGGGAGAGAATCACATCAAAGCTTTGCTGTGTTTTTCCTTATAAGAGAATTTCTTGCCGTGTTTCACATTGACATTACAATTGGCGTCATTCTCATTTGGCATCATTCTTTTATTTTGCTCTTTCCATCAAACCCTTGATCTGAGAGAACTCAAAGGAGAGGAATCTTCACAATTGATATCTTATGGAAAGCAAAATCTCTCGAGTTCATTGAAAATCTTTTAGTTTTGGAGACATGTTTGTCGATTCAAGCTTGTGCTCAATATGAGACACTCTTTATACATGTCATCCTGGCTTGGTACTCTTGATGTTCTTGTAGTTGGTTGAAGAAATACTCTTGTGTTATCTAACCTTGTTTTCCCAAGTTTATCTCTTCGTACAATGCCAAGGAACCTCAAGGTAAGTATATGCACTTTGCGAATGTGCATGATGGTGACTTGCTTGTGAATACTTGTTTGCAAGAAATCACCATGCACATATGCATTATCACTCACTTCTTTTCATCTGCTCGATGCATATAGCCAAGCTGCATGTAGCACATCTTGCTTATCTCTCTTGTGTGCTTGTGGTAGTCCAAAACCATAATTTATGAAAATCTTGCACACTTGTAGGGGAGCCTGTGTACTACATGTTTGTCAAAGCTTTCGTGATAATTCTGTCTTTCTTTCAATAAGCTTTGATGTCTTGTTTAGTGTGTTGCCATCAATTACCAAAAGGGGAGATTGAAAGCACATTTGCTCCCAGGTGGTTTTGGTAATTAATGACAACATACTTTGTGGTTGGACTAATGCTTTTATCAAGTATGTTTCAGAAATTCAATCACATTGGCATGGCAAAAGGACTAAAGAAGTGGACCCTAAAATGCTAAGGCAAGCATTGGCAAAAGCTCAAGACTCCATTTTGGTTTAGTGATCCAAGATCACATTGAGTCCATAGGAAAAGCCAATACTATTAAAAGGGATGAGGTTATGATCATGATCTGGTTGCTCAAGTGCTTAGTGATACATCTCCTAAACTATCAGCAACTTTCACCGCCATATACACTCATAAGTAGTCTTGGTCCCACCGATATTCCAAACTCACCACACCGAGATGAACCACCTCAGCCATAAGCCAAACCCTAGTAAACTCGGATTTTCCGATTCGAACTCGGTCTCACGAAACATGAGTTGCCAAGTTTCAGAATCTTCATCATAAAATCGGTGTCACCGAGATGATGAAGTCGGTCCCACCGAAACTGGCATGCTCTTGTCATTGCACGAATTGGACTAACCGAGATTGTATATTCGGTCCCACCGAAAATCCCAACGTTCACATTATTTGAACTATCGGTCTCACCGAGTTGTCCACTTCGTCCCACCGAGATTGCTCAAATGTCTGTAATGGTTGGATTTTGTGTGGAGGCTATTTATACCCTCCACCCCTCTTCATTCGTGGAGAGAGCCATCGAAAGAACTACCACTCCTACCTTACATTTCGAGAAGAGAACTACCTACCCTTGTGTTGAGATCAAGTTGCTCCACTCCCACCATATGAAGCTTGATCTCTAGCCTTCCCAAGTTGCTTTCCACTCAATCCTTTCTTCCACCACAGCCAAATCAGTGAGGAGAGTTGAGTGTTGGGGAGATTATCATTTGAAGCACAAGAGCAAGGAGTTCATCATCATCTACAACATCTATTACCTTTTGGAGGGTGGTGCCTCCTAGATTGGTTAGGTGTCGCTTGGGACCATCCGTCGTCGAGATGTGGAGTTGAACCAAGAAGTTTGTAAGGGCAAGGAGATGGCCTACTTCGTGAAGATCTACCCCAAGTAAGGCTAGCCCTCCGTGGGCGTAGGACATGATGGAATAGACAAGGTTGCTTCTTCGTGGACCCTTCGTGGGTGGAGCCCTCCGTGGACTCTCGCAGCCGTTACCCTCCGTGGGTTGAAGTCTCCATCAATGTGGATGTACGATAGCGCCACCTATCGGAACTACGGGAAAAATCATTGCATCTCCAAATTGCGTTTGATCTTCTCCACTTCTCTTTACTACTTGTGCAATTTACTTTCCACTACCCATACTCCAGAATTGCATGTGTAGTGTGCTACTTGACTTGTGTGTTATGCAAAATCTGCCAAAATCTGTCCTTGATAAAAGACAGAATTTTTATCTTGTCGAGTAGTCTAATCACCCCCCCCCCTCTAGACACTCTCACCTTCTTCGATCCCTCAGGAGGCCTTGAACAGCTCCTTCCATGCGCCTTTGTGCATCATGTCGTAGAGCCTCTGGAGCGTCCGATGCTCGGTGGGGACGAACTCCCACAGATTGACTGCCCGCCTCTGCCAGGGCAAGATTCGGTGAACAAGCATGACCTGGATCACGTTGACAATCTTGATGTTCTTGTCCTTCATGCTTTTGACGCATGTTTGGAGTCCGGCCAGCTCCGCGGAATCACCCCAGGACAGGTCCTTCCTCTCCCAGGAGGTAAGCCGCATGGGGGCTCCGGATCGAAACTCGGGGGCCGCCGCCCAGTTGGTGCCGCGCGACTCGGTGATGTAGAACCACCCCGATTGCCATCCTTTTACGGTCTCCGCGAAGGAGCCGTCGAGCCATGTGACTTTGGGCATTCTGCCCACCATGGCCCCTCCGCACTCCGCCTGTTGGCCTCTTACCACCTTCGGCTTCATGCAGAAAGTTTGCAGCCATAGGCCGAAGTGAGGCTAGATGCAGAGGAAAGCCTTGCACACGACGATGAATGCCGAGATGTTGAGGACGAAATTCGGGGCCAGATCGTGGAAATCCAGCCCGTAGTAGAACATAAGCCCGCGGACGAAGGGATGGAGCGGAAATCCCAGTCCACGGACGAAGTGGGCAATGAATATGACCCTCTCGTGGGGTCCTGGGGTCGGAATGACCTGCCCGGCGTCTGGTAGACGGTGCGCTATGTCCGCGGCCAAGTATCCGGCCGCCCAAAGATTGGTGATGTGCTTCTCCTTGACGGTGGAAGCCACCCACTTGCCTCCAGCTCCGGACATGTTCATCTGTGCAAGGAAGACTTGGGCTTGGGCGCTTGAGCTTGACGGGGCAAGAGTGGGCAAAGGAGGAAGAAGGCATGGGTGAAAATGGGGAAATCCAATCCCTTTATAGAGACGCCAGAAGCAGTGCGCCTCCCCACTTGCCCGTTGGGAATCGCTTGTTTCCCAAACGCCACGGTTAATGGCGTGGTGAGATTACCCATACCCGTATTGATGAGAATCCCGTAATAAGGGGACACGATCTCTGCTTTGACAAGACGTGTCATAGAAACCGCCTCGTGATATGCGTTGTAGCTGGTTGTGGGGAAACGGTTCGAATAATGATCCGACCGTAATAACATGTCACGTCGTCAGAAAAAGTTGTCAGCAAATTGCATTTGTGAAATATCATTCTCTCTACGGGGGTATGCGAAGATCATTTCTTAGATCTGGACACGATTTGGGTATTCGATAATTACTTTGGAGAATTCGAAGGAGGAACCCACCTTGCAATGCTGAAGACAATACTGCGCGCCGGACTCATCATCATTGAAGCCTGGTTCAGGGGCTACTGAGGGAGTCCTGGATTAGGGGGTATCCAGACAGCCGGACTGTGTACAACATCCAGACTATTGAAGCGTGAAGATAAAAGACTCAAGACTTCGGCCCGTGTCCGGATGGGACTTTCCTTGGCGTGGAAGGCAAGCTGGGCGATCCGGATATTATATTTCCTTCCTTGTAACCGACTCCATGTAAACCGGAGAGGTTGGTCCTTAGAAGGACGATCACAATTACATTCATACCATCATAGGCTAGCTCCTAGGGTTTAGCCTCTACGATCTCGTGGTAGATCTACTCTTGTATTACCCGTATCGTCAATATTAATCAAGCAAGAAGTAGGGTTTTACCTCCACCGAGAGGGCCCGAACGTGGGTAAACACCTGCGTCCCTTACTTCTTGTTACCATCAGCCTTGACGCACAGATCGCGACCCCCTACCCGAGATCCGCCTGTTTTGACACCGACGGGCCCCGAGATACCTCTCCATCATACGGAGTGAGAATTCCCAGTCTTTATCCATGACAACTCAACAGACACCCTCGGAGGTACCAGTAGAGCATCTTTATAGTCACCCTGTTACGTTGCGACATTTGATACACACAAGGTACTCCTCCAGTGTCACTGAGTTGCATGATCTCATGGTCATAGGTATATATACTTGACATGAAGAAAATGATATAAATAAACTTGATATGATCATATGCTACGTTTATAGTTTGGGTCTTGTCCATCACATCATTCTCCTAATGATGTGATCCCGTTATCAAATGAAAACTCATGTCTATGGCTAGGAAACCATGGCCATCTTTGATCAACGAGCTAGTCCGGTAGAGGCTCACTAGCACCATGTTGTTTTCTATGTATCCATACATGTATTTTGAGTTTCCAGTCAATACAATTATAGCATGTACAATAAATGATTATCATGAACAAGGAAATATAACAATAACCACTTTATTATTGCCTCTAGGACATATTTCCAATAGTCTCCCACTTGCACTAGAGTGAATAATCTAGTATTTCATGGTAATGAATCTAACACCCATAGAGTCCTGGTGTCGATCATGTTTTGCCCGTTGTCGGTGTCAAAACCAGCGGATCTCGGGTAGGGGGTCCCGAACTGTGCATCTAGGCGGATGGTAACAGGAGACAAGGGACACGATGTTTTTACCCAGGTTCGGGCCTCTCTCGATGGAGGTAAAACTCTACTCTTGCTTGATTAATATTGATGATATGGGTAGTACAAGAGTAGATCTACGACGAGATCAAAGAGGCTAAACCCTAGAAGCTAGCCTATGGTATGATTGTTGTTCGTCCTATGGACTAAAACCCTCTGGTTTATATAGACACCGGAGAGGGCTAGTGTTACACAGAGTGGGTTACCATGGTAGGAGATCTACATATCCGTATCGCCAAGCTTGCCTTCCACGGCAAGGAAAGTCCCATCCGGACACGGGACGGAGTCTTCAATCTTGTATCTTCATAGTCCAGGAGTCCGGCCAAAGGTGATAGTCCGGCTATCTGGACACCCCCTAATCCGGGACTCCCTTAGTAGCCCCCGAACCAGGCTTCAATGATAATGAGTCCAGCTCGTAGATTGTCTTCGGCATTGCGAGGCGGGTTCTTCTCCAAATTCTATATACTTGTCGAATAGCGTCCGGCTTCTTATAAATGTTGCGCTCCTTGGCTTCCACGCCTAATAATGGCCATCTTCCACGTGTCAAACGAATGCGAAAGCCAGGGTAATTTTACACTTTCCCCCTAGCTGCGCAAATGAGCCGCCTATAAAAAGAGACAAGGATCTAGATCCGAATCACACCATCCCCCCTCTGCAAGCTTTCATCGGAGCGCCTCTGACAAAAAATCCATTCCATCATGGACAGTCGACGCGGCTCCTCCTCTCGCACTCCCGGCCATCAGCCTGGGGATTGGGAGAGATGCTTAGTCCCGCATAGCAAGCTAGTGACGCTCCAAACCAAGGGGTTTCTTCCGCAGCCTTCATGGTTCCGGCTCGAGCCGGACTCGCCACCTATAAGGGCGGAAAGCAAGCGGAGAGCGTCCCCGATCCTTCCAAAGGAGAGCGGATATGCTTTGTCTCTTATCTGATAAGAGGACTCGGATTTCCAATACATCCGTTTCTTGAGGGCTCTCAGAGTTCTCGGCCTCGGCTGCCCACCTTACGCATGCCTCCGTTCTGCACATCGCGGGCTTCGTGGCCGTTTGCGAACTGTTTTTAGGCGTCGAGGCTCATTTTGCACTGTGGAAGAGATTATTCTGCCTCGTACCCTGTTCTCATGAGGGGTCAATATATCAAGTGGGCGGAGCCGAGCTATGGCGCATCGCCGGGACCGGATATCTATCCGGAACCCTGAAGAAGGCGTCCGAAGACTGGCCTTCGGAATGGTTTTATATAGAAGATGCCCCGCTACCGGATCCCATTCGGACCGGCCTCCCGGAGTTCAGCAATGCTCCCTTGAAGAAATGCCTAACTTGGCGTCCGCGGAGCTCTCAACGGGAGAATGACAGGGACGTCCTTTACCTGATGAGCCGAATAAGATTATTGGCTCATTCCGGACTGACCATGATCGGGGTCATGTCCACATGCATTATGCAGGGGGTGCAGCCGCTCTAGATCGGCAGGATGACCTAGATGGACTTGAAGAGGAGCGCGATGTAGCCAAGGCCCGTTCCGCATTCTATCAACAACAGGCCAGGCGTTACCAAAGCAGAGAAGTGCGGGCTAAAACATACAACATCGGAGAACTTGTTCTACGCCCCCCGAAGAAGAAAAAGGATAAGCTCAAACCCAAATGGGAGGGCCCCTTCATAATTGATGAAGTCCTTACTGGAGGAGCCTATCGCCTTCACAGTGCAGAGGATAATCGCCTTGAGCCGAACCCATGGAATGCCGCCCGGCTCCGAAGATTTTATGCATAATTCGGCCTCCTTAGGTCTCAGTTTAAAAATATATTTTTTTTCATTTTCTTTTTCCCCTTATACCCTTCTCTCCTTATATTTGTCACATCCCTAGCTTCTGGCTTTGCACTAGGCTAGCTTCATGTGTGCATCATGTTTAAATTTTATTTAACTTGAAATGGAGATGACAAACCCTAGCACCAAATGAAATGCAATTAGGATCAATATAAAAATATTTTCCATGAACCCATAATGCCCTTCAGAAAAGTTCATCATTTTTGGATTGGTTTAAAACCTCTGCCAAAGATGGTGCAGATATTTCTAGGTCCATTTTGGATTTTCGAATTAATTCATAAAGTATTTGAATTTGGGCATTTAAATGCTATAAATAATTTAAATGCTCAAATAATTATGAAAGTAAATGAGGGCTGTTGCATATATTTCAGAAGGTGCCACAATTATTTTCAGGATTTTTAGAAGTGCTCTAGTACTGTTAATAAAGCCCAACAACTGCAGAAAAATAGAAAACAGAAAGAGATAAAAAAAGGAGAGAGAGAGAGAGAGAGGAAACTACCTGGGCCACTTACCTGCAGCCCACCTAGCCGACCGTTACTGTGCAGCCCAGCAGCCCACCTCCCCTGCCAGTTGTCTTCCTCCTCTCGCCAGAAGGCAGAGGGGAAGCAACGCATGGCGCTCGCGCGCGCTGGCATGCAGTTGCCTGCCTGTCCTCCTTCGCCAGCGCAACGACGCAGACATACTCCGCGTGGCCTTCTGGATCCTGCTGGCCCCCTCGCTCACTCTTCCTCCAGATCCCTCGCTCTCTCTCGCTCACGGCCGAAGCGGCCATGGCCACACCTCTGTGAAGCTCGTCGCCACAACGCCTCCCTGGCCTTGCGGAATCATCGAGGAGAACCGCCTCGCCGTACTCGTCGTCATCACCGAGCCAAGGAACCGGGGGAGCTCCACATCACCGGCAACGTCATCTTCTTCCTCCTCGGACCCGTGGATCGCCGTCGTCAAATTCATTGCCATCCGTGCGTCCCCGCGCCCGCTGACCTTCCCCACGTATTCCTCGTGAACTACCTCTTCTTCTCCCTCTCTTCTCGTTGCCGTTCGCACGCCCTAGCTAGCTTCACCGCCGAGCCCGTGGGCTCATCACCGCCGGCCATGTCACCGCCGCCGCTTCAACCACTGAAGCTTGCGCCTGAGCGCTGACCCGACTTCATCTTGCTCCTAGGAGCCTAACACCACCACCAGCTCCTTCCCACGAGCTCCCTAGTGCCATGCCCATTGAGGTTCGAGCTCCGGCCGCCACGGATGTGCTCACCGCCGTCGTCCCCGGCCACCCCGCGGCCTCCCGTGCAGCCAGCTAGGTGCGTCCGTGTATGGGCTACCTTCTGGTGGCCTTCGCGCGTCCAGCCGCCGCCCGTAGCGCAACCCCGGTGAAGATCCGCCACGTTTTTGGTCGCCGCCGGCGGAACTCCGGCGACTACCGACATGGCCGTGATTAGGGCCTAATCACACCGCTAACCAACCCGCTGGGCCACTGACGCGCGGGCCCCACGCCCTAAGTAATCCCAGTTTTGTTTCTGTTTAGGTTAGTTTAAAACCCAGCGGGACCCACGTGCCTGAGTTGACCCACGACATGGCCGTTGGCCCACCCGCCGTCGGCGACCCTAACCAGACATCGTGACAGCGACGGTGGGACCCCTGGTCAGGTTTGACCTGCAGCAGCGCTCGTTGACCTGCTGACGTCACAGTGAGGTGGTGGTGACGCCATAACTCATTTTCTGGATTAATTTTAATTCAGGAAATTCTAGAAAATATCCAAAACTTCAAAAATTCATATAAATTCAACCATAACTCAGAATGAAATAATTTATATATGAAAAATGATCAGAAAAACCTTATCTATCCATCTGTACCATTTTCATGCATGTTTGAACAACCTATGGTTACTGTATATGGCAATTTGCATAATTGGCATTTAAATACGCACATATGGAGTTTGAATTTGAACCCTTGGTTCAAACCAACTTCATTTAATTTGTTCTAAGTTGCATTAGCCAAAACACACTCATTTTGCCATGTCATTTCATGCATCATATTGTTGCATTGCATTGATTGTGTTTTCTCTGTGTTGCCGGTATTTGTCCCCTCTCGATAGACTTGGTTCCGATGATGAATTCGATGACACCGATGAAGAACTATATTATCTTCAGAAGTGCCAGGCAAGCAAAAACCCCTTGTTCATTCCGATACAATCCCACTCTCTCGCTCCTGCTCTTTTTTACTGCATTAGGACAACAACGATTCAACTGTTACATGTTGCGGTAGTTGAACCCCTTTCCTCTGCATGACCTGTCATTGCCACAGTAAATAGATGAAACCCACTAGCATGAGTAGGAGTTGTTTGAGCCCTAATGTGCCTACTCATTCATGCTTGTTTTTCATGCCTGCTACTGCTTAGAGTTGAGTCAGGTCTGATTCATCGGGGATGAATCGGAGGTGTGTGAACATGTCCTACTGTGTGTGAGCTAAGTGTGTGAACACGATTTGGTAAAGGTAGCGGTGAGAGGCCACGTAAGAGTACATGGTCGGTTGTCTCATTGAAACCATCCTCAGGAACTGAGTTCTGTGTTTGTGATCCATGAACAGTTACTACCACACATTGGGTTCCGGTAACTCGACCCCTCTCGACTTATTAATCAACACGATCTCTGTCACGCCCAATATGCGACCCTATCCAAAAGGAACTCGAAGGTCCCACCAAGGATAGACCCGCATATTGGAACGCTTTTGCAAGGTGGATATCATTACATCAACATTACATATTAGATGGGGATACATACAAGAGGCATACAATGCCACACAAATACAACATCATCTTACATAAGATCAACATCCGACTACGGATGAAACTCAAACAGAAACTCAAACGACATCCACCCTGCTAGCCCAGGCTGCCGACCTGGAACCTATCCCCTGATCGAAGAAGAAGCAGAAGAAGAACTCCAAAACAAGCAAACATCGCTCTCGCGTCATGATCATCGCATAACATGTACCTGCAACTGTTGTTGTAGTAATTTGTGAGCCACAAGGACTCAGCAATCCCATTACCATCGGTATCAAGACTAGCAAGGCTTAATGGGAAAGGAAGGGGTAAAGTGGTGAGGTTGCAGCAGCGGCTAAGCAAGTATGGTGGCTAACATACGCAAATAAGAGCGAGAAGAGAAGCAAAGGAACGGTCGTGAAGCTAGCAATGATCAAGAGGTGATCTTCAACTCCTACTTACATCAAACATAACCCAGAAACCGTGTTCACTTCTCGGACTCCGCCGAGAAGAGACCATCACGGCTACACACGCGGTTGATGCGTTTTAATTCGAATCAGGTGTCAAGTTATCTACAACTGGACATTAACAAATTCCCATCTGCCACATAACTGCGGGCACGGCTCTCGAAAGTTTATACCCTGCAGGGGTGTCCCAACTTAGCCCATGATAAGCTCTCGCGATCAACGAAGGATATACCTTCTCCCAGGAAGATCCGATCAGTCTCGGAATCCCGGTTTACAAGACATTTCGACAATGGTAAAACAAGACCAGCAAGACCGCCCGATGCGCCGACATCCCGATAGGAGCTGCACATATCTCGTTCTCAGGGCAACACCGGATGAGCAATCCGTACAACTAAAACCAGACCTCAAGTTTCCCTGAGGGGGCGCTGCAAAGGGCTCTAGTTCGGACCAACACTTAGACAAGCATTGGCCCGGGGGGAGCTATAATAAAGATGACCCTTGGGTTAATTACTCCCAAGGGAAAGGTAGGTGGTGGTGAGGCAAATGGTAAAACCAAGGTTGGGCCTTGCTGGAGGAGTTTTATTCAAAGCGAACTGTCAAGGGGGTCCCATAAATCACCCGACCGCGTTAGGAACACAAAATCCGGGAACATAACACCGGTATGACGGAAACTAGGGCGGCAAGAGTGGAACAAAACACCAGGCATAAGGCCGAGCCTTCCACCCTTTACCAAATATATGGATGCATTAATAATATAAGAGATATTGTGATATCCCAACATAATCATGCCCACCAAGGAGCAATCTTCAACTTCACCTGCAACTAACAATGCTATAAGAGGGGCTGAGCAAAGCGGTAACATAGCCAAGCAATGGTTTGCTAGGAAGGGTGTCAAAGGTTAGAGGTTCATGGAAATTTGGGAGGCTTGAAGAGCAAATGATAGGTAAAGCAGCATAGCGATAGAACGAAGCAACTAGCATAGCAATGATAGTAGTGAGATCCAGGGTAGCAGTCATCTTGCCTAAAATCCCGCAAGGAAGAAGAACGAGTCCATGAAGAAGATGAATCCACGAAGACGAACCACGCGTAGACGAACGAATCCTCACGATCGCAACGAAACGGGAACTATCGAGAAGAAGCACACAACATGGTAAACACACCACACATAGACAAGACATGATGCACAACAAGCATGATGCAAGACAAGGCTACATGAAGCTACTCATGACAAGAGATGATGCAAACAAGAACAACACATCAAGGCAAGTTTAAATGAGGCCGGAAACAACATATAACAATTCCGGTAAGTCCTCATATGCAAATTTAGAAATTGGTCCAGAACTGAATAAACCTTAAGTTCAAGTAGTTAAACAGCAAGTTAAGATGCACCAAGATGATTTACATGAGATTCTAGTCAAGTTACATATAAAGTTCATTAGATTCGGAGCAACGGCCTAGAAGATATGAGCAAAACAAGTTAAACATGGCATTGATGCAAAATGCATACAAACATCAAGCAAACACCTCAAAACATGGATGCAACATGATAATATGAATCTACATGCAAAAACAAGCAAGTTTCATATAGAGCACACTCAAAACTGAGCAACGGTTCAACACTCACACTCTATACGAGACATAACAACAATCTGTCCATAACAGCAACTAGGCATCTTACAAGCATCAAAACAACAAGCTACAACACCCCAACATAAGAACAAAAGGCATTAGCATGATGTACAGGTAAAGCACAACAAAACATGAACACTGAGCTATCTCCAGAAACAATTAGAACATGCTCAAAAGGACATGGGAAGATTGCAAATTTTAACAGTTTCAGGCTTGGCAGAAATAACATCAGGTTGCAATGTTTAGAGCTATAAAACAACATGTTACAGGAACTTAACATGGCAAAAAAAGGCAAGACATGAATCTACTAATTGCATATAACAAAAGTCCCTTACTGACCATGAGCCAAAAGGGCACAGAAAATATGATGGTACCCATGTAAACATGGCAAGTTATATGACAGATTCATACATGGCAGGAACAACAATAAGTAGGCATGTTGGTGAGCTTGAACCACTCACCACAGAGCAATACATGTTTATGACGCTAAGCATGGTAAGAGAAAGTTCATAGGGTACATGGATCACTAGAAAAGCACATGGCCAAAACTGAACATGTTAACAGGTTGACAACAACATTATTAAGCAAATTTTGGCGCAAGATAACAATATGATACATTAGGCTATAAATGCAACCAGGGGCACTAATGGATAGAGCATGACATGTATAACAATTCATCCTTAGCGAACATCTCCAGATTATGCATAGAATAACAAGTAGAAGCATGTTTACATAGCAACAAAATATAACAGAATTAGCCTAGCAAAACAGTAACAGCAAGTACCCTCCGTAACAAGCTTGATGCACTCAGTACACAACTCACAAAAATACATGGATGGCACCCCTGGAAAGATGGCATGGCATAGATCAAAACAGATGTAGACAAGGATGCACACATCAAACAGGGCAAAATGACAAAAGTGCATGTTATAACAGTTCCAGCAAATTAACATCAACATGCACTCTTCCAACAGCATTTCGGGCATCAAGATGACCTCAAATAAAAATGATGCACTGAGATGAAATGAAGTACTCGTCGAGATGAACAATTTGACATATTACATGCACGAAACGGAGCAGTATGCAGCAAGTTATCATGCGATGAACATGGCATGACAATGTAATTATCTCGGGGACTTAGAGAAACGGGCAACCTCGCAGATCTAGGGTTTGACCCAGTAGCGGACTTGAGGCAAAGCGACGGCTCGCGGAGATGGCGGAGAGAGGCCGAGGAGGCGGGAGATGGCGGGGAGACGCGGCGAGGCGGATCCGCCGGTCCTGTCGCGTGGGGCCCGCGGCGTCAGTCTTGAGGTTGGGACGGCGAGGGCGGCGGGCACGCAGCGCCCGGCGACGGGCGGAGGGAGCCGAAACACGGCGGAGGTGGCGGCCGCAACGGGCGGCGGCGAGGATCCGGCGGCGGGTCGCGAACGGCGATGAGCGCGCGCGCGACGACGACAGCAGCGAAGCGGTGGAGAACGGCGGCGGCCGCCAGGTCGGATCCGCCGAGGCGGCGCCGTCGGCGGCAGGCGGAGCGACCAGCGACGCAGCGGCGCGGGGCCGCGCCGAGGCGGGAGAGGCGGAGGCGGGACCGAGGCGCGGTCGCGGGATCCGCGAGCACCGAGCGAAGCGCCGGCGGGCGCCGGCGCGCCAGCAGCGCGAGCCGAGCTGCAGGCGAGGAGGCGGGCGGCGCGGAGGCCGGCGGTGCGCTGCTCAGCTCCGGCCGGGCGGGCGGCGGCGGCGCGAGACCCTGAGCCCGCTTGATAGGCTCCATGGGCCGGCGGCGAGGTGGGCGCGGGACACCACATGGCGCGGATGGTTGGGCGGGCGGCGGCGCGGCTGAGTGGCGGCCTCCGATTCGTCGGAGTGAGGTGGCCGGCTGGGACGGACATGTCCGGCGCGGTGGAGACGCGTCCGGTGGCGCCGGGAGGGGTTTGATCTAGGGTTAGAACAGGATTTTTGGAGGGGGAGGTGTTTATATAGGTAGAGGGAGCTAGGAGAGTCCAAATGAGGAGCGGTTTTCGCCCACACGATCATGATCGAACGACCGAGAGCATGGAGGGGGTTGGATGGGTTTTGGGCCACTTTGAAGGGGTATTGGGCTGCAATACAAAGAGGGCTTCTACGGTTACCCGGTTAACCGTTGGAGTATCAAACGACCTCCAAATGGCACGAAACTTGACAGGCGGTCTACCTGTGGTATACCAAGGCCGCTTGGCAAACCTCGGGCCATTCCGAGAACGTTTAACACCCACTCACAACAAGAGACAAAAGGGGAACGCCGGAGGACATAGGAGTGCAGGATTGCAAAACGGACAACGGGGAAAATGCTCGGATACATGAGACGAACATGTATGCAAAATGAAATGCACATGATGACATGATAAAATGCAACACGCAAGAAAATGACATGGCAAAGAAGGCGAATAACTGGCGGACACCTGGCGCATCGAATCCGGGGCGTTACAACTCTCCTCCACTAACAAGAGATCTTGTCCCGAGATCTTAGGACCGAGACGGAAAGGAAAAAGGGATGAGGTGAAACAAGAACTCAAGAGAGGAAACAAAGAATCGCGAGCACACGATAAGAAGAGAGGAACGACAAGAATGACGAGAATCGAAAGATCACGGAATCAGATAGACTATGAAACCACTCCTGTTAGAACGAGATAAGAAACGAATAAGACTGAAAGGATTTAGGCAGCACTCCGGCTGAAAAAGGAAGGATTAGAACATGAACTTGATAGGATGGACTGATACTTCATGAAGACATGACACCAAATCTCCGGAAAGGATTGAAAGAGTTGAATGAACAGAACGGAGAAGAAAATGACAACTTGTGCCACGAATGAAATAGAGAGCATCCTTAGAAGGAGGAATTGAATGGAGTTGTTGAGAAAATCAACCACGCAAAGAATAAGCTTGTCGTGGACTTATGGATAACATCTCAAAATTATGAGGTGATCGCCGACCACAAGCGAAAAATGATTGGATAGCTGAGAAGAACGAAGAAATGCAAAACTCCACTTCAAAAGAATACGGAGAATTAATTGCACCTCGAGATGCAAGAACAAAAGATACTAGAACTCCTTGAACAAGAATCTTGATGAACACTTGAAAGAATGAATTAAATCATGAAGAACCACCATGAAGAACTCCGGTGACAAAATGATGATGAGATAGAATGAAGGATGAAGGAATAAGATTAAGGCCCTGCGATGATTTAGATGGGGTTTCCGACGAGATGGCCGAGGAAAAATGAACTCCGGAAAAGAAAAGAGGAAAAGACTTGGAACTAGAATTTATTCGCCAAGAACGAACTTTGCAGGAAGGGATTACTCACTTGGATGAAATAAGAATAAGTTTTATTGCATGCTTATCCTTCATCAAATTAAATTGATGACAAGCAATGGATTTTGCATACTACTTTTTCTTCTTGAAAAGTATTAAGAAGTGACATATCGCAAACTTGAGAAGGTATTCATGAACCACCGGTAGGTTTGAAAAGAACGAGTGGATTGATATGATAATCAAAGAAAAAGAATCTTGAACGAAACACCGTAAGAATTCGAAAATGATTGATGAAAGAGAATGAATCACCGGGAAGAATTAGAAGAACCAATATGCTAGAGGGGATTTAGATGCAAAAGAACAAAGAGATCATGAGCTGGTTAAAGAACACTTGAACGAAGCGCCGGGATAAATAGAGAACGATAACTGGAATGATGGCCTCCAGTAAAAAGAAACAGGAACACAACTCCTGAAATACTCCGGATGGATGAAAAGAATATCTGACAACTGGAATATTTCGCGAGGATAACATGAAGCTAGAACCGCGAATCTTCGAGAGAACGGGCAAAATTTAGGGGAACACTCTTCTTCAATCTTCAAATGATGACGAGAAACACCACCAAAATTACTGAGATACTCCGGGAGAATGAAAAGCAAAGAGGTTGAGCCAACAATGAAAATGATTTGAAATCGATCTTGGAGAAGGCATGTGACTGATGAAATTCATTCTTACGTCAAACTTGGAAATGAATTGAGAATAACTCCGGGAGAATTAGAAGAGTTAGGTAAGATCCTGGGAAAAAACCTGTGGGTTAAGGCCCAGTAAGGAGAAAAAACACCATTGGAAAGGATTGTAGAACAGATAAATGATGCGCCGGAACAATTGAAATATTTGAATGAGGTGACAACCTCGAATTAATTGGAACACCGACGAATCTCCTGAGATGTCTTCCGAACTCCGGAATGATTGAATGACGAGAGGCAAACGAGTAAGGAGAACACTTGATCTGAGGAAAAGAATATGATCAGCCCGAAAAACTTGAATTGAAATCACTGGAAAGAAAAGAGATGAGGAATGTCAAACGAGAGGATAATTCACTGGTTGAAATAATTGAGGGAAGACTGAAGAGGCTAAACATGAATGAAATTGATGGACGAAACACACTCAAACTCCGGGAAGATGAAAGGGTGGGAGGGCAGGAAAACAAATCAACTGGAAGGGAGAAATCGACGAATATCTTGAAGACAAAACACCGGTTGAAATCATTGAGGAAAGAAAGCAAAGACTTCGCACGAGTAGGAAGGATACTCGATTATAGGCTCCGGATTTGAGAAGAAGAAGGGAGGGCAGGTGGGAAAAACTAGGACAACTTCGGACAGGGAAACAACATCGATTGAAAAGAGCTAAGGATTGATCTCCCAAAGACAAAGAGGTTCGAGTCGACTTGACGAGAGATGCACCGGATAAAAGAGCTGGGGAACAACGATCGGAAAACTAACCGCGTGATCCTAAAGAAAAATTTGAAGGGGAAGACAAGTAACTCAAAACTCCTACGTCCAGATTCCTCACCAGAGTGACGAAGGGGTAGAGGAGTAAAAAGAATTCCTACTCTCCGATATAACTAGACTCAGAAATCAGTTTTCTTCTAGACTCAACAACGGCCAAACTACACGATCAATCAAGGGGGCTCCTAAGGTCGGTCGAGGCTCTGATACCAACTTGTCACGCCCAATATGCGACCCTATCCAAAAGGAACTCGAAGGTCCCACCAAGGATAGACCCGCATATTGGAACGCTTTTGCAAGGTGGATATCATTACATCAACATTACATATTAGATGGGGATACATACAAGAGGCATACAATGCCACACAAATACAACATCATCTTACATAAGATCAACATCCGACTACGGATGAAACACAAACAGAAACTCAAATGACATCCACCCTGCTAGCCCAGGCTGCCGACCTGGAACCTATCCCCTGATCGAAGAAGAGGTAGAAGAAGAACTCCAAAACAAGCAAACATCGCTCTCGCGTCATGATCATCGCATAACCTGTACCTGCAACTGTTGTTGTAGTAATTTGTGAGCCACAAGGACTCAGCAATCCCATTACCATGGGTATCAAGACTAGCAAGGCTTAATGGGAAAGGAAGGGGTAAAGTGGTGAGGTTGCAGCAGCGGCTAAGCAAGTATGGTGGCTAACATACGCAAATAAGAGCGAGAAGAGAAGCAAAGGAACGGTCGTGAAGCTAGCAATGATCAAGAGGTGATCCTGAACTCCTACTAACGTCAAACATAACCCAAAAACCGTGTTCACTTCCCGGACTCCGCCGAGAAGAGACCATCACGGCTACACACGCGGTTGATGCGTTTTAATTCGAATCTGGTGTCAAGTTATCTACAACCGGACATTAACAAATTCCCATCTGCCACATAACCGCGGGCACGGCTCTCGAAAGTTTATACCCTGCAGGCGTGTCCCAACTTAGCCCATGATAAGCTCTCGCGATCAACGAAGGATATACCTTCTCCTAGGAAGACCCGATCAGTCTCGGAATCCCGGTTTACAAGACATTTCGACAATGGTAAAACAAGACCAGCAAGACCGCCCGATGCGCCGACATCCCGAATGGAGCTGTACATATCTCGTTCTCAGGGCAACACCGGATGAGCAATCCGTACAACTAAAACCAGACCTCAAGTTTCCCTGAGGGGGCGCTGCAAAGGGCTCTAGTTCGGACCAACACTTAGACAAGCATTGGCCCGGGGGGGCTATAATAAAGATGACCCTTGGGTTAATTACTCCCAAGGGAAAGGTAGGTGGTGGTGAGGCAAATGGTAAAACCAAGGTTGGGCCTTGCTGGAGGAGTTTTATTCAAAGCAAAATGTCAAGGGGGTCCCATAAATCACCCGACCGCGTTAGGAACGCAAAATCCGGGAACATAACACCGGTATGACGGAAACTAGGGCGGCAAGAGTGGAACAAAACACAAGGCATAAGGCCGAGCCTTCCACCCTTTACCAAATATATAGATGCATTAATAATATAAGAGATATTGTGATATCCCAACATAATCCTGTCCACCATGGAGCAATCTTCAACTTCACCTGCAACTAACAACGCTATAAGAGGGGCTGAGCAAAGCGGTAACATAGCCAAGCAATGGTTTGCTAGGAAGGGTGTCAAAGGTTAGAGGTTCATGGAAATTTGGGAGGCTTGAAGAGCAAATGATAGGTAACGCAGCATAGCGATAGAACGAAGCAACTAGCATAGCAATGATAGTAGTGAGATCGAGCGTGGTCATCTTGCCTGAAATCCCGCAAGGAAGAAAAACGAGTCCATGAAGAAGATGAAGCCACGAAGACGAACCAAGCGTAGACGAACGAATCCTCACGATCGCAACGAAACGGGAACTATCGAGAAGAAGCACACAACATGGTAAACACACCACACATAGACAAGACATGATGCACAACAAGCATGATGCAAGACAAGGCTACATGAAGCTACTCATGACAAGAGATGATGCAAACAAGAACAACACATCAAGGCAAGTTTAAATGAGGTCGGAAACAACATATAACAATTATGGTATGTCCTCATATGCAAATTTAGAAATTGGTCCAGAACTGAATAAACCTTAAGTTCAAGTAGTTAAAAAGCAAGTTAAGATGCACCAAGCTGATCTACATGAGATTCTAGTCAAGTTACATATAAAGTTCATTAGATTCGGAGCTACGACCTAGAAGATATGAGCAAAACAAGTTAAACATGGCATTGATGCAAAATGCATACAAACATCAAGCAAACACCTCAAAACATGGATGGAACATTATAATATGAAGCTACATGCAAAAACAAGCAAGTTTCATATAGAGCACACTCAAAACGGAGCAACGGTTCAACACTCACACACTATACAAGACATAACAACAATCTGTCCATAACAACAACTAGGCATCTTACAAGCATCAAAACAACAAGCTACAGCAACCCAACATAAGAACAAAAGGCATGAGAATGATGTACGGGTAAAGCACAACAAAACATGAACACCGAGCTATCTCCAGAAACAACTAGAACATGCTCAAAAGGACATGGGAAGATTGCAAATTATAACAGTTTCAGGCTTGGCAGAAATAACATCAGGTTGCAATGTTTAGAGCTATCAAACAACATGTTATAGGAACTTAACATGGCAAACAAAGGCAATGCATGAATCTACTAATTGCATATAACAAAAGTCCCTTACTGACCATGAGCCAAAAGGGCACAGAAAATATGATGGCACCCATGTAAACATGGCAAGTTATATGACATATTCATACATGGCAGGAACAACAATAAGTACGCATGTTGGTGAGCTTGAACCACTCACCACAGAGCAATACATGGCATGGCAAGGTAACCAACAGTAAGAATACATGTTTGTGAAGCTAAACATGGCAAGAGCAAGTTCATAGGGTACATGGATCACTAGAAAAGCACATGGCCAAAACTGAACTTCATGTTAACAGGTTGACAACAACATTATTTAGCAAACTTTGGAGCAAGATAACAACATGATACATCAGGCTATGTATAACAATTCATCCTTAGTGAACATCTCCAGATTATGCATAGAATAGCTAGTAGAAGCATGTTTACATAGCAACAAAATATAACAGAATCAGCCTAGCAAAACAGTAACGGCAAGTACCCTCCTTAACAAGCTTGATGCACTCAGCACACAACTCACAAAAATACATGGATGGAACCCCTGGAAAGATGGCATGGCATAGATCAAAACACATGTAGACATCAACCTCATAGGATGCACACATCAAACAGGGCAAAAATGACAAAAGTGCATGTTATAACAGTTCCAGCAGATTAACATCAACATGCACTCTTCCAACAGCATTTCGCGCATCAAGATGGGCTCAAATGAAAATGATGCAATGATATGAAATGAAGTACTCGTCGAGGTGAACAATTTGACATATAACACACGAAAAGGAGCAGTATGCAGCAAGTTATGATGCGATGAACATGGCATGACAATGTAATTATCTTGGGGACTTAGAGAAACGGGCAACCTCGCAGATCTAGGGTTTGACCCAACGCGGACTTTGAGGCAGGCGACGGCTCACGGGGAGATGGCTGGAGAGAGGCCGGAGGAGGCGGGGAGATGGCCGGGGAGACGCGGCGGAGGCGGATCCGGCCGGTCCCGGTCGCGGTGGGGCCCGGCGGCGTCGGTGCGGGGTTGGGACGGCGAGGCGGCGGGCACGGCGCGCTCCGGCGATGGGCGGAGGGAGCTGGGCACGGCGGAGGCGGCGGCAGCAACGGGCGGCGGCGGAGGGATCCGGCAGCGAAGGTCGCAGCGGCGGCGGAGCCTGCGCGCGGCGGCGACAACAGCGCAGCGCTGGAGGATGGCGGCGGAGAACGGCAGCGGGCGCGCGGGTCGGATCCGCCGGGTGGCGCTGGTCGGGGCGGACGGGCGGAGCTACTGGCGCGCGGCAGGCACGGGCCGCCGAGGCGGGAGAGGCGGAGGCGGGACCAAGGCGCGGTCGCAGGATCCGCGCCACCGGAAGCGAAGCGCCGACGGGCGCCGGCGCCGGGCGGCGGGCACGCTGGGAGGACGACGCGCCGGCGGGCCGAGCCGCGCGGGCGAGGAGGCTGGGCGGCGCGAGGCCGGGCGGGCGACGGCTCGCGACCGGGCGGGCGGGCGCGGCGCGAGGGCCCGCAGATGCCGAGGTGGCGGCCGGTGGGCGCGGAGGCCGGGAGGCCGGTGGGCGCAGGGGGCGCCACGTGGCACGCGGTGGTTGGACGGGGGCGGCGGCGCGGCTGAGGTGGCGGCCTCCGATTCGTCGTAGTGAGGTGGCCGGCGGGGACGGACATGCCCGGCGTGGTGGAGACGCGTCCGGTGGCGCCGGGAGGGGTTTGATCTAGGGTTAGACCGGGATTTTTGGAGGGGGAGGTGTTTATATAGGTAGATGGAGCTAGGAGAGTCCAAATGAGGAGCGGTTTTCGCCCACATGATCATGATCGAACGACAGAGAGCATGGAGGGGGTTTGGATGGGTTTTGGGCACTTTTAAGGGGTGTTGGGCTGCAACACAAAGAGGGCTTCTACGGTTACCCGGTTAACCGTTGGAGTATCAAACGACCTCCAAATGGCACGAAACTTGACAGGCGGTCTACCGGTGGTATAACAAGGCCGCTTGGCAAACCTCGGGCCATTCCGAGAACGTTTAACACCCACTCACAACAAGAGACAAAAGGGGAACGCTGGAGGACATAGGAGTGCCGGATTGCAAAACGGACAATGGGGAATATGCTCGGATGCATGAGACGAACATGTATGCAAAATGAAATGCACATGATGACATGATAAAATGCAACACGCAAGCAAATGACATGGCAAAGAAGGTGAATAACTGGCGGACACCTGGCGCATCGAATCCGGGGCGTTACAATCTCTGTCCAGGAGTTGCAACTAGTTTTTGGTGTTTGTAGGTAGTGTTAGTAGTCTACCAAGTGGCACCCGGTACAGGTGGGCTTGGGACAGACTAGGCATAGTGGCCCGGTGTACCAAGTGGCACCCGGATGGTGGACTTGGGAACCCTGCACACATCGTTTGGGGCCGTGAGCGACACCCCGGCCGGATCTCCTTGCGGATGGAACCCGAATAGGATATAAACCTGGATGAGAGACTTGTGTGGTTAGTCCGGTCGTGGTCGTCTCCCTCGCCAGGCTTCCGCTTGAAGGTTGCCGAGATACACGAGGTGTACATGGCGGTAAGTGGCGAGAGCGTGTGTGAAGAAGTACACCCCTGCAGGGTTAATATGATCTATTCGAATAGCCGTGTCCGCGGAAAAGGACTTCTAGGTTGCCTGTACAGTTCATAGACAAGTGAAAGTGGATACTCGAAAATACGCAAGATAAGCGTGAGTGCTATGGATGGCGTTCTCGTAGGGAGACGGGAGCGGATCCATAGTGGTGTATTGATATGGTGAATATGTGGACTCGTGTGCACCACCTCAAAAGAGTTACTTGCAGTTGTAGTTCAGGATAGCCACCGAGTCAAAGCTGGGTTGCTGCAGTTAAACCCCACCATCCCCTTTGTTGATAATGATGCATATGTAGTTAGTTCTGATGTAAGTCTTGCTGGGTACATTTGTACTCACATTTGCCTATTTTATGTTTTTGCAGAGAGACTTCAGTCTCACTAGTAGTTTCATGTGGACTTCGACGTTTAGCTTGTTACCTCAGCTACGATCTTGTGCCCTCGGCAGGATCTGGTAGTTAGTCAGGCTTCTCAGCCATTTTCATTTGTCGTTGTTTGTACTTCGACATGTTAAGCTTCCGCATGTGCTTTGACTTGTATGCTCTGAATGTTGGGTCGTGAGACCCATGTTTGTAATATCTCGCTCCTCGGAGCCTATTGAATAAAATACTTGAGTTGTAGAGTCATGTTGTGATGCCATGTTGTATTTGCACATATCGAGCATATTGTGTGTATGTTATTAAAATGCTTGGTATGTGTGGGATCTGACTATCTACTTGTTTCTCCTTAGTAGCCTCTCTCACCGGGAAATGTCTCCTAGTGCTTCCACTGAGCCATGGTAGCTTGCTACTGCTCCGGAACACTTAGGCTGGCCGGCATGTGTCCTTCGCTCTGTGTCCGTCCTTCGGGAAATGTCACGCGATGAATACCAGAGTCTGTTAGCTGCTACAGCCAGGTTCACCGAGTCCTGCTAGCCAGTGCTACGGCCTGATTCACTCGCTGATGACCGGCACGTTCGATCTTTGTGTCATGGATGCTGTCCTGTAAGTTTGTGCCACTTTGGGTTTACGACTAGCCATGTCAGCCCGGGCTCCTTATCATATGGATGCTAGCGACACTATCATATACGTGTGCCAAAAGGCGCAAACGGTCCCGGGCAAAGGTAAGGCGACACCTGTGGGGATACCGTGCGTGAGGCCGCAAAGTGATATGAGGTGTTACATGCTAGATCGATGTGGCATTGAGTCGGGGTCCTGACAATATTGTATGTTCGGATAAACCGCATTGTTGGGGGTACGCATCTTTAAATGTATACATCCCACCATACATGGGGGCTTCTTTTAAAAGAAGCATTTTACTGAAAAGCTTACAAGCTTCTTGTGTCTGTACTATCTGTTGTTTCTGCCATTTTATGCACCCTACGTTCCCGATTGTTCGGCTAGGGTGTAAAGGGAGCACTTCTGCAATTGTTACAATTGGGTTATCCGGCGCTGTACCTCAGACGGGTGAAGCCAAAAGCTAGCATTCTTAAGAGAATAACTGGGCGACACATATTCAACAGGATGTTTCCAGAATAATGCAGAAAAGTGGCTGTCTGCACTTCAGATACAAGCCCAACCTAAGAAAAGGAACACCTAACGGAACTATTTTTCTTGGAAGATGTTTCTTACGTTTAAAAGTAATATAACATAACTCCGTAGAACACATTTTGTCTGTTTGAGCAATATGACCGGATTGCCTGGTTTCCGACAATACGAAATGTTTCCTAGTCAAACATAGTATGCGGAAACAATCCAACTTTTTGGTTCGGTGGTGGAAGCCGAAGGTGTCCGATGACAAAAGTTTCATACAATTCGGCAGGAGATAAGTTAGGTCATAATGTACATGGGTACATCAAATCGAACACTCACTCACTTTCTACGCCATCTAGTAGACTATCTAATTTACAATCCTGTTGCGAAAATTTTGCCGCTGTCATTACTTGGTTGTATACAAGGCTTACGAGAATTTCCTTCCCGTCGGGTCTCCACGGTTCAACTCTGGCCATATGGTTCGGGTCAAGACCAGTATAGCATGTCTTCACCATGGCCCATGCCTCTTGAGTGCCTTCACAGCATGCGGATGTCTTCCACAGCTCGAACAGACGCCAGGCGCCCTTGAATAGATTAGCCAACCCCTCCATACTTTCAGGAGGGAAGTCGGAAGGCCATAAGGCTTTGTCCATATTCTTCATAGCCTTCCGAGCATGCTCATGCAGTTTTGCCAGCTCCTTCAGAATGTCGCTCTGGAGGACAGGCATTTCATCCTCGGGACGACCAGTCAACATACCTGTATCAACCGAACTATCATATTCCGCATTATATGACCATATCAATAATCCGGACAGTTCACAAGACATACCGAATATGCCGCCCTTCAGCTTCTAGTTTTCTTGTTGGGACTCTAAGAGTTGAGCCTTCAAGCTCTTTATCTCCTCGTCCTATTTCTTCACTTCTCGTTCTAGTTTCTTATCGTTGCCGTAATACATTGGGGCACTCTTTATTTCTTCAAGCTCCTGGGTCAGTGTGCTGTTCTTCTCCTTGAGAACCTGGGGTCATCAAACGATCCTTAAATCGGTTTTGTTCACCTGCTTTAAGTCTCGGGGGCTACTAGTACTATCTATCCATTAAGTTCCTGAATTTTTTTACCTGTATATCCTTTGAGAACAGGCGAGCGACCCCGATGAGTCCGCCCCGGACAGCTCGCATATATGCACCTACTGTAGTTAGGGCGTTAAACTCCGGCTCCGTTAAGGCAGGGGCGCATAAGCTTCTTTTAAGTGACGATGGTTCATCGCACTCTCGACTTCAGAGTTGGTCACAGACATCTCATCCGGCAATTCGTGAGATGAGCGAGTTTGTGCTGCATCAGCATGTGCCCTGTCCCGATTGGCATCTCCGGTGTCGGGTTAGCCGCAGCTCGGCTGGCTGGGACCTTACCCACGGTTCACCATATACCCATCAAGTGTTGATAGGGGGAGGATTCGAATGACGGTCCGGCTTCACGACTGAATATTAAAAAAGTAGTATATACCTTTTCGATGGTGGAGCAGGTTCAGTGGTGCTGCCGACCTCCTTTCATTTTTCACAACCCTTCCGCGAAGATGCTGACCTTTTCCTGGTCACGTTCCCTTGGGTGCGGCTCGCTGAGCGCTGATCCTGCGAAACATGGTCCAATCTGGAGGATAAAGAGATAGGCAGAAGTATCCCTCTTCTTTGAGAATACAGTTTCCGAATACTTACCTTCACGAAGGGATAAAGGTTGGGGTAGTCAGCCATAATGGAAACCTCCGAGCCGTCAAGGCTTGCCTGATAGTAGACTCCATCTTCGAACTCTACATATATGTGCGGATCCTCATGGAATCCGGTGTCTTCATTGCAATCATGATCCTCTGGCTGGGGGGGGGGCGGGGCAGTTAATGTTCTCGACAGTTTGCCTCCATGACTGTTCAAAAAATAAATAGCCAGGATATCCTGTCAATGCATCCCTATGGATAAAAGAGCATTGAGCGGTTAGAAAACTTACCCATTCAATAGGAGTGTACATGGAGTAGGCTTCTCAGCAATTTACATGAAGGAAGTCTTCTTCTTCTCCTTTAAAGAGGCCGGCCAGAGCTGCCGCTAATGCGGCTTGGCCATCCAGACCTTTCGCCTGTAGCGGGATGCGTCGTCCTCCACGTTGTAGTTCCATAGGGGAGTTACTCAGGATTGAAGCGGCTGGATGCATCTCTGTATCGTGATAGCCATAACTTCCACTATGGAGAGTCCAGAATGGGTCAATCTCTTGATCTTGTTTACCAAGCTCATCACCTCTGCACTGTCTTCTTGGGCGGAGGATTTGGGACGCCAGCTGTATAGCTTCTTCAAGGGGCGCTGAAAATTCTGCAATCCGCTACCAACAGGTCCTAAAGGGTACATCATCGATATAGAACCATTCTGAAGACCATTCGGCAGATCCTTTCTTCGGAGTCCCGACGGGGTAGCCGGATCCGGCTATACGCCATACTTTGGCGAAACCCACTTCAAAAATAGACCCACCGCCCTGATGGCGGGGGACGAGGCAGAAGAACTTTTTCCCTAGTTATAAATGACCCTCGCAACCCAAGAACAATTCACAAAGAGCGACAAAACCGGAGATATTTAAAATAGAACCTGGTGTGAGGTTGTGCAGCTGGATCCCGTAGTGTTCCAGTAGGCCCCTAGGGAAGGTGTGGATTGGAAATCATACACCCCTCAAAAGGAATGAGGTGAAGCACACCCTCTCCCCCTGACTGGGATAGGGGAAATTCTCCACCAATGCATCACACCTATAGTGGTTAATCTCGCCCGTACGGAGACTAGATCTTGGGGAGGGAGATATCCTTGAGTTTGGAGTCGACTGAGATGGAGGTGAGATACAGAGCAACCCTGGCAGTCCCCCTCTTGAGGGCGATATATCAAAATAAGTACCCCTTCTGTAATATACTTCCACAGAGTGAATACGCGCTCAATGCGAGACAACTTTAGCTAGGAGCCTCTTTTCCTTCTGCCCAGCACCCCGAAAATAAAGTTTGACTGAGGAGGTACCAGGGGTGCTTGCCATGGTCTGCTTTTTGTGGCTTGCTCTGTTGCTTTTAGTGTGATGCGAGATGACGGTTTAAAGATCTCGCCTCGCTTTATAGGCGTGGTTTTTGCTTGCCATGAATATTAAAATACAAGGATAACAGACCTTCACATTCACTCGGATGCGTGGAAATCGAGGCGACGGCAGGAAGGAATCATAAAGACTGGACGAGGAAGCCGATGCCGGACTATCTTCAATCCGGAGTATAATGAAGAACCCACCTTGCAAAGACAAGACTTGCGTCCGCATACTACATCGACATTGAAGGCAAGTTCAGGGGCTACTAAGGGAGTGCTAGATTCAGGGTTCATCATATGTCTGGCCTAGGAGTATGGGCCATACAGGATCGAGTCGAAGATCATCTACCGTGTCCGGATGGGACTTCTCAACACGTGGATGGCAATAATAGAGTTCGTAGGTTTCCTTACCTAATAAACCGACTTAGTACGATCCACAGCCCCCCTCCGGTGTCTATATAAACTGGAGGGGCTAGTCCGTAGAGTGCAACTTTTTTCACCATCATCGGAATCCTCATAGGCTAGACATCTAGGGTTAGCCATTACGATCTTGAGGTAGATCAACTCTTGTAATCTTCATACTCGACAATCATAATCAAGTAGGAGTGGGGTTTTACCTCTATTAAGAGGGCCCGAAGCTGGGTAAACTTCGTGTCCCCTGGCCTCCTGTTACCATTGATCCTTAGACGCATAGCTTGGGCCCACTACCCGAGATCTGCCGGTTTTGACACTGACAGCGCGCCCAGGGGGGTAGGGCGCACCCTCCACCCTTGTGGTCTCCTCGTGCATCTTTCGGACTACTTTTAATTTTCCTATTTTTTAAATATTCCAACATGGAGAAAAATTGCCATTGGAAACATTTTGGAGTCGGTTTACTTACTATACCACATACCTATTCCTTTTCGGAGTCTGAAACGTTCTGGAAAGTATCCCTTATGTACTCCTCCGGTGTTATGGTATTAATTATATTGGTTTCAACATTTATGGGATTACCAGAGATATAATGTTTGATCCTTTGACCGTTTTCCACCTTTGGATTTGTGCCTTCGGCGTTGTTGATTTTGATGGCAGTGTAACAATAGACCTCCTCGATAATCTAAGGACCTTCCCATTTAGAGAGAAGCCTTCCTGCACAAAATCTTAAACAAGTGTTGTATAGCAAAACATGATCACCTACATTAAACTCACGCTTTTGTATTCTTTTGTCATGCCATCTTTTAACTTTTTCTTTAAACAACTTTGCATTCTCATAGGCTTGGGTTCTCCATTCATCAAGTGAGCTAATGTCAAATAACCTCTTCCCACTGGCAAGTTTGAAATCATAGTTGAGCTCTTTGATTTCCCAATAAGCTTTATGTTCTAGTTCAAGAGGTAAGTGATAAGCCTTTCCATAAACCTTTTTATATGGAGACATACCCATAGGGTTTTTATAAGCAGTTCTATAAACCCATAAAGCATCATCAAGTTTCTTAGACCAATTCTTTGTAGATCTATTAGCAGTATTTTGCAAAATCAATTTAGTCTCTCTATTGCTCAATTCTACTTGACCACTAGACTGAGGATGATATGGAGATGCAATTCTATGGTAACATCATATTTAGCAAGCAATTTACGAAAAGCACCATGAATAAAATGTGAACCACCATCAGTCATTAAATATCTAGGGACTCCAAACCTCGGAAAAATAACATCTTTAAGCATCTTAATAGAGGTGTTATGATCAACACTATTAGTTCGAATAGCTTCTACCCACTTAGTAACGTAATCAACATCAACTAAAATAAGTGTATACCCATTGGACGAAGGAAAAGGTCCCATATAATCAAAGCCCCAAACATCAAATGGTTCAATAACAAGTGAATAATTCATATGCATTTTCTGATGTCTACTAATATTACCAATTCTTTGACATTCAACACAAGACAAGACAAACTTACGAGCATCCTTGAAGAGAGTAGGCTAATGAAAACCAGATTGTAATATCTCGTGTGCAGTTCTATCTCCAGCATGGTGTCCTCCATAAGCCTCGGAGTGACACTTGCGTAAGATCAGTTCCTGTTCATTCTTAGGTACACAATGTCTAATAACACCATCTAATCCTTTATAAAGGTGTCGGTCATCCCAAAAGTGATGTCTTAAATCATAGAAAAACTTTTTCATTTGCTGGTATGTGAAACTAGGTGGTATAAATTTATAAAAACCAGATTGTAATACCTTGTGTGCAGTTCTATCTCCAGCATGGTGCCCTCCGCAAGCCTCAGAGTGACACTTGCGTAAGATCTGTTCCTGTTCATGCTCAGGTACCCAACGTCTAATAACACCATCTACTCCTTCTTTATAAAGGTGTGGGTCATCCCAAAATTAATGTCTTAAATCATAGAAAACCTTTTTCTTTTGCTGGTGTGTAAAACTAGGTGCTATAAATTTAGCAACAATGTAATTAGCATAATCAACATACCATTGAGTATTGCGAGAAGCATTTATGACTGCTAATTTCTCATCAACAAAACTATCATCAATAGGCAGTGGGTTATCAAGAACATTCTCTAACCTAGACAAGTTGTCTGCAACGGGGTTCTCAGCCCCTTTCTATCAATAACATGCAAATCAAATTCTTGCAGCAAGAGAACCCATCTAATAAGTCTAGGTTTAGCATCTTTCTTTTCCATAAGATATTTAATAGCTGCATGATCAGTGTGAGCAGTTACTTTGGAATCAACAATGTAAGATCTAAACTTATCACAAGCAAAAACAACTGCTAAAAATTCTTTTTTAGTAGTAGCATAATTTCTCTAGGCACTGTCTAGACTTTTACTAGCATAATGAATAACATTCAATTTCTTATGAACTCTTTGCCCTAGAACAGCACCAACAACATAATCACTTGCATCGCACATAATTTGCAAGGGTAAATTCCAATCAGGTGGTTGAACAATAGGTGTAGAAATCAAGGCTTTCTTAAGTATTTCAAATGCTTCTACACAATCATCATCAAAAACAAAAAAGTAACATCTTTTTGCAAGAGATTAGTGAGAAGTCTTTAATAAACCTCCTATAGAAACCAACATGACCAAAGAAACTTCTTATACCTTTGATATCTTTAGGACACTACATCTTTTCAATGGCATCTACTTTAGCTTTATCTACTTCAATACCTCTTTCAGAAATTTTATGCCCCAAGACAATACCTTCATTAATCATAAAGTGGCACTTCTCCCAATTCAAGACGAGATTAGTTTCTTCCTATCTCTACAAAACTCGACCAATGTTGCTTAAGCAGTCATCAAAAGAAGTTCCTTAAACGAAGAAATCATCCATGAAAACCTCAACAATATTTTCACAAAAGTCAGAGAATATAGCAGTCATACATCTTTGAAAGGTAGAAGGTGCATTGCATAAACCAAAAGGCATACGTCTATAAGCAAAAGTACCGAAAGGGCAAGTAAAAGTGGTCTTTTCCTGATCATCTTTTGACATTGGTATTTGAGAGAAAACCAGAATAACCATCTAGAAAGCAGAAATATGTATGTTTGGATAATCTTTCCAACATTTGGTCAATAAAAGGTAGAGGGTAATAATCTTTTCTAGTAGCTTTGTTTAATTTGCGAAAATCAACTACCATTCTATAACCTGTAACAATTCTTTGTGGAATCAATTCATTCTTATCATTAGGAACAAAAGTAATACCTCCCTTCTTAGGGATACAATGAGCAGAACTTACCCATCTACTATCAACAATAGGATAAATTATACCTGCCTCCAGAAGCTTTAATATTTCATTTCTTACCACTTCTTCCATCTTAAAATTTAACCGTCGTTGATGATCAACAACTGGTTTAGCATCAGGCTCCAAATTAATTTTGTGCTGGCATAGAGTGGGACTAATGCCCTTAAGATCATCAAGAGTATATCCAATATCGGCACGATGCTTCTTCAAAGTTTTCAATAATTTCTTTTCTTCATGCTCTGCAAGGTTAGCACTAATAATAACAGGATATATCTTATTTTCATCAAGATAAGCATATTTTAAAGTATCATGTAATTATTAAAGCTCAAACACGGGATCACCCTTGAGTGGAGGAGGATCCCCAAGGATTTCAGCAGGAAAATTACGTTTCAAAATAGGCCCTTGATTAAAGAATATTTCATCTAATTCCTTTCTTTCATTTATAAACATATCATTTTCATGGTCGAGCAAATATTGTTCTAAAGGATCAGTAGGAGGCACGACAATAGAAGCAAGACCAATAATTTCATCCTTACTAGGCAATTCTTTATCATGGGGTTGTCTACGAAATTTAGAGAAATTAAAATCATGAGACATATCCCCTAAACCAACAGTAACAAAATCTTTCTCGCAGTCTATCTTAGCATTAGCAGTATTCAAGAAAGGTCTATGAAATATAATGGGACAAAAATCATCTTGCGGGGAAGCAAGAACAAGAAAATCAGTAGGTTATTTTATTTTCCCACACAAGACTTCGACATCTCTAACAATCCCAATTGGCGAAATAGTGTCTCTATTGGCAAGCTTAATAGTAACATCAATATCTTCTATCTCAGTAGGTGCAATATCATTCATAATTTCTTAGTATAAGGTATAAGGTATTGCACTCACACTAGCACCCACATCACATAAGCCATGATAACAATGATCTCCTATTTTAACAGAAACAACATACATGCCAACAATAGGTCGATGTTTATCTTTAATATCAGGTTTAGCAATCTTAGAAGCTTCATCACAACAATACTAGGTTCAACTTTAATTTTTTCAGGGGGTGTAGGTGTTCTAGTATAACTCTTACGAACCACAGTTGAAGCTTTAGCATGATCCTTTATTCTAATAGGAAAAGGTGGTTTCTCAATATAAGTAGTAGGAACAATATGATCAACATTATAAGTAATAGTTTCTTCTTCAACTCTAATAGGTTCTACTACTTTAAATCCAATGGGAGGATGATATTTAAACCACTTCTCCTTAAGGAGATAAACAAGAGTAGCAAAAGATTCACAGAAAGAAGCAACTATCTCAGAATCAAGTCCATAATTAGTGCTAAAACCACGAAAAGCATCGGTATCCATAAAAGATTTAACATAATCAAACTTAAGGTTTATACCTGACTCCTTACCTTCGTCGAGTTCCCAATCTTCAGAGTTGCATTTAATTATTTTGAATAAATCCCATTTGAATTCAATACCCTTCTTCATAAAAGAACCAATACAAGAAGTATCGAGCATGGATCGATCATTATGAGAAAGTCGAGCATAAAAATTCTGAATAATAATTTCTCTTGAGAGCTCATGCTTGGGGCATGAATATAAAATTGACTTGATCCTCCTCCAAGCTTGAGCGATACTTTCTCCTTCATGAGATCAAAAATTATATATATAATTCGGATCCCGATGAACCAGATGCATAGGGTAAAACTTCTGATTAAATTCCAATTTCAGTCGGTTGTAGTTCCATGATCCAATATCATCACATGGACTACACCATGTCAATGCCTTCCCATTCAAAGATAAAGGGAAGACCTTCTTGACAACATCCTCGCGTAAACCTGCAAGCTTAAATAATCCACAAACTTCATCCAGATAGATTAGGTGCATATCAAGATGTAATGTTCCATCTCCTACATAAGGATTAGCTAGCAGTTTCTCTATCATACCCAAAGGAATTTCATAATAAATATTTTTAGTAGGTTCAGTAGGTTGAGGAGCAACTCTTTGATCTTCCAGCCGAGGTGAAGATACCCCAAACAAGCCCCTCAAAGGATTATTTTCCATAGTAACAAGTGACGGTAAATTTTAGCACACTATATAAATATTTCCTTACCAAATTCCACTTACCAAAGGCGCTTCACTCCCCGGCAACGGCGACAAAAAAGAGTGTTGTTGACCCACATGTCACGCCCTCGATGCGGCTATATCTCCCACGTGTCGAAGCACGACTTAGAGGCATAACCGGATTGAAAGCAATGTCGGAAGTGAGGTAATCTTCACACAACCCATGTAATACATAAGGGAAAGAGATACATAGTTGGCTTACAATCGCCACTTCACACAATTACATGAATAAAGAATTACATCATCCAGATACAATCAAGGTCCGACTATGGAACCAAAATAAAAGAAGAACCCCAAATGCGACAAAAGGTCCCTGATCGACCCCAACTGGGCTCCACTACTGATCAACTAGAACCAAACAACACTAAGGGCGAGATCTTCATCAAGCTCCTCCTTGAGCTTGATTGCGCCACCGCTTTCGTAACATAGGCACCGCAAACTGGTTTTGAAGTATCCGTGAGCCACGAGGACTCAGCAATCCCATTACCATGGGTATCAAGACTAGCAAAGCTTAACGGGAAAGGAAAGGGTAAAGTGGTGAGGTTGCAGCAGCGGCTAAGCAAGTATGGTGGCTAACCAACGCAAAGAAGAGCGAGAAGAGAACAAGCAGAACGGTCGTGAAGCTAGCAATGATCAAGAGGTGATCCTGAACACCTACTTACGTCAATCATAACCCAGAAACCGTGTTCACTTCCCGGACTCCGCCGAGAAGAGACCATCACGGCTACACACACGGTTGATGTGTTTTAATTCGGATCAAGTGTCAAGTTATCTACAACCGGACATTAACAAATTCCCATCTGCCACATAACCGCGGGCACGGCTCTCGAAAGTTTATACCCTGCAGGGGTGTCCCAACTTAGCCCATGACAAGCTCTCGCGATCATCGAAGGAATAGACCTTCACCCGAGACACTCCGATCGACTCGGTATCCCGTACATCAAGACATTTCAACAATGGTAAAACAAGACCAGCAAAGCCGCCGATGCGCCGACAATCCCGATAGGAGCTGCACATATCTCGCTCTCGTGGCAACACCGGATAAGCGAAGCGTCTGGTACCGACGAACCCAAGTTGCCAAGGGATGGTCCCGACGGTGCTCTAGTTTGGACCAACGCTAGACAAGCACCGCCCGGGGCTATAAAGATGACCCACAGGATGCGCGACTCCCAAGGGAAAAAGTAGGTGGTGGTGAGGCAAATGGTAAAAGTCAATGTTGGGCCTTCTTTGGACAAGTTTTATTCAAAGCGAACCGTCGGGGGTCCCATAAATCACCCGACCGCGTAAGGGACGCAAAATCCGGGAACATAACACCGGTATGACGGAAACTAGGGCGGCAAGAGTGGAACAAAACACCAGGCATAAGGCCGAGCCTTCCACCCTTTACCAAATATATAGATGCATTAATAATATAAGAGATATTGTGATATCCCAACAAAACCCTGTCCACCATGGAGAAATCTTCAACTTCACCTGCAACTAGCAACGCTATAGGAGGGGCTGAGCAAAAGCGGTAACATAGCCAAACAATGGTTTGCTAGGAATGGTGTCAAAGATTAGAGGTTCATGGCAATTTGGGATGGCTGGACAAACAGGTAATAGGTGGCGCAGCATAGCGAAAGAACGAGGCAACTAGCATAGCAATGATAGTAGTGAGATCCAGGGTAGCGGTCATCTTGCCTGAAATCCCGCAAGGAAGAAGAACGAGTCCATGAAGAAGATGAATGGATGAAGCCGAACCAATCATAGACGAACGAATCCTCACGATCGCAACGAAACAGGAACTAACAAGAAGAAGCACACAACATAGGTAAACACACCACACATGAACAAGACATGATGCACAACAAGCATGATGCATGACCAAGCTACATGAAGCTACTCATGGCAAGAGATGATGCAAACAAGAACAACACTTCAAGGCAAGTTTAAATGAGGCCGGGAACAACATATAACAATTTCGGTAAGTCCTCATATGCATATTTCGAAATTGGTCCAGAACTGAATAAACCTTATGTTCAAGTTGTTAAACAGCAAGTTAAAGATCACCAAGATGATCTACACGAAATTCTAGTCAAGTTACATATAAAGTTCATTAGATTCGGAGCTACGGCCTAGAAGATATGAGCAAAGCAAGTTAAACATGGCATTGATGCAAAATGCACCCAAACATCAAGCAAACACACCAAAACAAGGATGGAACATGATAAAATGAAGCTACATGCAAAAACAAGCAAGTTTCATATAGAGCACACTCAAAACGGAGCAACGGTTCAACACATGCACACTATACAAGTCATAGCAACAATCTGTCCAAAACAGCAACTAGGCATCTTAGAAGCATCAAAACAATATGCTACAGCACCCCAACATAATAACAAAAGGCATGGTCATGAAGTACACGTAAAGCATAACAAAACATGAACACTGAGCTATCTCCAGAAATCACTAGAACATGCTCAAAAAGACATGGAGATATTGCAAGTAATAACAGTTTCAGACTTTAGTAGAAATAACATCAGGTTGCAATGTTTAGAGCTAACAAACAACATGTTACAAGAACTTATCATGGCAAACAAAGGCATGGAATGAAACTACTAATAGCATATATCAAAAGACCCTTACTGACCATAAGCCAAAAAGGCACGAAAAATATGATGGCACCCATGTAAACATGGCAAGTTATATTACAGATTTAAACATGGCAGGAACAACAATAAGTAGGCATGTTCGTGAGCTCGAACCACTCACTACAGAGCAATACATGGCATGGCAAGGCAACCAATAGTAAGAAGGCATGTTTATGAAGCTAAGCATGGCAAGAGCAAGGTCATAGCATACACGGATCAACTACAACGACCTCGTGAAAATTGAATCTCATGCAAACAATCTGTCAGGAAACATTTTCAAGCAACTTTGGAGCAAGAAATGAACATGTTCCAGCAGGCTATAATTGCAACCAAGGGCATGAATGGATAGAGCATGACATGTATATCAAAACATGTTTATAGAGCATCTCCAGATTATGCATAGAATGATTAGTGTAAGCATGTTAACATAGCAACAAAATATAACAGAATCACAAGAAACAAAGAACAAAGAACTACCCTACTTTACAAGCTTGATACACCCAGCACACAACTCACAAAAATACAAGGTCAACACCTCTGGAAAGATGGCATGGCATAGTTCAACATTCATGTAGAGCTCATACTCATAGGATGCACACATTAATTATGGCAAAAATGATAAAACAGCAATTTATAACAGTTTCAGCAGATTAACATCAAGAAGCACTTTTCCAACAGCATTTCGGGCATCAAGATGAACTCAAATGAAAATGATGCTACGGAATGAAATGAAGTACTCGTCGAGATGAACAATTTCACATATTATACGCACGACACGGAGCTACGGATGCAGAGATGCGATGCGATGAATATGGCATGAAAATTAATGAAATCTGGGACTTAGGCAAATTTTGGAGGTGGAAAAGTCAACCTCCAGTTTTGCACGGTTTTCGAGGTCGCCGGAGCTTCGCCGGAGTTGAGGCCGAGGAGGAGGGAGATGACCGGAGACGGAGCGGAGGAGGCCGGGGATGGACGGATCCGGTCGCTCCCGACCAGATCCGGCCGGAGGGATCCGCGGCGGAGGCGGGGCCTTGGCGGCGAAGCGGCGAAGGCCGCAAGGCGGCGCGGCCGCGCCGACGGCGGATGGGGCCGGGCGCAAAGGGCGCAGCGGGCGGCGCGCCACCGGGCAGGAGGCGGCGAGGGCCGCGAGGAGCCCGGCGGCGCGGGATGGCGGCGGCGGCCGGCGAGGTGTGTGTGCGGCGGCGGCGCTGGCGGCTGCGGCGGCCCGCGCCGGAGTGGGAGGAGGCGGCGGCGGCGGGCGGCAATGGCGCGCGCGCGCGGATCGGCGGCGAGGCGGATGGGCCCCATGGGGCTCCACTATGGGTTTCGCCGGCGCGGCGGCTAGCGGCGGGAGGCCCACGTGGCACGCTGCGACATGGCGAACGCGCGGCGACGCGCGTCGCCAGGCGCACGGTCCGGCGCGGAGAGGAGGAGATCTAGGGTTTCGGGGAAAACATCCGCGAAAATGGAGGGAGGAC
The DNA here is from genome assembly GCA_021437245.1 of Aegilops speltoides. NCBI lineage: Eukaryota > Viridiplantae > Streptophyta > Magnoliopsida > Poales > Poaceae > Aegilops > Aegilops speltoides. Next base: position 167,503,879 of record CM038144.1, read on the forward strand.
CTATTTATAGATTCTGGGAGCTAGGAGAGTCCAAATGAGGAGCGGTTGCCACGCGATCGTGATCGAACGACCGAGAGCATGGAGGGAGTTTGGTGGGTTTTGGCCACTTTGGAAGGGTGTTGGGCTGCAACTCGAAGAGGGCTTTACGGTTACCCTTTAACCGTTGAGTATCAAACGACCTCCAAAAGACACGAAACTTGACAGCGGTTCACGGTGCTATACCAAGGCAGCATGGCAAACCTCGGGCCATTCCGAGAAAGTTTAATACCCGCACACAACAGGAGAGAAGAAGGGGACGCCGGATGACATAGGAGCGCCGGATTGCAAAACGGACAACGGGGAAAAGGCTCAGATGCATGAGACGAACATGTATGCAAATGCGATGCACATTATGACATGATATGAAATGCAGATGATGACATGGCAAAGTGCAACACGCAAGCACATGACATGGCAACAACGACGAATAATCAAGGACACTGGCGCGACGGATCCGGGGCGTTACAACACTCCACCACTACGAGAGGATCTCGTCCCGAGATCTAGGATGGCACCGGAGGAAACGGAAGAGGAAGAGAAGAGGTAAAACTAAGTTGCTTCTTTGACCAATGAGTGAAACCAAAGAACCTTGAGAGGTTGAACAAATGAAATGAAGAAAACAACGAAGATGAGCAAAGTTGAAAACACTCCGTTAGAAAAGAGGAGCAAGGGATACAACGAGAACCAATAGGTTTAGTGATAAGATAGATATTGAAACCACTCCGGTTACAACTAGATAGAGAAGGGGTAAGATTGATATAACTTGGGCAGCACTCCGACTGAAAGAAGAAGGAAAACTTGATAAGATGAAAAGAACTTGAAGAGATGACACAACACTCCGGTTAAATGGATAAGCAAGAAAAGAACACGATCCTCACAATCGGGATGATGAGTGAAAAGAGCAACATCACAATGCCTCCGGAAGAAAGAATTAATCACTTGGATGAACAAGAATAAGAATTATGTTATGCTTATCCTTCCCCAATTAAATTCATGACAAACAATGAATTTGGCATGCCACTTATTCTCGTAGAAAGGATTAAAAGAGATATCTCAAAACTTGAGAAGGTCTTCAACGAACCACCGGTAGGATTGGAACAACAAATGAATTGATATGATGAACAAGGAAGAGAGATCTTGAAAGAACCACCGTAAGAATTGAAAATGATCGAAGTAGGGGTGCATCACCGGTAAGAATTAGCAAATGAATGAAGGTGCTTGAGACAAACTAGATACATGAGAACAAAGAGATCAAGAACTGATTAGAGGATATTTGAACGATTCACCGGTAAGAATATAGAGAAGAAGAGCAAAAGGCTGAGAATGAATAAACCCGAAATGATGGCCTTCGGAGGAAAGAAATGGAAACAACTCCTGAAATGCTCCGGATGGTAAGAAAAGAATTGTCACAATCCAAACAATTATGAGGATAGCATGAAGCTAGAACCATGAACCTTGAAGAGAATAGAGCAAGATTAAAGAGAAACTCTTCTTCGGTCTTCAAATGTTGAGAATGATGATGATAACCACCATGAATTGTTGAGATACTCCGGGATAATTAAAAGAGGAAAGGTTGAGCCAAAGATGAAAAGAATTTGAAAGCGACCTTGGAGAAGGCATGTGACTGATGAAAATTCATTCTTACGTCAAACTCCGAAAAGAATTTGAGAATGGCTCCGGAATAATTAGAAGAGTCAGGTAAGATCCTGGGAAAAGACCTGTGGGTTAGGGCCCACTCAAAAGAACACCGTTGAAAAGATTTAAAAGAGATGTTGCACCGATTGAATTAAATGGCTTGATGAGATAACAACCTCGAAATATCTTGAAGGGATTGAGAATGGAAACGCAAGTCTTGTGAGATATCTTCAGCACTCCAGAACAAATGAATAGGAAGTGAATGATTAAGAGGTGCACCGGTATGAAAAAGCATTTGAAACGAGGAAAGGGATATGATGAATATCAAAAGCTTGAATTGGATCCACCAGAGAAGAAACAACAATGAAGGATGATGAACTTGAAACTGTTGAGCATCTTCTTGAGAACCACCGGGTAAGAACATTGATGGAAAAGAATGGAGAAACTTCCCACAAATAAAAGGATACATGATTAAGAAATCTAAGTCCTTGAAGAAAAAAGGGTGGAGGGCGGAAAAACAAAGGCAACTTGGGACGGATGAAACAAACACCGTTGAGAAAACTTAGAAATGATCTTGCGGATGGGAAAAAATGATGGGATCCACTTAAAGAGAAGCACACCGGTTGGAAAAGAATTAACATGACAACCTCAATGATCAAGAAGGATTAGTATTCAGAAATATGAGAACACCATTTAGGAAAGGTATGGATTCAACATTTGACATCGAAGCAACTCGAATACCACAAATAAAACAAAACAAAGGATTTGGCTTGCAGAATAAGCCGGAACAAACATATGATAGAGATTTACCCAATCCCATATCATGCATCTGTCGGAAAGATATTCTAGGAGCTACTTGAATTCCCACCTATGAAACTCCGAAACTTTACGGTTATGCAATCTGGTGTTGGGGATACGGAGCAATATATCTCACCCAAACTAACAATCCCTACATCCAAATTGTATCCATCCGTCAACACATAACCAAGAAACCTTCGAAATCGTCTACCTCAACCTTCAAAAGCATCCGTTATACGAAGTCATGGCAATACTCCCGTACTCACCTCAAGATCAAGTTAGCGGGTTATCTCACCAACAACTGCATAAAAGAGATTTTCGATGTCGGCGATTAAACTCGGTATTCCGAACTGCAACGATAAAATTATGACGACAACACCTCGAGCTCAACTCCCCGGACACCGCCACAACCCCTAAATGTCGAGGCACCAAGAACAATGTTCTCGCCATAAGAATATCGGACGATTCCAAGATACCCGCGTGATCCTAAAAAAAATTAGTGAAATTTGAGAAGAGAAGAGTCAAAACTCTCGTCGGGATACCTCACCAGAGCGATGAAGGACCGAGGAGTAAAAAGAATTCTAACTCTCCGATATATATAATCCTAAATGACTCAAAACATTTTTCTAGACACAACTCGCCGCTAAAAATGATCAAGCAAAGGGGCTCCTAATGTCGGGAAGGCTCGATTACCAACTTGTCACGCCTCGATGCGGCTATATCTCCCACATGTCGAAGCACGACTTAGAGGCATAACCGCATTGAAAGCAATGTCGCAAGTGAGGTAATCTTCACACAACCCATGTAATACATAAGGGAAAGAGATACATAGTTCGCTTACAATCGCCACTTCACACAATTACATGAATAAAGCATTACATCATCCAGATACAATCAAGGTCCGACTACGGAACCAAAATAAAAGAAGAACCCCAAATGCACAAAGGTCCCCGATCGACCCCAACCGGGCTCCACTCTCGATCAACTAGAACCAAACAACACTAAGGGCGAGATCTTCATCAAGCTCCTCGCTTGAGCTTGATTGCGCCACCGCCGGTAACATAGGCACCGCAAACTGGTTTTGAAGTATCCGTGAGCCACGAGGACTCAAAGAATCCCATTACCATGGGTATCAAGACTAGCAAAGCTTAATGGGAAAGGAAAGGGTAAAGTGGTGAGGTTGCAGCAGCGGCTAAGCAAGTATGGTGGCTAACCAACGCAAAGAAGAGCGAGAAGAGAACAAGCAGAACGGTCGTGAAGCTAGCAATGATCAAGAGGTGATCCTGAACACCTACTTATGTCAATCATAACCCAGAAACCGTGTTCACTTCCCGGACTCCGCCAAGAAGAGACCATCACGGCTACACACACGGTTGATGTGTTTTAATTCGGATCAAGTGTCAAGTTATCTACAACCGGACATTAACAAATTCCCATCTGCCACATAACCGCGGGCACGGCTCTCGAAAGTTTATACCCTGCAGGGGTGTCCCAACTTAGCCCATGACAAGCTCTTGCGATCATCGAAGGAATAGACCTTCACCCGAGACACTCCGATCAGACTCGGTATCCCGGTACATCAAGACATTTCAACAATGGTAAAACAAGACCAGCAAAGCCGCCCGATGTGCCGACAATCCCGATAGGAGCTGCACATATCTCGTTCTCAGGGCAACACCGGATAAGCGAAGCGTACAGGTACCGATGTAACCCAAGTTGCCAAGGGATGGTCCCGCACGGTGCTCTAGTTTGGACCAACGCTTAGACAAGCACTGGCCCGGGGGGGCTATAAAAAGATGACCCCTGGGATGCGCGACTCCCAAGGGAAAAAGTAGGTGGTGGTGAGGCAAATGGTAAAAGTCAATGTTGGGCCTTGCTGGACAAGTTTTATTCAAAGCGAACTGTCAGGGGGGTCCCATAAATCACCCGACCGCGTAAGGGACGCAAAATCCGGGAACATAACACCGGTATGACGGAAACTAGGGCGGCAAGAGTGGAACAAAACACCAGGCATAAGGCCGAGCCTTCCACCCTTTACCAAATATATAGATGCATTAATAATATAAGAGATATTGTGATATCCCAACAAAACCCTGTCCACCATGGAGAAATCTTCAACTTCACCTGCAACTAGCAACGCTATAAGAGGGGCTGAGCAAAAGCGGTAACATAGCCAAACAATGGTTTGCTAGGAATGGTGTCAAAGATTAGAGGTTCATGGCAATTTGGGATGGCTGGACAAACAGGTAATAGGTAGGGCAGCATAGCGAAAGAACGAGGCAACTAGCATAGCAATGATAGTAGTGAGATCCAGGGTAGCGGTCATCTTGCCTGAAATCCCGCAAGGAAGAAGAACGAGTCCATGAAGAAGACGAACGGATGAAGCCGAACCAATCATAGACGAACGAATCCTCACGATCGCAACGAAACAGGAACTAACAAGAAGAAGCACACAACATAGGTAAACACACCACACATGAACAAGACATGATGCACAACAAGCATGATGCATGACCAAGCTACATGAAGCTACTCATGGCAAGAGATGATGCAAACAAGATCAACACTTCAAGGCAAGTTTAAATGAGGCCGGGAACAACATATAACAATTCCGGTAAGTCCTCATATGCATATTTCGAAATTGGTCCAGAACTGAATAAACCTTATGTTCAAGTTGTTAAACAGCAAGTTAAAGATCACCAAGATGATCTACACGAAATTCTAGTCAAGTTACATATAAAGTTCATTAGATTCGGAGCTACGGCCTAGAAGATATGAGCAAAGCAAGTTAAACATGGCATTGATGCAAAATGCACCCAAACATCAAGCAAACACACCAAAACAAGGATGGAACATGATAAAATGAAGCTACATGCAAAAAAAAGCAAGTTTCATATAGAGCACACTCAAAACGGAGCAACGGTTCAACACATGCACACTATACAAGTCATAGCAACAATCATCCAAAACAAAGAACTAGGCATCTTACAAGCATCAAAACAATATGCTACAGCACCCCAACATAATAACAAAAGGCATGGTCATGAAGTACACGTAAAGCATAACAAAACATGAACACTGAGCTATCTCCAGAAATCACTAGAACATGCTCAAAAAGACATGGAGATATTGCAAGTAATAACAGTTTCAGACTTTAGTAGAAATAACATCAGGTTGCAATGTTTAGAGCTAACAAACAACATGTTACAAGAACTTATCATGGCAAACAAAGGCATGGAATGAAACTACTAATAGCATATATCAAAAGACCCTTACTGACCATAAGCCAAAAAGGCACGAAAAATATGATGGCACCCATGTAAACATGGCAAGTTATATTACAGATTTAAACATGGCAGGAACAACAATAAGTAGGCATGTTCGTGAGCTCGAACCACTCACTACAGAGCAATACATGGCATGGCAAGGCAACCAATAGTAAGAAGGCATGTTTATGAAGCTAAGCATGGCAAGAGCAAGGTCATAGCATACACGGATCAACTACAACGACCTCGTGAAAATTGAATCTCATGCAAACAATCTGTCAGGAAACATTTTCAAGCAACTTTGGAGCAAGAAATGAACATGTTCCAGCAGGCTATAATTGCAACCAAGGGCATGAATGGATAGAGCATGACATGTATATCAAAACATGTTTATAGCGCATCTCCAGATTATGCATCGAATGATTAGTGGAAGCATGTTAACATAGCAACAAAATATAACAGAATCTGTCAGTAAAACAGCAACAGCAACTACCCTACTTTACAAGCTTGATACACCCAGCACACAACTCACAAAAATACAAGGTCAACACCTCTGGAAAGATGGCATGGCATAGTTCAACATTCATGTAGAGCTCATACTCATAGGATGCACACATTATTCATGGCAAAAATGATAAAACAGCAAGTTATAACAGTTTCAGCAGATTAACATCAAGAAGCACTTTTCCAACAGCATTTCGGGCATCAAGATGAACTCAAATGAAAATGATGCTATGGAATGAAATGAATTACTCGTCGAGACGAACAATTTCACATATTATACGCACGACACGGAGCTACGGATGCAGAGATGCGATGCGATGAATATGGCATGAAAATTAATGAAATCTGGGACTTAGGCAAATTTTGGAGGTGGAAAAGTCAACCTCCAGTTTTGCACGGTTTTCGAGGTCGCCGGAGCTTCGCCGGAGTTGAGGCCGAGGAGGAGGAGATGACCGAGACGGAGCGGAGGAGGCCGGGATGGACGGATCCGGCCGCTCCCGACCAGATCCGCCGGAGGATCCGCGACGAGGCGGGCGGCGCGGCCGGCGAAGCCGGCGGCGCGGCCGCTGCCGACGGCGGATGGGGCCGGCGGCGCGAGGGCGCAGCTGGGCGGCGCGCCACTGGCAGGAGGCGGCGAGGGCCGCGAGGAGCCCGGCGGCGCGGATGGCGGCGGCGGCCGGCGAGGCGCGGCGGGCGGCGGCGGCGGCGGCGGCGGCGCCCGCGGCCGGAGTGGAGGAGGCGGCGGCGGGGCGGCAGCAGGCGCTGGGCGCGGGATCGGGCGGCGGCGGATGGGCCTCATGGGGCTCGCTGCTATGGGCTCGCGGGCGGCGGCGGCCGGCGGCGGGAGGCCCACGTGGCACGCCGCGACATTGGCGAAACCGCGGCGGCGGACACGCCCGCCAGGCGGACGGTCCGCGCGAGAGGGAGGAGATCTAGGGTTTCGGGGGGAAAACATCCGCGAAAATGAAGGGGGAGGACCTATTTATAGATTCTGGGAGCTAGGAGAGTCCAAATGAGGAGCGGTTTTCGGCCACGCGATCGTGATCGAACGACCGAGAGCATGGAGGGGAGTTTGGTGGGTTTTGGGCCACTTTGGAAGGGGTGTTGGGCTGCAACTCGAAGAGGGCTTTACGGTTACCCGGTTAACCGTTGGAGTATCAAACGACCTCCAAAAGACACGAAACTTGACAGGCGGTCTACCGGTGCTATACCAAGGCCGCTTGGCAAACCTCGGGCCATTCCGAGAAAGTTTAATACCCGCACACAACAGGAGAGAAGAAGGGGACGCCGGATGACATAGGAGCGCCGGATTGCAAAACGGACAACGGGGAAAAGGCTCGGATGCATGAGACGAACATGTATGCAAATGCGATGCACATGATGACATGATATGAAATGCAGATGATGACATGGCAAAGTGCAACACGCAAGCACATGACATGGCAACAACGACGAATAACTGGCGGACACCTGGCGCACGGATCCGGGGCGTTACACCACAAGTATAGGGGATCTATCTTAGTCCTTCTGATAAGTAAGAGTGTCGAACCCAACGAGGAGCAGAAGGAAATGACAAGCGGTTTTCAGCAAGGTATTCTCTGCAAGCACTGAAATTATCGGTAACATATAGTTGTATGATGAGATAATTCGTAACGGGTAACAAGTAAAAAAAGTAAACAAGGTGCAGCAAGGTGGCCCAATCCCTTTTATAGCAAAGGACAAGCATGGGCAAACTCTTATATAAAGCAAAGCGCTCCCGAGGACACATGGGAATTGTTGTCAAGCTAGTTTTCATCATGCTCATATGATTCGCATTCGTTACTTTGATAATTTGATATGTGGGTGGACCGGTGCTTGGGTGCTGCCCTTTATTAGACAAGCCTACCACTTATGATTAACCCCTCTCGCAAGCATCCGCAACTACGAAAGAAGAATTAAGATAAATCTGACCATAGCATGAAACATATGGATCCAAATCAGCCCCTTACGAAGCAATGCATCACTACTAGGGAAAACCCTAGCAGTAGCGCGTGTTTGTGCCCACTAGTAGCGCGGGTGGCCGCGCTACTAATAAGGCGCTACAGCTATTGCTTAGCAAAGAACGCGTGCCATCACGCTGCCATCGATAGGACAAATAGCTGCAGCGCTTGTTCACTACCGCCATCGCTAAGGTATCTACTTGCAGCGTGTTTTCTTTCCATCGCTACTAGTATTTTTTTTAGTGTATTTATGCGCCATCATACAAATATTGGTACAATACGAGCTGTTATGAGGTTTACATCATTATGTCCATAACTGTGTATTAAATGAAGGTGGATTAGGTTCAAGTGGAGGCAATATGTGGTGCATGTCAAAAGTATACTACTAATCCAAACTTGATCTAGTTTGGACTAGTAGTACTTTCGATGTGCACCACATGTTGCTCCACTTGAATCTAATTCGCCAAAGACAAGATATTTAATCATCATCATGGTCATTACCACCAACAGATTTATTTAATCACCACTAACACTAGCTAATAATAATCATCATAGTCATTACCACCAACACTAGCTATTTTATCATCATAGTAATAGTGTAGCACATCATCATCCTGAAACTCATTTCTAGCCACTACTCACTCCTGCTGCTCTCTTAGGTAAAAGAACATAAAACATGTGTAGCTCTCCTCCTTGATCAAGTTGGAGCATGCAGATGAACCTGCCTCCTAATCGTGGAAGGCGCCTCTGCTTGCTACTCCCTAGTACTTCTCTGCGCTCCCCAACACATATTTGGTCCAGTCTTGCACTATTAAGCATCCGTCGCTAATCTTGAATGCACTAAAGTAAGTCAGAGGATATCTTGGCCATAAGTTGATAATACTCATGATACCTTTAGTCTCGATCCCATAAGGCACAACATTCATCGGGAGTCCTCATTGAAGAACATCGTATGGTAACATACTTAGCAATGAAGTTTAGCTTCAAAAATAATGTATGGAAAAGATGCAATGAGGACAAAAGTAAAAATCTTACCATCCTTCCTAAATGGATGTGACCGTAGTTCATTATGAACACTATTGGTTGCACATTTTCAGACTAACATTTCTAAATGGAGGAAGAAAATTTGTCTTGACAAAGATCAAGATCCTCAAGCCATGAAACATAATGACCGAGCTCCTCGCAGCTTGAGTTCAGCCCCGTGACAAGATACGGTCCTGTCTACCAAGCTACCGGACATGTCTACTTGCACGGAAATAAGTGACAATACAAATTAGTTGTCAACTATTTTTGAATAAACAATATCAAAGACATAAATATGGTTGAGAAACTTACATAATGGTATAACTGGAGGCATTTGCACATTGACCCAGATGTCGGTATTACCTTCAATATCATCTTCCGGACGAATATCAAAGGTGATAACCATATCAGGCTCAAATGCATAAGTCTTGCATAGTGCTCGCCATGTTTTGCATCCAAAATAGGTGTAGTCGTCTGAATTGTATAACTTCGCATGGAAAATATAACCATGCTCGGTCTTCAAGTAAACTTTCTTTTCCTCCATACTATGACTGAAACCTATCTTATCGAATACAAAAACTCTTGCATGGCAGGGGATACGCTAGTAGAATAGTAAAAAAAATATAAGTTGAAGCAAATGAAGCAGATGTCATGCTTAATTACGAAAAAGACTTGTCGCTAGACTTCATCAGATCCACTTCAAGTTCTCGCCTAGCTTGATGCTGAAGTGCCTATCATCATCTAGGAAGATTCCGTCAAGATAGGTCAGCGCTGCCTTTTGCAGATTTGCAAATACCAAATCCTTCTCGCCATCGACATTTCCTATGTTCATAGTTAAAACATTAATTGAAAATCGATCAAGACAACTACCAAGATACTCAACACACAAATCCGGGCACTCGATATTTCCTACATATTCTAGCACAAGTCATGCCAAAATTCACGGAAAAATCCGCATGACCTTTGCTAAATAGGACATATCGAAGCGCTGAAATTTGCCGAAATGGAAATGAATCAACACTTCAGCAAAACATAGGCCACTCAAGGTGTAACTCGCAAACATGACCGCCACTTGATATTGAGCAACACAAGATATACATTTCAAAATATCTTATAGGACTCAAATTAGCATGCATTCAATAAGCAAAAGTAGATCATCTCATGCGCCAAGACATCGTCAATATTATCACTAATACATCACGAATAGTGTCATACATATAACATCACTAATACAACTAAAACTCTAGCACACGACGGTATCGGCGCGGGCGGTGGACACCCACAGAGAAGGCACCATTAGGGGATCATAGCTCCAAGGAGATCCCGGAGAACCCGCCAGTATTGGAGAACGGCCTGCTCCAACGCAAACAAGTAGCGACGGACGTGCGTGTCCTCCTCATCGACACGGTGACGCACCACCTCCGCAGAGTCCTCGAGCCTCGATCGCCATCGCCCACGCGATCGCCACCAAAGAAGGTTCGGTCAACGACAGGCTAGCTCACCAACCTCGCGCCGGTAGGTAGCGCCCCAAGACCACCCGGCGGAGCCCAGTCCCAACATGGCCGATCTGGTCAAGGTGTGTCGCCCTCCGCCGACTCGACGACGAGGATGCGGGATAGGCATCATCCACGTCGAGGCGGGAAAAATTGCTTTAACTAAAATATCACCTAATTAGTACCTAGTTCTTACTAACTAGTTCTCACTAACTGTCGGTGTACTAAGGTAGGGGTACCTCAGTACCCCAACTTGTGCACGGGCGGCCACAGCTTCCCGTGGCTGGAGCCACCAAATGCTTGCCGGAGACCATCTCCGCTCCATACCAAGCCATTCAAGAACAAAGTGTACAAGACAGAAAGTTAAGACCCCGGCAAGAGGAGCTTGCCGGAAGGCCGCTCTGTGCTCAAGACTACATCGCCACATGAAGTCCTCGGCGAGAGGAGCTCGCCGGGAAGCTAGAAGATCACGCCACAGAAAACACGCCTCGGCACTATACGCGTCCCGGCGAGGGCCCGGGGAGCGACAAGTTACCAGCCCGACAAGTTCCCGGCCCGCAAGATCAAGACCCGCAAGGTGCTTGCCGGGCAAGCTACATCATGCGCCAAGACTCCACCTCACCTGCCCACGCGTCGCCTTCAGCTTTCTCCAGAGACGCGTGGCGGGTGGCTAGGCTGCATGAGAGGTGCGGTGGCACTCCACGGTGGTGGCTCCATCGCCGTGGCAAACGGAGACGCAAGGGCGGGAGCTTTTGGGGCGACGGCGACGGGCATTTAATGCTCTTGTCCCCTCTCACAAAAGTAGGTAGAATCCACTCGCTCATGCAATCAGAGTGCTGCACCGTTCCCGCACTGCTCCAACTACCACCTCTTTACATTTTTACCCTCTCGCCTCTACGCTGACACTGCCGGTGACCCTTGCCCTATAAAAGGAGGCCCATGCACAACGAGGGGGTTCGAGGTTCCGATCATTACATTTCGCAAGGCTCGAACCCTTGGCAACTCTAGCGCTGGATTCGCTTGCTCCACACACCATTACCACCACTCGCCGCATTCTCGAGCAAGATCAAATACAACACAAAGCAGCAGAGGGTTTTACGCGACCATCGCGCCCGGCCGGGTAAAATCCTCGCCTGCCAGACGCCTCGACCGCTCTCCGCGCCCCGCCTCGCATCAACTCACGGCGGGCCGCCCCGCGGCCCCATAGGTGCCGCGCCACCCATCGCGCGACATCTTTGGCGCGCCAGTAGGGCGCCGAGGTTGTGCGGACTGATCCGGCGTCGCTGCTGCATTCTTCATCAACCTCTCCAATTTCGCTGCCAGCTTCATTGACAATCGCGCCATGGCCTCAAGACGAGAGCCTCGAGGGTCGCAGACCATCCTCGTTTTCCCCACCGCCACCGGAGCCAACGGTGGGCGGAGGAGACGCCGGTGGAAGGGTGGACGCCGGCGAGGGCACTCGCGGGCGCCACCGGTCAGGGACAGACGGAGGACCACGCCGCCTCCTCCGAGATCCGCGGCCCGCCTCAAATAAGACGACGACCAGCAGCGCCATACCACGGGAGGTGGTATCCGCTCGCTGGAACAGGGACACGCCGGGGTCGCGGATGTTCCAACCCCGCCCGACACGGCAAAGCGAAGGTGCCGGGCAGACCTCGCCTTCTAACACCGCGAAGCCCGAGCGCGCCCCGCCTCGCACTGCTTCGCTTCCCGCTTCTCCCACTTCGGAGAAGCGCCACGAGCGCAAATGCTCTCGACTTCTCCGGCGGCGGACAAGGTCGAGGATCGGAGGGCTACCATCCGAGCCTGGTCGCCGCCAACAACGACCGTCAACAGCAGCCGCGGCCTCACGGCCGCAGAAGCCGAGAAGACGGCGTCGGTGGCGATAAGACCGCCGGGCGCAATTACCGTGCACTCCCGCCGCTGAAACGAAGACGCCGCCCGCGGAACAACGCCGACGACCTTTACAACCGCAGCGCCGAAGACGCCGACCACGATCGAGCGCCGCCGAGACTCGGGCGACAGTCGACCAGAGGGCTGGGAGCACTGCCGACGACGCGGCGCCCGGCGAGCCAGCGACTTGTCAGACGCGGCAGCTGTCCTGCGTTCACCCGTGAGCTGCGGCGCGCCCAAAGGCTCCAGCATGAAGAATTTCAAGCCCGACGTGCGGAGAAGTACGACGGCAAGACGCACCTCGAATTCCTCGTTGTCTACACCATCGCCGCAGGCTGCCGGGGCGCGACGAGAAGATCCCGGCGAACTATTTTCCACTCAGACTTAGGCCGAACGCTCGTTCTGGCTTATGCACTTGCCGAGGGCTCCATTTCTTCCCGGGCGGATTTTGCCACCAGTTTGTTGGCGCCTTCACCGCGCCACAAACCCCACGCCGAGAGTGATTCCACATTTTGGCCCGTATGAAGGAGAATCCTGCGCTTAGTACATCCAACGCTTCAGCCACGGCAAAGACAACATCTCGACGCCCACCCTGCTGCGGTTATCGCGTTCCACCGAACGCGGCGTAACGCGCCGATGCGTGAAGAAATGGCGGCGACCAAGATCCGGATGTCGCCGAGCTTTATGCTCGGTCGAGCAATGCGCACGCTGAAGAAGGGAGGAGGCCTCGGGAGGATGTCGGGCGCAGGAGGGAGCGACTCCGACGATGCCGCCTGCAAAGAAGCGCCGCGGCGTAACTTTCAAGAAGAACAAGGAACAGTGCTTGCCGTCGAAAAGTCCGCAAGGAAGCTCCCGCCAAGCAAACACAGCTGGCAACTCCGCAAGGAGCTTGCCTCGTGGCGGCAGCCGACAAGCGGCGGTCCCGCAAGCAAGATCGCAAAATCCACCGCACCAAGGGCCACGACCTTTACAATCGCAAGCGCCGACTACCTCGCCGAGTAGCAAAAAGCTGAGTACGAGAGGCGCGACAAGGAAAGGGCCCAAGGTGGCGGGGAGAACCGAGCAAGAAGCGGCCGCTCGCTGGTCGGGAGGATCCTCGCAAGGCCAAGCGGCGACAAGGTGATCGCCCTTCTCTGAGCCGCGACAAGGATGAGGAAGACGGCGACGAGGACATGGAGGATGAGGATGACAAGGAACAGGAGTTCCGAAGGCCACGGAGGTCCTGCGCGTTGACGGTGGCGCCTCGCGCACACCTCCCACCGCCAACTAAAGCAAAGGCACGTGAGGTGAATGCAGCAGAGCCGCCCATGGAGTCACGCAGTTCTCAAATGGTCCAAAGACGCCCATCATTTTTGATCTTGAGGATCACCCGACCGCACCACCGCGGTCGGGTGTTTGCCGATGCTGGTCTCGCCACCACCCGCAACCTCAAGGTCACCAAGATGTTGGTTGACGGCGGGCCGGGCTGAATTTGATCTCCTCTCGCTGTGATCAAGAAACTCCAAATCCCAGATGGCGAAGCTCAAGAGACCGGTTCTTTCCAAGGAATCAACCCGGAAGGAGCAGGCTCAAGGGAAAGATCACCTTGCCGTGACCTTTGGCGGGAGCTCAACTTCAGACCGAAGCGCTACTTTCGACGTCGCCGATATTCCGCTGCCATACAACGGGATACTCGCCGCCCCGCTCTCGCCAAATTCATGGCAGCTTCCCATTACGCTATAACGTGCTCAAGATGCCGGGCCGATAAGCATCATCACCGCCCACGCGACAAGAAAGACGCGCTTATCTGCACCGACAAGATTTACCGGGATGCGCCGCGCGGCCGGCTAAGGATGCACTTGCCGCTGAAGCTCCCGGGAAAGAAGATGAAGGCCAAGTCCGCAAGCGCCCGGGACCCACTCCGCAACAGACCCTTCGGAGTGTTGCGCTGTTGCCGAGGACGCCTGCCGAGCTCCACCGCAAGGCTAAAAGGGAATGGCTGCTCCGCCAATGACCAAGAAGGTGTCCGCTAAGGAGGACGGCACCGGTGGTACCTTCACCATCGCGCCACGCTTGACAAAGAATAGGAAAGCGCGCTTGCCGCCTTTCCTCATGGGCGAATGTCGGCGTGTTTGCATGGCAATCATCCGACATCCCCGTGTTCCTGTGAAGGTAATTGAGCACAAGCTTGCCGCTTGCCCTCATCGCGCGCCCGTCAAGCAAAAAGTGAGGAGGCAAGCCGTGGAGCGCCAAGAGTTCATCAACAAGAAATCAAGAAGCTAGAGGCAGCAGGCCTAGTTAGAGGTGTGATCCATCCGACGTGGTTAGCAAACCCGCCGCCGCGTGCGCAAGGCCAACGGGAAATGGAGGCTGTGTATAGACTTCACCGATGTGAATAAAGCATGCCCCAAGGATCCATTCCCTTGCCGCAAGATTGACCAGATTGTTGACTCCACACCGGATGTGAGCTACTCGCTTTCTTGATGCATACTCAGCTATCACCAGATCTTCATGGCCAAAGAGGATGAAGAGAAGACTACGCTTATCACTCCATGTGGCACCTATTGCTTCATACGCATGCCATTTGGACCAAGAATGCAGGATCAACATTCGCAAGGGTAGTGTATACTGCTTTTGAGCCTCGATTCACAGAAATGTAGAAGCTTACATGGATGATATCGTGGTGAAGAGCAAGAGCAAGGATACACTGGTTCAAGATTTGGAAGAGACATTTCAGAACCTGCGCAAGATACAAATAAAGTTGAACCCCGAGAAGTGCGCCTTTGGGGTTCCTCCGCAAGCTTCTCGGTTCTTCGTGTCACAGAGGGATCAAGCCAACCCCGACAAGATCAAAGCCATTGAGCGATCCAAGCCCCAAAGCGGTCAAGAATGTCAAGGCTCGCAGGTTGTGTGGCTGCCCTCAGAGATTCATTTCAAAATCTGCCGAAGGCTTCTGCCCTTCTTCAAAATCTTGAAGAAGGCGGGACCCATGAAGTGGACTCCAGAGCGGAGACAACACGCAAGACTTGAAACGCACTGCCCTCCACTCCAATACTTGTCGCACCTAAACCACAGGAGAAGTTGTCTGCTGTACCTAGCGGAACCAACCAAGTGGTCAAGGCTACCGGTAGCGGAGAGGAGTCCGACGAGGAAGCTACATCTCCGCAAGTGAATCCAGCGACAAGCGTGGTACTTGCCCGCAAGCTCGCCCCGACAAAGACAAATCAAGCAGGAACAGGATGAGGTGCGGAAAAATGATGGTGCAGCGCCAGTGTAGATTTTGTAAGCTCCTTCTCCGTGGAGCTAGATCAAGATACACCGGTGTACAAAGTTGCTTTTCGCCTCCTCATGGCCTCGAGAAAGCTGCGCCATTACTTCCAGTGCACACGAGATAACAAAGTGGTCACTCGCTTCTGCTGAAAAGAATATTGCATAACCCGAGGCAACAGCAGGATCGCTGAGTGGGCACTAGAGTTGTCGAGCTTTGGACTCAAGTTTGAAAGTACTTCAACCATACAGAGCCGGGCTTTGGCAGAATTTATAGCAGAATGGACCCCAACACCTGATGACGAAGTCCAGGAGATGAGCACACCCGTACAAGAAGCAACGAGTGAATGGGTATTGTACTTTGATGGTGCCTTCTCGCTGCAAGGCGCCGGTGCCGGCGTCGTACTCATCGCGCCCACCGGAGAGCACCTCAAGTATGTCATCCAGATGCACTTCCCCAGAGAGCAAGCGACAAACAATACTGCCGAATATGAAGGTCTGCTTGCCGGCCTCAGAATTGCGGCCGAACTTGGGATCAAGAAGTTGATTGTGCGGGGAGATTCTCAGTTGGTGGTCCGGCAAGTTAACAAGAGCTATCAGAGCCCTTTGATGGAAGCCTATGTAGATGAGGTGAGGAAGCTTGAGGAACACTTTGAAGGCCTGCAGATGGAGCACATTCCGAGGGCTCAGAATGAAATCGCAGATGGCCTTTCAAAGTGTGCCTCTATGAAGTTACCTGTGGAACCAGGGACCTTTTTGCTCAAGCTGACTCAACCATCCGTCACACCATCAATTGGGCAGTCCAAGAAAAGAAAGTTGGTCTCCGGCGACTACTTGCCGGCGGATCTCCCTGAGACCGCCGCCAAAGTCCCCAAGGCCAACGGTCAGAATGCTGAGGAACAGTTTGCTCCTGCCGATCCTCGGATCTGTGCAATCAAAGCGAGTATTCCCGACAAGCTTTGCCCCAGCAAGCTTGCCGGGGGACCTTCAGCTCCGGCAGAGCCAGGGATCTTTGCCATAGAAGCCGAGGTTCCTGCAGCGGCCCTCATGCCTTTAGTCCTCGCCGTCAAGCCCCAAGCTCCGGCATGGGCGCAGCAGACGTCTGCTTCTCGCAAACCGAGAACTTCCCGACGACCTCAAGAAATAGAAAGGGTAACCAGACAACAGTATGTACCAGTTCGTGGACAACGAACTGCATGTAAGAAGGCTTAATGGTGTCGATTGAAGTGCATCTCCGTGGAAGACGGACAAAAGCTGTTGGCGAGATACATGGAGGCATCTCGCGCCACCACATTGGCGCAAGGGCGCTTGCCGAAAGCTTTCGCAAGGGTTCTTTGGCAAGAAGCCTCCAAGATGCAATCGCACTAGTAACCAAGTGTGAAGCGTGCAGGCCCATGCAAAGCAAATTCATCAACCAGCTCAAGCTCTCCAAACAATCCCTTTATCCTGGCCCTTCGGTCCGGGGCTCGATATCTCGCCCCTTCCCCTGTTGCCGGGGCTTTGAGTACTTGTACGTAGTAATCGACAAGTTCACAAAGTGGCCGAAGTGGAGCCAGTGAGAAAGGTGACAGACAGATCAGCGGTCAAGTTCTTCGTCGATTGTGTGCCGCCGATCCCTAACCGGATTATCACCGACAACGGTACACACCACTAGCCGCACCTTCATGCAATACGCCCAAGACCTTGGCGCCAAGGTCTGTTCGCTCGCTTGCTCACCCAAGGAGCAACGGTCAAGCGAAAAGGGCCAATGCTGAAGTGTTGCGTGGACTCAAGACAAGAACTTTTGACAAAGGCGCAAGTGCGGAAGAAATTGATAGAGGAGCTGCCGGCGGTTCTTGGTCAATCGAACGACACCAAATCGGGCCACCGGACGTACACCCTTTGCTCTAGTCTATGGAGCGTAAGCAGTTCTCCCCACGGAACTCGTGGTACGGATCTCCTCGAGTGCTCGCTATGATGAGTTTGAGCAAGAGCAATCGCGACAAGATGACGATTGCTCCTCGAGGGGGGACGCCTGTGCTGTCAGACGAGCTGCTCGATACCAAGAAGCCTTGCGCCGCTACCATAGCCGCAAGGTTAAAGCCGAGTCTCGAGGAAGGCGACCTTGTTCTTCGGCGTGTTCAGTCCGCCAAGAATTCCAACAAGTTGACGCCGGCGGGAAGGCCCTTATCGGGTGAGACAAGTCACGAGGCCCGGCGCTGTCCGACTCGAGACCGAAGAAGGCTTGCCAATGAGTAACTCCCGAACATAGAGCATCTTCGCAAGTTTTACCCGTAAGGCGCGGTTGCCGTGATCCGCTCCGGCAACCACCTTTTGTACAAAAGCTTTGCCGCAGTTGCATGTAACCCTTTGTACAAAGCCGGGCGCAGACCCTGTGCAGCAATAAAGTTTCCGTGTCTTGCGTTATTTGCCTTTTCCCATGCTCTTCTTTGCTATTTGCATGAGTTATTTGGCATCTTTCGAACGGCACGCATATCCGGCAAGCAATAGCACGCCAAAAGGCCATATGCTTTTTCCTTTTCCTCTTTCCTTGTCTCTTAAGCAAAAGAAACATTCCTCGTGCACAAGTTTGCCGGGGGGGAAGGTGCAGGATGAGTTCAAGGAAGAGAAGCTTGCCGGAGAGCAGCTCAAAGTTTTAAATTTTTAAGTTGCCTTCCTTGAACAACCACACTTCGTATGGAAAACTTGTGCTCGGAGGAACCTACTGCGTGGATAGCCACGCCTCATCTTGTTTTCGAGCGTGCTCAACGACGGCGTGAGCCGCGACAAAGTGTTGCGCCTTTGTTTCGCTTTCGAGCCCGCCAGCAAGCTAGGTGCGCCGCGGCAAGCCATGGCGAGGTTGCTTGCCGGTGAGTCCTTGGCTTGCAGTGCTGCTTCGAGTTTGACACTCAAAGACTTTCATGGCAAGGGCTCCTTGCCGCAAAACTCCTAGAAGCATAAAGTTAAAACGCGCGGTTGAGGATCAAGGCAAGGGAATGACACCGTGATCCGCTGATCGTAATAAAGGTAATATCTTAAAGAGTAACTTGTCGCGATGACTAATAAGTTCATAGCGACCTGTAGCAGCAAAAGGAAATAAAGATAAACAGGCCTAATCTACGCGGTCGCCTCCATCCCGGGATCTTGTTCACCTTGGCGATGATGTGGGCGACCTGCTCCTTCAAAGCCTCCATGTCCGCGTCGGCCGGCAAGCCGAAGGACGTTGGAGAGGTTTATACCGGGTTGCGGTATACGATCTTCGCCAAGACGCGCCCATGGTTCCCACGCGACACCGGGCGCGCCTCCTCGGCGAAGCTTGCGCGATCTTCTCCGCAGATTTGGCGAGAGCTGGCGCGACTTCAAGAAGAAGAGACTGAGCTTGGCGCTGTGAGCGAGGTTTGGATCCGGGGAGTAGATGAGATGCTCCAGCTTCAGCTCCAGCAGCGCCTGGTCAATGGCGGACGCAGAAGACACCAAGTCTTCGGTCCATATCTCAACAATGCGGCGGAAATCCTCAGCCGCTTTGTTGGCGCCGGCCACTAAGGATCGCTCCTCCCGGAGCTCTTCCTTCAGCTTGGTTTCGGGCCCGGCAGCGCCGAAGCGAGTCCTTCAACAGTAAACTTTCGCTCAAGATCCTCGACGGAACTTGGCGGCCTTCACTCGTCCGCCCTTCTCAAGAAGACGCTACCGAGCTCGAGTTGGTGTGGGTGTATTTCGCCCCGTGATGAGCGCGCGATCTTCTCCGAGTCCACCTTCAACAGCTCCTCCAGCTTGCGCGACCTTGGCGGCAAGATCTTCTTTGGCGGTCTCCGCCCGCCGCGCGCGTTTTCGCTTCCTTCAATTTCGCCAAGGGCTTGCTCCCGAACGGCAAGGTCTTCTTCAGGCGCCGAGGGCAACCTTTCGCTGGTTGAGCTCTCCTTCGCCGACAGTTTACTCCGCGAGCCGCTGCTGCTCTTCGCCTCGCTTTCCCAGCAGCCACTCTTCATACTGCCCGGCGAAGCTGCTCGCGCTTCTCCGCCACCTCGCGGAGAGCAGCTTGATTGGCGGCGCGAGCTCCGCCGCTTCTCCATCTCTCGGCGCCTTGGCGGCAAGGGCCTCCCGAAGCGAAGCTACCGTCTGCCCGGTAAAGGGCCAGAGCTGGTGAAGCAGCCTCATCAGCCCGCCCGCCCCCGCCGGCCCTCGACGACTTTCAAACCCGCTGAGGCGAGGATCTCCCCGTCGAGGGCCTCGCCCGCTGGAGCTCAGCGACGAGGAACCCCACGGCATCTGGATGAAGACGCCGCTGGGGCTTCAAGTAGTAGCCGGGCCGTTTTCTCCGGCGGAGGGGTCGGCGATCGGCGAGCACTTGACGCCCCCGCAGCCTCCGGGCCAGGGTGCGGTCGCCGCCCCCTCTCCGCCATCGATCCGCGGCCGAGGCGCTCTCGCACATGGGCTCGGCGGCTCCCGCCGCCCTCAACGACGGGGCGCTGCCGCCACCTCAGACGCCCTCCTCCTCCTCATCGACGACCTCCGCCTCCATCCGCCGGGGAGGAGGGGATCATGAAGAAGAAAGAAAAGCAAAAAGCAGTTCAAGCAACTATCCAAAAAGAGGCAACACCAAGAAGACAAAGTTGCGAACTTACCTTGGTGGGCGCTCTTCAGCGGCGGGCTCTCTTGCCGGGAACCATCCTTGCCGGAGTAGCCGCCCTCGTCGGGCTACTCGCCTTGGCGGAGTACCCGCCTTGGCGGAACGCTCTCCTTGCCGGGAGTCCAGCCTTGGCGGGATGGAGGGACTGCCGGCCTCGAGGGCGACCTCCGATGCTCCTCCCGCTGCGGCTCCATCTCTCGCACAAGTCAAGACAAACACGCCAAGATGCCGGGACAAGATGAAGCCAGACGCGCCCGCAAGCGAAGGTGCGGGGCCCAACGTACGCTGGGGCTACGCTGGGGCTACTCGACGGCGCTGGTCCGCAAGCTTGCCTCCGCACGCCCCGTCCTCGGCGGGCGGGTCATCCGCGATTTCACCACGGGCACCTTGGTTTTCGCCGCCTGCTCGTCAAGGTCCTCAAATCAGCACAAGAACGAGATTAGCCACAACAATAACCAAGGCGAAATTTGAGAAGATGAGGATTTCGGTACTCACCCCTGTTCTTCCTCGCCGCCTTCGCCAAAGCGGAGAAGTCATACCGCACTGGGTGGCGCCGGCGCGAGGAGCAGGAGGTGGAGGCCCTTCGGCGCTTTGCGGCCCTCGGGCTGGGGCTGCGAAGATCTAGCCTCGCAGCGCCGGGCCCGAGAAGCGGGCGGAGCCGCCGCCTCCGGCCAAGAAGACCCTGTCCACCCGGCGCCGGCCTGCGAGGCGCCTTGCCGTGGCTCGCGACGGGTCGCTTCCGCCATGTCCGGCGCGCGTCGCCTCGGCGCTACTTGACTTCGAAGCTTGCGCTGCCCGACGAGCCGGTAGTTGCCGGGGCTTATGCACCGCCTCCGCCGCCAGCTATGGCGGCGCCTAGCGGGAACGCTTAGGCTCGCCTGGCGGGATGTTTCCGACGATGAGGAGAGGTCGCCGCCATAAAGGTCCGTGGACCCGCCGGCATCTTCGGGCGGCCGGCGTCCTCCACCTCCTCCTCGCCGGGCTGGCTCGCCAGCCAGGCGCCTGCGCCATGACCTTTTTCCTCGGGCGCCTCCGCCTCCGGCGACTCCGCCCTCGAGGCGCCTGCCCTCCGCAGCACCACCACTTGCTGCGATTTCAGCCGCGATTCCGGGATCCTGAATGCCTCAGAGGGGACTCCCGGCGAGCGTGCCGGGCGGAAGCTGCAGCAGTCGCAGATCTCCGCCGCCCGCTTGGTAGGACTCTCCGCAGCCTCTGCCTCCTCGAGTGCAACTGACTTCCCCGCCGCTGCTGCGCGGCCTCTTCGCCCGAGAAGCTATGTACGCGAGCTCCTCGTCCGTGGTGTCTCGTGTCACCCCGGATCTGCCCTTGTTCTTCGCCACCTCAAGGGTGTCAAGAAGTCGAGGATGTCCGATGGCTCGGGCGGAATCCATGAACGCCCACGCCGTGAATCACACGCGGCATCATGGCGAGGAGACGATCCCGTGCTGAGTTGTTGCAGAGGGGCACCACGCCCCGGGGAAGCCTGAACCACTCTGGATGGGCCGGATCGTATTTGAAGAGCTCCCGGACCATCCCCCTCAGCTCCAGCGTCGTGAAGTTGAAGTTCAGCCCGGTGCGCAGCCTCATTATATCCCCTGCGCCGCCATACTCCCAGTGCCGCCGCTTCATGTCTTGGAGAGGGCGGCGCGGCGGCGGAGGAAGTCTCGCGCCACCGCTGCAATGGACAGCCCCGCTTGTCGGAGACGGCGATCCGGATGAGGGCAACATCGAGCTTGATGTCATCCGAATCCAGCTCACTCCAATCTTCGCCACGCCGCAACGGGCGCCAGCGCGGGCGCAGGAAGGATCGCGCTCGCCTTCGACGATCCAGCACCAATCCGCGCCACTCTTCCCACTTGATGCGGAGTTCCCCGCAAGTACGACCTCTTCAAGTTCGGACGGAAAACCCAAGAAATCCTCCGGAGAGGGGGAGCCGGCTCGCTCGGGGTAAAAAATGCCCGAACAGAGCTACGCTTGATATATCCTTATGAAGTTTTCGCGACATATAAAGCGAAACCGCCATTGTGAGGACGGCATTGGGGTGAAATCGAGAAGGTGGAAGCCATATGTGTTCATGATATCACGTAAAAATTCAGAGAAAGGAGGACAAAGGCCGCAGTGGAAGAAGGCTGCGAAGAAATAATACCCGCCGGGATAGTTGTCCATGGTGGCGGCCGGATGAGCTCTGGTCCGAGGATGCGCCGAGGTCCTCTTGGCCCGTAACAAGAAATACTTGCCCAGAAGTTCTTGCACGCCGAGCCACGGCGGAAAGACGACGCCTCCCTCCGCATCTCGGGCGAGCTCTTCCGCCGCTCGATCTCTCCTTCTTGGTGTTCTCCGCCTTCTCCTTCCCCTTCCTGGTTTTCGGGGCCATGGCGGAGGCGGCGAGGGAAGGAGGACGAAGAATCCGACGACGCCGCGAACGATGCAATGGAGGAGATGCGGAGGCGGAGCGCAAAGAGGGTTTCCTGGAGAAAGAAGAAGAAGCAATGAAAGCGATGGAGGGGAACCGCGCCTGCTTCCTCTGTTTTTATGGGGAAGTGGGGGCGCCCGCCTCCTCATTGAAGGACGTGGGCACGCCCTATCCCACGACGCCAAGAATCGACGCGTCTTGTTGCACGGGAGGGCGGCAGAGGCGGAAGTGGAGTCGGCACGCCGTGGGCCGCATGTGCCCGTGCACTGTCTTGGGCCTGGCCCAACAGCGCCAAGACCATGTATGGCCCAGGCCGGGGCTCCTGTCGGTGTAGCTAAGGTAGGGGTACCTCAAGACCCCAACTTGTGCACGGGCGCCCACAGCCTCCGTAGCTGGATCCACTAAATGCTTGCCGGAGACCATCTCCGCCCATACCAAGCCATTCAAGAACAAAGTGTACAAGACAGAAAGTTAAGACCCGGCAAGAGGAGCTTGCCGGAAGGCCGTGCCAGCTCAAGACTACATCGCACGCAAGTCCTCGGCGAGAGGAGCTCGCCGGGAAGCTAGAAGATCACGCCACGTAAAACACGCCGGGCGCTTATACGCCCGGCGAGGGCCCGGGAGCGACAAGTTACCAGCCCGACAAGTTCCCGGCCCGCAAGATCAAGACCTCGCAAGGTGCTTGCCGGGCAAGCTACATCAAGGCTCCAAGACTCCACCTCACCTGCCCACGCCGCCTTTCAGCTTTCTCCAGAGACGCGGGCGGGTGGCTAGGCTGCATGAGAGGTGCGGTGGCACTCCACGGTGGTGGCTCCATCGCCGTGGCAAACGGAGACGCAAGGGCGGAGCTTTTGGGGCGACGGCGACGGCATTTAATGCTCTTGTCCCCTCTCGTCAAAAGTAGGTAGAATCCACTGCTCATGCAATCGTAGCTGCACCGCTCCCGCGACTGCTCCAACTACCACCTCTTTTACATTTTTACCCTCTCGCCTTTACGCTGACACCTGTCGGTGACCCTTGCCCTATAAAAGGAGGCCCATGCACAACGAGAGGGGTTCGGAGGTTCCGATCATTCGCTACTCTCGCAAGGCTCGAACCCTTGGCAACTCTAGCTCTGATTCGCTTGCTCCACACACCACACCACCACTCGCCGCATTCTCGAGCAAGATCAAATACAACACAAAGCAGCAGAGGGTTTACGCGACCATCGCGTCCCGGCTGGGTAAAATCCTCGCCAAGATCGCCGATCTGCTCTCCGTGGCGCCCGCCTGCATCAAACTCACGAAGGGCCGCCCCTCGGTTCCATAGGTGCCACCACCCATCATCGGCGACACTAACTAAATAGAAGAAGGTCAAATTTACTGCTTTATTATGCATTACACTAGTGTTTATTCATCATCTAAGAAAACGCCACCTAAGAAAAAATCCCAGCCGATCTATATCCAATTCATTTCCACCCATAGATGAACCCTAACTATTTGATGCAACTAAAATTTGAAGAACTCTATCTAGGCAGAGGTAGGGGAGGGGAGGAGCAGCGTGCTCACTCGACCGGTGCTCGCGGGCAGAGAGGGGCAGGCGGCGCCGACGCTGCTTGGGGTGGCGCCCGGGCGGCGTTGAGGTCGGGGCGGCGTCGGGCGGCGTTGAGGTCCGGGTGGGGCGGTGTTGAATCCGGGCGGGCGGCGAGGGTGTGCGAGAGCTGTGGCGACTCTACGGGCGACGGCGGCGGCGAGAGCGGAGTAGTGAGATTTGGGGAAGTGGCCGGGGAAGGATGAACGCGTGGTTAAGTCGAGTAGCGAGGCTGCTCTCGTAAACACGTTGCTGCTACATTAGCTACAACGCGTTCTGCGATACGCGCTACTGCTACAACTTTCTCCTTTTTCCCTCTTCCACTTATTTTTCTTCACATTTTTTTTCCTTTCACCTTCTTCGATTTCTTTCATTCTCAATTACCTTTCTATTTGCTTTTCATTTAATTTTATATCATTTAGTAGTAGCGAGTTTAGAGCAAAATGCGCTGCTACAAAGAAAGTAGTAGTAGCGCGGTTCCATGTAGATCGCTAGTACTATGTGTACCATATCGGCTAAGCCGTGAGAATTTTAGTAGTAACGTGTTTTCTGCGAGACGCGCTATACTACGAAACTATCTGCAACGCGGTTTCGGCAGGCTCGCTGCTGCTAGTTAGCACCAGCGTGCTTCTTTGACACACGCTACTACTAAAGTTTTGTGTATAAGGTTTTCCCTAGTCGTGCATATACTAGGGTTTAAGCTTCTGTCACTCTAGCAACCCATCGTCTACTTACAACTTCCCAATGCCTTCCCTAGGCCTAAATCATGGTGAAGTGTCATGTAGTAGACGTTCACATAACACCACTAGAGGGGAGACAACATACATCTCATCAAAATATCGAACGAATACCAAATTCACATGATTACTTATAACAAGACTTCTCCCATGTCGTCAGGAATAAATGTAACTACTCACAAAGCATGTGCATGTTCATAATCAGAGAAATATTAATTATGATTAAGGATCTGAACATATGATCTCCACCGAATAATCCAACTAGCATCAACTACAAGGAGCAATCAACACTACTAGCAACCCACATGTACCAATCTGAGGTTTTGAGACAAGATCAGATATAAGAGATGAACTAGGGTTTGAGAGGAGATGGTGCTGGTGAAGATGTTGATGGATATTAACCCCCTCTCGATGAGGGGATCGTTGGTGATGACGATGACTTCGATTTCCCCCTCCCGGAGGGAAGTTTCCCCGGCAGAACAGCTCCACCGAAGCCCTAGATTGGTTATTCCTAGGTTCCGCCTCGAGGCGGCGATGCTTCATCCCGAAATCTTCCCTCTAATTTTTCCAGGTCAAAACACACCATATAGCAGAAGATGGGCATCGAGGGCCCGCCAGGTGGCCCACAAGCTAGGGGGCGCACCCGCCACCGTTGTGGATGGCAGGTGGCCCCCCCTCTGGTGCTTTCTTTGCCCAATAATTTTTATTAATTCCAAAATGGCTCTTCATGAAGCTTCAGGACTTTTGGAGTTGGGCAGAATAGGTCCCTAATATTTGCTCCTTTTCCAGCCCAGAATTCCAGCTGTCAGCATTCTCCCTCTTCATGTAAACCTTTTAAAATAAGAGAGAAAAGGAATAAGTATTGTGCTATAATGTGTAATAACAACCCATAATGCAATAAATATCAATACAAAAGTATGATGCAAAGTGGACGTATCACAAGCTCCTAGGGGGATAGATTGGTAGGAAAAGACCATCGCTCGTCCCCGACCGCCACTCATAAGGAAGACAACCAATAAATAAATCATGCTTCGACTTCATCACATAACGGTTCACCATACGTGCATGCTACAGGAATCAAAAACTTTAACACAAGTATTTCTACCAATCTATGGGTGCATGACTCTAATATCACCATCTTTATATATCAAAACAATATGTAAGGAATCAAACTTCTCATAGTTTCAATGCCCTTTATATGAAAGTGTTTAATATACCCTCTTGGATGCCCATCATATTAGGACTAAATTCATAACCAAAGCAAATTACCATGTTGTTTAAAGACTCTTAGTATAATATAAGTGAAGCATGAGAGTTCATCAATTTCTTCAAAATAAAACCACCGCCGTGCTATAAAAAGATATAAGTGAAGCACTAGAGCAAATGATAAACTACTCCAAAAGATGAAAGTGAAGATCAACGAGTAGTCGAATAATTATGTGAATATGTGAAGACTCTCTCACGTTTAAGAATTTGAGATCTTAATATTTTATTCAAATAGCAAGCAAATCCTAATAAATAAAATGATGCTCCAAGTAAAGCACCTATCATGTGGTGAATAAAAATATAGCTCCAAGTAAGGTTACCGATGAACGAAGACGAAAGAGGGGATGACATCCGGGGAATCCCAAAGCTTAGATGCTTGGTTATCCTTGAATATTACCTTGGGGTGGATTGGGAATCCCCAAGCTTAGGCTCTTGACACTCCTTATTCCGTAGTCCATCAAAACTTTACCCAAAACTTGAAAAAACTTCACAACACAAAACTCAAAAGAAAACTCGTAAGCTCCATTAGTATAACAAAGCAAATCACCACTTAGGTACTGTTGTGAACTCATTCTAAATTCATATTTGTGTTATATCTACTGTATTACAACTTCTCCATGGTTCATACCCTCCTATACTACTCATAGATTCATTAAAATAAGCCAACAACATATAGAAAACAGAATCTGTCAAAAACATAGCAGTCTGTAGTAATCTGGAAACTTTCCATATTTCTATAACTCCAAAAATTCTGAAAATTTAGGAAATCCAGGAACTTTTTATATCAATCTTGTGTTAAAAATTTAGACCAAAATCACGTTCCAGTGAATTTTTAAAATTCCTAGACTAAGCGCAAAAGTTTCTATTTTCGTACAGAATCGAGTCAACTATCATCCTAACTATCCCAAAGGCTTTACTTGGCACTTTATTGAGACAAAAGCTATAAAACATGATTAATACAGTAACATAATCATGTGGACACACAAAAACAGTAGGTATAAACCCTGGGTTGTCTCCCAACAAGCGCTTTTCTTTAATGCCTTTTTAGCTAGGCATGATGATGTCAACGATGCTCACATAAAAGATAAGAATTGAAACATAAAGGGAGCATCATGAAGCATATGACTAATACATTTAAGTGTAACCCACGTCCTATGCATGGGGATTATTTCAGCAAAAAAATTATAGGAACAAGAATCAACTAGCATAGGAAGACAAAACAAGCATAACTTCAAGATTTTGAACACATAGATAGGAAACTTGATGTTATTGCGATTCCTACAAGCATACATTCCTCCCTCATAATAATTTTCAGTAGCATCATGAATGAATTCAACAATATAACTATCACATAAAGCATTCTTTTCATGATCCACGATCATAGAAATTTTATTACTCTCCACATAAGCAAATTTATTCTCATGAATAGGAGTGGGAGCAAACTCAACAAAATAACTATCATGTGAGGCATAATCCAATTGAAAATTAAAATCAAGATGACAAGTTTCATGGTTATCATTATTCTTTTGGCATACATGTCATCACAATAATCATCACATATAGCAACTTTGTTCCCATAATCAATTGGAATCTCTTCTGAATTAGCGGATCCATCACTAAATAAAGTCATGACCTCTCCAAATCCACTTTCATGAACATAATCATCGTAAATAGGGGGCATGCTATCATCATAATAAATATTTTCATCAAAACTTGTGGGACTAAAAATATAATTTTCATTAAACATAGCATCCCCAAGCTTGTCGCTTTGCATATCATTAACATCATGAATATTCATAGCAAGCATACTAACAACATTGCAATCATGCTCATCATTCAAAGATTTTATGCCAAACATTTCATAGACTTCTTCTTCTAACACCTGAGCACAATTTTCATTTCCATCATTTTCACGAAAGACATTAAAGGATGAACCATGTGAGGCAACCTCAATTCCATTTTTAGTTTTCTTTCATAGACTAAACTAGTGATAAAACAAGAAACTAAATGATTCAATTGTAAGATCTAAAGATATACCTTCAAGCACTCACCTCCCCAACAATGGCGCCAGAAAAGAGCTTGATGTCTACTATGCAACCTTCTTCTTGTAGACTCGTGTAGGGCCTCTAAGCGTAGAGTTTTGTAGGACAGTAGCAAATTTCCCTCAAGTGGATGACCTAAGGTTTATCAATCCGTGGGAGGCGTAGGATGAAGATGGTCTCTCTCAAACAACCCTGCAACCAAATAACAAAGAGTCTCTTGTGTCCCCAACACACCCAATACAATGGCAAATTGTATAGGCGCACTAGTTCAGCGAAGAGATGGTGATACAAGCGTAATATGGATAATAGATATGGGTTTTTGTAATCTGAAAATATAAAAACAGCAAGGTAACTAGTAATAAAAGTGAGCAAAAACAGTATTGCAATGCTTGGAAACAAGTCCTAGATTCGTACTTTCACTAGTGCAAGTTCTCTCAACAATGATAACATAATTAGATATATAACAATCCCTCAACATGCAACGAAGAATCGCTCCAAAGTTCCTATCGCGGAGAACATAAGATGAAATTGCTTGTAGGGTACGAAACCACCTCAAAGTTATTCTTTCCGATCAATACATTGAGCAATTCCTATAAGTGTCACAAACAACCCTAGAGTTCATAGTAAAATAACACCATATGAGACACATCAATCAAACTCTAATGTCACCTAGATACTCCAATGTCACCACAAGTATCCATGGGTCAATTATACGATATGCATCACACAATCTCAGATTCATAATATTCAATCCAACACAAAGAACTTCAAGAGCATCCCAAGATTTCTACTGGAGAATGAAATATGAAAACATGCATTAACCCCTATGCATAGATTACCCCAATGTCACCACAGGAATCTGCAAGTTGATAACCAAAACATACATCAAGTGGATCAACAGAACATCCCATTGTCACCTCGGATATCCCATCGCAAGACATAGATCAAGTGCTCTCACATCCAAAGATTCAATCCGTCATAACAAAACCTCAAAGGAAAAGACTCAATTCATCACAAGGAGATAGAGGGGGAGAAACATCATATGATCCAACTATAGTAACAAAGCTCATGATACCTCAAGATCGTGCCAAATCAAGAACAACAGAGAGAGAGAGAGAGAGAGAGAGAGAGAGAGATCAAACACATAGCTACTGGTACATAGCCTCAGCCCTGAGGGTGAACTACTCCCTCCTCGTCATGGACAGCACTAGTGTTGGAGTAAATGACCACAGGTAGCCTAACCAGCTCCCCCTAGCTCTTGAAAAACATCGGGCTGATTGCGCCCTCAAGTATCCAAGACGAAGGGCCGCCTCCCTATGGCCGACTGGTCCGGTGGCCGGCTGCGGGAAGGCTGCAAGGCCCGGCAAGCTACCCCAGAGTGGGTCGACTCCTAACAGGTGGCCACCAGAGCTGCCGCCCTCTAGCAGGCGGCCCACCTCATGCACCCTCAAAGTCTGCACCCACAAAACGGCGACGAGACGAGGCGTGGCTATAGTGGAGCCTGTCACCCCCGAATCCCGGAGCAGGCGTGGCCACAATACGCCGTACCGGGCAGACATCCCTCGCCCGGCGCAGCACTGTTGCCACATTGACCATGACATCACCCATGACAGAGCGACCATGCCCCCACGACAGGCTGTCGGTACGGCCATCAGACAGTGGGCCCCTCCTGCCAGAGAGCCACCACAAGGCGGCCTGACCAGTCCAGTCTGCATAAGGGGAGTCCGGCTCCCAACAGCCGGCCCACCCTCACCTTGGAAGTTTGTGCACCATTAAGCAGATAAGACGGGGTAAGGCTATAGTGAACGCTCGCCAGGCGGCGGTACTATAGCCATGCTTGCCCTGACCAAGTCATCATCATCAAGGGCGAGGCTACAGTAATGAGCAGCCGACAGGGCTCATAGGCGGTGGGCCCAGCCTATCGACCAGGAGGCCGGCAGCCGGCGGGACCCACCAGTCGGCGGGCCCGAGCGGCCGGCGAAGAAGCCGGCGGCCATAGACACTGATGGTTTGGACACACATCCAGCCACATTACCATTGTACCCCTGGGGGGTAGGCCTATACAAACCACCCAGGGCACCCATGCAAAGGGTTGATCCATTAGAACTACACACACCACATAGAGAGAAGAGGAGAGCTAGTCTTGCCCTTCTTCTTCCTCTAGCCGAACAGCTCAAGGAGCCACTTGTAGCTACTTACTGATTTAATGATCATGCGGAGACCCCACAGAGCAGGACTAGGGGTGTTATCTCCTAGGAGAGCCCCAAACCTGGGTAAGATTCGCCGACGTGCATGTCTTCGCCCCATCCCGTTTCCAGGCACCGGCGATGTCTTATTGGCTCCCACTATGATTAGCCATCCTTTGGCATATGTCGCACCTACCACCCGATAGCTAGGATGATGAAGATGGCCACCGGTGATGGATTCCTCTTCCAGAAGGGTGCCGGAACGGGCTTCCTATTGGTTTTTCGTGGTTATAGAGGCTTGCGGCGGCAGAACTCCCGATCTAGTTTTATTTCTGGGGGTTTTCGGATTTATAGGAGGTGTTGGCGTTGGGGACAAGTCAAGGGGACCCACGAGGCGACGACTAGGCAGGGGGCGCCCTAGGGGGCCGCCCTCCACCCTTGTGGATGCCTCGTGGCTCATCTGGTCCATCTCCTATAATCTGTGGGCTTCTTTTGGTCCATAAAAAATCGTCGTAAAGTTTCAGCTCTTTTGGACTCCGTTTGGTATTCATTTTCAGTAAAACTCAAGAACAAAGAAAAACAGAAACTGTCACTGGGCTCTAGGTTAATAGGTTAGTCCCAAAATAATATAAAATAGCATATAAATGCATATAAAACATCCAAGATGGATAATATAATAGCATTTAACAATCAAAAATTATAGATACGTTGGAGATGTAGCACCAGCCCCTCCCTCTCCCCACTATATATAGGAGGCAAGGGGGAGGGCTGGGTTGCAGACCTAGCCCCTCCTGCAAGGAGGGGAGATGGCCAAGGGAGGAGTACCCAAGGCACCTAGGGGGGCGCCTTCCCCCCGTAGGACTCTTCCTCCTCCACCTCTCCTTGGCACATGGGCCTCCTGGGGCTGGTGCCCCTGGCCGATGTAGGCTAGGGCATCCCCCTACAGCCCATGTGGGACCTGGGGGCAGGTAGACCCCCCGGAGGACCTTCAGAACCTTTCGGCACTCCCGATACAATATGGATAATGCCCGATACTTTTCCGGCGACCAAAACATGACTTCCTATGTATAAACTTTTCACTCCTGACCATTCTCCTTGTGACGTCCAGGATCTCATCCGCGACCCCGAACAACATTTGGTCACCAACGTACATATCCCAATACTACTCTAGCATCACCAAATGTTAAGCGTGCGGACCTACAAGTTTGAGAATCATGTAGACATGACCGAGACACCTCTTCGGTCAATAACCAATAGCGGGACCTGGATGCCCATATTGGTTCCCACATATTCCACGAAGATATTTTATCGGTGAACAATGATGTCGAGGATTCAGTTAATCTCGCATGCATTTCCCTTTGTCCAATGATATGTTACTTGCCCGAGATTCGATCGTCAGTATCTCCATGCCTAGTTCAAACTCGTTACCGGCAAGTCTCTTTACTCGTTCCGTAATACAAGAACCCGTGACTAACTAATTAGCCACATTGCTTTCAAGATCTTCCCAATGTTGTATTACCGAGAGGGCCCAGAGATATCTCTGCGTCATACGGAGTGACAAATCCCAGTCTCGATCCATGCAACCCAACAAACACCTTCGGAAATACCTGTAGAGCACCTTTATGTCACCCAGTTATGAAGTGACATTTGATAACACACAAGGCATTCCTTCGATATCCAGGAGTGACATGATCTCATGGTCTAAGGAACTGATACTTGACATGAAGAAATCAGTAGCAAATAACTAAATGCTCTGATGCTAAGCTTACGGTTGGGTCTGTCCATCACATGGTTATCCGAATGATGTGATCCCGTTATCAATGACAACTCATGTTTATGGTTAGGGAACCTTGACCATCTTTGATCAATGAGCTAGTCTAGTAGGGCCTTACTAGGGAAATGGTGTTATCTATGTATTCAGACGCGTATTTAAGTTTCTGATCAATACAATTATAGCATGAATAATAAACATTTATCATGAACGGGAAAATATGATAATAACCATTTTATTATTGCCTCTAGGGCATATTTCCAATAGTCTCCCACTTGCACTAGAGTCAATAATGTAATTCACATCACCATGATTAACACCCAATGAATTCTGCAGTTTGATCATGTTTAGCTTGTGAGAGAGGTTGTAGTCAATGGGTCTGCAACATTCAGATCTGTATGTACTTTGCAAATATCTATGTCTACAATGCTTTGTATGGAGCTACTCTAGCTAACTTCTCCCACATTCAATACATATCCGGAATGAGACTCAGATTCATCCGGATCGGTGTGAAAGCTTGCATCGACCTAACCCTTTATGATGAAATCTTTATCACCTCCATAACCGAGAAACATTTCCTTAGTCCTCTTTAGGTACCTAAGAATATTCTTGACCACTGTCCAGTGATCTACTCCTGGATCACTTTGGTACCTCCTTGCCGGATTTATGGCAAGGCACACATCAGGTCTGGTACACAGCATGGCATATATTATAGAGCCTATGGCCGAGGCATAGGGGATGACTTTCATCCTTTCCCTTTCTTCTACCGTGGTTGAGTTTGGAGTCTTACTCAACTTCACACCCTAAAATACAAGAAAGAACTCCTTATTTGACTAATCCATTTTGAACACCTTCAAAAACTTGTCAAGGTATGTGTTGTGTGAAAGTCTTATAAGGTGTCTCTATAGATCTTCATGCCCAATATGAAAGCAACTTTACCCAGGTCTTCCTTCTCCTTTCAAACAACCCTTGATGCTTTCCAGAAATTCTACATCATTTCCAGTCAACAATATGTCATCCACATATACTATTACAAATGCTATAAAGCTCCCACTCACTTTCTTGTAAATACAAGTTTCTTCATAAACTTCGTATAAACCCAAAAGCTTTGATCACCTCATGAAAGCGTATATTCCAACTTCGAGATGCTTGCACCAGTCCATAGATGGATCGCTGGATCTTGCATACTTTGTTAGCATCTTTAGGATTGACAAAACCTTCCGGTTGCATCCTATACAACTGTTCCTTAAGAAACCCGTTAAGGAACAATATTCTGATGTCCATCTACCAGATATCATAGTCGTAATATGTGGAAATTGATAACATGATTCTAACTGACTTAAGCATCGCCACAGATGAGAATGTCTCATCATAGTCAACTCCTTAAATTTGTTCAGAACCCTTTGTGACAAGTCGAGCTTTATAGACAGTGACATTACCATCCACGTTTGTCTACTTCTTAAAGATCCATTTGTTCTCAATGGCCTGCCAGTCATCGGGTAGGTCCACCAAACTCTAAACTTTGTTCTCATACATGGATCCTATCTCAGATTTCATGGCCTCAATCCATTTGTCAGAATCTAGACTCATCATTGCTTCTTCATAGTTCATAGGTTCGCCATTGTCTAACAACATTACTTCCAGGACGGGATTACCGTACCACTCTGGTGAGGAGCGTGTCTTGGTCGACCTATGAAGTTCGGTAGTAACTTGATCTAAAGTTTCATGATCATCATCATTAACTTCCTCTCTTGTTGGTGTAGGCATCACATGAACTGTTTTCTGTGATGTGCTACTCTCCAATTCGAGAGAAGGTATGATTACATCATCAAGTTCTACTTCCTTCCCACTCACTTCTTTTAAGAGAAACTCCTTCTCTTGAAAGGACACATTCTTAGCAACAAAAATCTTGCCCTCAGACATGTGATAGAAGGTATACCTAATGGTTTCTTTAGGGTATCTGATGAAGATGCACTTCTCCGCTTTGGGTTCATGGCCGAAACCTCTTGACATAAGCGTCGCATCCCCAAACTTTAAGAAATGACAGCTTAGGTTTCTTGCCAAACCATAACTCATACGGTGTCATCTCAACGGATTTAGACAATGCTCTATTTAAAGTGAATGCGACTATCTCTAATGCATAACCCTAAAATGATAGTGGCAAATCAGTAAGAGACATCATAAAATGCACCATATCCAATAAAGTAAGATTACGACGTATGGACACACCATTACGCTGTGGTGTTCCGAGTGGCATGAGTTGTGAAAAAATTCCACATTGTCTTAAATGAGCGCCGAGTCGTAACTCAAATATTCACCTCCACGATCAGATTGTAGAAACTTTATATTCTTGTTACGATGATTCTCCACTTCATTATGAAATTCCTTGAACGTTTCAAATGTTTCAGACTTATGTTTCATTAAGTAAATATACACGTATCTACTCAAATCATTCGTGAAGGTAATAAAATAACAATATCCACCGCATTCTTCAACACTCATCGGACCGCATATATCGATATGTATTATTTCCAGTAAGTCATTTGCCCGCTCCATTATTTCAGAAAACGGGGTTTTAGTCATCTTGCCCATAAGGCATGTTTCACATGTATCAAATGATTCATAATCAAGTGATTCCAAAAGTCCATCAGCATGGAGTTTCTTCATGCTTTTTACACCAATATTACCTAAGCAGCAGTGCCACAAATATGTGGATCTATCATCATTAACTTTGCATCTTTTGGCATCAATATTATGAATATGTGTATCACTACGATCGAGATTCAACAAGAATAAACCATTCACAAGGGGTTCATGACCTTAAAAGATATTATCCATATAACTAGAATGACCATTATTCTCTGACTTAAATGAATAACCATCTTGTAAGAAACAAGATCCAGATATAATGTTCATGCTCAACGCAGGCATCAAATAACAATTATTTAGGTTTAAAACTAATCCCGAAGGTAATTGTAGAGGGAGCGTCCCGACGGTGATCACATCAACCTTGGAACCATTTCTGACATGCAGCGTCACCTCATTCTTAGCTAGTCTCCCTTTATTCCACAGCTCCTATTTTGAGTTGCAAATATTAGCAACCGAACTAGTATCAAATACCCAGGCACTACTTCAAGCTCTAGTAAGGTACACATCAATAACATGTATATAATATATACTTTTGTTGACGTTGCAGCCTTCTTATCTGCCAAGTACTTGGGGCAGTTCCAATTCCAATGGCCCTTCCCCTAGCAATAGAAGCACTCAGTCTCGGGTTTGGGTCCAGCCTTGGGTTTCTTCACGGGAGAGGCAACAGCCTTGCCATTCTTCTTGAAGTTCCCTTCCTTTCCCTTGCCCTTTTTCTTGAAACTAGTGGTCTTGTTGACCATCAACGATTGATGCTCATTCTTGATTTCTACCTCCGCGGCCTTAAGCATCACGAATATCCTGAGGATTTTTTTTATTTGTATATTATAGTTCATCATGAGGCCCTTGTAGCTTAGTGACAGTGACTGGAGAACTCTGTCAATCGCTACTTCATCCGGAAGATTAACTCCCAAATATTCAAGTGGTTGTAGCACCCAGACATTCTGAGTACATGCTCACTAACATAGCTAATCTCCTCCCTCTTGTAGCTAAAGAACTTGTTAGAGGTGTCATACCTCTCAACCCGGCATGAGCCTAAAATACCAATTTTATCTCTTCGAACATCTCATATGCTTCGTGGTGCTCAAAACGTCTTTGGAGCCCCGGTTCTAAGCCGTAAATCATGGCACAATGAACTATACAGTAGTCATTCCAACATTCCTGCCAGATGTTCATAAGATCTATAGGCAAGCCTTGAGTGGGTGCATCACCAAGCGGTGCATTAAGGACATAAGCCTTGTGTGCTACAGTGAGGAGAATCCTCAAATTACGGACCCAGTCCGCATGGTTGCTTCCATCATCTTTCAACTTTTCTTTCTCTAGGAACACATTAAAATTCAAGGGAGCTACAACGCGAGCCATTGATCTACAACATAATTTTGCAATGACAATTTAGATTATGTTCATGATAATTGGTTCAGTTAATCAAATTACTAGTGAACTCCCACTTAAATCAACATCCCTCAAGTTGTCTAAGTGTTTACACGATTGATATGTCTCCAACATATCTATAATTTATGAAGTATTCATGCCATGTCTACAACAATTTTATATGGTTTTGGTATGATCTGGATAGAACCCGAATTGACAATGTTTTCAGTAGAACTACTGTGGTGTCGTTTTTGTGCAAAAATAGAAGTTCTCGGAATGGGATGAAAATTTAAGGTGATTTTTTGTGGACCAAAAGAGACCCCCGAAGCATCGAGGAAGGACCAGAAGCTTCACAAGGAAGCGACAAGCCTGGGGGCACAACCCTCCTAGGCCACGCCCCCCCAAGCTTGTACTCCCTCATGGGCCCCCTGACGTGAAATCAATGCTGAAAAACCCTATAAATACCCAACCCTGAAAAGAAACCTAGATGAGAAGTTCTGATGCCTCAAGCCTCTGTATCCTTGAAAACTCAATCGGGATCCTGTTCCGGCGCCCTGCTAGAGGGGGAAATCATCACCAGAGGCCATCTTCATCATCCTAGCGGCCACCATGTGAGGAGTGTGTAGTTCACCCTCGGGGTTGAGGGTATGTACCAGTAGCTATGTGTTTGATATCTCCCTCTCTCTCTCTCATGTTCTTGATTTGGCACGATCTTGATGTAACATGAGCTTTGTTAATATAGTTGGATCACATGGTGTTTCTCCCTCTCTATCTTGTTGTGATGAATTGAGTTTTACCTTTGAGGTTTCACTATTATCGAATTGAATACTTTTATGGATTTTAGAACACTTGATGTATATCTTGCATATGAATACCCGTGGTGACCATGGGGTATTATCTGCAAAACTTCACGACCATCCTCTTCACCTGAAGCACCGCTTGTCATGACTAATCGTGAGTTGCTCATAGTTTTACATCAGAAAGTTGACAAAAATTATGGATGGGTTAAGCGTTAGTTTGCTGCTATTCAAGCCAACATGACTGTGACGCATAATACCGTCCGCAAGAACAGATGTTATGTCCATGAGATATTTGATCGCACTTGGGCCATACTC
Source organism: Aegilops speltoides (assembly GCA_021437245.1). Lineage (NCBI taxonomy): Eukaryota > Viridiplantae > Streptophyta > Magnoliopsida > Poales > Poaceae > Aegilops > Aegilops speltoides. The sequence continues at coordinate 167,541,477 of CM038144.1, forward strand.
TCTCACTTAAAAACAGATGAAGAACTTGCTGCTATAGACTTTCAAATGAACGTTGACTGGGCTGAACTGCCAAGGAAGAAGTTCAAGAAACCCAAGTTTCTCCTCTTATGCCAAGTTCAGAATGTTCATCACGCACAACTGATGAAAATGATGTTGTTGAAGACACTGGTGCTGGTCGATCTGCATCACGCGACCCAGACAACTCTAGGGCTCCCTCGACTTCTCCATGATACTCTTCAGGGGTATTAGTCCTTAGCTTTGTCTCCTTTCGGTCATTTGATGACAAAGGGGGATAAGATTGAGTTAGTCTTCAAGAGGGTCTATATATGGGTTTTTTTGCTTAAGTTGCAACTCTTGAACTTTTCTAGATTTGCTCTTTGATGAGTTGTAACTTCACAACTGTTGGTTTTATGACTCTTTTGCTACTCTTGATATGCATGCTCTGACCTTGAATATATCTGCTCATGCATGCACAATTTCGTCAGACAACAATTTTCATCATGCATTCATATTCTTCAAATATCTTATGATCATGCATGATTGGATTCCAAGATATAGGGGGAGATCTCCACAATCTCAACCTACCATGTGCATTTGCAATCCAAAGCAAATTCCTCATATTCACATCTTCAGGGGAGGTCCTCAATATCCTGTATCCAATTTCTTCAAACTCTGCACCTACACTTCAATTATTTTACTCTCGTTGAAAGCCTAACTGTCGGTGTCAAAACCGGCGGATCTCGGGTAGGGGGTCCCAAACTGTGCGTCTAGGCGGATGGTAACAGGAGACAAGGGACACGATGTTTTTACCCAGGTTCGGGCCCTCTCGATGGAGGTAAAACCCTACTCCTGCTTGATTGATATTGATGATATGGGTAGTACAAGAGTAGATCTACCACGAGATCAAGGAGGCTAAACCCTAGAAGCTAGCCTATGGTATGATTGTTCTTCGTCCTACGGACTAAAACCCTCCGGTTTATATAGACACCAGAGAGGGCTAGGGTTACACAGAGTCGGTTACAATGGTAGGAGATCTACATATCCGTATCGCCAAGCTAGCCTTCCATGCCAAGGAAAGTCCCATCCGGACACGGGACGAAGTCTTCAATCTTGTATCTTCATAGTCTTGTAGTCCGACAATGATGATAGTTCGGCTATCCGGACACCCCCTAGTCCAGACTCCTCAAGAGCCCTCAACCAAGCTTCAATGACGACGACTCCGCGCAAGCATATTGTCTTCGCATTGCAAGGCGGGTTCCTCCTCGAATAATTCATAGAAGATTGTGAACACCAGGATAGTGTCCGGCTCTGCAAAATAAATTACACATACCACCGTAGAGAGAATAATATTTACACAAGTTCAATCTGCTGACGTATTTCGTGGCGTGGCGTCACACCACGGCCAAGCCTTTACTCAAATCGTTTTTGTCATACCACCTCAGCGCGTTTAGCGAAGCGGTTTCCTTGGCATGTCTTGTCGAAGCAGAGATCGTGTCCCCTTATTCCGGGATTCTCGTCAATACGGACGTGGGTAACCCAACCGCGCCATTTATTGCGGCGCTTGGGAGATAAGCGAGTTTTACCAGGCTGGTGGGGACGCAGAGTTTCGTCCGCCCATATATAAGGGGATAAGGATTCACCTTTTTACCTACGCCTTCTTCCTCCTTTGCTTATCCATCCCCGCGCACCCGAGCTCCAGTGCCCAAGTCCGCACATCTCACTTCAACCTTCTCCAGCCATGTCCGGAGTGGGAGGCAAGTGGATGGCCTCCTCTGTTACAGAGGGGCACATCAAGAAGCTGCGCAACGCCGGATATTTGTCCAGTGATATCGCGCACCGGCTCCCCGACGAGGGGCAGCTCATCCCCACCCCCGGGCCCCATGAGAGGGTGGTATTCCTTCCCCATCTCCTCCGCGGACTGGGCTTCCCACTCCACCCTTTGTCCGGGGGCTCATGTTCTACTATGGCCTGGATTTCCATGATCTGGCCCCGAATTTCATCCTCAACATCTCGGAGTTTAACGTCGTGTGCGAGGCCTTCCTCTGCATCCAGCCCCACTTCGGCTTATGGCTAAAGACCTTTAATGTCAAGCCGAAGGTTGTGAAGGGCAGCCAAGCGGAGTGCGGAGGCGCCATGGTGGGCAAGATGCCCAACGTCACTTGGCTCGAGGGCTCCTTCGTGGAAACCATCAAAGGGTGGCAATCGGGGTGGTTCTATATCACCGAGCCACGTGACCCTGAATGGGAAGTGGCCCCCGAATTCAGATCTGGCACCCCCATGCGGCTCACTTCCTGGAAAGAGAAGGGCCTGCTGTGGGGTGATTCAGAAGAGCTGACCGGACTCCAATCCTGTCTCCAAACCCTGGTGAACAAGAAGCTCAAGCTTGTCAATGTAATCCAGGTCATACTCATCCACCGATTTCTCCCCTGCCAACAGCGAGACTTCAACTTGTGGGAGTTCGATCCGGCACAGCATCAGACCTTGAGCGGGCTCTTCGACACTACGTACGAAGAGGCCTGGAGGGTGCTGTTCAAGGGCGCCGAGGCTCCCGCATCCGCTATTGAAGATCGCGGATTCAGCTCGCGGCGTCCAGCTGGCGAGGTAAGCTATGTTATCCTTTATGGGACACTTGCTTTTCATAGTTTGACTCCATGCGGGATCTAAACTCCCAATACCTTTAACAGGCCTGGCAGAAGATGTCCGGATAGGTTAACTGTCCGGATCCCCTTCCAGAAGACCCAGCGGATGCCCGTTTGACAGGGCTGCTGGTCCCGGCGCCTTACGTGGTGCCGGAGAAGAAGGCCAAGAAGAAGGCCACGGGAACCCGGAGGAGTTCCCGGCATCAGGTGTTATCGGACTCATCGTCCGATGACTCCGAGGCGGACTCCTCCCACGAGGACGAGGAGGAGAAGAAAGAGGCCTCTCCCCCAGCGGGGGAAGAGAAGAAGAGGAAGGCCTCCCCAACGGGGGAGGCCGAAGGGTCCAAGAAGGGAAGGACCCTTCCCCCGGACTGTTCCACGAACACAGACGACGGCGACGAGGAGTGGCCCTCAAGGGCCAAGCCCCTGGCGAGATCGTAAGTATCCGAACTCCTGAATAACTCATAATTTTCTTTTTGTCACATAGCATCTTTTAACGCCGCATAAAACCCTGTAGTACGCCCAAGGACGATCTTCCCGCTTCGTCGAGCTGGTCCTTGGGTACGTCGGATGTGAATAGCACTTCACTTCCAACCGCCTCCTCCCCCCGTGACGCTGACGACACCGAGGTGGGATCCCAGAAAGGGACCCACCAGGAGGAGGAGGCCCCGGAGGTGCCGCAGGGCAACCTCCCGGACTTTGGACGGACTCGCACCGAACCTTGATGGTTCCGAGTCCGCGGCGCCCCTTTGTAAGAAGGGCAAGACTGTGACGCCGGCGGCCTCCATCCAACCGGAGGTGTCGGATAACTTGCTGGAGGCGCTCAACGGCACTTCCATCGACAAGGAACACCGCACTGTCATGAGTGCGGTGATTCAGAAGGTTCGGCTCACCAAAAGCGGGCTGGCCGAAGCCTGCAGCAGCCTTCTAACAGGCTTTGAGGTAAGAATTTTAATATATGTAAAATAGTACCGCATAGACAGTAGCCCCTGATGCTCGGTTCGGTGTTCGGAAGGAAAAGCCAGACTGAGGATCTAAAAAGATATGCGTAGGAGTCTTAACAAAAATATGTCAATATGGGAATGCAGGCTGCGCTGCTGACCTCTGTCGCACTGACTGCGGAGGTCAATGCCTTGAAGCAGAGCTCGAGCAGTCCGAGAGCGAGCTCGGCTATGCCAAGAAGCAGCTCGAGGACAAGGAAGGTGAGTAACACCTTATTAAAGTTGTACCTTACAGAAAAGGATTTGGTTGCAAGAGGAATGACAAGGATAACGTGGGTACTCCAGGGGCTAAGAACGAGGTGGCGACCCTGAAGGAGGCGGTGTCCGTGGCTGAACGCAATGCGGCCGCGGAACACGCCAAGCGAGAGAAGCAGGAGGCGCGGGTGGCGGAGGTACGGCAAGAGCTCCAGGCTCTCGTGGAAAAACACGAGAGTTTGGAGCGTGACTCGAAGACTCGAGAGTCCGAGCTTGCGTTGGCTCTTGAGAGTGCCAAAGCCGCTAAGGCCGAATCCCACAAGGCCCTCCAGGAAATCGAGGCATTAAAGAAGATAGCGGCGGGTAAGGCATTCTTCATGCAAAGCAAGCATGTAGAAGTGAATTACCTGTTACTTACCCGAATTCGGAGCTCTCCAGGAGCGTTCGCAGATCTGCCCCGTAGCGTGTCCGATGCTGCCGCTTTCTGCAGAGCCGAGGAGGGGAGCTCGACGGAGAAGGTGTTCTGGTCTCAAGATCTTTGAGGCGGACATCCGGTGCCCCTTAGCGACCAGCTGAAGCAGCTGGTCGAGCTCCACAAGGTGGCCGAACAGGCCATGAAGGGCCTCATAGTTCGGCTGTGGCCCAAAGAGGCCATGCCTGGGAGCTACTTCGGCCTGGTGCGGCGGCTGGTGGATGCTTGTCCATGGGTTGAAGTCATCAAGCACTCCGCCTGCATTGAAGGTGCCCGTCGGGCCCTTGCCCGTGCTAAGGTGCACTGGGGCAGGATGGACGCTGAGAAGCTTGTGACAGACACGCCACCGCCGGGCAAGGAGTATCGCACGCCCGAGATGTATTATAAGGGTGTCCTGAAGGGTGCCCGCATTATTGCGGGTGAGTGCTCCAAAGATGTAATTTTTTAGTAGACTCGCATTTTGTTATCCTGTGCGCTGAAAACTTCGTTCATATGTGCTAAGCAACACTTGTTAATTTAAAATATTACCTTCTGTGCAGCCGTTTATCAAATCTGAGAGATGGCAAGTCGTTGGCTTCGGCCCCCCTGCCACGAGTGCTGGGGTGTTTGGGATAAACTTGAGCGCTCTTGTTCCCATTTTTGGGTCCATCTAGTGAGGCGCTCAACACAACGAACGAGGCAACCAGACTTATAATGCTTGAACACTCTCACTTAGACATAGAATTCTATAATTTTAAATTTCGGCAAAGCCCCTAGTGTTCGGAAGGCCGAATTCGGGGCGCTATCCACACCTGGGCCGGACAGAGCCGGTTCCTCGCTCTAAGCGGCATAAGTCTTTAGGGACTCGAAAAAAACCTCTCGAACAGCGACCGGCTCTCGCCTCATCTTGACGGTCAGTTTTAGCTTTCTCCACTGAGGTGCTCGCCCAGCTCAACTGGGCACAATCGCAGATGGTTCTCCCAGCCTACCTTAGCCGATATAACGGAACGTAAGGTACCAAAACATGGGAGCCGGGCAAACCCAACTATTGACCCAAGACATGATTCGGAGCCGATGCATATAATGCTATAAGTTCGGGGTGCCGCACTTGTGAAAGTGTTCGGACTTATCACACCATAATATGGGGAACGTAAGCCCCTGGTGTATTTAGCCGAACCGAAGTGTACGGATGCAACATGTCATAAGTGAACATATGTATAAGAAAGGAATGCAGTGGTAGGCAAAAAGGGATGCATCGTTTATTCAAAAAATACTGTCATGAATGCAGAACGATACAAATAGTGCGATAAGCAAGGGGTGGAACTATTTAGCATGTCCCCCTCCAGGGGTAGGCTGCGGAATGGTGTATAAAACAGGTATAATGCTCGTAATGGAGACCACCTGGATACTCGTCGTAGCTTTTTCTCCTTCCCTGGCTGTTGCATCATGAGTCCGGCAGGTCTACTGCCGGACAAGGCCTCTGGTAAACGAAGTCCTGAGGATAAGAAAAAAAAGGAAAGAAAAACGATGACACACTTGGGAGCCCCTGGTGTGGTTGAGCCGCACTCTGGGCCTGCCGTGGTCGTGCCCCTCCCCCTATGCGCATGGTATCTCCAGAGCGTAGTGATGTACACGAAGTACTGGTCTTGCAATTTTGCGAGGGCTGGGGTTGGGGCCGCATTGCTACGCATGCTCGGAATGTGCCGGGTGGTCTTGTTGTAGTTTACTCCGGGCGCGGTTGGCGGTGTCCGGTCGCTTAACGGCCGGACTCGAGAATTCCTTTAAGAGGCTGCTCTGCACTTCTGCCGCGAGAGCCGCTGTATGCTCCTCCGTTCGGAGAGAGCGTTCAGTGTTTCCGTTGACCGTGATGACTCCTCGAGGGCCTGGCATCTTGAGCTTGAGGTATGCGTAGTGCGGCACCGCATTGAACTTTGCAAATGCGATTCGTCCGAGCAATGCATGATAGCCGCTGCGGAACGGAACTATGTCGAAGATTAATTCCTCGCTTCGGAAGTTATCCGGGGATCCGAAGACCACTTCCAGTGTAACTAAGCCTGTACAATTGGCCTCTACACCTGGTATGACGCCTTTTAAGGTCGTCTTTGTGGGTTTAATCCTTGAGGGGTCTATGCCCATCTTGCACACTGTATCCTGATAAAGCAGGTTCAGACTGCTGCCGCCGTCCATCAGGACTCTAGTTAGGTGAAACCCGTCGATGATTGGGTCTAAAACCAATGCGGCGAATCCGCCATGGCGGATGATGGTGGGGTGGTCCCTTTGATCAAACGTGATCGGGTAGGAGGACCATGGATTGAACTTTGGGGCGACTGGCTCCATCGCGTATACGTCCCTGAGTGCACGCTTCCGCTCCCTTTTGGGTATGTGGGTTGCGTATATCATGTTCACCGTCCGCACTTGCGGGGGAAACCCTTCTATCCTCTATTGTTCGGCGGCCGGGTCTCCTCCTTGTCATCGCTATGCAGCCCCATGTCATTGTTTTCGGCAATTAACTTGCCTGCCTGCTTGAATACCCAACAATCCCTGTTGGTGTGATTAGCTAGCTTTTCGGGGGTGCCGTGTATCTGGCACGAGCGGTTGAGTATTCGGTCCAAATTGGACGGACCCGGAGTAGTTCTTTTGAATGGCTTTTTCCGCTGACCGGGTTTGGAGCCTCTGAATCCGGCGTTAACTGCCGTATCCTCAGTATTATCACCGTTAATGTGGCGTTTGTGCTTGTTGCGACGCGACCTGCCATTGCGGTCCTTGTTATCCGGACTGCCAGGTTTTTTGTTGAGGTTGTTACTGCGAGCTAGCCAGCTATCCTCTCCCGCGGAGAAGCGGGTCATGAGTGATGTGAGGGCTGCCATGGATTTCGGCTTTTCCTGTCCTAGGTGCCGGGCAAGCTACTCGTCGCGGATGTTATGTTTGAAGGCTGCGAGGGCCTCTGCATCCGGACAGTCGACGATTTGATTTTTCTTGGTTAAGAACCGTGTCCAGAATTGTCTGGCCGATTCGTCTGGCTGCTGAATTATGTGGCTTAGGTCATCAGCGTCTGGTGGTCGCACATCTGTGCCCTGGAAGTTATCAAGGAATGCGGCTTCCAGGTCCTCCCAACACCCAATTGATTCTGCTGGCAAGCTGTTAAGCCAATGCCGAGCTGGCCCTTTAAGCTTGAGTGGGAGGTATTTAATGGCGTGAAGATCATCACCGCGGGCCATGTGGATATGAAGGAGATAGTCTTCAATCCAAACCGCGGGGTCTGTTGTGCCATCGTAGGATTCAATGTTCATGGGTTTGAACCCTTCAGGGATTTGATGATCCATTACTTCATCTGTGAAGCATAGTGGGTGTGCGGCGCCTCTATATTGGGCTATATCACGACGTAGCTCAAGCGAGCTTTGTCTACTGTGTTCGGCCCGGCCGGAATTGCTGTATCCGGCGCGACGGTTGTCGTCGCGTATCGTGGGGCGCTCGCGTGATCCGTAGATCGATCTTGATTGTCTTGCCTTATCCTCCAATATATCTTGCAAGTCCGGCGCATTCCCCCGTGGTTTTGTACTTTTCGAGCGATGCCGGGGTGCGGCTTTAGTGGAGGGCCTAGAGGCCTCTCTGTCGCGGCCACGGGGTGGCCGGTCGGCCATATTGTGCGCTGGTGATGTAGGTTTATATGCTTCCTCCTCTAATTGGGGCAGCAGCTTGCGTTTGGGGTAGCTTTTGGAGGGGCGTTCGAGCTCGTACTCTTCGGCCGCAAGGACTTCAGTCCATCTATCGGCTAGCAAATCTTCGTCAGCTCTAAGTTGTTGCTATTTTTTCTTAAGGCTGCTGGCCGTGGCCATAAGCCTACGTTTAAAACGCTCTTGTTCGACGGGATCCTCAGGCACGACGAATTCGTCGTCGTCGAGGCTTGCCTCGTCTCTGGAGGGAGGCATGTAATTATCGTCCTCTACCTCTTTGTCTGCCGCTCTCTCGTGAGGGCTGGCTTCTTCATCCTCCTATGCTGAATCTTGCTGGAGGGGGTTGTCTTCGGCACTGTCCGGGGTGTTATTGTCTTTGGTGCCGGAATCTCCATTCTTGCTGTGGCGGGATTTAGAGCGGCGCCGCTGACGCCGGCGCTTGGGCTGTTTCTTGGAGGGGTCTTCCTCCGCTGTTCCATCGCCATTCCCATCCTTTGGGATGTCCACCATGTATATGTCGTATGACGAGGTGGCTTTCCAGTGCCCAGTAGGCGCTGGTTCTTGGTCGTCTCCGGCATCGTCGTCCATATCGTCGATGTCTTCGGAGTCAAAGTCTAGCATGTCGGTTAGGTCGTCGACAGTGGATACAAAGTGGGTGGTGGGTGGGCTTTTTATTTCTTCTTCGTCCGCATCCCAACCGTCCTGACTGTGGTCCGGCCAGGGCTCTCCTGATAACGAGAGATACTTTAGCGAATTCAGGATGTCGCCAAAAGGCGAGTGCTGAAAGATGTCCGCAGCGGTGAACTCCATGATCGGCGCCCAATCGGATTCGATTGGTAGGGGCGCGGGAGGTTCGGAGTCCGGCGAGGAATCCGGTACCTCGGGGTCACGAGCTTCACAAGGGACAGGGTCGGTATTCGGCTCCATCATCGTAGAGGTAGTAGCCCACAAGGCGGTGTCTAGCCACCCATCCTCGATCGGCGCAGTAGGCTCCGAGTTAAGGGTCGGAGCGGACTCTTGTGCGGCCTCCAAGGTGCTGTCCGGCAGCAGAGCTAGATCATGCCCATCGTGACAGTGCGGCACGCCCGGCTGTGGCTCGAATCCGTTGAAGATCAAGTCTCCGCGGATGTCGGCCGTATAGTTCAAACTTCCAAATCTGACCTGATGGCCAGGGGCGTAGCTTTCAATCTGCTCCAGATGGCCAAGCGAATTGGCCCGCAGTGCAAAGCCGCCGAATACGAAGATCTGTTTGGGGAGAAAAGTCTCACCCTGGACCGCGTCGTTGTTGATGATCGAAGGTGCCATCGGGCCTATGAGCAACGACACAGAGGAACTCTCAATGAAAGCACCAATGTCGGTGTCAAAACCGGCGGATCTTGGGTAGGGGGTCCCGAATCGTGCGTCTAGGCGGATGGTAACAGGAGACAAGGGACACGATGTTTTTACCTGTGTTCGGGCCCTCTCGATGGAGGTGAAACCCTACTCCTGCTTGATTGATATTGATGATATGGGTAGTACAAGAGTAGATCTACCACGAGATCAAGGAGTCTAAACCCTAGAAGCTAGCCTATGGTATGATTGTTGTTCGTCCTACTGACTAAAACCCTCCGGTTTATATAGACACCAAGAGGGCTAGGGTTACAGTGAGATTACAATGGTAGGAGATCTACATATCCGTATTGCCAAGCTTGCCTTCCACGCCAAGGAAAGTCCCAGCCGGACACGGGACGAAGTCTTCAATCTTGTATCTTCATAGTCCTGGAGTCCGGCCAATGATGATAGTTCGGCTATCCAGACACCCCTAGTCCAGGACTCCCTCACTAACCAATTTGTCATCAATTACCAAAAAGGGGGAGATTGTAAGTGCATCAAGTGCCCCCTTAGTGGGTTTGGAGTATTGAAGACAAATAGGTTGAGGAACTAATGTGTTTGCGAGTATACACAGGAGATAGAGCCCCTAAAGATTTGGTTTAACACATGGAAGACAACCCCTAAAAATGGATTTCTTCAAGTGAAGAATTTGCTGATGAAATTGGTACGACCTTTGAAGAAATTGATGTGAAGACTTTGAAACATGAAGACTTTTGTTTTCTTAGTTTCTTTCTTCTTATTTCGAGTCATAGGAAAAACCGTATTGTTAAAGGGGGTCTAGGTGAAACATATTTCACATTTCCAAAGTGATGCTCAAACATATACATACACAAGCTGCTTCAAGTGAAGCGTGTGGAAATCTCTAGTATAGCTGACGAATTTGCTAGTGATAGTGACAAAGTTCATCTGGTCGCTGACGAATTTGGTCATACTGAGATGTTAGGATTTCACCAGTGTGATCTGCCTATCGTGAGGAAATTGAGTGCCCCGATGAATTTGAGAGTTCAAATTCCGACCATTGCTGCACCGAGAGCCAGCTGTCGAGTGGATCCTTACCATGATAACAGTTGAATCAAAGAAGGGCATTTATGACAATTCATGTCGGGTTGCCCTGGCTATAAATAGCTGCTCCCACAACCACTTGTTGGTTGGATGCTCTAAGAGAACTTAACACTTGTCATTTGTGAGCAACCCGTCCTCTGACAACTTTGAGAGAATCCTAAGTGAGGGAAAACCCAGAGCCAAACTGACTGAGCATCACTGAAGAGATTAATCTGTGTGATCCATCGACTGTTACCTTTGAAAACTGTCATTTTTCCAGACGGTTAGGCGTCAAGTTCTGAGTACACCAAGAGTCATTGTGTGAGCCAGTGAACAAGTCTGTGAAGGTTTTGGAAGTCTACCTTGAAGACTTATCGCGAGTGATTGGGCGAGGACTAAGTGACCTTAGCTCAAGTGGAATACAATGAGAACTGTCTGTCCTCTGAGTTGCGACTCAGCCACCTCAACCAGACGTTTAGTTGATACAGCAACTGGAAATGGTCTACCAAATTGCTGTGTCTTCACTGAGCCAACCTAGTTTCAAATTGCTCAACCCTCTCTTACATTATTCCACTGCTGAATAATTTGTGATCTACTTTCTGATGTATTTGAAGTGAAGAATTTCATCATGCTATCTTTCATTTTATTAGTTCATATTCTTCATGCTTGTATGATTGTACGATTGCATGTTCTTCACTTTTAAGTATCCTGTGTGCATGTACTTTGATTCTGTGATGACTTAGTTTCCTTTGAGTTTCTATTTCTTCACTGTGATCTTTGTCAAATTCTTCAGAGTTTGATGAATTTCTAAAAATCTCGCATTCACCCCCTTTGGGAGTAAACCTGCACTTTCACTATATCAATTAGTTGACGTTGGACAAGGAAGACAACGTAGTGAGTTATGGTTGTTTGCATTCACATAGAAGTTATATTGTTATGGATCTTCTAACATGTGGTGGTTGTCTAGGACCTTTTGCTAGCCACAAATTCGCAGTAAGTAGAAAATACTAGGTGTGCATCCAAACTCCTTAAACCTAGTTTCATGTCATGAGAGTCCACCATATCTACCTATGTATTGAACTAGATCCTTCGAGTAAGTTGTCATCGGTTCAAAAGGCAATAAAAATTGCTCCTATAATATGTATGATCTTTTATTGTAAGGGAAAATAAGCTTTTTTACGATCTTGTGATGGTAAAGAAATAAAAGCAATAGACCGCTTAATAAATGTTGCTACCACAAGGGGCAATATAAAGTGATGTTCCCTTGCATTAAGAGCTTGCACATCCAAAAACAAAAGGCGCATGACAACCTCTGCTTCCCTCCGCGAAGGGTGTATCTTTTACTTTCATGTATGTATTTTTATGCAAGATTCAATAGTGTTCATCCCTATTCCTCTGTGTGTACTCTTTAGTGGCAAGCACCAGGTGGTGGATAGATCCAGCTAAATGTAGGTGATCATGAATTATTATTGTTGACATTATCCTTGAGGTAAATAAGTTGGGAGGCGAAACCATAAGCCCATATCTTTCTGTAACGACCGACGTTCTAGAAGCCTTCCGGTTATTTTGTTATGGTCGTGTGTCTTATTTGGTTGTTGCATTTCATCATGTCATCATGCGCATTGCATCCACATGTTTTCATAAAACTCGTAGTCGTTCATAGTTGCTACTTCTCTCTTTGTCTCCGTTTACCTTTTTGTCAGGCCCCCTTGTCTTGTCAACATCTCTCAGACCCCCATGCGCGCGTCTGGAACTTCTCGAACCCGAACCAGGCTGTCGCTAATGATGGGTCTGGATCATCCCCAAACATCCTTAAAACATCTTTGGTTTTTTATTTGGACCACCTAATCTATGTCTCTCAAACCATCCGATTATGATCAGAGGGACTAAATAGTCCAAGACCTAGTCCACTACCTATTTAATTGGACCGAACCCTAGATCCTAGGAGATGTCCCGTCCTTCCATTCCCTCCGCTGCCACCCACTCGCTCCATCTCGCTCGGGATCGAGGTCCCTCCATCCACAACCCCCGGCCACCTCCCTCGTTCTCAGCTCTGAACCAACCCACAGCCGCCGCTCCTCCTCGTTTTCAATGTTGCCCAACCAAATCGCAAGCTCCACCCGTGGCCAGCTGCCGGCTACCAGCCCCAAGCCTCCCGCAGTGCTTGATCGGATCTGGATCGAGGCAGTCGTCTTCACCCGTGTGCCTCCCCTCTACCATAGTCGGCCTCCCCCGCGGTCGAGCACCACCGACGGCCACCTGCTGCATCGCCAGGCCAGCCTCCCGTCTCCTCCTTCCCCTTTTGTTCCTTCCTTCCCCAGTTCCCCTCTTTGCTCGGTAACTCTCTTTACCTCCCTCCGTTTTCTTTCATAGGGAGAACAAGACGCGCCGGCCTCCATGGATTTCACACCAGAGCTCCATCCGCACCGGATCTACCTCTTCGAGCTTCGCTGACTTTGGTCCGCGCCTTACCACACCAACCACTCCTCCCGAGCTCCTCGCGCTTGAGCAGCTCCTCTGCCTTGCTGCTTCGCTGGGGCCCCATCATCGGTGAGCACGCTAGCACCGCTGCCCTCTCTCCCTCTTTTCATGTGTTCCTCCCATCTCTCTCTCTCTCTCTCTCTCTCTCTCGGAAACTCCCTGCCTCCCTTCCCTGCAGGTGTAACCGTAGACTACCGTGGCGCCGCTGCCATCATCATTCACCAGGGTGGGCCCTTATCTGGATCGATTTGGTGCTCTGCTGCCGGGTTCAAGCTGCCGCCACCCAGGGAACTCCTATGTGACGCATTTTGCGTCAACTAGGTGGAGCTTCGCATAGGGCAGCCGATGGCGGGCTTTACGGGCGAGGCGCGCGAATCGCTTCGGTTTTGAACTGTTTCTACCGCCGTTGTTTCGCTTGTGAAGCTGTCCCTTGCCCACGTGGTTTTGAACTGTTTCTCTGTTTCCACCGTTTCCACTGCTTCTCTGGTTTCCACTATTTCATCTGTTTCAACTGTTTCCCAAAGAAACATGAAGCAGAAAAATCTTGAATTTACTAAACAATGGTTGTAGGTTCCATTTTATGAAACTAGGTGCTGTTCCTATTGATTCAACTAGTTTTTAATTATGAAAAAACATGAAATTTCAAACGTTGTTTCTTTTTCATAAAAGTATATATATTTAGAAAGCCGAAACATTTTTGAATTTCCCAAAACATTTTGAACATACGATTACGCAAACAAATTTTCTGCAAACGAACAAATTTTGAATTTCCCAAACATTTTTTGAATTTGTGAAATTTCTTTAAAGTCAAACATGTTTTCAATCTTGAGAACAAATTTTGAAACGGAGAACAAATTTGGAAGCACAAAATATTTTTTGAATCTTGAGAACAAATGTTGAAACAGAGAACAAATTTGGAAGCGAGAAACAATTTTTTAATGCACAAAATGTTTTAATCTTCAGACCAAATTTTGAAATAGAGAACAATTTTGAAAAATACCGAACAAATTTGGAAGAGCGAACAATTTTTAAATCACGAACATTTTTAATCTTCGAACAAATTTTGAAATACGAGAACAATTTTGAAAAATCCCGAACAAATTTGGGCGTGAACAATTTTTCAAAATTATGAACAATTTTTTCAAAATGCGAACATTTTTAAGAAACAGGAACAAAATTGCTCTGTTTGAAACAACAGTTGTAAAAACAGTTTTAGGAGAGTTCCAAAGCTGGTGGAGCATCAAAAACACATGCAAAAAAAACTGTATGGAAACAAGTATATAAAGCTTTGAATTCCTTTACTAACTTATTCAGGAGATTTAAATCTTTGATGCAGCTGGAATTAATGCAAGAAATTACCTTTTGGGAACCATGATAAAAACAGAAAACAGTACCATTAAGACAGCAATTTCTTCGTTTCCCTTCAGTTGGGAAAAAAGTAGAAGAATGGTGAAATTTTCCTTGTATTCATAAAAAACTAGAAGAGGCCAATTATCTGTCGTTTCTCGCTGTTTCTACTGGTCGTGGAACAGCTTCCTTTACAAACATATTCTGCAGATTTAAACCTTCTTTACAAGTGAAAATAATACAAGAAAGTATCACTGGGGAACCATGGTAAAGAAATAGCAAAACAGTTTCGTCATGGTACTCTTCCTTTGAGTTGGAAAAATTCTTGCATTGCGACACGAGAATAAAAAGGAAATATGTTAGTTGGAAGAATGAAAAAAATGTACCGACTACGTGTGTATGAAGTTACCTAAACTGTGCTAGGAAACAAAAACAAATGTTTTTTTCCTAGGATGAAGTATTTTCACCATGTTTTTTTCCTTTCAGTGCAAATTCAGGAGAACTTCTTGTAGTGCAAATTCCATTATACTTGACAAGAATTTAATAGCAATGAATACCGCAGAATAAGAAAGGAAAATGTTAGTTGGGATTAGGGAAAAAGTTCATTAGGATTCTTCGGGGAAACTAGAGATCATGAACTTACCTAAAAGCTTTGTTCAAATGCAGAAATCTGTTGAATGCTTCACTTGAAAATCGAAAACCCTGTTGAAATAGAGATGTGGTGAGGAGGAGGTCAAGGATTGTGGCAATAAAAGAAAGAGAAACTAACATGTCTTTGTAGGAAAGAAGTTATGAATGGAAGCTGAATTTCATTGTCCTTGCAAGTTATGATCTCAAAAGGAATTCCTCTCATAGAGCTTGTAAATCATCCTTCGAAATGTAAAAAAATGGAGTAGCAGCTTAGAAAAAAATGATATATTTCGAAGAAAGCTAAATAAGGAAAACAAGTGCTCTCAATGAATGAATTGGTAACTACTTACATTGGAGAAACCTTCCATTCCGAACCTTTGTACTTGCTAAGATATTGAAGAAGGAAAATTCCTGAGTTGTACCTGAAAAAAGAAACAGAGTTGCAATTTCTGATTAACTTAAAAAACATTCTAACTATTTCTTGAGAAGTAGAATTTTTTTTTGCTAATGAATCATAAAAGGCACAATGAATAGTTTTAAAATATCACAATTGTGATATGTTCCAACATTTTTTTGATGTAGTAAATATTTTTTGTAATTTCGATTCAAAAAAGAAACATGAACAAATTTTGCAAATCCCGAACAGTTTTCTAAAATGCGAACAATTTTTCAAAAATACAACAGAAATTATGAAAAATGCAAACATTTTTTAAATTTTCGGAACTTTTCTCAGACCACGAACAGTTTTAAATTTTTGAAAAAAATGGAAACAGGAACATTTTTTCAGTTCAGAACAAAAATGTTTAAATAGAACATTTTTTAAAAGGCGAACAAAAGTTGAAACATGACATTTGTTGAATTTGCAAATAATGTTGAAAGCAAGAACATTTTTGAAAACATGAACAATTTTTGAATTCCCCAAACATTTTTTGGAATTTGTGAACAATTTTTTAAAGCACGAACATATTTTGAATCTTGAGAACAAATTTTGAAATGGAGAACAAATTTGGAACCACGAACATTTTTGCAATCTTGAGAACAAATTTTGAAACGGAGAACAAATTTGGAAGCACTAACATCTTTTGAATCTCGAGAACAAATTTTGAAACGGAGAACAGATTTGGGAGCGCGAACAATTTTTTAAAGCACAAACATTTTTTAATCTTGAGAACTAATTTTGAAATGGAGAACAATTTTGAAAAATCCCAAATAATTGGAAGCCTTGAACATTTTTTAATCCTTTCCTTTCTGAAAACAATCTACCGAGATTGAGGAATGATTTCCTAAAATAGTTGAACAGGAAAAAAATACCCGACTAAGTGCAGAAATAATTTGTATCAAATGCAACAAGGTCTATGAAGAATTCAAGATAGAAATAGTGGACGAAAATCAGATCGACAAGCAACTAGCTGGTGTTTTTCTAGGAAAGCAAGTAGCTAATGTTAGCTAAGCAAAGGTACATGCGTATTTAAATTAACATCACAAAACTTGCTGATTAGAAAGGTGGATGCTAATTAAGCTACAAACAAACTAGGAGGTGATTCTAATTAATTAACTGAAAATTCAAAACCAGAGTAGAATGTATCATGAAGATAATCATATTAAAAGTGGTAATGACTATTTATGAACTAGAAAATGTATGATTTGCATGGAAACAAAATAATGTTGAAATGAACACTAGGTTACTCAAGATTTTCAAGAGAAGAGCACCTCCTATATCTATGAGAATTTACCAGAAAAACTAAGCAAGATTCAACAGATTTGTTTATAGTAGTAGCTAGTTCATGCATAGCAGAGAAACAAGATTCTTGAGTGGTGTTGGTAACCAGCGATATGTAGAATGGTCGTCTTTGCCAAAGAGTGGGGGTCAAGAGCATTGTTGATAGTAGCACGGTATAAAAGAAATAGTAGGAAAGAAATCTAGTGAGCACCAAAACTAAGTTGTAGAACAATGGAGCTAAACAGTAGAAACAGTTCCACACAAGTTCAATCTGTAAAAGTTCTAGTACAAGTTCGGTTCTAACCTAGAAGAAAACTACAGCATATCACAAGAACTATTGCGGTCCATAAGTACATACATGGAAAATTCAGAGCATCTACACAATTGAAGGGACATGCTCGTTCACTTCTGTAGAAGTATCGAAAACATCTTAAAACATATTCACACAAAGGGTTAGGAACAAAATTGTCAAGCACCAGAAGAGAAATCAGTTGACTAGTACTTGTTGTAATGATTTACCTACGAATCTGTAGAAGAACTATGATCTGTTAGATCTCAACCGAACCTGCAAACACAAACAGAAAAAGAAAGTCGAATACAGTTGAGGATCCTAGGAAATTGGAATAAAAACCAAACGGGGAACACCAGATCTGACGAATCTCGACCAATTATCACAAATTTGAAGTGTTATTCCTCAGAATTTGGTTGCAAAAACACCGTCTACCAACAACAGAGAACAAATCAACTAACCCTAACTTCCATCCCAGAGATTTGCAGGAAGGGGAGAGAAGATGAAGAACCAGAGCACCTAGCGCCCCGAGATGCACGAAGGAGGAAGGAATGAAGACCACGGCAAAGAATCGAGAGGAAGAAAGAGGAATCGAGAGGAAGAAAGAGGAATCGAGAGGACGAAGCAGAGAAGGAATCGAGACAAAGCAATCGCACGAGGAAGAAAGGGGAACGAGGAAACAGACGTGGTCGGTCGAAACAAGAAACAGGAAAAAAGGCCGGCCCAAATACGGGCGAAGGGTGTGCGGTGCCCCGACAGTTTGACGCAAAATGCGTCAAATAGGGATTTCCCACCACCCAAGCTTCTACAGCCGCGCTGCCGCCGTCCCGGACCTCCCTGCTTCGCCAAGTCCACTGCCACGGCCTCTACTTTGTTTGCATCGAGCCCGAGCCAGGGGACGAGCAACTCGTTCTATATCCCGTTCCCCTGCCTCGCGTTGACCGCGCCTCCAGCGTGCCAGCCGTGCAGGCCTAGCTCCCTTCGCCCGCGAGGCCCATCTCCGCGCGTCTCTGCAGTCCCAATGTGAGCCACAACCCAGTCCATCTCTGTGGCCCAGCAGTGCACTAATTCAACCCGTGTAGTGTTTTTTTCTCTGGATGAATTTAGCTATTATTCCAGGAACTGCAGTTTTACAAAAAAGCCCTCCATGTTCATGCATTTAATATGTCATAAACCATGCATCGGAATTAAAAAACTTTATATGTAAAATGCTTAGAATATATACCAATATAAAAGGGACAATTCCATTTCTGCCCTAACTGGAACCCACTACTCAAATTGGGCCCCTAATTTGAACGTGTGCTCTAATTTGCCCCTCTGCCGTTAGTTGCCCTTATAGAAATGCCCCTCTACGCCGTTACCGTCCGGTCAAACAGCTTTGACCATCTCGAAAAAATAGCAATTTTATAAAAATTTAAAATTTTGAGTAATCAAATATAATCACGTGTGCAAGGTGCGTGCAAATTTTCATGCTGTTTAGACATATAAGAGCTCGTGGCAAAGGAAAACAATAAAGTTGTACATCTTTTAACAGTAAATTCAAAAGAATAGCAAGAAAATTCAAAAAAATATGATTTTTTTTTTGCATCCTAGATGCTCGGGTGCGCAAGGTGTGCGCAAAATTTTCTTTTCAAAAGACATGCGAGGAGCTCTAGCAACTTTTTTTCAAAATAGTGCATTTTTCAATGTTTTTTCCCGAGACAAATTTTTTTTCTCCACCAGCTCCTACAATGTCCAAACACAACAAATTTTGTACACACCTTGCGCACCTGGGCTGCCAAAAAAATCATATTTTTTTGAATTTTCTTGCTATTTTTTTGAATTTACTGTTCACAGGCGTACATATTTACTGTTTTTCCTTTGCCACGAGCTCCTAAAAGGCCCAAATAGCACGAAAATTTGCACGCACCTTGCACACTCGAGTATCTTTGATCTCTCAAAATTTTACATTTTTTAATTTTTTCTGCAATTTTTTCGATATGGTCAAAGCTGTTTGACCGAACGGTAACGACGCAAAAGGACATTTCTATAAGGGTAACTAAGGGCAGTGGGGCAAATTTGAGAACACATTGAAATTAGGGGCAAATTTGAGTAGTGGGTTCCAGTTAGGGGCAGAAATGGAATTGTCCCAATATAAAAAGACCCAAAGGGGCAGATCCAATTAATCTCGGCCATCAAATCATGCCAATCCAACAACCTAGACTGCTTCAATGTCGAGCGCTCAACACGTTTAGCATGCAGTTAATTTCATGCCAAATATAGTGTTAATCACATAATAACACGCAAATAATATCCTACATAATATCTGCATGCACTTAATACACTTCCAAATTAACGTGCATTGCACGTACGCATGGACTAGTTTCATCTAGTTTCATAATATGCAACTTTCGTCTATGTTTAAATTGTTGTTTGCATTAATTTGCATAATGTCATGTTAAAATGGTTTATTTCAAAACTAATTAACCGTAGCTCCGAATTAAATAAACTTTATATGTAAATGGGGTAGAAAAATGCATAGATTAACATGGTGTACTTTATTTTGCTATTTAACCACATTGGTTTATGGCAGAACAATTCCAAATTCGAAATATGCATATGGGGATTTTCCGGAATTGTTGTTTGTGTTTCCAGCCTCATTTAAATTTGGCTAAATAGATAGTTTTACTTATGCTTCATCTCTTGGTATGTTAATCAACATTTAATATTGATGGGTAGGATAAACGAGACAGAACTAAATATTTGAATGTGGGGTTTCGTTGATATGCAACTCATTGCATATTGAGCTTCACTTAATATTGAAGTATTGTTTGTTGCACTTTGTCATGCCATGCCTCACTAAATTGGACATTCATCATACTTGGTTGTGCATCATGCCATGCTTATGCTTGTTGATTTACCATGTTGTTTGCTTCTTTCCGGTTGTGATTCATCTCGATAGTTTTCGTAACATTATGAATGTGAGGACTCGTTCGACTACGTTCGATCGTCCACTTCATGGATTCAGTCTTCTTCCTAACGGGATTTCAGTCAAGATGACCATCACCTTGGATACCACTATTATCTTTGCTTGCTAGTTGTCTTGATGCTATCACTATGTCGCGCTACCTACCACTTGTTTATCAAGCCCCCCAAATTGCCATGGAACAACCTCTTACCTTTTAACCATCCCAGCACATCGTTGTTTGTCTATGTTACTGTAATGCCCCAGTTTCGATGCGTCAGGTGTCTTCCAGTTATTCGTCCTTGTTGCCATGTCATTTGCTTGCGTGTTGCATTTTCTCATGTCATCATGTGCATCTCACTTTGCATACGTGTTCGTCTCATGCATCCGAGCATTTTTCCCGTTGTCCTTTTTGCAATCCGGCACTCCTATGTCCCCCGACGCCCCCTTTTGCCTCTTTTCGTGTGCAGGTGTTAAATGTTCTCGGAATGGGGTGAGAGTTGGCGTGCGGTCTTATTATAGTGTAGGTAGACCGCCTGTCATGTTTCATCGCATTCGGAGCCCATTTGATAGGCCAACCATTAAACATATAGCGGTACCGCTGCCGGTACATTCGTCGGACGTTTCGGTCTCCGAAACTGCCGCCGGGCCTCTCTCTTCTCTCCCTAAGCCCAACGCCTTCTCTACACAGAACACCAACCTCTCCCAGGCCTGCCTAACCTCTCCCTCCATCGGATCCGTCGAATCGCGATCGGAGGGCTTCGAAAGCCCCCAATTTCCCCTAACCTAGCCCGTCCTACCTATAAATGGACACCCCCACGTCCATTTTTGGCCTAAACCTACCCTCCTAGCCTCCCCTAACCCTCAGCCGGCTGCCTCCCACCTCCTCTCCTAGTTTTCAGCAACCACCCGCTGCCCGTCCGCCACTTGGCGCCGCCGCACGTGCCAGCGCCGCCGTCCCCGCCGCCTGGAGCCACTCAAGCGCCGCCACGTTGCCTCCCACTTCCTCCCACCTCCCCGCGGCCCTCCCGGCCCGCAACAGCCTGCTCGGGCAGATCTGGGCCCGGAGGGAGCCCACGCCGCCGCCCTCCCGGCCTTCGCCCGCCCGTCCTGCTCCCTCGCGACCGGTGCCTCCTCGCCGTTCGTTGCGGCGCCCGCGTCCGCCCGAAGCCGTCGCCGCCCCGCCTCCTCGCCGTTGCACCGCGCCAAGCCGTCGTCGCCTGCAACCGACCCCAAGCGCCAACCCTCACCGGAGTTGACCTTGCCCCCGTCGTCAGCTCGTCACCAGCCCCCTCTCCCTCAGCCGACGCCAGATCCGTGGTCTCCCACACCAAATCTGCCCATTCCCCTCGTCCCCTCGCCGTTCCGGCCACCGGAGCAGCCGGCGCCCTCGGCAGACCTCCACCGCCGCCGCCATGGCTCCTGCACGTGAGGAGCACGGGAGGAGTAACGCGCCTCCAGCGCTGCGGCCATCGTGGGCCCCACAAGCAAGGCCCGGCCCAGCTTCTCCTCGCCCGGCCTGCCTCCCTTCTTCCTGGGCCAAAGCCCACTAGGTGAGCCCCTGACCGGCCCTATCCCTCGCCCTGCGCGGTATTTAGTTAAATCGCGCCCCTCTGTTTTTTTTTCAGAAAATCTGCTAAGTCCCTAAAACCATACATTCTGGTGCACTATTCATCATGCCATAACTCTGTGTGGTGTGTTTACCATGTTGTGTGTTTCTTCTCGATAGTTCCCGTTTCGTTGTGATCATGAGGATTCGTTCGTCTACGCTTTGTTCGTCTTCATGGCTTCATCTTCTTCATGGACTCGTTCTTCTTCTTAGCCGGATTTCAGGCAAGATGACCGCTACCCTAAATCTCATTACCATCATTGCTATGCTAGTTGCTTCATTCTATCGCTATGCTGTGCTACCTATCATTTGCTCTTCAAGCCTCCCAAATTGCCATGCCAGCCTTTAACCTTGTCACCCTTCCTAGCAAACCGTTGCTTGGCTATGTTACCGCTTTGCTCAGCCCCACTTATAGCGTTGCTAGTTGCAGGTGAAGTTGAAGATTGCTCCATGATGGACAGGATTATGTTGGGATATCACAATATCTCTTATTTAATTAATGCATCTATATACTTGGTAAGGGTGTAGACTCGGCCTTATGCCTGGTGTTTTGTTCCACTCTTGCCGCCCTAGTTTCCGTCATACCGATGTTATGTTCCTTGATTTTGCGTTCCTTACATGGTTGGGTGATTTGTGGGACCCCCTTGACAGTTCGCTTTGAATAAAACTCATCCAGCAAGGCCCAACCTTGGTTTTTACCATTTGCCTCACCTAGCCCTTTTTCCCTTGGGTTTCCGGAGCCCAAGGGTCATCTTTATTTTAGCCCCCCCCCGGGCCAGTGCTCCTTCGATTGTTGGTCCGAACTAAGCTGCCTGCGGGGCCACCTCGGGGAAACTCGAAGTCTGGTTTTACTCGTAGCTAGTCTCATCCAGTGTTGCCCTGAGAACGAGATATGTGCAGCTCCTATCGGGATTTGTCGGCACATCGGACAGCTTTGCTGGTCTTGTTTTACCATGGTCGAAATGTCTTGTAAACCGGGATTCCGAGACTGATCGGGTCTTCCTGGGAGAAGGAATATCCTTCGTTGACCGTGAGAGCTTGTGATGGGCTAAGTTGGGACACCCCTGCAAGGTATAAACTTTCGAGAGCCGTGCCCGCGGTTATGTGGCAGATGGGAATTTGTTAGTGTCCGGTTGTAGATAACTTGACACCAGATTCGAATTAAAACGCATCAACTGCGTGTGTAGCCGTGATGGTCTCTTTTCGGCGGAGTCCGGGAAGTGAACATGGTTTTGGGTTATGTATGAACGTAAGTAGTTTCAGGATCACTTCTTGATCACTTCTAGCTTCTCGACCGTTCCGTTTGCTTCTCTTCTCGCTCTCATTTGTGTATGTTAGCCACCATATATGCTTAGTCGCTGCTGCAACCTCACCACTTTACCCCTTCCTTTCCCTTTAAGCATTGCTAGTCTTGATACCCATGGTAATGGGATTGCCGAGTCCTCGTGGCTCACAGATTACTACAACAACAGTTGCAGGTGCAGGTTATGCGATGATCATGACGCGAGAGCGATGCTTGCTTGTTTTGGAGTTCTTCTTTTACTTCTTCTTCGATCAGGGGATAGGTTCCAGGTCGGCAGCCTGGGCTAGCAAGGTGGATGTCGTTTGAGTTTCTATTTGTGTTCATCCATAGTCGGATGGTGCTCTTATGTAAGATGTTGTTGTATTCGTGTGGCATTGTATGCCTTTAGTATGTATCCCCATCTATTATGTAATGTTGATGTAATGATATCCACCTTGCAAAAGCGTTTCAATATGCAGGTCTATCCTTGGTGGGACCTTCGAGTTCCTCTTGGATAGGGTCGCATATTGGGCGTGACAAGTTGGTATCAGAGCCTCGACCGACCATAGAAGACCCCTTGATTGATCGTGTAGTTTGGCCGTTGTTGAGTCTAGAAGAAAACTATTATCGGAGTTTAGTTATATCGGAGAGTAGGAATTCTTTTAACTCCTCAGCCCCTTCGTCGCTCTGGTGAGGAATCTTGACGTAGGTGTTTTGAATTGATCCTCTTCCCTTTCAAACTTTGTTTAGGATCACGCAGTTGGTTTTTCGATCGTTACTCCTCAGCTCTTTTATCCGGTGCATTTCTCGTCAAGTCGACTCGAACCTCTTTGTCTTTCGTGAGATCAATCCTCAGTTCTTCCTCTGACATCATTGTTTTTCCCTGTCCGAAGTTGCCTTTGTTTTTCCCACCCGCCCACCCTTTTTCTTATCGGAGCCGGAGTTCGTAATCGAGTATCCATCATACTCGTGCAAAGTCTTTGTTTTCTTTCCTCAATGATTTCAACCGGTGTTTTCTCTTCAAGATATTTGTCGATTCCCCTTCCAAGTTGCCTTTGTTGTCCCGCCCTACAACCCGTTTTTATTCCCGGAATATGAATCTCTTTTGACCATCAATTTCATTCGTGCGGAGCCTCTACAGTCTTTCGTCAATTGTTTCAACCGGTGATTTCTTGTCTAGTTCGTCATTCTTCATCTCTTTCTTTTCCGATGGATTTAATTCAAGTATTCGGTGTTCGTCATATTCTTTCCCTAGGCTCGAATGTTTTCCTCTTGCTCGTTCGTCTCTTGCTATTCTATTGTCCCGGAGTGCTCAAGATATCTCGAAGATTCGTGCTTCAATCAAGACTCATTCATTCAATCTCGAGGTTGTCACCTCATTTCAATATTTCAATTGTAACGGTGCATCATCTATCTCTTCAACAATCCTTTTTCAACGGTGTTTTCTTTTAGTAGGCCCTAACCCATAGGTATTTTCCCAAGATCTTACCAGACTCTTCTAATTCTCCCGGGGATATTCTCAAATGCTTTTCAAGTGTGACGTAAGAATGATTTTCATTAGTCACATGCCTTCTCCAAGATCGCTTTCAAATTCTTTTCATTGTTGGCTCAACCTCTTCGCTTTTCGTTCTCCCGAAGTGCCTTAACAAATTTTGGTGGTGTTTTCCCGTCGTCATTTGAAGACCGAAGAAGAGTTTTTTTCTAAATCTTGTCTCTTCTCCCGAAGGTTCGTGGTTCCAACTTCATGTTATCCTCGCGAATTATTCCATTTGTTAGATATTCTTTTCTTCCATCCGGAGTATTTCAAGAGTTGTTTTTTCTTTTCTCCGTCTTGATCATCCGGAGGCCATCTTTTCAGAATATTTCTTCGTTCTAAGCTTTCAAATTAGTTCTCCAATTATTCTATACCCGTGCCCCTTCGTTCGTCTCAATATTCTTCGGGTGCTTTGTTCAAGTATTCTTCTATCAGTTCGCGATCTCTTCGTTCTCTTATCTCTAAATTTCCTCAAGTATCCTTTTGCGTTTCTTATTCTTCCTGGTGATTCATTCTCTTTCGTTAGTCATTTCCGAATTCTAACGGTGGTTCTTTCAGATTCTTTTTCTTTGATTATCATATTAATCCATTCGTTCTTTCGAATCATACTAGTGGTTCATGAAGACTTTCTCAAGTTGTGCGCCATATTCCCCTTAATCTTTTTTTTCAAAAAGAATAAGTGGCATGCCAAATCCATTGCTTGTCATCATTTAATTTGATGAAGGATAAGCATACAATAAATCTTATTCTTATTTCTCCAAGTGATTAATCCCTTCCTTCGGAGTTTGTTCTTGATGAATAAATTCTAGGTCCAAGTGTTTTCATCTCTTCTTTTCCGGAGTTCAAATTTTCCTCGGCCAATTCATCGGGACCTCCATCTAAATCATCGCAAGGCTTTATCTTGTTCTTTCCAACCTTCGTTTCTTTAATCCTTTTGTTTACCAGAGTTCTTCATGGTGGTTCTTCATGATTTAATTCATTCTTCAAGAGTTCATCAAGATTCTTGTTGGTGGAGCTCAAGTATTATTCTTCTTGAATCTCGAAGTGCAATTAATTCTCCGTATTCTTTTGAAGTGGAGTTTTGCATTTCTTCGTTATTCCCAGATATTCAAGCATTTGGTTGTGGCATAATTTCACCTCAAGTTTTGAGATGTTTTTTCCATAAGCCCACAACAAGCTTGTTCTCTCGTTGTTGATTTCTCAACAACTCCGTTCAATCCTTCCTCTAAGGGTGCTATCAAATTCATTCATCGTGGAAGTTGTTCTTCTCTTATCTGTTCTTTTCATTCCATTATTTCACTTCTCCCAGAGGCATTGCGTGTTCATCTCATCAAGTGTCATTCCATCTTGTGAAGTTCATGTTCTATTTCTTCCATTTTCAGCCGGAGTGCTGCCGGAATTCTTCCGTTCGTATTCTTTTTCTACCTTGTTCTAACCGGAGTGGTTTAGAGTCTATCATATTCCTTGAGTTTTTGATTCTCGTCATATTCGACGTTCCTCTTTTCTACCGAGTGCTCTCGACTTTGTTCTTCTTCTCTCTTGCGTTCTTACTTCACCTAATCCTCTTTTCCCCCGTCTCGTTCCTAACATCTCGGGATGAGAACTCTTGTTAGTGGAGGAGTGTTGTAACGCCATAGTTTCGATGCGCTAGGTGTCTTCCAGTTATTCGTCGTTGTTGCCATGTCATTTGCTTGCGTGTTGCATTTTGCCATGTCATCATGTGCATCTCATTTTGCATACGTGTTCGTCTCATGCATCCAAGCATTTTCCCCGTTGTCCGTTTTGCAATCCGGCACTCCTATGTCCCCCGACGCCCCATTTTCCTCTTTTCGTGTGCGGGTGTTAAATGTTCTCGGACTGGGGTGAGAGTTGGCGTGCGGTCTTATTATAGTGTAGTTAGACCGCCTGTCAAGTTTCACCGCATTCGGAGCCCATTTGATATCCCAACCGTTAAACATATAGCGGTACCACTGCCGGTACCTTTGTCGGATGTTTCGGTCTCCGAAGTTGCCGCCGGGCCTCTCTCTCTTCTCTCCCTAAGCCCAATGCCTTCTCTACACAGCCCACCAACCTATCCCAAGCCTGCCTAACCCCTCCCTTGATCGGATCCGTTGGATCGCGATCGGAGGGCTTCGAAAGCCCCCAATTTCCCCTAACCTAGCCCCTCCTACCTATAAATAGACACCCCCACGTCAATTTTTGGCCTAAACCTACCCACCTAGCCTCCCCTAACCCTCAGCCGGGCGCCTCCCACCTCCTCTCCTAGTTTTCAGCAACCACCCACTGCTCGTCTGCCACTTGGCGCCGCCGCACGGGCCAGCGCCGCCGTCCCCGCCGCCTGGAGGCACTCAAGCGCCACCACGTTGCCTCCCACTTCCTCCCACCTCCCCGCAGCCCTCCCGGCCCGCAACAGGCCCGCCCCGGGCCAGATTTGGGCCCGGAGGGAGCCCGCGCGCCGTCGTCCTCTCGAGCACTCCCCCGCGCCCGTCCCTGCTCACTCGCCCGACCACGGTGCCTCCTCGCCATTAAATCGCCAGGCGCCCGTCCGCCCGACCCGTCGTCGTCCTGCGCCCGCCGGCTCCGCTACGGTCCCATGGCCCGTTCGCCATGCGCCGCCCGCCAAGGCCGCCCGCCTCCTCGCCGTTACACGCGCAAGCCGCCGTCGCCGGCAACCGCCCCCGCGCGCCAACCCTTGCCGGAGTTGACTTTGCCACTGTCGTCAGCTCGTCACCAGCTCCCTCTCCCTCATCCGACGCCAGATTCGGGGTCTCCCGCACCGGATCTGCCCGTTCCCCTCGTTCCCTCGCCGTTCCGGCCACCGGAGCCGCGCCGGCGCCCTCGGCGGACCTCCACCGCCGCCGCCATGGCTCCTACCCGTGAGGAGCACGGGAGGAGTAACGCGCCTCCAGCGTTGCGGCCATCATGGGCCCCACAAGCAAGGCCCGGCCCAGCTTCTCCTCGCCCGGCCTGCCTCCCTCCTTCCTGGGCCAAAGCCCACTAGGTGAGCCCCTGACCGGCCCTATCCCTCACCCTGCGCGGTATTTAGTTAAATCGCGCCCGTCTGTTTTTTCTAGAAAATCTGCTAAGTCCCTAAAACCATATATTCTGGCGCACAATTGATCATGCCATAACTCTATGTGGTGTGTTTACCATGTTGTGTGCATCTTCTCGATAGTTCCCGTTTCGTTGCGATCATGAGGATTCGTTCGTCTACGCTTGGTTCGTCTTCGTGGCTTCATCTTCTTCATGGACTCGTTCTTCTTCTTAGCGGGATTTCAGGCAAGATGACCGCTACCCTGGATCTCATTACTATCATTGCTATGCTAGTTGCTTCGTTCTATCGCTATGCTGCGCTACCTATCATTTGCTCTTCAAGCCTCCCAAATTGCCATGCCAGCCTCTAACCTTTTCACCCTTCCTAGCAAACCGTTGCTTGGCTATGTTACCGCTTTGCTCAGCCCCTCTTATAGCGTTTCTAGTTGCAGGTGAAGTTGAAGATTGCTCCATGATGGACAGGATTATGTTGGGATATCACAATATCTCCTATTTAATTAATGCATCTATATACTTGGTTTAGGGTGGAAGACTCGGCCTTATGCCTAGTGTTTTGTTCCACTCTTGCCACCCTAGTTTCCGTCATACCAGTGTTATGTTCCTTGATTTTGCGTTCCTTACACGGTTGGGTGATTTATGGGACCCCCTTGACAGTTCGCTTTGAATAAAACTCCTCCAGCAAGGCCCAACCTTGGTTTTCACCATTTGCCTCACCAAGCCCTTTTTCCCTTGGGTTTCCGGAGCCCAAGGGTCATCTTTATTTTAGCCCCCCCCAGGCCAGTGCTCCTTCGAGTGTTGGTCCGAACTGAGCTTCCTGTGGGGCCACCTCGGGGAAACTCGAAGTCTGGTTTTACTCGTCGCTAGTCTCATCCGGTGTTGCCCTGAGAACGAGATATGTGCAGCTCCTATCGGGATTTGTCGGCACATCGGGCGGCTTTGCTGGTCTTGTTTTACCATTGTCGAAATGTCTTGTAAACCGGGATTCCGAGACTGATCGGGTCTTCCGGGGAGAAGGAATATCATTCGTTGACCGTGAGAGCTTTTGATGGGCTAAGTTGGGACACCCTGCAGGGTATAAACGTTCGAGAGCCGTGCCCGCGGTTATGTGGCAGATGGGAATTTGTTAATGTCCAGTTGTAGATAACTTGACACCAGATTCGAATTAAAACGCATCAATCGCGTGTGTAGCCGTGATGGTCTCTTTTCGGCGGAGTCCGGGAAGTGAACATGGTTCTAAGTTATGTATGAACATAAGTAGTTTCAGGATCACTTCTTGATCACTTCTAGCTTCTCGACAATTCCGCTTGCTTCTCTTCTCGCTCTCATTTGCGTATGTTAGCCACCATATATGCTTAGTCGTTGCTGCAACCTCACCACTTTACCCCTTCCTTTCCCTTTAAGCTTTGCTTAGTCTTGATACCCATGGTAATGGGATTGCTGAGTCCTCGTGGCTCACAGATTACTAAAACAACAGTTGCAGGTGCAGATTATGCGATGATCATGACGCGAGAGCGATGCTTGCTTGTTTTGGAGTTCTTCTTCTGCTTCTTCTTCGACCAGGGGATAGGTTCCAGGTCAACAGCCTGGGCTAGCAGGGTGGATGTCGTTTGAGTTTCTGTTTTTGTTTCATCCGTAGTCGGATGGTGCTCTTATGTAAGATGTTGTTGTATTCGTGTGGCGTTGTATGCCATTTTTATGTATCCCCATCTATTATGTAATGTTGATGTAATGATATCCACCTTGCAAAAGCGTTTCAATATGCAGGTCTATCCTTGGTGGGACCTTCGAGTTCCTCTTGGATAGGGTCGCATATTGGGTGTGACAGTTACCGCTTTACTTATCCCTCTTATAATGTTGCTAGTTGCAGGTTGTTCCATGTTGGGACATGGATATCATGGGATATGACAATATCTCTTATTTAATTAGTGTATCTACATACTTGATAAAGGGTGGAAGGCTCGGACTTTTGCCTGGTGTTTTGTTCCACTCTTGCCGCCCTAGTTTCCGTCACACCGGTGTTATGTTCCTTGATTTTGTGCTCCTAACATGGTCGGGGTTTATGGGGCCCCCTTGACAGTTTGCTTTGAATAAAACTCTTCCAACAAGGCCAAAATTTGGTTTAACCATTTGCCCCATAATAACTAAAACTTGCATAGGGACCGGCTAGCACCCGAGGATAATTAATTAACAACCCCGGGCTAGTGCTCCTCATGAGTGTTGGTCCAAATTGGGTGATGTCAGGCTCCCCCTGGGCAACCAGGGTCTTAGACAACCCGACATCTGGCCCATTTGGTGTGCCCTGAGAATGAGATACATGGGACTCCTATTAGGATTGTCGGTACATCGGGCGGTCATGCTAGTTTTGTTTTACCATTGTCGAAATGTCTTTTGAATTGGGTTTCCAAGCTTGATCGAGGTGTCCCGAGATGGAGAATTTTCTCCGGGAATCATGAGAGCTTATCATGGGCTAAGTTGGGACACCCCTGCAGGGTTTAACCTTTCCGGAAGCCATGCCCGTGGTTATGTGGCAGATGGGAATTTGTAATATTCGGTTGTAGAGAACTTGACACCAGATCCGAATCAAAATACACCAACCGCGTGCGTAACCATGACTGTCTCTTTTTGAGCAAGTTCGGGAAAAGAACATGGTGGGGTTAAGTTTGACTCTTAAGTAGTTCAGGATCACTTCTTGATCATTACTAGTTTGCGATCATTATGCGTAGTTTCTCTTCCTATGCTTGTACTCGTAAGTTAGCTACCATACAAATGCTTAGTGCTGCTGCAACCTCACCACTTATCCATTCCATACCCATTAAGCTTTGCTAGTATTGATACCCATGGTAATGGAATTGCCGAGTCCTCGTGGATCACAGTTTACTACAACAACAGATGCAGGTACAGGTAATGCGATGATCTGATGTGAGAGCGATGCTTGCTTGTTATGGAGTTCTTCTTCCGCTTCTTCTTCTTTGATCAAGGGATAGGTTCCGGGTCGGGAGCCTGGGATTAGCAGGGTGGATGTCGTTCTTCTTTTTCATTTGATTTCATCCATAGTCGGATCCCGCTCTTCTATATGATGATTGCAATGTATTGATGTATTCATGTACTCTTGTTTTAGCTTGTGGCGAGTGTAAGCCTCTATCTTGTATTCTGATCTATTCAGTACATGGTATTTTGTAATGATATCCACCTTGCTATGCGCTCGAAATGCGTTTGTGCGCCGATCAGGAATTCATCACGTGATTGGGATAGAATCGCATCTTGGGTACTACACTTTCTATGTGTCTGACCGAGACTTTTGCTCTATAAATATGCCTTGAGTGTCAGCAATCATATAAGACTAAATGATGGTTGGGTATGTGAACTTGCCAAACAAAGCTCTTACGTAGACTCTTTCTTAAAATATGATGGATTGTGATTGTTTCAATTACTGAACTCATCCTTTGTTAGTTTTGAATAAAGTTTATGTTTCATACTTTTGCTTGTGCATTAATTGTTACTCTAGCACGAGAAGTTTTATGATGATATATTGCTGTTATGATATTGACCATGATTCTTCCATGTCTGTATTTTGTTTTTATCGACACCTCTCATCGATATCGGCTTTCGCTTGAGGACAAGCGAGGTATAAGCTTGGGGTCCATTTTGCATCATGTTTTCCTATTGATATTTATTGCATTATGAACTATTATTTCATTTTATGATATAATTCTTATGCCTTTTCTATCTTATTTTGCAAGTTTCAATGAAGAGGGAGACTGCCGACAGCTGGAATTCTGGACCGGAAAGGGCTATATTGGAGACACTTTTCTGCACAACTCCAAATGACCTGAAAATTGACAGAGATTTATTTTGGAATATATAAAAAGAAAATGGTGAAGGAATCAACAGAAGGGGGGCCACCAGGCAGCCATAAGCTAGGGGGTGCGCCTCCCGAGCTTGTGGGGCCCCTGGCCGGCCTTCGAAGCCCATCTTCTGCTATATGATGTCATTTCAGCTAGAAAAAAAATCAGAATGAAGGTTTTCGGGATGAAGCGCCGCAGTCTCGAGGTAGAACCTGGGCAAAAGCACTTTTACTCTCCGGCGGAGTGATTCCGTGATACGTCTCCAATGTATCTATATTTTTTGACTGTTCCATGTTGTTATATTATCATTCTTGGATGTTTGACAATCATTTTATTGCAACTTTATATCTTTTTTTGGGACTAACCTATTGACACAGTGCCAAGTGCTAGTTGCTGTTTTTTGCTTGTTTTTTACTTCACAGAAAAATCAATACCAAACGGAGTCCAAACGCAGCAAAACTTTTTGGAGAATTTTTCTTGGCCAGAAGACACAGGATGGGCCAAAGAAGTACCAGAGGGTGCCCCGAGGGGGGCACAACGCACCTGGGCGTGCTTGGGGGCCCAGGCGCGCCCTGGTGAGTTGTGCCCACCTCGGTGACCTCCCGCACCGCCTCTTTGCTCTATAAATACCCCAATATTCTAGAAACCCTAGGGAATCGATGAAAAACAATTCCAACCGCAACAAGTTCCAGAAACCACAGATCCAATCTAGACACCATCACGGAGGGGTGCATCATCCTAATTGTTGCCTCTCCGATGATGCATGTGTAGTTCATTGTAGACCTATGGGTCCGTAGTTAGTAGCTAGATGGCTTCCTCTGTCTCTTTTGATTCTCAATACAATGGTCTCTTGGAGCTCTATTTGATGTAACTCTTTTTGCGGTGTGTTTGTTGGGATCCATTGAACTTTGAGTTTATGATTAGATCTATGTTTTTATCGATGAATGTTATTTGAGTCTCTTGATCTCTTATATGCATGATTACTTATAGCCTCGCATTTCTTCTTTGAATCTTTAGTTTAGTTAGCCGACCAGATCGATTTTTCTTGCCATTGGAAGAGGTGGTTTGTGATGGGTTCGATCTTACGGTGCTCAATCCCAGTGACAGAAGGGGAAATGACATGTATGTATTGTTGCTATTAAGGATAACAAGATGGGGTCTATTCCAACATGAATAGATCTTGTCTACATCATGTCATCATTCTTATTGCATTACTCTATTTCTCCATGAACTTAATACACTATATGCATGCTGGATAGCAGTCGATGTGTGGAGTAATATTAGTAGATGCAGGCAGGAGTCGGTCTACTAATCTTGGACGTGATGCCTATATAATGATCATTGCCTGGATATCATCATAATTATTTGAAGTTCTATCAATTGCACAACAGTAATTTGTTCACTACTGAAGTCTACGGCCCCAGGTCTATTTTGTCATCATATACTTTCAGATCTATATTGCTATTTGCCTTTTTATTTATTTGCCACTTTTACTTTCAGATCTATATTACCAAAACCCAAAAATACGTCGCTGAATTTTAGTTGCTTTTATTTGCATCTATCAATCTACTACAATTTTATCTCGTCAACTTGACAATTTCTGGCACCGTTACCCAAAAGGGATTGACAACCCCTTTAACACGTCAGGTTGCAAGTATTTGTTCTTTGTGTGCAGGTTCCATTTATGTAGTGTTGCTTGGTTCTCCTACTAGTTCGATAACCTTGGTCTCATCACTGAGGGAAATACCTACCATTGTTGTCCTGCATCATCCCTTCCTCTTTGGGGAAATACCGAAGCAGTTGGAGCCGCATCAAAAGGAATTTCACGCTGTTGTCGGGGAGGATCAAGTCAAGATAGTCTCCCAACAACTCGCCAATTTCTTGCGCCGTTGCCCGGGAGGATCAAGTCAAGATTGTCTCCGGACAACTCGCCAATTTCTTGCGCCGTTGACGGGGAGACATCATCAACTTCTACCAGGTTCCTAATCACAAATCTCATCTCCTTGCAATTTACATTATTATTCATTTGCCTCTCATTTTCCTCTCCCCCACTTCACAAAAAAATTCCGTTTTATTCACCCTATTTTTCGTTCGACGCTTTCTCGTCAGATCCGTTTTTGAGTGCAATCTTGTCGCATGGTCACGATGACTCAAGAGAACACCAAGTTGTGTGATTTCTCCAATACCAACAAAAATGATTTTATTAGCACTCCTATTGCTCCTCCCGCCACTAGCACATAATCTTGTGATATTAATGTCGCTTTGTTGAATCTTGTTATGAAAGATTAATTTTCTGGTACTCCTAGTGAGGATGCCGCGTCCCATCTTAACACATTAATGGAATTATGCGATATTCAAAAGAAAAAAAGATGTGGACAATGATACTGTGAAGTTGAAATTATCCCCATTTTCTTTGCAAGATCTTGCAAAAATTTGGGTTTCTTCTTTGCGTCGTAATTGTATAGATTCTTGCAATAAGTGCAAGGATGCTTTTATTACTAAGTATTTTCCGTCACCAAAAATTATTTCCGTTTGGACACAAATCATGAATTTTAAGCAACCTGAGCATGAACATGTTGCACAATCTTGGGAAAGAATGAAATTGATGCTAAGAAATTGCCCTACTCATGGTATGAATCCTTGGATGTTCATACAAAAATTTTATGCGGGATTGAATTTTATTTCTAGTAATCTTTTTGATTCTGCCACAGGGGTACTTCTATGGAAATTTGTTTGGGTGAAGCTAGTAAATTGCTAGAAAATATTATGGGATATTATTCACAATGGCATACCGAAAGAGCTTCTACTAGTAAAAAATTTAATTCGGTTGAAGAAATTTCTTCCTTGAGTGAAAAAGTTGATGCTCTTATGAAATTGGCAGCTAATAAAAGTGCTCCTATTGATCATAATGATATGCCTTTGTCTACTTTGATTGAGAAAAATAGTGATGCCATAGATGTGAATTTTATCTCGCGAAACAATTTCAATAACAATGCTTATAGAGGTAATTTTAATCCTAGGCCTTTTCCTAGTAATTCCTCTAATAATTATGGTGGCTCCTATGGTTATTCTTCTTAATATAATAATAGGAACTCCTCTGATCTTGAGAATAATATTAAAGAATTTATCAATACTCAAAAAGTTTTCAATGCCACAATAGAAGAAAAGTTGAATAAGATTGATGATATGTCTAGAAGCATTAATAGAATTTCTCATGATGTAGAAAATCTCAAGATGAAAATTATTGTGCCCAAGGTTGAGGAATCAATTAAAGCTTTACATGTTTCTATGGACGAAAGTAAGAAAAGAACCGCTATGCTTAGAGCTAAAGAGAATTTTTAGAAAAGGTGTTTTCGAGCGATTGCTTTCATAAAAATGATGAAGATCTTAAATGATTGGTGTTTCTTCTATTGATTCTTTGTTTAGTAAAATTAATATTGATGATAAAGGGACTGTAAAAGACTCAACTTTAGCTAGAAGGCGTCCCGATAATTTGGAGGGTGAAAATCTTGTTGAGAAAATTGATAAAAGTGGGTTTGGAGAGGTCAAAACTTTAACTAGTGATGTGCCCACTCTTTTGGATTACAAAGAAATTAATTATGATAATTACTCTTTGATTGATTGTATTTCTTTGTTGCAATCCATGATAAATTCACCCCATGCTTATGAACAAAATAAAGATTTTACTAAACATATTGTTGATGCTATGATGAAACCTATAGAAGAAAAATTGGAATTAGAGATTTCAATTCCTAGAAAATTACATGATGAATGGGAACCTTCTATAAAAGTCAAGATTAAAAATTATGAGTGTTTTGCTTTATGTGACTGGGGTGCTAGTGTTTCTACAATTCCGAAATCGTTACGTGATGTGCTTGGTCTTACCAATATTGAAGAATTTTCTCTAAATCTGCACTTAGCGGATTCTACTATTAGAAAGCCTATGGGAAGAATTAATGATGTTCTTATTCTTGCAAATAGGAATTACGTGCCCATTGATTTTATTGTTCTTGATATTGATTGCAATCCGTGTTGTCCAATTATACTTGGTAGACCATTTTTACGTACTATTGGTGCCGAGATTGATATGAAAGAAGGCAATATTAAATTTCAGTTTGCACTAAGGAAGGGTGTGGAACACTTCCCTAGAACAAGAATTAAGCTTCCATATGAATCAATCATTAAGGCATCTTATGGATCTAGAACTAAATATGACAACAATTTGATCTTTGCTTTATGCCTAGCTAGGGGCGTAAAACGATAGCACTTGTTGGGAGGCAACCCAATCTTTATCTTTTCGCTTTTTTGCTTTCCTTGCTGTTTCGCAACAAAATATAAAGATGCCTTGGATTAGATGTATTTTTATGTTTTAATTAGTGTTTGCGCCAAGCAAGGCCTTTGGGATCATGTTGGGTGATAGTTGATTTGATCTTGTTGGAAAACAGAAATTTTTGCACCTAGTAAAATAATTTTCATAAATCACAAAAACGTGCTTTTGCTCTGAATTTTTTACACAAGATTGAAATACAAATTTCCCATGTTGCCTAATTTTTCAGAATTTTTTTAGTTACAGAAGTATTCGAAGCTTTTAGATTGCTTTAGACTGTTCTGTTTTTGACAAATTCAATTTTCTTTGCGTTGTGTGCTTATTTCGATGAATCTATTGTTCTTATTGGAGGGTATAAGCCATAGTAAAGTTGGAATACAATAGATATAATGCAAAAATAAAATATGAATGGGTTTTCAACAATACTTAGAGTAGTGATTTGCTTTGTTATACTAACGGATCTCACGAAGGTTCTGTTGAGTTTTGTGTGATTGAAGTTTTGAAGTTTTGGGTGAGGTCATGATGGATGAAGGAATAAGGAGTAAGAAGAGCCTAAGCTTGGGGATGACACGTGGCATCCCAAGCTATTATCTAAAAGAGAAGCAAGAAACTAAGCTTGGGGATGCCACGAGTGGCATCCCCTCTTTCTTCTAACGACCATCGGTATTTTACTTGGAGCTATATTTTTATTCGTCACATATCAAGAGTTTTGCTTGGAGAGTCTTGTATTATATGAGTCTTTGCTTGTGTTGCTTTTTATTTTGTGTCATATATCCTTGCTGGACACACCTATTTAAGAGAGCCAAAATTACGCTATGAATTGTTAGAATCGCTCTCTATGCTTCATTAAATCTTTATAAGCTATGGAATTTCTCTAGTGCTTCACTTATATATTTTTGAGAACGGTGTGGTTTAGTATTTTTAAATAAATTCTCTCATGCTTTACTTAAATTATTTTGAGAGAAGAATTTTTTATGCTCATGTTCTTCACTTAGATTTGTTTGATCTATCAATAGCAACAAATGAAATTAGTCCCAAAGTGATAGATATTCAAGGGGGATATAATAAAAACTTTCATGAAGATCAATGGATAAAATAAACTTGATTCCTTGTAATAGTTTTGTGATATGTTGATAGTGATATTTGAGCCATGTTAATGAGTAATTATGTTTTAGTAAGAATATTTGTGTTAAGGTTTGTGATTCCCTATGCAAGCACGAAAGTCAATAGTTATGCAATGAAATTACATCCTACTAGTGGTGCATTATTTTGTGTTATGCTTAATGCTCGCTTATGAGATTTTTCTTTTCTTGGTTGGATGCTTCTCAATCTTTTGCTAGCATTCACTTGCACTAAGTATGATCACTACTTGTGCATCCAAATCTTTAAACCCACTTTTGCCATATGAGTCCACTATACCTACCTATATGCGGTATTCTTTTGCTGTCTAAGAAAATTTGTATTTGCCATCTCTAAATTTTAGAATAAATTTCTCTTTTGTGTGCTCATACCGTTCATGAAACAGTACGGGGTGGCTGATATTTTTGCATGCTAGATGTGTTATTCTCAAGATGAGTGTTTATTCACTTGCCATTGTAGAGAATACAACAAAGGTATTAGGGATGCCCAGTCCCAAAATGAAAAATGAATTTACTTTATGTTGTCAAATAATAACTTCCTTGGAAAGTGTTGGTATGGACGACACCCATGGATTCAGTTTGCCGTGGAATGTGAAAGTATGGTGGAAAAAGGACTAAACTTTATTTTTGTTTGGGAACCACCTATGATATATCTAGCATGGAAATTATTGGGAAGTACTCGATCATTTTGTTGATAGGAAAAGCATGCCACCCAAAATGTTTTACCTCTATCTTTTTACTTCGAGCTCTGGCACCTCTACAAATCCCTACTTCCCTCTACGAAGGGCCTTTATTTACTTTATGCAATTTTTACTTTTATTTGAGTCTCCATCTTCTCTTATAAAGCACCAACTAAGGGGCACTATGATCATACTTGAGCATTGGGTGTAGCTAATATGCGAGTGTGTTTCATGAATGGATCAATGATTGAGGATAATGGGCTAGGAATAGTTTGCTTTATGCGGGGACCCCGACTCATACGTCAAGATCACCGAATGCACATGTACAGTGATCCTAGAGATCAATGCTCACCGAACACACAGAAGCTGAATAACAAGAGTCTTACATCCATACATACCGTCTTACACAAATTATCACCATTATGGTCAAGTCTTACATTGATAAAGCCCTAAGGGCTGAACATCAAATGAAACATAAGAAGCGGGAATCTTCGTCGATAAGTAGAACCCATGCCATCTGCCTTAACCCTACAGGCATTCTAACTGGGAAGCATCCTAGTTCGCGTGTTCGTCACCAAAGAACTCTTCCTCGAACTCCTGCTCTTCCATGCCTGGCCAATTAAATAACCAGTGGCAAGCCAATGAGTACTTTGAATGTACTCGCAAGCAACCCATGTTTTGGATCAAGGTAACAATGCATGATGTAACAACAAGTAGGCAACCTAGCACCATGCTAGTTGAAAACTTAATGACATGTCTTTTCAACTTGTGAAACATGCATCAATGGACTCTCGTAAGCATGTGAACATGTTACAGATATCAACATAAATAGAATTTAGAACAACTCTAGCTTTGTCACCATGTCAAGTCTTTACTTGACCCATGCAACTTACATATATCAAGTTTGTAAAGTTGTGGACATAGTTTAAGTAGCACCACCCAACTGTCCTTGACCGCAGACACGGTTATTCAAATAGTTTGACACTCTGCTGTGGTTGTGCACTTTACCCACAAGAATGGGGAAGCTTTCGTTACACCCACGATCCCGCAGTACCTCAAGTACTCGGGGGAAGCACCCGATCACTATCTTTCCCATTGTTGAGGAAATCGTTAACTGGTAGCCGCTCGGTTGGCTTGCAAGTAGGGAATTAATAGGCTAATCGGCAAGTTAATCGACTATTTAATCAATTAATCGGACGATTTATTGGCTTATCGGCTACTCTGTGACCCTACAAGTAGGGGTTAATCGGCAAGTTAACTGGTTAATCAGACAAATTCTTGAACATGGATCTTTCCCTAGGCGACACTAACATAGGGTCCACTCGTTGGTACACGGCCTTTGTGTATAAGCATCCAGATCTTGGGACCCTGCCCTTGTCATTATCACACATACACGCAGGGACCAACGTTGTGTCCGGTGCCCTGTGAAAATAGTCATGGCCACCTATCCAAGCATGACCCCATCCCGAGAGTGACCTCATGTCACCCGCATCACTAGTAATGTGGCACCATGCTAGTATCTGGCTAGGTAATCAACAATGCCCCGTCCCATAAGGGATAGAGTGGTTGCACATGTTTGGTTGGGATGGTAATCACACCTTAAATATAATGTATCATTTTACCCACACAAATTCTTGCTCCGGTACACCACTTCTTCATCAAGTGGTGACATAGTTCAATATCACCCACGAGCATTAGGGGCGCCCGGTGAGGTTTTCGAAAGAATGCAACTCCGAAGGGATCATAGCATACATGCAACATCGTGTAACATTGCCAAATGTTTTTCATCGCACCTCTAGCACATGGTAGAGATATGAACATGTAAATGCCAAGGGCATACAGCAATGCAATGATCATATCAAGCTCATAATCCATAACATCAACATGCATACGGAAAATTTTTATCGATGACCAAGAGATGTGTATCATGGTCAAAGGGCTACTTGCCTTGGCCGGCTCTGTCTTCAAAGTCTTCAAGTCCTTATCCTTCTTCTTCTCCAACTACTTCATCAAATACAGGATCTATTCGTCGCAAAATAAACAAGGGGAGAAAAATAAGGCAATAGTAAAACAGAAAAACCAAAGTCCTCGGAAAAATGTCAACTTATTTTTGTTAAATATTAGGGAGAAAACTAAGAAGGGGAAAATTCCTAGTTTTGGATTTGAAGTTAAGGAATAGCGGAAATGGATTTTCAAAGAAGGATTTAAATGCTCAAATTTGAATTTAAATTTGAACAGTACAAAAAAGTGTGATGGATGTGTATGAAGGTTACATCAATAAATAGGTGGGATTATTCTAAGCAGGATTGGAATTATTGCATTTGGGTAAAATTTCATCCTCTGGAATTTTTAGAAAACAGACAAAAAAAGAAAAAGAAAAGTGGCACTGTGCCACTGGGCCAGAAAGGCCAAAGTGCAGTAGGCCCAGAGGAAATACAGCCCGCTCGAGGCTGCCACATATAAGGCGTAAAGGCGAAATACGCCTTCAGCCAACGCAGCGAATCGATACGCGCGCGCATGCGTTTTAAACTTGACGGGTGGTTCCCACCTGTTAGGACGTGCGGCTGACGAATGGGGCCTACGGCCGTCATCGTCTTCCTCTGTCCAGAAACAGTGGCGAGCTCCCTGGCGACGATGTGGGGAACGGCTGGAGGTGGGAGCGGTACCGTTGAGCTCGGGAGGGTGTCGTCGTTCTGGTGGTGTTGGAGTTGGCCGCCGGAGTGCAGGGACTCGCCGACAACGAGGAAGCTGGGGGAAAATCTTCGGGAGGAGCTCGCTCTGGTTGATTCTGACTACAAAAGAGAGGGGAAGCAGAGGGGAAATGGTGTGGGAGGTGCAGCAGTTTCAGTTCAAATGCTAGGAGAGGCGGAGAGGGCCTGTACCTCTGGATCAACAGCGACCCGAGGTGGCGGAGCTCCAGCTCGATCTCGAGCTCGGGCAGCTTTGGGGACGAACGGAGGCGCAGGGGGAAGACTAGGAGTAGGAGAGAGCAAGTGGTGGAGAGAAAGGGGCTCGGGGTGGCCTTAAAGAGCCCGGGTGTGGCTCACCGTGGACTCATGCGCTGGCGAGGCTGTTGCTGTCGCTGTGGTTCACGGGGGCTCGCTTGCGCCTGTCTGGGGTGTTCGTGTTGGTGGTCTACGACCAGGGGAAGGAAGAAAGAGAGCGCGGAAGTGCCAGAGTGCCGCGTGTGTGAGTGTGCTTATTGGAGCTCTCGGGCGGCCATGGCGCTTGTGTGAGGGAGGCAATAGGAGGGAGAAGGAAGAGGGGGACCAGGGCATAGTGTGGTGCAGACACCGAGGCACATCATCAGGTGCGCTGGGAACAGGCCCGAGGTGGCCGGAGGTGGTTGGTAGGGGGCGGCTACAGTGCGGGAGTGCACTGTAGCACGCTCCAGAGCGCGTGTATGGCTGGCATGGCCATATTTTTGGCAATGTGGGCACGGCCAAGAATGTCTGGTAGCACTAGGTTGGAGTAAAGAATTTGGGGGAGGCCTTGGGTGCCTTGGATGACTACTAGAGTGAGGAGGGAGGTGGGAAAGAGAGAGAAGCTACTGTCCAAGGGGGGTAAATGTGGGTGTTTCACCCTTTAATCATTGAGCAAAAGCCAGGGGAGAGCTACTGGAGGTAGAAGAGGTCTAGGAGGGGATGTGGTAAAAAATGGAACTCATGGAGATTAGTGGAAGAGGTCAAAATGGTGTTTTTAGAAAAATCCAGAAGGTGTTTGTTGCTGGTTTTGGCAAGAAGATGAACTCCTCTTGTCATGAGGCTTGACAGGGTCAAATGTCATGAGAAAATAAGAGGTTCCACCAAGATTGAGTCCATTTGGGCGAAGTTGCAAGTGCAACTTTTCTAAACCCTAGAAATTAACAGAAATAAGTTTTCCAAGATCTAGTCATGCAAAACTATTCTCCTTGATGCACCACTTGGTGTAGTGTCATCATCTAGGGTTTACAACATGTCCACAAGGTTTGAGAGCAAAAGGAGAAAGGTGACAATGTAAAGTTGTTCAAACTTGGTTCTGGACAGAGAGGGTTTTGGGGCACTTTTGTGAACCAAAACTATTTGGATTGGGATGAAACTTTGCAAGACCATCTCATTAGGCATGTGTGACTTGCTAGAGAATGTTTCCTTTGTAAATATTTCAAAAGCTTGAAATATCCAGAAAGGGTTTTTGAGGGGTTTGACCAATATTTTGAACATTACCATGTGTTGAAACTCTTATATATCGACAATATTGCCACTGAGTTTCCCTAAATTTTCACAAATATTTTTAAAGCATTAAAAATAATTTTAACCTATTAAAGACCATTTCTGGCCTAAAGAAAAAGCTCTTAAATAAAATAGCAAAATAACTTCTAAAATAATATTTTTGTGGTTTTTGGGAGTCCTATACCTAATAGGAGCCAAACATACCCTTTGAAAGAATTTTCATAACCCAAATCAAGTACTTGTAGTGCAAACCTCAAACTAGGGGTTTTTGGAAAACTAAATTTAGAAAATGCTTTTTGGCCAAATTATTTTTGTAAGAAAATTATATATTGTACTATAAACATGGCATGATCATTGGGGCAAAAGTTTGGAGCAAGGAAATGAAGTATAGAAGGTGGATCTAGAATATGGCTTTCATGGGCACTTGAAATCACAGATAGAAATCCAATTCAAATAAAAGGCCAAATAAAGTGCAAAATTTTTTGCTGGTCCACATTTTCATGCTTTATTAATGCAAATGATGTCGGGGAACGCGGTAATTTCAAAAAATTCCTACGATCACGCAACATCTATCTATGTGATGCATAGCAACGAGAGGGGGAGTGTATCTTCATACCCTTGAAGATCGCTAAGCGGAAGCATTTATCAACGCGGTTGATGTAGTCGTACACCTTCACGATCCGCCCCGATCAAGTACCGAACGTACGACACCTCCGCGTTCACCACATGTTCAGTTCAATGACGTCCTCGCCTTCTTGATCCAGCAAGACGGGCGAAGTGGTAGATGAGTTCCGGCAGCACGACGGCGTGGTGACGGTGTTGGTGCGGAACAATCTCCACAGGGCTTCTCCTAAGCACTACGGAAACTATGACGGAGGATAAACTAGAGGGGACGGGGTTGCCGGCACATGGCTTGGTGTTTCTTGATGTGTCTTTGGTGCTAGCACTGCCCCTCTATTTATATGTTGAGCCTTGGGGTAGAAACTTGGAGTAAAAGCCTCCACAAAGTCGGTTTCACCCGAAAGGCAAGAGTCCTTCTCGGACTCCAGGGCCAGACGCCAGGGTTCACGGAGTCTGGACCCAGACGCCATGGGCCTCGGCGTCAGGCCCAGGGCCAGACGCCAGGGTCTCCAGCGTTTGGCCCCCTGGCCTCCGCAAAACTCTTTTTGCACCGACCTAAAGCCTCATGGGCTTGACCCCTTGGCCTAACCATATCATACAATATATGAATCTTTACCTCCGGACCATTCCGGAGCTCCTCGTCATGTCCGTGATCTCATCCGGGACTCCGAACATCATTCGGTCACCAACATACATAACTCATATAATACTATATCATCAACGAACGTTAAGCATGCGGACCCTACGGGTTCGAGAACTTTGTAGACATGACCGAGACACCTCTCTAGTCAATAACCAATAGAGGAACCTGGATGCCCATATTGGCTCCTACATATTCTACGAAGATCTTTATCGGTCGAACCGCATAACAAGATACGTTGTTCCCTTTGTCATCGGTATGTTAGTTGCCTGAGATTAGATCGTCGGTATCTCAATACCTAGTTCAATGTCGTTACCGGCAAATCTCTTTACTCGTTCTGTAATGCATCATCCCGCAACTAACTCGTTAGTCACAATGCTTGCAAGGCTTATAGTGATGTGCATTACCGAGAGGGCCCAGAGATACCTCTCCGACAATAGGAGTGACAAATCCTAATCTCGATCTATGCCAACTCAACAAACACCATTGGAGACACATGTAGAACACCTTTATAATCACCCAGTTACGTTGTGACATTTGGTAGCACACAAAGTGTTCCTCCGGTATTCGGGTAGTTGCATAATCTCATAGTCATAGGAACATGTATAAGTGATGAAGAAAGCAATAGCAACATACTAAACGATCAAGTGCTAAGCTAACGGAATGGGTCA
The DNA here is from genome assembly GCA_021437245.1 of Aegilops speltoides. NCBI lineage: Eukaryota > Viridiplantae > Streptophyta > Magnoliopsida > Poales > Poaceae > Aegilops > Aegilops speltoides. The sequence goes on from CM038144.1 coordinate 167,584,870, forward strand.
AGTCAATCACATCATTCTCTAATGATGTGATCCCGTTAATCAAATGACAACTCATGTCTATGGTTAGAAAACACAACCATCTTTGATTCAACGAGGTAGTCAAGTAGAGGCGTACTAGTGACATTATGTTTGTCTATGTATTCACACATGTACTAAGTTTCCGGTTAATACAATTCTAGCATGAATAATAAACATTTATCATGATATAAGGAAATTTAAATAACAACTTTATTATTGCCTCTAGGGCATATTTCCTTGAAATGACATGTTACAAAACACTGGGTTTGATAGACCTACCCCCTTACAAGAATCTCGTCCCTGAGATTCCTAAACTAGGCTTCTAAAGAGATCTGGAAACTCAGATCTAAGGTAGTCTTCATGTTCCCAGGTTGCTTCTGCTTCAGTGTGGTTGCTCAACTGGACCTTGAGGTACCTGATGGTGCGGCTTCGAGTTTGTCATTCTGCTTCATCCAATATGCAGATGGGCCTCTCACAGTAGGTACGATCAAGCTAAAGGTCAATGGCTTGGTGATCGATGTCCTTGTAGAGACTAGGCTTGTCCGGAACTTGGAGACACTTCGGAGTTGCGACATGTGGAACACGTTGTGCACATCAGATAGTTCAGGAGGTAGTTCCAACTGGTAAGCAACTTCTCCTTGTCTTGCAGTGATCTTGAAGGGGCCAATAAACCTTGGGGCAAGCTTTCCCTTAATGTGGAAACGCTTAGTCCCTTTTAGAGGAGTGATTCGCAGGTACACATGGTCTCCAACGTGGAAGCTCACTTGTCGGCGATGAGTGTCGGCATAGCTCTTCTGCCTTGACTTGGCGGCCTTCAGGCGCTCTCTGACTAGCTGAACTTGCTCTTCGGCTTTGCGGAGAACATCAGGTCCAAAGACTACCCCTTCTCCGGTCTCTGACCAATTGAGGGGTTTGCGACACTTGCGTCCATACAACACTTCAAATGGCGCCATCTGGAGACTTGATTGATAACTATTGTTATAGGAGAATTCGGTGAACGGAAGGCGATCTTCCCACTTAGCTCCATATACTAGGACACAGGCTCGGAGCATGTCTTTGAGAATCTGATTCACTCATTCTGTCCGGCCTCTGGTCTGTGTGTGGAAAGCAGTGCTGAAAGACAACTTGGTTCCCATGGCCTCTTGGAACTTCTTCCAGAACCTCGAGGTAAACTGGGTTCCTCGATCCGACACAATCTCCTTAGGAACACCATGAAGACTTACGATTCTATTGATGTAAAGAATTGCCAGCTGGTTGCCATCATAGGTGGTCTTGACAGGAATGAAATGGGCTACTTTGGTCAAATGGTCGACTATAACCCAGATGGAGTCATGACCCTTATTTGACCTGGGTAATCCAGTGATGAAATCCATTCCGACTTTATCCCATTTCCACTCGGGAACCTTGGTGGTTGGAGCAATCCAGCAGGTCGCTGATGTTCAGCCTTGACTCTTTGGCATACATCACACTTGGCAACATAGGTGGTTGTCGGCATTTTGGATATGGGGGTATCCAGACCTGCCCGCCTGCGGCCACCACGTGGCTCCATTGACGGCCTGGTACGACCCAGCTTCGACATCAACAGCCAAGACCCTCACGAGGGGCCAAGCCTCGCGAGGCGTACTACACCAAGACCCCCGAGGGAATCGACCTCTTCAGGCTGGCTCCCGAGGGGCGGAGAGTTCTATGCAAGGTGCACCTCACGAGGCACAGCTGACGTGAGCCATGAAGACCAAGGCCAGGTGGGCGCCAGCGGGTGCAGAGCGCCAGTTTCCTCTTCGGTACAAGGGAGGCAAGCTGCAGGCATGGAGTCCCGAGGAATCAACCAAAGGTTTCCATTCTGGTGCAACAAGACCAAGACCGCCAGGACGGCAGGACGGAGGACATCACCGAGTCCACCACAACGTCACGACCAGGGGCTTTTCGCAGGCGAAGACTGCTTTTGTCAGGATAAGTTTACTACCTCTCCCCTTTCAAATTTGGCCGTTGTGGGATCCCTTCCCCGCCAACATTTGGGAAGAGGACCAAGGCCACTATAAGTAGGACTTTGTAGGCGTTCTGGGAAAGGGGGTCCCCAGACTTGCCTGCCTGTGGCGTGCAGCGTGGCTCATCAGCGGCCCAGTACGGCCCGTCTTCATCAACCCAAGTTCAAGACCAACACGAGGGGCCAAGCCTCGCGCAGCGGGCAACACAAGGCCTCCTCAGGGGTGGCCTCACCAGGCAGGCTCGCGAGGAGGCAGAGAGATCAAGGCGAGGAGTACCTCACGAGGTGCTTATAACACAAGCCATGATGATCAAGACCAGGCGGGCGCTAGGCGGGTGCCAGCCTGCGCAGTGTCCTCGTTTCCTCTTTGGTGAAAAGGGGGCAAGCGCAGGCGTGGAGTACCAAGGCATCAAGCAAAGGTTTCCATATCAATGCAACGAGACCGAGACCAGCAGGACAGCAGGACGGAGGTCACCATGGAGCCCAAGACGGCGTCATCGCCAGTGCCTTTGGCAGTCGAAGACCACCTTTAGTCAGGATAGCTTGTACTAGTTGTCCCCTTTCAAAATGGCCGTTGTTGGCTCCCTTCCTGCTCAATATTTGGGAAGAGGACCAGGGCCTCTATAAATAGAGATAGCCACCACAGTAGGAAGAGATCGGATCCTGGCTAGGCAGAACATCCACGCACCACCACAAGAACACCTCTCGCCAGGCTGTTCTTCCTCTGTACTGTTCATCATCAGCCCAAGAGGCAATCCACCACACCACACACTGGATTAGGGTATTATACGACAATGGTGGCCTGAACCAGTATAAACCTTGTGTCTCTCGTGTTGTTCATCGTGCTAGCTTAGATTTGCGGCGATGTTGTGGGCGTGCTTCGGTAGGGAGAAGATCTTCGTGCACACCCCAGAGTTCAAACCTTAAGGGTTTTGCCAGGTAGGGGTTCGCCGAAACCTTCTTTCCGCCAATCTGTGTCCCACTGCTTTGTCGCATCCATGTCCGGCAACCCGACGACCAACGCCGACCGCTGGGCGGCTTGGCTAGCCCATGCTGCGCCGCCTGCCCAAGGAGACCTCAACCCCACGCCTCAGGCAGCCCGTGCTCCGCAGAACTCTGCGGGACGCGGGCGACACAGTCAACCACTGCCTGCCCTCACTCTGCGGCAGGTGCTATCGGCCGAGAGGGCCTCAAACCACGCCGCAGCCACGGCGCCGCACACGCGAGGGGAACGGGCGAACATGAGGGCCACGCTCACTATGGCTCGGGAGCTGCTGCGGTGCAGGTTGCAGGAGAACGGCCGTGACGTGCTGCTGGAGCACGTTGCCGAGCTCCTGGATGCCGCAGCTTCGGGGGCGCCTCCATTCTGCGTCCAGCTTCCACCCCAGGCCCAGGTCGGATCATATGGCGGGCCCATCCACGCCCTTGCGCCCTCAAGCGTGCCCCAAGGCTTCATCAACACCAGCTCAACCATCAGCGCTGGGCGACAAGCTATACCAGCACCACCCCCGGTAAGCGAGGGCATGCGCATCGCCGCCTACGGCATGGCTGGGCCACCGCCCTATCACCCCCAAGACGGCGCGTTGGGCCAAGCCGCATGGAGCATGGGGCACTAAGGCGAGATCTTCGGGGCGGCGACCTCGGAGGCTTATGTGCCCCACATGGTGGATCGGGAATACGCACTCGAAGACGACCGTGGCTCGTTTCTCGAGCCAGGCTGGGAGGAAGAGATGCCGGAAACCGAGCCTTTTCAAGAGCCTCATGCAAGCCTCACCAACTGTGCTAGAGGCAGCAGCTATCGGGTACCGCTAATTCCTCAAGAGCAAGCTTATGCTAACCATGGGTCGCAGGAAGTCTAGGTCACTGCAGCGGAAGGCTACCAAGCGCACTGGGGGCTGCACGAGAGGGGCTGGGAGCCAGGCCCTGATACGTCCCTATCGTATCTATATTTTTTGATTGTTCCATGCTATTATAATAACCCTTTTGGATGTTTATGGGCTTTATTTTACACATTTAAATCATTTTTGGGACTAACCTACTTACCGGAGGCCCAGCCCGTATTGCTGTTTTTTTTGCCTATTTCAGTATTTCGAAGAAAAGGAATATCAAACGGAGTCCAAACGGAATGAAACCTTCGGGAGCGCGATTTTTGGAAGGAATGTGATCCAGAGGACTTGGAGTGCAAGTCAAGAAGTAGCCGAGGCTGCCACGAGACAGGAGGGCGCACGCACCCACTCTGGGCATGCCCCCTATCTCGTGGGCCCCTCGGGCGGCCACCGACGTACTTCTTCCTCCTATATAAGCCTACGTACCCCGAAAACATCCAGGGAGCCAACGAAACACAATTTCCACCACCGTAACCTTCTGTATCCATGAGATCCCATCTTGGAGCCTTCGCCGGCGCTCCGCCGGAGGGGGAATCGACCACGGAGGGCTTCTACATCAACACCATAGCCCCTCCGATGAGTTGTGAGTAGTTTACCACATACCTTCGGGTCCATAGTTATTAGCTAGATGGCTTCTTCTCTCTTTTTGGATCTCAATACAACGTTGTCCCCCTCTCTTGTGGAGATCTATTCGATGTAAACTCTTCTTGCAGTGTGTTTGTTGAGATCCGATGAATTGTGGGTTTATGATCAAGTTTATCTATGAGAAATATTTGAATCTCCTCTGAATTCTTTTATGTATGATTGAGTTATCTTTGCAAGTCTCTTTGAATTATCAGTTTGGTTTGGCCTACTAGATTGATCTTTCTTGCAATGGATTCAATCTTGCGGTGTTCTTACCCAGTGACAGAAAGGGTTGCAAGGCACGTATTGTATTGTTGCCATCGAGCATAAAAAGATGGGGTTTATATCATATTGCATGAGTTTATCCCTCTACATCATGTCATCTTGCTTAAGGCGTTACTCTGTTCTTATGAACTTAATACTCTAGATGCAGGCAGGAGTCCGTCGATGTGTGGAGTAATAGTAGTAGATGCAGGCAGGAGTCGGTCTACTTGTTGCGGACGTGATGCCTATATACATGATCATGCCTAGATAATCTCATAATTATTCGCTTTTCTATCAACTGCTCGACAGTAATTTGTGCACCCACCGTAATACTTATGCTATCTTGAGAGAAGCCACTAGTGAAACCTATGGCCCCCGGGTTTATCTTTTATCATATAAGCTTTCAATCTACTTTTATTTGCGTCTTTACATTTTGCATCTATATTACAAATTACTAAAAATATATTTATCTTATCATACTATCTCTATCAGATCTCACTTTCGCAAGTGACCATGAAGGGATTGACAACCCCTTTATTGCATTGGTTGCTAGTTCTTTGTTTGTTTGTGTAGGTGCGTGGGACTTTTGAGGAGCCTCCTACTGGATTGATACCTTGGTTCTCAAAAACTAAGGGAAATACTTACGCTACTATTGCTGCATCACCCTTTCCTCTTCAAGGAAAACCAACGCAAGCTCAAGACTGTGACGCCCTCGATTCAATCGTAAACTAATCATGCACGCAAATGTGTACGATCAAGATCAAGGACTCACGGGAAGATATCACAACACAACTCTAGACACAAATTAAAATAATACAAGCTTTATATTACAAGCCAGGGGCCTCGAGGGCTCGAATACATCAGCTCGAATACAAACGAGTCAGCAAAAGCAACAATATCTGAGTACAGACATGAGTTAAACAAGTATGCCTTAAGAAGGCTAGAACAAAAGCAACATCGATCGAAAAGGCAAGGCCTCCTGCCTGGGAGCCTCCTAACTACTCCTGGTCGTCGGCGGTCTTCACGTAGTAGTAGGCACCCTCGTGGTAGTAGTAGTCATCGTCGAAGGTGGCGTCTGGCTCCTGGACTCCACCATCTGGTTGCAACAACCAGAAAGAAAAAGAAAGGGGGGAAAGGGGGAGCAAAGCAACCTTGAGTACTCACCCAAAGTACTCGCAAGCAAGGATCTACACTACATATGCAACATTATCAAAGGAAGGCTGTATATGTGGACTGGGCTGCAAAAATGCCAGAATACAGAGAAGGCCTAGTCCTATCGAAGACTAGCATCTTCTGGAAACCACCATCTTGCAGCAACAGGAGGGAGTAGAGTAGCATAAAGTAAATTAGTAGTAGTGTTATCAACCTCGGCCAGAGATCCTTTCTCGACTCCCTGCGAGAAAGCAATCCCAGAGCCATACTATCCATTTCTCATCACAATCCAATTCTCATCACAAGTATCCATTTCTAGTTGTACTGATCGGGATACAACTCCAAGTGTCTGTTACCGTAGGACAGGCTAGCGATAGATGTTTTCTTTCCTGCAGGGGTGCACCAACTTACCCACCATGCTCGATTAACTCCGGCCGAACACACTTTCCTGGGTCATGCCCGGCCTCAGCCAAACAATACGCTGCAACCTGACCTAGGCTAAATAGAGAGGTCAGCACGCCGGACTAAACCTATGCCCCAGGGGTCATGGGCCATTGCCCCAGGAACTCCTGCACATTGCGTACGCGGCCGGTGAGCAGACTTAGCTACCTCCTTTAAAAAGGCAGGTGCTTACCAGTCCAACCCGGCGCGCGCCGCTCAGTCGCTGACGTCTATTAAGCTTCGGCTGATGCATACGACACAGAACGCCCATACTATGCCCACGTGATGGTTAGTGTTATCAGGCAAGAGGCCCATTGGATCAAATATCGAAATCGTAGTGGATTAGGAACGTGCGGTAACAAGCATAGACTCACGAAAGATGTGACCCCGTTTCCCCGTCTCGAGGACTTGTGGCAAGTTCTAAGAATGCCCGGCTGCGCCTCGTAATTATCTCTCGGGCACCTTCCAGGTCAACCCGACTCCACATCACTCGCAATTGTGCTCGCGCGGGTACCCCTCAGGGTCGACCTGTCTTTAGTAACATGGCTTAGTGTAAAGTCATAGTAATCATAGTAACTGTGTGTCTAAACATCAAGGGGAAAACCCCGAGGAATCACCCCCGTGAATTCCACTCGATGTAATCATCAAAGTGAACCCCGAGGTTCACAATTGAGGGGTTGCACGACAGAGTCGTATCGGAAGTGGTTAAGGCGGAATCACCCTCGATGACCACGACCGAATAGCTACACTACAAGGTTAGCATCCGAAGTGCTATAGAGGTCTCACCCTCGGCACTCAATAGTAACCCAGGAATGTCGAGCAACTAAGGGGAAAATGATGTGCGGTGCCGGGGCCTGGTCTTCGATCCCGTTGATCGGGTCTTCGATGATGAAGTAGGGGCAACAAGGACAAGGTGGGGGGTCAATGATGGATCACTAACCAACCTATACTAAGCAGTTTAGAATAAGCAGGTAGGTAACAATAAGCAGGTTATAAAAGTAGGCTATGCATCAGAATAGGAGCAAACATTAACAGTGGCAAAAACTAATGCAAGCATGAGACAATGGAATGGGCGATATCAGCATGATCAAAGGGGGGCTTGCCTGGTTGCTCTGGCAAGGAGGGGTCGTCAACACCGTAGTCGAACTAGGGTTCGCCGGCAGTCTCGGAGTCTACCAGAAAGAAGTAATGGAGGGGGAACACAATAAATAACAGAGCAATCAAAGCATCACAAAGCATAACATGGCAATAAGCGGTGCTAGGTGTGACCTAACGCGGTAGTAAGCGATACTGGTGAACGGGGAAACATCCGGGAAAGTATCCCCGGTGTTTAACATTTTTGGACAGATGAACCGAAGGGGAAAGTTGCATGTTCGCTATGCTAGAGATGTGTGACGGACGAACGGACTGCGTATTCAGATTCGTCTCGTCATTCTTAGCAACTTTCATGTACAAAGTATTATCATCCGAGCTACGGTTTATTTTATATTAAATTTTAAAGTTTTATTGCACTTTTAGGAATAGCAGAATTAATTTAATTAGGAAAACTAATTATGACGTCAGCGTGATGTCAACATGATGTCAGCAGTCAACCGCCTGTTGACTGGGTCAACAGACGTGTGGGTCCCGTTTGTCATTGGCTAGACTAACTAATCATGATTAATTAGTTAACTAAGTGATTAGGTTAATTAATCAGAATTTAATTAATTAATTAATATTTTTATAATTATTATTAATTTTAATTCCTTTTTTTTATAAAAACGTTCTGGGGCGGGGCCCCTGTGTCATAGGCAAGGGGGATGCTAGCGGGCATGGGCGCTGGCTAACAGCATGGGGGCAGGCGAGCCCGTGAGAGCGAAAGGCCGGTCACAGTGACCTGTGGGTGCCGCGCGTGGATGAGGCCGGGCAGGCGACGGCAGCGGCTGAGGCAAGCCGGCGCAAGAGGCGAGGCCTGCAGCAGGGGGCCACAGGAGGCCGGAGTGGACGCAGCAGCGACGGTGGGTCGAACGCGCACAGTGAGGGGAGGCGTTGTCCAGAGAGGACATGAATAGCGGCAGGGGGCCGGTAGGCGCGGGGTGGGTTGCGGCCAGGGGAGAGCGGGGGTTGGTGTGGCGGTAGGTCTAGTAGGACGTGACGGGAGCGCTTGCGGCGTGCGCGGTTAGGGTGTGGCCTGGCCGAAGTGAGTACGACAGGGGCGCAGTGAAGCAGAGAAGGGGGAGAGGAAGTCAAGGCTCACCGAGCCCTGTAGTTGAGCGAGGTGGGATCGGGGAGGAGTCGAGGTTGGTCGCTGCCGACGTAGCTACGGCGAGGTAGCGTCAGGCAGTGGTCGGTGTCGAGTGGCGACGGGGTCGGGGCGCGGCATCGGGGCGGCCTTGGTCGATCCGGTGACGGAGCCCGCGCCGAGGCGGCGGACTGGCGGGCGGGGATGGAGCAAGCGGCGGGGCCGCGTCTGGGAGGGGCGCCGGCATCAGGGGCGCTAGGCGGCGCGGGATCGAGCTCCACCCCAATCCAGATCCAGCCGAGTGAGGGGGAGAGAGTGGGGGTTTGTGGGGGGAAGTGGGGTCGCTCGTTCTAGGTCACGGGGTCCGGGGGATAAGGAGAGGGAGAGGTGGGCTGGCGGCTTGGTTGGCCCAGGGGGTGGGTACGGTGGCCAGCCGGGCCGGCCTGCTGGGATGGGCCGAAGCCCAAGGGGAAGCCAGGGGGCTCTCCCACCCCTTCTTCTTTCCTTTTCTTTTTCTATTTGTTTTTCTTTTCCAGCAGCATTTTGCCTTTTCTTTTAGCCACTAATGACCTTGTAAAATTATGCCACTGGCTGAAACAATTCCAAAGAATTATTGTGCACGACCACAAAAAGTTTGGGGCCTTCAGGAGTTGTCCAAGCATTTTTAGAAAATGAAAAGGACATCTTAAATATTCTTTGGACTGATAATAAATTCGTGGGCAATTTGGGAATTCCAAAATGTTATTTCAACATGACAAATATCTAGGGATTATTTGCCATAGGATGAACTATTTTATTTGCATGAAAGAAGAAGCGAATTTTTGACATGCAATTTGAATTTGAATTTGAAGCACATTTTGGACAAGTGGCATTTTGGCATGATGATCGTGATGACATGACCTTCATTAGGGGGAGATTACTGTAGTGTGATGCTGGGGTGTTACAAATCTCCTCCACTACAAGAAATCTCGTCCCGAGATTTTAGTGGGGAAGTAAAGAGTAACTTCGGGTGAACTGGCCCTTATAGGGTGAATTGTCTAGTGAACAATGCATGGAATGTGACAAAAGTATCTCTCGAGTTGAAATTTAAGAAAACTTCGAGAAAAAAATATGAAGGTACAATAAGTAGTTTCAAGTGAATGGACAAACGATCGATACCTGAACAGAGTGTGAGAGGGGTTTAGAGCATCGGGAATAGATCATCTCTCGGAGGGTGGCTCACGATAACACACAAAGCCAAGAGCATAAGATACTTCACCACCAAGGTCATACAGGAGAGTCAGGCTTCAATCTTGTGGAACTGTGGGTTATGAGCCCACCATGTGGGTTAAAAATAAGAAGGGCACTGATAGCAAGGCATGTCAGAGCATAGACTGTCAGTTATGTTGGCAACAACGTTGGTACCAAGGGCGAGGGACGAAGAGAACCATTTTCCTGCTCGTTAAACGAGGTGGACCAATAGGCACAATTCTCGTCCATCGGTAGTTACCGGAATATCACCCACAATAGTAACAGAGTCTTACTGACCGAGTTGAACACCGAGGCATTTACATAAGCAGGGAATTATCACTGCTCAGGTAAGTCAGATTACGAGAAAGTGTAATGTCACGCCCAATATGCGACCCTATCCAAAAGGAACTCGAAGGTCCCACCAAGGATAGACCCGCATATTGGAACGCTTTTGCAAGGTGGATATCATTACATCAACATTACATAATAGATGGGGATACATACAAAAAGGCATACCATGCCACACGAATACAACATCACATATTACATAAGAACAACATTCGGCTACGGACGAAAACACAAACAAAAGCTCAAACGACATCCACCCTGCTAGCCCAGGCTGCCGACCTGGAACCTATCCCCTGATCGAAGAGGAAGTAGAAGAAGAACTCCAAAACAAACAAACATTGCTCTCGCGTCAAGATCATCGCATAACCTGTACCTGCAACTGTTGTTGTAGTAATCTGTGAGCCACGAGGACTCAGAAATCCCATTACCATGGGTATCAAGACTAGCAAAGCTTAATGGGAAAGGAAGGGGTAAAGTGGTGAGGTTGCAGCAGCGACTAAGCATATATGGTGGCTAACATAGGCAAATGAGAGCGAGAAGAGAAACAAGTGGAACAGTCGTGAAGCTAGAAATGATCAAGAGGTGATCCTGAACTCCTACTTACGTCAAACATAACACAGAAACCGTGTTCACTTCCCGGACTCCACCGAGAAGAGACCATCATGGCTACACACGCGGTTGATGCGTTTTAATTCGGATCTGGTGTCAAGTTATCTACAACCGGACATTAACAAATTCCCATCTGCCACATAACCGCGGCACGGCTCTCGAAAGTTTATACCTGCAGGGTGTCCCAACTTAGCCCATGATAAGCTCTACAATCAACGAAGGATATTCCTTCTCCTAGGAAGACCCGATCAGTCTCGGAATCGGTTTACAAGACATTTCGACAATGGTAAAACAAGACCAGCAAAGCCGCCCGATCGCCGACAATCCCGATAGGAGCTACACATATCTCGTTCTCGTGGCAACACCGGATGAGACTAGCTACGAGTAAAACCAGACTTGAGTTTCCCGAGGTGGCCCTTGATAGCTCGATTCGGACCAGCACTTAGACAAGCACCGCCCGGGGCTAAAATAAAGATGACCCTCGGGTTGGCCGACCCAAGGGAAAGGTGTAGGTGGTGGTGAGGCAAATGGTAAAACCAAGGTTGGGCCTTGCTGGAGGAGTTTTATTCAAAGCGAACTGTCAGGGGGGTCCCATAAATCACCCGACCGCGTTAGGAACGCAAAAATCTGGGAACATAACACCGGTATGACGTAAAATAGGGCGGCAAGAGTGGAACAAAACACCAGGCATAAGGCCGAGCCTTCCACCCTTTACCAAATATATAGATGCATTAATAGTATAAGAGATATTGTGATATCCCAACATAACCCTGTCCACCATGGAGCAATCTTCAACTTCACCTGCAACTAGCAACGCTATAAGAGGGCTGAGCAAAGCGGTAACATGGCCAAGCAATGGTTTGCTAGGAATGGTGTCAAAGGTTAGAGGTTCATGGCAATTCGGGAGGCTTGAAGAGCAAATGATAGGTAACGTAACATAGCGATAGAACGAAGCAACTAGCATAGCAATGATAGTAGTGAGATCCAGGGTAGCGGTCATCTTGCCTGAAATCCCGCAAGGAAGAAGAACGAGTCCATGAAGAAGATGAAGCCACGAAGACGAACCACACGTAGACGAACATCCTCACGATCACATCGAAACGGGAACTATCGAGAAGAAGCACACAACATGGTAAACACACCACACATGGACAAGGCATGATGCACAACAAGCATGATGCATGAAAAAGCTACATGGAGCTACTCATGGCAAGAGATGATGCAAACAAGAACAACACATCAAAGCAAGTTTAAATGAGGCCGGAAACAACATATAACAATTCCGGTAATTCCTCATATGCATATTTCGAAATTGGTCCAGATCTGAATAAACCTTATGTTCAAGTTGTTAAACAGCAAGTTAAGATGCACCAAGATGATCTACACGAAATTCTAGTCAAGTTACATATAAAGTTCATTAGATTTGGAGCTACGGCCTAGAAGATATGAGCAACACAAGTTAAACATGGCATTGATGCAAAGTGCATACAAACAACAAGCAAAACCCCTCAAAACAAGGATGCAACATGATAATATGAAGCTACACGCAAAAACAAGCAAGTTTCATATAGAGCACACTCAAAACGGAGCAACGGTTCAACACATACACTATACAAACTATAACAACAATTTGTCCATAACAGCAACTAGGCATCTTGCAAGCATCAAAGCAATAAGCTACAGCACCCCAACATAATAACAAAAGGCATGGGCATGAAGTACAGGTAAAGCATGACAAAACATGAACACTGAGCTATCTCCAGAAACAACTAGAACATGCTCAAAAAGACATGGAAAAATTGCAAATTATAACAGTTTCAGACTTAGCAGGAATAACATCAGGTTGCAATGTTCAGAGCTATCAAACAACATGTTACAGGGACTTATCATGGCAAACAAATGCATGGCATGAATCTACGAATTGCATAGAACAAGAGTCCCTTACTGACCATGAGCCAAAAAGGATCAGAAGATAAGATGGCACCTATGTAAACATGGCAAGTTATATTACAGATTCAAACATGGCAGGAACAACAATAAGTAGGCATGTTGGTGAGCTTGAACCACTCACTACAGAGCAATACATGGCATGGCAAGGCAACCAACAGTAAGCAGACATGTTTGTGAAGCTATACATGGCAAGAGCAAGGTCATAGGGTGCATGGATCACTAGCAAACAATCATGGAAACATTGAACTTAATGTTAACAGGCTGACAGCAACATTATTTAGCAACTTTGGAGCAAGATAACAACATGATACAGCAGGCTATAAATGCAACCAGGGGCATGAATGGATAGAGCATGACATGTACAACAAAACATCTTTAGTGAACATCTCCAGAATAATGCACGAAACGACTTGTAGCATCAGGTTAACATAGCAACAAAACATAACAGATCCAGCCTAGCAAAACAGTAACAGCAAGTGCCCCACTTAACAAGCTTGATGCACTCACTACACAAGTCACAAAAATACATGGTTTGCACCTCTAGAAAGATGGCATATCATAGATCAAAACACATGTAGACATCAACCTCATAGGATGCACACATCAAACATGGCAAAAATGACAAATGAGCATGTTATAACAGTTTCAGCAGATCAACATCAACATGCACTCTTCCAACAGCATTTCGGTCATCAAGATGAGCTCAAATGAAAATGATGCAATGGAATGAAATGAAGTACTCGTCGGGGCAAACAATTTGACATATTACACGCACGAAACGGAGCAGTATGCGTGAAGATACGATGGGATGAACATGGCATGATAATGTCAAAGATATTCGGGACTTGGTGGAATTTTCGGAGGGGGAAAGTCAACCTCGTCGGAAACTTCGCCAGAGAACGGCCGGAGAGGAGGGAGACGGCGACCGGGGCTGCCGGAGAGGTCGGGGAGGACGGGCCCCATGCGGAGGGAAGCTCGTCGGCGGCGGCGGGATGACGTGGCAAAGCAGGATTGGCTGCATCGACGTGGCCGGCGGACATGTCCGGTGCGAATGGACATGTCCGGCGGCGCGAGGAGGAAGATGCAAGGGTTTGGACCCGAAATTTTAGAGGGGGAGGTCTATTTATAGGTAGAGGGAGCTAGGAGAGTCCAAATGAGGAGCGGTTTTCGGCCACGCGATCGTGATCGAACGACCGAGAGCATGGAGGGGGTTAGGATGGGTTTTTGGGCCACTTTGAAGGGGTGTTGGGCTGCAAAGAGAAGGAGGCTTTTACGGTTACCCGGTTAACCGTTGGAGTACCAAACGACCTCCAAATGGAACGAAACTTGACAGGCGGTCTACCTGTGCTATACCAAGGCCGCTTGGCAAACCTCGGGTCATTCCGAGAAAGTTTAACACCCACTCACAACAAGAGACAAAAGGGGAACGCCGGAGGGCATAGGAGTGCCGGATCGCAAAACGGACAACGGCGAAAATGCTCGGATGCATGAAACGAACACATATGCAAAATGAGATGCACATGATGACATGACAATATGCAACACGCAAGCAAATGACATGGCAATGACGGCGAATAACTGGCATACACCTGGCGCATCGAACCCGGGGCGTTACATTAAACAAAACAAAGGAAAGGAAAAGTGATTATGGGATTTAAACAGAACAATGGAAAGGAAAATGGGTATACATGAGTATTAGGTGTACCTCCTTCCCAAAGCAAGCAGAGCGGGAATAATCATGACGGGACTACAAGTAGATAACCATCCAGTGAGGGGGGCGAGGAAACTCATGATGTTACCCATACCATGGTGTTTGGATAATTGATCAAGAAACATTTAGCCTTATGCTTCCAATGTTCTTGTTGATGTTTGATTACCACAGACATGCTTCGGGATATCATTGACATCGTCATCAGGTAAAAGTCAAACTTTCGAATTCACAAAGGATCCCGCAGGAACTGCTAGAATAGTTCATACTAATTCATCTTTGAAAGATGAGGATGTGGCCGATGGGTTCAACAACAATCCATCGACAAGTCAAAAGCATGTAATGCCAAAATGATATGAACAAAATTGTGTTGGGGGAAGTCAAGAATGTTGTCAATGATAATCCAAATCATCAAGGGGCACGGATGGTATTTCTCATCATGAATTCGATTGATATCCTGGAAGGGCTCAGAATGTTGACGATGATCACGTCACATTTGTCGAGGGATTTCATGAAGATGTAATCAATCGGTGATGTCGTCAAGTCAAAGGAATGATAATGTGAAAGGTTACTGGAACCACGGGTACGACACAAACTCAAAATCAAGCTTGTTGTTCAAGGAGAAACGATATGACGAGGAAGATCGATGTAAGCTTAGCTCGTCGTCGAAAGTTGTGCTCCGGGAAGAATGACCAGGTACCACAGTTAAAATTTAGCACAATATTGATATAGCCGATCAGGCTAGGAATGGCTTGAAGGATTATTAATCTCGTAAGCAATGAGAATTACTTAGAGTTATTGAATCAGAGTGCGGAATCGATTCACTTATCGGTGTTCTTGAGTGACTAATAACTCGGAACCCGGGGCAATCTGAAATCACTGAGGAGCAATACCAGATGAAGACTCATAGGAAGAAACACAATTGTTTGATATTCTCGAGATACCAGAGGGTAATACTCTAAGATAGAGTAGAATAGATGCTTGACAGGTGAAATGATCTGCAGAAGACAAGTACTTTAACTTGTTCAAGAAATGGGATCAAGGAAGAACAATATGGCCAGAACCATGATTGCAAAAGAACAAATCCCAAAGACCGGATGATATTATATCAAGGAAGTTATTATTACAAGAAGCTTACATGATAGGATCTACATCGTTTCCATGGGCATGAGCATAAAGTTCAAGGTCGACTCCCACTTCTTTGATGCACAACATTCCATTGACTTCTCGCTTTCGATAAAGTTGTAGTGTTGAAATTTTATCTGGCTAAACACCAAAAAAGTAAGACTCGTTAAAACTCTTGGGTTCAAACGGATTATGGGAGGCATAGGTTCAACCCATAGGGGCATCTTAGGAACCTATTACACAAACTTCAGAAGTAAACAAACACCAGCTCGAAAGCAGAGCATGGTTGACAAAAGGAGAGGATACAATTACCAAAGGCATTATGTATCTGGGAAAGAACTTCACGAGGTTCTTTGAATATGAAGGACACTGTCGGATGATTATCCAATAATGGATCCGACGATCCACAACGGAGCTGATGTGAGTATCGATATTCAATCAGAAGAAGAAATAATGCAGAGGCATCAGATTTTGGAAATATCTAATAATTTGAAAGATTAAATGCAAAGCAATCGTGATTTCCAATTCGGGGGATCAGAAGCATATGCTATAAATCAAAATATAAGCAAGTTGAAAATACATAGACCAACAATCATTTATTGTTTGATTTTCCGAGAACCAGCTCATGCCCAGAGTGGAGTCTGAGCCAGAAGGATAAATAATTACCAGGGAATAACTAATGAATGTGTGCATTCACCCACATGTCGAATCAATAGGATAAGAATGACAATCTCACAGGATATTAAAGAATTTTGTCAGACATATGGAATTAACCATAATGCAAGACAATAAGGAAAAACAGGAGCAATAGGCTACTGAGGATTATCGGAAGATCGAATAGTATTCAAAGAATTTTGTGAGACATATGAACAACTGGGGATGAATGAATCCCCGAAAAGTGTGACAAATTATTCGTAGGGTTATTCAGGTGGAAAAGAGATGCAAGGCAGTCGGAAAAAGATTCTCAAAAGTCGGAGAATACTTTCGGGTATCTTGTAATAACAAGAACAACTAGGGATGGAAGTATGAACGGCGAGCTATGCAGTTATCCATAAGGATTCAACGGTGTTAAGGGATTGCAAAAGAAATGGACACAAGTTTTTGGGAGTAGATGGGAGATTATCTTCGAAGTCTTCTCGTGAAGCAGGCAACCATCCGGAATGAAGGGGATCTCCGGGGAAAGTTGTTATGAGAACCTAACATAGTTAGTAAATTCATTTAACCCGAATAGAAGGGAGAACAGAGTCCCAGAGTATAGATGAGGAGTAAAAGATCCTAATACCACCCAATGGCGACGTGGGCCCGTAAGGCACACATCCAATGTTAGTAAAAGTTTTTTAGTGACTAGACTCAACTTCGGCCAAGGAGTTGGAAAGGGGGCTACCTACAGGCAGTCGGCTCTGATACCAACTTGTGACGCCCTCGATTCAATCATACACTAATCATGCACGCAAATGTGTATGATCAAGATCAAGGACTCACGGGAAGATATCATAACACAACTCTAGACACAAATTAAAATAATACAAGCTTTATATTACAAGCCAGGGGCCTCGAGGGCTCGAATACATCAGCTCGAATACAAACAAGTCAGGGAAATCAACAATATCTGAGTACAGACATGAGTTAAACAAGTATGCCTTAAGAAGGCTAGCACAAAAGCAACATCGATCGATAAGGCAAGGCCTCCTGCCTGGGAGCCTCCTAACTACTCCTGGTCGTTGGAGGTCTTCACGTAGTAGTAGGAACCCTCGTGGTAGTAGTAGTCATCGTCAAAGGTGGCGTTTGGCTCCTGGACTCCACCATCTGGTTGCAACAACCAGAAAGAAAAAGAAAGGGGGAAAAGGGGGAGCAAAGCAACCGTGAGTACTCATCCCAAGTACTCGCAAGCAAGGATCTACACTACATATGCAACATTATCAAAGGAAGGCTGTATATGTGGATCGGGCTGCAGAAATGCGAGATCTGAGAAGGCCTAGTCATATCAAAGACTAGCATCTTCGAAACCACCATCTTGCAAAGAACAGGAGGGAGTAGAGTAGCATAAAGTAAAGTAGTAGTAGTGTTATCAACCTCGGCCAGAGATCCTTTCTCGACTCCCTGCGAGAAAGCAATCCCAGAGCCATACTATCCATTTCTCATCACAATCCAATTCTCATCACAAGTATCCAGTTCTAGTTGTATCGATCGGGATATAAATCCAAGTGTCCGTTACCGTAGGACAGGCTATCGATAGATGTTTTCTTCCCTGCAGGGGTGCACCAACTTACCCACCATGCTCGATTAACTCCGGCCGGACACACTTTCCTGGGTCATGCACGGCCTCGGCCAAACAATACGCCGCAACCCGACCTAGGCTAAATAGAGAGGTCAGCACGCCGGACTAAACCTATGCCCCCAGGGGTCATGGGCCATCGCCCGGGGAACTCCTGCATGTTGCGTACGCGGCCGGTGAGCAGACCTAGCTACCTCCTTTAAAAAGTTAGGTGCTTACCAGTCCAACCCGGCGCGCGCCGCTCAGTCGCTGACGTCTATTAAGCTTCGGCTGATGCATATGACGCAGAACGCCCATATTATGCCCACGTGATGGATTGTGCTATTGGGCCAGAGGCCCCTTGGATCAAATATGCAAATCATAGTGGATTAGGAACGCACGGTAACAAGCAGAGACTCACGAAAGATGTGACCCCGTTGCCCCATCTCGAGGACTTGCGGCAAGGGCTAAGAATGCCCAGCCACGCCTCCTAATTATCTCTCGGACACCTTCCAGGTCAACCCGACTCCACATCACTCGCAATTATGCTCGCGCGGGTACCCGTCAGGGTCGACCCGTCTTTAGTAACATGGTTCAGTGTAAAGTCATAGTCATCATAGTAACTGTGTGTCTAAACATCAAGGGGGGAAACCCGAGGAATCACCCCCGTGAATTCCACTCGATGTAATCATCAAGGTGAACATAAGAGGAATCACCCCCGAGGTTCACACTTGAGGGGTTGCACGACAGAGTCGTATCGGAAGTGGTTAAGCGGATTCACCCTCGATGACCACGACCAAATAGCTACACTACAGGGTTAACATCAGAAGTGTTGTAGAGGTCTCACCCTCGGCACTCAATAGTAACCCAGCAGTGTCGAGCAACTAAGTGGAAAGTGATGTGTGGTGCCGAGGCCTGGTCTTCGATCCCGTTGATTGGGTCTTCGATGATGAAGCAGGGGCAACAAGGACAAGGTGGGGGTGAATGATGGATCACTAATCAACCTATACTAAGCAGTTTAGAATAAGCAGGTAGGTAACAATAAGCAGGTTACAAAAGTAGGCTATGCATCAGAATAGGAGCAAACATTAACAGTAGCAAAAACTAATGCAAGCATGAGAGAATAGAATGGGCGATATCAAGATGATCAACGGGGGGGCTTGCCTGGTTGCTCTGGCAAGGAGGGGTCGTCAACACCGTAGTCGAACTGGGGTTCGCCGACAGTCTCAGGGTCTACCAAAAAGAAGTAATGGAGGGGAACACAATAAATAACAAAGCAATCGAAGCATCACAAAGCATAACATGGCAATACGCGGTGCTAGGGGTGACCTAACGCGGTAGTAAGCGATACTGGTGAAAGGGGGAAACATCCGGGAAAGTATCCCCGGTGTTTAACGTTTTCGGACAGATGAACCGAAGGGGAAAGATGCATGTTCTCTGTGCTAGGGACGTGTGGCGGATGAACGGACTGCGTATTCAGATTCGCCTCGTCATTCTGAGCAAGTTTCATGTACAAAGTATTATCATCCGAGCTACGGTTTATTTTATATTAAATTTTAAAGTTTTATTTCATTTTTAGGAATAACAGAATTAATTTAATTAGGAAAACTAATTATGACGTCAGCGTGATGTCAACATGATGTGAGCAGTCAACCGCCTGTTGACTGGGTCAAAAGACGTGTGGGTCCCGTTTGTCATTGGCTAGACTAACTAATCATGATTAATTAGTTAACTAAGTGATTAGGTTAATTAATCAAAATTAATTAATTAATTAATTAATTAATATTTTTAAAATTATTATTAATTTTAATTCCTTTTTTTCTAAAAACATTCTGGGGCGGGGCCCCTGTGTCATAGGCAAGGGGGTTCCTAGCGGGCATGAGCGCTGCTGCTAACAGCATGGGGGCGGGGCAGAGCCCGTGGCTGCTGAAGGCCAAAGATCGATGACCTGTGGGTGCCACAATGATGAGGCCGGCAGGCGACGGCAGCTGCTCAAAGTAGCCGCGCGAAGAGGCGAGGTTCGCAGCAGGGGGGCCACGGGAGGTCGGAGTGGACGCGGCAGCGACAGTGGGTCGAACGCGCATAGTGCGGGGAGGCGTTGTCCAGAGAGGACATGAATAGCGGTAGGGGGCCGGTAGGCACGGGGTGGGTTGCGGCCAGGGGAGAGCGGGGGTTGGCGTGTCGGCAGGGCTAGCAGGACGCGACGGGAGCGCTCGAGGCGTGCACGGTCAGGGTGTGGCCTGGCCGGAGTGAGTACGACAGGGGCGCAGCGGAGCAGAGAAGGGGGAGAGGAAGTCAAGGCTCACCGAGCCCTGTAGCTGAGCGAGGTGGGCTCAGGGAGGAGTCGAGGTCGTTCGCCGCTAACGTAGCTGCGGCGAGGTAGTGTCGGGCGGCGGTGGGTGTCGAGTGGCGACGGGGTCGGGGAGCGGCGTCGGGGCGGCCTTGGTCGATCCGGTGACGGGGCCCAAGCCGTCGAGCGGCGGGCATGGTGGCGGCGGGACGGAGCAAGCGGTGGGAGCGTCCGGGAGGGGCGTCGGCGTCAGGGGCGCTAGGCAGCGCGGGATCGGGCTCCACCCCGATCCAGATCCAGGCGAGTGAGGGTGGACCGAAGCCCAAGGGGAGGCCAGGGCGCTCTCCCACCCCTTCTTCTTTCCTTTTCTTTTTCTATTTGTTTTTCTTTTCCAGCAGCATTTTCCCTTTTTTAGCCACTAATGACCTTGCAAAATTATGCCACTGGCTAAAACAATTCCAAAGAATTATTGTGAACAGCTACAAAATGTTTGGGGCCTTCAGGAGTTGTCCAAGCATTTTTAGAAAATGAAAAGGACATCTTAAATACTGCTGGACCAGATAATAAATTCCCAGGGGCAATTTGGGAATTCCAAAAATGTTGGCTTCAACATGAAAAATATCTAGAAATTATTTGCCATAGGATGAGCTATTTTATTGCATGAAAGAAGAAGCAAATATTTGACATGAAATTTGAATTTGAAGTTGAAGCAGATTTTGGACAAGTGGCATTTTGGCATGATGATCATGATGACATGACCTTCATTAGGGGGAGATTACTATAGTGTGATGCTGGGGATGTTACAAAGACGTAGCAAGAAGGATTTCTGGCTCCGTTGCCAGGGAGGTCTTCGCTCAAGTCAAGACATACCAAGTACCCATCACAAACTCATCTCCCTCGCATTTACATTATTTGCCATTTGCCTCTCATTTTCCTCTCCCCCACTTCACCCTTGCCATTTTATTCGCCCTTCTTTTGTTCGTCTTTTCGTTTGTTTTGATGTCCTACTTGGCTCGTTTGCTCGTTTTGTCGGAGTAGTTGTTTATTTATTACTAAATAGAGAAGTTAAGATCAATGGATCCTTATCCGCTTGCTAATCTTTATAAGAGATCCAACTGTGATGAACCAATTGCTAGTGAGTTTTGTGCACTAGATTATCTTTATGAAGTTTTGCTTGAAATTCGTAAATCTGAAAATTGTGATGAAGAAATTTATGAAGAGATTCACGATGGCTCCTTGAACAAAAAGCATGATTGCAATGATTTTACTATAAACTCTCTTGATGTCAGTTGTGCTAATAATATGCAAAACCCTAAGCTTGGGGATGCTAGTTTTGCTATGTCTACTACTTGTTGCAATGGTCATGATTGAGATGATTCTTCTTATGATCTTGAAAATTTATTTAAGCCCCATGATGAATATGAGATTGATAATAGTGTTTGCAATAATATTGAAAGTGGGTTTGGAAGAGTGTCAACTTTAGATCCCACATATTTGGAGTATGTTCAGTCTTATGATATTTTTGATAAAAGTGGGTTTGGAGAGGTCATGACTTTAGTTAATGTTAATCCCACTATCTTGGAAGAATGTCAACTTTGCATGCATGTGGATCGTGTTGAGAATATGTTATGTGATAGCTATTTTGTTGAATTTTCCTATGATCCTACATGTAATTATTATGAGAGAGGAAAATATGGTCGTAGAAATTTTCGTGTTACTAAATTACCTCTCTTCATGTTGAGATTGCTATCATCTCTTTGTTCTTCCTTGCATATGCTAGTTTTTGCTTGCCTTGGTAATTTGTTTTCTTACAGGATGACTATGCATAGGAAGTATGTTAGACTTAAGTGTGTTTGTCACATGTTTTATGATGCTCTCTTTGTGCTTCAATTCTTGTTTTTCATGTGAGCATCATTGAAATCTCAATGCCTAGCTAAAAAGGCTTTAAAGAAAAGCGCTTGTTGGGAGACGACCCAATATTTTCCTTGCTGTTATTCAATAAATTTTGCATCTACCTTCTGTATAGATGTGTTTTTATGTTTTAATTAGTGTTTGTGCCAAGTAGAACCGATAGGATAACCTACGATGATAGTTGATTTGATTCTGCTGAAAAACAGAAACTTTGCGCGCACGAAATTAGTTTTGTTAAATCACAGAAATGTGATTTTGCGTTGATTATTCTTTATGCTGATCAATAGACTAATTTTCCAGGAGTCCCTATTTTGGTAGGATTTTAGAAATCCATAAGTTTGTGTTAGTTACAGATTGCTATAGACTGTTCTATTTTGACAGATTCTGTTTTTCGTGTGTTGTTTGCTTATTTTGATGCATCTATGGCTAGTAAAATAGTTTATAAACCGTAGAGAAGTTGGAATACAGTAGGTTTAACACCATAATAAATAAAGAATGAGTTAATTACAGTACCTTAAGTGGTGGTTTTGTTTTCTTTCACTAACGGAGCTTATAAGATTTCCTGTTGAGTTTTGTGTTGTGAAGTTTTCAAGTTTTGGGTAGAGCTTTGATGGACTATCGAATAAGGAGTGGCAAGAGCCTAATCTTGGGGATGCCCATGGAACCCCAAGATATTCAAGAATAGCTTGAAGCCTAAGCTTGGGGATGCCCCGGGAAGGCATCCCCTCTTTCGTCTTCGTTCATTGGTAACTTTACTTGGAGCTATATTTTTATTCGCCACATGATATGTGTTTTGCTTGGAGCGTCATGTATTATATTAGTCTTTGATTTTTAGTTTACCACAATCATCCTTGTTGTACACAACTTTTTGGAGAAGCCCACTTGATTAGAATTAGCTAGAATACTCTATGTGCTTCACTTATATCTTTTGAGCTTGATAGTTTTTGCTCTAGTGCTTCACTTATATCTTTTAGAGCACGGCGGTTTCTTAACTTTGAAGAAATTGCTAGTCTCTCATGCTTCACTTATATTATTTTGAGAGTATTTTAGAACAGCATGGTATTTGCTTTGGTTACAAATTTGGTCCTAGAGTGATGAGCATCCAAGTTGGGTATATTAAAAAAAACTATCATAGGAAGTGAATTGGATGCTATGATCAATTTAATGCTTGATAATTGTTTTGAGATATAAAGGTAGTAATGTTAGGGTCATGCTAGTGGGTAGTTATGAAATTGAGAAATACTTTTGTTGAAGTTAGCAAGTCCCATAGCATGCGCGCATGGTAAAAGTTGTGTGACAAATTTGTTGCATGAGGTGCTCTTTTGATTGTCTTCCTTACGAGTGGCAGTCGGGGACGGGCGATGGTCTTTTCCTACCAATTCTATCCCTTTTGGGGCATGCGTAGTAGTACTTTGCTTCGAGGGCTAAGTAGACTTTTGCAATAAGTATATGACTTCTTTATGACTAATGTGAGTCCATGGATATACGCACACTCATCCTCCCACTTTGCTAGCCTCTATTGTGCCGCGCAACTTTCGCCGGTATCATGAACCCATTATTTACCTTCCTCAAAGCAGCCAGCATAGCTACCTATTATGGCATTTCCATAGCTATTCCGAGATATATTGCCATGCAACTTTCCACCGTTCCGTTTATTATGACACATTCCATCATTGTCATATTGCTCTTTGCATGATCATGTAGTTGACATCGTATTTGTGGCAAGGCCACCTTCATAATTTTCATATATGTTGCTCTTGATTCATTGCATATCCCGGTACACCGCCGGAGGCATTCATATAGAGTCATATCTTGTTCTAACTTTGAGTTGTAATTATTGAGTTGTAAATCAATAAAAGTGTGATGATTTTCATTATTAGAGCATTGTCTCGGTGAGGAAAAGATGATGAAAACTATGATTCCCCCACAAGTCGGGATGAGACTTCGGACTTTAGAAAGAAAAAAAGAGTAAAAAAAGAGAAAGGCCAAAAAAAGGCCAAAGAAAAAAGAGAAAAAAGAGAAAAAAAAAGAGAAAAGAAAAAAAATAAAATGAGAGAAAAAGAGAGAAGGGACAATGCTAGTATCTCTTTTTCCACACTTGTGCTTCAAAGTAGCACCATGATCTTCATGATAGAGAGTCTCCTATGTTGTCACTTTCATATACTCAGTGGGAATTTTTCATTATAGAACTTGGCTTGTATATTCCAATGATGGGCTTCCTCAAAATGCCCTAGGTCTTCGTGAGCAAGCGAGTTGGATGCACACCCACTTAGTTTCTTTTGTTGAGCTTTCATATATTTATAGCTCTAGTGCATCCGTTGTATGGCAATCCCTACTCACTCACATTGATATCTATTGTTGGGCATCTCCATAGCCCGTGGATACACCAAGTCAATGTGAGACTATCTTCTCCCTCTTTTTGTCTTCACAACCACCATCTTATACCACCTTAGTGCTATGTCCATGGCTTACGCTCATGTATTGCGTAAGAGTTGAAAAAAAGTATGAAACAATTGCTCGGCTCGTCACCGGGGTTGTGCATTGTCACATCCCTAGATTATTGCTTGTATTAGTTGCATCAGAGTGCATCATGCGTCATGTCTAAATTCTAGTGAAATTTGAATTGAGGGAATTCTCAAGCCTCAGAAAAATCCTTTTTTAAAAAAGGGCAAGAACCCTTAAACTTGCATTCAATGAAACCAAAATGTCCTTCATCAATGTTTGATAATTTTGGCAAGGGTTTGGATCCAAACCAAAAATAGTGAACATTTTTAAGGAATTATTTTGGCACTGAATTTAAATCATTATTGTATTTGAATTTGGAATTATATTCATAATATATGGGATATATTTTCAAATAACTTTGAAATGTTTTGTGTGTTGTTGGAAAAGTCCATCTAGCAACATAAAATTGTTCAGAGGATTTTTGGCACCGGTTTGAAACTGTTGGAATTTCAAACAGTGGCAAGATTCAAATAAAAACAGAAAACAGAAATAGAAAAGAATAAAAAGGGGAAGACCTACCTGGCGCTTACCTGCCGCCCAAGTGGCCAGCCCAGCCCAGCAGCGCCCCCCTTGTAATCTTCCTCCTCTGCCAGAAGGACTGGGCGCGTGGTCGCCCCGCGCGCGCACGCTCTCCGCTAGCTCCTGCTTGCCGCTTTCCCCGGGACGCCCTGGAGACGCCACGCACCCCCTAACCCCCCTCGCTCACTCTCTTCCATCCTCACCCCCTCCTCTTCCGCTCTCTCTCTTACAAAACCGAACGACGCCGTCGCCACCGTTCGCTGCCACCGCAGTCACCGTGCTCCCCTCGCCTCGTCGTCCGGTCCTACAACTCCGCCACGATTCCGTGGAGCTTCATGCCAAAGCACGTGGCAGCGGGAGGCCTGCAACGTCGCCATCACCGCCATCTTCAGCCTCGGGTGCCGCCGTTCTTCGTCGTCGATTCACCCTGCTCCGACCGTCCTAGAAGCCGCTGACCAGTTGCTCCGCCCCTTTGTGAGCTCCTCTTCCTTACATCCCCGTCCTCTCGCTCGCGCGCCTGCTCTAACCGTGCTAGCCGCCGCATCCGTGAGCTCAACGCCGGCGTCCTTGTCGCCGCTGTTGTTGCAGGTCACCGATCTCGCGTCCGAGCACAACCTCGAGCTCGTGGAGCTCCCAGGAGCCTGCCCAGCCTCTCAGCTCGCTCGCTCGCCAAGCGTAGCCCCGCGACGTGCTAGCCTAAGCTCCGGCTGTCGCCGAACCTCGTCGCCGGCCACTTTTCCGGCCACCCCAGGACCTACCACGGCCACCACTTGATGCGCGTCGCTGCGTGCGCTCGAACGCAACAAACCGCGGCCAAAATGATGCCCTGTGGCTCATTTCCGAGCCCTTCCGCCATGCCTGTCGTCGCCGGCGTCGAGCCGCCGGCGAGTTTGACCCCCCGCTGACCGTTGACCCCGGTTTGACCCTAGTTTGACTCCCCTAAGTCACTCACGAGTGGGCCCAGCCCCAGCTAATCCTCGATTAGTTTTTATTAAGTTTAATTACTCCACTGACATTTTTAGTTAGCAGTATTTTAACACTAATTAATTTAGATTAGTTAGTTAGTCACTGACGTGTGGACCCCACACGTAAGGTTTGACCTGGACCCGGCTTCGTTGACCTGCTGACGTCACACTGACGTCAGGCTGACGCAGTAAATCATTTACTGGATTTATTCTTATTCAGGAAATTCCAGAAAATGCCCAAAACTTCTAAAATTCATAGAAAATCAACCGTAGCTCCAAATCAAACAAATTTTATATGAAAAATGATCAGAAAAATGCAATCTATCCATCTGTAGCATTTTCATGCATGATAGAACAACTTAGGGCTGCTTTTAAGGCCAAATCTTATAATAGCATTTAAACCTTCACATATGGAGTTTGAATTTGGACCTTGGATTCAAACCAACTTCATTAATCTGGTTCCTAGTTGCATTAGCTGAAACCACATCATATTGCCATGTAATGATCATGCATCATATTGTTGCATAGCATTGATTGTCTTCTTCCTTGTTTGTCGGTATTTGTCCCCTCTCAGTAGACGTTGTTCCGACGATGAGTTCGATGACACCGATGAAGAACTATTACTATCTTCAGAAGTGCCAGGCAAGCAAATCCCCCTTGTTCATTCCGATACAATCCTACTCTCTCACTCCTGCTCTCTTTTAATGCATTAGGACAACAACGATTCATCTGTTACTTGCTGCGGTAGCTAAACCCCTTTATCCTCTGCATGACCTGTCGTTGCCACAGTAAATAGATGAAACCCACTAGCATGAGTAGGAGGTGTTTGAGCCCTGTTGTGCCTACTCATTAATGCTTGTTTGTCATGCCTGCTACTGCTTAGAGTTGAGTCAGGTCTGGTTCATCGGGGATGAATTGAGGTGTGTAAACATGTCCTACTGTGTGTGAGCTAAGTGTGTGAACATGATTTGTTAAAGGTAGCAATGAGAGGCCATGTAGGAGTACATGGTGGGTTGTCTCATTGAAACCGTCCTCAGGAACTGAGTTCTGTGTTTGTGATCCATGAACAGCTACTACCACACATTGGGATCCTTAATTGACTCTCTCGACTTATTAACCGACTCAATCTCTGTCCAGGAGTTGCAACTAGTTTCTGGTGTTTGTAGGTAGTGTTAGTAGTCTACCAAGTGGCACCCGGTACAGGTGGGCTTGGGACAGACTAGGCACAGTGGCCCGGTGTACCGAATAGGCGATAAACCTGGACTAGAGACTTGTGTGGTTAGTCAGGTCGTGGCCGACACCCTCGCTAGGCTTCCGCTTGAAGGTTGCCGAGATACATGACGTGTACATGGCGGTAAGTGGCGAGAGCGTGTGTGAAGAAGTACACCCCTGCAGGGTTAATATGATCTATTCGAATAGCCGTGTCCGCGGTAAAGGACTTCTGGGTTGCCTGTACAGTTCATAGACAAGTGAAAGTGGATACTCTAAAATATGCAAGATAAGCGTGAGTGCTATGGATGGCGCTCTCGTAGGGAGACGGAAGCGAATCCATAGTGGTGTATTGATATGGTGAATATGTGGACTCGTGTGCGCCACCTCAAAAGAGTTACATTGCAGTCGTAGTTCAGGATAGCCACTGAGTCAAAGCTGGCTTGCTGCAGTTAAACCCCACCACCCCTTTGTTGATAATGATACATATGTAGCTAGTTCTGATATAAGTCTTGCTGGGTACATTTGTACTCACGTTGCTTAATTTATGTTTTTTGCAGAGAGACTTCAGTCTCGCTAGTAGTTCCACGTGGACTTCGACGTTTAGCTTGTTACCTCAGCTACGATCTTGTGCCCTCGGCAGGATCTGGTAGTTAGGCAGGCTTCCCAGCCTTTTTCATTTGTAGTTGTCTGTACTCAGACATGTTAAGCTTCCACTTGTGCTTTGACTTGTATGCTCTGAGTGTTGGGTCATGAGACCCATGTTTGTAATATCTCGCTCCTCAGAGCCTAATGAATAAAATACTTGAGTTGTAGAGTCATGTTGTGATGCCATGTTGTATTTGCACATATCGAGCATATTGTGTGTATGATATTCAAATGCTTGGTATGTGTGGGATCTGACTATCTAGTTGTTTATCCTTGGTAGCCTCTCTTACCGGGAAATGTCTCCTATTGCTTCCATCGAGCCTTGGTAGCTTGCTACTGCTCCAGAACACTTAGGCTGGCCGGCATGTGTCCTTCTTTGTTCCTGTGTCTGTCCCTTCGGGGAAATGTCACGCGATGAATACCGGATTCCTGTTAGCCCGCTACATCCCGGTTCACCGGAGTCATGCTAGCCCAGTGCTACAGCCTGGATTCACTCGCTGATGACCGACACGTTCGATGCTGGGTCATGGATGCTGTCCTGTAAGTTTGTGCCACTTTGGGTTTACGACTAGCCATGTCAGCCCGGGCTCCTTATCATATGGATGCTAGCGACACTATCATATACGTGTGCCAAAAGGCGCAAACGGTCCCGGGAAAAGGTAAGGCGACACCCGTGGGGATACCGTGCGTGAGGCCGCAAAGTGATATGAGGTGTTACATGCTAGATCGATGTGGCATTGAGTTGGGGTCCTGAGAGCTTTGGTATCAGAGCTTGACTGCCTGTAGGATTACCAAGCCAAACTGGTCGAAGTTGAGTCTAGAAATTCTTTAGTTATATAAGGGAATTGATTGTGGGATGGAACGTAAGGCTCTTTTTACTCCTTTACCTTATGCCTTTTGATCCGAGTCATCTTGTCTTTCCTACAGGGTTAAGGAACTAGGCTTCTCATCTTTCTATTAGGATCACGTGTTACTAATCCGTAGAATTGTAGGATTGTTGGATTTAAGCCTCAGTTCAGTTTCTTCTACCTCTGTGTGTTCATAGTTGATCTCGGAACCTTGATTTTGTGACGAATGAGTGGTTATGCCACCATTTTTGCAGGATGTCCCAAATCTTTTGAGCATTTACAGCCGTTATGCTGTCCGAGTCACCCCAGGTTTCTAAATAGTCTGATGCATTTGCAAATCCCTTCCTCCTGTTCCTGATGTTCCTTTGGGCCAGGTTAACCACACTAATCAGTGAGTTGAGGTACTCTATTGCCTCCACGTATATGTTGGAACTATTATTACGACCTAGGTATCTTAGGGGATCACCTAGTAATATAGCCATGTTTTGTGTTCCCAGTGTGATCATTCTGGCCATCATCCTTGGAAGCATCCCGTGATGCAATTTAGTTAGTAGGTATTCTATTCCTAGGGTTTTGAACCCGAGATTCACCCTACTTATTTCATGTTGATAGTGTTTGCTAGTTCCTTCAAGATGTTAGTAACCTTTACGATAGTCCTCGAGGTCCGTGGTATTTCCTTCTTCCAAATACTATGAACCGTTTATGGAAGAAGTTCTTTGAACCAAAAGATCACAACAAAAGTGCTCTCAATGAGTTCCCGATTCTATGTTGTGACCCTGCCAGTGCTACCTTTCTGCATGGGTTATTCGGAAGAAATATGTTGAATTCGTTCGACATGCTAGTCCATGCATCCACAACTCAGAAAATCATATGTTCCTTTGAGTTGTCCCTCTTTACTTGTCTTCTAGCCTTCGTCTATCAATTGATAGTCAAGAGTATGTATGCATTCGTTCATCGATGCTTATTACCCTTGTGGTCCGTCAAACCATTCTATTCCGGAATGACTAGGAGAAATAAACTCCAGTACCTTGTCCATTTCTAGGATTTGGTCAAAGCAGTTGTATTCCGTAGATCAAAATGCCAATCCAGCTTTTGTTCTGTTATACCTTGGAGTATTACCATCTGTATACCAAGAATGTAATGAGAATTGTACCATCTTATGAATTCTTGGTGCAGTGATACCTCTCGCCATCATTGTTCATTATTCGGTCTCCGTGTTGTTGCAACCGGAATGCCGATAGGTGAACTATGATGTGTGAAATCAATACTCCTAGCAACCTTGTTGCTTGGTAGTTAAAGGACAATAATTTCGTTCTTAGCGTGTTGGTTATGAATCCTCATTCTAGGATTAATCGTGCTACCTAGTCCCTATTTCCAGTGCACCCTTCGATCAATGAGTTAGGATTGTGCCAATCCCTCACTCTTGTGATCATATCGTCTTGCCCTGAAAAGCAAGATCGTTTGTGAGCTTAGTAACTTATCGGTGGTTCGTGATTTTCCGATTATCTCCTCGGAAGTATCACCAGGTTGTCACCTGACCGCTATGTTGAGCTCGTGATCAAGTTGGTTTCCTATAAACCACCCGTTCTCCAAGCATCTGCGTCGGATACCCTGAGCTAGTTGGTTAAGCTGAACGACAACTTGGAGAGTTGGAAGATGAAAGCTTTGTCTGACTTAGTTCAATCCAAAGGGATATCTCTTTGTATATGTGTGTTGAAGAAAGATGATATCTTCATCGACTGATCTCCGTGACCAATTGCTGGACCTATTGTCTTGCCAAAACTTTGATTTGAGTGTGGGCTATTCTCAAATCAAAACAGAACCAATGATGTTCGTAATGTTGTCTTACTCGTGGTTGATTCCTCGAGTATACACCATTATATCTTTTGGTATGACCAATGCTATCACATTGCTCACATAATCGTGGTATTCCATCCATATGGAAACCTGGATGAATTGTTGTTGAGCCCATCGGTAGTATTTTGTCTCATCCATGATTCGTGTTGAACATTAAGCTAGTGTTGGAAACTTTTGAGAGCATTTTCTTCATACTATCTCATGAAGGATATGTTTGGATGAAAGAAGTGACTTTCTTTAATTCACGTGCACTTGATGTAAGTTGTCGCCGTGGATCCGAGAAAGATTGTTTTTGCTTCCTCTGGAATCGTCCCAAGTTAGTCACGCCTATATGCGAAGTACTCTATGGTTTGATAGGTTGGCCGCCTTCATTCCATATGTGTTTCCTAGCACACCAAGCCACTGATTGATTTGTTCAAGGAGAAGAAGTTCCTTCTTAAGAGCAAGACTTATGCAAGGACTTTGATATCCTCGATCATGGTTCCCAACCTGAACTCGGTAGTGTTTTATTATAAGACTACTATGTGGTCATGCTTGTCTAGGACAGCGTGTTCACATGTATGTAGCGGAAACAGCTCATGTTTTGGAGCTTGCTATCGTAGTTCATTCCCGAGAATCTCGCAACGTCATCTCGTCAATTTGTGTTGCAAACTTTCATTTTTCTTTCTAGACTCGATGAGTCTGGATCGTTCTCATACCAACAGAGGGAGTCCTGGACTAGGGGGTGTCCGGACAGCCGGACTATCATCGTCCGCCGGGCTCCAAGACTACGAAGATACAAGATTGAAGACTCCGCCCCGTGTCCGGATGGGACTTTCCTTGGCGTGGAAGGCAAGCTTGGCAATACGGATATGTAGATCTCCTACCATTGTAACCGACTCTGTAAACCTAGCCTCCTCTCGTGTCTCTATATAAACTGGAGGGCTTTAGTCCGTAGGACACAATATACATTACAACAATCATACCATAGGCTAGCTTTAGGGTTTAGCCTCCTTGATCTCGTGGTAGATCCACTCTTGTACTACCCATATCATCAATATTAATCAAGCAGGACGTAGGGTTTTACTTCCATCGAGAGGGCCCGAACCTGGGTAAAACATCGTGTCCCTCGTCTCCTGTTACCATCCGCCTAGACGCACAGTTCGGGACCCCCTACCCGAGATCCGCTGGTTTTGACACCGACATTGGTGCTTTCATTGAGAGTTCCTCTGTGTCGTCACCGACAGGAAGGATGCCTCCACCCGTCTTCAAAAACGGTGTTTTCACCAAAGGGGCCTTGGCCGTCGGCCAAACTATCCGGCTAGGTGGTTTTCTTATGACCGCCTGTCCGGCCACCGCTTCGACAATGACTTCTCAAGTCGTCAGAAGCAATCTTCGCGTCGGCTCGAAATTTGTCTTTGAGCAGTTGGATCCGATAGAGCTCTAAATGCATTAACGAGCTCTTGGATCGCATCGCCGCCTCGGAGTCGCTTCTGACTACTACAATCAGATTGGGCTTAAAACCGATCTAAGAGAGATTAACTCTCCCTAGGCCACCCACCACGTCGCAGTGGTAGAGGAGCAATACGGCAACTCTTTGCCTATATTGAAAACTAGTCACGTCCGGATTCCCGAACCCTCCATGCCGGATTTCCGCGGAGGGACGGACTTCGATCGAACATTGAACTTAAAACCATGCATTGATCCGGACTCGCTGGATTGCGTCCAGCAACCCAAGCTTCCGAATTCGGAAACTCCTCGGCCTTGAAGCCCCAAGATGGGCAGGGATCCGGATTTTAGTCCACGCACCCGCCCAGACCTATGCGATCTATCTCTAATACGGCAAGAGCCCGGTGAAACAGTACATCACTACTGGGCCAGATTCCTCCTGGTTATGGACAGGATAAATGATTGTCGAGAGGAAAACGCAATCTCAATTTTCTGCAATAATTGCACGGACAAGGGAATATTGAACGCCATCGATCGTTGTACAATTACACGCTTCACCGATCTGGCGTCCATAATCGAAAATCTTGTGCGATGGAGAGTTTCGGAAAACCGAAAATCAATTTTGGGATAATCCGCCCCAACCCCAGATCCGCAACAAAAGGGTGCCTTACACTCGGGCCCCGGATGCAAAAACGAAAAACAAAAACCCAATAAGGGCGCGGAACCGTCTTCGAGGGATGGCTCAATGGACCTGTAAGCTTCATAATCTGAGGGAGCCGTCCCAACACATAGCCTTCGAGCATGTTGGATATTACGGTAGGTGGCCAAAAGTGGCGAGGAGCTTCTAGCCCAAGAAACCACTCCAACAATACCGATGCGGTATCAACGATCTTCGGGACCTTCGCATCAAACAATATGCAAAAACGAACAATCCAGCGGACTCGCCAAGTCTACTAAGTAGCAACAAAATCCATGGAGCGACACAGCTATTACCTTCAACGTCGGCGACGAGCCTAAATTCGAACAGCGAGCACCACCAAGACCGGTGCTTAGTCCCATAGTGGACGGCTTTCGACTGACAAAAGTCCTCATGGATGGCGGCAGCAGATTAAACCTCATTTACGAGGAAACTCTGCGAAAAATGGAAATCGATTGGAGCCGTATTGAGCGAAGCAGCACAACCTTCAGAGGAATAATCCCTAGCCGGGAAGCGCGCTGCACCGGAAAAATCACACTCGATGTGGTGTTCGGCTCGCCGGACAATTACAGATCCGAAGAAGTCACGTTCCAAGTGGCCCCGTTCAACATCGGATATCACGCTATATTAGGACGAGAGGCATTCACAATTTTTCAAGCAGTACCTCATTACGGGTACATGAAGCTCAAAATGCAGGCCGGCGAAATAATCACTCTCGCTAGTGATCTGGACATAGCACTCCGCACCGAGAACAAGACAGCCGCACTAGCCCTCGGAGGCACTATCCAAAACCTTAGCGGCAGAAGAACTCACACAACTGCGCTCTCGGGTGAACAGGGATGATGTGATACTCGATAAAAATCGATCCACCTCCTTCAAACCAGCAGATGAAATAATAAAATTCCAGGTCCATCCAACGGACCCAAAAAGACGGCCTCCATCGGGCACAATTGAACCCCAAGTAGATCGCCTTTCTCGCTTGAATTCCCGGGAAAATTGGGACATTTTACCTGGCATCCTTCGGATATGCCCGAATCCCACGCAGTTGGCGTAACACAGCCTAAACATCCTAAAAGTTTAAGCCGACCAAACAGGCTCTTCGACGATGTTCCGAACCCAAAAGACAGGCAATGGGAGAAGAACTAGCCAAACTATTGGAAGCCAGATTCATCAGAGATATTAAACATCCGGATTGGCTAGCAAATCTGGTAATGGTACCAAAGAAGGACAAATCATGGCGCCTCTGTGTCGATTTTAAAGACCTCAATAAGGCTTGCCCAAAGGATCCCTTCCCTCTCCCCCGCATCGACCAAATTATCGATGCCACCGCAGGGCACGATTCATTGTGCTTCCTCGACGCATACTCTGGCTACCATCAAATCAAGATGGCAGAAGCAGACCAAGCCACAACGGCATTCATCACTCCTTACGGACCATTATGCTTCAACACGATGCCCTTCGGACTTAAAAATGCCGGCGCAACATATCAGCGCATGATTCAAACATGTCTGGCTACCCAGATCGGCAAAACAGTAGAGGCATACGTAGACGACGTAGTCGTCAAAACAAAACATGTCGAAACTCTAGTAGATGATTTGAGGCTCACGTTTGACAACCTCAGAGCATATGACATCAAGCTGAATCCAGAAAAATGTGTTTTCGGCGTACCAGTCGGAAAGCTGCTGGGCTTCATCGTATCCGGTAGAGGAATCGAAGCAAACCCAGCTAAAATCCGAGCTCTGTCACAGTTGGACATTCCAAAAGACCTCAAACAAATACAAAAATTAACAGGATGCGTGGCAGCTCTAAGCCGCTTCATCTCCCGTATAGGAGAAAAGGCGCTGCCCCTCTATCGCCTCCTCAGGCGCACCGAACATTTCGAGTGGACGGATGCTGCCACTGCCGGACTCGAAGAAATAAAGGCCATATTGGCAACAAATCCGGTCCTGGCTGCGCCCAACCTGGGCGAACCCATGTTGTTATACATCGCAGCAACACATCAAGTTGTAAGCGCGGTACTCGTCGTTGAACGAGAGACAGAAGGGCACAAATTCCCTCTTCAAAAACCAGTGTATTATGTATCCACTGTGTTAACCCCCTGCAAGTCCCGTTACCCACACTATCAGAAGATAGCGTATCACGGTGTTCATAGCATCCGGAAGCTCGACACTACTTTCAAGAGTGTTCGATAACGATGGCCTCTGAAGTACCACTCAATGACATTATAAATAACATGACGAAGCGGGCAGGATTGCAAAATGGGCCATTGAGCTCTTACCATTCAATATAACTTACAAAGCTCGGCGAGCTATAAAGTCACAAGTTTTGGCTGACTTTGTCGCGAATGGACCGCGAACTCCTAAAAGTGCAGCGCATACTCAATTGGACTATGCATTTCGACGGCTCTAAAATGTTGGCTGGACTGGGGGCTGGCGTCGTATTGACGTCCCCAACCGGAGACACAGTCTAGTATGTACTTCAAATAATGTAAACGGACTCCAACAACGCAGCCGAATATGAGGCCCTGTTACATGGTCTCCGGATGGCAGTCTCCATGGGCATTCAACGCCTAGAGGTGCGCGGGGATTCAAACCTTGCAATATCCCAAATAAACGGAGACTTTGACGCCAAGGATCCAAAAATGGCAGCATATCGCAACGCTGTCCTAAAAATGTCAGCTCGGTTTGAAGGACTCAAATTTCATCACATAGCCCGAGATAATAACCAAGCGGCCGACGTACTGGCACGCATCGGTGCGAAACGTGATCTTGTCCCTCCAAATATCTTCGTGGAACGGCTCTTCAAGCCATCCGTACTATCGGAAGAGGAGCCCAGAAGTGACAAACTGGAAAAAACCGCTCCAATCAGCGATTCAGCCGATGACATAACGCCTTCAGCCCACGTCATAATGGCAGTAATCGCCCCGTGGACAGAACCATTCCTAGCCTACTTGCTTAGGCAGGAACTACCCGAAGACCAAAACGAGGCCCGCTGCATAGTCCGGCGATTGAAAGCCTACAAGGTCCATGAGGGAGAACTGTATAAGAAAAGTACAACCGGAGTCCTTCAAAGGTGTATCTCCGAAGAGGAAGGGCGAAACCTCCTGGCTGAAATTCATGCCGGACTAGGCGGACACCACGCAGCAGCCCGGGCCCTTGTAGGAAAGGCATTCCGTACAGGGTTTTATTGGCCGACGGCCCGGGCAGATGCCCAGGACTTAGTCCAGAGATGTGTTGGTTGTCAGCTCTTTGCTAATTAGAGCCACATGACGCCCACCGCCCTCAAAACCATACCCATTACCTGGCCATTCGCGGTCTGGGGGCTTGATATGGTTGGACCCCTTAAAGGGGGAACCCACAAGCAAAGGTACCTATTGGTCATGGTCGATAAATTCACCAAATGGATAGAGGCCAAACCGGTCAAAACGGCAGAGTCTGGACCAGTGATAGACTTTATATCTGGGGTAGTACACCGCTACGGAGTCCCCCACAGCATCTTCACCGACAACGGCACGAACTTCATAGCCGACGAGGTTAAGTCATGGTGCAAAAATATGGGCATCAAGCTCGACTTCGCTTCAGTCTATCACCCTCAAACCAACGGTCAAGTGGAATGAGCAAATGGTCTAATAATGAGCAGCATTAAACCCAGACTAGTGCGGTCACTCACTAAATCTGACATGCACTGGGTCGAGGAGCTCGACTCCGTACTCTGGGGGCTGCGGACAACCCCTAACCGCACTACCGGATTCACACCATTTTTTATGGTCTACGGCGCAGAGGCAGTCTTGCCCTGCGACATTATTCATGACTCACGTCGAGTGTGCATGTACAAGGAAAGAGAGGCCGAGCTTGATCGGCAGGACAGCTTGGACACATTGGAGGAAGAACGCGACGTCGCCAAGGCTCGTTCCGCATTCTATCAGCAGCAGGCCCGAAGATATCAAAGCAGAGAAGTACGGGCCAAGACTTACAACGTTGGTGAACTAGTTGTACGCCTGCCAGACAAGAAAAAGGACAAGCTCAAGCCCAAATGGGAGGGCCCTTTCATTATCGATCAAGTCCTGACCGGCGGAGCATACCGTCTACGAAATGCGTCGGATAACCGACTCGAGCCGAACCCATAGAACGCAGCCTGCCTCCGAAGATTCTATGCCTAGCGCCGGTCTAAGAGTTCGTCCCCTTCCTTTGTCCAAATTTTTATACTTCAGCTGTCTTTTGTTTCTCTTTTCATAACCTTTTTATTAAAAATCCCCTAAGGGCCTACTTTTGCATTTTTTGCATACACTTGATGTGCCATCCGCACTCATTATACACGGGGCTTCTTTTACGTAAGCTCAATTATAAGGGTTTCATGCCCAAAGACATGTGTCAAGCTTCCATATGTACCTTTTACTCACCATTATATGCATCGATATGACTTAAGTTTTGGCCAAGCTAGGTTGCTCGGCTCGAAGTGCTTACCCCTCGTTCCCGATTGTTTGGCTAGGAGGTAAAGGAGCACCTCTGCGATTATTCTTGCTGGTCACCGGTTTGTACCTCGGTGGGGTGAAGCCGAAAGCTAAGCGTTCTTAAGGGAATATTGATCGGTGACTTAAAAGATGATTTTTACCTACTCATTTATCCGCCCCGGATGTTTTTTTCTTTCTTGCAGTCCGGACATGCACTTTAGGGCATGCCTCCTGAGAAAGGAACCCTTAACGGAACTATTCTCCCTGGAAGATGTTTCTTACTAACCATGTAATATAACATAACTAGTTGGGCACTTGTATGATAAAGCACTAATGACCCCTACGCCTGGTCTCCATGCATACCATGGTTGTTTCTTAACCAAAAGGTTATTCGGACACACTCCGGACTCTAGGGTCCCGAGGTTGAAGCGAAAAGGTCGGCAAAGACAAACGATCTACAATCCGGCTAGAAGGCATTTCACATGTCACTTTAAAGGAAAACATACATTATCAAATTCTTGATTGTATTCCTCCTCAATCCCGTCTAACGAGGCTGTCTAACTTACAGTCTGTTGGGAAAATTTAGCAGCCAACTCTACTTGGTCTGTATACTAAACTCACAGAACCTCCTTCCCATCGGGCCCCACCGGTCCAACTTCGCCATGTGGTTGGGATCCGCCTTCTTATGTAGCGTCTTCACCATGGCCCAAGCCTCCTCGGCACCTTGACGGCAAGCGAAACCTTCCACAAACGGAAGCACCGCCGCACTCCTGAAGCTTCTCCATAAGCTCCCCAAGGCCCTCGGGTAGGGAGAGGGCTGGCCATAAAGCCTGGACGACACCGCTCATTGCCTGCCGAACTCGTTCGAGCAGTTGCAACAGCTCGGGAAGTTGATCACCCGTTGATATGGGCATCTCCTCCGCAGGGCGACCTGTGAGTATACCTACAAGACATATTATGTCAGTTTACTTCCTCGTCGAACTCTTGTTTTCAAAAGAGTCCGCTCAAGCACTTACTATAAATGCCGCGACAAAGCCGCTGATTCTCCTTAACGGAGCTAGACAGCCCGGCTCGAGCGCCTTTCAGCTCTTCTCCGAGCTTGGCGTTGGCATCCTGGAGCTTGTTCCTTTCTTGCTGCACCCTATTCAGCACCCTCTCGCCGCCTTTAGTGGCGCGATAATCTTACTGTCCGGATCTTGTCGGCGGCACTGCAATGTCACTATTAGACTTGCGCGCACGCCGCACAACGCTTATATTTATTAATAAAAATGTGTTACCAGGAGGGGTCTCTGCGTCTCCTCCTGCGGCAGCAAGTGCGGCCTCAAGTTGGGCCTTGCATTCTTGCAGCTCCTGAGACAGATGGACATTCTTCTCGGTAAGAGCCTGCATTTCAAATGATCCTTAAATCAGTTAACATAACTACTTTAAGTCTCGGGGGCTACTGGTATATATAACTATTAAAATTCCCTTACCCGTATGTCTTTCACATACTGCTCCGTGGCTCTGGTAAAACCATCTTGAGCGGCACGGAGGTGCGCGTCCCCTGCGTTAAAGGCGTCCAATGCCTCAGGGGAGAAGCACGCTTCACGAGACACTGTCCGGCGGCGCCTATGGTTCATGGCGCTCTCCACCTCAGACTTGGTGGCGGACAGTCTGTCGGTGTCCTCCGTTGGAGAAGGATCCGGCCCGCGTCTTGCGCTTGCCTCCCCCTCCAGGCCGGGCGCTAGAGCCTGGCCGGTGTAGGTTGGATCGGCAACCTCCGCGCCCGTAGTCCGGCGAGCGCTTTTTCTCCTATAAAGATCATGAGCACTCAGACGCTTCCTAGGAACGTCGCTCTGAAAATTCAAATATGAGTTATACCTTTGCGGTGACGTTTCAGTCCGTACCGCGCTCCTTTTTCCGCTGCTGGTCGGATGACCTTTGTTGGTCACCGCGCGCTTGGCTTCCCGCCGTGAAGGCGCTTCTGTAAAACACCATCGTTCGCGAAGGTCGAAAATGGGCAAGGAAGAGATAATGGTGTCCGGACCTCGGTCACGATCAC
Organism: Aegilops speltoides; assembly: GCA_021437245.1. Lineage (NCBI taxonomy): Eukaryota > Viridiplantae > Streptophyta > Magnoliopsida > Poales > Poaceae > Aegilops > Aegilops speltoides. Next base: position 167,624,052 of record CM038144.1, read on the forward strand.
AGGAAGCGGATACATCCGGGTAGTCCGTCGTAATGGCGACCAAAGCATTGTCCATCTGAGCTGGTAAAATACCCGTCGATCAGCTCCACCTTGATGTCCGGATCCTCTTGGAGGCGGATCGAGGATCTTCTGGATCCTCGGGTTGCGGGCGGGACTCACCATGTCCTCCACAGTCCGGCGTAGATCCTGCGCCGAAGACATAATGTAAGAAGCCTAAGCTTCAAAAGCATGGGTTGAGCCCTTAAAAGTGTTCGCTTACCCATCCTCTAGGGTTGTTCATGGAAAACTCATTCAAAGGGTTCGTTCGAAGGAAGTCCTCCTTCTCCCCCTTGTACAGGCTGGACAGGATCTTCACCAGATCCTCGGTTGAATCCGGCCCTTTGCGGCCATGACGGGTAGCATCGTCTTCCCCGTTGAAATCCCACATGGGGTGGCCTCAGATTGCAATGGCTGTACCCCCGCATGATGCATATCGCCATGACTCCAATCATGGTCAACCCGGAATGGGCGATAATCTTATTGGCCCATCAAGTAATGGGCGCTCTTGTCTTCCTCCAATCGGGGCTCCGTGGGCGCCACGGTGGCGTTTCTTGAGAGGAGCAGCACTAAACTCCGGAGGCCAATCCGGATTTGGGTCCGCAGCGGGCGTCTCTATGTAAACCACTCTAAAGGCCAGTCTTGGACGCCTTCTTGGGAGTACGGATGGGTATCCGGTCCCGGCGATCGCCATATTTGGCGCCGCCCACTTGATATATGGACCCCTCGTGAGAGCGGGTGCAGGCGAAACAACCTCTTCCACAATGCAAAATGGGGCTCAATGCCCAGAATAGCTCATAAAGAGCTCGTAGCCCGCGATATGCAGGGAGACGAGGCGGGCGTGAGGTGGTGGAGCTGGAGTCCGTAGAACTCCAGGAGCCCGCGGAGGAACGGATGTATTGGGAAGCTGAGTCCCCTTATCAAATAAGGGACAAAGCATACTCGCTCCCCTTTATTTGGGGCTTGGGGTAGCCTCCGCTTGCCTCCCACCTTGATAAGTGACTAGCCCGGCTCGAACCGGGACCATGAAGGTTGGAGGGAGATATCCCCCCGCTTGGAGCTTCACTAGCTCATTGTGCGAACGAGCACCTCCTCCAATCCTGGCGGTGGGCTGGGGCCTTGGGAAGGGAGCGCGTCGGCGGTCCATGATGGAATGGATTTTTAGGTCAAAGCGCTCGATGAAGTATTCGGGAGGAAGATGGTGTGGTTTGGATCGGGATTTTGCCTCTTTTGTAGGCGGACGACTTCGCCGCGACTAGGGGTGAAAGCGTAAAGACGCATACGGCTTTTCGCATTGTCGCGACGCGTGGAAAAAGGCCATTATTAGGCGTAGAAGCCGAGGAACACAGTATTTATGATAAAGCTGGACCTTTGTTTGGCGGTACATGGAACTTGAAGGAGAACCCGCCTTGCAACGAAAAGATCTATATCTGCTACTGGACTTATCGTCATTGAAGCCTGGTTAAAGAGGCTCTTGAGGAGTCTGTACTAGGGGTGTCCGGACAGCGGACTATCATCGTCCGCGGACTCCAAGACTACGAAGATACAAGATTGAAGACTCCGCCCGTGTCCGGATGGGACTTTCCTTGGCGTGGAAGGCAAGCTTGGCAATACGGATATGTAGATCTCCTACCATTGTAACCGACTCTGTGTAACCCTAGCCTCCTCCGGTGTCTATATAAACCGGAGGGATTTAGTCCATAGGACACAACATACATTACAACAATCATACCATAGGCTAGCTTTAGGGTTTAGCCTCCTTGATCTCGTGGTAGATCCACTCTTGCACTACCCATATCATCAATATTAATCAAGCAGGACGTAGGGTTTTACCTCCATCGAGAGGGCCCGAACCTGGGTAAAACATTGTGTCCCTCGTCTCCTGTTACCATCCGCCTAGACACATAGTTCGGGACCCCCTACCCGAGATCCACCGATTTTGACACCGACACCAACCATATCTGAATCTCAGGCAGATATGATGGTTGGAGCATTTTCCCAAGAACTACAATATTGGTCTATCTATAACCGGTAAAGTGGATGTCGTGGCCAACACACCCAACCGGAAGACCTATTATTATAGTATCTTGTTTGAGGAAGCTGGCCACCTCCCCATAAGGATTTCGTAGGATTTACTCCCTAGTTGTCCCTTATGGATTTTTGTGTTCCTGAAGTCCGACCTTTTACTTGATGTTCTAGATATCAAACCATATCTATGAATGGAATACACTAGCACATCAAGGAGAACATTAGAAGCAGAGTGCTAAATGTCTCTCGGTCGATCATCCAGATTTTATTTCCTTGGCCTCGCTAAGGTGAAATCTGAGAAAGTGTTATCTTCCTTTGCATTTGCATCGTCCACCACTATTCATCATGGTAGTATGATGTGTTGCCAGGATCCTCGGCTTGGATGTTGGTAAAACCTTGATGAATATGGAGATGCTCAAGTTTCTGAGAGCACACACAAGCGCTAGGTGTTATCATCGTCACTAACTGGGATTGCTCTCAGTTTCCTCGGTTATGCTATAACTTTTCAAACAGTGGACTCACTCTCTACTGTTGAGCTTCTCCCCAGTTACTAAAATCATCCCTTGTGTTGTTTTCAACAAGGTAATTCACATCATCCATTCTAATCCGGGCATGCCATTCTACCGACCCCCTCCAAATGATCGCTCGAGAATTGCCTTAGGCTGGTATAAAGAATCTCGATGATCTCTGAATCAAAGGTAATTCTTTTGGCACTTAAGGGGATATTTCTACGAGTCACCTCCCCTAAGGTGCCCCAATATGGAATCATGGTAATTATCTCCTCGCTACTTTGAAACCATGCACCATTTTACTCAAGCGTGGAATTGTTGCCCACGGAGTTGAACCGTCGTCATCTGTTCTTTCCACCCCACTTGATGTGTGTTTCGTGTCTCAGCTCGAGAGATGGTTCCATGTCTCATTCCGGGAGTTGATCCTGAGTTGTTCGATCTCCGAGAAGATCGATCTTTCTAGAGTTTTCCCTTCTCTTTCTTTGTCATGTTGGTTAAAGTTCTCAGAGCAAGGCATAGAGACAAAGATGGTGATTGAATCAACGTTCATTTCAAGTGCAACCTGGATCGTGAAGATTATGATAGTTTGCGTTCCCCCTTCATCTTACCCCACGCTTGAATCTCGGGACGACATTCTTGCTTAGTGGGGGTGAGTTGTTACATCCCTAGATTATTGCTTGTATTAGTTGCATCAGAGTGCATCATGCGTCATGTCTTAATTCTAGTGAAATTTGAATTGAGGGAATTCTCAAGCCTCAGAAAAATCCTTTTAAGAAAAGGGCAAGAACCCTTAAACTTGCATTCAATGAAACCAAAATGGCCTTCATTAATGTTTGATAATTTTGGCAAGGGTTTGGATCCAAACCAAAAATAGTGAACATTTTTAAGGAATTATTTTGGCACTGAATTTAAATCATTATTGTATTTGAATTTGGAATTATATTCATAATATATGGGATATATTTTCAAATAACTTTGAAATGTTTTGTGTGCTGTTGGAAAAGTCCATCTAGCAACATAAAATTGTTCAGAGGATTTTTGGCACCGGTTTGAAACTGTTGGAATTTCAAACAGTGGCAAGATTCAAATAAAAACAGAAAACAGAAATAGAAAAGATTAAAAAGGGGAAGACCTACCTGGCGCTTACCTGCCGCCCAAGTGGCCAGCCCAGCCCAGCAGCGCCCCCCTTGTAATCTTCCTCCTCTGCCAGAAGGACCGGGCGTGGTGGCCCAGCACGCTCTCCGCCACTCACCTTGCCGCTTTCCCGGGGCCTACAGGCGCCACGCACCCCCTGACCCCCCTCGCTCACTCTCTTCCAACCTCACCCCCTCCTCTTCTGCTCTCTCTCTTCCGAAACCGAACGACGCCGTCGCCGCCATTCGCTGCCACCGCAGCCACCGTGCTCCCCTCGCCTCGTCGTCCGGCCCTACAGCTCCGCCACGATTCCGTGGAGCTTCACGCCAAAGCACGTGGCAGCGGGAGGCCTGCAACGTCGCCATCACCGCCATCTTCAGCCTCGGGTGCCGCCATTCTTCGTCGTTGATTCACCCCGCTCCGACCGTCCCAGAAGCTGCTGACCAGTTGCTCCGCCCCCTTGTGAGCTCCTCTTCCTTTCCTCCCCGTCCTCTCGCTCGCGCGCCTGCTCTAACCGTGCTAGCCGCCGCATCCGTGAGCTCACCGTCGGCGTCCTTGTCATCGCCGTCGTTGCAGGTCACCGATCTCGCGTCCGAGCACAACCTCGAGCTCGTGGAGCTCCCAGGAGCCTGTCCAGCCTCTCAGCTTGCTCGCTCGCCAAGCGTAGCCCCGCGACCGTGCTAGCCCGAGCTCCGGCTGCCGCCGAACCTCATCGCCGGCCACTTTTCCGGCCACCCCAGGACCTACCACCGCCACCACTTGATGCGCGCCGCTGCGTGCGCTCAAACGCAACAGACCGCGGCCAAAATGATGCCCTGTGGCTCATTTCCGAGCCCTTCCGCCATGCCTGTCGTCGTCGGCGTCGAGCCGCCGGCGAGTTTGACCCCCGCTGACCGTTTACCCCGGTTTGACCCTAGTTTGACTCCCCTGAGTCATTGACGAGTGGGCCAGGCCCCAGCTAATCCTAGATTAGTTTTTAAATAAGTTTAATTACTCCACTGACATTTTTAGTTAGCAGTAGTTTAACACTAATTAATTTAGGTTAGTTAGTTAGTCACTGATGTATGGACCCCACACGTCAGAATTGACATGGACCCGGCTTCGTTGACCTGCTGACGTCACACTGACGTTAGGCTGACGCAGTAAATCATTTGCTGGATTTATTCTTATTCAGGAAATTCCAGAAAATGCCCAAAACTTCTAAAATTCATAGAAAATCAACCGTAGCTCCAAATCAAACAAATTATATATGAAAAATGATCAGAAAAATGCAATCTATCCATCTGTAGCATTTTCATGCATGATAGAACAACTTAGGGCTTCTGTTAAGGCCAAATCTTATAATGGCATTTAAACCTTCACATATGGAGATTGAATTTGGACCTTGGATTCAAACCAACTTCATTTAATCTGGTTGCTAGTTGCATTAGCTCAAACCACATCATATTGCCATGTCATGATCATGCATCATATTGTTGCAAAGCATTGATTGTGTTCTTCCTTGTTTGCCGGTATTTGTCCCCTCTCAGTAGACGTTGTTCCGACGATGAGTTCGATGACACCAACGAAGAACTATTACTATCTTCAGAAGTGCCAGGCAAGCAAAACCCCCTTGTTCATTCCGATACAATCCTACTCTCTCGCTCCTGCTCTCTTTTAATGCATTAGGACCACAAAGATTCATCTGCTGCGGTAGCTGAACCCCTTTATCCTCTACATGACCTGTCATTGCCACAGTAAATAGATGAAACCCACTAGCATGAGTAGGAATTGTTTGAGCCCTATTGTGCGTACTCATTAATGCTTGTTTGTCATGCCTGCTACTACTTAGAGTTGAGTCAGGTCTGGTTCATCGGGGATGAATCAGAGGTGTGTAAACATGTCCTACTGTGTGTGAGCTAAGTGTGTGAACACGATTTGGTAAAGGTAGCGGAGAGAGGCCATGTAGGAGTACATGGTGGGTTGTCTCATTGAAACCGTCCTCAGGAACTGAGTTCCGTGTTTGTGATCCATGAACAGCTACTAACACACATTGGGATCCTTATATGACTCTCTCGACTTATTAACTGACTCGATCTCTGTCCAGGAGTTGCAACTAGTTTCTGGTGTTTGTAGGTAGTGTTAGTAATCTACCAGGTGGCACCCGGTACAGGTGGGCTTGGGACAGACTAGGCACAGTGGCCCGGTGTACCAAGTGGCACCCGGATGGTGGACTTGGGATCGTGAGCGACACCCCGGCCAGATCTCCTTGTGGATGGAACCCAAATATGCGATAAACCTGGACTAGAGACTTGTGTGGTTAGTCAGGTCGTGGCCGACACCCTCGCCAGGCTTCCGCTTGAAGGTTTCCGAGATACATGACGTGTACATGGCGGTAAGTGGCAAGAGCGTGTGTGCAGAAGTACACCCCTGCAGGGTTAATATGATCTATTCGAATAGCCGTGCCCGCAGTAAAGGACTTCTGGGTTGCCTGTACAATTCATAGACAAGTGAAAGTGGATACTCTAAAATACGCAAGATAAGCGTGAGTGCTATGGATGGTGCTCTCGTAGGGAGACGGAAGCGAATCCACAGTGGTGTATTGATATGGTGAATATGTGGACTCGTGTGCACCACCTCAAAAGAGTTACATTGCAGTCGTAGTTCAGGATAGACACTGAGTCAAAGCTGGCTTGCTGCAGTTAAACCCCACCACCCCTTTGTTGATAATGATGCATATGTAGCTAGTTCTGATATAAGTCTTGCTGGGTACATTTGTACTCACGTTGCTTAATTTATGTTTTTGGCAGAGAGACTTCAGTCTCACTAGTAGTTCCACGTGGACTTCAACGTGTAGCTTGTTACCTCAGCTACGATCTTGTGCCCTCGGCAGGATCTGGTAGTTAGTCAGGCTTCTCAGCCTTTTTCATTTGTAGTTGTCTATACTCAGACATGTTAAGCTTCCGCTTGTGCTTTGACTTCTATGCTCTGAGTGTTGGGTCATGAGACCCATGTTTGTAATATCTCGCTCCTCGGAGCCTAATGAATAAAATACTTGAGTTGTAGAGTCATGTTGTGATGCCATGTTGTATTTGCACATATCAAGCATATTGTGTGTATGATATTGAAATGCTTGGTATGTGTGGGATCTGACTATCAAGTTGTTTATCCTTGGTAGCCTCTCTTACCGGGAAATGTCTCCTAGTGCTTCCACTAAGCCTTGGTAGCTTGCTAATGCTCCAGAACACTTAGGCTAGTCGGCATGTGTCCTTCTTCGTTCCTGTGTTTGTCCCTTCGGGGAAATGTCACACGATGAATACCGGAGTCCTGTTAGCCCGCTACAGCCAGTTCACGAGTCTGCTAGCCAGTGCTACTGACTGGATTCACTCGTGATGACCGACACGTTCCATCTTTGGGGCATGGATGCTGTCCTATAAGTTTGTGCCACTTTGGGTTTCACGACTAGCCATGTCAGCCCGGGCTCCTTATCATATGGATGCTAGCAACACTATCATATACGTGTGCCAAAAGGCGCAAACGGTCCCGGGCAAAGGTAAGGTGACACCCGTGGGATACCGTGCGTGAGGCTGCAAAGTGATATGAGGTGTTACATGCTAGATCGATGTGGCATTGAGTCGGGGTCCTGACATGCATGATGGGAGTATTTTGTGTAATGAAAATGAAGCATGGCCTATGAGGGAGTCCTAGACTAGGGGGTGTCCGGACAGCCGGACTATCATCATCCGCCGGACTCCAAGACTACGAAGATACAAGATTGAAGATTCTGTCCCGTGTTCGGATGGGACTTTCCTTGGCGTGGAAGGTAAGCTTGGCGATACGGATATGTAGATCTCCTACCATTGTAACCGACTCTGTGTAACCCTAGCCCTCTCCGGTGTCTATATAAACCGGAAGGCTTTTAGTCTGTAGGACAACAACCATTACAACAATCACACCATAGGCTAGCTTCTAGGGTTTAGCCTCCTTGATCTCGTGGTAGATCCAGTCTTGTAATACCCATATCATCAATATCTATCAAGCAGGAGTAGGGTTTTACCTCCATCGAGAGGGCCCGAACCTGGGTAAAAACATCGTGTCCCTTGTCTCCTATTACCATCCGCCTAGGCCTTGATTCGGGACCCCCTACCGAGATCCGCGGTTTGACACCGACATTGGTGCTTTCATTGAGAGTTCCTCTGTGTCGTCACTGATAGGCTCGATGGCTTCTTCAATCAACAACGCCGTCCAGGGTGAGACTTTTCTCCCCGGACAGATCTTCGTATTTGGCGGCGTCGCACTGCGGGCCAATTCACTTGGCCATCTAGAGCAGATCGAAAGCTACGCCCCTGGCGTCAGGTCAGATTTGGAAGCCTAAACTTCACGGCGGATTTCCACGGAGACTTGATCTTCGATGGATCCGAGCCACAGCCGTGCGTGCCGCACTGTCACAATGGGCATGATCTAGCTCTGCCGCCGGACAGCGCCTTGGAGGCTGCACACGAATCCGCTCCGACCCATAGTCCGGAGCCGATTGCGCAGATCGAGGACGGGTGGCTAGACGCCTCCTTGGGAGCTGCGACTTCCATGGCGATGGAGCCGAACACTAGCCTTGTCCCTCATAAAGCTCGTGACTCCGAGGTGCCGGACTCCCTGCCGGACTCCGAACCTCCTGCGCCCCTGCCAATCGAATCTGATTGGGCGCCGATCATGGAGTTCACCGCCGTGGACATCTTTCAGCACTCACCCTTTGGCGACATCCTAAATTCGCTAAAGCATCTCTCGCTATCCGGAGAGCCCTGGCCGGATTATGGCCAGGACGGTTGGGATGCGGACGACGAAGAAATTCAAAGCCCTCCCACCACCCACTTTGTAGCCACTGTCGACGATCTAACCGACATGCTAGACTATGACTCCGAAGACATCGGCGGTATGGGCGGCGATGCGGGAGACGAACAAACGGCGCCTCTGAGGCTGAAGACCACCTCGTCATATGACATATACATGGTGGACACCCCAAAAGATGGGGGCGGCGAAGCGCGCGGCGATTCATTAAAGAAACAGCCCAAGCGCCCGGCGTCGTGGCGCGCTCTAAATCCGCCACAGCAAGAATGGAGATCCCGGCACAGGGGATAATAACACCCCAGAGAGCGCCGAAGACAATCCCCTCCTGCAAGATTCAGCGCAGGAGGATGCAGAAGCAAGCCCTCACAAGAGAGCGGCAGACAAAGAGGTCAAGGATGATAATTACATACCTCCCTCCGGAGACGAGGCAAGCCTCGACGACAATGTATTCGTCGTGCCCGAGGATCCCGTCGAACAAGAGTGTTTCAAATGTAGGCTAATGGCCACAGCAAATAGCCTAAAGAAAAAGCAGCAGCAGCTTCAAGCTGATCAAGACCTGCTGGCCGACAGCTGGACCGAGGTCCTCGCGGCCGAAGAGTATGAACTCGAACGCCCCTCCAATAGCTACCCAAAACGCAAGTTGCTCCACCGATTAGAAGAGGAAGCATACATACCTTCATCACCAGCGCTGTCTGCCGACCGACCACCCGTGGTCGCGACGAGCATCGGGCCGTCCATCAAGACCGTACCCCGGCATCGCTCGAAAATTACGAAGCCATGGGGGAACGCGCTGGACTTGCGGGATATATTGGAGGATAGGGCAAGACAATCCGGATCTATCTATGGATCACGTGGGCGCCCCACGACCCACGACGAATACCGTCGAGCCGGATACAACTCCGGCCGGGCCGAACACAGTAGACAACGCCTCCCTTGAGCTACGTCGTGATATTGCCCAATACAGAGGCGCCGCACACCCGCTATGCTTCACTGACGAAGTAATGGGTCATCAAATCCCTGACGAGTTTAAACCCGTAAACATTGAATCCTACGATGACACGACAGACCCCGCGTTTTGGATCGAAGATTATCTCCTTCACATCCATATGGCCCGCGGCGACGATCTCCACGCCATCAAATACCTCCTGCTCAAGCTTAAAGGACCAGCTCGGCATTGGCTTAACAGCCTGCCCGCAGAATCAATTGGGTGTTGGGAGGACCTGGAAGCCACATTCCTCGACAACTTCCAGGGCATATATGTGCGACCACCAGACGCCGATGACCTAAGCCACATAATCCAGCAGCCAGACGAATCGGCGAGCAATTACAGACACGGTTCTTAACAAAGAAAAATCAAATCGTTGATGTCCGGATCACGAGGCCCTCGCAGCCTTCAAACATAACATCCACGATGAGTGGCTAGCACAGCACCTAGGGCGGGAAAAGCGAAATCCATGGCAGCCCTCACATCATTAATGACCGGTTACGTGCGGGAGAGGATAGCTGGCTGGCTCGCAGCAACAACCTCAACAAAAATGCTGGTAGTCCGGATATTAAGGACCACAATGGCAGGTCGCGTCGAAGCAAAAATAAGCGCCGCGTGCTTGGCGGCGACAAGGAGGATCTGACGGTCAGCGCGGATTCGAGTCTCTAAACCCGATCAGCGGAAGAAGCCATTCAAAAGAACCACTCGGGTCCATCAATTTGGACCGAATACTCGACCGCTCATGCGGATACATGGCACCCCGAAAAGCCAGCTAACCACACCAGCAGAGATTGTTGGGTATTTAAGCGAGCAGGAAGTTAATTGCGAAAACAATGACAAGGGGCTGCACAATGCGACGAGGAAGAGACCCGACCGCCCGAACGATGAGGGACGAAGGGTTTCCCCCACAAGTGCGGACGGTAAACTTGATATCGCAACCCATATACCCAAGAGGGCGAGCGTGCACTAAAGGGCGTATATGCGATGGAGCGATCGCCCTAAGTTCAATCCATGGTCCTCTTGCCCGATCACTTTCGATCGAAGAGACCATCCGACCGATATCCGCCATGGCGGATTCGCGCGCATGGTTTTAGAGCCAATCGTCAATGGATTTCACCTCATGAGAGTCGATGGGCGGCGGCGAGCTGAACCTGCTTTATCGGGATACGGTCGCAAGATGGGCATAGATCCCTCAAGGATTAAACCTACAAAAGCGACCTTCAAAGGCGTCATACCAGGTGTTGAGGCCAATTGTACATGCTCGATCACACTAGAAGTGGTCTTGGATCCCGGATAATTTCGGGCGAGAGTTAATCTTGACATAGTCCCGTTCTGCGGCGGCTATCACGCTCTGCTCGGACGAACCACGTTCGCAAAGTTCAACGCGGTGCCGCATTACGCATACCTCAAGCTCAAGATGCCAGGCCCTCGTGGAGTCATCACGGTCAACGGAAATACGGAACGCTCCCTCCGAATGGAGGAACATACAGCGGCTCTCGTGGCAGAAGTACATAGCAGCCTTCTAAGGCAATTTTCGAGTCCGGCCGCTAAACGGACGGACACGGCCAAACGCGCCCGGAGCAACATCAACCAAGACCACCTGGCACGTTCCGAGCACACATAGCAATGCGGCCCCAACCCCAGCCCTCGCATGATCGCAAGACCAACCCTCTGCGTACATCATTACGCTCTGGAGATATCATGGGCCTAGGGGGAGGGCACGACCTATGAGACCCAGTGCGGCTCGACCACACCAGGGGCTCACAAGTGTGTCGCTCTTTTTTATTTTTTATTTTCCTTCTTTGTATACACAGGACTCCGTTCACCAGAAGCCCTGTCCGGCGGTGAACCTGCCAAACTCACGATGCAACAGCCAGGGAGGAAAAAAGGATGCAACGAACACTCAGGTGGTCTCAATTACGAGCATTAAATTTGATTATATACTCCAGTCCGCAGCCCACCCCTGGAGGGGGACATGTTTAATTAGTCCAATCCCTTGCTTATCGCACTATTTGTATCTTTCCGCACTCATAGCAGAATTCCTTGAATAAATAATGCATCACTTTTTGCCTGTAATTGCATTACTTTACATATATGTTCACTAATGACATCTTGCACCCGTATATTTTGGTACGGCCAAATACACCAGGGGCTTATGTTCCCCGCATTATGGTGTGATAAGTCTGAACACTTTCACAAGTGCGGCACCCCGAACTTATAGCATTATATGAATCGGCTCCGAATCATGTCTTGGGTCAATAGTTGGGTTTTCCCGGCTCCCACATTTTGGTACCTTACGTTCCGTTACGTCGGCTAAGGTGGCCTTGGGAGAACCACTGCGATTGCGCCCGGTTGAGCTGGGCGGCGCCTCGATGGAAAAGCTAAAAGTGATTGTCATGATAAGGCGAGAGATCTGGTCGCTGTTAGAGAGGTCTTTTCGAGTCCTAAAGACTTATGCGCTTCAAGCGAAGAACGGATAATGTCCGGCCAAGGCGTGGATAGCGCCTCGAACTCGGTCTTGAATACTAGGGGCTTCGCGAAATTTAAAATTATAAATTCTATGGCTAAGTGAGAGTGTTCAAGCATTATAAGTCTGGTTGCCTTGTTACGTTGTGTTGGCGCCTCCTAGATGGACCCAAAAATGGGAACAAGAGTGCTCAAGTTTATCCCGAACACCCCAGCACTCGTGGCTTGGGGGCTGAAGCCGACGACTTGCCATCTCTCAAATTTTATAAACGGCTGCACAGAAAGTAATATTTTAAATCAAACAAGCGTTGCTTCGCGCATATGAACAAAGTTTTCAGCACACAGGATAATACATAGCGAGTCTACTCAATAATTACATCTCTGGGGCACTCATCCGCAATCTTGCGGGCACCCTTCAGGACAGTCTTATAGTACATCTCGGGCGTACGATACTCCTTGCCCGCTGGCGGCGTGTTAGTGATAAGCCTCTCCGCATCCAGCCTGCCCAAATGCACCTTTGCGCGGGCAAGGGCCCGACGAGCGCCTTCAATACAGGCAGAGCGCTTGATGACCTCCACCCAGGGGCACGCATCCACCAGCCGCCTGCGAGGCGAAGTAGCTCCGGGCATGGCCTCTCGAGCCACAATGGACTATGAGGCCCTTCATGGCCTGCTCGGCTACCTTGTGGAGCTCGACTAGCTGCTTCAGCTGGTCGCTAGGGGGCACCGAAAGGCCGGCCTCAGCGTACTGAGACCAGAAGACCTTCTCCGTTGAGCTCCCCTCCTCTCCACGGTAGAATGCGGTGGCATCGGATACACTGCGAGGCAGATCTGCAAACGCCCCTGGAGAGCTCCGAATTCGGGTAAGTGTCAGGTAGTTTACATTAACATGCTTGCTTTTCATGAAAAATGCCTTACCCGCCGCTATTTTCTTCACATCCTCAACCCCCTGAAGGGCCTTATGGGCCTCGGCTTTGGCACTTTCGAGAGCCGAGGCAAGCTCGGACTCTCGAGTCTTTGAGTCGCGCTCCAAACTCTCATGCTTTTCCATGAGAGCCTGGAGCTCTTGCCGCACTTCCGCCACCCGCGCCTCCTGCTTCTCTCGCTCTGCTTTCGTTCCACGGCCGCATTGCGTTCGGCGTGAAGCGGCCTCCTTCAGGTCCGCCACCTCGTTAAGTGGCCCTGCGGTACCACGTTATCCTTGTTATTTTTTGCAACCGAAATCCTTTTCTGTAAGGTAAATATTCAAAGTGGTGCTACTAACTTCTTTATCCTCGAGCTGCTTCTTGGCACGGCCGAGCTCTTGCTCCGACCGCTCGAGATCTTGCTTCAATGCACCGACCTCCGCAGTCAGTGCGGCAGAGGTCAGCAGCGCAGCCTGCAAACCCATATTGACATAATTTATTAGCAACCTGCGTATATCTTTTAGATCCTCGGTCCAGATTTTCTTTCGAACACGAACCCGAGCATCGGGGCTCTCTGTCTATGCGGTATTATATTACATAATTTTAACTTCTTACCTCAAAGCCCGTTAGAAGGCTGCTGCGAGCTTGGTCGGCCCGCTCTTGGCGAGTGAACCTTCGAATCACCGCACTCATGATAGTGCGGTGTTCTTCCTCGATGGGCGCGCTTTGGCGCCTCCAACAAGTTGTCCGGCGCCTCCGGTTGGGCCAGGGGCCGCCCGGCGTCCGGTCTTGCCCTTCTTGTGAAGGGGCCGCCTGCCGGACTCCGAAACCACTGCGGGTTCCGGCGTGGAGTCCGGCACAAAGTCCGGGAGGCTGCCTTGCGGTGCCTCCGGAGCCTCCCCCTGATGGGTCCCTTCCTGGGATCCCACCTCGGCGTCCTCAGCGGCGCGAGGGGTGGAGGCAGTTGGAATGGAATCCACATCCAACGGAGCGAACGACTCGCTCGACGAAGCGGGGAGATCATTGTCGGCCGGACTGCAGGCAGTATGCGGCATTAGAAGGACACTATGTGACACAAAAGAAATTACAGATCATTCAGAATCAGGATACTTACGATCTCGCCGGAGGCCTGGCCCTTGAGGGCCACTCTCCGCCGCCAACGCTGGCGTTGGCGGGGCTGTCCGGGGGAATAGTTCTTCCCCTCTTGGACCCTTTGGCCTCCCCTTTGGGGGAAGCCTTCCTCTTCCTCTCTCCCTCCTCTGGGAGAGAGTCCTCTGTTTCCTCCTCGTCTTCGGGGGAGGAATCCACCTCGGAGTCGTCGGACACCTGAAAACGGGAACTCTTTCGAGTACCCGTGGCCACCTTCTTGGCCTTCTTCTCCGGCACCACATGTGGTGCCGGAACCAGCAGCCCCGCTAGACGGGCATCCACTGGGTTTTCTGGCATGGGAGCCGGGCAGATGAGCTGGTCGGCCTTCTTCATCCAGTCCTGTCAAAGGAAAAGGGAGATTGAAACCCGCTTACGGTCGAACTATTAACAACAAGTGTCCTATAAAGGGGTAGAATCACTTACCTCGTCAGCTGGACGCTGCGAGTGAAATCCGCGATCTTCCGTCGCGGACAATGCGGAACCAGCGCCCTTAAACAGCACCCTCCAGGCGCCTTGGTACGTCGTGTCGAAGAGCCCGCTCAACGCCTGGTGCTGTGCCGGATCAAACTCCCACAGGTTGAATGCCCGTTCTTGGCATGGGAGAATCTGGCGGATGAGCATGACTTGGACCACATTAACAAGCCTGAGCTTCTTGTTCACCAGCTTCGGATCTGAGGCTTGGAGTCCGTCGGCTCATTCGCACTACTATAACAAGCCCTTCTCTTTCCAGGAGGTGAGCTGCATAGGGATACCAGATCTGAACTCGGGGGCCGCCGCCCACGTAGGGTCGTGCGGCTCGGTGATGTAGAACCACCCCGATTGCCACCCCTTGACGGACTCCACAAAGGCCCCCTCGAACCAGAGGACGTTGGGCATCTTGCCCAACATGGCGCCTCCGCACTCCGCCTGCGTGCCCTTCACCACCTTCGGCTTTACATTGAAGGTCTTGAGCCACAAGCCGAAGTGGGGCTGGATGCAGAGGAAGGCCTCGCACACGACGATGAACGCCGAGATGTTGAGGATGAAGTTCGGCGCCAGATCATGGAAATCCAGGCCGTAGTAGATCATGAGCCCCCGGACAAAGGGGTGAAGTGGAAAGCCTAGTCCGCGGAGGAAGTGGGGGAGAAATACGACTCTCTCATGGGGCCTGGGGGTGGGGATGAGCTGCCCCTTGTCGGGCAGCCGGTGCGCAATGTCACCGGAAAGGTATCCGGCGCTGCGCAGTTTGGAGATGTGCTCCTCCTTAACGGTGGAGGCCAACCATTTACCTCCGCTCCGGCCTTGGTCGGAGAAGGTTGAGACGAGACCTTACGGACTTGGTATTTGGAGCTTGAGAGTCTTGCGAAGATGGATAAGCAAAGGAGGAAGAAGGCGTAGGTGAAAAGGTGGATCCTTATCCCCTTATATATAGGCGGACGAAGACTATGCGTCCCCACCGGCCTGGTAAAACTCGCTTATCTCCCAAGCGCCACCATCAATGGCGCGGTTGGGTTACCCACGTCTGTATTGATGAGAATCCCGGAATAAGGGGAACACAATCTCTACTTCGACAAGACGTGCCAAGGAAACCGCTTCGCTAAACGCGCTGAGGTGGTATAATAAAAAACGGTTCAAGTAAAGGCTTGGTTGTGGCGTGAGGTCATGCCACGAAACACGTCAGCAGATTGAACTTGTGTACATATTATTCTCTCTACGGTGGAACGTGGAATTTATTTTGCAGAGTCGGACACTAGCCTGGTGTTTACGATCTTCTATGGATTATTCGGAGGAGGAACCTGCCTTGCAATGCCAAACATTATGCGCGCCGGACTCATCGTCATTGAAGCGAGTTAGGGGGCTCTTGAGGAGTCTGGACTAGGGGTGTCCGGACAGCGGACTATCATCGCCCACGGACTCCAAGACTACGAAGATACAAGATTGAAGACTCCGTCCCATGTCTGGATGGGACTTTCCTTGGCGTGGAAGGCAATCTTGGAGATACGGATATGTAGATCTCCTACCATTGTAACTGACTCTGTGTAACCCTAGCCCTCTCCGGTGTCTATATAAACCGGAAGGCTTTTAGTCCGTAGGACAACAACCATTACAACAATCATACCATAGGCTAGCTTCTAGGGTTTAGCCTCCTTGATCTCATGGTAGAACCACTCTTGTACTACCCATATCATCAATATCAATCAAGCAGGAGTAGGGTTTTACCTCCATCAAGAGGGCCCAAACCTGGGTAAAAACATCGTGTCCCTTGTCTCCTGTTACCATCTGCCTAGACGCACAGTTTGGGACCCCCTACCCGAGATCCGCCGGTTTTGACACCGACAGCCTAACTATATGATTTTGTAGGGATAAGCTTTCTTTGGCTATGCTATTTTGATAGGACATGATTATTTGTTAGTATGCTTTGAAGCATTATTATTTTTATGTTTTAGAAGCTTTTATCTTGAATCATTTGCATCTGAACATTCATGCCACAATAAAGAAAATTTCATTGAGAATTATGCTAGGTAGCATTCCACATCAAAAATTCTGTTTTTATCATTTACCTACTCGAGGACAAGGAGGAATTAAGCTTGGGGATTATTGATACGTCTCCAACGTATCTATAATTTTTGATTGTTCCATGCTATTATATTACCCCTTTTGGATGTTTATGGGCTTTATTTTACACATTTATATCATTTTTGGGACTAACCTACTAATTGGAGGCCCAACCCGTATTGCTGTTTTTTTGCCTACTTCAGTATTTCGAAGAAAAGGAATATCAAACGGAGTCCAAACGGAATGAAACCTTCGGGAGCGTGGTTTTTGGAACGAACGTGATCCAGAGGACTTGGATTGCAAGTCAAGAAGCAGCCGAGGCGGCCACGAGATAGGAGGGCGCGCCCACCCCCTCTGGGCGCACCCCCTACCTCATGGGCCCCTCGGGCGGCCACCGACGTACTTCTTCCTCCTATATAAGCCTACGTACCCCGAAAAAATCCAGGGAGCCAACGAAACACAATTTCCACCAGCGTAACCTTCTGTATCCGCGAGATCCCATCTTGGAGCCTTCGTCGGCGCACCGTCGGAGGGGGAATCGACCACGGAGGGCTTCTACATCAACACCATAGCCCCTCTGATGAGTTGTGAGTAGTTTACCACAGACCTTCGGGTCCGTAGTTATTAGCTAGATGGCTTCTTCTCTCTTTTTGGATCTCAATTCAATGTTCTCCCCCTCTCTTGTGGAGATCTATTCGATGTAAACTCTTTTTGCGGTGTGTTTGTCGAGATCCGATGAATTGTGGGTTTATGATCAAGTTTATCTATAAGAAATATTTGAATCTCCTCTAAATTCTTTTATGTATGATTGAGTTATCTCTGCAAGTCTCTTTGAATTATCAGTTTGGTTTGGCCTACTAGATTGATCTTTCTTGCAATGGGAGAAGTGCTTAGCTTTGGGTTCAATCTTGCGGCGTTCTTACCCAGTGACAGAAAGGGTTGCAAGGAACGTATTGTATTGTTGCCATCGAGGATAAAAAGATGGGGTTTATATCATATTGCATGAGTTTTGTCATGCCCAAGATGCAACCCTATCCTAAAGGAACTCGAAGGTCCCACCAAGGATATAAGCGCATCTTGAAGACGCTTTTGCAAGGTGGATATCATTACATCAACATTACATAATAGATGGGGATACATACAAAAGGCATACAATGCCACATGAATACAACATCATCTTACATAAGAGCACCATCCGACTACGGATGAATCACAAACAGAAACTCAAACGACATCCACCCTGCTAGCCCAGGCTGCCGACCTGGAACCTATCCCCGATCGAAGTAGAAGCAGAAGAAGAACTCCAAAACAAGCAAACATCGCTCTTGCGTCGTGATCATCACGTAACCTGTACTTGCAACTGTTGTTGTAGTAATCTGTGAGCCACGAGGACTCAGCAATCCCATTACCAGTGGTATCAAGACTAGCAAAGCTTAATGGGTAAGGAAGGGGTAAAGTGGTGAGGTTGCAGCAGCGACTAAGCATATATGGTGGCTAACATACGCAAATGAGAGCGAGAAGAGAAACAATGGAACGGTCGTGAAGCTAGCAATGATCAAGAGGTGATCCTGAACACCTACTTACGTCAAACATAACCCAAAACCGTGTTCACTTTCCGGACTCCGCCGAAAAGAGACCATCACGGCTACACACACGGTTGATGCATTTTATTTCGGATCTGGTGTCAAGTTATCTACAACCGGATATTAACAAATTCCCATCTGCCACATAACCGTGGGCACGGCTCTCGAAAGTTTATACCCTGCAGGGGTGTCCCAACGTAGCCCATGATAAGCTCTCGCGATCAACGAAGGATATTCCTTCTCCCAGGAAGACCCGATCAGTCTCGGAATCCCGGTTTACAAGACATTTCGACAATGGTAAAACAAGACCAGCAAAGCCGCCCGATGCGCCGACAATCCCGATAGGAGCTGCACATATCTCGTTCTCAGGGCAACACCAGATAAGCAAAGCGTACAGGTACCGACGTAACCCAAGTTGCCAAGGGATGGTCCCGCACGGTGCTCTAGTTTGGACCAACACTTAGACAAGCATTGGCCCGGGGGGGCTAAAATAAGATGACCCTTGGGTTAATTACTCCCAAGGGAAAAGTAGGTGGTGGTGAGGCAAATGGTAAAACCAAGGTTGGGCCTTGCTGGAGGAGTTTTATTCAAAACGAACTGTCAAGGGGGTCCCATAAATCACCCAACCGCATTAGGGACGCAAAATCCGGGAACATAATACCGATATGACAGAAACTAGGGCGGCAAGAGTGGAACAAAACACCAGGCATAAGGCCGAGCCTTCCATCCTTTACCAAATATATAGATGCATTAATAATATAAGAGATATTGGGATATCCCAACATAATCCTGTCCACCATGGAGCAATCTTCAACTTCACCTGCAACTAACAACGCTATAAGAGGGGCTGAGTAAAGCGGTAACATAGCCAAACAACGGTTTGCTAGGCAGGGTGAAAAAGGTTAGAGGCTGACATGGCAATTTGGGAGGCTTTAAGAGCAAATGATAGGTAGCGCAGCATAGCGATAGAATGAAGCAACTAGCATAGCAATGATAGTAGTGAGATCCAGGGTAGAGGTCATCTTGCCTGAAATCCCGCTAGGAAGAAGAACGAGTCCATGAAGAAGATGAAGCCACGAAGACGAACCAAGCGTAGACGAACGAATCCTCACGAACACAACGAAACGGAAACTATCGAGAAGAAGCACACAACAAGGTAAACACACCACACATATACATGACATGATGCACAACCAAGCATGACGCATGACAAAGCTACATGAAGCTACTCATGGCAAGAGATGATGCAAACAAGAGCAACACATCAAGGCAAGTTTAAATGAGGCCGAAAACAACATATAACAACTCCGGTAGGTCCTCATATGCAAGTTTAGAAATTGGTCCAGAACTGAATAAACCTTATGTTCAAGTTGTTAAACAGCAAGTTAAGATGCACCAAGATGATCTACACGAGATTCCAGTCAATTTACATATAAAGTTCATTAGATTCGGAGCTACGACCTAAAAGATATGAGCAAAACAAGTTAAGCATTACATTGATGCAAAAATGCATACAAACATCAAGCAAACACCTCAAAACAAGGATGCAACATGATAATATGAAACTTCATGAAAAAACAAGCAAGTTTCATACATACACTATACAATTTAGAGCACACTCAAAACGGAGCAACGGTTCAACACATACACTATACAAGTTATAGCAACAAACTGTCCCAAACAGCAACTAGGCATCTAGCAAGCATCAAAACAATATGCTACAGCACCCTAACATGATAACAAAAGACATGGACGTGATGTACAGGTAAAGCATGACAAAACATGAACACTGAGCTATCTCCGGAAAACACTAGAACATGCTCAAAAGGACATGGCAAGATTGCAAATAATAACAGTTTCAGACTTTGCAGAAATAACATCAGGTTGCAATGTTTATAGCTATCAAACAACATGTTACAGGAACTTAACATGGCAAACAAAGGCATGTCATGAATCCACTAATTTCATATAACAAAAGTCCCTTACTGAGCATGAGCCAAAAAGGCATAGAAAATATGATGGCACCCATGTAAACATGGCAAAAGATATGACAGATTCAGACATGGCAGGAACAACAATAAGTAGGCATGCAACCAACAGTAAGAAGACATGTTTTAGAAGCTAAGCATGGTAAGAAAAAGTTCATAGGGTGCATAGATCACTAGCAACAACCATGGCAACATTGAACTTAATGTTAACAGGCTGACAGCAACATTATTTAGCAAGTTTGGAGCAAGATAACAACAAGTTACAGTAGGCTATAAATGCAACCAGGGGCGTGAATGGATAGAGCATGACATGTATGACAAAACATCCTTAGTGAACATCTCCAGATTATGCACAGAATGACTTGTAGCAGCAGGTTTAGATAGCATCATCATATAACAGAATCAGACTAGGAAAATAGTAACAGCAAGTATCCTACTTAACAAGCTCGATGCACTCAGTACAAGATTCACAAAGATACATGTATTTCACCACTCTAAATATGGCAAGATGTAGCTCAAAACACATGTAGACATCAAGCTCATAGGATGCACACACAAAATGCAACGAAAAAGACAAATGATCAAGTTTTATTAACAGACAGCAGTTAACATCATATAACACTCTAGCAACGATGATTATGGCATCAAGATGGACTCAAACAAACATGGCACAATGGAATTAAATGAAGAGCATCTCACAACGAACAATTTGATACATTACACGCACAAAATGAAGCAGTATGCAGCAAGTTATGATGCAATGAACATGAGCTAAAAATATGCAAATATTCGGGGACTTAGGGAAATTTTGGAGGTCAACCTCAGATCTGCACGGTTTACGAGGTTCGCCCGGCGTTCATGCCGGAGATGGACGTGGGGAGGTCGGAGGAGGCGGCCCCTGCCCGGATCTCGCCGGATCCGGCCAGTGGCGAGCAGTAGAGGTGGCGCGGAGCGAGGACACCGGCGGCGGCGGGTGCCGGCGAAGGGCGGCGGGGCACAAGAGGCGCAGAGCGAGGCCTTGCGGACGCCGGTCTCCGGCGACGGCGGTCGGCGGTGGCTGGCGGCAACGGGCGACGGGCCGAGGCCCGCGAGGCGCGGTCGGGCGGCGGAGGTCACCGCCCTGGCGGCGAGGGCGCCGTGGCGGGTCGGGAACGGAGGCGAGGCGGAGGCGGCGCTGGTTGACCCGGCCCCAGATGGGCTCAGGCGGGCAGCGGATGCGCCTGCAGGGCGGTGGCGGCGCGGTGGGAGGCGGCGGCGGCCGGCGTGTCGCCTGGATTGGCCGAGGGGGCGGCGACGTGTCGTCCGCGCCGGGCGGACGTGTCCGGCGGCGCGAGGATGAATATGGCTAGGGTTAGACCAGGATTTCGGGGGAGATGCACATATAAATAGGTAGAGGGAGCTAGGAGGCTCAAAATGAGGTGCGGTTTTCGCCCACACAATCGTCATCGAACGACCGAGAGCATGGAGGGGGTTTGGATGGGTTAGTGGGCTGTTATGAAGGGGTGCTGGGCTGCAAAGAGAGAGGGGTTTCGGGCTACGCGGTTAACTGTTGGAGCATCAAACGACCTCCAAATGGCACGAAACTTGACAGGAAGTCTACCGGTGGTGTACCAAGGCAGCTTGGGAAACCTCGGTCCATTCCAAGAATGTTTAACACCCTCTCATGAAAAGAGACAAGAAGGGGACGCCGGATGACATAGGAGTGTCGGATTGCAAAACGGACAACGGGGAAAAAGCTCGGATGCATGAGACGAACACATATGCAAATGCGATGCACATGACGACATGATATGAAATGCATATCATGAGATGGCTAAGTGCAACACGCAAGAAAAAGACATGGCAATGACGGCGAATAACTGGCAGACACCTGGCGCATCGAATCCGGGCCGTTACAAGTTTATCCCTCTACATCATGTCACCTTCGCCACCTTCTCCTCCACCTCCAATTGGACCTGGGCTTCTCGGGCGTTGACGGCATCTTCAGCCGTGGTAGCTTGGTGCTCCCCCACCTCCATCCTCCCTAACACCATGCTGTGCTCCACGGTCTCCAATGTCAAGTCGTCGTGGCGCCTTAGGAGATCCTCCTCGGTGAAGGCCGCCTCGTTTGGTGAGGAGGCCAGGAGAATGCGACGATCCTCAACTTCTCGCTCAAGGGCCGCATTTGAAGACAGAAGCTCCCGCTCCTCGGCCGCCTTATGACAGCGGTTGGCGGCCTCGTTCTCCTCCATGGCTCAAGCGCAAGCCTCGCGAGAAGCCGCAAGCGAGGCCGCCGCAAGCGCATCAGCCTCATCGCGCTGAAGTCTCCCGAGGTTGATGGCAACCTTCAACTGCTGCCACTCATGCGCCAGGTGGCGGCCTTCCACCTGAAGCCTGGTGTCAACATTAGCAAGCTACCCGCCAAGCTGGATCATCACACACATCACCTCACCGAAGAGCTCAAAGCGCACGGCACTGCGCCCGCGTGCAAGCGCCATCGCCTCACTAAGTCCTTCTTCGGTCCCGGAGGCCGCCGAGGAAGCACTGGGCGCCCCGCCTGCCGCCGACCGGGGGCTGGCCGGTGTAGCCTCGCAACCTGAAGACGAAGGGCGCCCTTGGGGTGCCCCTTGCCGGAAAAGACTAGAGGAGGGACCGCCGGTGTGTCCCCCACCTCGAAGGCTGAGCCGCGGAGAGAGGGAGCAGGAAGCTCGGGCCCGGGGCCCCCTTGCGGCCTCGTGGCAGCCGGAGTCATCCCCACGCCCTGCACATGACCAGGGCGCCGGGGGCTGTGTGCTTTACTCAAGCTAGGATCCTTGGAGGCGCTCTACTCCCGAGGTTTCGTCTTCACGGGAGCCCTGCAAGGCCCTGGTCAGGAGAAAACGCGATGCACAAGGAATCAAGGGCAAAGGTACTTACTCCGATAGCCACATATCTCCTCAACTTCAGCGGCCGACGGGTGCCATCGCTGCATTACCAAGATCTCTTCCTCTTCAGGAGCGATTCAAGACTCAGGCGGGGCCGACCGGACCCCGGCGGGTGATCGCCAGGAGGAGGAGCGCTGGGCGGGGCATCCGGGGTGAAAGCCCCAGGAGTAGGGGAGCCTGGCGGGGTCTTCTGGGTAACAGCCCCGTAGCCGTCGGTGGGCGCCTCGCCGTTGGCAACCACCTCGAAGCCATCACCCCGAGCTTCAGGAGCCTCTGCCTCCAGTGCATGGGTTGCGTCGGCTCTGCGGCGGCCCCCTTCTGGGCCTCAAGAGCCCCGGTCTCCTGGGCCATCATTGGCACCAGGCCTCTAGAGCAACCCCAAATAGCTGCTGGAGGCGAGCACCCCCCTGCTTCCACACTTGGGGTGCACGCGGCAGGGTCGAGTAGAAGGGGAGCCACGAAGATGGGGTTATCGTGAGGCCCATCAAGGCATTCGATGAATAGGGGCATATGCCCCATGAAGGCCGCCTTGTTCGAGCACTGTTAGAGGAGGCAGCCACCCCCAGGAAGGTCAGCGGGCTTGGCTTCACCTGTCAGGAGGTTGAGCACCATGCTCAAGGTCCCAGCAGCTAGTAATGGCCTCTGCAGCCTCATGGGATCCTCGATGCTGGCAAGGTTCCACATTGGGCGCCGATGGCGCTAAAGGGGAGAGACGCGCTGCCTGACGAATTCCTTCACCACCATCGGCGCCTTCACCTCCAGCTCTTGCAACCTCTCCAACCTCTTCCAGATGAAAGCAAGGCGCAAGTCGGAGAGCTTCGCGTGGCCCCAACCGGAGCTAGGCGAGGTCGGCACCCCAAGAGTCAGGAGCAGGGGGCTAACGGCATCCATGAGCAGCCACTGCTTCTGGAACCCCTTCGTAGCAGGCGAAAGCTCGAAGTTGATCCCCGAGCTGGCGGTTGCGGCCATAGCTTTGAAGGTCGCACATCCTGAGCATTCGCGAGCATTGACCAACCGGAGCAATAAGAAATGGCGAAACAGGGCCACAAAAGGGGTAATGCCGACCATGGCCTCGCAAAGGAAGGAGAAGACAGTGAGAAGGATAACAGAGCAGGGGTCCAGATGCAGCAGGTGGATCTGGTAATTTGAGATTACATCGTTGAAGAAAGGAGAGAAGGGGGGACCAGACCCGCAAGGAGAGCGTGGAGATAGATGGGGATCTCGGTGTCACTCATCTCACTCATGCGCCAAGTCGCAGGACGGACGGCCGTTGCCTTCCACTCATTGGAATCGGCTGAAAGGGCATGGCAGACCTTGTCCAGCCCCTCCTGGTTGATCACCATAGACTGCGGGCTCCAAGGCCGGTGGAGGCCCGGCGGGGCGCACAGCTTCTGAAAGCACAAGTGCTCCCTAGGTGGTTTTGGTAATTAATGTCAACATATCGCTTGTTGGACTAACACTTTTATCTAGTATGTTTCACATAAGTTCAACAATGGAGTGGCATGGACTAAAGGATGTGGGAACTCCTTCAAGATTCTAAGGGCAAATGATTGGCTCAAGCTTCAAGCTCAAGACTCTTCATTTTATATTTTAGTGGTCCAAGATCACATTGAGTCTATAGGAAAAGCCAATACTATCAAGGAGGGATGAGGTGTTGCTTAATGAGCCTCTTGCTTCATGTGCTTTGTGATATGCTCCAAAACCCTTAGCTACTTTCCCATTTCCACAAATGTCCTAAACCCAAAGCCAAAATCGTTCACACCGGTTCTTCCTATCCGGCGCCACCGATTCTAAAAGTCATAGCCACTGCTACAAACCCTAAGCAAATCGGTCTTACCAATTGGGATCTCGGTCTCACCGAGATGGGATTGAAATCTCTCTGTGTATGTCCCTTATCAAAATCAGTCTCACCGAGTTTGAGCAATCGGTACTACCGAGATTACAATGCAAACTCTCTGGATAACTTATTACCAAAATCGGTCCCACCGAGTTTGAGTAATCGGTCCCACTGAGTTTGCCTGACCAACTCTCCGGAAAGCTTATTACCAAAATCGGTCTCACCGAGTTTGTGTAATCGGTCTTACCGAGATTACGTTGTGCCCTAACCCTAATCGAATCGGTCTCACCAAGTTGCATTTTGGTCCCACCGAAAACCCTAGCGGTCACATTATTTGCTAAATCGGTCTGACCGAGTTTAACGATTTGGTCCCACCGAGTTTGGTTGTGTGTAACGGTTAGATTTTGTGTGGAGGCTATATATACCCCTCCACCTCCTCTTCATTCGTGGAGAGAGCCATCACACTGAGCCTACACTTCCAGCACACATTTTCTGAGAGAGAACTACGTACTCATGTGTTGAGGCCAAGATATTCCATTCCTACCATATGAATCTTGATCTCTAGCCTTCCCCAAGTTGCTTTCCACTCAAATCTTCTTTCCACCAGATCCAAAACCTATGAGAGAGAGTTGAGTGTTGGGGAGACTATCATTTGAAGCACAAGAGCAAGGAGTTCATCATCAACGCACCATTTGTTACTTCTTGGAGAGTGGTTTCTCCTAGATTGGCTAGGTGTCACTTGGGAGCCTCCGACAAGATTGTGGAGTTGAACCAAGGAGTTTGTAAGGGAAAGGAGATCGCCTACTTCGTGAAGATCTACCGCTAGTGAGGCAAGTCCTTCGTGGGCGACGGCCATGGTGGGATAGACAAGGTTGCTTCTTCGTGGACCCTTCGTGCGTGGAGCCCTCCGTGGACTCGCGCAACCGTTACCCTTCGTGGGTTGAAGTCTCCATCAACGTGGATGTACGATAGCGCCACCTATCGGAACCACGCCAAAAACATCTGTGTCCCCAATTGCGTTTGAATCCTCCAAACCCTTCCCTTTACTTTCTTGCAAGTTGCATGCTTTACTTTCCGCTGCTCATATACTCTTTGCATGCTTGCTTGATATGTATTGTGAATGTTGAAATTGTGCTTAAACTCCACTTAAACTTAAAGAACTTAAACCTGCAACTTTGGTACTTAGTGTCTAATCACCCCCCTCTAGACACCTCTTCTCAAGGTCCTACAAGTGGTATCATAGCTTTGGTCTCCATTGCTTTGGTTTAATCACCATTGGAGGAAGATGGATGAGTCTACTATTGGGAGTCTTAGACATAGAGTGCCTATTCTTGATGGAGAGTATTTTCATGAGTGGAAAAATGAGATGCTTGTTATTTTCAATCAATATCATTTGAACAAGTACATTGCTAGCCCTTGTGCACCTTATGTTGATCCTATGCATCCTACCCATGATGAGTCAATTGACATGATTAGGAATCTTAGAACTGCCAAACTTATCATTAGAGGATTGCCTAGAAACTTGATTGGATGTTTGCCTACTTTTAAGTGTGCCTACACCATATGGAAATTTCTTGAGGAACGATTTCCAGATTATTCCTTGAAGAATATTGATGAAATTCTCCATAAGTCTATTGCCTTGAGTAAGATGAATACTAGTGATCCTATGTTTGGTGATCGTCTATTTGAGCTTACAAACCTTATGCGTGCCAAAGGAAATGTTGGTATTATTAGTGATATTATTTCCGAAGCTATAAAAATTCATAAGCAAGATCATTGTCAAACTCACTCTAATGAATCACCCTCTCTAGGACTTGATCCACCACAGGACGATGTTGAACATGGATACTATGACGAGGATGATGATAGTGACTTGATCTTGATGATGCAATGAGACATTTTGGTCTTATGGCAAATCTTGAGGATATATGTCGAGGAAAGGAATGGGTTCTTGATAGTGGATGTACCGATCACATGACCGGAGATAAAGACATGTTTCGTGAGCTTGCTGATAATGATAGTCCTGAAAGTATGTCACTTTCGGTGACAACTCAAAGGGTAAGGTGGTTGGCCTCGGTAAGGTGGCCATATCACATGATAGCTCCATACAAAATGTCATGCTCGTTGAATCTCTTGGTTGCAACTTACTTTCGATATCTAGACTTGCTGATTTCGGTTTCAATGTTCTATTCTTCAAGTAGATTGCCAAGTGTTTCGTCGAGATAATCATAAAATGGTCTTTACCAGTGTGCGTAGAGGTGATCTATAAATTGTTGATTTCACTAAAAAGGCTCAACCTAAAACTTGCTTCATTGCTAAATCCTCAAAAGGTTGGTTATGGCATAGACAATTAGGTCATGTTGGTATGTGAAACCTTGACAAGCTTATTAAAGGAAATCATATCCTTGGAGTTAATGATGTCATATTTGATTAGGATAGACTTTGCAGCGCTTGTCAGGCAGGTAAACAGGTTGGAGGAAGGCATCCTGTGAAGAACATCATGACCACAAGGAGGCCACTCGAGCTACTTCACATGGATCTCTTTGGTCCCAACTCTTACAAGAGTCTCGGTGGAAATTCTTTTGGTCTAGTTATAGTTGATAATTTTTCAAGATTTACGTGGGTGTTCTTTCTCGATGATAAATCGCAGGTCCAAAAGATCTTCAAAAACTTCGCTAGGAAGGCCCAAAATCAATTTGAAGTGAAGATCAAGAAGGTTCACAGCGACAACGGAACGGAGTTCAAGAACGCAAATGTGGACACCTTTCTTGATGAAGAAGGGATTTCACACGAGTTCTCGGCTACGTACACACCTCAACAAAATGGAGTTGTTGAGAGGAAGAACCGGACGCTCATCGAAATGGCGAGAACGATGCTTGATGAGTACAAGACGCCGAAGCACTTTTGGGCCGAAGCGGTTGAGACAACTTGTCATGCAACAAATCGCTTGTATCTTCACAAGCTCCTCGGCAAGACGGCATACGAGCTCCTCACCGGTAACAAACCCCAAGTTGGATACTTTCGAGTATTCGGCTCAAAGTGCTACATTCTTGATAAGCATCGTCGCTCTAAATTTGCTCCTAAATCTCATGAAGGTTTCCTACTAGGTTATGGCTCAAACTCTCACATTTACTATGTCTACAACAATTTCACCCGGAAGGTTGAAGAGACGGTAGATGTGAAGTTTGATGAATCTAACGGCTCGCAAGTAGAGCAATTGCCAATTGATGTAGGTGACAAAAAGATCCTTCGGAAGTAATTCAAGACTTGGCTATTGGCAAGGTTCGTCCTCCGTCCAAGTGGATGCTTCAACTTCACAACAAGGTGAACCAAGAGTTGATACGGAAGCATCCACAAGCGGGACACACCAAGATGAAGAAAATGAGGAAGTGCATCAAGATGAACGTCAACAGCCTCCTTCTCCACCACGACAAGAGAACGACAATGCCAACAATGAAGAAGGCCAAGAAGAAGAAGAAGAAGATGAAGAAGATGTTCAACGAAGACCTAAGCAAAAGCTTTCATGAGTTTGAGCAAGAATTGCTAAAGATCATCCCGTCGAGCAAATCTACAATGACATTCGAACCAGGAGAATCACTCGCTCTAAAACTCGTTTAGCTAACTTTTGTGAAAACTATTCTTTCATCTCTAGCATTGAACCTATGAAGAGCATTGGAAGATCTGGATTGGATAAATGCTATGCATGAAGAGCTACATAACTTTGAGAGGAATCAAGTTTGGACATTAGTTGAGAAGCCCGACAACAACCACAACGTCATCGGTACCAAATGGGTGTTTCGCAACAAACAAGATGAAGATGGACAAGTAGTTCGCAACAAAGCACATCTCGTCGCCCAAGGCTACACACAAGTCAAAGGTATGGACTATGGTGAGACTTACGCCCCCGTTGCTAGACTTGAGTCCATCTGCATCTTACTTGCCTATGCTAATCATCATGATATCACCTTGTACCAAATGGACATTAAAAGTGCTTTTCTAAATGGTGAAATAGAGGAGGAAGTTTATGTTAAGCAACCTCCTGGCTTTGTCAATCCTAAGAAACCCAATCATGTTTACAAACTTCACAAAGCTCTCTATGGTCTTAAACAAGCTCCTAGAGCTTGGTATAAATGCTTGACCAAGTTTCTTATAGAAAAAGGCTTTGAAATTGGGAAAAATGACTCTACTCTTTTTACTAAAAGGGTTAATGGAAAACTATTTGTGTGCCAAATTTATGTTGATGATATTATATTTGGTTCAACTAACCCTCATTTTAGTGAAAAGTTTGGGAAGCTAATGTCGGAGAAGTTTGAGATGTCTATGATGAGTGAACTCAAATTCTTTCTTGGGTTGCAAATCAAGCAAACTAAGGAAGGTACCTTTGTTTCTCAAACAAAGTGCACCAAGGACTTATTCAAGAAGTTCAATATGCAAGAATACAAAGGTATGTCTACACCCATGCCTACTAGTGGACATAATGACTTGACCAAAGATGGTAAACCGGTTGATCAAAAGGTTTATCGCTCTATGATTGGTTCATTGTTATATCTATGTGCTTCACGTCCCGATATCATGTTAAGTGTGTGCATGTGTGCACGATATCAAGCTTCCCCTAAGGAATGTCATCTTAAGGCCGTGAAAAGGATAGTGAGATACTTAATCCATACACCAAACTTTGGCATTTGGTATCCTAAGAGGGCCTCTTTCGATCTTGTTGGCTATTCTGACTCGGACTATGCCGGAGACAAGGTTGATAGAAAGTCCACTTCGGGTACTTGTCAATTTCTTGGTAGATCTCTTGTGTCTTGGTCCTCCAAGAAACAAAACTCGGTATCCTTATCCACCGCTGAAGCTGAATATATTGCCGCTGGTTCATGTTGTGCTCAATTACTTTGGATGACCCAAACTCTTAAGGATTATGGGATATATGTGAGACATGTTCCATTGCTTTGTGACAATGAAAGTGCTATCAAAATTGGTCATAATCATGTGCAACATTCTCGAACTAAGCATATTGAAGTTCGTCATCATTACATTCGAGATCATGTTGCTAAGGGTGACATTGATCTTAAACATGTTCGCACCGAAAAGCAATTAGCGGATATATTCACTAAACCTCTTGATGAGAAAGTGTTTTGCAGACTAAGAGGAGAATTGAACATCATTGATGCTTCAAACATGGAGTATAAACTCCATTGGATACATGCAAGACATGAGCTTATGACTAATCCTTGATATTTCTCTTATGATGGAAATCTTATGTCTTGGATATATTTGTATCTTGCATGTTATCTAACCCATGTAGGTACTTGGTGGAATCACATTCCTTGAGATTGTAATCTACTCATATCTTGAGCAATCTCTACATCACCAAGTCTCTACACTATGGTGGTTGAATACAAGGAAGCACGGAACCACTCAAACATATCCTTTGACAAAATTCTATGTTAAGCTTCATGATTGTCATTTTTGGATACACAAGTGCTCCTCCTTGCAAGAACTAACCCATGTAGGTAGATGGACTCAAATTCGAAGTGGTGCTCCAATTCATGATGAGCTACATCAACCTTGCGCAACCCACACAAGTTCAGCTACATGGACAACACCACCAACCAAGGTATGTCATTCCATCTTAGAGAAGCTTTACTCCAAGTCATGAGCTAAAGCAACTCGACAAGATGTGAATACATCAAGACGCTTAAACGAAAAATGGCAACCCCATTTTGAGCTTAAACGATGATTATGACCTATGATCAAGTGATCTCACTTGACTCCTAAGTCAATATACTCTAACATAGGTGACTTTGTCGCCGACCATCTCTAGATGAAGTTCTCTTGTGTTCTTTTCTGTGCTTTTGCATTTGTCACATGCATATTTGTTTCCCCTTTCAAAAAAACCTTCATCTAGATTTCTTTTTGTTTGCTCTGCATTTTCTGCATTCCAATTCATTGCACATCTTTCAGTAAATTCCTTGCAAATCTTTGTGAGATCTTACTAGTCTAGTGAGCTGAGGTGACAAGTGTTTTTCCTGCGATGAACTCGGTTTCACCGATTTTTTGCTTTCGGTCCAACCGAATCCTTTCGGTACAACCGAAGCATACCACTCGGTGCCACCGATTTCATATCAGGAAAAACAGTTTGCCACATATTCTATGTTTCTTCTGATCCAGCTCCACTCAATGAATCTTGTCCTCTACAAGCATCACATTTTTATCTTCGCTTTGTGCTCTGTCTCAAGGACCAAACCTATTATACGGATTCCAGAAGACCCTTCTTGGAAATTGATGTCAGAGGGGGAGAGATAGAACATCAAATCTTATCATTTAGAAAGAGTTTATCACCACGTTAAGGGGGAGAGAGATCTTCTAGGGGGAGAGACCCTCAAAGGAGAGAGAGAGATCTCCAGGGGAAAGAATACTTAGCAGAAAAGTATTTCTCAAGGATCCCAGATGCTTGGTGTTCAAGAGGAGAGATGCTCACATGTCTTCTTGAGGGGAGAGACATGTCCATATGATCTTTTGCATTAGCATTCATATAGCTCTGATCATCATTCATATCTTTCAGCTCTGTTTTTTTCAGCTCTGATTTTCTTTTCCCTATCTTCTCCCAGTATCCCATGTTAGATTCAGGGGGAGCAAGACATCTAAGGGAAAGAAATCATTTAAATTCATTGCATATCTTTACTCTTGGGGACATGTCTAATCCAATGTGGTACTTAGTACTCACTCTCTACATGTCATCCCAGTCTTGGTATTCTTGTAGTTTCTTTTGTTTGCTCTGGCTAGTAGGTGCATCTGTGTTATCTAACCTTATTTGCGCAGGTTCATTCCATCCTAAGCCAACTCAAGACTACAAGGTAAGTGTATGCATCACAATCATGTGTATGAGGAATTCTTGCTGATGTACATATTGTTTGCAAGGACTCATGAGCATGAAGGTATTTTCCTTAACATTCTTTGCTCTGATGCATATGGCCAAGATACATGTAACACATTGCTTGCTCTATCATGTTTATGCTCTCGCATGCCACTATTCCACATTCACATGATTGCATACATGTAGGGGGAGCCTATGTTTGTTACATGTCTTTCCAAAGCTTTACTTGCTACTCTTTATATCTTTATCTAAAAGCTTTGATGTATGTTGCCATCAATTACCAAAAAGGGGGAGATTGAAAGCACTAGTGCTCCCTAGGTGGTTTCGGTAATTAATGTCAACATATCTCTTGTTGGACTAACACTTTTATCTAGTATGTTTCAGATAAGTTCAACAATGGAGTGATATGGACTAAAGGATGTGGGAACTCCTTCAAGATGCTAAGGACAAAGGATTGGCTCAAGCTTCAAGTTCAAGACTCTTCATTTTATATTTTAGTGGTCCAAGATCACATTGAGTCTATAGGAAAAGCCAATACTATCAAGGAGGGATGAGGTGTTGCTTAATGAGCCTCTTGCTTCATGTGCTTTGTGATATGCTCCAAAACCCTCAGCTACTTTCCCACTTCCACAAAATTCCTAAGCCCAAAGCAAAAATCGGTCACACCGATTCTTCCTATCCGGCGCCACCGATTCCAAAAGTCATAGCCACTGCCACAAACCCTAAGCAAATCGGTCTTACCGACAGGGATCTCGGTCTCACCGAGATGGGATTGTAATCTTTCTGTGTATGTCCATTATCAAAATCGGTCTCACCGAGTTTGAGCAATCGGTACTACCGAGATTACAATGCAAACTCTCTGGATAACTTATTACCAAAATCGGTCCCACCGAGTTTGAGTGTCGGTCCCACCGAGTTTGCTCGACCAACTCTCTGGAAAGCTTATTACCAAAATCGGTCTCACCGAGTTTGTGTAATCGGTCTTACCGAGATTACGTTATGCCCTAACCCTAACCGAATCGGTCTCACCGAGTTGCATTTCGGTCCCACCGAAAACCCTAACGGTCACATTATTTGCTAAATCGGTCTGACCGAGTTTAAAGATTCGGTCCCACCGAGTTTGGTAGATTGTGTGTAACGGTTAGATTTTGTGTGGAGGCTATATATACCCCTCCACCTCCTCTTCATTCGTGGAGAGAGCCATCGACCGAACCTACACTTCCAGCACACATTTTCTGAGAGAGAACTACCTACTCATGTGTTGAGCCCAAAATATTCCATTCCTACCATATGAATCTTGATCTCTAGCCTTCCCCAAGTTGCTTTCCACTAAAATCTTCTTTCCACCGGATCCAAAACCTATGAGAGAGAGTTGAGTGTTGGGGAGACTATCATTTGAAGCACAAGAGCAAGGAGTTCATCATCAACGCACCATTTGTTACTTCTTGGAGAGTGGTGTCTCCTAGATTGGCTAGGTGTCACTTGGGAGCCTCCGACAAGATTGTGGAGTTGAACCAAGGAGTTTGTAAGGGCAAGGAGATCGCCTACTTCGTGAAGATCTACCGCTAGTGAGGCAAGTCCTTCGTGGGCGACGACCATGGTGGATGGACAAGGTTGCTTCTTCGTGGACCCTTCGTGGGTGGAGCGCTCCGTGGACTTGCGCAACCGTTACCCTTCGTGGGTTGAAGTCTCCATCAACGTGGATGTACGATAGCACCACCTATCGGAACCACGCCAAAAACATCCGTGTCTCCAATTGCGTTTGAATCCTCCAAACCCTTCCCTTTACTTTCTTGCAAGTTGCATGCTTTACTTTCCGCTACTCATATACTCTTTGCATGCTTGCTTGATATGTATTGTGAATGTTGAAATTGTGCCTAAACTCCACTTAAACTTAAAGAACTTAAAAAGTGCAACTTTGGTACTTAGTGTCTAATCACCCCCCCCCTCTAGACACCTCTTCTCAAGGTCCTACAGCTTCCCCTTCTTCCTCCTCGGCTGAGGGGCCATGACTAAAGCAGAAAAAGGGGTGAGGCGCTGGTGCCGGATCTACACACGAAGCGACAAGATTGGGAAGGAAGAAATGAAGGCAAAGCACAACAATCTACAAAGAGTGGGCTGTTTTGGCAACGGGCGACCACTAGGCCTAGCGAATATCAAGGCGGTGTGGGGAAGTGGAGAGGCCCACGTCCCATCAGTCGCCATGCGTCACCAAGGCTGCAGGCGGTTAGTGCTGGTGGCGCTCCGTACTTGCCCTTTGGCTTCGCCTGGAAGCTAAGTCCGAGCGTGCCTTGGGACCGGGGGCTACTGTCGGCATTCTGGATATGGGGGTATCCAGACCTTCCTACCTGCGGACAACCACGCGGCTCCATCGACGGCCTGGTACGGCCCATATTTGACATCAACAACTCAAGACCCTCACAAGGGGCCAAGCCTCGTGAGGCGGACAACACCAAGACCCCCGAGGGAATCGGCCTCTTCAGGCTGGCTCCCGAGGGGTAGAGAGTTCTATGCAAGATGCACCTCGCGAGGCTAAGCTGACGTGAGCCATGATGACCAAGGCCAGGCGGGCGCCAGGCTAGCGCCAGCGGGCACAGAGCGCCAGTTTCCTCTTCGGTTCAAGGGAGGCAAGCCGCAGTCGCGGAGTCCTGAGGAATCAGCCAAAGGTTTCCATTCTGGTGCAACAAGACCAAGGCCGCCAGGACGGCTGGATGGAGGACATCACCGAGCCCACTGCAGCGTCACGACTAGGGGCTTTTCACAGGCGAAGACTAATTTTGTCAGGATAAGCTGTCCTACTTGTCCGCATTCAAATTCGGCCGTTGTGGGATCCCTTCCCGCCAACATTTGCAAAGAGGACCAAGGCCACTATAAATAGAACTTAGCCACCACCATATAGGGGGATTGGATCCATTCTCACCCGACCACCTCACCATCTCTCTTGAGCTCAAGAACACCTCACCTCCTGAGGCCAGTTCATCCACTGTACT